>JAWHQI010000011.1:0-1395416 GCA_033032865.1 Dactylorhiza incarnata | reverse complement strand
AGCTACATAAACCTATATTTATCGCTATGTGAAAGTAATATTGATTTGAGTAAGCAAAAGTTGTCACTCAAAGAGCACATATATATGACACAACTAAAGCACAACACTGATCATACAAAAGAGTGAACAAGAACAATATCATTTTGAATACAAAATGATATCGTCGAAACAATGATTGGTATCATTGAAATGATTCCTCGACGTCTTAGTAGGGTCACAATGATACCTAAATGTCGATCTAACACTTAGAGATCTGAAATTAACCGACCACAACAGTTCAGTCTATGTTACTGAAACTATTAACAAATGACACTTCGCCTTCCAATTCAAAAATTATAAATAGGATAAGATGTCTTGAATTTAAAGCACATTATATATTTTCCCTAAAAAGTCGTTGTGTTCTCTGTGACTTCGAAGAGTGAACGAGTCGACAATGCTGAAATCCTCTCTGATCAAGTAAGATATGGCTCCAAAGAAGGAAGGATTTTTGTATGAAGGAAGCGAAGTGGTGAGGAATGGTTTCTCAGAAGGGCCATAAGAGATTCAGAGCACCATTAAGCTGTTGGACGCCATCGGCCTGCAGTTTGATTTCTTAGAGCCAACAGTAATATTAAAGAGAGAATTGCTGGAGTTCTACTCGAATGCCAAGGGTGGCTCAAAAGGAACATCCTTGAAGAGTTTAATCAATAGGATGAAAGTCAAGGTGAAACCCAAGAGATTGGCCAGAGTTCTTCAGCTGCCAACCTATGCCAAGGGGGAGGAAAATGAGGAGGTCACCCAAGAGGACATTAACAAAGCTCTGGCATGGTGCGGGCACTCCAGCAAGACCTATGGGTCTCCAGAAAGGAAGTGTTTTAACCAATAAGGAAAGGTGATTGCAGATATCGTGGGAAAAGCCCTCCTCTGCAAGGTAGGGTCACACGATAGGATATCCAAGCCCATGTTCAATATAATGTCAAGGATAATCCTAGGTAAGAAAACCAACTGGGCTCAGATCATCTTCAAAAGGATTCAAGAAAGTTTCCAAGTACCCAATCTGGGAAGAATTCTGTCTCTCTTTTTACTATTATCTTATCCTGAGACATTAAACAAAAAGTATGGTGTAAAAATCCATCACATGAGAAGGATGGATATTAAAATACTTGAGAGGTGGGAGAAAGTTCTGACTAAGTCTCCCAAAAAACTGAAGGCTGCAGAGGATATGATCAGAAAGGAAAAAAGCTCATCTGAAGGAAGTGAGTTTAGCAACAACTCAGACTCATCATACTCTGAAGTTCCTGTGGAGACAAGGAATGTCTCCCTGCAGACCTCTGCTCTAAGTTTGGGATCCAGGACAATGGTATCAGTAGGAACAGAATAAGAAGGTGCTAAATTTGAGGGGGAGAAGGATAGTGTGATCCTTGCTCAGGTAGATACTGTGATCAACAAGATCACTGAGGCTGAGGATGCTGTTCATTCTGAACCAGCAGTCTAAGAGGACCCAAGAGGAAATCACCAGGAAGGCAATCAAGAGAATCCTGATGATGAGATCAGTAGAGAACTGCAAAATCTTGAAGAGCCAAATGAACCCGAGAATGAGTCAAACCAGTCACCCATCAGAAGACCTCCATCTCCTAAGGTTGATGAGAATGAAGAGGAAGAACCAAGACAAGCCAGTTCACCTCCAGAGAATAGGCCAGTGGAGTCCTCACTGCTGCCTCAGATAAGAATGCTCCGGGAAGAGCAAAGACTAAAAATTGAAAGTCATGTTAACTCTGCTGTCAATGAGCTAAGAAGGGAAATATCTGATGAACCTGTAAGCCTAAGATATGATGTGAAGAATCTAAAAGAGTACACTACCAAAGAGATAACACTTACTCACCAGGGTCTATCTGATGCAATGGATAATCAGATAATGATCAACAACAACATAGAGAAGGCATACATAGCAACCAACAAATGGATGGTTTAACACAAAACTAATCCCCAAGAAAGTCTAGATCACCACAACCAAGAACTAGGCAATCATTTAGTGGAAACAAAGAACCATCTGGAAAAAGGCATTTACATGTTGAAAGAGAAGATACTAGTCCTTCAGGAGAATCTTCAAAGGGGGATATCAGATGAAGTCATAAAGGGGGAGAGATCAATGATAAAGACCAGTGGTGTGCATGCCATCTGGACAACCAATACCATCAGGGAAGCAATGAATCTCCCTCCTCTCCATTTTGATGAGCCTGCTGAAGAGTACCCTGCTGAAGATCAATATGTTGACATTCCTGATGCTGCTGCTGATCAGAATAAAGGAAAGGAAATATTGGCAAAAGATGAGGTAAAGATGAGAAAGAGAAAATTCAGAGAAGAAATGGAAAAGAAGGTTGACTATGAGAGATGGAGTCCCAAATCCAGATCCATCATACTAAAAGCATGGGAGCTGGTGAAAGTGAATAAGGGTGAAAGATACAAATTGTACCGTCCTCAAGAATGGTCTAAGCATGAAGATCAAGAAGAAGCAAGGAGAGATTACAGAAGGGACAAGCAAGCAAGCAGAATCCCTGCAGACACTCCTGAGCCCCTCAAGTATCACCCCAAACCATTTGAATACTTCACCAGACAAACTGAGAAGGAATAGGAAGCCAGTGCCAAGAAAGCGAAGAGTGAAGCAGATATGAAGGAAGCAGAGAAATAGATGGCTAAATTATTAGGGGAAAATATAGAAATGTTGAAAACCATAAAACATCTGTCACTATTTATAAATTATCAATGAAGTGATATCTGTCAATTTCTGCGTTTACTCAAACTTAACTGTAATGTCATTATTATATGCTAATTTGCTTAAAAAGTACTTTATCATTGAGTGGGTTATGACTTCTTCAAATAGGGGGAGATTGTTGGGAACTGTGCCCTGCAATGTTCCTGATTTGAAGAAGTGCTCAGTTCAATGATAAAAGCGTTGTGTATTTAATGCTATATTTAGTTCATGCTTGCAGAGATCAAACAATATGTCCAGTACTTTAATAACTTCACTAAGCACAATATAGTCGAAAAGAACATATCATCGAAAAGAGTTCGCATGTCATTGAAATAATGTGTAGAGCAAAGCAGAATGATCATGTCAGCTATCGTCAAGATAACATGCACATGATGATATCATTGTAACTTCAAGACTACAACACCACACAACGATATCGGGATGTCGAGATGAAGGAAGAAGACTTAAGTACAGGTATAAGACAATGTCGACGACATCATTGTAAAGAAACCTTGACATCGAAAAGGCTAAGTAAAACAGATGTCGACGACATCATCGTAAAGAAGCCTTGACATCGAAAAGGCTAAGTAAAACAGACATCGACGATATCGTAGTAAAGAAGCCTTGTCGTTGAAAAGGCAAAGAAAGACTAATATCGACAATATCATCGCAAAGAAGGCTTGACGTTGAGAAGGCTAAGGAAGGTCTTATAAAGACAGACAGTTGCTGAAGAATAGCTTATTGACATAATGGTGATTATGTCATCGATAAGACAAGGTGGTGTCGATGACATCGTGAACAAGACATAGAGCAGTCAAGATTACGCTGACATCAGTAAGATGACTTCTTGCCGTCTTAAGTGGTAGTGCAGAAGGGATGTCCTGTATCGTCGAGGTATCCTTGTCTGAAGAAGATGGAAGAAGACTTAAAGATCTGTCCAAGTCCAAGTCATCGACAAGATCTGTCGTCGAGATATTGTCCATGTCATCATAACGATGGAAATATCGTCGAGACTGATTCATAAGTTGCCAACGAGCTGTCAGCATTTAATGCCGCCGCCTGATTATCCAATCAGCGCGTGCTATTAAAGTATGGGCGTATGTTATTAAAGGACATCATAAGGAGACCATTGGGGCGGCTCCTCCATCCTATAAAAGGGAACAGTGGATGCCTTAAAAGCTCTCTCGAAACTTGGAATGAAAAAGTATCCCGCACAACATATCAATAAAATAGTACAAGTTGCAGAGAAGAATCAAGAAGAGGAAGAGAACAAAACTCACATCTTGTGTTCTCTAAGAATCAGTCAATCAACATTGACTGAAAAGAATCGTTCGAGTTTGAAGAAGGATTGAAGAAGATCTGTGCTATCAAGGTTCATATCAGAAGCATCTTCTTCAAGTAATGAAGTCGATCTCCATCAGGCAAAAGAGTCATTATTTACTCTTTCTCTGTAAGGCCTGCGAGCCAAAAACTATAGGATATGTTTACAGATCTGTGTGTCGAGCTTGCGGTCTTAAGAGCTGTGAGGCTTCAGGGCCAGGGTAGTGGACTTAAGGGTCCAATCATGTTGAGCATATGGGCTTGAGAACTATGAGCTTTGAGGGACATGGCAGTGGACTTGCGGGTCCAAGAGGCAAGACTTGCGGGTCTGTGCTGTGTAGGGCTTGAGGGCCTGAGTATCATGTTTGCGGACCTGAGTGCAGTAGGGGCTTGCTGGCCTAGGCTGTAGGACTTGTGGGTCTGAGTTGTAAGGCTTGCGGGCTAGAGACATTGGCGGATTTCGCCGAGCCTAGCACACTGCTAGGTAGGCACAGCGGGACATAGGACTACTCAAGACACATAGTCTTGAGGAACCTCTATAAACCTTTGCGTGTTTTCCGTGTTATGCTTCTTATTTCATAATCTAACAAACTAGAAAGCAAGAACACCAAAGAGGGTCAAAGTATTTTGAAATACCTATTCACCCTCCCGCCCCTCTAGGTGATAAGTGGAAACCCCATAACTAATAGGCGAGTTCTCTGTAGGTGAGTTCGCCTGAAGCTAGGTCAGACTCGCCTCGCCCTGGGCGAGGAGGACACTTGTAGTCCGGACGGGCTATTGGCATCGTCTAGACGAATCACACTTATATCGCCGAGAAGGGAAATCATGTCGTCCGGACAAGATTATGTTGTCGAGAAGGGAAAAGAGGGCATACTCGCCTCACCTTACCCTGGGCGAGTTAGGTTGATATTGGGCCTACTCGCCGAATAAAGGTTGTACACAATCCCTGCTCTTTGTAAGCTCTTTAGAGGTGGGAAAGAAGAGTCCAACCCCTATTTGATGAGATCGAGCGCTTGCCGAGTCTTCCTCTATAAACAGAGTGGGGGTAATGAATTCGATCCTTCATGCTAAGAGATGGCTTCTGGAGGACGCTCTTCCCTGGCCGCCAACTAGGCGATCGCTGACAATGAGCCTGAAGCGGCTACCATTCTCAACCTCATTGGCGAGTTCCTGACCCCTGCCTTCTAGCTCCGCGAGGAAGAAGTAGCATAAGAGAAAGAGGATGGTTAATCCTGCCCCTCCCTCACCCCCGCGAGAAGTCCTCTACTGATCCCGAGTCCACCGCACGATGCGGGCCTCCACCTAAGAGGCTCTCCTCCTCGCCTATTAACGAAGAGCCTAACCCTGACTTGCCTTTTCGATAAGGTGAGGGTGATGCGTGCTCGGCAAGTGCACCGGTCGCTGTCAAGTAATAAAATTGGGAATAGCTTCCCCGAATATCGTCTCTCAAGGAATGCAGGTTCTGGTGAATGAAACGTGTGGTGAATCGATCGTTATACGAGCGAATAAAGGAAAAACAAGGGCATTGATTTTGGGTTTCCTAAGCTAGTGCAGAAAAGAGAGATGCAAGTCAAAACTCCGCTTCGCAAGGCGAGATGGATGCAACGGCCGCGATGTCGTGCTTCGGGAGGCGCGTGTACGGAAAGTAACTATGAGGGGTGAGGGTCGCACACACCTCTTCTCCAAGCATCACCACTAGCAATTGCCAGGGCTTCACACACAACAAATCTCAGAAAATCACAACAAAGAAAGTGCTATTCTCGCACCACCGCATCATTGCACATGAACATCACACAAGATTTATAACATAAAGCTAAATGATAGTTCATTACAACAACACAAGGAAAACACAAGCATAAAGTTTAGAGAGGACCAATAGGAAGAAATCACCGCGTCTTGGGTTCTCGGCCGGAATGAGAGGTTGTCGGGCTCTCTCCGGGCTCAGCCCTCAGATGGCGTGCTGATTCGATGGAGGCTGTCACCGCTCCAACGACCTACAACTCTTCTATGGCTTCCCACGACGAAGAATGCTTGAACACTTGGTGGAGGATGCTTGCTAACACTCTCGAATGGAAGGATGGTGGTGGAAAACGCCAAAAAATGGCCTCTTTTGTGGTGGAGGTGATGAGGAAGCCTTCGGACCTCAGGAACGGCGGGGAGGGCCTAATTTCCCGCTCCCCGAATCGTTCTCCAATCTCCCCTTTTGACTGCAGTGAACCCTGCTTTTTATACTAAACAGGCAGAAAAAAGGTCACGCACGGTCGAACGCACGACCGTGCGCAGACCGTGCGTTTTTAAATGATAAAATTTGGCTTGGGGAAGACACTGCACCGCCCATGAGTTTTACTCACGCACGGGAGATTCCGCCCGTGCGTCAAAACGCATGAGTAAATTCAGATCGATCGTTTTTTTCCCAGATCAGAGCGCACGACCGCAACAGCTCGTGCGTCAAGGAAAACGCACGACCGTGCGTTTCACACAATCATGAATTCTGGGAGAAAACTGGATATAAGATAATCCAGCCACCTGCATACAAGATAAAATAGCTGGGAATACACCTCCAGCACCAGATAAACATAGAGAAATGGAAGGGGAGCACCATGTGCTTACCCCCAATAACAAGGAGCGCAAATGCACACCGAAATGGGCCTAAGAGTGCACCTAGCAAGGAATAACCAATATGAATGAAAACATGCCTAAAGTATAGTGCATAGACTAGATAATCGGCCCAGATGATTCCATAAATGTGTATATAAATGGGACTCATCACACCCCCAGACTTACCCGTTTGCACGTCTCGGGCAAACACTCAATCCTATGGTAGAAAAATGAACGTTAAAGAAGCAACTGCGCATGCAAAACATGATGGGAAGTAAAGAAATAACGACCGTAAAAATAAAGTAGAAAAGATTTTAAAACAAAGACTATATTTTAAGAACTTCTACTTGTGTAAAATACAAAATACTACTACTTTGAGGTGAATTATTGGTGAATCGAACTGTCGCGCCCTAGGGAAAATAGCGTGAACTGCTGAGGTGAGCGTTGTTCAAATTGGATCTCAAGAAAGAGCTCTCTAAGAAATCCATCAAGGTCGATGGTCATACGCTTGCCCTTTCACACCGTCTCCACTGCATGAGACGATCTTATCAAGAATCAGTAGGGCTTTTAGGCTAGACTTGGGCTTGGGTTGAGGTACGATAATGAAGTAGAAGAACGTAGACTAAACGCACTCAACCTCCGGTAAATAAACAAATTTCAACCTTAACATCTTCACCTTGAAGCACACTCCCCCAGACTTCATTTAAGCACTATGGTGTGCGCGAGACTACCATACTTATGGTTCGATTCTATTTAGAGTTCTTTTACTCTCTCTTTTTTTAGATCCATAATAACATAAGTTAGGATCAATCAGGATTTTTTTTTCATTTTTCTGCGCGCACACACCACATTATACATCCAAAAAATTTTTGTTTCTCCGCATCGCAAAATCATCATCAATATGTATAAGTTTCAAAGCTTGACTCTAGTGCATTTTAGGTTAGGATATGTGGCCTTGGTGAAAGTGTAGTGGAGTTTAACAAATAGGAAAGGTGAGGCTCAACGAGGCTAGCAAAGGATGACATTAGGTTGGGAAATCAAAGCTCAATCGGATCAAATGATGGCCTACATCATGCTCCCAACAAGATCATTCAACGCATTTGTTTTGAAAATAGCTTGGGGAAAGTTCTTAACCACCGAGCGAGGTCTCCTCTCCTTCAACTCAAACAACACGAGGCTAACAGCTCTTCTACACTCGACCTAGGGCTACCGCTAGATTCACCAAATTCACGGTTTTAGTAGAGTACTTTATAGTTACACTACATAAGTAAATAAAACTATAATTTTGTAATAAAATCTACTCTACATGAATTTTTAAGCCACGTTAGCGCTCTACTAGTAACACCGCACCGGTCACAACTTGTTCTGCCACACAATCCTAAATCAACAAACAAGCTTCTAAACATACAAATTAAGCACTTACGCGATAAATGCTCACGAATAACAATAAAACGCATGTGGTGCGTGGTATGCAATGCGACAATACATTTGAAAATTCCTAACTCAGCACATTCTAACATGCTATGCAAAGTTTGTGCACGTGCATAGCTCGCTCTCTCCCCCAGACTTGATCAAAACCACATAAAATAGAAAATTTTAAACGTAAGGAGAATAGGGGTAGAGTGGACCTATGCTCATAAATGAGCACGCCAGAAGTGCGGAAATTCCTCTTTTCTTTTAATAGAATATCTCCTCCATTATCCAACACACGAGAGCTTCAACCTGCCCTATTAGCAAGAAGGAAATACAGAACATAATAAACAGAAATCAGAACGAAAGCACGGAACTGAATGGTTCCCCCATGGGTTGTCTCCCACGAAGCCCTTTTGTTTAACGTCCATAAAGGTGGACCAAATACCTGTATTAAAGCAGTTTATAAAGTCTAGAAATAAGCAAAAGTCAATAAATCCTAATTATTATTACAAGCTCAAAACAAATCAGCTATAAGCTGATTTGAAGTTGTAACAATAGATGAAAGAAAAAGGTCCGGGGACCTGGTAGTAGGGGTGGAAATTAAGTTGGATGCTCAGCCTCCAACCCCAAATCTTCTCCTTTTTCGCTCTCTTCTTCTCCTCCAGTATTATGTCTTCAAAGAAGAACCGCTTGCCCCCTTGTAACCAATCCTCCAGGGGAAGCACCAACAATGATGAGGAAACAAAATGTTCCTTCACTGTACCTTCCTCATCCCGCCAGGCTTTCGGCTCCTCCATGCATAAGATCTGATCAACCGTAGGAGGGACATCCTGCATCCTTGTACAAAAAGAAAGGGGGTCAGGAAATAAATTAGAAGAAAAACTAAAAGAAATCTCATCTGAGGGGATAATCCCGGCTTCATCCCCCATAGGATGCAGTAATGACAAACTGATGATATCATCGAAGATTTCACTAGACTCAACAACGCACGCAATGGCCTCCTCTATAACTTGGACTTTCTCGCACTGGACCAAAATGGTTGCTTCAGCACAATCGAGACTGTCTGCCTCCATGAGAGTGGGCACGACACTGCGCAGGTCTGCAACATCCTGCAAATTGACCTCAACGATAACATCAGAAATAGATGTAGTTTCGTGTGTAGTGGGAGAAGAAGCGCTTCTTAAGAGTTCACGCTCACTCTCCACACAAGGGCACAAATCCACGCAAAGTGGTACATGAACCGAAGAGGTATGGGGGGTCGCATCAGAAACAGGGTCATGAGGGACACTGATGCACGTGTCAATTCCAGAGCCTTCAAAAAGTGAAGGTGGAAGTGACATGTAACCAGAGGAAGGAGCTGTGTTCGCCGAATTTGAGGATGGGACGATCCAGATATCCGGCTCATCGTAATCCACCAATTGGCTAAGATATTCCGCACAGTCCTTCAAGGCGTGCTCTCTACTTTTGCAAAATAAACACTGCTTTACCGGCTTTGCCGACACCCAAGGTGCGGCAGCCGCGTAAAAGTGCGACAATGGAAGCGCAGTAGAGGAGCCAAAAGATTTATGGGACCCGTACGGTTTCTGATCGACACCATACTCATTGGGACACCTATCACTAGCGTGGGATGTGTCCCCACACCAACGACATCGGATATTCAAATGCGCCCACATGACAAAGAAGAAGAAAATAGAATACTAAAGAATAAATTACAAAAATAAGAGGCTCAATCGAAAACAATCGAATCACAACCAAAATCTCATCACGCCTGCATTCCCCGGCAACGGCGCCAAAAACTTGATGCGTCATTTCAGCACTGCTAATTAGCAAGCACGAAATACGATACGACGGCAGTGCACCGGTCGCTCAAGTAATAAAATAGGGAGGAACTCCGCGAATCGCTCTCCAATCTCCCCCTTTGACTGCAGCGAACCCTACTTTTTATACTAAACAGGCAGAAAAATGGTCACGCACGGTCGAACGCACGACCGTGCGTTATTAAATGATAAAATTTGGCTTGGGGAAGACGCTGCGCCGCCCGTGCATTTTACTCACGCACGGGAGATTCCGCCCGTGCGTCAAAACGCACGAGTAAATTCAGATCGATCATTTTCTGCCCAGATCAGAGCGCACGATCGCAACAGCCCGTGCGTCAAGGAAAACGCACGACCGTGCGTTTCACACAGTCATGAATTCTGGGAGAAAACTGGATACAAGATAATCCGGCCACCTGCATTAAGATAAAATAGCTGGGAATACACCTCCAGCACCAGATAAACATAGAGAAATGGAAGGGGAGCACCATGTGCTTACACCCAATAAAAAGGAGCGCAAATGCACACCGAAACGGGCCTAAGAGTGCACCTAGCAAGGAATAACCAATATGAATGAAAAGATGCCTAAAGTGTAGTGCATAGACTAGATAATCGGCCCAGATGAGTCCATAAATGTGTATATAAATGGGACTCATCAGAGGGCAAGATCGAGACCATGACCGGAGGGATTGGGGATGGGGGAAAGCCTCCTGATGACATGGGGGATCCTCCACCCCCTCTTATTCACCATGTTGTTGTCCCAGGTAAGGATACTACCTCTTTGCCTGCCTAAATTGGGACAAACATTACTCCTTTCTTTCTGCAGTGCACTCTAGCCGTCCGCTGCGGTCTGAACAACTTGCTAAGGCGCCGTCGAGGGGCCTAGCCACAACGACTTCCTCGGTCCCAAGATGAGTTGGATTGACTCTACCCCCCCTCTCTCAGACATCTCAACATCTGTCCAGGGTCGGTCAGCCTATTCGCCCTACTTCTAGAGAAAAGTATTTGGTGATGGGTCCCATGCCCGGGGTGATGGGCACTGTGGGCGAGACCTCCCAACTAGAAGGGCACATTCGGCGAGGCAAGGACAACATAAGACAAAGCAAAGAGATCCTGGAGAGGGCTCGCAAAGACCTGCGAGCGGCCCACGATATTACTTGAAGGGCTCGCCATCCTCATCGCATGAGTCGTCTAGGTCACGGTCTGGTGTGTCGCGGCTGAGTTCCTTAGGTCATTCTCGGTTTTTGGTTTTTTGACGTCTGATGTAATGTTATACTCCGGACCTTTCGGGTCTTTGCAATGGGAAGACAACACCATTGTACTTGCTTCTTTTGCACTCATGCTATGCTCTTATTGAAATTTGATTTTTAAGTGCCCTTCTTTTCGCTGATTGTTTGTCATTTAATTATATCTAGTCTTTTATTCTTATTCGCGCGTTATCAAACTTATTACTCGCTTTCACGTACTCACGTCCCTGGTCGGTCTTCTCGCACGCGATAGGGTTTGGGGCCAAGATCTATTAATAGTGGTCCTCCTAAGGTGGGATGGTACGCATTCCCTACCCTATGACCACCTTCTCCCTCTCGAATCCTCCCCGCAGACACCCACTCATCGCTAGCCATGGTGAAAGAGCCTTCTGAGGGTGGGCGCGCTTTCTGCGTCCACAATTTCAAACCGCACAATTTCCCCAGCTTTTAGACCCTGGGTCAGGAGCTGAGTGATGTCGAAAATCTTTACCAGCCGCTTGGCTATACATCGAGGCGGCCAACCCCCGATGATTTTCTCAATACGCTTTATAGCGGAGAACTCGCCTTCCCCCTGGCTCACTTCCAGGTGGGCTGAGATTGCCCCTGTGACCTGAGGTCTATCAGGTCCTACGCTACTTCGGGATGCTCCCCGCATAGATCAACACCAATGTGATCTGCGTCCTGGTCGCTTACGCCCGCTACATGCGTGAGGAGAACATCAAATTTAAAATCCCAACCTTCCGCAAAGTCCTGATACTGATGGAGACCAACGATGTAACCCTGTTCTTCACCAGTGTGTGCGTCAAAGTTGCCGAGATGCTCAATAAGGCCCTCCATTGAACAGATAAATTAGTCCTGGTGTGAGGCGATTTTAGAATCATTCCCTTTGCTCCGCTCCAGAAGACAAAAGTGGACTACAAGTCGCCTCACCGAAGGGGGGATGCAATGGAGCTCTACCTTTTCCTGAAGGATAAGGTTATGGACATTGTCTACCTGTGGCAAGGTGTGGATCAACTCTCCTTCGTGAATCTGGGAGTGGGTAAGTCCTAGGTTGTACTCGCCAAATGATCTCGCTCTTCTACTCTTGCTGGGAATGGACTTACTTGAAATGTCCATTCTTTTTTTGTAGGTGAGCGCATCATCCCCACTCGCCACCATTTGACACCTCACATTAATGATCGAGTGAGCTCCCCCCTGAGGATGCTCTCGTAGGGACTGTGATCTTAGTAGATAGTGAAACAACTCCGGTCATCGAAAAGGGCAAAGGTCAAGTCGACCCCGAAGCCGCCTCGACAAGAGAGTTGAGGCAAAAAAGTCAAAAGATGGGGAGTTCCCTCCCTCATCTTTCGGTGAGCCCGCCTCCATAGCCCTCGACCCATGTGAACTTCAGGTGGGGACGAGGATTGGTGACTCCAAAGGGAACGCCCTGGTGATATGGGACCCGACGACGAAGCGGTTCTTTATGAGCTCGCTGCTTCCCTCTTGGTAAGATTTCGAGGAAACCAACGACTGCGCGTATAACCTCCTCTTTGGGTTGTATGGCCATGAGGACGGTGAGGTCCTTGCGAAGGATCCTATCCGCGAGTTGTCCAATCTCAGTAGCAGCTCTGCCCTTCAAACCTTAGAGCTGGTTCACCACACCGCGCGGCGGGGGATTCAATCGAATAGGCAATTCTGCAACCTCGGTTTGGCCTACGAGGAGCAGGGGGAGGTTGGCTCAAGTGGAAGAGGAGCTGGCTACGCTAAAAGCCAAATATGTTTCTTCTCCTGAGGTACGAACTCTTACTTGCCCTCATCCTGCTCGTTTGCTAACTTTGTCAGCTAACTCTTCTTTTTTCATGAAACCACAGGCGCGTTAGTGACACGAATGTCCGAGTTAGAGGAGCAGCTCGCTCAAGCAGAGTCGAAGCTGGTAGAGGTCCTTCATCCAGCTGAGGGAGAGTCATCAACTACCCCCCCAACCTCCGCTTCTTCATTTCACTCCCACTTAAGTGGTCGAGATGTGCAGGATGCTAGCCATCGTGTTAGCGGTCTACATGCAAGAGCGCCTTTAGAGGCGATTCCTTCTCACCGCAGAGGGGGCCCAGATTGATCTCATGGTCCTTCTTCCAGATCTTAACTGCGAATTGGCGAGCTCTGTCCCAGCAAGAACCTCAAGCGGCGACTCTTTCGGCAATTTATAGGAAGAGGATCAAAATGAATAGACTAATCACCTTCCTTTAGTGAAGTGTTGTAATTATCTCCTTTCATTCATGAACATGACTTCGGATCAGGACTTTGCGTGACCAGGACGGATCACCTTCAATTAGACCAGGATGGATCACCTTCAATTAGACCAGGATAGGATCTGGAAGAAGGACTTTGGTGAAACTCCCTTCAATTAGACCAGGACGGATCACCTTCTTTTATTGTATTGGATAGGCATCCTTGCCTTTGTTTTATTCTGTGATTGCGTTGTCCTTTGTACTGGTATGAGTTTTTTCTTTTTCTTTGAAGTACATGCCCATACGGCGTACTTGCCCATAGCCATGACTTGCGTAGGAGCACTCTTCCCATAAGTATAGCGCCTGCATATCCCCTTACTTGGTGAGAGTGCAAGATTGTTAGAGGGAGCCTCGATGTGCTAGATGATCGCATACTTTATTTAGGATTTTTTGCGAGGCGACAGGCGAGTGGTTTTGATGGTCATAGGTCAGGGGGATATCGAGAGTACTCTCCTCACCTCCCCCCTCACCACATCATGGAACTAGCATAGGGTTAGCACATTATAGGGCTTGGAACTCACTCGAGCTGGAAAGTAGCCGGCCTGCTGGGGAGGATCCCTGTGCAACATCCTGGTCTACAATAACACTCTACTTGAGGACATAGAACTCACTCGAGGGGGCCAAGTAGCCAGCATGTAGGGGAGGATCCCAATGCAATGGCCTGGTCTACGACAACACTCTACTCGAGGACATAGAACTCATTCGAGGGGGAAAGTAGTCATCCTCCGGTGGAGGAGCCCAGTGCAACGGCCTGGTCTACGACAACACTCTACTAGAGGACCTAGAACTCCGTCGAGGGGGCAAGTATCCAACCTACAGGGGAGGAACCCAATGCAACAGCCTGGTCTACGACAATACTCTGCTCGAGTACATAGAACTTACTCGAGGGGGCAAGTAGCCAGCCTGTAGAGGAGGAGCCCAGTGAAATGACCTATCTACGGTAACACAATGCTCGAGGACATAGAACTCACTCAAGGGGGAAAGTATCCAGCCTGCAGTGGAGGAGCCCAGCGCACCGTCCTTGTCTATGACAATACTCTGCTCGAGGACATAGAACTCACTCGACAGGGCAAGTAGCCAGCCTGCAGGGGAGGATCCCAGTGCAATGTCCTGGTCTACAACAACACTCTCCTTGAGGATATTAAACTCACTCAAGGGTGCAAGTAGCCAGCCTGCAGAGGAGGACATCAGTGAAACGGTCCAGTCTACGATAATACTCTGCTCGAGGACATAGAACTCACTCGAGGGGGCAAGTTGTCAGACTGCAGGGGAGGAGCCCAGTGCAATGGTCTGGTATACAAGAACACTCTACTCAAGGACATTCAGAGCTCTTGTCTCTTGATACATGTCGTCCAGATATTGAAGCACTACACATTTACAATTGAATATGTTATCGCTTTATTTTTGCATGAAAGATGAACAAGACATTACATTGCAACTAGGAGTAGAACTGCTCAGGTCGTGTCCACTCCAAGTGTTTCCCAGGAGTTCCCCCTCAACATTTTGCAGGCGATACCCGAACCATCTTTAATACCTCGGAGACTATGAAAGGGCCTTCCCAATTGGGATGGAGCTTACCCACTGTTGCAGATCTCCCCGCGGCGTCCACCTTTTTGAGAACCAAGTCTCCTTTGTCTAATTACTTGATTCGAATGTTTTGTCAAAGTGTCTCGCCATTCTCTTCTTGATCCCCTCCTGGCGTACCGTGGCTTGGTCACATAGGTCTTCTACAAAGTGTAGTGAAAGTCATTGTGCTTCCTCATTCTCGAGACTCCGTCCTTTGTTTCCATCTTCTGCTGCCACCACCCTAGGACTTCTGACCTCAAACTCCACCAGAATGAGGGACTCTGAGCCGTGAGATAGATTGAAGGGAGTTTCACCGATTTCCATGGTGGGGGTAGTTCTCAAAGCCTAAAGAACTGAGGGGAGCTGCTCCACCCAGTTTCCCTTCAGGTTCTCGACTTTTTTCTTTAGCAAGTAGACGATGAATTTGTTGGCCACCTCGACCTGACTATTGCTCCTTGGGTGGTGAACTGAGGCAAACCGAAGGTCTATGTCGAGTTGGATGCAGAATTTTGTGATCTTGAGACTGGGGAATTGCGGACCATTGTTGGTGACAATGGGGAGAGCTAGGCCATGTTTACATATTATTTTTCCCCAAAGGAAAATTTTAACTACCAGGGAGGTTGTCTTTGCTAGAGCTTTTACCTCCACCACTTAGAGAAGTAATCGATCATTACCAGGAGGTACTTCCTTTGTCCACTTTCTTGGGGGAACGACCATACCAGGTCCATTCCCGAAATAGTGAAGGGCTAGGGGACGGTGATCGATCACAGACGCTGGGCTGGTTACAACTCGAACGGAGCATAGAGTTGGCACTTCGAACACCTCCTTGCGATCTAGTCTGTTTCCTTTCTAATGTTAGGCCAGAAATATCCTGCTCTCAGTACCCTCTTCTCTAGGGTCCGTCTTTCCGAATGACTCCCACACTCACCCGAGTGAATCTCTTCCAGGACCTGCAAGTCTTCTCCTTCGGATAGGCATCTCGCCAAAGGACCGAACATGGTCTTCCTATAAATTACTCTGTCTCTTAGTAAATAATAGGCCGATTTGTGTAACATCCCCCAAACAACTAGACCCATAGGTGATATTTTTGTCATGACAATGCTCTGGGATGATCAAGGATGCCCTAAGAGATTAAGGAAATAGGTAAAGTCACCTTGGTCTGCAAAGAGTAAATTTTAGTTACTTAACCTAGGGTTGGAGTTCTAGGTATCAAGTTGATCACTTGATCCTACCATGACACCCCTGACACTTTAGGGAGCCCCTTGGGTCACAAAGGACCAATTGTGTTCAACCTAATTGGTCAATTTGACCAAAGTCAACCCTAGCCCCAAATACGTCAAACCACCCTATTTAGGGCCAATTAGGGTTCAATTGGCCTAATTGACTTTCCCCAAGTTTCCCCTACCCACTAAGGGAGGCTAATGGGTCAACCAATTTCACCAATTTGACCAAAATCAACACTTGGTCAATAATGCCCAAATCGGGTTAATCAAGCCCAAGTCTCAATCCCTTTGGGCTAAGACCAATTTAAATGGCCCAAATGATTAGTCACCACTGAAATTTCATAGAATTCCACTCAATTTTGAGGGGAGGGGGGGGGGGTGACTAAGAGAGAGAGAAAATGGGAGTTTCCCCAATTTTGAAAGAGAAATCAAGTGGCCATTCTTGGTGATTGAATGCAATTAACCCCTCAATTCTCCCCCAATTGATGAGCATTCATCTCCCCTTTCAGTTACAAGGAGTTTTTTTGATGTTTCCATGCCTTAGGGGAGCTCAATTTTATGGAAAGTGGGCATGGCCGAAATTCACCTTTAATGACAATCCAAGATGTAACCCCCTCTCCCTCAATTGAGCTCTTAAACTCCTTCAGAGGTCGGAGAGGAGTGAAACCCCCAAGTTTTCCGAAGGGAGCGTTCACTGGAAGCATAAGAATCCATGACCCCCAAAGCTCCTCAAGCTTCCATGGTGAACCGACGATCGGCAAGGCAAACAACCACCTCATAGGTTTGATCCCCTCCTCCTCCCCTTGTGCATAGATCTTAAACAATTTGGGGCTTGATTTGAGCCAATAGTGCTCAAATCAAGCTATCGAAAGGGTTCATTTTCGAGCTCTTTTCCCCGGCTAGAAATCCCCCTTCCGGCCACCTCCGACTGATAAACCACCGCGAATCGCCGGCCACCACCTCGACGAAGGTGGTGGTGGAAATAGCCGGCCGGGAGGAAGCATGGGTGGCCCTACAAATCGAGCCCAAACATCACCCAGAGCAGGCTGTTGGGGACTATCCATTCATTGGGGATGATGACCCTGGGCCGTCCGATCTTGCGCAATATGCTAATCGCAGGCCGAAATGAATGAATATATATGTTGTTATATAATTTGTCACATATTATGCAGTTGATGATTTTATTTATTAAAAATACTTAGAGGCCTCTACTGAAAAAGTGGTCAACATGAAATATGTTAACCTTGCTGTCTATATTAATTTAAAATTTGCTTGACTCAATTTGGCCCACTGGATCTCCCTCGACACCCCTTTTTGGTGCAAGGTGTCCCTAGGGCTAACTAGAACTGTATTTGAGTGCCCCCATTGATACACTCAGTCAAATGACCTAAAATTTTGACCATAGGCCATTCTAGCCATGACCCACATCATATCCAAAAATCAGAATTTTTGGAGATGATTTTTCTATAGTTTTTGTAATAATTTAATTATACATACATGGCTTAAATATAGGGCTTGTGGACCAAAAAATCCTCCAAATCCTTGGTGGATTGTTTGTTGGAGAGTTATATGGCCATGGTTAAATTATCAGCCCATTTGGCTTGATTTTATTAGGTAAACTAGTGCTCAATCTTGGTCACCTGGGGAAGGTCAACCCTTGTTTATTCAAAAGTACACTTAGTGGTTTTATGTGGCCATCCCTCAACCAAATGTGATGAAACTTTGGTCACCCCATTGTTATCACATTAAACACCCCCACAAGTAATTTTAGAAGGTTTAGGGTTGGAATATCAAGAAAACATAGATCCCCTTAGGGTTGCATATTTGGTTTGATGAAGGGAATGGAGTCAAATCTCCGTGGATGGGCTTGAAACTTTCTAGATAGTTTCATAGGGTAAATAAACACCCTGGGTAATTTAGTTAGAATTTTTAGAGTTATTGTCACCCACTGAATATTTAATATTGTATTGGGTAACTTCCAATTCAAGTGCAAAATTTACAGTCATATTTTCTAGAAAAGTTATAAAACTTGGACAGTGAACTTTTCATGATGCATTGAGTCTCTGGAAATTTTATTATAATTTTTAGATAAGGTAATTTAGTAGCTCCTTCATAATGTGTCAAAAGTCAATTTCCATGATTTAAATTAATTATGCGGCTCACTGAGTTTAGAAAAATGTGAAATTTAGCCAAAGACTTTCTAGGTTCATGATAGAGCTCTGGTAATTTAATTACATTTCCTGGATAAATAGTTTTGGTAGTTCCTTCACATTGTGCCCAGATTCAATTATAATGAAATAAATTAATTGTGTGGGTATCTGACTTTAGAAAAATATGAATCTTGGTTAGAGAGCCTCTAGAGTGAATATGGTCCTCTAAAAAATTTATGGAAAATTTTGTATGATTCTTTTCAGTATTTTGGTCATACTATTGTTAAATGTAGCATTTGTAACCTAATTAATCTATATGGGTTCTTAATCTTGAAAAATAGCCAAACATAGTTGGAGGACATTTTAGGCCCATTAGAACCTCTGAAAATTAATTCATGACCTTAGGGCATATGAAAGTTGATGTTCCTTCACAAATTTGGGTTATGCCATAATTATTTATTTAATGATTTTCATGGAATTAATTAGGGAGAAAAATATAGTTTAATGATTTTCCATCATATTAGTCCATAATTAATCTTTTGTCATAAGGATACCTTGGAGTCATATCGGACATTCATAAGTGTCAAACCTTCCCCTTAGGATTGAAGTGGTCTGCGAATAGACAAAAAGGAGTGGAGTAATTTTGGGCCTCTCTAAGAGGTTCTTGATTAGGATTTCATCAGTTGGAGGTTATGTAAATCAATCCTGTGGTGGAAGGGGCAAAATCCTCTAGTTGTGGGTTGTGAGTTGTATACTCTTAGTGTGGAGTGTTGATGTTCAAGAGAACATTAATACTTCCGATGAACCTTAATCCATCCAAGGATACTATAATAACATGAGAGAATGGAGGTTGGGTAGTTACCAATAAAATTAAGTGTCTTGTGAAAGGGAGGTTTGGAGTGTCATCCCATCGTACCTCCTAGTACTACTGCGAGCCCCTCACAGGGTAGACCTCGAGAAGTCCAAGACTAACCCTTAAACTGATAGGGAATATAATAAGAAAGATTAATCTAATAACAATTTATCAAGTACACGTACACACATACACCCCTTTATTATGGGGTGATAGTCTTGGCCGATTTAGTCCTGTGAGCAGTGGGCTCGGTGTGAGTATAATGAGGAAAGGTGATGCAAATCATGGCTTGGTGTTTGATGAATTAGATTGGTTAATCAAATGAGCTGGTCGCTCGGGAGTTCAATTACAGCATATGTGCTTGTGCATAAAGGTGGGGGTCATTGGTATTGGGCAGTCATTTACACTGACGTCTGTACGTTAGCTCGGCATGTGTGAGTATTCACTTAGCCAAGAAAAGATTTATGGATTTGCTAGTATTAGTACAAGAGGCTCCATATCACCTGGCTAGGTGTACCAATTAGTACGTAAGGGCTAGGTCGGGTAGTGTGAATATCGGTCTAGGAGTGGGGTGGCCCAATCCACTGTCTCCGTTTGCCACTACGGGAGGCTCCTGAGAGTTTAGCTAACTCCAAAACTAGGGAACTAAAGGTCTGTGCGCACAGAGTTGTGTGAGTAAGTTGCACTGGTGTGGAACATATACATACAACCTTGCTTAATATTTCATGTCATTCATAACATTGCATTAAACCTTTACCCCCATTGTATAAATTATTATGGATCTTTTATACGACGTGGGTTGGCAAAATGACCTTTTGACTTATAAGGTTGTATGAGCATTCTTATAAGTTATGGTTACCGTTCTCTGTGATTGACGCTTTACCTTTCCCTTTTTATTCTGCTTCTTTATTTCCTTTTGCTGCACTTATTTATTACTCATTACCTTTCAGTTCTTACATGGAAGAATTGCTAGTATAGATTTACATTCAGTATACAATCTATGTGAGTTTGGGCCATGTCACATGCTTTGTTCACTTCTGCTTTGATGTTCTCCTCTTCATTCCTCCGCTCACTGCCTAGGAGTCATCGGGGGAGGGGTGGGGGATTGGCTTAGTCTTTTGACTAACGGTCGGTTGTGAACAATCACCACATGGGCTCCAATTGGGAGACAGAGAGCTGCCCTGGGAGATCTAGCGCAACCAGAGTACGATGCAGGAGGAGATGAGCCAGCCTAGCTCGGGAGCAGCAGCAGCAACCACGGGTTTCGTGAGTGATTAGTTTTGATTTCTTTCGCATGTGATATTGTTTGCCCGGAAATCCGCGACTTCTCCTTTCCAGTCAGTATGGTCATTTCTAACGGTCTCATTTATGGGAGGCCTCCCAGACCGCCTGCCTCCCTTCTAGTTTTTTTCGCCTAAGGCATGTGAGGTCAGCTTCAAGGGAGATTGCCAGACCGCATTGTTTGGGTCTCTTCTTCCTTTTTGTTATTTGCTCCCCTTTCCACTGCCCCGACACTCCTGTATCCCGGGTAGCCCGTAATTTTAGGATGTGCCCATTTAGGCAACCTCCACATCAATAAATAGAGGGGTAGGGGTACCAGAAAAGAGACTTGCTTCGAGCTTACAGCTTACGACCCGTGTAAGTGGTCTCGAATTATGTCACTTTTTACCTCTCACTTTGACATGTTCTAGACCGCCTTCCTGTAATCTTTTTTGGAATTAATCAAAGCAGTTTTTCTCTCAGAGGTCTCCCTTTTGGTATTCTCCGTCTCAAGTAACCAACACTCCATAGTTCCCCCCGTCTCTTTCTATTGTGAGTCTTGGAGGTACATTTTTTGTACCAACAGGACAAACATGCGACCTTCATATTGGAGTTTTTAGGTGAAGTCAGCGAACATCCAAGATGTCAAACGACAAGAATTCTTCTCGTCGGTCTCCCAGCGGTCGCCCTACGAGCAATCCGACCTCCCCTAGAAGCCCTAGAGCATCACTTTGAACTTCACATCGATCAAGATCTTCGATAGGCCGCCCGGGCTCGCTGAGAGACTGCTCAAGCTCAGCAAGAGTCCGCCAGATTATTCGAAGCTATGAAACAGGTTATGGATGCGTTCTCTCAAAGGATTCTTCCTCAGCCCGGTCAGGTCGCTACCCCTGACCGCTTGGCTAGTGGTCACACCATTGACCGCGCGACCACTCTGCCCGCAGCTCCTGTGTGACCTCAGGGAGGGGAGTTCGCCGCTCGTCAGGATTTCTTCAGAGCAGCAGCTCAAGGACCTCCAGCCCAGGCACTCAACTTTTAGGAGGATTATGCTTATCCTCCAACCCCTGTTGCTGTCTTTCATACTCTTTCTGACATTGTTGAAGTGAAGGAGCTGTACAACCCCGATATTCGCCTAGAGGGTGGGCAAACAAAAGCGAAGCGAGCCGGGTTGCTCGCAGGGAGGCGAGCGAGCGAGAGGCCTGCCGAATGCTCGCAAGGAGTCGAGCGAGTCAAGAATCCACCAAGCGCTCGTGAGGAGGCGAACGAGCCAGGTATCTGCCAAGCACTCGCGAGGAGGCGAGCGAGCCAAGTATTCGCCGAAGCGTCGCGAGAAGACTGGCGAGCCAGATTCCTCCCAGAATCGCAGGGACCAACCAAATTACCTCTTTAGCCCCGTTGGCCTGTCATTAGCCGGCCCAAACAGCGAGGTTTGGCTGTTAGCAGACCCATTTGGGGTGCGGATAGTAAAATCAAAAGGAGGAATCTTGCAGTTTGCAGGCCAGATCAGAAAATCTATAAATAGGACCTTAAGGGCACCTTTAGAGAGGACTAGACTTCAACTTCCCTCTCCTTAGGCTTTCTTTGGTTAGCGTTTCCTGAGCTCTCCAAGGTGCCCGAGTCTCAGCTTTGGCTTGGGAGGGGAAGCGCTCAACGATCTTCTGGGTTAGTGGAGGGACCTCCTCGCTGCGACTAAGGTATTGGTCATTTTCTTAGTTTCCCGTCTGTTTTCTCCGAGGGATCAGTAAGGGCTAGCCGCCCCTCATTTCGGTGAGGGCCCCGAGCTCCACAAGAGACCAAGAAATCAGTTTCAACATTTTGGTGCGGTAAGCGTGGAGTGTGGCTGGTCCAAGAAAGTTCCAAGGAGCAGGCATGACAGGAGGCGAGGATCAAGGCGAGGGGTTCAGCGAGCCACCGCAGGTGGTGACACCGAGGATGTTCGCATACTTCAGGAGGGAGGTGCTCGATACCTTCGGGCTCCCGGTCACGGCGATGCGAAGCGAGTTCGCGACCCCAGCACCTCAGGCGACCCTTACCCCAGCAGCGGTTGGCGAGAACGCCCGGGGGGGGGGGAGGGCCGGAAAGGAAGTCGCAGGAAGTTCAGTTCAAGACATGGAAGGGCGAGTACTGTTCGCCTGCCTGGCGAGTTCAGTGCCAGCGAGCTCCGTGCCAGCGAGCTCTGTGCCGGCGAGCGATGTGCAGGCGAGCGCTCACGCAGAGGGTTTGGCGACTGTGGTAGCGGTTCAGGCGAGTGCCGTTCCCGCGAGCGCGAACCCCGCGAGCCCGAGTCTGGCGAGAGAGCTCGGGGGTCGCATGGAGCGAGAAAGGGTGGCAGAAGGGGGAAGTCCCTTCTGCGAGTTGGTACTTTCTGCACCTGTTCCGGCAGGATTCGTAGAGTGGGACAGGGTGTACTACAACGGCAGGGATGACCCTGCCCAACATCTCCAGTCTTTTGAGGACTCAGTCTCCATCAGGCCGATGTCGGATGCTTTCAAGTGTCGGCTCTTCGCCGTCACTCTTAAGGAGAAGGCCAGGGACTGGTTCCATCAACTCCCTACAGGGTCGATCTACACCTTCGAGGATTTGCGCAGGAGCTTCCTATTGTGATTCTCAACTATAAAGAAGAGGAAGAAGGACGCCGAGTCCCTCTTCAAGGTGAAGCAGGAGCCGAAAGAGTCGTTGGCTCGGTACGCGGATCGATTCCAGGAAGAAGTGCTACTCACTCAGGAGGTGCCTGGGTTTGCACTCCAGCTCGCTTTCATGGTCGGGCTGAGGGAAAGTTTCTTTAAGATGGCTTTGAAGAGGAAGGCCCCCGTCTCCTACGAGGAGTTAATGGAGAGGGTGGCGGAAGAGATTGAGAGTGAGGAAGCCAACCCGGAGCTCACCAAGAGGCTAGCAAAGCTCAGTGAGCCGGAGGTCAGGCAATAGGAGGTAAGAAGAAGGGAAGAGCCCAGGGCCCCGAAGGGGGAGTGGAGGCAACGTGCCGAAGTAATGCAAGGTCAGGGAAGGGGTTACGGCCTGGGAAGGGGTAACTTCTACGGTGGACAAGGAAGGCCCCACCAGTTGGGGTGCAGAAAGGGTCCGAGGCAGTTGCCTCCCCCACCTCAACAAGCCATGGCGATCAGGCGGGGAAGAGGAGGAAGAGGAAGAAGAGAAGAGGCTAGAGAGGAAGTTGGGGCAGGAAGAAGGAGGAGGAATAGGGTGGCGGAAGAAGAAGCAAGGGAGGTGACGTTGCCGTATTGTGACTTCCACGATGAGGAAGGTCACGCGACGACCACCTGCCCAGAGTTCCTGGAAACAAAGAGGGGGCAAGAGCCCGCGCCAATGCAACCGCATCAAGTGAGAATTGAAGAGGTCGAACCTCGAGGGGATGAGGAAGAAAGGTGTGAAGACAGAGTTGATGTGGGGAGTAGAGGAGGGATCAGAGTGATCCATGGGGGGGTAGGGGTGGAGGCAACCCGAAAGGATAGCCTCCATACCATCTATCGGCGGAGCGTGGCCTCCACATCCACTGCTCCACCCCCGGCGGAGAAAATTACCTTCTCCCAGAAGGACATGCCAAGCTATGAAGACCCGTTTTGCGATGCGCTGGTCATCCAGACCGCCATCGAGAACTTCACCGTCTCACGGATTCTAGTTGACAACGGGAGCTCGGTCAACATCGTCTTCAAGAAGGCGTTTGATGAGAAGAAGGTGGAGGCCCGGAGGGTGTTAGACTCGGATGGTCCCTTATTTGGTTTTGCGGGAGAGAGGAAGGAGGTAGAGGGTGGAGTGGGACTCCATGTGACTCTCAGAGGACAGTACCGGAACTGCCGCTTCGTGATAGTGGATGCCCCGAGCAGCTATAGCGCCATCTTCAGACGGCCTCTCATCAGTGCATTTCGGTGCGTCCCATCCACCTTCCACCAATGCCTCAAGTTCAATGCGGGAGCAATCCAGGTCCGGGTCCGGGGGGACCCCAAGATTACAAGATAGTGCTACGTGACGGCTGTCAACACCATCACCTGGATGAGAGAAGTGGAAGAGTTCGACAAAGTGATGGAGGAGGCGACAAAAGCCGGAGGAGAAAATGGAGTCGAGGAGAGGATGGATGAAGAGGGAGTTCAGGCCCAGGAAGGAGTCGCTGAGAAGCCCAGGGTGGAGAGGGGAGAAGAAGAGGGGAAAGGAGGGAGTGCCCGGGAAGGAGGGGCGGAAGGATTGATGATGGTAAGAGAAGTGGAGACGGAGTAGGGAGCCCAAGCGCTCGCTTGCCATGAAGGAAAGGAAAATGCTTGGGGAGAACAATCTAGGCTGGAGGCCGTAGATGAGGTTGTGGAGCTTGAAGTCACCACTCATCTGGGGGTGGTAGAAAGGTCTAAGTCAGCGGAGAGCTCAGCTCGGAGGAGCAGGCCGAAATCCTGGCTTGCGTACAGAAGAACGTGGACGTCTTCGCTTGGAGCGCCGCAGAGATGCCCGGGATCGATGCGGATGTGGCTTTCCACCGCCTCAACCTCGACCCCGGCACCCGCCCCAACCGCCAAAAGAAAAGGGCCACGGCAGACAAGCTGGAGGGACCAATCCGCGAGGAGGTGAAAAATCTCATACAAGCAGGTTTTGTATCGGAGATCCAGTATCCAGGCTGGGTCTCCAATGTAGTCATGGTGAAGAAGGGAGGAGGTAAGTGGCGCATGTGTATTGACTTTTCACTTCTTAATAAATCATGCCCAAAAGATTGCTACCCCCTGCCTAGAATCGAAGCGCTGGTTGACTCAGCCGTCAGTTTCTCTGTAATGTCTTTCTTAGATGCTTTTTAGGTTATCATCAAATCCACATGCATCCCCCAGACATCAAGGATGTTTCCTTCATCATGGGGGATGGATGTTACTGCTATAAGATGATGCCCTTCGGGCTCAAGAACGCAGGTGATACGTACCAAAGGATGATGGATAGGGTCTTCCGCGAGCAGAAAGGAAGAAATTTAGAAGTCTATGTTGATGACCTCATGGTGAAGAGTCTGGATCTTGGGTCTCACCTCCGAGACCTTGAAGTGACGTTCGGGACCCTACGGAAGTATAAGATGAAACTCAACCCCTTGAAGTGTGTCTTCGGGGCTAGCCGAGGGAAGTTTCTAGGACACTTGCTCACCCCGGCAGGTGTGGAGCTGAACCCGGACAAGGTCAAGGCGATAATGGAGTTGGGGTCGCCTAGAAACCCGAAGGAGGTCCAAAGCCTCACGGGGAAGTTGGCCGGACTCAGCAGGTTCCTCTCCAAGGCGGGCGAGAAGTGTGCGCCCTTCTTTAAGGATCTAAGGGGCAGCAAAAAATTCAAATGGACTTCGGAATGCGAGGGAGCCTTGCAGTCCTTGAAAGAGCAACTCACCCAAACCCCCTTACTTCAAGGGCCGAGGTCAGGAGAAGACCTATCCCTATACCTGGGAGTAGGACTTGAAGCAGTGAGTTCGGTTTTGATCCGTGAGGAAGGAAGAAAGCAGTTCCCTATCTACTATGTCAGCCGAGTGCTGAAAAAGGCGGAGCTCCGGTATCCAATCTTGGAGAAGTTGGCTTTTGCGCTAGTGGTGGCGGCTCGGAGACTCCGGCCCTATTTCCAGGCACATTCAATCAAAGTAGTAACAGATCACCCGCTTCGCAAGGTCATGGAAGGGGTGGAGCACTCGAGAAGATTGGCAAAGTGGTCCGTGGAGCTAAGCGAGTTCGATATTTCGTTCGCACCCAGAAAGTCAATCAAGGCCCAAGCAGTGGCCGACTTCATGGCCGACTATACGACTGAGATGGGGGAACATGAATCGCCTCCCCCAGTGGCATGGAGGATGTTGGTGGACGGTGCCTGTCACAACCCGTATTTTACCGAAATAAATTATATTATCAGAGCAAAGGGGAAAATACGCGTCATGATGCCACGTCCTGTAGGGGACAACTACAGACGTTCAGGCGAGCACTCAAACGAACATTTTCTTTTACAAAAAGGAATGAATTAAGTAAAAGGATTATCTTGTAAGATTCATTTCATTTGGGTTAGGAGACCGTGTCCCTCGGCCCTGCAGTTTACCAAGCCGCACTTTATAAAATACATGCGTACACAGCGGAAGGAAAATAGGTTCACTTTATTCCTAACGGCGCTGAAGACCAGAGACGTCTCTAGAGCGATCGCCGGTCTAAATTTAGTACATAATAATTAAGTATCATTTTACTTTGGTTTACGTTTCGCAAGTATGTGGTACTTAATAGTAATGTGACAAACAGTTATAAGAACAAATTTTTATAATGCTAAAAGAACTGCATTAATATTCAGCAAAATAGGCTTTTCCCAGTGTACGAATACAAAATAACTAAGTAGCAGTAAAGGAAGCTAGCAGCAGCATCAGCAAGTAAACCAAGCAAAAGCCATACGGGCGTCACCAACTGACACGAACCCGCAGGAAAAGAGTCAACAGCCAAAAAGAAAAGCTACAACAACAGAAACTGAATCCTTACCTACTATGGAGGAAAGCCCCCCACCAGGGGAACTGAACGACCCCGCTCTAAAACCTGCGGCAGCTACGAACCTGAACCTGAGGCATCCATAAGAAAAGAATGCCTCGGCCCAAAGGGTGCAAGAAAACATCATAGTTAAAAGTAAGAGCAGGAGAAGTAACAAGTGACATAGCCAAGCTGAAAGGGGTATATAAATACATATATATATACATATACACATATATATAACTATATATATACGCTTATATAAAGATTTCAGTAATAGAAGGTTAGGAAGATCCCGCATAGAACCAGCCCGACAAGCAAGAGCATAACTAAAATTTAGCACACAGTGCAAGATGAACCAGTGGTGGCGGACCCAAACAATGTCACTATCCACCCACATAAAGGGGATGTTCAAACGAACCAGTGGTGGCGGACCCAAACAATGTCACTATCCACCCACATAAAGGGGATGTTCATAAAGGGGATGTTCACCCCAAATAAAAAGGCGCCGTGGTGGTGGTCTCATTGTCCTACCAGCCACTATTAATAGAACTGTGATGAAGGACCCCATTGTTCCCCTTACCCATCATTCCAGTGCAAACCAATCCATCAATATATAGCCATGTAAATATGATCAGGAACAAAATCAACCAGAATAAACCATCTAGGAGTAGCCTAGGATCGGAACAAAGCTAAACATATAGCAGCCAGCATATAAAAGAGGGATAGAAGGGTTCACCCAACCATAACAGCTAGCATATAATAAAACAGGACCAATTAAGTGTGCCGAGGAGTTAGCAAATAGAATCACCGTAATATTGACCATTTCTAGCTACTTGTAATCGAAGCGCGCAAAATTATTTTGCAAGTAATGAAATCCAACAAGAATGATACAAAGCAGCCCAAAAGAACAGAAAATATCCCAAGGATCCAACTTCAGCCGCCCCAAACCAATTTTTTTATAAGGCAGCCCCCCGTTAGACAAGGAAAGAGGGTAACAGCAGCCCTCTAAGTAAGGTATCAGCAAAACAGCCCCCATATAACAGCCCCCATCTATTTATAATAACAGCCCTCTAGGTAAAGCATCAGCAAAACAGCCCCCAACAAGTAAAATGCACAGGGATAAGAACAACTCCTAGATAATAAAAGAAAACAGGAAGAATCCCTCAAATGGCAAGGAGCAGCCCCCTCACAATCAAGGGCAAAGAGGCAGCCCCATCAAAAGAAAAGAACGCAGCATCAGCCCTTGATTAGACAAAGAGTAAGATGCAGCCTCCAACCAAGAACAAGTATAACAGCACCCCCATATATTAACAAAGGAAAAAGGTAGCACCCCCCAAAATCAGAAAAAAAAACCAAAGTAGGAGGGGTGCAAATCTGTATATATAACTATAGCAGCCCTTAGACAGGATTTATACCACCATTCGGGACTAGCATAGCCCAACTAAGGAGCAGCCCCAAAATGAATTCATAAAGCAGCAGCCCTCCCATAATTAGACAAAAGCAAGAGCAGCCCCAAAATGAATTCACCAAGCAGCAGCCCTATGTAGACAAAAGGAAACAGTCCCAGCAAAATATATAGGAAGCATCCCCCAATTAACAAATATGAGAAGCAGCCACCAAATAAGAAGCACAAGAAGCAGGCACCAAATAAGAAGCACAAGAAGCAGCCCTCAAATACCCAATTATCTAATGTAACAGCAATAAGGCAGCCCCCAAATTAGACAACACTCAAGGAGCAGCCCCCAAATCAACAGGGAGCAGCCCCAAAATGAAGAGCAAAAGAGGCAACCCCACCTAGAGTATATGCACATGTATAAAAGGCAGCCCCCAATTTAAAGTAGATTGAACCACAACAATCGGTACAAGGCAGACCCCATAAGAAAAAAAAACAGCAGCAGCCCCCTTATAAAACAGCAAAACCTGAGAAGCTTTTCCTAAATAAACAAAGCTAAAGATCCCATTATAAATCATGCAATCTGGAAGGGTAAACCAGCGGCCACTACTTGATTTTCCCCAATCAGGAAGAGTCAAAGATCATTGCTAATAAAAGAAATCCCTTGGAGCATAACCCAAACAGCCATATAACCTAGAAAATTTAATATAGATTCTGCCATAGTTATAAAATCCAGGAATTTTGCAAACCAAAACTAGAGGGGATCGGCCCCACATCAATCTAGAAATTTGCTAACAAAACTAAAGGAACTACCACATAAAATCCATGAAATTTGCTAACAAAACTAGAGGATCAAACCCATCGTCTAACAAAACTAAAGGAACTACCACATAAAATCCATGAAATTTGCTAACAAAACTAGAGGATCAAACCCATCGTGACCCATAAATTTTGCCAACAAAATTAGAGGATTTGCCCCTTGATGATCCAAGAACTTGCCAATAACATTACAAGAAATCTACCTCAAAAAGAAAGTCCAGAAAGAAAGAGAGATGGAGGGGAAGGAGGGGGAAAAGTTTTCTTGCCTTGAATCAGAAGCCGACACCACACGTCGAAGTGAAAACTACGGCGGGAAGACCTCACCACCGCCGCCGACTCCGATGAGAGCTCACCACAACCCCGCTCCGGCGACAAAAAAATCAAGCTTCCGACACCCCTAAACCTCCTCCGACGGCCTGCCTCCGACGAAACCCTACCTCGCCAAAAACCCCAACTTCGGCCAATCTGGAGCCATCGGGAGGGGGAGAGAAAAAAAAACAGAATGGCTGAGGGGGAGGGGTTTTTCTTTAGTTTATATAAATATATAATATATAAACTTTTATATGCTTATAAAAAAAATAATCTTTATATATATGTATATAAAAAAATTTAAGTATGTAACACGTATATGCACTTATACAAGAACCCTTATGCACGCACATATATATTTATACACCCGCATATAAGCCTCATCCTAGAAACAAAAACGTCGGATGACGACGACGCTCCCGAAACGGTAACGCCCCTACGCATCGACGCCCTGAATTAAAATCTCGCTTTCAAATAATTATTATTGATTCCATATGTTTTATTAAAATGATTATAAGAAAAACCCGGGGCGTTACAGCCATCCCTCCTAACAAAAAGTTTCGGCCCGAAACTTTGCAACAACAATTCAAAACGAGGAAAAACACTGAAGGCGGAAACTTACCGGGGAAATTAGCTGAAAAGGTGAGGATAGGACTCCTTCATCGCTGACTCTAGCTCCCAGGTCGCACCCCGAACATCCTGATTATCCCAGAGGAACTTCACCATAGGGATGGACTTCCTTCGCAACAATCGATCCTGCCTCTCCGAAATACGAACGGGTTGCTCCACAAAAGGACAGATTGGGCTGCAGCACTGACACGAAATCCAGAACATGGCGATCGCTGCGGACGCACTTCCGCAACTGGCTCACATGGAAAATGTCATGCACACCGGGGAAAGAGGCAGGTAACAACAACCTGTAAGCAGAAGCCCCGATGCGTTCGACGATCTCGAATGGGCCTACATACCTGGGGTCCAGCTTATGGCTCTTCCCAAATCTCTTAACACCTGCCATCGGGGACACCTTAAGAAACACCATGTCCCCTACTGCAAATTCTAAATCACTCTTACGCCGATTGGCGTACTTCTCGTAGCGCTCCTGAGCTACCCGGAGCTTCTCACGGATCTGCGCCACAGCAACGCTCATCTCTTCTAAAGCCTCAGGGCCCAGGACTGGCTTCTCGCCCACTTCAGCCCAAAATAGGGGAGTCCTACATTGCCTCCCATACAGAGCCTCAAAAGGAGCCATCTGCAAGCTCTCCTGATAACTGTTGTTGTATGCAAACTCCATAAGCCCAAAACGCTCATCCCAAGCTCCTCCATGCTCCAAAAATGTAGAACCTGATCATAACCTCCACCATCTAATTTAACCTTTCCGCCTGCCCATTCGTCTGTGGATGATAAGCGGTAGAATATCTGAGATCGGTGCCTAACGCTTCCTGCAACCCCTGCCAAAAATGGGAAGTGTATCTGGAATCACGATGAGACACTATGCTCACGGGTACTCCATGAAGTCTAATAACCTCATGCACATACAGAGACGCAATCTTCTCCATCGAATAACCCGTCTTGTACGGCACGAAATGAGCGCACTTGGTCAACCTGTCCACGATGACCCACACTGCATCATGACGCCGAGGGGATCTCGGCAAACCAGAAATGAATTCCATGGAGATGCTCTCCCACTTCCACAAGGGAATATCCAACGGTGTCAACTTGCCCCCGGGTCTCCTATGATCCGCCTTGACGCACTGAAAAGTGTAACACTGCGCTACGAACCTCGCAATATCGCCCTTCATGCCAGGCCACCACACAATCTGCTTCAAATCGCTGTACATCTTAGTAGAGCCAGGATGATAAGATAAGCTGGAGTCGTGAGCCTCCTCGCAAATCTTTGCTCGAATATCCTCCACAGCGGGTATGCAAAGCATACCACGGTACCTCAGGGTACCCTCAACATCGATTGAGAAATACCGCAACTCACCTCTCTCAGCTCTGCTCCGGAGGTGCTGCAAATCCAGATCATCCTTCTGGTGCAACTCCGTCAAAGCAATCCAGGATGGCTCTTCAACCTCCATACAAGACGGACCACCACTGGGCTTCACCGCGATACTCATCAAAAAGAACTCCTCAACTAGAGACTGCATGGAGAGTCCTAAAATAGAAGCTGACTTCCTGCTCAGGGCATCCGCCACTACATTTGCCTTACCGGGGTGATAGAGGATCTCCACATTATAATCAGCCACATACTCCATCCACCGACGCTGGCGCAGGTTCAACTCTCATCGAGAGAACACGTAAATCAGGCTCTTATGATCTGAGTAGATCTTGCACACCACTCCATACAAGAAATTCCTCCACAGCTTCAGGGCATAAATCCCCGCAGCAAACTCCAAATCATGCGTCGGATAGTTCCGCTCATGCACCTTTAGCTTCCTCGACCCGTACGCAATGACCTTGCCCTCTTGCATGAGGACGCATCCAAGGCCTAACAGCGAAGCATCGACATAGATCTGAAACTCCACTCCCTCAACAGGGAGAGCCAAAACCGGGGCGGAACACAACCTTCTCTTTAACTCCTGAAAGGCCTCCTTGCACTGCTCGCTCCAATCGAAAGCCGCTTCCTCCCGCGACAACCTAGACAGAGGCGCGGAAATGCCTAAAAAACCTTCCACAAACCTCCGATAATAGCCTGCTAAACCCAAGAAACTTCGAATCTCCTTAGGCGATGCAGGCCTCTTCCAGTCCAAAACAGCAGCGGCCTTCGCTGGGTCCACAGAGATGCCAGCATTGCTCACCACGTGACCCAAAAAAGAGACTTGCGAAAGCCAGAACTCGCATTTGCTCGCATTTGCGCAATAGTGCGGGTTCCGAGCTCCAAATCTATCTCAAACTCTACCTCTCGCTCAGGAGGGAGACCAGGCAAGTTGTTGGGAAAAATGTCTGGGTACTCCTGCACCACAGGAATATCTTCAACACAAGGCGATGATGCGCAAGCCGCGAGCAAGATAAAAACAAAATAGACACGGCCATCGAACTCCGCCAAGGCCTGAGCACAGACCACGAACACAACAGAGGAAGAACCTGATACAAACAGCCTGCTAAGACTGGACTCAAACCTCTAGGAAGAGAGGACATACAAATACTTGCTTTTGTTACTGCCTTTTTCTCTGGGAAAAGTAAATACATATTATCACGTTATACTCAGGATGGTATACCATCCTTTACCTCTCGTGCACCTCACCCGAATGCATATAAACTTAGTGTCTTATCTTTGAAATCATGGGTGTACATGTGTCATCGTGTAGATCTCTAGCTCGGCACGTGTGCTTATGCAATGTTATGCTATGCATGCAGTGCTATGCAAACTAAGAAAAGGCCTTAATGCATGCTATGAGCGGCGTACACATGCGATCTTATGCATCCCATACTACATATTATCGCATGCAACGAAAAAGAAAATCTAATTGGCACGCATGCGACCTACGTTATGCATCCCATACTACATAATAGTCGCATGTTGTCACCTATGAGGATCCATATACAGACACATATTATGCATCCCATACTACATAATATGCCCCGTATACTTCTTTCATGCTTATGAGTGTAGTGTTCGTGCTTCAGCCGAGATTTGCCGATGACCCATCAGAGAGTGTATGCAATGATTAACGATTCTCATTGGATGGTTAACCGGGCCAACCAGACCATTCCCAGCAACCCGGCTAACCTCCCTCTGATACCAACTGTCACAACCCGTATTTTCTCGAAATAAATAATATTATCAGAGGGAAGGGGAAAACACGCGTCATGATGCCACGTCCTGTAGGGGACAACTACAGACGTTCAGGCGAGCACTCAAACAAACATTTTCTTTTACAAAATGGTATGAATTAAGTAAAAGGATTATCTTTTAAGATTCATTTCATTTGGGTTAGGAGACCGTGTCCCTCGGCACAGCGGTTTACCAAGCCGCACTTTATAAAAGACATGCGTACACAGCGGAAGGAAAATAGGTTCACTTTATTCCTAACGACGCTGAAGACCAGAGACGCCTCCAGAGCGATCGCCGGTCTAAATTTAGTACATAATAAATAAGTATCATTTTACTTTGGTTTACGTTTCGCAAGTATGTGGTACTTAATAGTAATGTGACAAACAATTATAAGAACAAATTTTTATAATGCTAAAAGAACTGCATTAATATTCAGCAAAATAGGCTTTTCCCAGTGTACGAACACAAAATAACTAAGTAGCAGTAAAGGAAGCTAGCATCAGCATCAGCAAGTAAACCAAGCAAAAGCCATACGGGCATCAACAACTGACACGAACCCGCAGGAAAAGAGCCAACAGCCAAAAAGAAAAGCTACAACAACAGAAACTGAATCCTTACCTACTAAGGAGGAAAGCCCCCACTGGGGGAACTGAACGACCCCGCTCTAAAACCTGCGGCAGCTACAAACCTGAACCTGAGGCATCCATAAGAAAAGAATGCCTCAGCCCAAAGGGTGCAAGAAAACAGCATAGTTAAAAGTAAGAGCAGGAGAAGTAACAAGTGACATAGCCAAGCTGAAAGGGGTATATAAATACATATATATACATATACACATATATATAACTATATATATATACGCTTATATAAAGATTTCAGTAATAGAAGGTTAGGAAGATCCCGCATAGAACCAGCCCGACAAGCAAGAGCATAACTAAAATTTAGCACACAGTGCAAGATGAACCAGTGGTGGCGGACCCAAACAATGTCACTATCCACCCACATAAAGGGGATGTTCAAACGAACCAGTGGTGGCGGACCCAAACAATGTCACTATCCACCCAAATAAAGGGGATGTTCACCCCAAATAAAAAGGCGCCGTGGTGGTGGTCTCATTGTCCTACCAGCCACTATTAACAGAACTGTGATGAAGGGCCCCATTGTTCCCCTTACCCATCATTCCAGTGCAAACAAGTCCATCAGTATATAGCCAAGTAAATATGATCAGGAACAAAATCAACCAGAATAAACCATCAGAGTAGCCCAGGATCGGAACAAAGCTAAACATATAGCAGCTAGCATATAAAAGAGGGATATAAGGGTTCACCTAACCATAGCAGCTAGAATATAATAAAACAGGACCAATTAAGTGTGCCGAGGAGTTAGCAAATAGAATCACTGTAATATTGACCATTTCTAACTACTTGTAATCGAAGCGCGCAAAATTATTTTGCAAGTAATGAAATCCAACAAGAATGATACAAAGCAGCCCAAAAGAACAGAAAATATCCCAAGGATCCAACTTCAGCCGCCCCAAACCAATTTTTTTATAAGGCAGCCCCCCGTTAGACAAGGAAAGTGGGTAACAGCAGCCCTCTAAGTAAGGTATCAGCAAAACAACCCCCATATAACAACCCCCATCTATTTATAATAACAGCCCTCTAGGTAAAGCATCAGCAAAACAGCCCCCAACAAGTAAAATGCACAGGGATAAGAACAGCTCCTAGATAATAAAAGAAAACAGGAAGAATCCCTCAAATGGCAAGGAGCACCCCCTCACAATCAAGGGCAAAAAGGCAGCCCCATCAAAAGAAAAGAACGCAACATCAGCCCTTGATTAGACAAAGAGTAAGATGCAACCTCCAACCAAGAACAAGTATAACAGCACCCCCCATATATTAACAAAGGAAAAAGGTAGCACCCCCCAAAATCCAAAAAAAAAAAACCAAAGTAGGAGGGGTGCAAATCTGTATATATAACTATAGCATCCCTTAGCCAGGATTTATACCACCATTCGGGACTAGCATAACCCAATCAAGGAGCAGCCCCAAAATGAATTCACAAAGCAGCAGCCCTCCCATAATTAGACAAAAGCAAGAGAAGCCCCAAAATGAATTCACCAAGCAGCAGCCCTATGTAGACAAAAGAAAACAGTCCCAGCAAAATATATAGGAAGCAGACCCCAATTAACAAATATGAGAAGCAGCCACCAAATAAGAAGCACAAGAAGCAGCCACCAAATAAGAAGCACAAGAAGCAGCCCCCAAATACCCAATTATCTTATGTAACAACAATAAGGCAGCCCCCAAATTAGACAACACTCAAGGAGCAGCCCCCAAATCAACAGGGAGCAGCCCCAAAATGAAGAGCAAAAGAGGCAGCCCCACCTAGAGTATATGCACATGTATAAAAGGCAGCCCCCAATTTAAAGTAGATTGAACCACAACAATCGGCACGAGGCAGACCCCATAAGAAAAAAAAATAGCAGCAGCCCCCTTATAAAACAGCAAAAACTGAGAGGCTTTTCCTAAACAAACAAAGCTAAAGATCCCATTTTAAATCGTGCAATCTAGAAGGGTAAACCAGCGGCCACTACTTGATTTTCCCCAATCAGGAAGAGGCAAAGATCATTGCTAATAAAAGAAATCCCTTGCAGCATAACCCAAACAGCCACTTAACCTAGAATATTTTATATAGATTCTGCCATAGTTATAAAATCCAGGAATTTTGCAAACCAAAACGAGAGGGGATCGGCCCCACATCAATCCAGAAATTTGCTAACAAAACTAAAGGAACTACCACATAAAATCAATGAAATTTTCTAACAAAACTAGAGGATCAAGCCCATCGTCTAACAAAACTAAAGGAACTACCACATAAAATCCATGAAATTTGCTAACAAAACTAGAGGATCAAACCCATCGTGACCCATAAATTTTGCCAACAAAATTATAGGATTTGCCCCTTGATGATCCAAGAACTTGCCAACAACATTACAGGAAATCTACCTCAAAAAGAAAGTCCAGAAAGAAAGAGAGATGGAGGGGAAGGAGGGGGAAAAGTTTTCTTGCCTTGAATCAGAAGCCGACACCACACGTCGAAGTGAAAACAACGGCGGGAAAACCTCACCACCGCCGCCGACTCTGATGAGAGCTCACCACAACCCCGCTCCGGCGATAAAAAAATCAAGCTTCCGGCATCCCTAAACCTCCTCCGACGGCCTGCCTCCGACGAAACCATACCTCGCCAAAAACCCCCACTTCGGCCAAACTGGAGCCATCGGGAGGGGGAGAGAAAAAAATAGAATGGCTGAGGGGGAGGGGTCTTTCTTTAGTTTATATAAATAAATAATATATAAACTTTTATATGCTTATAAAAAATTAATCTTTATATATATGTATATAAACAAATTTAAGTATGTAACACGTATATGCACTTATACAAGAACCCTTATGCACACACATATATAATTATACACCCGCATATAAGCCTCATCCTAGAAACAAAAACGTCGGATGACGACGACGCTCCCGAAACGGTAACGCCCCTACGCATCGACGCCCTGAATTAAAATCTCGCTTTCAAATAATAATTATTAATTCCATATGTTTTATTAAAATGATTATAAGAAAAACTCGGGGCGTTACAGTGCCTCAGGGAAGTACTCCTATGGAGGGGGAATCATCCTAGTGAGTCCCCAAGGGACAAAGATCGAGCAAGCCTTGAACATCTATTTTCCAATTACCAACAACCAAGCGGAGTATGAGGCGGTGATAGCGGGCCTGCGGTTAGCTCGAGAACTGGGAGTGCAAGATGTTGAGGTCTCGACGGACTCCATGGTGGTAGCATGCCAAGTCAAGGGAGAGTTTGAGGCGAAGGACCCGACCCTCCTACGGTACTTGGAGAAGGTCAAGGGATTCATCGGGCAGTTCCACACGTTCTCTATCAAACTTGTGCTGAGGGAAGAAAGCACCCCCGCGGACCTCTTAGCCAAGTTCGGTCCTCGAGTAGGAGGGACGGTTTCAGAACTCTTCCGGCCCTCCATCGAGCAAGGGGAACTAATGGAGGTGGATCAGCGAGTCTCGTGGATGGATCCCTTCATCTTTTTCCTATCAACAGGGAAGTTCCCTGAAGAAGACATAGACAAGCGACGCTTTAGGTATAAGTCGGCTTACTGCTCTTTGCTTGCAAGAGGGCTATACAGGAAGACTCTCTCGGGACTCCTGGCCCGTTGCATTTCAGAGGAGGAGGTTCCTAGAGTCCTTGAAGAAATTCACTCTAGGGAGTGTGGAAGTCACTCCGGGAGCCGAACCTTGGAAGGGAGGGTATTGAGGCAAGGCTATTTCTGGCCCACCCTCAGCAAGGACGCGGCGGAGTTCGCAAGGAGGTGTTCAAAGTGTCAACTCTACGCTCCACTCCAACTCCTCCCAGCTCAGAGACTTCGAACCATCACCGCCCCCTGGCCCTTCGCTCTGTGGGGGTTGGACCTGATTGGCCCTTTCCCCCAAGCTAGCGGCCAAAGAATATTCTTGCTGGTCATGATCGACTATTTCTCCAAATGGGTAGAAGTGAAGGAGCTCGCCAAGGTAACATCTCAAGTTGTGAGGAATTTTGTATGGGGAGAAATAATTTGCAGGCACGGCCTCCCCCTAGCTATAGTGACGGACAACGGGCTGCAATTTGCTAGCGAGTAATTCGTTAGCTTCTGCACCCAACTTGGCATTGACCTCAGGTTCGCGTCGGTCCATCACCCAAGAAGCAACGGCCAGGTGGAAGCGACAAATAAAGTAATCGTTAACCTACTAAAGAAGAAGGTGGAGAACCTCTGAGGGAACTGGGTAGAGCAACTACCATCCGTTCTCTGGGCCCTGAGGACTACTCCCAACACCGCCACCGGGGAGACCCCGTTCAAACTTTATCATGGGTCCAACGATGAAGAACAAAGGTTATCCTTAGACCTGGTGGAAGAACTCCGAGACCAGGCCACCATCAGGCAGGAAGAAATCAAGCGACGAATGGCCAGACATTTTGACAAGCACATCCGAGTAAGATACTTCGAAAAGGGAGACTTAGTGCTAAAGAAGGTCGATGCAGCCGGGAGAGGAGCCGCGGTTGGCAAGCTAGAGCCCAAGTGGGAAGGACCTTACATTGTAAGTGAAGCGCTTAGGTCAGGGGGATATCACCTCCGGGATGTGGAAGGGGTACCTCTTGGCCGAGCCAGGAGTGGAGATGACTTAAAAAGGTTTTATCCTTAGCCATTTTTTATATAGATAATTTCTCATATTTCCTGCTCAACGCATTCGTTTTGGAGCAATCCTTTGACAAGTCTCAAAAAGTATTGGTGCTGGAATGCCCCAGATCGATTCCGCTCCCGGGCTCTCACTAGATGGGGGGTTCAAGTTGATCTCTGGAGAGGCTGGCAAGGTGACAAGTATTGGTGCTGGAATGCCCCAGATCGATTCTGCTCCCGGGCTCTCACTAGACGGGGGGTTCAGGTTGATCTCTGGAGAGGCTGGCAAGGTGACAAGTATTGGTGCTGGAATGCCCCAGATCGATTCCGCTCCCGGGCTCTCACTAGATGGGGGGTTCAGGTTGATCTCAGGAGAGGCTGGCAAGGTGACAAGTATTGGTGCTGGAATGCTCCAGATCGATTCCGCTCCTGGGCTCTCACTAGATGGGGGGTTCAGGTTGATCTCTGGAGAGGCTGGCAAGGTGACAAGTATTGGTGCTGGAATGCCCCAGATCAATTCCGCTCCCGGGCTCTCTCAAGACGGGGGGTTCAGGTTGATCTCTGGAGAGGCTGGCAAGGTGACAAGTATTGGTGCTGGAATGCCCTAGATCGATTCCGCTCCCGGGCTCTCAATAAACGGGTAGTTCAGGTTGATCTCTGGAGAAGCTGGCAAGGTGACATGTGTTGGTGCTGGAATGCCCTAGATCGATTCCGCTCCCGGGCTCTCACTAGACGGGGGGTTCAGGTTGATCTCTGGAGAGGCTGGCAAAGTTGCAAGTGGTTTGGTCAGGTAAAACAAGATACTCATAACAGGAGATTTGGCTCGCAAGCGACCCCAAGACCCGGGCGAGGCGAGACCGGAGGTACGCTCGCACACGAGAGTCATTCACGGCAGGGCGATAGGGCCGGTGACTCGCAAGGTCACTCGCAAACGATGCCGAAGCGAGTAAGGAAGGTGAGTCTTCGGGGTCGCGTTCTCACAGTGACCCGCGGATAGCCGTGGGGGCTCGCAAAAGGTTAGTGCGAACGAGACAGGCTAATATGGACCCTTCCCGCGAGGCTCTCCAGCGAGGGATGTCCCTAACAAAGATAAAGCCCTACCGCCTAAGTCCTAACCACACCGCAAATGAAAGGTAGGCGAGAGTGACCTGGACACAACGCAGCGAGGAAAAGCTGCCAATAAAAGAGAGGCGAGCGCGAATGCCGAATGAAGATCTACATAACGAAAATAAGAAAATTAAGGCCGCGTGGGCGCGATAGAAAAGATCGCGTGTGAATCGTAAATAGAGCAATAACACAGAAGAAGATTGATAAAACATTCCTTCTCATTTCTCACAAAAGATTACAATTCAGCGGCGATCTCGCCAGAAACAAAAAGAAAAGGAAAACTTTTACATCTTACATTTTTGACAAAAAGAAAAGGCGACTCGCCAGGCGGCTCCTCAATCGCTCTCTCAACCCTCCGCCTCGGAGATGGGCGCGAACAAGTCAGGAACGACTTCCTCCGCGGTGAACTCCATGGCATCAGGGATGATCATGCCCGCCCCCTTGAGAATGTCGAGGACGAGCTCTGCGATCTCCATCGACCTCTTGCGGTCGGCTTCCTTCTCTTCCCGCGACTGACCGCGAGTCCCAGCCCGCCGAGGAGGGGGAGGTAGCACCGCCGAGTCCAGTTCGTGGACCTGGGCCTTGAGGCCAGTGTTCTCCAGCTCCAAGTCAGCAATCCGCGCATGGAGTTGACTAACGGACTCGGCATCCTGCAAAAGGCGGGTTAGCGAGAGGAGAACGAAGCCGAACAGAAAAATACGTCTGCAGAGAACTACTTACCAGTCCTCCTTGAAGACTGGCGAGGTGGCCCTCTGACAAGGCCTCTTTCCCCTTAAGCTTCGCGACTTCATCCGCGGAATTCTGAAGCTCGACGTTGAGCTCCTTGATCTCCCTATCCGCCGTGAGATACTGGCGACCCACCATGTGGGTTATCTCCATCGCCCGGAACTGGGATCGCATCACCTCGTACACGACCCCCCTTGGCATGAAGGACCGAAAGAGGGAGGTGTCCTTGCGACCATAGAGGACAAAGGCGAGGGCGAACGCCTCACCCCCAGCCTTGCCGTCCTCTACCCAGGAAGGGAGCAGAGAGGAGCAGGCAATCTTGTTCTGGTCAGGGTCCCACGCGAGCACCGGCTCGCCGACCGCATCCACCAGCTTCATGCCGAGCCTGAAGTTGGTATGGCTCGACGGCTTGGGCATGGCGGCTGTCTCCTTGGGCTCACCCCCCTTTTGGGCGGGCTCCCGATCCACAGCAGAAGGAGAGGGGAGATCGGGCTCAGACAGGTCCACGACCTCCTTCGCCTTGGCAGCCGAGGGAATTTTCCTGGTCTTCTTCGCCGCCCCCTGTGAGGCGGGCCGGCGCAGGGGAGGAGGGCGCTTCTTCCCCGACGAGGAGCTCAGAACGTCGCGGCAGGCCTCGACAGCCACGCGCGCGAGCGAGCCAGAGGTAAGAGAAGAGGGAGGCACATAAGGTGGATTGAGTGGGAGTTCGCATTCTCCTGCAAAGATAACAGGAAATGTTAGACGACCGAAGGAGGAGGAAGCAAGGAAGTTGGCGAGTGCGAGTCAAACCTTCTCCCGGAAGGACGGGTGGCAGGAGGTCCACTCGCTCTCGGAGGAAAGCGACCTTGAAGTTCTTTCATTTAAGGAACTGGTATAGAGCCGCATCACAACCCCATAGCGAGGTCGGAGGGCGGTAGGCGGCCTCGTCTCGCTAGGTAGGGGCGTAGGAGACGTTGCCGAAGGGACCCTTCACCAGGACGAACTTCTGCATCCAATAATGAGATTTGTTCACCGTCTCGCAGACGGTGACATGCTGGCTCGCGAAGTGGGCCGTCCCGTCCCTATACGCGCGGAATGAGAAGACCATGCGGAAGACAAACAGGCTAAACTCGATCCTCTCCGCCCTGAGATAACTGGCGAACGCGACCACTACGGCGATCGCGTTCGGCGTTAGTTGGCTCAGCAGGACGCCAAAATACTTGAGAACCTGGGAAGGCCGACAAAGTTTAGGCACCATTCGCAAAGCAAGTCAAGGATATCAGGGACGAGAAATAAATGTACCTGGCGCACTTCCGGCCAGAGTGGAAGTCGCAACCCGTTTTCAAAGTGGGCAACGGGAATCGCGAGCTCCTCCGAATGTGGGTCGCTGATGGTATCCCTATCGGTAGGGAAGCGAGCCACGAAACCGGAGTGGATGAACTGGTCTACGGCGGCCTGGTACTCCTCCTTCGTGAGGTTGGCGCAGTAGAAGATGCCGTCGAGGAAGGCCCTGACACACTTGGCTCGCCCCTCAGTTTTCGCCTCGCCGACCATGGTGACTGTGATCCGCTGAATCGCAAAGGTCGCGAGGATGAGCTGGATCTATGAGAGAAACAGAAGGAGAAAGAGCGCGAGGAAGTAACAGTAAATGTGGTGGTTGAAAGGAAAAAAAGGTCGGCTATTTATAGGAATAAGAAAGGCGGGAAGAAGCCGAAGCGTCGATGTCTGCGGATAGCAGATTCGCGCGGTACTCTTCCGCCTCCAGAGATCCAATTTGCTCCCTGCGAGTCGACAACCTGTAAAAAGCTTTTCTCCATCGGCGAGCTAACACTAAATAATGAATCATAAGGGAAAGAGCAAAGGAGGTGCGCGAGTGCGAGTAATAGAGATGTAATTCGCTCGAGAGCGAACCAAGCAGGGCAAAAGAATGAGATAAAAAACAAAAAATAAGAGGCTCGCAAGCGAGTCAAAGTATTGTTATTACAGACTCATAAAGATTGTTCACGACCCCTCCTATTGAAGAGGAGGCGAAAAAGAAAAACAAGAAAAACAAGAAAAAGCAGCACTAGGGTCCTCAGTATCGTAGCCATTTCCAGCGACCGCGACCCCGGACACCAGAGCGAGGGGGGACTCGCGGGTAATGATACTCGCGGAGCATCCGATTCGCCTGGCTCGTCAGTCACATGTAATCATCGATGCGAGAAATATACACCCCGGGGGAGGTCGCGTCGCCATAATCGGTCGGCCGTATCTCAGCGAGAGCGCGCGCGTTCGCGTCCTCCATCGCGGAGAACCTTTCTTCATTGGCGAGCCAATCCAGCCGATTCTGCTCGTGTAGATCCCTTAGCAGAGTGGTATGCTTCTGGAATATCTCCGTGACCCGCCTCTTCATTCGCTCCGGATCGCTGGGATCCCCCAAAAAGTCAGCAACTTGGCTCGGCGAGGGGGGTGGAGATATCTCCAGCGCTCCAGACTCTGACTCAGAGAGAGGGGGCGACGGGTTACCTGCGAAATAGTAATCAGCGACAAAGTGAAAAACAACACTCAATGGCGACAGCCTAACCTAGTGGGGGAATTCGAGTACTGGGCCGCTGACGGGAGGTGCCCGGCTGGCCTTGGAATGCTTCAATAAAGGCAGGGGCGAGGGCCTTACCCAGACCGGAGGCGAACACGGGTCTGGAGCCAGGTCCAGACTCGGCAATCAATGTCCCTCCTGGGCTCCTCTGACCCAGTAAGCCGAATCCGGGAGCGGGGATAGTCTGATTCTACATGATGGGAGAGTTCGCCGGAGGAGGAACTTGATCCTCTGGGGGCGCGAGAGAGGACACTGCATGAAAAAGCAAGCGCGATTTAGCGAGTCAAAGAACGTAAGGGAAAATGAGGTAATTCGCTCACCTCATTGCGAAGGCGAGTCCTGTCTACCAACGGCCCTCGTATCCGCAATAAGAGCATCACCCCCACCCGTAGAGGAGAGATGGATCTCCGTGTTTGGCCTTCCCGATTCGCTCTCGTCCAGAGGATCATCCTGCGAACATGATAAATAAGGACGAACAGGAAGAACATCAAATAAGAGAGCCGGGCGATAATACCTGCGAGGCGTGCCCATCATCTAGAGAGTGCGGCGAAGAGGAAGACCCTCCCCCACCAGCCGCGCGACGGACGACCTTTGCCGTCCTTAGGGAAGGAGGAGGCGGAGAGCATCGTGGAGAATTCCAGGAGGCGATGACAGCGGTCTTCTCCTTCTGGGCCGCTTGCGAAGCCTTTAGGCGGGCCAACATCTCATCCTTTTTCGACATCATGTTGGGGCCCGCGGCAGTAAGAAAAGCTAGAGAAAAATGAAAAGTTCGAATGACTGCCAGTGAGAGTGGTATTTATAGTGGTGGGCATGGGGCCTACCGAAAGATTCTCGCCACGTCACCGAGGGGCCGGCGAATATCTAGGGTTGGATGATTCTTCGCGAGCCTGAAGAGCCTCACGAAGAGCGGGGATTGTGTACAACCCCGATATTCGCCTAGAGGGTGGGAAAAAAAAAAGCGAAGCGAGCCGAGTTGCTCGCAGGGAGGCAAGCGAGCGAGAGGCCCGCTGAATGCTCGTAAGGAGACGAACGAGCCAGGTATCTGCCAAGCGCTCGCGAGGAGGCGAGCGAGCCAGGTATTCGCCGAAGGGTCGCGAGAAGACTGGCGAGCCAGATTCCTCCCAGAATCGCAGGGACCAACCAAATTACCTCTTTACCCCCATTGGCCTGTCATTAGCCAGCCCAAACAGCGGAGTTTGGCTGTTAGCAGACCCATTTGGGGTGCGGATAGTAAAATCAAAAGGCGGAATCCTGCTGTTTGCAGGCCAGATCAGAAAATATATAAATAGGACCTTAAGGGCACCTTTGGAGAGGACTAGACTTTAGCTTCCCTCTCCTTAGGCTTTCTTTGGTTAGCGTTTCCTGAGCTCTCCAAGGTGCCCGAGTCTCAGCTTTGGCTTGGGAGGGGAAGCGTGATGAGTCCTGATCATATACACTTTTAAGGACTCATCTAGGCCTTTATTCAGTCTCTTCACCGCACTTTAGCCCTGTTATTGTTTATATTTGATATTCCATGCTAGGTGCACCTCTAGGCTCATTTTGGTGTGATTTCATGCTTATCTTCATTAGTAGTTTTCATGTACTGTTAGGTGCCACTTTCAGTGGCTAGATTCGTGGTTGTGCTGGATTAGGAGTCGTGCAGGTGTTCCCGGTGCAATTCTGCACAGGAACACTGCGCACGATCACCGGTTCTATTGCGCACGACCACTGGTCGTGCGCCACTGATCGTGTGCACTTAACCCATTTTTTCATGAGTTCTGTTTGGTGCAGTGCGCACGACCATCTATGATAGTGCGCACGACCACCGGTCGTGCGCCACTGTTCGTGCGCACTTATCATTAATTTTATGAGTTCTGTCTCGACCAGTGCGCATGACCACCGACGATTGTGCGCACGACCACCGGTCGTGCGCCACCGGTCGTGCGAACATTATATTTTATAAATTTCGTATCTTGCAGGTTCTGCCCAGGCAGTGCGCACGATCGCAGAATTCTAGTGCGCACGACCACTGGTCGTGCGCCAATGACCGTGCGCACTGTTTATTCCAGTGCCTATAAATTGTCCTGCTCGCTATTTTAGGTCGAATCCCGATTTTATTCCGCCGTTTTCTCGCTCCAGGGCTCCGATTTCGCCCCTCCACCGCCGCCCACCATATGGAGGTGCTCCGGGCTTGTTCTTCACGCCAATCTTGAGCCAGAGCTTCCTCTCGGCCTCCTCCTTCATCCAAGTGCTCCAAGGAAGGTTTAGCCGCCATCGCCATCAAGCAAGAGGAAGTTTGCAACCTCTACCGGATCGTGACACGAAGAAGACGGGCTCATTGGAGAGTAGTGACAGCTCTCTCTACCCCGGACGTAGTTGCGGACCGAGCTTGGACACAGATTGACAACCCGGCGATTCCAACCGTGAATCTACAACGAGACTTCGGATTCGGTCGATTTCTTGCCTTATTCTTCTCTTATTGATGTGTATGTAGCTAGAACCAACATTTTTATGAAGTATATTTTTACTTGTTAACATTAGTATGAAATCATGTCTATGTGATTGAGTAATCTTGTTATATTTTCATTTGAGGTTTGCCCCGTGGTGTGGATTGTTCATTGTGTTGTGCCGCCCTAACAATTGTTAGTGGTGTGCTTTGCGAAGAGGTGCTTACGACCCTCATTCCGTTAGCCTACTCGCCCATCCGCCTACCGAAGCGTGGCATCGCGGCCCGTACTCCATCCCGCCTAACGAAGCAGCGCGCTCAAGGCCTGCATAGTTCGATCCGCTTGCCTACTCGTCCATCCGCCCTTACGAAGTAGCGCGTTCAAGGCCTACGTAGTCTTCCATCCCGCCGAGCGAAGCATTGCATAGCGGCATTGCATAGGAGTAGTTGTAGCTTTTTCTCTTTATTTTCCACAAACCAAATCAACCCCCCTGTCCGCAATTCATCCGACCCAAAGGACTTCGATCTCAAGTCCTTCCTCGAACGTTAACTCCACCTTACTGTGTTCCTTGAGAGATTCGATAATTGGGGATTTACTTCCTCATATTATTACTTGACAACGACCGGTTCACTGCCGTTCGGATCGCAGTCTCGCTACCGCCTATAGCGGTGTACAGGATTTGCGCATCAAGTTTTTGGCGCCGTTGCCGGGGAACACAGTCGTGTGAGTTTTCTGGAGAGGGAGAACCTGAGAGAGAAGCCCTTCCATTTGTAAATTGCATCCTTTATTTTATCTCTGTTCTTTTTATTCCTTCTTCTTGTTTTATATTAGGTTGCTTTAGTAATTTCTGTTTGGTATAGTATTTGCACAATAGCATTTTTATTTTGAATCGTATTATTTTTACACTATGTGGGCACATCTCAATATCCGTTGCCGTTGGTTTAGAGATACCTCCCACTCTAGTGATGAATGCCCTACGGAGAATAGTAGGCATAATTCTTATAGCCCAGCATATGGAGCACCGACTTCGTCTGGTACTCCATATGGTGCGCGTAAGTCTTATGGCTACTCTGCTGAGCCTTTACCGTCATACTTCTTTTCGGCTCCAGCCCCCGCTGTACCAAAGAGGCCCGCAAGGCAGTGCCAGTTTTGTCGTAGCACTGATCATGTCTTGAAGGACTGTGCCGAGTATCTTCGCCAATTGGACGAGGACGACGAACCGGACATCCAGATCGTCCCAACTCCTAACTCTGGCGGCACACCTTCAACATCCGGTTATGTGTCTTTGTCACCTTCACATCTTGAAGGGTATGGCATGGATACGGTCACCGGATGTGTGGCTGATCTGGGCACCGACATTGCTGAGCCCATTCTCCCAGTGTATCCACCACATCTAGTGGATTCGATTCTTTGTGAGGAATCGGTGCTCGACTTTTATCCGAGCACTATTCCTCTCCCTGTTGTGCATACTACACTCGTCTCTGACGACATTGTTGATGATGTGTCGCAAGAGGAGGCGGTTGATCTTAGTATTGTGCCTACTCCTATGGAGGAGGACAACCTTCTAGGTGAAGAGGAGTTTTCCTCAGCACCGGTGGAGGAAGTCCAAATCCTAAGCTTGGCCACCGTTGATCCCGCCGAATCTTGTAGCATTGATGACAATGCAAACATTATTTTACTTCCCCAACCTAATGGGAGTGAGACCCGGACCACTCCCCCGATTTTTGATTATTTATGTCATTCTTCTCTTTTATTTCCTGACCCCCCTTCTTCATCTGAGCCTGTGCAGGTTGAGTCTTCACAGGTACATCAGGAGGACTTGGAGCATGATGCTCAAGTCAATGATGAGAGCATCCTCTCATGTGAGGAGGTTGATCCCCTCTCCGTAGAGGAAGCTCCACTCGTTGCCTTCTCCTCCTGCGGACCTGCTGTGGGCGAGACCTTGCTGGGCAAGGATAGTTTTGGTGAGATGAGTGAGGACCAGGCCTCCTCCTCTTCTTACTTTCTTTTCCCTCTACCTGTGAGGAGCAGGTATTATTATTTAGGTAGAGGGGTGACTGCCTTATCTCCATATCGGTACCAGCTACCGAAACGGATAATGGAGCAGTTACCTGTGCATTTTCTTTTTCATAGGCCCATTAGCTAGAACCGTTTTAATTTAGAATAAGTCGTGCTGGGATGACAATAACCCCAGTAGTTATCTTTCTTTTCTGCATTTTTATTTCATCTAATCATGTTTAGTTAGTAATATTTCTTTTCAGTTTTCTATTTTCTTTTGTTTTTGCGGAGCTGACCCCTGCAGGTATCTTTTCTGTATGGCGGATGCTGCAGCTTCATTTTAGCTTACACGCCAATCTTCTGGTGTGCTCATTTCTGAGCACTGGGTACTCTCTTTCCCTAGCCTTTCTTGATTTTCATGTCATATATTCTGTGGATTGTTTAGTTTAAGTCTGGGGGAGAGTAGTTTTGTTTACCCGCTCACGTGCACTATTGCACTGCATACTAGAAGATTTCATTTAAATTGTTGTTCATTTTCATTGCACACCACCGCACCCACTTGAGCGCGTACTCACCTGTATGCATGCTCTGTAGTGAATTTAATTCTTCTGCTTATGTGGGAAAGTCTAGGTGATGGCTTAGGACTATGTAGCAGAGTAAAATGTTGACTCCCGTAGTGCTCCTAGTCAAGTGCTCAGTTGCATAGAAATTTGTGTAGGTTAGATCTCTTTTTATACTATGGTTTTATATTTTTCTCTATTAGTGTAAATGTTGTTTACTCTACTCAAATGGTGAATCCGGTGTGAATCAAACGGTAGCGTAGGGATGTATGTAAACGATCGCTAGACTCGTATTGCTTGAGTCGGGAGAAAGGAGAATCTTTCTCGGTGGCTAGAACTTGCCCCAAGCGATTCTTGAAGCATTGGCATAGGATAGTTCTAGTGCGTGAGAATGACGTAGGCCATTATTTTGGCTCGGTTGAACTTTTTATTTCATGCCTATCGTCTACCCTTGCTAGCCCCTTTGTGCCTACCCTTTTCTTGATTCAGCTCCACATTTATCTCACCAAAGCCTAAAAGCCTAGCCTAGTCACACACCCAAATCTGAGCTTTAGTTGTAGTTTCATTTACATTTTGGGGGGTGTTGATTGTGGTGTCTATTATGTGAATCTGTGGATGTGCTCATTTGAAAATTTTGCTGAAAGAAAAAAAAAAGACAAGAAAAAGAAAGATAGAAAGAAAAATGAAAAAAAGAGAAGAAAGAAAAATGAGTTTTATTGAAAAATCATGTAGACAAATTATGTATTGGGAGTAGGCGGTGCACACACCTATGTTGCAAAAGTACAAGTCTGGGGGTGTGGTGCACCTGCATTCGATTTTGGTGCGCGGGTAGTTATTTTAAAAGCTCAATTGGGTTATGTGTTTTAAGACATTTTGTTTATCATTGTTTACCTCACCGTAACCCAAGCCTCAATTAAAACCTGAAAGTCCTACCGACTCACGCTATGGACCAATCTAGTGTCGTGGAGAGGATGTGACCGGGTGAGCTTATGGTCACCGACACTGATGGATTTCAGTGGAGTTTGTCCTGCATCCCGATCTTGAGCAATGCTCGTCTCAGCGCTTAGTTTACTTTCTCCGTATGCATGACCAGACGATTCACCGTAGTTCACCATTTTGAGCGGTTGTAATATGATTTTACTCTTTTAGAAATATATAAACTGTTTGCGTATAATCAGAAATCTTCTCTACTATTTTTCTTATGCACGTGAGCATGCGACTTCGCATGGTACTCTGTATTGTAATTTTAGGCCATCTACTTTTCTTTCCCCGCTCGCTTAGAATTTGTTTGCTCGGGACGCGCAAACAGTTAAGTCTGGGGGTGTGATGAGTCCTGATCATATACACTTTTATGGACTCATCTAGGCCTTTATTCAGTCTCTTCACCACACTTTAGACCAGTTATTGTTTATATTTGATATTCTATGCTAGGTGCACCTCTAGGCCCATTTTGGTGTGATTTCATGCTTATCTTCATTAGTAGTTTTCTAGTAATGTTAGGTGCCACTTTCAGTGGCTAGATTCGTGGTTGTGCTGGATTACGAGTCGTGCAGGTGTTCCCGGTGCAATTCTGCACAGGAACACTGCGCACGATCACCTGTTCTATTGCGCACGACCACTGGTCGTGCGCCACTGATCGTGTGCACTTAACCCTTTTTTTCATGAGTTCTGTTTGGTGCAGTGCGCACGACCATCTACGATAGTGCGCACGACCACCGGTCGTGCGCCACTGTTCGTGCGCACTTATCATTAATTTTATGAGTTCTGTCTCGACCAGTGCGCACGACCACCGACGATAGTGCGAACGACCAACATTATATTTTATAAATTTCGTATCTTGCAGGTTCTGCCCAGGCAGTGCGCACGATCGCAGAATTCTAGTGCGCACGACCACTGGTCGTGCGCCAATGACCGTGCGCACTGTTTATTCCAGCGCCTATAAATTGTCCTGCTCGCGATTTTAGGTCGGATCCCGATTTTATTCCGCCGTTTTCTCTCTCCAGGGCTCCGATTTCGCCCCTCCACCGCCGCCCACCATATGGAGGTGCTCCGGGCTTGTTCTTCACGCCAATCTTGAGCCGGAGCTTCCTCTCGGCCTCCTCCTTCATCCAAGTGCTCCAAGGAAGGTTTAGCCGCCATCGCCATCAAGCAAGAGGAAGTTTGCAACCTCTACCGGATCGTGACACGAAGAAGACGGGCTCATTGGAGAGTAGTGACAGCTCTCTCTACCCCGGACGTAGTTGCGGACCGAGCTTGGACACGGATTGACAACCCGGCGATTCCAACCGTGAATCTACAACGAGACTTCGGATTCGGTCGATTTCTTGCCTTATTCTTCTCTTATTGATGTGTATGTAGCTAGAACCAACATTTTGATGAAGTATATTTTTACTTGTTAACATTAGTATGAAATCATGTCTATGTGATTGAGTAATCTTGTTATATTTTCATTTGAGGTGTGCCCCGTGGTGTGGATTGTTCGTTGTGTTGTGCCGCCCTAACAATTGTTAGTGGTGTGCTTTGCGAAGAGGTGCTTACGACCCTCATTCCGTTAGCCTACTCGCCCATCCGCCTACCGAAGCGTGGCATCGCGGCCCGTACTCCATCCCGCCTAACGAAGCAGCGCGCTCAAGGCCTGCATAGTTCGATCCGCTTGCCTACTCGTCCATCCGCCCTTACGAAGTAGCGCGTTCAAGGCCTACGTAGTCTTCCATCCCGCCGAGCGAAGCATTGCATAGCGGCATTGCATAGGAGTAGTTGTAGCTTTTTCTCTTTATTTTCCACAAACCAAATCAACCCCCGTGTCCGCAATTCATCCGACCCAAAGGACTTCGATCTCAAGTCCTTCCTCGAACGTTAACTCCACCTTACTGTGTTCCTTGAGAGATTCGATACTTGGGGATTTACTTCCTCATATTATTACTTGACAACGACCGGTTCACAGCCGTTCGGATCGCAGTCTCGCTACCGCCTATAGCGGTGTATAGGATTTGCGCATCAAAGCACTCAACGATCTTTTGGGTTAGTGGAGGGACCTCCTCGCTGCGACTAAGGTCTTGGTATTTTCTTAGTTTCCCATCTATTTTCTCCGAGGGATCAGTAAGGGCTAGCCGCCCCTCATTTCGGTGAGGGCCCCGAGCTCTACAAGAGACCGAGAAATCGGTTTCAACAGGAGCCTTCCCCATATACTGATAAATTCCATTGGGAGTCAATTCCTAATGGCTTTAGAGAGTCCCGTCTACCTATGTTTATTGGGGAAAGTGATCTAATCTCCCATCTCCAAGCCTTTGAGTCCGCTGTCGCTCTGAGGACTCTTTCAGATGCTATGAAGTGTAAGCTGCTAATCACTTCTTTCGATGGACAAGCCAGGGAATGGTTTTACAAGTTACCTTCCCAGTCCATCTCAAGCTTTGCCTTCCTGAGGCATGAGCTTATTCTGAGGTTTGCAACCTCCAAGAAGAGGAAGAGTGGTCCTGCAACCCTCTTTAAAATCAAGTAGGAAGGAAATGAGACTCTAGATTACTTTATTGATCATTTCTAGAAGGAAATTCTTGGGATTTGGGATGTAGATGTTAAATTTTTGAAGTGGAAGTGGAATAGTGCTGGGCGGTCTGAAGGTTGGAGACCGCAGAGACCGCGCGGTCTGTGCTAGCGCTCTGGGCAGTTCTATCTGGGCGGTCTGATCTGGGAGATCGCTATTTCCAAGCAGCTCGCGTGGGTTTATTCTGGCGGCTTGTTCAAGTCGGCCAGATGTACACGTAGGTCTGCTTTCTTGCAGTGACCGAGCGGTCTGACAAGTAGCTCTTATCGGTCTGGGTTACTAAAGAAGTTCTTTGCTTATGCAATATGATGCGCAAAACTATATCTGCAAATGACAACGGCAAGTGTACCGTATCGAATGTAGTATAGGTTATAAAAAACCAAGGTCGTATTAGACTCGGGGTGGTTGAGTACTCTTACTTCAAGAAAATCTCTATTATTTTATCAAATAAAACTTGAGGGTTGGTTTCACAAAAAGGAAATAAACATAAGATTAAAACAACGAGTAAAAAGGCTAGCACTCGATCTTGAATCACCTTGGAAAATAAAATATAAAGAAACAACTTCTAATTCTAATAAGAAATTACTTGACCGTGGAGGTTCCCGAATTATGAACACACCTCTCTCGAGGATATGCTCAACTGAGTTTAGGTTGATCAATCAAACTTTCCCCCTAGAATTAAAATCCCTAAAACCCGCTTTATCGTAGTGAACCCCACTATTGGATTTGACTCAAATCCGGGAGAATTATGTCATCCCCGCTTGAGGGTGCATTCAACTCTCCTTATTCTTGAATTGATCGATTCGAAATCAAAACCTCTCGGTTATTAGATTGCAAAAACAAAGATGAGAATTATATATCGACAATATAATCTCAATCCAATAAAAGTTCAAGAATAAATTTAAAGTATTCTAAGGAAGAGAAAAAGAGGCTAAAGATTAAATCATGAATTATATTTTCCTTGGATCATCTCGGTCGAATGATAATAGAAATTTAGCTAATCATGGAGATGGAGGAATCGAAGAAAATAAGAGGATACATGGAAGAAAGCAGAAGAGAAATGAGAGAATAAGAAGAACTATTTTTATTAATTGCAAAAGAAAGTTACAACTAGGAATTGAAAGCTACAATTATTTTAATTGAAAATACAAATTTCATAAAGAAAGAGGATTACAAGAACTACTAAAGCATTAAAATAATGCAAGAAATGAAAGTTCTAATCCTACAAATTCGTCCTAAAAATTCCTCCCTAAACATCTGCTAGAGCTGGCTTTATATAGCTGAAAAGTTGAGGTTACACGACCTTGGTCACGCCCGTGACCAAGGGCGTGTAAGGGGCGTGATCGAAGCACCAGCGGAGAGGGTGTCTTATGGAGTAAATGCGGGCGTTTCAGCCGTGTCACGCCCTAGGTCACGCCTGTGACTTGGGGAGTGTAATCCTAAAATCTGGCTTCTGGCGGGAATCTTCGGCGGGAAGGAGCGCGGGGCGAGTGACGCCCGCGACTTGGATGTCACGCCCCTGGTCATGCCCGTGACCTGGGGCTTGTAACTTTAAATGATGTGGCAGGCGTGCTGGCAGCTGGTGGCGGGGTCCTGGCCGTGACTTGGATGTCACGCCCTTGGTCACACCCGTGACCTGGGGCGTGTACTTGGCAAAACTTCACGGAATGCTCCCGGGATGGCAGAATCGGGTCTGGAACACGTCTAGACTGTCACGCCCCTTGGTCACGCCCGTGACCTTGGGCGTGTATTTGACATTTTTGCTCAAAGTGTCCAGAAAAACTGAAAAACATAAACTAAACTTAAATTAGTGGCAAAAAATAAAAAGGAATGAATTAGATAAGATAATACATATAATTTATATAAATTCATATTAAAACTACATTAAAATTATACTAAAAGATGAGTACAAAAAGTACTCATCAAACACCCCCATACTTGCTTTTGCTATTCCAGAGCAAAAGAGTGAGGAAGGAATTACAAGACATCGATATTATTTCTAATTGACTAAAATTTTATTAAACCAAGAATAAGTCAAAAGCAAATTTTAGGAATTCAAGAATTAAGTCATAAGTCATGTTGATAATTTAAAAAGATAAATTTGTTTAGCTAACTACTTCTCAAGATAATTATTTAGCAATCGAAATTATAGAAATTTTCAAACAAAATTAGATTGAAATTATAGACACTCTAACATAAAAGAATCTTAAGGAAAAGACACCTACCAAAAATTGCTCTCTTAATAATTTAGTTTAGGACTAGAAACAATGAAATTGGCTAGGGATGGGTTTAAACGAAATGGCAAAACGAAGACAAAGGATATGAAGAGGTTTTTGATTGGGGTGATGAATTTTATCCTCTCAACCCCTTTTTTTCATTTTTTTAGTATATGTAATACCAGAGAATGATAGACTATTATTCTATCATTTCCACGACATATACACATTTTTTCTCTCTTCATTTTTATTTTTTTGGGTTGCATATGTTTACCAGAGAATAATGAACTAACATCTCCTTATTCCCATGACATATGATCTAACAATAGGGGAAAAGAAAAAAAATACATATGTTTACCAAGGGTAAAGAAATACTTCTAGTTTATAAATTAAACTATTTTGAGAGCAACTTTTTAGTGGAATGAAATTTCCTAAGATCTTAAAGTTAATAGTGAATATAATAAAAAAACTCTAGAGATGTTTAGCCAATTTACCACAAAGTGAAGCTATTTAAAATTAAATGGAGAAGTAGTGCTAAATTAACTCTCTAATCGAATTAAAAACATAAATTATTTCTTAAAACTAAATTACTTCAAATTTAGATTTAACAAATTTTGATAAAATAAAATATTAGCTAAATTAAAAATGTAGGAATACTTATAATCGTACCTCAAACTAAATCTCTAGAACTGTACAACCCTGATATTCGCCAGGCAAGGAGACGATCTAAAGAAGGCGGTGATCGGAGCTCGCTGAAGGGCGAGCGAGAAGGGTCGGCGAGACAAGCGCTCGCGGGTGTGTTCGTCGAACTCCCCCGGCCTCGTCGACAATACCCCTGTCGACGGAATCATCAGAAGTCGACGAAGTGTTCTAGGCTCATTAAAATCAAAAGACGGTCTCGCCGGAAGGCTCGCGAGATCGGACCTCGGCAGATACCGCCAGGAGGAGGCCAGCAAGGTCCGCGCAGGGCGATCGCCTAAGAGAGGCATTGCGAGTAGGGCTCGCGAGGAGGCCCGCGAGAACATGAGATCTCGCAGGAAGGTTCTCGCAGCCCCTTGCCCATAATCCAATAGGGTCAAATTACCCTTTTACCCTTGGTGGTCTGCCTTTAGCCTCTCAAAATAGCGGAGTTTGGCTGTTAGCAGACCCATTTGGGGTGTGGATAGTAAAATCAAAAGGCAGAATCCTGCTATTTGCAGGCCAGATCAGAAAATCTGTAAATAGGACCTTAAGGGCACCTTTGGAGAGGACTTCACTTCAGCTTCTCTCTCCTCAGGCTTTCTTTGGTTTGCATTCCCAGAGCTCTCCAAGGTGCCCGAGTCACAGCTTTGGCTTGGGAGGGGAAGAGCTCAACGATCTTCCGAGTTAGTGGAGGGACCTCCTCGCTGTGACTAAGGTCTTAGTCATTTTCTTAGTTTTCCGTCTGTCTTCTCTGAGGGATCAGTAAGGGCTAGCCGCCCTTCATTTTGGTGAGGGCCCCGAGCTCCACAAGAGACCGGGAAATCAGTTTCAACATTTTGGTGTGGTGAGCGTGGAGTGTGGATGGTCCAAGAAAGTTCTAAGGAGCAGGCATGACGGGAGGCGAGGATCAAGGCAAGGGGTTCAGCGAGCCACCGCAGGTGGTGACACCGAGGATGTTCGCGGACTTCAGGATGTGAAATTTTTTTTCGAATCTTTATGGAGCAAGCAGGAGCTAGTCAACTTAGAGATAAAAAACCAAAAACAACCAGAAACGAATGAAGGCAAACAACTGATCTTTATTGATAGCAGAACTTCAACAAATTACAAGGCGAGGCATGCTTGACGAGACATGATTTCGTCAACACAAACACAAAGGAAAGATACAATGTTGAAGACAACTTGAGACTGCCCAGACCGCGCGACCTCACTGCGATCTCGATAGCTGCCAGACCGCTGCTACTCGACGATCACAGAACACCACCTGCTCCCAGCCGCTTACTTCTCCAGACCGCCTGATACTCCCAAACTCCAGCACCACAACTCCAAGCCGCAGACCGCCCGAACACTTTCAGAGGAAGAGGTGATCGCTGCTGCCCACACTATCAGCAGAAGCTGCACAACAGAAGTTCAATCAGGAGACCGCCCGGTCACATAAACACAGACCGCAGGAAAGAGAAAAGTTTAGCTTACGCTTGGTGTGTATTAATTGCTGCTACAGTGGCCTCCTATTTATAGGCGTGGGACCTGATCCAGTCACCACCCTATGAGATAGGATCACCAACCCCCAGACCGCGCGACCTGACCGGTCACACGGCGCGATCAGCAACATTACTTCTGCTTCATTTTTGGAGAACCCGCCAGCTTCAATGTTGCCATGAGAGACCGCCACTCTCACAGCAGACCGCGACTCCACAAAGAGCTCGCCAGACCGCCCGAAGCTATTCACCACCTGTGTTCGCACGAGACCGCGAACACAGTCAGTTCGCCATCAGACCGCGAACTCCTGTCCGCATGCCGATCTCCTTCTGAGACCGCGAACAACAACCAGCTCGCATACCAGTCTCCTCCTGAGACCGCGAACTGAGACCGCGCGACTAAGACCCTTAGTCCGCGAATACCCCCAGAAAACTCGGTCAGCTACCAGACCGCATTCCGGAGAGAACCTGGATCAAACTGAGCGGTCACACCAGACTGCTACAGCCTTGAAGAGGACAGCACGCCACGCGGTTATGCACAGACCGCATGGCTCCTTCAGCAGACTTTGGACAAGACCAGCGGTCAACCCGGGAGACCGCAGCTAGGCTAAGATCAGCCAGACCGCGGATGCAGACCGCCAGGTCGTGCGGTCACACCAGACCGCCCGACCTCCTCCTGACCGCCCAGGTCCAACAGCCCCCTTCACTTCCACTTCAACAATTTCAACACTCCCCCTTGAAGTGGGAAGTGGAAACCAGCCCAAGTAGCTCCCTTAGCCGTGTGAACGGCCCCTTTGCCAGTGCCTTTGTGAAGATGTCCGCCACGTTGTCCGTACTCCGCACATGCCCAACCGAAAGAGATCCCTCCAGCACCTTCTCCCGTATGAAGTGATGCTCAATCTCGATATGCTTGGTCCTCGCGTGACAAACTGGATTGGTTACCAGTTTGAGAGCACTCTCGTTGTCACCGCGTAGCAGACTCGGCTCCCGAACCTCTTTGTGGACGTCTCCCACCAACCTCCTAAGCCAGATGGCTTCCTGAGCTGCCAAGGCCGAAGCCTTGTATTCCGCTTCCGTGGTAGAGACCGATACGGAATCCTGCTTCTTGCTGCACCAAGATATAGCCGTAGGGCCCGCCATGAAGATGAATCCAGACGTCGACTTCCGATCATCTGAATCTCCCCCGTAGTCAGCATCCATGTACCCGTGCACCTCGAAGTCCGCATCCCTCCTGTATAGGAGACCCATGTCCGAGGTTGCCTTGACATACTTCAGAATGTTCTTGGCCGCTAGCAGATGAGGTACCCGTGGCTCCGCCATATATCGACTCACTCTGCCAACTGCATATGCAATATCCGGCCTCGTGATCGTCAGATAAATCAAGCTCCCTACTAGAGCTCGGAACACCAACGGATCTTGCATAATCCTCCCCTCATCTTTTCGAAGCTTCATAGCCTTGTCCAGAGGTGTGGAAGTGCACTTCCCTTCCTTCATGCCGAACCGAACCACGATCCGCTCTGCATATCCGGCTTGGGTCACCATCACTCCACCTTGCTTCCTCTGCACCTCAAGTCCAAGGAAATGGTGAAGCTCACCTAAGTCCTTCATCTCGAACCTGATAGACAGCTCGGCCCGAAGCTGCGCTACCTCCTCCTTCGAGTTCCCCGTCACGATCATATCGTCGACGTATAACAGCACGATGACCTGAAGCTCCCCGCTCTTCTTGACGAACAAGCTTGAGTCAGAGTCTGAAGCAACGAATCCACAGAATAGGAGATATTCTGCGATCTTCCCGTACCACGCCCTCGGCGCTTGCTTCAACCCGTACAGGGCCTTCTTCAGCTTGCAGACATGCTCCGGAAAATCTTCAGACACAAAACCTGGTGGTTGGACCATGAAGATGTCCTTGTCAATCTCGCCGTACAAGAAGGCGTTCTTGACGTCGAGCTGCCAAATCTCCCATCCACTGAACGCTGCCAAGGCAATGATGAACCGAACTGAAGTCATTTTTGCCACCGGACTAAATGTCTCATCGTAATCTTCACCGTATTGCTGCGAGAACCCCCGAGCTACAAGACGAGCCTTGTACCGCTTGATGCTGCCGTCAGCTTTCTTCTTCAATTTGTAGACCCATTTGCATGTTACAGGAGTAGTGCCCTTGGGCTTGGGCACAAGAGACCAGGTCTCATTCTTCTCAAGAGCTGTCATCTCTTCTTGCATTGCAACATCCCACTCCTTCACACCTCTGGCCTTCTCAAAGCTCAACGGCTCCCTCTCATCCAAGGGACCAGCAAAGAAACATGAGACGAAACTCACTGCATTTCCTCCTGTATAGCGATCAGGGGCGACGATTGCTCGCTTCGATCTCCTAAGCTCCTTCCCCTGAACCACATTATCTTCAGCTGCTTCTTCCCTAGCTCCTCTTCCAGACGTGCTAGGAGCATCGCTCCCCTTGCTCCCTGAACCAGAAGCCTCCGTCTCAGAACTAGAAGGAGATGGTCCACCTGGCGACACAGGTAGCACCACTTGAAGATTTTCCACAGCTTTCTCCGGCACCTCCACCCTGCTCTCTGGTAACTCCACATCAGAAGACCCCTTGTACGATGTCACCTCATCGAACACGACGTCGCGAGATACAACAAATCTCCGCGTCTCTAGATCCATGCACTTCCAGCCTTTCTTCCTCTCATCGTATCCCACAAAGACTAGCTTCCTTGCTTTCGCATCTAGCTTCGTCCCAAGAGCATCTGGAACATGCACGTAGCAGGTGGAACCAAATACCCGAAGGTGTGCCACGCTTGGCTTCTCTTTGAACATCATCTCATGTGGGGTCAGCATGTTGATGGGGCTCAAAGGCATCCTGTTGATGACGTAAGCGGCACAAGACATTCCCTCCACCCAAAAGGACTTTGGGATACTCTTGGCATGCAACCAACACTTGCAGGTCTCCGTCAGATGACGGATCTTCCGCTCTGCAACTCCGTTCTGTTGTGGAGTATGAGCACAAGTGAGCTCTCTCCGGATGCCCGCCTTCCTGCAGAAACTAGAGAACTCACTAGAGGTGAACTCCCCTCCGTTGTCAGTCCTCAGCTTCTTCACCCGCAGTCTCAACCGACCTTCCACGAGCTCCTTGAACTCCACAAACTTGGAAAATGCCTCCGCCTTTTCCTTCAGAAAATAAACCCATTCATATCTGGTGTAATCATCGATTAACACCAGCATATATCTGCTGCCTCCGAGGCTTGGGGTAGCAGTAGGTCCCATCAAGTCACCGTGGATGCACTCCAACGGCACACTACTTCTTGTCTGCGACTTGTCAAATGGTAGTCGATGAGACTTGCCGAACTGACATCCCTCGCACACATGACCTTCTCCGTAGGAGGATAGACTTGGCAGGCCCTTGACCAGACCTCTCACCGCCATTGCTTTCAGCTTGTCCATTCCTACGTGCCCCAACCTCTCATGCCATATAACGGCACCATCATTCGTCTTCATCTTGTCGACGTAGGAACTTGTTGATAAAACAAACAAGTCCTTTGCCCGTCTCCCAACATGGACGACTTCCACCTTTACGGCCTCAACGTTGCGTAGAAACTTCACTTCTGTTGGGCCGAACAAAACGTGATACCCAGCGTCTACAGCGTTGGTCACGGAGAAGAGGTTTCTCTTCATACCGGGCACGTGATAGACACTCTTCAAAGTAAGTGGCCCTCTATCACTGCCCAAGGAAACAACCCCAACCTTCTCTACTGGATGCACAGTATTATCAGCAGTAATGATTGCATTGTTACCTGTTAATGGCTGTGCAGAAGAAAGCTTGGTCCCGTCTCCGGTGAGGTGATGACCACACCCTGAGTCCACGATCCAATCCTCCAGATAGTTGATAGGAGCAGAAGCTCCAACAGAAGCCGAAAGGGCTCCTCCCCAACCTCCTTGAATGTTCATGGCCTCAGCTTCCTCCTTCTCCGCAACATGCCCAGCTTGGGTGACCACCTTGCAATCCTTCCTGATATGGCCAAACTTGCCACACTTGTAGCACTTTGGACCTTCTCCCTTCTTCTTCCCGTCAGCCTTGGGAGCATACCCCCTTTCCTGCTGCCCAGAAGTTGAAGGCCCATAGCCACCTCCAACGGTCTTCTTCTTCTTGTCCCACTTCTTTTTCTTCCCCGAGAAGAGAACTTCGCCACCTCCCCCAGCCACCGACACCCCCGCCATCTGTCTTGCCAAACTTTCTTGTGATGCAAGCAAGTTCTCCAGCTCCAACAGAGACGGCTGATTTGCCCATCCCTGCACCGACATCACGAAGGCAACATATTCCTTCCGCAAGCCGCGGATGATGTGCCTCTTCAGTTTCGCCTCAGAGATAGGCTCATCCGGATCCAATGCTGAGATTTCAGCGCACAAGTTCTTTAGCTTCAGAAAGAAAGTGGAGATAGAAAGATCACCCTGAGCCGACCTTGCCAGCTCATTCTCCAAGAACTACAGCCTTGCTACATTCTTCTTGTTAAACAGCCCATCCAGGGCTCTCCAGATCTCCGCAGCTGATCCACACCCCAAGATGTGATCAAATAGGTCAGGTGAGATTGCCCTCTTCAGAGTGAACTCTGCCTTCGCATTTGTCCTCCTCCAAGTTCTCACCTCAGCTCCATTATCCCCTGCCGTGACAATTTCTTGCGTCTGATCTCCCCCAACAACTTCCTAAAGATCCTCACCGACAAGATAGCTTTGCATACACGACTTCCAGTTCTTGAAGTTAGTCGATGTAAGCACCTCAATCCCAAGACCCTTTCCAAATCCGCCTTCCATTGTTCTTCCACTGGTTCCTTCTTCACAAAGGCGATGGCTACTCTAAGTTACTCACTGCTTAACCACTCCAACCTGGCTCTGATACCATGTGAAATTTTTTTTCGAATCTTTATGGAGCAAGCAGGAGCTAGTCTACTTAGAGATAAAAAACCAAAAACAACCAGAAACGAATGAAGGCAAACAACTGATCTTTATTGATAGCAGAACTTCAACAAATTACAAGGCGAGGCATGCTTGATGAGACATGATTTCGTCAACACAAACACAAAGGAAAGATACAATGTTGAAGACAACTTGAGACCGCCCAGACCGCGCGACCTCACTGCGATCTCGATAGCTGCCAGACCGCTGCTACTCGACGATCACAGAACACCACCTGCTCCCAGCCGCTTACTTCTCCAGACCGCCTGATACTCCCAAACTCCAGCACCACAACTCCAAGCCGCAGACCGCCCGAACACTTTCAGAGGATGAGGTGATCGCTGCTGCCCACACTATCCGCAGAAGCTGCACAACAGAAGTTCAATCAGGAGACCGCCCGGTCACATAAACACAGACCGCAGGAAAGAGAAAAGTTTAGCTTATGCTTGGTGTGTATTAATTGCTGCTACAGTGGCCTCCTATTTATAGGCGTGGGACCTGATCCAGTCACCACCCTATGAGATAGGATCACCACCCCCCAGACCGCGCGACCTGACCGGTCAAACGGCGCGATCAGCAACATTACTTCTGCTTCATTTTTGGAGAACCCGCCAGCTTCAATGTCGCCATGAGAGACCGCCACTCTCACAGCAGACCGCGACTCCACAAAGAGCTCGCCAGACCTCCCGAAGCTATTCACCACCTGTGTTCGCACGAGACCGCGAACACAGTCAGTTCTCCATCAGACCGCGAACTCCTGTCCGCATGCCGATCTCCTTCTGAGACCGCGAACAGCAACCAGCTCGCATACCAGTCTCCTCCTGAGACCGCGAACTGAGACCGCGCGACTAAGACGCTTAGTCCGTGAATACCCCCAGAAAACCCAGTCAGCTACCAGACCGCATTCCGGAGAGAACCTGGATCAAACTGAGCATTCACACCAGACTGCTACAGCCTTGAAGAGGACAGCATGCCACGCGGTTACGCACAGACCGCGTGGCTCCTTCAGCAGACTTTGGACAAGACCAACGGTCAACCCGGGAGACCGCAGCTAGGCTAAGATCAGCCAGACCGCAGATGCAGACAGCCAGGTCGTGCGGTCACACCAGACCGCCCGACCTCCTCCTGACCGCCCAGGTCCAACAGCCCCCTTCACTTCCACTTCAACAATTTCAACACAGGAGGGAGGTGCTTGACACTTGACACTTTAGGGCTCGTAGTCGCGGCGATGCGAAGCGAGTTCGCAACCCCAGCACCTTAGCTGACCCTTCCCCCAACAGCGGTTGGCGAGAATCCCCCAGGTGGGAGGGCCGGAAAGGAAGTCGCAGGAAGTTCAGTTCAAGACATGGAGGGGTGAGTACTGTTCGCCAGTCCGGCGAGTTTCATGCCGGCGAGATCCGTGCCAGCGAGCTCTGTGCCGGCGAGCGCTGCGCAGACGAGTGCGTGCTCGGAGGTCATAGCGATTGTGGGAGTGGTTCAGGCGAGTATAGTTCTCGCGAGCGTGATCCCAGCGAGCCCGAGTCTGGCGAGAGAGCTTGGGGGTCGGGTGGAGCGAGAAAGGGTGTCTGAAGGGGGAATTCCCTTATGCGAGTTGGTACTTTCTGCACCTGTCCCAGCAGGGTTCATAGAGTGGGACAGGGTGTACTACAATGGAAGGGATGACCCTGTCCAACATCTCCAGTCTTTTGAGGACTCGGTCTCCATCAGGCCAATGTCGGATGCTTTTAAGTGTCGGCTCTTCGCCGTCACCCTTAAAGAAAAGGACAGGGACTGGTTCCATCAACTCCCTACAGGGTTAATCTACGCTTTCGAGGATTTGCGCCGGAGCTTCTTGTTGTGATTCTCAACTGCAAAAAAGAGGAAGAAGGACGCCGAGTACCTCTTCAAAGTGAAACAGGAGCCAAGAGTGTCGTTGGCTCGCTACGCAGAACGATTCCAGGAAGAAGTGCTACTCACTTAGGAGATGCCTGGGTTTGCACTCCAGCTCGCTTTCACGGTCGGGCTGAGGGAAAGTTTATTTAAGATTGATTTGAAGAGGAAGGCCCCCGTCTCCTACGAGGAGTTAATGGAGAGGGTGGCGGAAGAGATTGAGAGTGAGGAGGCCAACCCGGAGCTCACCAAGAGGCTAGCAAAGCTCAGTGAGCCTGAGGTTAGGCAACAAGAGGTAAGAAGAAGGGAAGAGCCCAGGTCCCCGGAGTGGGAGTGGAGGCAACGTGCCGAAGGTATGCAAGGTCAGGGAAGGGGTTACGGCCCAGGAAGGGGTAACTTCTATGGAGGACAGGGAAGACCCGACCAGTTGGGGTGGAGACAGAGTCCGAGGCAGTTGCCTCCCCCACCCCAGCAAGCCATGGCGATCAGGCGGGGAAGAGGAGGAAGAGGAAGAAGAGAAGAGGCTAGAGAGGAAGCAGGGGCAGGAAGAAGGAGGAGGAATAGGGTGGCGAAAGAGGAAGCAAGGGAGGTGATGTTGCCCTATTGTGACTTCCACGACGAGGAAGGTCACGCGATGGCCACCTGCCCAGAGTTCCTGGAAACAAAAAGGGGGCGAGAGCCCACGCCAAGGCAACCGCAGCAAGTGAGAATTGAAGAGGTCGAGCCTCGAGGGGATGAGGAAGAAAGGTTTGAAGACAGAGTCGATGTGGGGGTAGAGGAGGGATCGGGGTGATCCATGGGGGGGGGGGGGGGGGGGGGTTAGGGGTGGAGGCGACCCGAAAGGCCAGCCTCCACACCATCTATCGGCGGAGCGTGGCCTCCACATCCACTGCTCCACCTCCAGCAGAGAAAATTACCTTCTACCAGAAGGACATGCCAAGCTATGAAGGCCCATTTGGCGATGCGCTGGTCATCCAGACCGCCATCGAAAACTTCACCGTCTCACGGATCCTAGTTGACAACGGGAGTTCGGTCAACGTTGTCTTCAAGAAGGTGTTTGACGAGATGACGGTGGAGGCCCGGAGGGTGTTAGCCTCGGATGGTCCCTTATTTGGTTTTGCGGGAGAGAGGAAGGAGGTAGAGGGCGGAGTGGGACTCCATGTGACTCTCGGAGGGCAGTCCCGGAACTGCCGCTTCGTGATAGTGGATGCCCCGAGCAGCTACAACGACATCTTCGGACGGCCTCTCATCAGTGCATTTCGGTGCGTCCCATCCACTTTCCACCAATGCCTCAAGTTCAACGCGGGAGGAACCCAGGTCCGGGTCAGAGGAGATCCCAAGATTGCAAGACAGTGCTATGTGACGGCTGTCAACACCATCACCTGGATGGGAGAAGCGGAAGAGTTCGATAAAGTGATGGAGGAGGTGGCAGGAGCCGGAGGAGAGAATGCAGTCAAGGAGAGGATGGAGGAAGAGGAAGTTCAGGCCCGTGAAGGGGTCGCTGAGAGGCCTAGGACAGAGAAAGAGGAAGAAGAGGAGAAAGAAGAAAGTGCCCGGGGAGGAGGGGCGGAAGACCTAATGATAGTAGGAGAGGCAGAGACGGAGGAAGGAGCCCAAGCGCCCGCGTGCGGAGGAGAGAAGGAAAGTGTTTGGGGAGAGCAATCTTGGTTGGAGGCCGTGGATGAGGTCGTGGAGTTTGAAGTCACCACTCGGCTTGGGGTGGTGGAAAAGGTCCGAGTCAGCGGAGAGCTCAGTTCGGAGGAGCAGGCCGAGATCCTGGCCTGCATACAGAAGAACATGGACATCTTTGCTTGGAGCGCCGCGAAGATGCCCGGGATCGATGCGGATGTGGCTTGCCACCGCCTCAACCTCGACCCCGGCACCCACCCCATCCGCCAAAAGAAAAGGGCCACTACGGACAAGCTGGAGGGACCAATCCGCGAGGAGGTGAAAAAGCTCATACAAGCAGGTTTTGTATCGGAGATCTAGTATCCAGGCTGGGTCTCCAATTATAGTCATGGTGAAGAAGTGAGGAGGTAAGTGGCGTATGTGTAACGACTTTTCACTTCTTAATAAATCATGCCCGAAAGATTGCTACCCCCTGCCCAGAATCGACGCGCTTGTTGACTCAGCCGTTGGTTTTTCTGTAATGTCTTTCTTAGATGTTTTTTCAGGTTACCATCAAATCCGCATGCACCCCCCCGGACATCAAAGATGTCTCTTTTATCATGGGGGACGGATGCTACTGTTATAAGATGATGCCCTTTGGGCTCAAGAATGCAGGGGCCACTTATCAAAGGATGATGGTTCGGGTCTTTCGAGAACAAAGGTGAAGGAACTTGGAGGTCTATGTCGATGACCTCATGGTAAAGAGCCGGGACCTCGGGTCTCATCTCCGAGATCTGGAGGAGACGTTTGGGACCCTACGGAAGTATAAGATGAAACTCAACCCCTTGAAGTGTGTCTTCGGGGCTAGCCGAGGGATGTTTCTAGGTCACTTGCTCACCCCAACGGGGGTGGAACCTAACCCAGACAAGGTCAAGGCGATAATGGAGTTGGGGTCGCCGAGAAACCAAAAGGAGGTTCAGAGCCTCACCAGGAAGCTGGCTGGACTCAGCAGGTTCCTCTCCAAGGCAGGAGAGAGATGTACACCCTTCTTTAAAGCGCTAAGAGGCAACAAAAATTTGAATGGACTCCGGAATGCGAGGGAGCCTTCCAAGCCTTAAAAGAACAGCTCACCCAAACCCCCCTACTTCAAGGGCCGAGGTCAGGAGAAGACCTATCCCTATACCTGTGAATGGGACTTGAAGCAGTAAGTTCTGTATTGATCCGAGAGGAAGGAAGACAACAGTTCCCCATCTACTATTTCAGCCGAGTGCTGAAAAAGGCAGAGCTCTGGTATCCCATCTTGGAAAAGTTGGCTTTTGCGTTTGTGGTGGTGGCCCAGAAGCTTCGGCCCTATTTCTAGGCACATTCAATCAAAGTAGTAACAGATCACCCATTTTGCAAGGTCATGGAAGGGGTGGAACAGGGAAGATTGGCAAAGTGGTCCGTGGAGCTGAGCGAGAGCGTTTGTACCCAGAACGTCAATCAAGGCCCAAGCAGTGGCGAACTTCATGGACGACTATACGACCGAGGTGGGGGAACATGAACCGCCCCCCAGTGGCATGGAGTATGTTGGTGGATGGTGCCTTAGGAAAGCACTCCTATGGAGGGGGAATCATCCTAGTGAGTCCCCAAGGGACAAAGATCGAGCAAGCCTTGAACATCCATTTTCCAATTACCAACAACCAGGCAGAGATGAGGCAGTGATAGCGGGCCTGCGGTTAGCTCGAGAACTGGGAGTGCAAGATGTGGAGGTCTCGACAGACTCCATGGTGGTAGCATGCTAAGTCATGGGAGAGTTTGAGGCAAAGGACTCGACCCTCCTACGGTACTTGGAGAAGGTCAAGGGAGTCATCGGGCAGTCCACACATTCTCCATCAAACATGTGCCGAGGGAAGAAAGCACCCCCGCGGACCTCTTAGCCAAGTTCGGTCCTCGAGCAGGAGGGACGGTTTCAGAACTCTTCCGGCCCTCCATCGAGGAAGGGGAACTAATGGAGGTGGATCAGCGAGTCTCGTGGATGGTGATGAGTCCAGATCATATACACTTTTATGGACTCATCTGGGCCATTTAGTTAGTCATTTCACTGCACTTTAGCCCTGTTATTGTTTATATTTGATATTCCATGCTAGGTGCACCTTTAGGCCCATTTTGGTGTGTTTTCATGTTTATCTTCATTAGTAGTTTTCATGCACTGTTAGGTGCCACTTTCAGTAGCTGGATTCGTGGTTGTACGCTGGAATAGGAGTCGTGCAAGTGTTCCCGGTGCAATTCTGCACAGGAACACTGCGCACGATCACTGGTTCTATTGCGCACGACCACTGGTCGTGCGCCACTGATCGTGTGCAGTTAGCCCTTTTTATGAGTTCTGTTTGGTGTAGTGCGCACGACCACCAACGCTAGTGTGCACGACCACCGGTCGTGCGCCACTGTTAGTGCGCACTCATCATTAAATTTCTGAGTTCTGTTTGGTCTAATGCGCACGACCACCGACGATAGTGCGCACGACCACCGGTCGTGCGCCACTGGTCGTGCGAACATGTTATTTTATAATTTCTGTCTTTGCAGGTTCCGTCCAGGCAGAGCGCACGATCACCGAATGCTAGTGCGCACGACCACTGGTCGTGCGCCAATGACCGTGCGCACTGTTTAATTCCAGCGCCTATAAATTCCCTGCTCGCGATTTTAGGTCGGACTCTCGCCCGACTCCGCCGTTTTCTGCTCCCGTTCGCCCAGTTTCGCCCCTCCATCGCCGCCCACCTTAGGGAGGATCTCCGGGCTTGCTCTTCACGCCTATCTTGAGCCGGAGTTTCCTCTCGGCCTCCTCCTTCATCCAAGAGCTCCAAAGGAAGACCTAGCCGCTATCTCCATCGAGCAAGAGGAAGTTGGCAACCTCCACCGGATCGTGACACGAAGAAGACGGGTCCATTGGAGAGTCGTGACAGCTCTCTCTACCCCGGACGTAGTTGCGGATCGAGCTTGGACGCGGATTGACAACCCGGCGATTCCAACCGTGAATCTTCAACGAGCCTTCGGATTCGGTCGATTTCTTGCCTTGTTCTCCTTTTATTGATGTATTTGCAACTAGATCTAACATTATGATGAAGTGTATTTTGATTAAATAGCATTTTTACTTGATTATGTCTATGTGATTGAGTATTTTTGTTTATATTATTGAGGTGCACCTTGTGGTGTGGTTTGTTGGTTGTCCGGTGCCGCACTAGCAATTGCTAGTGGCGTGCTTGTCGAAGAGGTGCTTGCGACCCTCATTTTGCTAGCCTACTCGCCCATCCGCCTACCGAAGCGTGGCATCGCGGCCCGTATTCCATCCCGCCTAACGAAGCAGCGCGCTCAAGGCCTGCATTGTTCGATTCCGCTTGCCTTCTCGTCCATCCGCCCTTGCGACGCAGCGCGCTCAAGGCCTGCCTAGTCTCCATCCCGCCAAGCGAAGCATTGCATAGCGGCATTGCATAGGAGTAGTTGTTAGCTTTTATTTTGTTTTCCAAAAGCCAACCCAACTCCCCCGCAATCCATCCGATTTAAGGACTTCGATCTCAAGTCCTGCCTCAATAGTAAACTCCACCTTATTGTGTTCCTCAAGAGACCGACACTCGGGGATTTATTCCCAACATTTATTACTTGAACGATCGGTACACTGCCGTTTCGTGTCGCAGTCAAGCTACCGCCTATAGCGGTGTGTGAGATTTGCGCCATCAAGTTTTTGGCGCCGTTGCCGGGGAACACAGTCGTGTGAGTTTTCTGGAGAGGGAGAACCTGAGAGAAAAGCCCTTCCATTTGTAAATTGCATTTTCTGTTATTTTATTTCTGTTCTTTTTATTCCATTTTCTTGTTTTTATTAGGTTGCTTTAGTAAATTTTTGTTAGGTGTAGTATTTTGCACATTTTGTCTGAATCGTATTATCTTCACATTATGTGGGCACATCTCAATTTCCGTTGCCGTTGGTGTGGAGCTTCCTCCCACTCTAGTGATGAATGCCCTACGGAGAATAGTAGGCATAATTCTTCTCGCCCAGCATATAGAGCATCGACTCCGTCTGATACTCCATATGGTGAGCGTAAGTCTTATGGCTACTCTGCTGAGCCTTTACCGTCTTACTTCTTTTCGGCTCCAGCCCCCGCTGTGCCAAAGAAGCCCGCTAGGCAGTGCCAGTTTTGTCGGAGCACAGATCATGCCCTGAAGGATTGTGCTGCTTTTCGTCGCCAATTGGATGAGGATGACGAGCCGGATATCCGGATCGTCCCGAATCCTAACTCTGGCGGCACACCTTCAACATCTGGTTATGTGTCTTTGTCACCTTCACATCTTGAAGGGTATGGCATGGACACGGTCACTGGATGTGTGGCTGATCTGGGCACCGACATTGCTGAGCCTATTCTCCCTGTGCATCCACCACTTCTAGTGGATTCGATTCTTTCCCCTATTGTGCATTCTACTTTCGTTTCCGACGACATTGTTGAGGATGTGTCGCATGAGGAGGTTGTTGATCTTTGTGTTGTGCCTATTCCTATGGAGGGGGACAACCTTCTAGGTGAAGAGGAGTTTTCCTCAACACCGGTGGAGGAAGTTCAAATCCTAAGCCTGGCCACCGTTGATCCCGCCAACTCTTGTAGCATTGATGACAATGCTAACATTATTTTACATCCCCAACCTGATGGGAGTGAGACCGGGACCACTCCCCCGATTAATGTTTATTTATGTCATTCGTCTTCTTTATTTCTCGACCCCCCTTCTTCATTCGAGCCTGTGCAGGTTGAGTCTTCACAGGTATCCCAGGAGGACTTGGAGCTTTTTGCTCAAGTCAATGATGTGAGCATCCTCTCATGTGAGGAGGTTTATTCCCCCTCCGTAGAGGAAGCTCCACTCATTGCCTTTTCCTCCAGCTGCCTCCCTGTTGACGACGCCTTGCTAGGCAAGGATATTTTTGGTGAGTTGAGTGAGGACCAGGCCTCCTCCTCTTCTTACTTTCTCTACCCTCTACCTGTGAGGAGCATGTATCTATATTTAGGTAGAGGGGTGACTGTTCTATCTCCGTATCGGTACCCGCTACCGACACGCATATTAGGCCAGTTACCTGTGCACTTTTCTTTTCATAGGCCTATAAGCTAGAACTGTACAAAATTTGAATAAGTCGTGCTGGGATGACAATAACCCCAGTAGTTATCTTACTTTTCATACATTTTATTTTAATCCATCCTGTTTAGTTAGCTGTAGTTTATTGTAGTTTATCTTTTTCTGTTTCTTTTGTTTTTGCGGAGCTGACCCCTGCAGGTATCTTTTTCTGGATGGCGGATGCTGCAGTTTTGTTTTAGCTTACACGCCAATCTTCTGGTGTGCTCATTTCTGAGCACTGGGTACTCTCTTTCCCTAGCCTTTCCTGATGTTCATGTCATATATTCTGTGGATTGTTTAGTTTAAGTCTGGGGGAGAGTAGTTTTGTTTACCCGCTCACGTGCTCTATTGCACTGCATACTAGAAGATTTCTTTTAAAATGTTTTGTTCATTTTCATTGCACACCACAGCACCCACTCGAGCGCGTACTCATCTGTTTGCTTGCTCTGTTGTGAATTTAATTCTTCTGCTTATTTGGGAAAGTCTAGGTGATGGCTTAGGACTATGTAGCGGAGTAAAATGTTGACTCTAGTAGTGCTCCTAGTCGAGTGCTCGGTTGCATAGAGATTTGTGTAGATTAGATTTCTTTTTATACTATGGTTTTATATTTTTCTTATTAGTGTAAATGTTGTTTACTTTACTCAAATGGTGAATCTGGTGGAATCAAACGGTAGCATAAGGATGTGTGTAAACGATCGCTAGATTCGTATTGCTTGAGTCAGGAGAAAGGAGAATCTTTCTCGGTGGCTAGAACTTGCCCCAAGCGATTCTTGAAGCATTGGCATAGGATAGTTCTAGTGCGTGAATATGACGTAGGCCATTATTTTGGCCCGGTTGAACTTTTTATTTCATGCCTATCGTCTACCCTTGCTAGCCCCTTTGTGCCTACCCTTTCCTTGATTCAGCTCCACATGTTTCTCACCAAAGCCTAAAAGCCTAACCTAGTCGCACACCCAAATCTGAGCTTTAGTTGTAATCTCATTTACATTTTGGGGGGTGTTGATTGTGGTGTTTACTATGAGAACCTGTGGTTATGCTCCTTTGAAAATTTGCTGAAAGAAAACGACAAGGAAAAGAAGATTTAAAGAAAAAGAAAAAAAATTGAAAAGGAAAAAAGAGAAAAAGAAAGGCGAGTTTTATTGAAAATCATGTAGAAGAATTGTGTATTGGGAGTAGGCGGTGCACACACCTATGTTGCAAATGTCCAAGTCTGGGGGTGTGATGCACTTGCATTCGATTTTGGTGCGTGGGTAGTTATTTTTAAAGCTCATTTGGGTTATGTGTTTGAGCCATTTTGTGTATCCTTGTTTACCTCACCGTAACCCAAGCCCCATCTCTAACCTAAAGTCCTACCGACTCACGCTATGAACCAATCTAGTGTCGTGGAGAGAATGTGACCGGGCAAGCCTATGGTCACCGACACTGATGGATTTCAGTGGAGTTTTTCCCGCACCCCAATCTTGAGCAATGCTCATCTCAGCGTTTAGTTTACTTTCTCCGTATGCGTGACCGAATGATTCACCGTTGTTCACCATTTTGAGTAGTTGTAATATGCTTTTACTCTTTTAGAAATTTATAAACTGTTTTTATAATCAGAAATCTTTTCTACTAATTCTCTTATGCACGTGAGCATGCGACTTCGCATGGTACTTTGTAGTGTAATCTTAAGCCATCTACTTTTCTTTCCCCGTTCGCGCAGAATTTGTTTGCTCGGGACGCGCAAACAGTTAAGTCTGGGGGTGTGATGAGTCCAGATCATATACACTTTTATGGACTCATCTGGGCCATTTAGTTAGTCATTTCACTGCACTTTAGCCCTGTTATTGTTTATATTTGATATTCCATGCTAGGTGCACCTTTAGGCCCATTTTGGTGTGTTTTCATGTTTATCTTCATTAGTAGTTTTCATGCACTGTTAGGTGCCACTTTCAGTAGCTGGATTCGTGGTTGTACGCTGGAATAGGAGTCGTGCAAGTGTTCCCGGTGCAATTCTGCACAGGAACACTGCGCACGATCACTGGTTCTATTGCGCACGACCACTGGTCGTGCGCCACTGATCGTGTGCAGTTAGCCCTTTTTATGAGTTCTGTTTGGTGTAGTGCGCACGACCACCAACGCTAGTGCGCACGACCACCGGTCGTGCGCCACTGTTAGTGCGCACTCATCATTAAATTTCTGAGTTCTGTTTGGTCTAATGCGCACGACCACCGACGATAGTGCGCACGACCACCGGTCGTGCGCCACTGGTCGTGCGAACATGTTATTTTATAATTTCTGTCTTTGCAGGTTCCGTCCAGGCAGAGCGCACGATCACCGAATGCTAGTGCGCACGACCACTGGTCGTGCGCCAATGACCGTGCGCACTGTTTAATTCCAGCGCCTATAAATTCCCTGCTCGCGATTTTAGGTCGGACTCTCGCCCGACTCCGCCGTTTTCTGCTCCCGTTCGCCCAGTTTCGCCCCTCCATCGCCGCCCACCTTAGGGAGGATCTCCGGGCTTGCTCTTCACGCCTATCTTGAGCCGGAGTTTCCTCTCGGCCTCCTCCTTCATCCAAGAGCTCCAAAGGAAGACCTAGCCGCTATCTCCATCGAGCAAGAGGAAGTTGGCAACCTCCACCGGATCGTGACACGAAGAAGACGGGTCCATTGGAGAGTCGTGACAGCTCTCTCTACCCCGGACGTAGTTGCGGACCGAGCTTGGACGCGGATTGACAACCCGGCGATTCCAACCGTGAATCTTCAACGAGCCTTCGGATTCGGTCGATTTCTTGCCTTGTTCTCCTTTTATTGATGTATTTGCAACTAGATCTAACATTATGATGAAGTGTATTTTGATTAAATAGCATTTTTACTTGATTATGTCTATGTGATTGAGTATTTTTGTTTATATTATTGAGGTGCGCCTTGTGGTGTGGTTTGTTGGTTGTCCGGTGCCGCACTAGCAATTGCTAGTGGCGTGCTTGTCGAAGAGGTGCTTGCGACCCTCATTTCGCTAGCCTACTCGCCCATCCGCCTACCGAAGCGTGGCATCGCGGCCCGTATTCCATCCCGCCTAACGAAGCAGCGCGCTCAAGGCCTGCATTGTTCGATTCCGCTTGCCTTCTCGTCCATCCGCTCTTGCGACGCAGCGCGCTCAAGGCCTGCCTAGTCTCCATCCCGCCAAGCGAAGCATTGCATAGCGGCATTGCATAGGAGTAGTTGTTAGCTTTTATTTTGTTTTCCAAAAGCCAACCCAACTCCCCCGCAATCCATCCGATTTAAGGACTTCGATCTCAAGTCCTGCCTCAATAGTAAACTCCACCTTATTGTGTTCCTCAAGAGACCGACACTCGGGGATTTATTCCCAACATTTATTACTTGAACGATCGGTACACTGCCGTTTCGTGTCGCAGTCAAGCTACCGCCTATAGCGGTGTGTGAGATTTGCGCCATCAGATGGATCCCTTCATCTCTTTCCTGTCATTAGGGAAGTTCCCTGAAGGAGACATAGACAAGCGACGCTTCAGGTATAAGTCGGCTTATTACTCTTTGCATTCAGGAGGGCTATACAGGAAGACTCTCTCGGGACTCCTGGCCCGTTGCGTTTTAGAGGAGGAGGTTCCGAGAGTCCTAGAAGAAATTCACTCCGGGGAGTGTGGGAGTCACTCCGGGAGCCGAACCCTGGAAGGGAGGGTGTTGAGGCAAGGCTATTTCTGGCCCACCCTCAGCAAGGATGCGGCGGAGTTCGCAAGAAGGTGTTCAAATTGTCAGCTCTATGCTCCACTCCAACTCCTCCCAGCTCAGAGGCTCCAAACCATCACCGCCCCCTGGCCCTTCGCCATATGGGGGTTGGACCTAGTTGGCCCTTTCCCCCAAGCTAGTGGCCAAGGAAGGTTCTTACTGGTCATGATCGATTATTTTTCCAAGTGGGTAGAAGTGAAGGCACTCGCCAAGGTAACATCTCAAGTTGTAAGGAATTTTGTATGGGGAGAAATAATTTGCAGGCACGGCCTCCCCCTGGCTATAGTGACGGACAATGGGCCGCAATTCGCTAGCGAGGAATTTGTTAGTTTCTACACCCAGCTTGGCATTGACCTCAGGTTCGCATCGGTTCACCACCCAAGAAGCAACGGCCAGGTAGAAGCGGCAAATAAAGTAATCGTTAACCTACTGAAGAAGAAGGTGGAGAACCTCCGAGGGAACTGGGTAGACCAACTACCATCCGTTCTTTGGGCCCTGAGAACTACTCCTAACACTGCCACCGGGGAGACTCCGTTCAAACTTTCCCATGGATCCGAAGCAGTCCTTCCCATCGAGTTCGAAGTAAAGACCCCCAGGGTGATCGCCGCAGGTGAAGGGGATGAAGAGTGGCTGGTAGCCAACGATGAAGAACAAAGGCTATCCTTAGACTTGGTGGAGGAACTCCGGGACAAGGCCACCATCAGGCAGGAGGAAGTCAAGCGACGAATGGCCCAATATTTTGACAAGCACATCCGAGTAAGACACTTCGAAAAAGGAGACTTAGTGCTAAAGAAGGTCGACGCAGCCGGGAGAGGAGTCGCGATTGGCAAGCTAGAGCCCAATTGGGAAGGACCTTACATTGTAAGTGAAGTGCTCAGGTCAGGGGGATACAACCTCCGGGATGTGGAAGGGGTACCTCTTGGCCGAGCTAGGAGTGGAGATGACTTAAAAAGGTTTTATCCTTAGTCATTTTTTATATAGATAATTTCTCATATTTCCTACTCAACACATGCGTTTTGGAGCAATCCTTTGGCAGGTCTCAAATAGTATTGGTATTGGAATGCCCCAGATCGATTCCGCTCCCGGGCTCTCACTAAATGGGGGGTTCAGGTTGATCTCTGGAGAGGCTGGCAAGGTGACAAGTATTGGTGCTGGAATGCCCCAGATCGATTCCGCTCCCGGGCTCTCACTAGACGGGGGGTTCAGGTTGATCTTTGGAGAGGCTGGCAAGGTGACAAGTATTGGTGCTGGAATGCCCCAGATCGATTCCGCTCCCGGGCTCTCACTAGACGAGGGGTTTAGGTTGATCTCTGGAGAGGCTGGCAAGGTGACAAGTATTGGTGCTGGAATGCCCCAGATCGATTCCGCTCCATGGCTCTCACTAGACGGGGGGTTTAGGTTGATCTGTGGAGAGGCTGGCAAGGTGACATGTATTGGTGCTGGAATGCCCCAGATCGATTCTTCTCCTGGGCTCTCACTAGACGGGGGGTTTAGGTTGATCTCTGGAGAGGCTGGCAAGGTGACAAGCATTGGTGCTGGAATGTTCCAGATCAATTCCGCTCCCGGGCTCTCACTTGACGGGGGGTTCAGGTTGATCTCTGGAGAGGCTGGCTGATAAGTAATAAAATATATGTATTTTTAGTTTAATTATTAGTATAGTTTTAATTAATATTGTGAATTTCCTATGTAAATTAATGAATAAATTGCTTCTTTATTATTTCTGGTTTCTAACTTAGTTTTATTTTTGTTTTTGCATTTTTTTTTGCAAAATTTTCCCAGGTCACGCCCTCAGTCACGCCCGTGCCCAAGGGCGTGTAATTTTAAAGATCAAATATCAACGGGACGGCTCGATTCAGATCAAATCCCGACAAATCGCTCAAGTCACGCCCTCGGTCACGCCCGTGACCAAGGGCGTGTAAATTTAAAGCTCTGCGCCCGACGAATTTCTCTTCAGCTCACTCCAGTTGAACAAGTCACGCCCGTGACTCTACAAGTCACGCCCGTGTTCCAGTAGAGTCACGCCCGTGAGCCGCCAGCGCGTCACGTCTCGAAGCCGCGCCCATGCTGCCGACATCAACCACCCATAGTCACGCCCGTGACTCACAAAGTCACGCCCGTGACATACCAAGTCACGCCCGTGTGCAGCCATGTTAGACGGCTGGACCTTCCAGAAGACGGCGAATACAGCCGAGCAAATGTCACGCCCTAAGTCACGGCCGTGACATTCAAGTCACGCCCGTGACCTAGGGCGTGTAAAACGCAAATTTTCCCTATAAATAGAGGGGCTCGGCTGAAGTATTTTTCATCCAAATTTTGAGTAGTTCTTGTTGTATTGTGAGTTCTTTTGAGTGATTGTGAGCTTCTCTTATGCAATTCAGTTTAAGTTCGTTTTAAGTTTTTTTCGTCTTCCTAGTCTAGTTGTAATGCTGATTTCAGAAATAAAATGATGTTTTTCTCATTTGGATCATCTTCCTTTTTATTACTGTTAGCGTGTGTGCGTGTATGAGTTTAGCTTTATTGCTTTCATAATTTAGTTTTATTGCTTTTATAGTTAGGTTTATTGCTTTCATAATCTAGATTTACTGTTTTCATAGCTTAGATTTACAAGCTTTCATAAAATAGTTTTATCGTTTTCTTTTTCGCTTTATTTTATCGGTTTCATTTTAAACGCTTTCTTTTCAGTTTTTTTTAGAGTGTGTGCGTGTATGAGGTTATATTTTTCTTTTTTTGTAACTTAGTTTTATTTCAGTCTTCATATAACTGCTATATACCACCCCCATCTTGAATAAGAGGCTAATTAACTTTAGCATTTATTTAAGTCGGTTGGGACGGATATTAATTCTGCACCTTTATAAGTCTTTTCATTTCTATACCACCCCCTTCTTGAATAAGAGGCTAAGAACTTTTTAGCGCTTGTTTAAGGTGGTTGGGACGGATACTATTACTGTTTTTTATATAAGTCTTTTTATTTCCTTTTTATCCGCTTATATCTGCTTTAATCATTAAACATGTATTTTTCAACCGATAATGCCGTCTCCATTCCGATGAGTGGCTAATTTCCTTTAGCACACGACGTCGAAGAGCACTGGGACACAAAAAAATAGTTTTTCTATAAAATTAAAACATCTCTTTCTAAAATAATTAACGCTTAAGGTTTACCCGAGAATCACGTTGAGTGGAGCCACATAATCGATGTGTGGTTTTCATTTTCGTTTTCGTACCTAGTTAGCCGAGAGGCTCGTGCGTACGGATTGATCGCTCACGGGTAAAGAGAAGTGCGCTCTACCCTCGAGAGAGGACGAGGTAATTCTCCCGAATTGGAAATAAAAACCCAATAGCGGGGTTCACAACATAAAGCGAGTATTAAGAACATTCGATTGTAGAACGAGAGTTCGGTCGAATATTCATAATCTCAGGTGGGCGTACCCTCGAGAGAGGAGCGTTCATAATTATGGAACCTCCACGGTCAAGTCATCTTAATATTTTGAAAAGTCATCACTTTTAATTCTACGAAAAAATCTATTTTCGTCCCAAGGTAATTCGACGTCGCGCGCTATCTTTCTCATCGCTTAGAACTCTAGTTAATCGCTTATTATCGTCTTTCGCATTTTGTCACTTAGAACTCTAGTTAAACCAACTAAAAATAAATTCTGATAAAATAATAGTTCGTTCCTCGAAGTAGCATAATCAACACGACCCGCGGAAATATACGATCCCGATATTTTCAAAAAAAAAAAAATATCCTGTATTACTTGCGATAAGGTATACTTGCCTTTATCAAATGATTAATTTGGACTAAAAATTCAAACACAGCTTTCCAAACTCATTTAGTGCAAAACTCTCCTTTTCTACTTTTCAATTCAATAGAATTCGGCGTTGTAGCCGAGGCGTAATTGTCAATATTCCGAAAGAAGAAAAAGACGGTTACTTCTATCCTTCAATAGGATAACGGTTAATTTCTCAAAGTAGGAGTACTTGCGAGACTCTTCGAAAACATCCGCCAATTGTAAACTCTTAATATAAAGGTTATCTTTTATTTATAAAACAAAAGGAAGTAGTCCAACCAAAATCATCACTGGCAGGGTGACAAGTATTGGTGCTGGAATGCCCCAGATCGATTCCGCTCCCGGGCTCTGACTAGACGGGGGGTTCAGGTTGATCTCTGGAGAGGCTGGCAGGATGACAAGCCTTTATGCTGGAATACTCCTTCTCGCCTGGCGGGCCTGCTCGCTCGGCAAAGAGAAATTTTGCACGATAGTATGCGAGTGGCGAGAATCAATCCTATGCGATCCAGAGCATCCGGTGCTCGGCAGAAAGGTCGCCGGCACCGGGTGAGAGGCGAGCTCTCGCTAAGAAGAAAGATGCCCTGCGAAACCTAGAGAAAATACACATAACTAAAAGGGTAGTAATCCTAAGGCAAACGGCGAAAGGCCCGAGCAACCAAAGTATCCTATACCTATCTATTCAATAACGTGTGGCGCGAGAACGATCATCGTGAGAATAACCTCCGCGAAGGTGGATATCGAGATAAGCGAGGACGATACATTCAACACGTGAAATAACAAAACAGAAAAGGGAAAGCACAATGAACAAAGAAAAATTTGCATTCTACATTTCATAGTTCGGTTACAATCTTCGGCGATCTCGCCGATCAAAAATTACAACAAAATGAGGAATGACGGCGAGCTTCAGGAACCGCTCGCAGACCCTTCTTCGTCATCACTGTCCTTCACTGGCGGAAGTGGGAGGAAGAGCTCCGTGACGATGTCTTCCATAGTCATGTCGACCGCATCATCGGCCAAGTGGACCTCTTCGTCTCGCGCTCGTCGGTCTTCCTTCAGACGGCGAGGTGAGGGGGGAACGACGACGCGAGTGAGGTCGCAGTTTAGGGGCTTCAGCCCAGCCACCTCGCCCTCCAAATCCTTGATGTGAGCATCGGCTCTCCCGGCGGCCTCGACATCCTGCAAGTAAGTTCAGTTAAAAAAAAGGCAAAACAGCCAAAAGAAAGGAAGACAAGGAAGTCTAAGTAACTCACCACACTACCCTCGGCGGCGAGCAGATTCTCTTTCAGCTGCGTGTTCTCGGCAAGGAGCCCTTGATAGGCCCTCGCGAGCTCCACGTTCTGAAGCTCCAGCTGTAGACAATGCCTCCCCGTCAGATGGGCGAGCTCGGCAGAACGCAACTGCGACCTCGCACTCTCGAAGGCGAGGGTTCTCGCAGTCTAATCTTTATAAGACCCCGCGTCCTCACGCCCATAAAGATCGAACGTGAGGTCGAAGGCATGACCGCTGACGGTCTCCTTCTCCACCCAGGAGGGAAGGATGCTGGAGATGTCCACCCTGTTGGTCTCCGGCTTCCAATTGACAAGGAGCTTGACAGTCTCATCCCGACGCCTCTGACCGAGGCTGAAGTTGTAATGGTTTACCGGGATGGGGAGGATGGAGGTTCTAGCTGCCTCCTGGAAGGGCTCGTCGTCCTCAGCCCCCCCTCCCCCGCGGAGAGGCCGGTGAGGTCGAACTCATCGAAGGAGACCTCGCGGGGCTCCTTCCCCTTCGAGGAGGGGAGCGAGATCCCGCTCTTCTTGCTCTTCTTCTTTGACGGAGATTTCGAAGGAGCGGCATGGCTACCAGAAGCCCTTGGTCTCTTGCGAGAAGAGGGCTCACCTGGAGTGACGGCGCCTCGCCAAGCTTCCGCCCCCATGGTTGTGAGAGCCATGGTAGCGTCAGTTTTTCGGTTGCTCGCGTAAGGGGGATGGAGGGGCAGATCCCGCTCGCCTAGAAATAAACATTAAAATTTTGATAAGTACGATATGGTAGGGAATAAAGTCGTAGGTGTTAAGCGAGATCTTTACCTTCCCCGACGAGAACCGGAGGCAGCGAATCGAGATTGCGGCGGAGATAGATGACCTCAAAGTTCTTCTTGCAGAAGAACTGATGGAGGAGGGCGTCGTGGCCGCCGAGGGCGGTAGGCCGGTAGGTGGTCTCGCTATGTTGAACTGGCGAGAGGGGGATATTGCCGAAGTTCCCCTTGACGACGAGGAACTTCTGGGCCCAGAAGTGGGCCTTGTTGACAGTCTCGACAACCTTAGGACCCGTGCCCACGAAGTAGGCCGTCCCATCTTTGTAGGCGCGGAACGAGAACAGCTTCCGGAAGACCGGGAGGCTAAACTCGATGCGCTCCTCGCGAAGGTAGCTGGCGAAGGCCGTGACCACCGCCATGGCATTGGGGGTAAGCTGGCCCGGAACCACGCCATAGTGCTTGAGCACCTGGCGAGCAGTGAGAAAGATCAGGATTAGTTCACAGAATGAGCGAGATTTGAAATATGGGGAACAAGAAGCAAGCTAGAACGACCATTACCTGGCGAACTTCCGGCCACAGGGGGAGGCGCAGGCCAACCGCGAAATGGGCGGTGGGAATGGCCAACTCGTTGACCCGCGTGGCATTGATCACGTCGTCTTTGCTAGGACGGCGTGCCTCGAACGGGGGGGGGGGGGGGGGGGGGTGACATAATCAGCGACCGCGCTGAAATATTCCTTGTCTGACAGGTTGCAGTGGTAGAAGATTTGCTCGGCGAAAGCCTTCGCAATCTTTCGCCGACCCTCTGACTCATTTGCGTCGCCGCCCATCTTAGTAACCTGCGAGAAAGTAAGTAAAGCGAGAACGGGAAGGAGCGAGAGCTCTGGAGCGGAGGAGGAGGAAGGTTGACAGTAAATGCGGTGGTTGACTCAGTTATGGCCGCCTATTTATAGCCAAAGCAAAAGGGAGGGAAGAAGTCCAAGCGCCGGCGAGCGCGGGTAGCAGCAAAAACATCACATCAAGACTGCAGGCGAGAAAGACCTGCGGAGTTAGTACAAACAACATTTTCGCGGGATATATTTAGCGAGAACAGAAGGTCCTTGCGAGCGCAGTATAATTCGAAAATAAAACAGATTTATTGGCAGCCAGCGAGAAACCATAAAAGATATTGATACTTACTGTCAAAGGAAATAAAAGCCAGCATAAGTGGCGAATATGCGAGTCACGAAACGTAGCGAGATTGTCCAAAAACCACGACACATATTACAAATAGTTTCACAACGACACAGCAGTTAGCGAGAATCATGGGGTAACCATTTCCACCTGCCCCCACCCCGCGACCCAGACCTCGGCGGAACCCTCGAGTTATAATAATCCTCGGCCAAACGGCCCTCCCTGACCATGAGGTAAGCATAGTCTCTCATCCTGGCTATGTGAACCCCCGGTGTCGTGGCATTCTCATCCTTGTCACGCTGTCTCGCCTGCCGGAGCCTCGCGCACTCTTCCATCAGTACCGCGTGCCTGTCCTCGGCGGCTTCTCTGTCCCATCTCGCCTGCATGTTGAGGTCCATCAGCATTCGCCCATGTTTCCTCAGCAACTCCGCGGCTCGCTGTTTCATCATCTCGGGATCTCGCGGATCCCCTAAGAATTCCTCCACCTGGTCAGGAAGGGGGGACATCTCATCGTCGCCCAGTTCGGAGTCGGTATGCGGGTTTTCGGTATTGTCTGCAAGATATTACAAAGAGGTTAGATGGCGAGCGCGAGTTCGCGCAGGGTTTCGGCGAGGTCAGAATGCTTACCAAGCGGGGGGTGAGAAGTCGAAGGACGGCCCTGGAACACATTGCCGTAGTGAGGGTAGAGAGATTTGCCCAGGCCGACAGGATAGGCTGCGTTGTTGGTCGGGGGGATCTTGGGCGGCGCGGAGCCACCGATCTCCTCGCTCGTCAGAAGCTGGAATCCGGACTTATCTTTGATTTTGTCTGGAGGAGGCGGAGGCGGAGACGGAGGTCGCAACGCCTGGCGGGCCGGGGACTTCAGGGGCGAGACTGTAAGAAATAAGAGACGGAGGTCATACATAGTCGACAAGGAACATTATGGTATGCGAGATTAAGATCATACCGATGACGTTTTTCCCAGCGAGGTTCATGTTCGCTTGCGGACTCTTGTGAGACTCCTCAGCGGGGTCTCCAACGTTCTCGCTCGGCAAAGCATCCTGCGAGTAGAAATGAATGACAAAGCAATTTATTGACGTGAACCGGAGTAGCTCATACCTTCTCATGGTGGCGATCGTCCAGGGATGAGTCCAGCATCACGGAGTCGTCTCCGGTGCGACGAGCCACCTTCGCCTTCTTGACTTTCGGCGACTGGGCGGGGGGCGGCCGGTTCATCCAGGCGGGGACCCTGGTCGTGGAGGGTAACCCGTCGGCTCTCATCGCCCTCAGGCGAGCCTCGGCTTCTTCGGAAAGAGGTATTTCCAGACAGCTACAGTATCAAGTCAAGGGAGAGGAAGGGAAGTAGCAGTGCATGCCAGAGGATGCTCGGGACGATATTTATAGCCCACAGGGTGGGTCCCACCAAAGATTCCCGACAGATCATCAAGGAGCGGGTGAATACCAGGGGTTGGATGATTCTTCGCGAGCACAAATGTCCTCACGAAGAGCGGGGATTGTGTACAACCCCGATATTCGCCAGGCAAGGAGACGATCTAAAGATGGCAGTGATCGGAGCTCGCTGAAGGGCGAGCGAGAAGGGTCGGCGAGACAAGCGCTCGCGTGTGTGTTCGTCGAACTCCCCCGACCTCTTCGACCATACCCCTGTTTGACGGAATCATCAGAAGTTGACGAAGTGTTCTAGGCTCATTAAAATCAAAAGACGGTCTCGCCGGAAGGCTCGCGAGATCGGACCTCGGCAGATACCGCCAGGATGATGCCAGCGAGGTCCTCGCAGGGCGATCGCCTAAGAGAGGCATTGCGAGTAGGGCTCCCGAGGAGGCCCGCGAGAACATGAGATCTCGTAGGAAGGTTCTTGCAGCCCCTTGCCCATAAGACAATAGGGTCAAATTACCCTTTTACCCTTGGTGGTCTGCCTTTAGCCTCTCCAAACAGCGGAGTTTGGCTGTTAGCAGACCCATTTGGGGTGCGGATAGTAAAATCAAAAGGCGGAATCCTGCTATTTGCAGGCCGGATCAGAAAATCTATAAATAGGACCTTAATGGCACCTTTGGAGTGGACTTCACTTCAGCTTCTCTCTCCTCAGGCTTTCTTTGGTTAACATTCTCAGAGCTCTCCAAGGTGCCCGAGTCTCAGCTTTGGCTTGGGAGGGGAAGCGCTCAACGATCTTCCGGGTTAGTGGAGGGACCTCCTCGCTGTGACTAAGGTCTTAGTCATTTTCTTAGTTTTCCGTCTGTCTTCTCTGAGGGATCAGTAAGGGCTAGCCACCCCTCATTTTGGTGAGGGCCCCGAACTCCACAAGAGACCGGGAAATCGGTTTCAATAAGAACATTAAAAACAACAAGGCTAGGCGTATTTATTATTATTTTTTTTTTAAAAAATTATTTCTTGGACTTCCCGAGGGCTACCCGGTGAAGGGTTCGCAAGGTACTAGGAGCTGTGATGGGAGTTCAAGCCCAAAGCGCCCTTTCCAAGAAATTAGATTTTTATAGTTTTTAAATTTTGTTTTTTTCAAATAAAAATACAGTGAATGCAAAGCTACACCCCCATACTTAAAATTAAACATTGTCCCCAATGTTTAAAACTAAGTATGAAGAAAACTTGAAAAATAAACTTTTTAAATGAAAAGTACATAAAATTAAAGATAAGCAAGAGGTTTCTCCCAAGAGCGCTTTCTTTTTCCCGTCTTTAAGCTAGACGGTTATTGTTAGGAAAAAGGAAAGTTAAAAGAGAAGTGAACAGGCAACTCCCCTAATTCACGCGTAGGTGAATGTGTCGGCATCAGTCGCCCGACTACTCCTCCGCTTAACATGTAATTCTCCGTTTGTCCTTTTTTCGTGAATATGCAAATCCAAATCACCGATACATACCTGAGGTGATTTGAATTTATAAAGATGAGCGGCATAGGGATCATCAATTAATTGGGATAGCAACGGCTCATCTTCAACCTAGAAATTATTAGTATAAAGAGAATCACAATTAAACGTGTCAGATAATATTTCACAAGGAGGAGGCGCTTGCGAAAATATAGGATTAAGCTCCGATTGTTCCTTTTCTAAAATTTAATTTTCATTAGAGAAATCTAGTGTATTTCCAAGCGGAATAAAATTTTCGGACACAAAATTTTCATCAATTTTTGGTTTGATAGAAGAAATTCGCGAGTAGGGAAAGAAACTTGTTCTTCTTCTATTTTATCCGGGGTGCCCATAACTTTAAGAAATTCTTGGCAAAGTAATTTTTCTTCATCTTTGGTTAAAGAAGTTATGGGATTACATGAAATCACATGTTCCTCCATAACTAAATTATCCAAAGATGGAGAAAAAATACTAGAAGAAATAAAATTTTCCTCTAAATTTTGGGAGGGAGTATCTATTTGAATCGACGGACATTCCCCAAAATTAGAGTACGAAGGTTGTGGCGCAAAAGAATAAGAACAAGAATTCAGATCTAAAGATTTATCTTCATCGCCCCGAAAACTATCCGGGTGACCTTGCCACCAAGAATAATCTACTTCGGGGCTAGAAGTAAAATTATTTGAAGCCGAAAAATTATTCTCGTGAAAATTAGAGAAAACACTAGACGAAATAAAATTTTCCTCTAAATTTTGGGGGGAAGTATCTATTTGGATCTGCGAAATTTCCCCCAAATTAGAGAACGAAAACTGCGGTGTATAAGAAGAAAAACAAAAATTCGGATCTAAAGATTTATCTTCGTTGCTCTGAGAACTATCTGGGTGAGCTTGCCACGAGGAATAATCTACTTCGGAGCTAGAAGAATAATTATTAAATGCCGAAAAATTATTCTCATTAGAATTAGAAAAATTATTTTCATCAAAGTTTGAAAAATTATTTTCATTAAAAGATGAAAAATTATGATCATAATTATTATCAGAATTATTTGCATAATATTGAGGATAATTATTTTGAGAATAAGAATGTAAATAACATTCCTCACCTTGATGAGGCTTACCACAATAATAACAACTAAACTGGCGCCTTCGTGCAGCTTGTAAGAGTTCAATTTGGTTTCGAAGCACAGTAATTTTAACGACCGCTTCTACTAATTTCATAATAAGAAAAAAAAGAAAAAACTTTCACTTAAATAAATGAAATTTTAAAAATATTTTTATTATATATATATTTTTTTCAAAAAGCGGGTTAAATTAGTCCCAGACTTCCCAAGATCTACCTGATGAAGGGTTTGCAAGGTACTAGAGGCTGTGATGGGAATTCAAGCCCAGAGCATCCTTTCCGAGAATTTAGATTGCGCTCTTTAAGATTTTTTTAAAAAATTTTTAGGAGGAGAGGGAGAAAGAAAAAGAACGATAAAATTAATAAATATTTCTTTTTTTTTTTCAAAATATCAACCGTGTCCCCGGCAACGGCGCCAAAAACTTGATGCGCAAGACTATATCCGCAAACGATAATGGCAAGTGTACCGTATCGAATGTAGTATATGTTATAAGAAACCAAGGTCGTATTAGACTCGAGGCGGTTGAGTACTCTTACTTCAAGAAAATCTCTATTATTTTATCAAATAAAACTTGAGGGTTGGTTTCGCAAAAAGGAAATAAACATAAGATTAAAACAACAAGTAAAAAGGCTAGCACTTGATCTTGAATCACCTTGGAAAATAAAATATAAAGAAACAACTTCTAATTCTCATAAGAAATTACTTGACCGTGGAGGTTCCCGAATTATGAACACACCTCTCTCGAGGATATGCTCAACTGAGTTTAGGTTGATCAATCAAACTTTCGCTCTAGAATCAAAATCCCTACAACCCGCTTTATCATAGTGAACCCCACTATTGGATTTGACTCCAATCCGGGAGAATTATGTCATCCTCGCTTGATGAGTGCATTCAACTCTCTTTATTCTTGAAATGATCGATTCGAAATCAAAACCTCTCGGTTATTAAATTGAAAAAACAAAGATGAGAATTATATATCGACAATATAATCTCAATCCGATAAAAGTTCAAGAATAAATCTAAAGTATTCTAAGGAAGAGAAAAAGAGGCTAAAGATTAAATCATAAATTATATTTTCCTTGAATCATCTCGGTCGAATGCTAATAGAAATTTAGCTAATCATGGAGATGGAGGAATCGAAGAAAATAAGAGGATACATGGAAGAAAGCAGAAGAGAAATGAGAGAATAAGAAGAACTATTTTTATTAATTGCAAAAGAAAGTTACAACTAGGAATTGAAAGCTACAACTATTTTAATTGAAAATACAAATTGCATAAAGAAAGAGGATTACAAGAACTACTAAAACATGAAAATAATGCAAGAAATGAAAGTTCTAATCCTACAAATTCGTCCTAAAAATTCCTCCCTAAACATCTGCTGGAGCTGGCTTTATATAGCTGAAAAATTGAGGTTACACGCCCTTGGTCACGCCCGTGACCAAGGGCTTGTAAGGGGCGTGATCGAAGCAGCATCGGAGAGGGCGTATTCTGGAGTAAATGCGGGCATTTCAGCCGTGTCACGCCCTAGGTCACGCCCGTGACCTGGGGAGTGTAATCCTAAAATCTGGCTTCTGGCGAGAATCTTCGGCGGGAAGGAGCGCGGGGCGAGTCACGCCCGCGACCTAGATGTCACGCCCCTGGTCACGCCCGTGACATGGGGCGTGTAACTTTAAATGACGTGGCAGGCGTGCTGGCAGCTGGTGGTGGGGTCCCGGCCGTGACTTGGATGTCACGCCCTTGGTCACACCTGTGTCCTGGGGCGTGTACTTGGCGAAACTTCACGGAATGCTCCCGGGATGGCGGAATCGGGTCTGGAACACGTCTAGACTGTCATGCCCGTTGGTCACTGATGGCGCAAATCTCACACACCGCTATAGGCGGTAGCTCGACTGCGACACGAAACGGCAGTGTACCGATCGTTCAAGTAATATAAAACGAGGAGTAATCCCCGAGTATCGAATCTCTCAAGGAACACAGTAAGGTGGAGTTAGGTCTCGAGGAAGGACTTGAGGTTGAAGTCCAGCGATAGGTGGAGTGCGGACGAAAGGGATTTGGTTTGTGAAAAATAAAGAGAAAATACTATATCTACTCCTATGCAATGCCGCTATGCAATGCTTCGCTTGGCGGGATGGAGACTAGGCAGGCCTTGAGCGCGCTGCGTCGCAAGGGCGGATGGGCGAGAAGGCAAGCGGAATTGAACAATGCAGGCCTTGAGCGCGCTGCTTCGTAAGGCGGGATGGAATACGGGCCGCGATGCCACGCTTCGGTAGGCGGATGGGCGAGTAGGCTTACGGATTGAGGGTCGCAAGCACCTCTTCAAAAAGCACACCACTAACAATTGTTAGGGCGGCACAACGCAACCAACAAACCACACCACAAGGCGCACCTCAATAATATAAACAAAAATACTCAATCATATAGACATAATCAAGTAAAAATGCTATTTAATCAAAATACACTTCATCATCATGTTAGATCTAGTTGCAAATACATCAATAAAAGGAGAACAAGGCAAGAAATCGACCGAATCCGAAGGCTCGTTGAAGATTCACGGTTGGAATCGCCGGGTTGTCAATCCGCGTCCAAGCTCGGTCCGCAACTACGTCCGGGGTAGAGAGAGCTGTCACGACTCTCCAATGGACCCGTCTTCTTCGTGTCACGATCCGGTGGAGGTTGCCAACTTCCTCTTGCTCGATGGAGATAGCGGCTAGGTCTTCCTTTGGAGCTCTTGGATGAAGGAGGAGGCCGAGAGGAAACTCCAGCTCAAGATAGGCGTGAAGAGCAAGCCCGGAGCACCTCTATATGGTGGGCGACGGTGGAGGGGCGAAATCGGGCGGAATCGGGCGGAAAACGGCGGCTGGAAGCGAGGGGTCTGACCTAAAATCGCGAGCAGGGAATTTATAGGCGCTGGAATTAAACAGTGCGCACGGTCAGTGGCGCACGACCAGTGGTCGTGCGCACTGGAATTCTGCGATCGTGCGCACTGCCTGGACGGGACCTGCAAAGACAGAAATTATAAAATAAAATGTTCGCACGACCAGTGGCGCACGACCGGTGGTCGTGCGCACTAGCGTCAGTGGTCGTGCGCAATAGATGAAACAGAACTCAGAAATTTAATGGTCAATGCGCACGAGCAGTGGCGCACGACCGGTGGTCGTGCGCACTGGCATTGGTGGTCGTGCGCACTGCACCAAACAAAACTCGTGAAAAAGGCGTTAAGTGCGCACGATCAGTGGCGCACGACCAGTGGTCGTGCGCAATAGAACCAGTGATCGTGCGCAGTGTTCCTGTGCAGAATTGCACCGGAAACACCTGCACGACTCCTGTTCTAGCGTACAACCACAAATCCAGCCACTAAAAGTGGCACCTAATAGTGCATGAAAACCACTAATGAAAATAAACATGAAATCACACCAAAATGGGCCAAAAGGTGCACCTAGCATGGATTAACAAATATGAACTAAAACAGGGCTAAAGTGCAGTGAAATGACTAACTAAACGGCCCAGATGAGTCCATAAAAGTGTATATGATCAGGACTCATCACACCCCCAGACTTAACTGTTTGCGCGTCCCGAGCAAACAAATTCTAAGCGAACTAGGAAAGAACAGTAGATGGCTAAAAACTACAATACAGAGTACCATGCGAAGTCGCATGCTCACGTGCATAAGAAGAATAGTAGAGAAGATTTCTGATTATAAAAACAGTTTATATATTTCTAAAAGAGTAAAAGCATATTACAACTACTCAAAATGGTGAACAGCGGTGAATCGTTCGGTCATGCATACGGAGAAAGTAAGCTAAACGCTGAGACGAGCATTGCCCAAGATCGGGATGCGGGAAAAACTCCACTGAAATCCATCAGTGTCGGTGACCATAGGCTTGCCCGGTCACATTCTCTCCACGGCACTGGTTTGACTCAAATGCGTGAATCAATAGGACTTTAGGTTTTAAATGGGGCTTGGGTTTAGGTGAGGTATACAATGATAAAGACGATGGTTCAAATACTAAACCCAAATGAGCAAATGCATAACATTATCCAAGTGGCCACAAAACACGCGGATGCACCACACCCCCAGACTTAGACTTAGACGCATGGGTGTGTGCACCGCCTACTCCCAAATATAAATCTCAAACAGATTTTTTTCAATTAAACTTTTCATTTTTTTTTTTTCTTTTCAAATCTTTTTCTTCTTTTCTTTATCTTTCTTTAACAATTTCAGCAACTTTTCAAAGATGCACAACCACATTTTCACAATGTACTACCACAATCAACACCACCAATTTGAAATTGAAACAAAATGCTTGCTTTTTGGGTGTGCGACTAGGATTGGAGTTCAGGCTTTGGTGAACAATAGTGGGGCTGAACCAAAAGAATGGGGTAGGCACAATTGGGCTAGCGAGGAAATGATGATAGGAATGGCACAAAGGCTCAACCGGGCCAAGATGATGGCCTATATCACATTCACGCAATTGACTAACCGTATACCCATGCTTCAAGAATCGCTTGGGGCAAGTTCTAGCCACCGAGAAAGATTCTCCTTTCACCCGACTCAAGCAATACGAATCTAGCGATCGTTTACACACATCCCTACGCTACCGTTTGATTCACACCAGATTCACCATTTGAGTAGAGTAAACAACATTTACACGAATAGAAAAAAAATATAAAACCATAAGTATAAAGAGAAATCTAATCTACACAAATTTCTATGCAACCGAGCACTCGACTAGGAGCACTGCTAGAGTCAACATTTTACTCTGCTACATAATCCTAAGCCATCACCTAGACTTTCCCAAATAAGCAGAAGAATTAAATTCACAACAGAGCAGGCAAACAGATGAGTACGCGCTCAAGTGGGTGATGTGGTGTGCAATGAAAATAAACAAAACATTTTAAATGGAATCTTCTAGCATGCAGTGCAATAGTGCGCGTGAGCGGGTAAAACAAAACTACTCTCCCCCAGACTTAAACTAAACAATCCACAAAACATATGACATGAAAATCAGCATAGGGCTAGGGGAAGAGAGTACCCAATGCTCAGCAAGTGAGCATACCAGAAGATTGGCGTTTAAACCCAGACTAAGCTGCAGCATCCGCCATCCAGAGAAGATACCTGCAGGGATCAGCTCCGCAAAAACAAAAGAAACAGAAAAAGATAAACTACAATAAATTATAGCTAACTAAACAGGATGGATTAAAATAAAATGCACGAAAAGTAAGATAACTACTGGGGTTATTGTCATCCCAGCACGACTTATTTGAAAACATAAAAGTTCTAGCTAATGGGCCTATGGAAGGAGAAGTGGACAGGTAACTGGCCTAATATCCGTGTCGATAGCGGGTACCTATACGGAGAAAGAACAGTCACGCCTCTACCTGAATAAAGATAAAACCTGCCCATCACAGGTAAAGGGAAAAGGAAGTAAGAAGAGGAGGAGGCCTGGTCCTCACTCATCCCACCAAAACTACCCTTGCCCAGCAAGGTATCGTCCACAGCAGGTCCGCAGGAGGAGAAGGCAATGAGTGGAGCTTCCTCTACGGAGGGTGAATGAACCTCCTCACATGAGAGGATGCTCTCATCATTGACTTGAGCAAAAAGCTCCAAGTCCTCCTGGGGTACCTGTAAAGACTCAACCTGCACAGGCTCGGAAGAAGAAGGGGGGTCCAGAAATAAAAAAGACGAAGAACATAAATAAACATCAATCGGGGGAGTGATCCCGGTCTCACTCCCATCAGGTTGGGGAAGTAAAATAATGTTAGCATTGTCATCAATGCTACAAGAGTCGGCGGGATCAACGGTGGCCAGGCTTAGGATTTGGACTTCCTCCACCGGTGCTGAGGAAAACTCCTCTTCACCTAGAAGGTTGTCCTCCTCCATAGGAATAGGCACAACACTAAGATCAACCGCCTCCTCTCGTGACACCTCATCGACAATGTCGTCGGAGACGAGCGTAGTATGCACAACAGCGGGAAGAATCGGTTCCACAAGAAGTGGTGGATGCACTGGGAGAATAGATTCAGCAATGTCGGTGCCCAAATCAGCCACACATCTGATGACTGTGTCAACGCCATACCCTTCAAGATGTGAAGGTGGCAAAGACACAAAACCGGATGTTGAAGGTGTGCCGCAAGAGTTAGGAGTTGGGGCGATCCGGATATCCGGTTCGTCATCCTCATCCAATTGGCGACGAAAAGCAGCACAATCCTTCAGGGCATGATCTGTGCTCCGACAAAACTGGCACTGCCTAGCGGGCTTCTTTGGCACAGCGGGGGCTGAAGCCGAAAAGAAGTACGACGGTAAAGGCTCAGCAGAGTAGCCATAAGACTTACGCGCACCATAAGAGGTACCAGACGAAGTCGGTGCTCCATATGCTGGGCGAGAAGAATTATGCCTACTATTCTCCGTAGGGCATTCATCACTAGAGTGGGAGGTAGCTCCGCACCAACGGCAACGGAAATTGAATTGTGCCCACATAATGTGAAGATAAAACGCTTCAAACAAAATGTGCAAAATACTTCTCCTAGCAAAAATTACTAAAGCAACCTGATAAAATCAAGAAAAAAGGAATAAAAAGACAGAAATAAAAATAAAAGATGCAATTTACAAATGAAAAGGGCTTCTCTCTCAGATTCTCCCTCTCCAGAAAACTCACACGACTGTGTTCCCCGGCAACGGCGCCAAAAACTTGATGGCGCAAATCTCACACACCGCTATAGGCGGTAGCTCGACTGCGACACGAAACGGCAGTGTACCGATCGTTCAAGTAATATAAAACGAGGAGTAATCCCCGAGTATCGAATCTCTCAAGGAACACAGTAAGGTGGAGTTAGGTCTCGAGGAAGGACTTGAGGTTGAAGTCCAGCGATAGGTGGAGTGCGGACGAAAGGGATTTGGTTTGTGAAAAATAAAGAGAAAATACTATATCTACTCCTATGCAATGCCGCTATGCAATGCTTCGCTTGGCGGGATGGAGACTAGGCAGGCCTTGAGCGCGCTGCGTCGCAAGGGCGGATGGGCGAGAAGGCAAGCGGAATTGAACAATGCAGGCCTTGAGCGCGCTGCTTCGTAAGGCGGGATGGAATACGGGCCGCGATGCCACGCTTCGGTAGGCGGATGGGCGAGTAGGCTTACGGATTGAGGGTCGCAAGCACCTCTTCAAAAAGCACACCACTAACAATTGTTAGGGCGGCACAACGCAACCAACAAACCACACCACAAGGCGCACCTCAATAATATAAACAAAAATACTCAATCATATAGACATAATCAAGTAAAAATGCTATTTAATCAAAATACACTTCATCATCATGTTAGATCTAGTTGCAAATACATCAATAAAAGGAGAACAAGGCAAGAAATCGACCGAATCCGAAGGCTCGTTGAAGATTCACGGTTGGAATCGCCGGGTTGTCAATCCGCGTCCAAGCTCGGTCCGCAACTACGTCCGGGGTAGAGAGAGCTGTCACGACTCTCCAATGGACCCGTCTTCTTCGTGTCACGATCCGGTGGAGGTTGCCAACTTCCTCTTGCTCGATGGAGATAGCGGCTAGGTCTTCCTTTGGAGCTCTTGGATGAAGGAGGAGGCCGAGAGGAAACTCCGGCTCAAGATAGGCGTGAAGAGCAAGCCCGGAGCACCTCTATATGGTGGGCGACGGTGGAGGGGCGAAATCGGGCGGAATCGGGCGGAAAACAGCGGCTGGAAGCGAGGGGTCTGACCTAAAATCGCGAGCAGGGAATTTATAGGCGCTGGAATTAAACAGTGCGCACGGTCAGTGGCGCACGACCAGTGGTCGTGCGCACTGGAATTCTGCGATCGTGCGCACTGCCTGGACGGGACCTGCAAAGACAGAAATTATAAAATAAAATGTTCGCACGACCAGTGGCGCACGACCGGTGGTCGTGCGCACTAGCGTCAGTGGTCGTGCGCAATAGATGAAACAGAACTCAGAAATTTAATGGTCAATGCGCACGAGCAGTGGCGCACGACCGGTGGTCGTGCGCACTGGCATTGGTGGTCGTGCGCACTGCACCAAACAGAACTCGTGAAAAAGGCGTTAAGTGCGCACGATCAGTGGCGCACGACCAGTGGTCGTGCGCAATAGAACCAGTGATCGTGCGCAGTGTTCCTGTGCAGAATTGCACCGGAAACACCTGCACGACTCCTGTTCTAGCGTACAACCACAAATCCAGCCACTAAAAGTGGCACCTAATAGTGCATGAAAACCACTAATGAAAATAAACATGAAATCACACCAAAATGGGCCAAAAGGTGCACCTAGCATGGATTAACAAATATGAACTAAAATAGGGCTAAAGTGCAGTGAAATGACTAACTAAACGGCCCAGATGAGTCCATAAAAGTGTATATGATCAGGACTCATCAGTCACGCCCGTGACCTTGGGCGTGTATTTGTCATTTTTGCTCACAGAAAACCTGAAAAATTAAAACATAAACTAAACTTAAATTAGTGGCAAAAAATAAAAAGGAATTAATTAGATAAGATAATACATATAATTTATATAAATTCATATTAAAACTACATTAAAATTATACTAAGAGATGAGTACAAAAAGTACTCATCAAAATAAGACCATGGAGTCTGCTTTTTGGAGACCGCGGTAACCGGGCGGTTTGTGATAGCCATATGGTTTAATAAGGAGCTGTTAGCTTTGCAGAGCTCGGGCAGTCTGTTTTATGAGACCGCGCACGATCTGATGGGCGGTTATTGTATCCCGGTTTGTGCGGTGATGACATCCGTCTTCTCGCCTATAAGTAGGGGTGCAGGGCCCGTCTTTAATAACTAGAATTGTAAGAACCAAAATTGGCTTGATTGTGCCGGTGGTGATGAATTTACTATCAACCCGATGAGGCAAGTGTACCTATCAAATTGTAGTACCAAGGTCGTATTTAAAACACGGGGCTGTCAAGTATTACTACTCACGCTTTCTACTATTATCCTACCGTACGAGTGTTGGGTGATTTTGAGAATTTTTAAGACAATATTAAAGACGATATTAAAATGATAAAATCAGATTAAGAAAATAGTGTTTGATCAAAGATTCACCATGAAAAGAGACAAGAGAGTAGTAAAATTTAGTTCTACGATTGCAAAATAATTCTTGACCGTGGCGGTTCCGAAAATGAGAGATAGTCTCGCTAGAGTACTAAATCTCCTAACTTATAGACGGTTTGTTCCGAATCTCTTCGTAAAACAAACAGGTTTAAAGCCGCATTATTGAAGTGAACCGCACTATTGGATTTGACTCCAATCCGGAGGATTTACGTCATCCTATCTCTAGGGGTGCGTGCAACTCCTTCCTTCTTTGAGTGATCTTTCAAATCAATGAGTCTCTCGACTATTATGAAATGAGATCAAGGGTCTACTATCGTATACCGGAAATACGGAGTCGACGCAAAAATAAATCAAAGAAGGATCGAGAATAATTTAAACAAAAGCAAAACTAAGATATAAAAAGAAATCTCATCTCATTTCATGGATCCTCTTGATCAAACGCTAACGGAAAATTAGCTACGCATAATGGAAATAGAAACGACGATATTAGAGAAAGAAAACATTTTCATTGATGGATAGAAGAGAAGTACAATAAGAGAATTACAAGAACAATAATATTATACTAAAAAGGATTACAATAATCTAAGAACAAGAACAAAAAGAACTTTCAAAAGCTTACACAATATCACTACTAGCACTATAATTCCTCTCTACTTCCAACCTCCCTAATGCTTGAGACAAGGGCTCTATTTATAGGAGAGGGGGAAGGTTCTAGATGGAGGAAGACAAAGGGGGAGATGCATGCATGGAATAAATGGGAAGAGAGAGAGAAGAAGAGAGAGGGGGTCTCATGCATGAATGATATTTAAAAAAAATAAAATAGAAAATTAAAATAAAAGAGGGGGGATGGATGAGTGTTGAAAGAGGAGAGAGAGAGGAAGAAGGGGGTGAATGTGAAGTAAAGAGGAGGGGAGAGAGAGGGGGAGTCGGCCAAGGCATTGGAAATGCATGCATGGGGAGTAATGCCAAGGTGGCGGGCTGGTAGAGGAGGAGCTGCTCGGTGGTTAAGAAGTGGTGGGCCGGCTGCTTTGGAAGGATGAAGTGGGCTGCTGCTTTGGAAATGAAGTGGCCTGCTTCTTTGGAAATGAAGTGGGCTGCTTCATGTGTATTTAGGCAGCAAAAAGGAGCAGCTCGGGACAGCAACATGCATGAAGGAAGTGGGCCGGCTGCCTGGACATCACAAGGATGAAGGAAGTGGGCTGCATTCATATGCATTTGGACAGCAAAAGGAGCAGCTCGGGTTCACCAATTGGGCTCGGTTTTGTGCTTGGGAGCTGCTCCAATTGAGGGGCTGCACCAAATGGAGGTCGGCTTGGACTTGTTGACAGCTAGGGAGCTTGGCTTGGAGTTGCTAAATGAAGGGGGCTGCTCCAACCTACAACAAACACAAAACAAATTAGTTAATACGATATAATATAACAAAACATAAGAACATATTTTTATATAAAAACACTTAACAAAACATAAATAACAACATACACATAAAATAACCACATAAAATAACAACATAACATAAAATCATAAAACAACATACAATAACAATATTAAAGCATAACAACCATAGAATGCAAAGAGAAAATAATTAAAACTAAGGAAATTTAAACTAAACTAACCTAAAAACTATGACTAGAAACTAGTCATCAAACTCCCCCATGCTTAAGAGTTTGCTTGCCCCCAAGCAAATGGAAATCGAAATAGAGGGGAAACAAAAAGAAAAATAATTTAAGTTGCATAATTAAGAAAACCAAAATGGAAAATTAAACTATCCTAATTTCTATGCTAGCAACTAGTGAGGTGAGATATCCAAAATAGAAAACTTGAAAGAGGAGACCTAAAAATATTATTGAAACATAAAGAAGGATTACACAATTCTAAATCCCTAAAACAAGACATCCAAAAAGTTTTGGAACATAAGAACACCAAAAATATAGAGTTTCAAAATAAACGGCGTATTAGACGAATTGCTAGGTTGCTAAAATGGCGACTACCCCTAAATCACCTCAAAATAACCTCCAAAGAAATCCATCAATGATGGTGGCCATAGGCTTGTCCGTTTACACTCTCTCCACTACGCAAATTTGTAACACATTCTAAAGATCACTAGGACTTAATAGGCGTAGTACTTTGGGTTAGGTAAATGATTGGGAATTGGATTTCAAGGGTAAAAATGCTGGCTAACACACTAAACCAAGGGTGAGCTTTAAATAAACATAAAATTACAAGGATGAGAAATGACAAGTATGTCATTTTCTCCAATTCAAACTAAAGGAAAACAAACACAGGCCATAAAATTTTTCTTTTCATACTTGGCCAAAAATAACTTCTCTTTTTTTTTTTTCATTTTCATTTTTTTTTCTTTGATAATCATTTTTTTTCATTACACAAAACAGAGCTCCAAATGCGAACTAAAGATTTCCTTTCCATTTTTCAAAAATACTTCCCATCACAATAATGATATTTAAATAAAGCTCAAAGTCTAGTGTGAAATAGGAAGGGCCTTTTGGCTTTGGTGAAAATTGGAAGGTGGAGCTAAACAAAGAAAAAGGGAAAAGGCCCAAAATTATTTTAGCAAGGGTAAAATTTTCGGTGGGCAAAAAGGCTCAAACGGGTCAAAAGGATGGCCTAGATCATTTCTAAAGTTCGTGAAAATCAAAACTACGCACATGCTTCGAGAGTAGCTAGGGACAAGTTCTAGACACCAAGAAAGAATTATCCCTAAATGAAAAAGCGATAACGCTATTTAGCAACCGTTCCTATGTAATAATGCCGAATAAAATGAAAAACTACAATTTGCTAACTTGTAGTCCTTAAAAGACTGATGTCTATATTTAGAGATTGGAAAAATGTAAAACTAAAATATGTTAAACTAATAAGTTTAGAAAACCTATTCAAGAGAATTCTACCTAGGACAAAAGAACCGCTCGGGCATACACATCACTAGGAGACGCAACAAAAATAAAGATAGAAAATAATTTTCTGACTTTGATTTTCAAATAGATTTTATATATATATATTTTTTGGTTTTGTATTTTCTAATTTTTTGGATTTTTTAATAAACCTTAAAGACAAAGTAGAGAAAACTACAATATTTTTTATTTTTATATTTTTTTTAGAAAAGAGAAAAAGAGAAAAATAATGAAACCCTAAACCCTAAACAATGAAACCCTCCCCCATGCTTAAGCTTTTCATTGCCCTCAATGAAAAAGAGAACGAGAAAGAGGAGGAGATAGGGAAAGACAAGAAATGCAGTAAATAATAACTAGGAAAAAAAAGAACAGGACTTCCCCGGGTTTGTGAGGCCGAATGTGGATTTGCTCCCCCATGCTTGCACTTTAGTGACTTGATCATCAGCAGGTATGATTTGATCCTTCTTGAAATCAGCAACGTTGGAGCGGCAATCACGAACTTTGAAGCGTTTGGGCCACCAGGAGGAAGAACATAATACAAAAATAAATGCAGAAAAAGAACTTGGGCGAGATCCCAAGATTGTTCTTATTTAAACAATACATAATGTTCGAATAAAAAGTCCATAATAAAAGTTCCACTTTAAAAACAAAGTTCCACAACAAGATAAAAATTACGAAATGAATAAAACCTGCTCCTTTTCAGGAGACACCAAATCATTAGAGAAATATAGTTTCAGTCGATGACCATTCACTTTAAATTCACCCTTATCCGGATGCGAAATTAAAACAGTTCCGTACGGAGAAACCTCTTTGACCGTAAACGGTCCAGACCATCGAGATTTAAGCTTTCCAGGAAAAAGACGTAAACGTGAATTAAAGAGAAGAACTTGATCGCCTGGTTTAAACGTTTTAGGGTGGCGCAAGTTCTTATCGTGATAAAATTTTGTGCGTTCTTTATAAAGTTTATTATTTTCATAGGCAAACGCTCGCCACTCGTCGAGTTCATTTAGTTGATTTTTTCTATTCTCGCCGACTGAGTGTGGATCAAAATTGAGAAATTTCAGTGCCCAATACGCGCGGTGTTCTACTTCAAACGGGAGATGACACGATTTTCCATAAACCAGTCGGAAGGGGGTACAACCGATAGCGGTTTTGTACGCCGTCCGATAGGCCCAAAGAGCATCGTCTAATTTTAAGGACCAATCTTTACGAGACGTAGAAACAGTTTTTTCTAAAATTCTTTTGAGTTCCCGATTGACAACCTCGACCTGTCCGTTAGTTTGGGGGTGATAAGCGGTGGAAAGTTTATGCGTAACACCATATTTGATTAAAACTTTAGTGAGTTGAGCGTTGCAGAAATGACTTCCCCTATCACTAACGATCGCTCGAGGGAAACCAAAACGAGAAAACAATTTTTTTAAAAAAGAAATCACAACGCGGGCATCATTACTTGGAAGAGCTTGGGCTTCTGCCCACCGAGAAACATAATCTACCGCGACTAAAATATATTTATTACCTAAACTTGAAGGGAACGGGCCGACAAAGTCGATGCCCCATAAATCAAAAATCTCACATTCAAGGTAATAATTTTGTTCCATTTCATTTTTATTTGATATGTTTCCGGTCCGTTGGCATCGATCACATCCGCTCACAAAGATTTGAGCATCTTTGAATATGCTTGGCCAATAAAAGCCAGTACTAAGTACTTTATGGGCGGTGCGGTGTGCTTGATAATGCCCGCCAGTTGGACCTTCATGAACATGCCTTAAAATTTTAAAACCTTCTTCCCGGGGAACGCATCTTCTTACCACCTGATCCGCACAAATGCGAAATAGAAAGGGGTCCTCCCAAAAATAATACTTCAACTCAGAAAAGAATTTCTTTTTTTACTGAGATGAGTACTCTTTTGGGAGGACGCGGGCCACAAGATAATTGGCCAGATCGGCAAACCAGGGAGTAGAAGAAGAAACATTTAAAAGTTGTTCATCCGGGAAAGAATCATTAAGAAAATTTTCGTTTAACATACCTATCTCGGGGTTTTCTAATCGAGAAAGATGATCAGCCGCTAGATTTTCCGCTCCTCTCTTATCCCGGATCTCCAAGTCGAATTCTTGAAGTAAGAGGATCCAGCGAATAAGGCGCGGCTTGGCGTCCGGTTTAGAGAGGAGGTACTTCAAGGCAGAATGATCCGTAAAAACTATAACTTTGGAAAGCGTAATATACGGCCGGAATTTATCAAAAGCGAAAATGATTGCTAAAAGTTCTTTTTCAGTTGTTGTGTAATTTTCTTGCGCCGAGTTAAGAGTCTTGCTAGCGTAATAGATTGGGTGGAAATTTTTATCAATCCGTTGTCCTAGCACCGCACCTACCGCATGGTTACTCGCATCGCACATTATTTCAAACGGCAAATCCCAGACCGGAGCAATCATAATCGGAGCATTAATTAATTTAGATTTTATCAATTCAAAAGCAGCTAAACATGATTCGTCAAAATTAAAAGGGGTATCTTTTTCTAAGAGTTGGGTTAGAGGCTTTGTGATTTTTGAAAAGTCCTTGATAAAGCGCCGATAAAACCCCGCGTGGCCTAAAAAACTTCTAATTGCTTTAATGTTCGTAGGCGGCGGCAGTTTTTCGATTACCTCGACCTTAGCTTGATCGATCTCGATTCCCTTAGCAGAAATTTTGTGACCTAAGACTAACCCTTCTCTCACCATGAAATGGCATTTCTCCCAGTTTAAAACTAAGTTAGTTTCTTCACAGCGTTCTAAAACCTTAGCCAAATTTTCTAAACATAATGAAAATGAATCACCAAAAATAGAGAAGTCATCCATAAATATTTCCATTATATTTTCTACATATTTATCGAAGATGGCTAACATACACCTCTGAAAGGTAGCAGGTGCGTTGCAAAGGCCGAAAGGCATCCTACGGTAAGCGAAAGTTCCGAAAGGGCAAGTAAATGTTTTCTTCTCTTGGTCCTCGGGTGCGATAGGGATTTGGAAATACCCCGAGAGACCGTCGAGAAAGCAAATAAAAACTATGCCCAGATAATCGTTCCAAAATTTGGTCGATAAAAGGGAGGGGAAAGTGATCCTTATGAGTGGCGTCATTAAGCTTACGATAATCGATACACATTCTCCATCCCGTTACCGTCCTAGTCGGGATTAACTCGTTATTCTCGTTCGCTACTACCGTGATCCCACCCTTCTTAGGCACTACCTGGACTGGACTTACCCACTTACTATCTGAGATTGGATAAATTATTCCTGCATCTAACAACTTAAGCACCTCTCCCTTTACGACCTCTTTCATGTTTGGATTAAGACGACGTTGAGGTTGGATTACAGGTTTTGAATCATTTTCAACAAAGATTTTGTGGGTGCAAAAAGAAGGGCTTATGCCCGAAATGTCGGAAATTTGCCACGCTATAGCTCGACGATGCTTTTGTAGCACTTTGATCAGTTGATCGTTCTCGGATTGAGAAAGAAATGCCGAGATTATAACGGGCAAATTAGAATTTTTTTCTAGAAAGGCGTACTTAAGATGATCGGGGAGTGGTTTGAGTTCAAGAGAAGGTGGTTCTTCATAAGAATTTTTTAAAACTTTTTCTTTTTCAAAAATAAGATTTTCAAAATTTTTTTGTCTAAAAGTTGGTGGGTTTTCAAAATTTGTTTGCACGGACATAACCGTGTCTTCAAACATATTTGGATAACTTTCAGAAAAGGAGGAAGAAAAATTATTTGAAGAAACATTAGAAAGAAGAAGTGAAGAATTATCATTGAACTCATCAAGAAAGAAACATGAGTCGTCGTTTTTTAAAGAGTGTTTCATTGAATCATTAATAGAAAATGCGACCTCATCATCCCCTACACGAAGAAGAAGCTTCCCATTACTCACATCAATAACCGCTCGAGAGGTGGCTAAAAAAGGACAACCAAGAATAAGAGGGACATCGACGTCTTCCTCAATATCAAGAATGACAAAATCCACCGGGAAGATGAATTTGTCGACCTTCACTAACACGTCCTCAATGATACCTAATGGGTACTTGATCGACCGATCAGCTAATTGGATACTCATACGTGTAGGGCTTAGAGTGCCCAATCCTAACTTCTTAAACAAAGAAAAAGGCATCAAATTGATGCTCGCACCCAAATCTGCTAACGCGTTTTTCATGAAAAGATTACCAAAAACACATGGAATAGAAAAGCTACCCGGATCTTTTATCTTTTTAGGGAGATTAGTGTTTTTTATAACCGCCGAGCACTCTTCATTTAGCGTTACATGAGATAGATTTTCCAACTTCTTTTTGTTTGTTAGCAAATCTTTCAAATATTTGGCGTACTTAGGCATTTGACTAATCGCTTCATGAAATGGTAAATTTATATGAATTTGTTTAAACATTTCAAGAAAGCGATGATACTGATCGTCTAACTTATCTTGCTTCAGCTTAGCGGGGTAGGGCGGCAGAGGAAATTCTCTTAAAACCTCATTACCTTGAAGATTATCTTTTTCTTTTTCAAACATATTTTTTTCTTTTCGCTTCCTAAATCAGTTTCCTTAATGATTACTTGTTCCTTATCGGCATGAGAGGCAATAACCTCTGGCTCTTTCCTGGTGGTGGGCTCGTGGATTACTTTGCCGCTCCGAAGGGTGATCGCTTTCGCGTGTTCCCTTGGGTTTGGCTCAGTATTTGAGGGAAGAGTCCCAGGTGGTCTCTCGTAGATAGCCTTAGCTAGTTGGCCGACCGTGGTTTCAAGATTTTTCATTGATCCTGTTAAATTTCTAATGGTCGCCTCGTTCGAATTTAAATATTTAGAAAGCATTTCCTCCAAAGATGGAGGTTTTGGAAAATTTTGATTTTGATTTTGTGGTGGTGGTGGAGTGAAATCATGTGGTGGACGTGCGGCATTTGCGGGATTACTCCATGAAAAATTAGGATGGTTACGCCATCCGGGGTGATACGAATTAGACGCAGCATTAAAACCAGGAGGGGCAGAAAAAGCATAAAAATTATTAAAATTGTTTTGAGCAGGCCTGGGTATGTTCCCCAGATAATCCACCTGCTCGGCAGCAGCAGCATTCGCATGTTCATGTACCTGAATGGCGGAGGCAGCAGTCATCTCCGTTACTTTCTTGTTCAACATCTCTACTTGAAGCGCCAGTTGGGATACAGAGTCCACTTCGTACATACCTGCAGGTTTATTTGGGAGAGACCTAGGCGTATTCCACTGATAGGTGTTCATCGCCATATCCTCGATAAGCTCAAGAGCGCCCTTCGGAGTTTTTCGGTTCAAAGAACCACCGGATGCGGCGTCTATCATTTGCTTGGTTGCTTGATTTAGCCCATTATAAAATGTCTGGACCTGTATCCATACAGGCATAGCATGATGAGGGCAGCGTCTCAAAAGTTCCTTGTACCTCTCCCAAGTTTCATAGAGGGTCTCAGAATCGATTTGACTAAAAGTACAAATATTAGTTCGAAGTTTAGCAGTTTTAGCAGGGGGAAAATACCTAGCAAGAAATTTTTCTGTTAAGGTGTCCCAAGTAGTGATTGATCCTCTTGGGAGAGAACTCAACCACTGTTTGGCTTTGTTTCTTAAAGAGAATGGGAAGAGTCTTAGCCTAATCGCATCGTCTGAGACACCATTGATTTTGAAGGTATCACAGATTTCGAGGAAACTAGCAATATGTAAGTTCGGATCTTCATCTGGTAATCCGTCGAACTGCGCATATTGCTGCACCATTTGTATAGTGCCGGGCTTAAGCTCAAAATTATTGTTCGCTATTGCAGGTCGAACAATACTGGATTCTGTACCCTCCAAGTTTGGCCGAGCATAATAGGACATGGTCCGTTGCTGGTCAACTTCTGGATTGGGATCACCCATAATTTCAGAATTAGAATCACAATCACCGATAGAATCCTCAACCGTCTCCTGAGAAGTGGAACCACCGAATCGTAAATTTCTCCGAAAGGAGCGTTCGATTTCCGGGTCCAAATCAACAAGTAACGACGAATTCGTGCGGGTCATGCACTAGCAGAAAGAAAAGGGGAAGAGGGAAAAATAAACGAAAGTGAAGGAATACCAAAATTGAAAATGATGATGATGATTTTTTTCTTTTTTTAGAAGGATAATATTAGGCGGATTATATTAGTCCTGGACTTCCCGAGATCTGCCCTGTGAGGGGTTTGCAACGGTACTAGAGGCTATGATGGGAATTCAAGCCCAAAGCGTCCTTTCCAGGATTTTAGGTGGGGTAAAAAAAACGATGATATGGATTGATTATAACATATAATATATAATAATAATAATAATTTTTTTTATTTTTGTAGAAGTAATAGCGACGACGTTTTCTTAATATTGACAAAACTCCCCGGCAACGGCGCCAAAAACATGGTGATTAATTTACTATCAACCCGATGAGGCAAGTGTACCTATTAAATTGTAGTACCAAAGTCGTATTTAAAATACGGGGCTGTCAAGTATTACTACTCACGCTTTCTACTATTATCCTACCGTACGAGTGTTGGGTGATTTTGAGAATTTTTAAGACAATATTAAAGACGATATTAAAATGATAAAATCAGATTAAGAAAATAGCGTTTGATCAAAGATTCACCATGAAAAGAGACAAGAGAGTAGTAAAATTTAGTTCTACGATTGCAAAATAATTCTTGACCGTGGCGGTTCCGAAAATGAGAGATAGTCTCGCTAGAGTACTAAATCTCCTAACTTATAGACGATTTGTTCTGAATCTCTTCGTAAAACAAACAGGTTTAAAGCCGCATTATTGAAGTGAACCGCACTATTGGATTTGACTCCAATCCGGAGGATTTACGTCATCCTATCTCTAGGGGTGCGTGCAACTCCTTCCTTCTTTGAGTGATCTTTCAAATCAATGAGTCTCTCGACTATTATGAAATGAGATCAAGGGTCTACTACCGTATACCGGAAATACGGAGTCGACGCAAAAATAAATCAAAGAAGGATCGAGAATAATTTAAACAAAAGCAAAACTAAGATATAAAAAGAAATCTCATCTCATTTCATGGATCCTCTTGATCAAACGCTAACGGAAAATTAGCTACGCATAATGGAAATAGAAACGACGATATTGGAGAAAGAAAACATTTTCATTGATGGATAGAAGAGAAGTACAATAAGAGAATTACAAGAACAATAATATTATACTAAAAAGGATTACAATAATCTAAGAACAAGAACAAAAAGAACTTTCAAAAGCTTACACAATATCACTACTAGCACTATAATTCCTCTCTACTTCCAACCTCCCTAATGCTTGAGACAAGGGCTCTATTTATAGGAGAGGGGGAAGGTTCTAGATGGAGGAAGACAAAGGGGGAGATGCATGCATGGAATAAATGGGAAGAGAGAGAGAAGAGGAGAGAGAGGGGGTCTCATGCATGAATGATATTTAAAAAAAATAAAATAGAAAATTAAAATAAAAGAGGGGGGATGGATGAGTGTTGAAAGAGGAGAGAGAGAGAGGAAGAAGGGGGTGAATGTGAAGTAAAGAGGAGGGGAGAGAGAGGGGGAGTCGGCCAAGGCATTGGAAATGCATGCATGGGGAGTAATGCCAAGGTGGCGGGCTGGTAGAGGAGGAGCTGCTCGGTGGTTAAGAAGTGGTGGGCCGGCTGCTTTGGAAGGATGAAGTGGGCTGCTGCTTTGGAAATGAAGTGGGCTGCTTCTTTGGAAATGAAGTGGGCTGCTTCATGTGTATTTAGGCAGCAAAAAGGAGCAGCTCGGGACAGCAACATGCATGAAGGAAGTGGGCCGGCTGCCTGGACATCACAAGGATGAAGGAAGTGGGCTGCATTCATATGCATTTGGACAGCAAAAGGAGCAGCTCGGGTTCACCAATTGGGCTCGGTTTTGTGCTTGGGAGTTGCTCCAATTGAGGGGCTGCACCAAATGGAGGTCGGCTTGGACTTGTTGACAGCTAGGGAGCTTGGCTTGGAGTTGCTAAATGAAGGGGGCTGCTCCAACCTACAACAAACACAAAACAAATTAGTTAATACGATATAATATAACAAAACATAAGAACATATTTTTATATAAAAACACTTAACAAAACATAAATAACAACATACACATAAAATAACCACATAAAATAACAACATAACATAAAATCATAAAACAACATACAATAACAATATTAAAGCATAACAACCATAGAATGCAAAGAGAAAATAATTAAAACTAAGGAAATTTAAACTAAACTAACCTAAAAAATATGACTAGAAACTAGTCATCAGCCGGTCTCACTTTGAGGTCGTGCTGTATGAGATCTTTGTCTGACCTGTTTGTTTGTTCGCAGGTTAGCGGCTAGCAGCTCGCGGTCAGCTTGTCTCCTTTATTCCAGCTTTGAATAAACCAGTCCAGGCGGACTATGTTTAGGTGTTCTTGGTCTGTGCAGCGAACTATGTTGATCAGGCGGTATTAAGTGGCCAGGCGATCTTGAGTTGCGGTCTGTCGCAGGTAGCAGTTCTTTGTTCAGTGTTCGCGGGCTCTTCTGTGATCAAGACCGTGCAGTCTGGGCGATCAAGAAGTGCGAACTGGTTGTTTTCAGCAGAGGAATATAGCAGCAGGTCGATAGTCTGTGGTTGCGGTCTGGCAGGTGTGGCTTGTACTCTATTCGCGCGGTCTTAGGGGCTACTGATAAATAGAAAATATTGCATATTTTTAGTATAATTTCTAGCCTAATTTTGGGTATTTTTGTACATACAATATGCAAATTATTGAAATAATCACTTCTTTTTATATGTATATAAATATTCATATAAATTTTGTAAAAATAAGTACTTATACTTATATAAGAATAAATTTGAGAATAAGATAGTGTTATGTATATAATATAAATATATAGAAATATATATATAATAAATATAGTAGTATCATATAATAAATAAACATAGTAATGATCATAATGTATATAAATAAATAAATAAGATATAAAATAAAGTATATATTATTATATATATTGAAATATATATATATATATATATAATAAATGTAAAATAATAATAGTATATAATATATAATAATAACATATATATATAATAAATAATTAGGGAGTATATATATTAAATATAATCATATAATTAATTTTGTAAATTAAATTAAAATAAAAAAATAAAAAATCTGTGTAACTATAATAAGAATATTTATTGCCCTATATATGTTGAAGGAGCCGCTTGGCTCATTGGTTCTGTCTTTGCTTGCCGCGCTGCTTCCCCGGCAACGGCGCCAAAAACTTGATAGGAAAATTATTTTCCAAAAACTTGATAAGAAAATAATTTTACGAAATGGGTAGAGGCAAGCGCACCTATCGCGTGTAGTATATATATGATAAAAATATCATAACATAGTCGTATTAGTCTTGGGTCCCGTCGAGTATTGTTACTTCGAGCTACGCGTATTGTTTTATCCGATATAAAAATAGATGAAAGTTTATGCATTAATTAAAAAAAAATGATAACAATCGCGGGCTTGGTGTGCGTTTAGCAAAAACTAAGAAAAGCGATAATACGATAATAAGTGCATTAATTTGAAAACGAAAAATGATAACATAACAATCGCGGGCTTGGTGTGCGTTTAGCAAAAACATAGATTTTCTTCATTTTTTTATCGCTTTCATAACTTAGATTTACCGCTTTCTTTATAGCTTTCATAATTTAGCCAGCACAATTTTGCGCCAATTTAACCTGCCCGCGCCCCTGCCCGCTGTCGCCCTGCCCGCGCCCCTGCCCGCTGCCCGCGCCAGCCAGCTGCTCCTCCAGCTCTCTAATTCCAGCAATTGATCAAGTCAAATTTGGCCTCTTCTCCTTCTAGAAGCCTCCAACTCTTTTCTTTTTTTTTTGCTAAATGCCCACCCACCTCTTGCCTATAAATAAGAGGCCCTCTCCCTTGTAAAAAAGGTTCACAAATCCTAAATAGTTTAGGGGATTTGTGTTCCACCTTTTTGTGTTTTTGTTTGTGTTTTTATTTTTTTCTCTCTCCTTGTTATCCTTTGTCTCCTCTCTTTGGTATGTAAAATAAGTTTTGTTTAAATGAAATAAGTTTTTACTCTTGTTCCTCTTGTTCTTAATCTTGCTCTTGTTTTTCTTTGTTTGTTCTTCTTTCTTTTGTTCATGCCTTGTCTTTTCTTTTCTTTTTTTCTTAATTTACGTAGAGTGTGTGTGTGTATGAGAGTTAATTTTACCTATTTTGTATTTTTCTTTTAATTTTAGTAGATTTCATTTAGTGTGTGTGTGTGTATAAGAATATTGTTCTTCTTTTATTTTATTTTTTTATTTTTGTTGGGTGTGTGAGTGTATGAGGTTAGTTTTAAAGCTTTCATAATTAGAATTTTTATGCTTTGATAATTAGTTTTTATGCTTTCATAATTAGTTTTAAGCTTTCATAATTTAGTTTTATGCTTTCATAATTAGAATTTAAAAGCTTTCATAGGTAGATTTTAATGCTTTATTTAAAGTTTTCATAGCTAGATTTTCTTCATTTTTTATCGCTTTCATAACTTAGATTTACCGCTTTCTTTATAGCTTTCATAATTTAGCTTTTTTGTCTTTTCTATCGCTTTTCTTGGTTTTTGCTAAACGCACACCAAGCCCCTGATTGTTATGTTATCATTTTTCGTTTTCAAATTAATGTACTTATTATCGTATTATCGCTTTTCTTGGTTTTTGCTAAACGCACACCAAGCCCGCGATTGTTATCATTTTTTTTAATTAATGCATAAACTTTCATCTATTTTTATATCGGATAAAACAATACGCGTAGCTCGAAGTAACAATACTCGACGGGACCCAGGACTAATACGACTATGTTATAATATTTTTATCATATATATACTACACGCGATAGGTGCGCTTGCCTCTACCCATTTCATAAAATTATTTTCTTATCAAGTTTTTGGAAAATAATTTTCCTATCAGCTACCGTCTGGCTTGTCTGTTCGTGCGGTCTGGCGATCTCAAGTTGTCAGGTCGTAGTAGCTTGTATTTTGTATTTGTGATTCTCTCCTCCGTGATTCTTATGAATCATGTCTCGCCATGTATACCTCAAAATTATGAAGAGATAGTTAATACCATAACACTATTCATTCTTCCCATTGTCATTGTTGTGCTATACTTGTGGAAAGATTTGTGAAGTGATTCCGCATTTTTTACTTCATCTCCGGACCTCAACTTTTTAGTTGACATGGTATCAGAGGTAGGTTGCTGAGCAGTAATTGCTGATACTTATCTCGGGTTCCTCAAGTTGGTTAGCAATCAGTGGGATAGCAATGGAAGGAGGATATGCTAGAGATCTTGGCATTGAGCTCCTTACGCAGACTAACTTCAAGAAGTGGAAGTCTTGCATGGAGAGCTATCTTCTTGGCAAGGATTTGTGGGAGGTTGTAGGAGGAGAAGCAAGACAAGCTATTATTCCTGCTGAAGGGAATGCTAAGCTCGTGAAGGCTTGGAGGATAACGAATGCTAAGGCGGAGTTCACTCTCAAGAGAGCTATCATTCCGGAGCTGTTTGATCACATCATCGGATGTGGATCAGCTGCTGAAATTTGGACAGCCTTGGATGGCTTGTTCAATAAGAAGAATGTAGCTAGGCTATAGTTCTTGGAGAATGAGTTGGCCAAAGAAACTCAGGGAGATCTGTCTATCACAACGTTCTTCTTGAATATGAAGAACCTCTGCGCAGAGATATCAGCTTTGGACCCGATGAGCCTATATCAGAAGCTAAGCTGAAGAGGCACATAATCCGCGGCTTGCGAAGGGAATATGTGGCCTTTGTTACTTCTGTTCAAGGCTGGGCCAATCAGCCTTCATTGCTGGAGCTGGAGAACTTACTTGCTTCGCAGGAAATTTTGGCTAAGAAAATGGCTGGGATGTCTGTCTATGGGGGAGTAGGTGAGGTGGCGATGCATGGATACCGAGACATGGAGATATGTGGTCTCTAGGGATATGGTATTTGACGAGCTGACATCATACCAAGGTATCTCTTCTGTAGAGTTACAAGGAAGCAGGGTAGATAGTGGACCAAAGGAAGATGCAAGGGAAGTTCTGGTGGAGTTACCTATTTCTCCAGGTGCTCCAGGTATTTCTAGCTCTGGGTCAGGTGCTTCAGGTTCTGGAAGCAGGGGGAGCGATGCTCCATGTCTAACTGAGAGGAGAGCTAGTCCAGAAGCTTCAGTAGAAGAGGTGGTTCAGAGTCAAGCTCTGAGGAGGTCCAAGAGGACCATTATTCCACCTGATAAGTATACGGGCGGGAACTTGGTGAGCTTTGTCTCATGTTTCTTCGCAGGTCCCCTGGATGAGAGAGAGCCATCTTGTTATGAAAATGTCGTTGGAGTCAAGGAGTGGGAAGTAGCCATGGATGAAGAGATGGCTGCCATCAGGAAGAATGAGACTTGGGACTTGGTGCCTAAGGTTGAGGGTGTTACTCCGGTGACTTGCAAGTGGGTTTTCAAACTAAAGAAGAGCGCTGATGGAAGTATTGAGCGGTATAAGGCTCTCCTTGTAGCTCTGGGTTTCTCTCAGAAGTATGGGGAGGATTATGAAGAAATGTTTAGCCCCATTGCCAAGATGAATTCGGTCGGGGTGGTGATCACTTTGGTTTCTTGCCAAGGGTGGAAGATTTGGCAACTCGACGTGAAGAACGCTTTCTTATATGGCGAGATTGACAAGGATATCTTCATGGATCAGCCACCTAGTTATGTATCCGAAGAGCACCCAAGATATGTTTGCAAGCTCAAGAAGGCTCTTTACGGCTTGAAGCAAGCGCCTCTGGCGTGGTATGGGAAGATCACAGAATACCTCCAGTTTTGCGGATATTTTGCTTCTGATTCAGACTCAAGCTTATTTGTAAAGAAGATGGGGGAGCTTTAGGTCTTGGTGCTGCTGCACGTTGACGATATGAAGGATTTGAGATGAAGGATTTGCGTGAGCTAGCTAGGCTTCGTGCTGAGCTAGCTATCAGATTTGAGATGAAGGATTTGGGTGAGCTCCACCATTTCCTTAGGCTCAAAGTGGAGAGGAAATAGAGTGGTATACTCGTTTCCCAAAAGGGCTATGTAGATCGAATCGTGAAGAGATTCGGCATGGAAGGGGGGGAAAGAGCAGCTCTACTCCACTGGAGATTGGAGTTCATCTTCGGCGAGATTAAGGGAAGGTTCTTACCGATCCTTTGGTGTTTCGGGCTTTGGTCGGAAGCTTGATATAATTGACTATCACGAGGCCAAATAATGCTTATCAGTTGGCAGAGTGAGTTGGTTTATGGCAGAGCCTCAGAAGCCTCATCTTGTGGCGGCTAGGAGTGTGTTGAAGTATTTCAAATCCACCTCGTATTTGGGTCTCTTCTATAGGAGAGATTCGGGCTTTTGCTTGCACGGGAACATGGATGCTGATTATGGAGGAGATTCAGATGATCGGAGATCGACGTCTGGATACGTCTTTATGATAGTCTCTACAGCTATTTCATGGTGCAGCAAGAAGCAGGATTCTGTGTCTGTATCTACCACGGAAGCGGAGTACAAATCTTCGGCTTTGGCAGCTCAAGAAGCCATCTGGCTTAGGAGGCTTGTGGAGGACATTCATAAGGAGGTGCGAGGTCCTACTCTGCTATGTTGTGACAATGAGAGTGCTCTCAAACTGGTGAACAATCCAGTTTGTCACGCGCGTACGAAGCACATAGAGATTCATCACCATTTCATTCGTGAGAAGGTGTTGGAGGGATCTCTGGCTGTGGAGCATGTGCAGAGCAAGGAGAATGTTGCTGACATATTTACTAAGCCGCTGGCGAAGGGACCATTTGGTCGATTGCGGAGTTTGCTTAGGTTGACTTCCACTTCCCACTTCAAGGGGGAGTGTTGAATTTTTGAAGTGGAAGTGGAATAGTGCCGGGCGGTCTGAAGGTTGGAGACCGCAGAGACCGCGCGGTCTGCACTGGTGCTCTGGGAGGTTCTGTCCGGGAGGTTAGATTTGGGAGATCACTGTTTCCAAGCAGCTCGTGCGTGTTTATTCTGGCGTCTTGTTCAAGTCGGCCAGATGTACAAGTAGGTCTGCCTTCTTGCAGTGACCGGGCGGTCTGACATGTTGCTCTTGTTGGTCTGGGTTACTGAAGATGTTCTTTGCTTATGCAATAAGACCGGGCGGTCTGCTTTTTGGAGACCGCGGTAACCGGGCGGTTTGTAATAACCGAATGGTTTAATAAGGAGCTGTTAGCTTTGCTGAGCTCGGGTGGTCTATTTTGTGAGACCGCTCGCGATGTGATGGGCAGTTATTGTATCCCGGTTTGTGCGGTGACGACATCAGTCTTATCGCCTATAAATAAGGGTGCATGGCCCCTCATAAATAACGAAAACTGTAAGAACCAAAGTTGGCTTGATTGTGCCGGTCTCACTTTGAGGTCGTGCGGTCTGAGATCTTTGTCTGACCAGTTTGTTTTTTCGCAGGTTAGCGTCTAGTAGCTCGCGGTCAGCTTGTCTCCTTTCTTCCAGCTTTGAATAAACCAGTCCGGGCGGACTGTGTTTAGGTGTTCTTGGTCTATGCAACGGACTCATTTGATCAGGCGGTCTTAAGTGGCCAGGTGATCTTGAGTTGCGGTCTGTCGCAGGTAGCAGTTGTTTGTTCAATGTTCGCGGGCTCTTCGGTGATCAAGACCGTGCGGCCTGGGCGATCAAGAAGTGCGAACTGGTTGTTTTCAGCTGAGGAATAATGCAGTAGGTCGGCAGTCTGTGGTTGCGGTCTGGCAAGTGCGGCTTATACTCAGTTCGCGCGGTCTCAGGGGCTATCATCTGGGTTGTCTGTTCGCGCAGTCTGGTGATCTCAAGTTGTTAGGTCGCAGCAGCTTGTATTTTGTGTTTGTGCTTCTCTCCTCCGTGATTCTTATGAATCATGTCTCGCCATGTATACCTCAAAATTGTGAAGAGATAGTTAATACCATTGCATTATTCGTTCTTCCCATTGTCATTGTTGTGCTACACTTGTGGAAAGATTTGTGAAGTGATTCCGCATTTTTTACTTCATCTTCGGACCTCAACTTTTTTTTAACAGTAGATCCCTCTCTTTATATGGTGGCCCTGATAAATGACCTGCAGGAAGGACTTATCAAGTTTGAGGTCACCACCAAGGAGCCCAGATCAAATCAAGAGCTGATTAGCATCGCCAACCATCACATAGAAGGGGAGATAAACAACCCCACGTATGTCTCTAACCTGACAAGCAAAGCCAGAAAGAAAGGCTCTGCGTTTTTTATCCAACCCAGCCATCATCAAAACCGCCGCGTCAAGAGTTCCAGCCTCCATCCCAAAGGGGAAGGAACTTCCTCCATAACCATTCCTATCCGGAAAATCAGCATTTCCAACCCAAAGGGTCTTTTCTACCAACCCCGGCTTCACCAGCTCCCCAATCCACACCAGTTCAACAGATCCAATACATCCAGCCACCTCTTCTAACCTCGTCTCAACCACTCTTCAATGATTTGCAAGAGTCTTTTACCGATCTCAGTATCTCCATGAGCGAGGTAGTTCAAATCCTCCAGAAGTAGCCCTTTTATAAAAGGCCTGCCCCGCTCAACTCAGATCCAAAGACCAGAAATCCAGCCCTCTACCGTGAGCATCACAAGGAGAGGGGTCATATGACTAAAAATTGCAGAGCTCCCCATTTGCTGGCGGAGAAGCTCCTAAAGGAGGGAAAATTTCAAGATCTGTTCCAGAAGGGAGATTCTTCCAAGGCTTCAACCTCCAAGAACAAGGAGGTAGTAGAAGTCCACTGGGAGTGCGAAGAGGTGGATGACGTTGGCCATCTTGGCAATGTAGGATACCCAGATGAATGTGTGGATGCAAATGATGAAGGTACTTTGGGTCACCTCTTCTACATCCACGGAGGTACGGGACTTGAGTCTTCCAGGAAACCTAAGCCTCGCAAGAGTCTATCAATCCGAAGTCGATGCTACCTCCTCTTCAGCTCCAATTTGAGGAACAATCACCTTTGGACAAGAAGACCTTTCTCCAACTGTCAATCCTTTCAACGATGCTGTCGTTATCAAAGCGTCAATCGAGAACTATACTGTAGAGAAAATCTTAGTAGATATCGGAAGCTCAATGAATGTGCTCTTCAAGCTTGCCTTCGAAGCATTGAAGACTAGAAAAGCTCTTCTCTCTACCGAAGGGACGCTCTATGGTTTATTAGGGGATAATAGGGAAGCTCAATGGATGCGCAAAACTATGCTTGCAAACGATAACGGCAAGTGTACCGTATCGAATGTAGCATAGGTTATAAAAACCAAGGTCGTATAAAAATCCAGGCGTGTTGATTACTCTTACTCAAGACGATCTCTATTGTTCTATCAAATGAAACTTTGATTTGTTTGCAATGAGAAAAGTAACTTGACTAGAAGATTATATCTAAAGAAAAGAGAGGTGGACAAACTAGGAGAATGGATGAATAAAAACAACAAATTTTATTAATTCATGAAAAGAGATTACAACTACTGAAAGAGAACTTACAATTGCAAGAAAAAGTAAAGCTAGATTACTCAAACACAGGAGAAATAATGCAGAAAATGGAGGTTTGGACTCCAAAACAAGGTGTAAAATAATCTGGAGGGGCTGCCCTTTTATAGCTGAAATATTCTGGGTACACGCCCTCGGTCACGCCCGTGACCAAGGGCGTGTAAGGCGCGCGATCATCTCGGAGCAGAAAGGGCGCAATCTGGCTTTAATGCTGACGATATTTGCGTGTCACGCCCTAGGTCAGTCTTCGGTGTGATTTCATTGGAATCGGCGACCATTGGTTCAGCCTTTCTTTCCTTATTATTATTATTATTGTTATTATTATTATTATGAATGTGATGTCATCCATTAACTATCTAAGTATATATATTATATTATTATATATACTATTCTTCTTCTCCATTTTCTTCTTCCTCCCCGATTTATCAAGCCAGAAGTTTCGAGAGAGAGAAAGAGGGAGGGTTTCCGTGGAGCTTCCGACCGCAGCCGCCGGAGCTCCGCAGCTCGAAATCTTTGCCGGAGCATTGATTTGGAAATCTCTCGCCGTGTTCTTTGCGTGCGTGGTAAGTTTTGCCTATTTCGTAGGTTTTTGGCGCTTGGGTTAGCGACCCTAACCCTTCTTTTGTACAAATCTTCATAGATTCTTCGTGATTAGGCCGTGTTTAGCCGATCCTTGGCGTGGAGGGCTTGAGAGGCCATTTTTCGGTTGTTCGAGTTATAGGCAAGTGATGGTTTGTTTTTTTCTTTTTTAACCTTGGCGTGTTTGCTCCAATCTACTTATCTTTTCTTGTCTTTTGTATTTTGGTAATTAGTATTGATTGAGTTACTTACCCTAATTGAAGTGTTGGAGTTGAGGTTTGTGTTGGTAGTCCAGGGATGGTCTTTGATAGAAGTATGTTGGTTTTGTTTAAAAAATGAAAAAGAGAAAATTTATGTGCCGAGTCAAAATCGACTGGAAATCCCGTCGATCGACCGGACCTCCCGTCGATCGGCGAGACCATCCCATCGATCTTTGGTCTAAGTTGAGAAAATGTTTTTTTTATGGTTCTCTAAGTCAGAATCGACGGGTCTTCCCGTCGATCGACGGGACCGCCCGCCGATCGACGGGACCGCCTGTCGATTTTGCCCTTTTTCCCTTGTTGGAGCCTTTTTTTCCATGTCTTGTTTCTCTTATCCTCTAATGCAAGTGCAGTTTGCCTGTGGTCTTTTCTGGTTGTTCTGATAGATTCTTTTAGAAAGTTTATTTTCCATGTATTCTCAGAAATCAGATTTCTTCCTGAGTATTTTGATTCCTGGTTATGTCGTAGACTCATTCAGAAATTTCTCTCTTTCTGCGCAGAACTTATTAAACTTTTTGTCTATAATCTCTGTCAAGAACTCATTGTTTTCTGTGTAATCTGCCATTATTTTTCGAGTATTTAAACCCTTCCAGACTCAGTTTCCTGTTTGTGGGATTAAACCTTATAGGTTTCTATGCAATTTGTGTTAACTTTCTCAGTGAGGGGTAATGCTTCTTCCTCACTGTCATTAGTAATTTGGCTGGATGTAAAAGTTCCTTTATTGGTTTGGGCTGCAAATATTAGTCCTCCTTGAAGACCCCTTTTCCCGAAGCTTAGTTATGCTGGGCTCTCTTGTTAGCTGTGTTCTTCAAGTATTAGTAGTCCTCTTTGGCTTGTTTGCTGTGTACTGAAAGTCCATCATTTCAGTCATCTCCTTCTTTCTTGTATGCCTAACCTGTTGAGTTTAGGTTAGTGACTGTTGTTTTTCCCTTGTGGATCTTGTTTGGTTTTCTTGATTCTAGCTAATGTCTTAATTTGTATGGCTAATAATTTTCTCATTCTGTGCTTAAATTCTTATGTTAAGAGGTTTTAATCCTCCTTACCTTAAATTACTCCATTTGATGTCTTTTCCCTTGACTGTTAAGATGTCTGCTTGGTATGCAAGCTTTATGCAAAAAATCTGGAGCTTACTTGTATATTTCTCCTTTTCTTTCACCTGTAAAAATAATCTTTCTTACCCTCTTAAACTTTAATTATGTTAATTGCTTGTTGTGCATGCAGAAATCTTCATTCCGATGGTTTAGAAAAGAATACACTTCTTAAGAATGTTTGTTTATTTCTTCTGAATTTTTTTCATGTGTTTTGAAGTTGAGTTTGAGCTTTAATGGAATGTTTTGGTGCTTGGAAGAAATTTTGTGAAAATCCAAGTTAAAATCGGCAACCCGTCCCATCGATCGACCCCCAGTCCTGTCGATCGATGGTAGAGATCAGGCAATTCAAGTTTGGTTGATCATGTGGTTATTGTTCGAATGGTTTAGATAAGTGAAAGCATGGGTTTCTTTCTTTTGGAATTTTATTCCTTTATGATTCATGTATAACCCTCCTTGAATGTAAAACCAAGTATGTTGCTGATAAGAATTAATTAGAATAATTTCTTTTATACTGGAGTGTGGGGGGATTTATCAGGCCCCCACCATAGTGGCCTTTTATACTGGATCGTGGGTGGATTTATTAGGCCCCCGCCACAGTGGCCTCTTATACTAGAATGTGGGTGGATTTATCAGGCCCCCACCACAGTGGCCTTTTATACTGGAATGTCGGTGGATTTATCAGGCCCCCACCATAGTGGCCTTTTATACTGGAGTGTGGGTGGATTTATCAGGCCCCACCACATTGGCCTTTTATTCTTTCATTGAACCCAACAATGGTAAAAACAAAGGGCCCAAGGTAACCTGGGTCCCTTCTAATGTTTGAATTACTTGTGCAGGGTTAGGCATGGTCCCACTCAGGAGAAAATGGCGTGGGAAGAAAGTTGTAGGTTTTGATTAATGGACAAGCTTTATTCAAGGGAGTAATTTCTGCCTTGAATCTTTCCTAATGATTATTAAAATTATATTATAATCTATTTTCAATAAATATAATTGCTGGAAAAACAACAAGAATTTTCTAAGGAAATAGATATGTTCATTCAGAGGTGCGTCAAATAGAATTCGACGTAACATCGACTTCTACTCAACACCAGCATTAAGAAGCACCCAGAGTAGATAATTCGAATAGATCTCTACGCAATGTTGAGTTCGTTTTGACGCATGCATCGTATTATTGGTCACTGATCAAAGTCGAGGTTGCGTCGATTTAAAATCGACGTGACGTTGACTAGAATACGTCAACTTGAGGGTTGTTGAACTTACTCAACAATGTGATTACATCGATTGGATTACGTCGAATACTAGTCGACGTAATGTCAATATAACAACGCGCGCAGAATTGCTTCTAGAAGAAATCCCGACACAGCTTTGCGCGCCAAATAATAAGTCTTATCGATGGTGCGTTGACCTAAACCCTAAGTTGCGGTGATTCATCAACTTTTAAGCAATTACTGCGTCGAAATATTTACTCTTTCGAATTTTCCTCTCCTTGCTCTCCTTGCTCTCTTGTTCTCCAGCTCTCCTGTGCCTCTCTTTCTCATTTCTCTTTGTGTTTGCAGGTACCATCAATCGAATGGCTCCACCCAAGGTTAACTCAGGTTTTGATGTGGATGTTGATTCGTTCAGCGCAGCTGCCAAGAGCTTCAAGGCCATTCTTGGCCTATTCCAAGATGCTGGTTTAACCAAGCAGATATCCACAAGATGCAAGATCCTGGATATCGAGCTAACAAAGTTTAATGATAATGTTCAGATAGGAGAGGATGGTTCTCTTAAGGGAAAAGTATCTGACACAGATGTTCTGATAACATAGGACATATTGAACCAAACATATGATCTTCTTCATGGAAATGAGTCAGATGAATTATCAGGGGATGAGACCAAGAGGGCCCTGGAGATTATGCAGTTCAAGAAGGACAAGCCCATCAATCTGAAGAAGATGGACCTTGGGGAAGAATACAAATTACTTGCAGATACTATAGGGAAGGTGCTGCTATGTAAAATATCAGTACATGATGCTGTTCCAAAGCAACAACTTCAAATAATGGGAGCTCTAGTTCTGAAGAAAAGGATCAATTGGGGGAAATGCCTCCTAAGGATGATTGGGCATAAGTATGCCCATAAAGAAAATGCTTACATGAGAGTTATGAGCCAAGTACTTCTCCACCACTACCCAGCAGTGTGCAAGTCCAAGGGTGTGCCAATTCCACCAGGGAAAAGAATTAATATAGGAATATTCTCCAAGTGGACCAGGAAAATCTTGAAGCCTGGTCAAGCTCCAGCCTCACCTCCTCCATCTCCTCCTCCTCAATAGCCAGAGAGGAAAATACCAGACCCTGATAACATCCCTCCTCCTCTCTCTCCACCTCCACTTGACACTATTCCATATCCCCTTCAGGAGGATATTCCATCTTAATAACACCAACAATAACAACAACAACACAAATCCCCATCAGACCCAGAGCCATCTCCCCAAATTCCTCATCAGCTTCCATCCATTATTGCTCTACCTCCACTACCACCTCTTCATATTTCACCTGAAACCTATTAGGCTCTCTCGCTTATCCAAGAAGAATTTCCTCCACCACCTCCTCCATCTGCCTCTCATATCCCTACAATTGATGTTGAGCAAATCATCTCAAAGGCTGTTGGCATTGCCTCCTCCACATTTGCAGACCTGGTGATAGTTTAAATTGGATGTTGTCTTAGTCACCTTTAGGGGGGGGGGGGGGGGGGGGGGGGGCGGGGGTGAATAGGTCTCTTTTTTGTTTTAGGCTTTAACCTACCTGTCTTATGAGTTTAAGTTAGTAATGAATAAAGCACACAAAAAACACTCAAGCCTTTATAGAGGTTCCGCAAGACAAGGTGTCATGAGTAGTCCCCTTTCCCCCTTCACCTTTCTAACAATGAGTTAGATAAGGCCAACACCTCCAAACTCAGTTCCAATAGCTTACAACACAGATCCCTCAGGATCTCTCAGGTTTTCCCAAACTCTACCTCAGGCTCAACAACCATAACTTAGGCTCAAGAACCCTACCTCAGATCTCACAAAGATCCTACACTCAAGCTGACCTCTCAGCTTTACTACTCAGGCTAGACAGCCCACACCTCAGACAAAGATGCCGTACAATCTCAGAACTGTTAAGTTTCCACAGAAGTAATAATAGATGATTACAACAGAATATAGAAAATATCAAGCCCTTGTCTTCTGTTGTTGAACAACTGATGTTGCTGTCTAGAAATAGGGAATAGTAAGTTGGCCTCAACTCTGATTCTTTCTGATCCTTTCCTTCCATGGATGAATGAGGATCAACTTGTTCTGTCTTGAAACAATCAATAAGAACAAACTTTCTCTCCTTGGAGCTTCAGGAAGCAGGAATAGAACACTTGAGGGTTGCCGTCAATGGAACAGTTAATTGCTTTTCTTCAGTGAGATGGAGAGAGCTTTTACAAAACCCTAATTGATTCTTTTATACCCCTCTATTCTTCAACGGCTATTATATGTACTCCTGACACAGTATGTGAGTGATTGGAACATCCTCTCTTGCTTTACAACGTGTTGTGCCAAACGCAAACCCGCCAGATCATTTGAATATGTCTCAGCGGTTGGGCTGAGATGGCCTGCAATCTCAACGGCTATTTCTATTCCGTCCCAGCGGATCCGCTGAGATAGACAATTGTCTTAGCAGTTTTCCTCTATCTGCAACTCAGCTGGCCCAAACACCTTCTCAGCGGCTCCTTGCCTTGTTTCAGCAGTTCAGCTGAGACTGGGAGCTTGTCTCAGCGGTTTTGGCAGCAAGCCAACTGAACTTAATTCACACCTTGGTATGACCTAACCCTGCATGGTTATGAGATGAAATTGGGTTTATCAAATACAACTTGTACTTAACATTGAGTGTGAAGCTTCTTCAAATCAAGGGAACATTGAGGGTCATATTCCCAACAATCTCCCCCTATTTGAAGAAGGCAGAACACCCTCAATGCTAAGGTACATAACCCATAAATTCTTGACATGTAGCTTCACTACAAAGAGTTCATCATATCATACACATGGCATCAAAAATGTTATAACAGATAATGTTTATGACATTCATATTACCACAGAGTTTATCCACCCTACAATATGATTAGATAATCATGACAATGCATCACAGACTAATTTAAACAATAACACAGGGTAAAATTAAGCTTAGGCTCAGATTAGGTTCGGACATAATGTAATTAATTCAACAATTCATTCATTAGCATTTCAGATAAAGTAATGAATCATAGTTCAATTTACATTCAGAAATCTATAATACTTAAATACATTCATTTAAAATTTCCTTTTCTTAGAAGAAGTTGAGCACTCAGGAATGTCAACAACCACTTCTTTTCCTTTAGCTGAGGCCACTTGGTCTGCTGCAACATTCACACTTTCAACAACCACTCCTTCTACTTTAGCTGAGGCCATTGGGTCTGCTGCAACATCCATGTTTTCAGCAACCACTTCTTCTTGAGCTGGGATCTCCTTATCTTCAGCAGCCATAATCATATTTTTTAGGGAGATTTGTGGCTGTGTCTTTTTCAGCATTAGCAGCCTCAATTTCAGCTATTTTTCTTTTGTTCTCTTGCCTTTGGAAATATAGATATGGCTTTGGGATTTATCTTGAAGGCAATCTTCTTGGTTTTTCCTTTCTTACCAGGTTGGCTTTGAATACTTTATCTCTTTTTGTGTTTCTTTCTAAGTGCTTTATCCACTCTTCAGATGAATAAAGCTTATCAATATCTTTACTAATTTGACCATGGCTTAGCCGGGCATTCAGTTTTATTTCCTTGGAGTCATCACTCCAATACTCATAGTCAGGATCTCTATTCTGCACATCCCTTTTCCTGGCCATGTATTCTTCAGCCAAAAATACCTGTTCTCTTTCTCTCCTCTTTTTCAATCTCTCATTGTGGGCAATGGCTTCTTGATGTGGGAAGTCCCAATCTTCTGCCCTATTTACATCTAGTAGTGGAAGGTTTAGGGCAAGTCTTGTGCGTTGCAGAACCTTAAGAGTTAGATCAGAATTTATGATTGCATTGTATCCTCCCCCTTTCTCGCTTCTTCAAACACTTGATGATGTAAATCTTGATTATTTGTTGTTATAGTGCCAGATAAGGTTTGGAAAACATTTTCAAAATCAGCTTGGAGCTCATCTTTTAGTCTGACTACCTCAGCATTCAGTTGGGTAGCAGTGACTGTTTCAGCAATTGATTGGAAAACATTTGCAATATCTTCTTTCAGCTCTTCCTTGTTCCTGTCAACTTCCTCATTCAACTGCATGGCAGTGGATTAGACATATTCTGGGATGTGATTGGCTGATTTTTCTATCACCTCATTTGTCTTGCTGACATAATTTTTGACATATGTTATATCCTGTTCAGAGAGTTGGAGGTGTTTGTCCATATATCTTAGAATGGTATTTTGAGAGATCACTGTCTTTTCTGCTAGGTCAAACCATTTAGTGATTTGCTTGTTCAGGATGCCAGTGTCTTCCTTGATCTCCTTGACCTTAGCCATTACTTCAGTTTTCACATTCAAGATGGACTGATCTATATAAGCTTTGACTGCGGTAACTAACTGATCTACATCATTCTTCATGGATGTGAGATGAGTCTATAGCATGAGTTGAATTGCATTTAGAATGCTCTCATTTGAGGAAGTGCGGGTGGGAGCTTGTTGATCAGGGATGATTGGGATAGGGAGCCTTAGTGGACTTGGAGCAGCTGCAGACATCACTTGAGTTGGATCATCCACCTTCTCAACAAAAGATGCAATATCATCAATTTAAGCAGGGTGGACTCCATCATTATCCACATCATCCATGTCAGCATCAGCATTGTCTGGTTCCTCCCCCTCAGAGAGAGCATCTTGGTCAGATGAATCCAGGAAGGCTGGAACAATTATGTTGAGTTAGAGTTAATTACTTAGCAATTATAAAGATGGGTTTGTAGGGCTTACCAAAAACATCATCTTTATTTGCTTTTAGATCTTGCTGCTTCTCCCCCTCAGATGGACCATCAGATTGTCCTTGTGAAGGTAAAGTCCAGATGGATGGTTCATTATCAGGATTAAGCCTAATTCTTTCTTCAAGATTGAAAATAATACTGTCAATATGACCTTGCAAATCCTGACCATGGCTGGTTCTTGTTGTTGCTCCCCCTTAGATGGAGCACACATCAGGCCTTGAGGAGCTGTGGTCCACATTACTTAAGTGTCATTAGTGACTACCTAATTGATTGTCTGTGACCAAATAATTTTATGAGTCATGTGGAGTTTAAGGATTAATTACTAGGAGTTCTATCTATGTCCAGGTCCTGTGGATGTATAGTGTCAGTAGGCATGTCATCCTGTGGAGCATCCTTATCAGGAATGTTGTGTGATCCAATATCAGCACCAACCTCTTCATCTCTATCTGAGTGGTCAGACTCAGAGCTTGACATGATCAGTCTAGTCTTCTTTGCAGATTTAGATTTCTTTTTGCCTTTGTCTTTTGCCTATGTGGGCTGGCTCATGGGGAGCACCCTTGTGAACCTATCTAATGTCTTTACATCCATTCCTTTCAAGTAATGAATGTTTGAACCTTTTAATCCCTTGAACCTCTTAGGATATGTCTGGATCAGATATAGTGATAAAATTCTACCCATGTTTGGTGATTGCAGACATTCCTTCAGTCTCTGAAATATGACTTCTCCCAGCAAGTTCTCTTTGTCAGAATGATCCTGGCCATGATATCAAACATGGATTGGGAGATGGTATCATGAGATCCAGGCTTGCAGAGGAGTGCTTTTCCCACTATATCTGATAGTAATTTTCCACATTGATTGAAAAATTTCCTTTTTAAAGAGCCAATCTTGGCATCACTATATTCAGTCCATTTCAAGGCTTGCATCTTATCCTTTTCAGAAATCTCTTCCTCCTCATCCTTGTTGCATGAGGGTATGTGTAAAGCATGCTCAATTCTTGTTGAGGAGATTTTCACTCTTTCTCATCCTATTTTAGACTTTAATATGGACTGGGAAGAAGATAACTTGGCATTACTAAACCATTCCATAACTTCAGTTCTGAGAATGACTGTTGGTTCAGAGAGTGTAGTCCAGCCCTTATGCTTCTAGGAGTTGAATCACTCCTCTTATATCTTCTGGAGCATGGGCAAAGCCTTTTCTGACTATCTCATATCCTTCTAGAAGGTCCTTTGAACTCTTGGGTTTCATTGTTGCTGTAGAAGAATGCGCTAGGACGGAAGAGGATTCATCTCAGTGGCTAGGAAGAAGAGTTGTGTACCTTACACTAATTAATGATTGTCTATTTATATGGCTTAAATCTGTGTTATGATAAGCCCTAATAATTAGAGTTAATTGAACTTATAGTTGTGAGTAGAATTGGGTCAATTGGGTTGCATTTAGACAAACTGTAATGAGACCATTCTGTCTCAATGGAACCCTTGAGACGACGACCTACCCGCTGGGATAGAGCACTGTCAGCCGTTGGGACAGTTTTACTAGTCTCAACAGTTCAGCTGAGACTTTCCCAGCTGTCTCAGCGGCTCAGCTGAAATAGTCTTTTCTGTTTTAGCTGACTTACAATCTAACCATTAGTCCTTGGGGGTTTTTTTGAGTTATGCCTTAACCAAGTCACTAGTATTATTGATATGATAATATTATGAATACCAATGACATTATGAATCATTACACAACACTTTTAAATGTATAATGTGACAATATTTTGACTGCACAGCATCATAGATGATTAAAAAAATTTTGACATTATTCAACATTTAACATTCCTAGTTCAATCTTGAAAGTATTAAATTTGGTCTCATCCAATGGCTTTGTAAAAATATCAGCAACTTGATTGTCAGTGGGGACAAATTCAAGGCAAATGTCTTTACATTCAACATGTTCTCTTATAAAATGATATCTTATCTCTATGTGCTTAGTCCTGCTTTGAGAGATAGGATTCTTAGCAATAGAGATAGCACTGGATGAATCACAATAAAGAGGATACCCACTTACCTTGACGTTGTAGTGCTCTAACTGATGTTGAATCCATAATAATTGTGCACAACAACTTCTTACAACAATGTATTCAGACTCAGCAGTGGATATTGCCACACTTGTATGCTTTTTGCTGCTCCATGATATCAACCTCCTTCCTAGGAATTGACAAGTACCACTTGTGCTTTTCCTGTCTTCTTTTCATCCTACAAAATCTGCATCTGAAAATCCAGTTAGCTCAAAGTCATTGTTCTTAGGGTACCAAAGGCCAAGATGTAAGCTACCTTTAAGGTATCTCAAGATCCTCTTTGCAGCTGAATAGTGAGATTCCTTAGGGCATGCCTGGTACCTAGCACACACACACACATGTAGCATATGTAATGTTTGGTCTACTAGCAGTTAGATACAACAGGGATCCAATGATACACCTGAACATGGATTCATCAAAGGCCTTTCCCTTCTCATCCTTGTCTAGGGAAATGTTGGACGCCATGTATGTTTTCATGGAGGTTGCTGATTCCATCCCAAATTTCTTGATAAGCTCCATAGTGTACTTGGTCTGAGAGATGAATATACCCTCATCAGACTGTTTCACTTGGAGGACTAAAAAGTACTTGAGCTCTCCCATACTTGTTGACCCAGAAATCGACGATCCTCCCCTGGGAGGCCTTTTTCGCTACATTTTTACAGATTACGCGCCCGGGAAGGATCAGACGTCACGCAAAGGCTTTTTTCACACCCAAAGCGGGCGACCTCCTCCTTCAGACCGCCCAAAGTGGGCGGCCTCCTCCTTCAGACCGCCGATGGCGGGCGGCCTCCTCCTTCAGACCGCCAAAGGCGGGCGGCCTCCTCCTACAGACCACCGAAAGCGGGCGGCCTCCTCCTTTAGACCGCCGAAAGCGGGCGGCCTCCTCCTTCAGACCGCCGAAAGCGGGCGAACTCCTCCTTCAGACCTCCCAAAGCGGGCGACCTCCTCCTTCAGACCGCCCAAAGCGGGCAGCCTCCTCCTTCAGACCGTCGAAGGCGGGCGGCCTCCTCCGTCAGACCGACCAAAGCGGGCGGCCTCCTCCTTCAGACCGCCCAAAGCGGGCGGCCTCCTCCTTCAGACCGCCCAAAGAGGATGGCCTCCTCCTTCAAACCGCCCAAGGCAGGCGGTCTCCGCCTTCAGGCCGTCCAGCAGGGGCGGTCTCCGCTTTCAAACCGCCCAAAGTGGCGGTCTCCTTCATTTGGACCGCGCGGGTAGGGATCCAGTCACTGGCTCACCGGAGGTGACGACATCGACCCAGAGCCTATAAATAGGACCCTCGACCATGAACAAAGGACAGGCAAGTTGGGGAGCAAAACTGGCGGCTAGAAACAGTCAGACAACACCTAGCTATGACCTGTCTGGGCGACCTCAGCGACCTGTCTGGGAGACCTCAGCGACCTGTCTAGGCAACCTCAGCGACCTATCCTGGGGACCTCAGCGACCTGTCCGGGCAACCTCGGCGAGTAGTCCGGGCGGCCTCGGCGAGTAGTCCGGGCGGCCTCGGCGAGTAGTCTGGGCGGCCTCCGCGAACAGCCCTTGGCGGCTTTCTTTTCTTACCTGCAACTCTCTTTTATTTATTCTGTTTCCATGTACTAAACACACCAAGCTGTAATACAGATTTTTAAATAAAGGGAAAGCCCGCCGCAGGAGTGGCATTTTCCTCGGCGGGCGAAGTCCGGCCTCGCCGCAAGCTTGCGACCCTCTCTTCTTCTCTCTCACTGAGCTCTTTATTTGCGACTCAAGTAACCAGCTGCTCGACCACTACCCCCTCTCTTTCCTCTGGGATTGAGCGTCGAGGGCGTGGGGACAATTTTGGATTCAACAATATTGCTCATCTCAAATTCCACCTGCATAAAATTGACAAACCTTTTGTAGAGGTTGTCATCAGTAGACCCAAATATTATTTTATCAACATATATTTGGACTAGGAGACACTTGCCCCTTGTTTCCTTAAGAAACAATGTACTATCTATATTTACCCTCAAGAACTTGTTCTTGATGAGAAAGCTAGACAATGTCTCTTACCAAGCCCTAGGGGCTTGCTTTAGACCATAAAGAGCTTTCCTAAGTAAGTATACATGATTAGAGAGGGTTGGATGCACAAAACCTGATGGTTGTTCAACATATACCTCTTCATTCAAGTCATCATTGAAGAAGGCTAATTTGACATCTATTTTATATACTTTGAAACCCTTGTGGGCAGCATACGCAAGGAATAGCCTAATTGCTTCTATCCTTGCAACAAGGGAAAAGGTTTGATCAAAGTTTATTCCCTCTTCTTATCTATAGCCCTTGGCTACCAATCTTGCCTTGCTTTTGATGATTATACCATTTTCATCCAACTTGTTCCTGTAAATCCATTTGGTGCCAATAATATTGTGACCTTGAGGTTTTCGCACCAACTTCAATACCTTGCATCTTTTGAATTGAAGAAATTTTTCTTGCATTGCTTGAATCCAAAAGGTGTTTTGGTTGGTTTCTTCGAACTTCTTGGGCTCCATTTGTGATAAGAAGCTCAAGAATAGGGCCTCATTATGAGCCCTGCTTATGGTTAGTACACCTTGGTTATGATCTCCAATGATTTGTTCTCTTGGATGATCCCTTAGGTGTCTTACAACTGCAGGCAATCTGTCCTCAGCTTGCTGTAATACTTCTATTGGTTCAACAGTGTCTTCAGCACCCTGGACCTCTTCCTCTTTAGGAATTGTTGCATCTGTATATGCTTTGCTACTGCTTGGTATGTCTTGCACAAACATCTTTTCCATGTTGTTTTTATTTCCTGTCAAAATAGAAGAACTAGACCAGCCCTTATAGATAAGGCTGGTCTCATCAAATACCACATGCATAGACTATTCTACAACATGAGTTTTCTTGTTATAAACTCTATAAGCTCTACTATATGAGCTATAGCAAATAAGAACCCCCACATTTCATTTCTCTGCAAACTTTGTTAATTGAGATTTTCCATTGTTTAAGATGTAGCATTTTGAAACAAAGATTCTAATGTATGAAATTGTAGGTTGTTTGCCTTTCAGAATCTCATAGGGATTAATTCCATGAACCTTATTGATGGAAGCCCAATTAAGAACATAACATGCAGTATTGACTACCTTAGCCCAGAAGTATTCTGGGAGTAAGGAGTCACTAAGAAGTGTTCTCCCAGCTTCTATCAAGGTTTTATTCCTCCTCCCAGCCACACCATTTTGTTCTGGAGTCCTTGGGGAGGAGAACTCTTGGGTGATACCAAATTATTAACAAAACCTTATCATGGATTCAAATTAAATTGTGTGTCATGGTCAGTCCTAGTCCCGACCACAACACATTGTAAGTCATTCTGAATTGCCTTGACATGATATATAAAGACATTCAAGGTATCTGATTTCTTCTTAAGGAAGAATACTCATGTATATTTTGAGTGATCATCAACAATCACCAAAGTATACAACATCCCACCTAGACTCTAAATTGGCAAAGGACCAAACAAGTCCATGTGCAACATATATAGACATCTTTCAGTGTCTTTGGATCCAATACTTGTAAAGGTGTCCCTTGTTTACTTACCCATTTGGCAAGCATGACAGGGACCACTTTTAAAACATTTTAAATTTGGACTATTCCTAACAAGGTTTTTAGAGAATAGTCTATACATTGTCTAGTAGTTAATGTGGGCAAGTCTCTTGTGCCATTGAACACAAAGAGACTCATTTTCATTAGCTATATGACATACTGATGAAAGAGAATTACTGCATAGAAAATCTAAGCAATAAACATTGCCACTCCTAGAGCCTGAGAGAATGGTCTCTAAGTCATTAGACTTTTTGATCAAGCACTTGCCATTGTGGAATTCAATGACATAGCCTAAATCACATAGTTGACTTAGGCTTACTAAGTTGTGTTGCAACCCTTAAACATAAGCTACACTTGTGATTGAAACTGAAAGTGAGGTTAGATCTTAAATTAACTCTAGAGGGGTGGGGGGGGGGGGGGGGGTGAATATAGTATTAAAACATTTTATTAGTTTTATCACGGAATTAAAAATACTGATATATATATATATATATATATGTAGCAGAGTGATTTATAAGATACTGAAAATAAAACACAACACAACACAAGCACAGAAAAGTAAAGAAATCACAGAGGACACAAAGAGCTATAGTAGTTCCCCAATAAACCTGGGTACGTCTACTCTTCTACCACCCTTGGTAGGAATCCACTAGGATTTTTGATCAGGTGTCCTAACACCAACGAGCTTTTGATAAGGTACCCAAAAACCAAACATGATTTTTTGATCATGTGTCTTGCCACCAAGAGGTAAACTTTTGAAGGGAGTTTAAACCCTGTACAAGAGGGGATAGAAATGTTAGAATGTTCTTCTCTGTCAACAATCTGAGAGAAGACTCTAGTGGATGTTGATGTAGAAAAGCTCCCTCTGTCTGATATAAAATTGTTTGACAGTAGATGGTTGGAAGCTTTCTTTTGAATGCATAAACAGATCTTCCTGTAGCTGATGAATCTGAGAGAAATAGTTCTTCAGATTATTGTTGCACTTTTGAAGATCTGATCTTGTAGCAGATGACTGAGAGAGTATTGTTGAAGATGTTCTCAGTGTATGAGTGCTGCCATTGAGGAAGAAGAAGATCTGTTAGCTTTTGTTCTTCTTATTCTTCCTGTAACTTTCTTCCTTATTTTTCTCTGTATAGAAAATCTGTAATATGTTCGGTATATCTCCTTGTCATGAAAGCTGTGAAAGATAATCTATATATCTTCTTCCCTTTTCTTTCTAATAATATTTGAAAAATCAAATCCCTTGAATTAAGGAATAAATCTATCTCGGAACCATAAATCTGACACGCCGTATATCTCTTTCCTTTTCCATGAAAAGTCCTTTTCCGAGAAATGTCAACGGCTATAATCTTTAAATAATAAAAGGAAATATATTATCCTTACTTATCTGATATAATAGAGCCGTTGCTGAAGATATCTGAGTTCAATGAATAGAATAATATGATGTTCTGAAATGAATCTGCTGTAGAGATATTTTCGTCGATCTCAACAAATTTTGTCGATCTCAGAGCTGTGTTCGTCGATCTGAAGATATTCGTCGAACGCAGATTCGTAGACCACTGAACTGAGCAAAAACGTCGACCGCTGAGTTGGAATAAGATTGTCGACCGCTGAGCCGCTGAGACTGAAGATCGTCGACTACTGAGAATAAGCATGTTCGTCGAACGCAGAGTGCAAGCCGTTCGTCGAACGCAGAGTGCAAGCCGTTCGTCGAACGCAGAGAGCAAGACCTTCGTCGAACGCAGTACTGAGTTCGTCGAACGCAGAATCTGAATGATTTCTTTAGTTCTAATAGCCTAAACTCTTGACCCATTGACTATATATTGGGGTAAACTTGATCCTAGTCAATAGATAGTGATCCTAGCCCAAATTAGTAATAGGGTTGTTTCAACAATCTCCCTCTATTTGGGTTAGGACACTATTTGACAAAAATTAAAACAAGCAAAACAATAGAGCATATATATATATGATATATTTTAAATAGTTCATCATATATAAAATAAATAATACTCTGAGTTCTGAAACATTTCAATGAAAACAAAAATAATAAAAACCTTTTGACTTTTCTTAATCTGCTTTCTGAATTCTGAATTCTGATATTGTCTGAACTGAGTTCTTGCTTTCTGACTTTCTGAATTTGATCTGAACTGTAGCTTTATGATCTGAACTTGATATCTGCTCTAACAGAAATTATTTCTTAATATGCTTTGCTACCAATCAGAATTTGAATCTTGTCAAAACATCTTCTTCTAAATCTGTCAAAAACTGAATCTGAATTTGTTTCTTCTTCTATATCAAAAATCTGTATTCTGAATTTGCAATGTATGAAGCTTGTTCATAAATCATTTCTCTCTTTCATAAAATATGTTTGCCTGAGAGCATCTCCCCCTGAGACTGGAGCTTCTTCAACTTTCTCTCCTTGCCTAGTTCATAGAACATCTCCCTTGAGCAAAAACTGCATCAAATGGAGTTCTTTATAGACCTGAAAGCATTCTTCTTCATCAGCATCTCCTCTTGAAGCTTGAGCATCTTCAGAAAATAACTCCCCCTGTCAAAAATAAAATATCTCCACCTGACAAATAGGAGCTTCTTTAATACATGTCCCCCTGCCTAGTTTCAGGAAGATCTGGAGCTAGTCCTCTAGAAGAAGGGACATTTGAGGAGGTAGGGAAGGATGCCATCTTTATATTGTTATTGTTCCTGCAAAATGAAATAGAGATCAAGTGCAAAGGGAACTAGAAAGAGAAGCAATTATGTAGGCATTCAGTTAAAATGAAAAAGATTTGATTATCGTGACAGATTAGAAATAAAAGCTTCATCAAAACTGGGTTCGACGAAAAATGAGTTTTCGTCGATCTCGGTTCAACGAACTTGATGACTTCGTCGATCAACGTTCGACAAAAAACTTGATTTCGTCGATCTCAGTTAGATGAAGAGATGGGATAAGTAGAAAACTTAATTTTTTATCATATTGAATCTCCATCTATCATTCCTAGCTGATTTATAAAGAAAATATGTTTCTTTTCATCCAAGGGCTTGGTGAATATATCACCTCTTTGCAAATCAGTAGAGATGAATTATAGGCAAATTTTATTTTTATCCACATTATCCATAAGGAAGTGGTGCCTAATTTCTATGTGTTTAGTCCTACTACGGAGAACTGGATTTTGTGCTATAGATATTGCACTAGTATTGTCACAAAATATAATTGAATTATTTAAGTTGACACCATAGTCTAAGAGATGATTTTGTATCCACAATATCTATGAGCAGCAACTGCCTACAGCTATGTATTCAGCTTCAGCTGTTGATGTAGACAAAGATGTTTGTTTCTTACAAAACCAAGAAACAAGCATATCACCAAGAAACTGACAAGTTTCTGATGTGCTTTTCCTGTCTACTATGCATCCATCATAATCTGAATCTAAGAATCCAGTTAATTCAAATTCAAATGTTGTTGGATACCAAAGTCCTAGATTTGGACAACCCTTTATATATCTCAAAATTCTTTTTAATAAATATAGGTGAGATTCTTTGGGGTTAACTTGGAACCTAGCACAAATGCAAGTAACAAACATTATATCAGGCCTACTTGCTGTTAAATAAAGTAGTGAGCCAACAATTGCTCTATATACTTTCTGATCAACAGGTTTCCCTGATTCATCATTATCAACAATAGCATTAGAGGGCATGAGTGTTTTCATGGTGGAAGAATCAGACATACTAAATCTTTTCACTAATTCCTTAGCATACTTAGATTGGGATATGAAGATTCCATTTGGAGTTTGCTTCACTTGAAGACCAAGGAAGTATGATAGTTCACCCATACTACTCATTTCAAATTTAGATTGCATTAGATTAGAGAATCTTTTGCATAGATTTGAATCAGTAGAGCCAAATATGATATCTTCTACATATATTTGAACTAGCAAAGTTTGATTTTTATGTATCCAGAAAAATAAGGTTTTATCAACTATGCCTCTACAGAATTTATTCTCTAAAAGAAAACTGGCTAAGGTCTCATACCATGCTCTGGGAGCTTGTTTGAGACCATAGAGATCTTTATTAAGCTTAAATACAAAAGAGGAGTGAGTTGGAGAGATGAAACCTGGTGGTTGTTCCACATAAACTTCTTCTTTGATGTCTCCATTAAGAAAAGCACTCTTCACATCCATCTGATATACCTTGAATTTCTTGAATGCAGCAAATGCAAGGAAGATCCTGATTGCTTCTAACCTTGCAAATGGTGCAAAAGTCTGATCATAATATATTCCATCTTCCCGTGAGTATCCTTGAGCTACAAGTCTAGCTTTGTTTCTCACAATATTGCCATCTGCATCTAGCTTGTTCCGGTAGACCCATTTAGTTCCAATGATTGGATGATTCTTTGGTCTAGGAACCAATTCCCAAACTTTGTTTGTCTCAAACTGATTGAGCTCCTCTTGCATAGCAATGATCCAGTTGGGATCTTGTTCTACATCTTGTACGGATTGAGGTTCCATCTGAGAGAGAAAACAAGTGTGCATCAGATTCTGATTAGCTCGATGCCTTGTTTGGACACCAGATGATATGTCTCGAATTATTTGAGATTTGGGGTGATCTCTAATATTGACATAATTAACAGGCATAAAGGGATCAACATTATTTGTAATTAATTCCTCTTGTGGAATGTTACTTAATGCTTCCTTTTCAGTTACAGTTTTACTGATTTCTTCATCAGTTTCTTCACCATCCTATTGTACAGGATTTAGAGATCCTTCCTTCTGTAGAGCTAATTGATCTAGCTGCTAACAGAGTGTAAGTGCCTGCAGGTATTCTATGGTAGAAGAATTCTTTTGCTTGTAAAACATGTTAGTTTCATCAAAAGAAACATGCATAGATTCTTCAATTTTAAAAGAGGATTTGTTAAATATCCTATATGATTTGCTGATTATTGAATAGCCTAAGAAAATTCCTTCTTCAGATTTTGGTTCAAATTTCCTAAGGTATTTTTTGTCATTATTATGAATAAAACATTTACAACCAAATGGTCTAAAATAGTTAACTTTAGGTTTCTTCCCTTTAAGTAACTCATAGGGAGTCTTACCCTTAAGTTTATGTATCAAACTCCTATTCAACACATAATTTGCTGTGCTAACAGACTCTGCCCAAATAGATAGGGGCAAATTAGCATCTGCAAGTAATGTTGTTGCTGATTCAATTAGGGTTCTATTTTTCCTTTCAACTACCCCGTTTTGTTGAGGAGTTCTAGGAGCTGAGAAGCAATGCCTGATACCTTCCTTCTCATAGAATTCTTGCATGAGAAGAGACTCAAACTCAGTGCCATGATCACTTCTGATCAATGCAATCTAAGTAGAATACTCAATCTAAATGGTATTAAGAAAGTCTGTAAGAACTTTAATGTTATCTGACTTTTCTCTCAAAAAGAACACCCAAGTGAATCTAGAGAAGTCATCTATAATAACTAGAGTGTATGACTTCCCCCCCTAAACTCCTTGTTGCTATTGGTCCAAAAAGGTCCATATGTAGCAAGTATAAGATTCTAGGTGAATCACTTTTAGATAATGATTTAAAACTGTTTTTAGTTTGCTTGCCTAGTTGACATGCCCTGCAAAGACCTTCCTTCTTGTATGAACCAGAAGGTAATCCTCTAACAAGATTGTCCTTAGATAATTTAGCAATGGTCTTAAGATTTACATGTCCTAATCTCTTATACCAAAGTTCACTAGGTTTGCTTAATTGATTAAATAAACAGATTTCTGATTTTGATGAGTTGAAATTTACTAAATAAATATTTCCTTGCCTAATACCTGATAAGACAGTAATATTATCAGAAGACATAATAAGGCATTTTGATTTATTAAAAGTTACCTGATACCCTTCATCACAAAATTGGCTTATACTGATGATGTTGTGCTTCAGTCCCTTGACATAAGCTACCTCTTTGAAGGTGACTTCTCCAACCTTGACTTTTCCATATCCTTTTATTTGTCCACAGTTGGAGTCTCCAAATATCACTTTTGGTCCAAGCTTTGCCTTGTAGTTGTTCAGATTGGCATTGTTTCCTGTCATATGCTTTGAGCATCCACTGTCCAAGTACCATTGTTCTTTTATTCTAGGATAGCCGTGTACCTGCAAAAATAGAAAAACAATCTATTTGTTCTTGACCCAGACTACCTTGGGTCTTTTTGAATTTCCATAAAAATCAGAAATAAAGGATATTTCAGGTAGATCCTTATAGCCTTTTGGATGATATATCCTAGGAGGAATTATCCATTCAGTTTAAGGATTCTTAGTATGTTTGGAATAAGAATTCTTTAAATTTTCTGTATAATTTCTGTTCGACGAACTTGGCTGAGTTCGTCGATCGCCGTTCGATGAATGAATGAGATTTCGTCGAGCGACGTTCATGTAATGACTATACTGAAAATCTGTCTTCAGCTTTCGTCGATCTCCGTTCAATGAATTGAATTCATTTCGTCGAACTCCGTTCGACGAATTCTGCTGAATTCTTTTATTCTTAACAGCCTTGCTTGAAATATCTTTATTTACTTCTACAACCTCTTTGCCCTTAGCAGAAATGAATTTTATAGGTGTAGATAATATGTTTTTCTTAATGAGATGTGACTCACTTGATGAAGCACCCAAGCCCAGTTTTCTATTAAGTCTAGCATTAACAGTACTTGTGATGTCAATCAATTTGATGCTTCTCCCATTGAGGGATTCTTCAAACTTCTTAGCTTCAGACAACTTGTTCTCAATGAGAACAATGTGTTCCCTGGAGGCAGCCAAATCTTTCTTAAGATTGACATTTTCTTCACTTATTTGATTCATTTCAGCCAACTTATATCTGAGAGAGATTATTTCCTTCTCAGATTTGAGTAAGTCTAAGCAAAGAACTTTGAATTCATCTTTGAATTCAATTGAATTGAAATCAAAATTTGATATTACCTGATCAGTATCATTGTCAGCTTCAGCTTCTGATTCTTCTTCATCTGAGTTATTTGCTGAGGCATTGATAGCCATCATACATAAGCTTCTTTCTTCTTCATTATCTTCATCATCAGAAGAGCTGGATGAAGATGCAAGATCTGACTCACTGCTTGAGTCATAAATGGCCATCAAGCATTGGTCATTTTCCTTTGATTCTTCTTCATCTTCAGATGAGCTGGATGATGATTCTGATTCAGTTTCACTCCAAGTTTCTGCTACAAATCCTCTTCCCTTGTGTTTGTGCTTGTGGGAGGAAGATTTGCTGGAGTGATTCTTGTCTTCTTTTTCTTTTCTCTTTTCCTTCTTGTCCTTCTTGTTTTGATTCTCTGGACAGTCAGGTACAATGTGTCATGGTTTCCTGCAACCAAAACATATAACTTCTTCAGATGGAGCTTTTCCATACCTTGGTTTTTCATAGCTCCTAGATGACTTTCTCCTGAAGTCTTTTCTTGCCATCTTGTAGAATCTTTTGGCAAGTAGACTCATCAACTTCTCATTGTCAAGAGTCTCTCCTTCTTCTTCTGTAGCTTTGAAGGCAATGTTCTTTTCCTTCTTTGTTGCTGGAGATGAAGTGGGATGTTCAGCTTCTCTGGATTTTACAAGCTGCTCATAGGATTTGAGCTTGCCTAACAATGTCTTAGTAGTAATCTCATTGAGGCCTCTGGCTTCCTTGATAGGCCAGATCCTAGAGTCCCATGTGCTGGGGAAGCACATTAGGATCTTGTCATTGATCTCAGTGATAGAGATCACTTTGTCCAAAGATTTCAGCTCATTGATGATGAGTCTGAGTCTATTGTACATATCAGCCATTGTCTCAGATTCTCCCTTTTTGAAATTCTCATATTGAGAAATGAGGTGGGATCTTCTATCCTTTCTTTCATTAGCAGATCCTTCAACCATATTGTTGAGAGAAGTCCAGATCTCTCTTGCTGAAGTGCATTCCACCACTTTCTGAAAAATGTCATCAGACATTGTTTGCGCCAGAATGTTCATGGCTTTTGCATCAGCACTCCTTTGCTTCTTTTAAGCATCTGTCCACTCAGGAAGTGGGACAGCATTGTTATTTGCTGCTGCATCAATACTTGTTGATGCTGAGGGAGAGGGAGGTCCTGTCAAAATAACATTGAATATTTCTTCATCAATAGAGTTCATATATAACCTAATCCTTGCTTTCCATAGTGCAAACTTATTTAGATTGCACATAGGAGGTCTTGTGCTTGAATACTCTTTGTTTTGTGCCATGAGTTTTTAAACAAAAATAAATAAAATAAAAACTCTGAAAGAATTTAAGATCTAATTGATCTTTGTGATTCAGGTGTTAGCCTGTAAAGAATCAACTACCCTCTGATACCAATTGAAAGTGAGGTTAGATCTTAAATTAACTCTAGAGGGGGGTGAATAGAGTATTAAAACTTTTTATTAGTTTTATTGCGGAATTAAAAATATTGATATATATATATATATGTGTAGCAGAGTGATTTATAAGAGACTGAAAATAAAACACAGCACAGCACAAGCACAGAAAAGTAAAGCAATCACAGAGGACACAAGGAGTTATAGTAGTTCCCCAATAAACCTAGGTACGTCTACTCTTCTACCACCCTTGGTAGGAATCCACTAGGATTTTTGATCAGGTGTCCTAACACCAATGATCTTTTGATAAGGTGCCCAAAAACCAAACAGGATTTTTTGATCAGGTGTCTTGCCACCAAGAGGTAAACTTTTGAAGGGAGTTTTAACCCTGTACAAGAGGGGATAGAAAGGTTAGAATGTTCTTTTCTGTCAACAATCTGAGAGAAGACTCTAGTGGATGTTGATGTAGAAAAGCTCCCTCTGTCTGATATGAAATTGTTTGACAATAGATGGTTGGAAGCTTTCTTTTGAATGTATAAACAGATCTTCCTGTAGCTGATGAATCTGAGAGAAATAGTTCTTCAGATTATTGTTGCTCTTTTGAAGATCTGATCTTGCAGCAGATGACTGAGATAGTATTGTTGAAGATGTTCTCAGTGTATGAGTGCTGCTATTGAGGAAGAAGAAGATCTGTTAGCTTTTGTTCTTCTTGTTCTTCCTGTAACTTTTTTCCTTCTTTTTCTCTGTACAGAAAATCTGTAATATGTTCTGTATATCTCCTTGTCGTGAAAGTTGTGAAAGATAATCTGTATATCTTCTTCCCTTTTCTTTCTAATAATATTTGAAAATCCAATCCCTTGAATTAAGGAATAAATCTATCTGGGAACCAAAAATCTGACACGCCGTATATCTCTTTCCTTTTCCATGAAAGTACTTTTCCGTGAAATGTCAACGGCTATAATCTTTAAATAATAAAAGGAAATATATTATCCTTACTTATCTGATATAATAGAGCCATTGCTGAAGATATCTTAGTTCAGAGAATAGAATAATATGATCTTCTGAAATGAATCTACTGTAGAGATATTTTTGTCGATCTCAGAGCTGTGTTCGTCGATCTGAAGAAATTCGTTGAACGCAGATTCGTCGACCGCTGAACTGAGCAAAAATGTAAACCGCTGAGACGGAATAAGATCGTCGACCGCTGAGCCGCTGAGACTGATGATCGTCGACTGCTGAGAACAAGCCTGTTCATCGAATGCAGAGTGCAAGCCGTTCGTCGAACGCAGTGAGCAAGCCGTTCGTCGAACGGAGTATGGAGTTCGTCGAACGCAGAACCTGAATGATTTCTTGAGTTCTAACAGCCTAAACTCTTGACCCATTGACTATACATTGGGGTCAACTTGATCCTAGTCAACAGATAGTGATCCTAGCCCAAATCAATAATAGGGTTGTTCCAACATAAACAATTCCATTGGAGATCATACCATATCCTTTGGTGATTTCCCTTTCAGATCCACCAAAGATGACTTTAGGTCAATTCTTCACAGCTGTGTAGTCCTGTAGAAGATTTCCGATTCTTATTATGTGCCTTGAGCACCCACTGTCCAAGTACCATATTTGATTGAGGCTGGTACTTGAACTAACCTGCAAGAAGGAGTTTAGTTACCATTAGGAGCCCAAATAATTTTGCGTCCTAGGTCCTTATTAGCATGATGAAATGACCTCACACCTGCTGCACCCTTTGTAGGAAGACTCTTCTTTGCACTTCGCAAATTGGAATTGTGCCAACAATCAATGGCAAAGTGTCCCACTTTACGACAACACCAACATTCATGAATATTGTATCTCCGCTTCTGAACATTTCTTGAGGAGAGAGCATCACTGTGCTTATGTTCAGGAGGGGAGAAAACAACATTTTTCATGTTTCTTTCAGCAATGATCTGGCTAAATGTTAACCTCTGTACAGTCTTGGCACCCTTTGTCTTAAAGGCATCAACTTGCTTTGGCTTGGGGATCAGGCAAGATTGAATGGCATCAGACACTAGGCAATAGGACATGTCTACAGGTTTGACAGCAGCCATGTTCATTGCTGGACAGAACTTGGAAGAGCTAGCTTCCATACTCTTGAATGATGGGGCAGAAGTACCAAATACAAATGGTCAAGGTTGGACCATTTGAATTTCTTCATGGGTAGCCTTCATGGCACTCATTCCCTTGCTCTTTCTTCGACTATGGGAAGGCGTGTTTTCCTTCCTATAGGAGCTTCCATTCTTCTAGTGACCATAAATGCTGTCATGATCATACCTGTTAGAAGGAAGCAACACCTTATGAAAGGTGGTTTGAGGCTTAGCCTCGTCCTTGCTCTTTTCTCCACTCCCTTCTCCTACTTCCATTTTATTGAACCCTAGTCCTCTCCTATAGGTTTGAGAAGAAAAGATGTCAATAATAGGAAGCACAGATTTGGGCTTGGAGAATTGAGCCACTTGGCCTTTTCTTTCACAAGCTTCTCCGCAAGGTCCTTTATGACCTTGTTCTTTTCGGATATGGTGCTCAAATGCACAATTATTATTCCCTTTAGATGGCTTATTTGTCTACTCATCTGAGTCACCATGGTAGGTGACTCAGTGCATTCTTTCTCAGCCATCTTAAGGGAAGCAATTTCCGGGGCTTGCCTCTTGGCCAGCTTCTTGCTCTTTTTCAGAGATTCTAAGAGAGCACCATATCTATCAATCAATTGATTGGCATCTTCCTCAGAATCAGATTTAGTTCCACCAATTGATGAAGGTGCTTCTGATTCTAGGCTTGTCTCATAATCAGAAGAAGAGATGGAATGAACCAGTACCTGTTTATTGTCAGAATTGTTCTGACTTGCTTCATCATCAGTGATGGCCATAAGGCCTAGCTGATCCTTGTCCTCTTCATCCTACTCAATACCACTATCTGAATGTGATAGAGGGGCCCTGTTCCAACCTTGGCAGCAGGAAGATTTTCATCCTCTTCTGCTATAAACAGCCCAATGTAGACTTCCTCTTCATTATCTGAATCTGAAGTTGAGGATTCATATTCACTCCAGCTCTTTCCTTTCTTTGCTAGGAAGGATTTTTCACCCTTCCTTTCCTTTTGGTGGTGATGTTTCTTATCACCCTTTTCCTTCCTTTTGACTGGACATTCAGCTATGACATGTCCAGGCTTGCTGCAGCAATAACAAATGATGTTATTTGAAACATGTTTACCAGATTTAGATTCATACCTGTCACCCTTAAGGTGCTGCCTTTCAGATCTGCTGTGGTCCTTCTTGAAGTGTGAGGAGGAGGAGGGCTTGTTCTTCCATTGCTTCCTCCTCCTCAACTTCTTGAACTGCCTTGAGAAGGAAGCAAACTCCTCATCAGATGAAGAGTTGTCTGAAATGCTGTTCTCAGACTTATCTGATTTAGCACTCCTTCTTGGATGAGACACCATCCTGGCCTTGCTCTTCTTGGAGATGTCAGCCTTGAGAGCCACAGATATCTCCCTTGCATGAGCCCTTCTTGAAGTGTCCTCTTCCATTCTAACAGATAACTGCATCTCATAAGAGAGCAGCTTCCCAAATAAGTTATGGGTAGGAGTTTCACCAAGCTTGGCCACTTCCCTGATGGCACATATCTTTGTGTCCCAGTCTCTAGTTAGAGATCTTAGGAATTATCATTTAGCTCATAATCACTAAACACTCTTTCATAGGTTCTTAGCTCATTAACTATACTAAAGAACCTTTCATGGCAAATAAAAATGCTTTCCTGGCTCAGCTGCCTGAAAGCTTCATATTCATGGTTGATGAGTGATTTTCTATCATCCCTCACCTCAGATGTCCCTTCCATATACACCACTAGTGTATCCCACATTTCCTTGGCTGTTGTGCAGTGCACCAAGTTCTGAGATGTAGAGTCATCAATTGCATTAACAAATATGTTTTGGGCTCTTTTATCCATAGTGAATAATGCAAGTTCATCCCTGGTCAACTCATTGAAAGCCTTGGCCACTCTACTAGTTGGATCTATGGTGGAGGCAGTTTGAAAAGTGAAAGGCCCTTGTTTAACTGTGATGTTGATCCTTGGGTCTGATGCTTCCATAAACAATCTAATCTTTTTCTTCCATATGCCAAAGTTTTCTTTGTTGTATATGGGCAACTTCATGGATCCCATCTCCTTCTGCAATCCAGTGGAGGCCATTGGATTGGGATATGACTACTCCTTTATAGGATCTAGTCAGACAGTTATGTCCTTCTTGACCAACCTCCCTCTAATACCACTTGATGGTGTAAATAGGATGTAGTCTTAGTCACCTAGAGGGAGGGGGGGGGGGGGGGGGGGTGAATAGGTCTCTTTTTGTGTTAGGCTTTAACCTAGCAGTCTTCTGAGTTTATGTTAGTAATGAATCAAGTACACAGAAAACACTCAAGACTTTATAGAGGTTCATCAAGACAGGGTGTCTTGAGTAGTCCTCTTCCCCCCTTCACCTTTCGAACAATGAGTTAGATAAGGCCAACACCTCCAAAATCATCTCCAAGAGCTTACAACACAGATCCCTCAGGATCTCTCAGGTTTTCCCAAACCCTACCTTAGGATAAATAACCCTACCTCAGATCTCACAAAGATCCTACACACAAGCTGACCTCTCAGCTCTACTACTCAGGCCAAACAACCCTACACCTTAGGCAAGGTTGCCATACAATCTCAGAACTGTTAAGTTCCTACAGAAGTAATAATAGATGATTACAATAGAAGATAGAATAGATCAAGCCTTGGTCTTCTGTTGTTGAACAACTGTTGTTGCTGTCTAGAAACAGGGAAGAGTAAGATGGCCTCAACTCTGATTCTTTCTGATCCTTTCCTTCAGTGGATGAATGAGGATCAACTTGTCTTGTCTTGAAACAATCAAGAAGAACAGACTTTGTCTCCTTCCAGCTTCAAGAAGCATGAAGAGAACACTTGAGGGTTGTCGTCAATGGAACAGTTAATTGCTTTTCTTCAGTGAGATGGAGAGAGCTTTTACAAAACCCTAACTGATTCTTTTATACCCCTCTATTCTTCAACGACTATCAGATGTCGTCCTGACACAGTATGGGAGTGATTGGAACATCCTCTCTTGCTTTACAACATGTTGCGCCAAAAGGAAACCCGCTAGATCATTTGATTCTTTCTCAGTGGTTGGGCTGAGATGGCATGCAGTCTCAATGGCTATTTCTGTTCCGTCCCAGCGGATCCGTTGAGACAGACAGTTGTCTCAGCGGTTTTCCTCTATCCGCAGCTCAGCTAGCCCAGACACCTTCTTAGAGGCTCCTTGCCTTGTTTCAGCGGTTCAGCTGTGACTGAGAGCTTATCTAAGTGGTTTTGGCAGCAAGCCAACTGAACTTATTTCACACCTTTGTATGACCTAACCCTGCATGGTCATGAGATGAAATAGGGTTTATCAAATACAACTTGTACTTAACATTGAGTGTGAAGCTTCTTCAAATCAAGGGAACATTGATGGTCATATTCCCAACACATGGCGGCTTCCTAAGCAAAGAAATTTGCCAAGAAGTACTCCCAAATGGAGGCTGAACTGTTAAACTAAAAAAAAGCCTTCCAGGGTTTAAAGGATTTTGTGTCTTCCTCCATGGTCACAAAAGAGTTCTTAACCTCTCTGGCCAGCAAGGTTAAAAAGGGGGAGAACATTTTGGAGGAAGAAATACCTGTCTTAGATTTGAGTGGACAAGATAAAGGTGATGCTAATGAAGCTTCTGCTCCTGAGAAAGTCACTATCTTTCAAGATGCACAGATCCAGGGGGAGCTTGCAGATCAGGGGGAGTCTGCTCCAAAAAAGCAGGATGAGGAAGACAGAGTAGAAGCAAATTAGGGGGAGTTTCCAGTAATTCAGGGGGAGCTTGCTCCAGATGTTCAAAGAAATTTGGATACTGAAATGGCAGCTATGAGTACAATAGTGGTTCAGGATGAGACTCAGATTGAAATAGCGCTAGATCAAGTAGCAAAGATTGCTCAGGAAGCTGCCCAACAGGCTGAAGTGAATGCACTATCTTAGGGGGAGCTTCCCAAAGTCATTACTAATGAAGATGAAGAGGATGAGCCCTTGCAGGTTGCTCCAAGGAATGTTGCCCCAAAAGTGTTTTGCAGAAAAAGAAGAACTCCTGAGAAGGACTAATGAAGCTTAGGTATTCTATAACAAATTATTCTTCCTGGGAAACAACTGTGGAGACCTATATATTTCTTGACAACTGAATGATATTGCTTGTTTTTTTAGTCTATTATCTTCTTATATATATTGTCTTGAATGTATTCTTGATTATATAACATAAATGAGTGAAATTACTTTATTCAATTTGTAAAATTTGTTAAGATAAATAGGGGGAGAATGTTGGGAAAAACCCCTTTGATTTAACTTAGCAAATTACCTAAAAGTGATTTTATCTCTTAGGATTGAGTTACCCATTGTATAGTGAGGGTAATCTGGTCATTAGATGTCTTAGGATGTCACACTCAACCTAGGGTGTCAAGACCAGATCAAGAGAAGCAAAATTGGGCAAAGTTAACATTTGCGTCGAATAGAATTCGACGCAACGTCAAGTTATTATCGACGCAACACTGACTAGAAGTCTAAGTGGTTCACCTTTCTGTCAAAGTAATTCAAGTGGACATTACGTCGAATAGATATCGACATAGAGGCCATGGACCCATCGAAGTACTTTGAGAAGTTGACGCAGCTTCTACTTCAACTCAGCGCAGAAGGAAGTATCTGTGAAGCCATCTAAAGTCGACGCAGATAATGAAGTTCAGATCCATGCCCTTTAACTCGACGGTTTCGTTGATAAGATATCGACACAACATCGACTAGTAGAGTTCAAATCAGGGCAAGGATGAATTCGAAGGTGCTCCTACAAGAACTCGAAGGTGCGTCGATAAAAGAGGAAGTGAACTCGACGCTACGTCGATTACAGTATGAAAAGTAAAACCTTTTCAGCTGTCATTTTGGACCTTCTCTCATGGCCCACCTCACTCAAGACTGTTCCCCAACGACTCCTTAATTGCCTTAAATGGAATGAAGAATTAACAGAGGTCAGAGAAAAGATTTTTTGGAAACAAGCTTAATGTTTGGTGAACAGGTCGGGAATTAAGGAAGGAAAGAAAGAGAATTTTTCTTATGCAGAATACCTTTTCAGGACTTACCAAAAAGGGAATTAAATTCAAATCTGCAGTGGAATAATAAAAGGCAGGAATAGAAAGAGAAAAATAGAGCATTCATCACAATCGGCTATACTGTTCTATTGGGGCTTTTTCTCCTCTTCTTCTTCCTCTCTCAGGAACCCTAATAGAGTATATACAAAGAAGAAATAACTGATTCTCTCCCTCTCTCAGAACAGAACAGAACAAGGCTGCTCATCATCACAGTCTTATGGCAGCCAAGAGTTCGATCAGAAAGCAGAAATAGAAAGGATTTGACATTCATAAGCTCCTGCAATACAACAGTATCATAAGCATGAGTTAATCAAGAGCAAATTCAGTGAAAGATTCAAGAAGCTATTCTTCATACAGTCTTCATAAGAATTCTGAAAACAGAATTCTTCCTCTTCTCCCCTTCTTTCTTTCTCCTTCTCATTCCCAACTGTACAGAGTTTTGAGAATCCCTCTTCAAAAGGATTCAGTGGTTCAAGATCTCCTTATCAAAAGATCTGGTGATTCAAGATCTCCTTATCAAAAGATCTGGTGGTTCATGATCTCCTTGTCAAAAGGTCAGTGGTTCTAAGAGTCTACTTACCAAAAGACTTAGGCACAGTTGGTGCATTCCTACCAGGTGGTAGAAGAGGGGAGTAGCCACATTTTGGGGAACCTCTATAAAAAATCTGTGTGTCTTCTAGATTGTTAATTTTCTCTGTTGTCCCTATTAGCTTTGATTATTTTACTATTTTCCTGCTTTATATTTCAACATTATTTTATTCTGGATAAGTATTTGTTGGAGCATAACACTTAGGTTTTTATTGTACTTGCACAGTTTGGTTAGAAATAAATTTAAATCTCTATTCACCCCCTCTAGAGGATTCTCAGAGGCACACTATGCACTTTCAAAAGGTCTAAAAAGGTTGAAGAGTCCATTCATGTGAAGTTTGATGAATTTGTTCCTTGTGTAGATTTTAACAGTGCAGGAAAAGAAAAGGAACCACCTTTACCCTTGGAGGATGATAATGTTGAACAACTTGGAGGTGAGAAAGAAATAGAGCTGATACAAGAAGAGTTTGTGCCTCCAAGTGCACTTAGATTCACAAAAGATCATCCAAGGGAACTTGTCGTTGTAGAACCATCAAGAGGGATAACGACACGCTCTTCCATTCATGAATCCTTCTCTAATTTATGCTTTGTTTCTAAAATTAAACCTAAAAATGTCTCTACCGTGCTAAACGATGAATTTTAGTATTTTGCTATTCATGAAGAATTTGAAAAATTTGAATGTAATAAGGTTTGGAATCTTATAGAAAGACTATCAAATCATCCGGTAATAGGCTTAAAATGGATTTATAAAAATAAATTAGATAGTGAATCTATAATTACTAGGAACAAAGCTCGCTTTGTAGCTCAAGGCTATTCATAAATCGAAGGGATAGAATTTGATGAAACCTTTCCACCTGTAGCTCGCTTAGAATCCATTCAAAATTTTCTTGCCTTTGCAAGCTTCAAAAGATTTAATCTCTTTCAAATGGATGTTCAAAGTGCCTTCTTAAATGGAATTATTATAGAAGAGGTTTATGTTGAACAACCCCCCAGCTTCATAAATGAAAAATACCCTAATCATGTTTTTAAACTAGATAAAGCACTGTATGGTTTAAAACAAGCGCCTCATGCGTGGTATGAAAGACTAACTTCATTTTTATTAGAACATGATTTTGTAATGGGACGTGTCGATAATACACTTTTTATCAAACATGTTAATAATGATCTAATCATATTACAAATTTATGTAGATGACATCATTTTTAGAGCCACTAATGATAAATTATGTAATGAAGTTGTAAGTGTGATGCAAAAAGAATTTGAAATGAGCTTAGTAGGCGAACTTACTTATTTTCTTGGTTTTCAATTAAAACAAAGAAATGATGGACTATTTATAAATCAATCTAAATATGTTCATGACATGTTAAAAAGATTTGGATTTGAAACTTTAAAATAAGCCTCCACTCATATGAGTGCCTCTCTAAAATTAGGAAAAGATGAAGACAGAATATCTATTGATCAAACACTATATAGAGGAATGATAGGGTCATTATTATATCTAAGAGCGTCTAAACCCGATATTATGTTTGTCGTTTGCTTATGTGCTAGATTTGAAGCTAATCCTAAAGAATCTCATTTAAAAGCATCAAACAAATTTTCAGATATTTAATCGGATCATCTAATCTAGGCCTATGGTATCCTTATAATGATACATTTATTTTACATGGATATTCCGACTCTGATTATGCTGGGTGTTCACTAGATCGTAAAAGCACAAGCGGCACATGTCACTTCTTAGGCCCTTCACTAGTTACTTGGTCGAGTAGGAAACAGAATTCTGTTTCGCTCTCCACCACCGAGGGCGAATATGTCGCACTAGGAAGTTGTTGTGCACAAGCCCTTTGGATGAGTCAAACACTAGAAGCCTTTGGGGTGTATCTAAATAATATTGAATTAAAGTGTGACAACAAAAGTGTAATAGATCTAACAAACAATCTCGTTCATCATTCACGATCCAAACACAGATGTGCGTCATCATTTCATTAGGGATCATATTAAGAAAGAACATGTGAGAGTTAGCTTCATAGGCATTGAATCCTAACTTGTAGACATATTCACAAAACCTCTCCTCGATGCTCGTTTCAACATGCTTAGACTTGATTTGGGAGTCTTAGATATATAAATTTGAGCCTATAAATTTTTAGTGTGGGTAGCAACCAATAACACCTAAATATCTTGAGAAAGGGAGGTTTGGGATGTCACCCCATCATATCTCCTAGTACCGGTGCAAAACCTTCACAGGGTAGACCTCCGGAAGTCCAAGATCCACTTTAAATTGCTAAGTCCAACTAAAGTCTCACAAAGATCAAAAGTAATTATAGACTCATGCATTCTCCTGCAATAACTAAAAAAGAAAATTATCATATATCTTAAAATATGAATTTATCTGCATCACCATCATCAAAATTGAGCTAAAAAGCACTAACGCTTGGCTCTATCAATAATGCCCCACGCTAGCATTTATCTCTAAACTAAATAACTCTTTTTGCCTATTCATTTATATACTTCTATATATATTTGTTTAAATCTTAATTACTTTTTCATTGCCAGAAAAATAAATAACAAATAAGAAATATAAAAACCATTTTAAAACTACAAAAATATGCTTAAACAACCTTCAAATCATATCCAATATCTCTGAAATTTCTACACTAAGAAGGTCTATATACATACATTCTCTTCCAATGAATTTTTTTTCAAAAACCTTAAAAAATAATGTCCTGTTTGGGCGTTGAGTAGTTAACGCCAGACGTTAGCTATTTTGACCAAATCGAAATTCTATTTTTTCTAACCTATTTCAAGTATTTTTCTAATGCATTTTCTCAGTTTCTTTTCTCTACTTTGAAATTATTCTGTTATTAATTTGTTAGTTTTTATTCCAAAATACAAAAAAAATTCAAACCTCCAAAATGCTCAAAAATATGCTTGTCATTTGTTTTGTTTTAAATACTTACAAAATTATGGTTTGACTATAAGACTTCACAAGAACAAACATCTTAGTTATTTTGTTTCAAATGGTCAAAATTTATTTTGGCATACACACAAAGATTGCCTTCAATGTCTAATTTTAATTTCAAATTTCCAAAATATTGTTCTATCTTGTCATGCCTTGACCTTAATCTGATTATGTGTAAGGAAATTGTCTAAAGAAAATTGTGTATGATTGCCTAGCATGCCTCTAAGTATGAGTAATGTTTTATGCTAATCAATGATTCATTCACTCACTAATTTGTTAATCCACATGTGCTCATAATCTTAGTCTTGCATGATTGTGTAGTGTAATAGTTTTAACTTACCTACACCATCTTTCAATCATTAAATTTCTTGCACATATAGAAGTGTTATTTCAATATTATTAGTGTTTGCAAAAACAAGTGAATTTGAAGACCTTTTGGCCCCAAATTACAAAAATATGAAATAAAATGCCAAAGATAACTCCACCAATCACTACTCACCCTCCTGATAAGTCTTAATGAGCAATGTGAGGTTGAGCACCTTGGAAAGAATTGTAAAGTGACTTCTGCAAACATAATTTTTTTTTAAAAATGCTTATGTGATCCTCCAAGCAATACTTCGCTCCCTGATAAATCTTAATGAGCATTGTGTGGGCGAAGCAACTTGTAGTTGTACTCATGAAATGTGCTTTGAAATTTTATTCTAAAATTGATGTGTGAAAGTAATTATATGATTACAATCTTAATATTGTTGTTACTATTTCATTAAATAAGTCACGTGTTTTGATTATTTCACTTGTATACTTTTATCAAAACACTTTATGCACACATCATTATTTTTATAAAGCTTCTACTCATGAGAATTGGATCCTAAATGCAAAATTACATAATTCTCTAAACTCTTAAGTAAAAGCACTAGATTGCAGCGCATGCTTTCTACAATGTTTTCTTTACTTGAAATACGAATTCATTACATTGTAGTCCTTATCTTTTTGAAAATTTTAAATCATGCTTGCCTATTTGTTATGAAAATTTCCAAAGTTAATGCTCAAATGTGAAAAGTCTAGACGTATTGTTGGAATGGCTAAACTATAACAAAAATACTACTCTTAATTGTTTTGTTTTTGTTTTCCGCATTTCTAATTTGATCATGTATTTCTTTTACCATGCCCTATCATGATAATTTTTAAAGATATTTTCTTCACTTGTGCTTGTCAAACTATATTGCATCTCTTCCAGCAAGTAGTTTCTTTTCAAAATTCTTTGAACAACAAGTGGTAGAATTACTTTGGTCAACAACTTGGAATGTTGTTCTTTCACGCTTATCATATCCATTCTTCGTTGTGCTACTCTCTCCCTTAGCTCGATCATGAATTACTTTATGTTCCTTACAAAGCTCTTAATCCTCTCTTAGTTATGTCCCAACTTTTGTCTTCTCTCTTCTAGTTTTGTTTCACTTCACCCACTTTTACTAATAACAAAAGGGGGAGAATAAAATGATAAATCATAATGAATCAAGGAGTAGGATTCACTAGATTAAGGGGGAGCATACACTAAGGGGGAGCACTTAAGTAGGGGGAGCACAATTTAGCAATCAATAATTCTTATTAATGTCTCTATATTGCTGAGTGTCATATATCCTTCTAAAAACACATCTCTCTAATATATGAATCTGATTTATCTCTATTGGATTTATTATTATAAAATGATAGAGATTGTTGAAATATGGTTTTTTGCATCCCTTTGGTTTTAGAATAACAAATCTTGCTTGTATTTGATCGTGGATGCCATTGTGTTTTTAGCATGCAGGCTTGAACAGATATGACACTAGGACCTTCCCACCATCTAAAAAGTGGAATGATGTCTAAGGCCAGGCGTTAGGACTTAACGCCGGTGTTCACTCTCGATCCCACCAAGACAAATGTGGCAAGGAGGGAAGCTGTCGTGATTAAAAGAGCACTTTAGGAATAATCTAACCTAACGCCAGCGTTAGCCTCAACGCTAGCGTTAGGGTTGACAAAAATGAATGTTTTCTAAAGTGCAGTATCTCCTTCCTAATTTGAGGATCCCAGCCATAAAAACATTTCTATATTGGGTCAACGCCAGGTGTTAGCCTTGACGCCGGCGTTAGCCTTGACGCCGGCGTTAGCTTCCAGTCCTATAAATAGGTGGATTTTGTCTTCTTCAACTACTAATCATATAGAGCCCTATCCTAGCACTTCTAAAACTCTGCAAGGGCTGTATTTTTCCAGACCACCATCTCCCATACAAATTCAAGAGAATAATTCAAGGAGGATCGGATCAACGCCTACACAACGCGAAGAACGCACGCTTTGACTTCGACGATATTCAGTGAACCTTTGCCATCTCCAAAGTTTTTCTTAGGGAGTTTTTATTTGTGTTTTTGTATTTTTTTATAACTCTTTTATTATAATCGTGAAGTAAATTCACCTCGTGTTGGCGACTAGGTCTGTGCAGGACTTAGGGAGGAATTTGCCTCGTGTTGGCGACTAGGTCTAGAGAGTAGATCTAGGGGGTGATCGAGGCCTTTCTAGGGATAGAAAGGCTAGAGTGGCTTGAGGCCAAATCTGTGGAGAGATCGGCTAAAGCCAACTGGATCATAGTGAGAAGAGTCGGTATAGAAAACAAAAAGAGTATTTCATATTTCGCCTTGGATTTCTGGCGTCATAGAAATCAGATTTTGTAACCAAATTTTATTAATGATAATCATGTCTTTTTTTATTTAATAAAATTTATTTACTACTCTTTATTTTTTATTCACTTTTATTCAAATAAAATATCAAAAGTTTTCTATAAAAACATAAAGTTTTCAAAAACCCTTATTCACCCCCCTCTAAGGGCGCCTCAAGATCCAACAGCTTGTCCATCAGCACAGACGTTCTCGCCAGTTATCACAAAAGGGGACTTGTTTTGCCGGGACACTCTGATAGTTTGTTAAGATGCAGTCTTAATCACCTAGAAGGGGGGGGGGGGGGGGGCGGGGGTTAATAGGTCTCTTTTCTTTTAAGCTTTAGCCTAGCTATTTTCTGAGTTAATGTTAGTAATACATTAAGCACACAGAAAACACACAAGGATTTATAGAGGTTCCTCAAGACAGGGTGTCTTGAGTAGTCCTCTTTTCCCATTCTCCTTTCTAACAATGAGTTAGATAAGGCCAACACATCCAATCTCAGCTCCAAGAGCTTACAAATCAGATCCCTCAGGATCTCTCAAGTTTTCCCAAACCCTACCTCAGGCACAACAACACTACCTTAGGCACAACAACCCTACCAACTCAGACCGATCAAGAAGTCCTACCTCAGATCTCCACAGAGATCCTACACTCAAGCTGAACTCTCAGCTCTACACTCAGGCCCAACAGCCCTACTTCCTCAGGAAAAATGCCCTATAAACTCAGAACAAATATGTTCCTACTGAAGGTAAAAGTGAAGCTTACAACAGAAGATAAAATAGATAAAAATTTCCAAGCCTTTGTTCTTCTGTTGCAGATTTACTACAGTCGCAATATTGATCTAGGGAACAGTTCAGCAGCTTTAATCCTGCCCCTTTCTGATCCTTCTCTTTAGTAGATGAATGAGGATTAACTTGCTCTTCTTGAATCACTCAGGAAGAACAAACTTTCTTTTCTTACAGCTTCAGGAAATAGGAAGAGAAATCTTCTTGATAGCCTTCAATATAATAGTAGATAAAAGTTCTTTCTAAAAAAGCTTGCTTCTTCAATGGCCTAATTTGTTCCTTTATACTTCTTCAGTCTTCAATGGCTATTAGATATCCTCTGACAGAGTATGGAGGTGATTGGAACACCTTATCTTGCTTTTCTGCAGCTTGCGCCAAAAGAAAAACCCGCCAGCGCTTTTGAATCTATCTCAGCGGTTGGGCTGAGACAGCCAGTCTCAGCGGCTGCTACTGTCCCGTCTCAGCTGATCCGCTGTGAGAGACAGTTGTCTCAGCAGTTTCCTCTATCTGTAGCTCAGCAGGCCCATACTCCTTCTCAACGGCTCTTGGCCTTGTCTCAGCGGTTCAGCTGAGAATGAGAACTTATCTCAGCGGTTTTGGGAGTAAACCACTGAACTTATTCCACACCTTGGAATAACCTAACCCTCCATAGTCATGATGTAGAATAGAGTTTATCAAATACAACTTGTACTTAGCATTGAGTGTGATGCTTCTTCAAATCAAGGGAACATTGAGGGTAATATTCCCAACAATCTTTCCCTATTTGAAGAAGACAGAACACCCCCAATACTGAGGTACATTACAAATAAATACTTATCATGTAACTTCACTACATAGCATTCATCATAACATAATCATGTTTACATTTTTATGACATTACATATAAGGTCATAACATATAATACTCATGACAAGCATAATACCAACATAGTTTATCAAACCAATAATGTGATTGAGCAATTATGTCAAGGCATCACAGATTATCTTAAGCACAAACACAGAATAATATTAAGCTATGAATGAGATTAGCTCACAACATCAAGTAATAGATTCATCAACTCATTCATTTTCAATTCAGATGTAGTGTTGAGACATTGTTCAAGTTTTTCTTTTCTTAGAAGATGTTGAGCATTCAGCAGTGTCTGCAACAACTTCTTTCCCTTTGGTTGAGGCCTCTTTATCTGCATTTGCTGCTTCTATTTCAACAATCTTTTTCCTACTTTCTTGCCTTCTGAAGTACATATATGGCTTTGGAATGTACCTTGATGGCATCCTTCTTGGATTATCCTTTCTTACCAGATTTTCTTTGAATATTTTATCCCTTTTTGTGTTTCTTTCTAAATGTTTTATCCATTCTTCAGTGGGATAGATTTTATCAATGTCTTTGCAGACTTGTCCATGGCTTATCCATGAATTTAGAATTATGCTCTTGGAGTCTTCACTCCAGTATTCAAAATCTGGAGCTTTGGACTGATCTTCCCTCTGCTTAGCCATAAACTCTTCAGCTAGCATTGTATGTTTTCTCTCTATTTTCTTTGCCAGTCTTGCATTCTGAGCAAATTTCTTCTTATCTAGAGAAATCCCAATCTTCCGCTCTTTGCCTGTCCAGGAGGGGAAGGTTTAAGGCTTGCCTTGTTCCTTGTAGAACCTTGAGAGCTAGCTCAGAGTTTGTGATAGCATTGTTATCCTCCCCCTTTCTGGCTTCTTCAAATATCTTCTGATTTATGTCCTATTGAGCAGGAGTTATTGAGCCAGAAATTGTTTGAAAAACATTTTCAATATTAGCCTTCACCTCATCCTTGTTCCTATCAGCCTCACCATTCAGCTGCATAGCAGTGGTGTACACATATTCTTATATATTGTTTGAGGCTTTTTCTATTACCTCATCTGTCTTGCTGACATTATTCTTGACATATCTCATATCCTGCTCAGACATTTGAAGTTGTTTGTCCAAAGATCTTAGAATTGTGTTCTGAGACACCAGTGACTTCTCTGCCATATCAAACCACTTTGTCATTTGTTTTTTCAGGATTGCAGTGTCTTTCCTTGTTTTCCTTGACCTCAGCCATTACCTCAGATTTCACATTGAAGATGGACTGATCAATATATTCTTTAACTGTAGAAGCTGACTTGTCTACATAATCCTTCATAGATGTTAGATGAGTCTCTAACATGATTTTGAATGGCAATGAGAATGCTCTCATTAGACTATGAGGAGGTGGTGGTAGAAGCTTGTTGTTCAAGGATTAGAGGTTGTTTTATGCTGAATGTTAACTGCTGGAAGCTCCCCCTCAGCATGATGATCCTCTCCCTCAGTAGATTTGGCTGTAAGATCAATGTGGTCTGAGCTGTAACATCATCATTATCAGCAACATCCTTATTATAGCCATCATCTGTATTATTATCATTCTTATCATCATTAGCACCATCAACAGGTTGGTTGTGACCTGGTGATTCCCAGAGTGCTGGTTCATTATCAGGATTAAGCCTAATTCTTCTTTCAAGATTGAAGATGAATTTGTCAATCTGACCTGGCAAGTCCTGAGGTGAAGGCACTTTGTCCTCATTAATCCTGTGAGAGACAGCTTTACCAACATTATTATTATTAGCAACATCCATAGCAGATGGGTCTTGTTGTTGACCCCCCTTAGATAGGGCATCCATCTGGCCTTGAGGATCTGAAGTTCAAATTATTGAGGAATCAATAGTGATTAACAAATAGATTGGTTAAGATTAGATAACATTATTAGTAATGTGGAGGTGAAAGATTAATTACCAGGGGTGCTATTTATGTCCAAATCAGATTGATGGACAGGCTCAACAGGCATATGTGATGCATCTGGAGCATCTTTATCAAATGAGGTATTCTCATTCTTAACATCCACATGAGTATCCTTTTCAAGATGTCTGTGAGATCCAAGATCAGCACCAGAATCCATATTCTGATCAGATTGGTCAAACTCGGAACTTGACATAACCATTCTTGGCTTCGTTATTGCTTTGGATTTCTTTTTCTCCTAATCCTTTGCCTCAGAGGGCTGGCTCATGTGGAGCACCCTTGTGAACCTATCTAGAGTCTTTATATCCATCCTCTTTAGGTAATGGATATTTGATCCTTTTGATCCCTTGTACTGCTCAGGATAGGTTTGGACTAGATAGAGGGATAGAATTCTACCCATATTAGGTGCTTGCAAACATTCCTTAATTCATTGAAATATAACTTTTCCCCAGGAAGTTTTCTTTGTCAGAATGATTCTAGTCATTAGGTCAAACATATATTGGGAGATTGTGTCATGAGACCCAGGCTTACAGAGAATTGCTTTTCCCACTATGTCAGATAGAAGTTTACCTCTTTGATTGAAGAATTTCCTTTTCAACGATCCTGTCTTAGCATCATTGTACTCAGCCCACTTCAAAGCCTTTTTCTAATCCTTGTCAGAGATTTCTTCCTCCTCATCCTGACTGCACGAGGGAATTTGTAAGGCTTTCTCTATTTTGGCTGAGGACAATTTCACTTTTTCTCCTCCTATCTTAGACTTCAAAGATGGCTTGGAAGAAGACAACTTTGCATTGCTGAACCATTCCAGAACATCAGTTTTGAGAATGACAGTTGGTTCAGAAAGAATATATTCTAGACCTTGTGCTTCCAGGAGTTGAATCACTCCCGTTATCTCTTTTAGAGCATGGGCAAATCCATTCCTTACAATCTCATAACCCTCCAGAAGATCCTTTGAACTCTTTGGCGCCATTTTTGCTGTAGAAAAAGGTGCTAAGACGGAAGGGAATACGATTCATCTCGGCGTCTAGGGAAGAAGGGTTTGTATCTTTCTTTAATTAACAACGACCTATTTATATAGCCTTGATTTGTGTTTTGATTACCCTTAATGATTAAAGTTTAGTGAACTTATAATTTTAATGGAATTTAGATCATTTGGGGTTGCATTTAGACATTCTGTGATTGAACCAGCCCTTCTCAGCAGAACCGCTGAGACGGTTGATGAGTCTCCATTATATACATATTTTAGGACTCATTTAGGCTTAGAATCATGCATATGTATTGCATTTTAGGTTGATTATCGCTTATATTGGATTAGCTCGTTATTTGCATAAATAGTACATTCCTTAGCCTACTTTTGTGTGATTTCTCGGATGTTCCCTTTTATTCTCTTTGGTGCATATTTTATGTCGCTGGGTGCTTTACTTCTAGGCCCCAACGGGTATGTTTGAGTTTGCTGCAGGTACCAGGAGCTGAAATGCATTCCAGGGGGGGGGGGGGGGGGGCAATCCATGTGATTCCATGAAAATCTAGACCTGATCGTGCGATTTGTTCTCGCACGATCGGGCGCACGATCACTACAAATCGCACGATCAAATACAGATGTTCGTCGAGGCTGCTGGTTTCTCGAGCACGACCAATGACTATAATGCGCACGACCACTGGTCGTGCGCCACTGATCGTGCGCAGTGTTTATTCTGCTCTGTATTTAAAGACCGTCTCCGCGATTTTAGGTCATTCAACACTATTTTGGGCACGAAATCTTCTGCAAGCTCCGCCGTTTTCCCTCTCCAAGCTCCATCCATCCATACCCTTCCTTAGGAAAGCTTCTTCCATTGATCCTAAGCTCCATCAAGGGTTCCGGGAGCATTCCCCGCCATCTACAACAAGTATTTCAAGGTGTTACATCTCCATTAGGCGAAGTGGAAGAGACCCAGCTCTGAGAAGAAGACGGATGACGGTTGAGGTAGTGACAACCTCTGAACCCCAGAAGCAACCAAGGACTGAGCTCGGAGGAGGCTTTACAACCCACCATTCCGGCCAAGATCTATGGCGAGGCTTCTCATCTCGTGGTTTCCTCTATCCTCTCTCTCTTTTGGAAATGTACTCTTAAACTGTTTATTGAACTAGAGTAATCTCTATTTGTCTATGAATGGAAGCATGCTCTTGTTTTATTTCTAGCTTGATGCTTTGCTGTGATGTGCTCCGCCCCCACTCCACTTCCACACACACGTTCTAGTTAGCCATCTAGCAATTGCTAGTGGTGATGTTGGCGAAGAGGTGAATACGACCCTCACAAAACCTCGCACTGCGGCCTTTCCACCCACTTACCGAAGCGCGGCATCGTGGCCGCTGCACTCACCCCCACATTGAGAAGAGGTGTGTGCGACCCTCATCCGTCATAGTTACTTTCCGTCCACGCGCCTCCCGAAGCACGGCATCGTGGCCGTTGCATCCATCTTGCCTTGCGAAGCGAAGTTTTGACCCGCATCTTATTTCTACAATAGCTTAGGACACCAATCACAACGCCCCCTTGTTTTTACTTTCGTTTACTCATCGTAACAATCACCTCACTCTATTTTCTTGTCACCACAACTTGCATTCCTCAAGAGATCGACATTCGTGGAAGCTATTCCCAAATTTATTACTTGACAGCGACCGGTGCACTTGCCGAACACGCATCAAGTTTTCGGTGCCATTGCCGGGGAATACAGGCGTGATGAGATTTTGGTTGTGAATCGATTGTTTGTGATTGAGTCTGTTGGGTCTAACGTCTCCTCACTTGACCCGTAGCGCCCTTCCATTGATATAAAGATCAAGTTGCGCCTTCACCAACAGTCCGGGCTTTTGGTGTAGTTGGTTGCGCTGGGTCCTCTCAATTGGTATCAAAGCAGGTTGCGGGTTCGAGACCAGGGGGGCACTGATAATTCCTAAAATTCTCTCTACCTGTGTGGGTCCCGGTGGGTCAGGCGGCCGCAGCCATGCGTCAAGCCACCTCTGAGCCTTCGGGCCATGTGGAGCACCTCTGAATTGCGGGTCGTGCTGGACGCTGGGGGGGGATTGTTGGGTCCAGCGTCTCCTCACTTGACCCGTAGCGCCCTTCCATTGATATAAAGATCAAGTTGCGCCTTCACCAACAGTCCGGGCTTTTGGTGTAGTTGGTTGCGTTGCGTCCTCTCAGAGTCTTTTGTTCCATTTTAATTTACTCTTTTTCATGCTATTTTCTTCTTCTATATCATGTGGGCACATTTGAATATCCGATGTCATTGGTGTGGGGACACATCCCATGTTAGTGATAGGTGTCCCAAAGAGTATGGTGTTGTTCAGAAATCGTACGGGTCCCATAAATCTTTTGGCTCCTCTACTGCACTTCTGTTGTCGCACTTTTATGCGGCTGCCGCACCTTGGGTGCCGACGAAGCCGGTGAAAGAGTGTTTATTTTGCAAAAGTAGAGAGCATGCCTTGAAGGACTGTGCTGATTACCTTCGCCAACTGGAGGATGACGATGAGCCGGATATCCGGATCATCCCATCCTTGAATTCGGCGAACACAGCTCCTTCCTCTGGTTACGTGTCACTTCCACCTTCACTTTTAGAAGGCTATGGAATCGACACGTGCATCCGTGTCCCTCATGACTCTGTTTCTGATGCGACCCCCCATATCTCTTCGGTTCATGTACCACTTTGAGTGGATTTGTGCCCTTGTGTGGAGAGTGAGCCTGAACTCTCAAGTGGCACGTCTTCTCCCACTACACATGACACTACATCTATTTTTGATGTTATCATTGAGGCCAATTTGCAGGATGTTGCAGACCTGCGCAGTGTCGTGCCCACTCTCATGGAGGAGGGCAGTCTCGATTGTGCTGAAGCAACCATTTCGGTCTAGTACGAGGAAGTCCAAGTTATAGAGGAGGCCATTACGTGCGCTGTTGAGTCTAATGAAGTCGTCGATGATCTCATCAGTTTATCATTGCCGCACCACATGGGGGATGAAGCCGGGATTATCCCCTCAGATGAGATTTCTTTTAGTTCTTCTTCCAATTTGTTTCCTGACCCCCTTTCTTTTTGTACAAGAATGCAGGATGTCCCTCCTACAGTTGATCAGATCTTATGCATGGAGGAGCCGAAAGCGTGGCGGGATGAGGAAGGTACAGTTAAGGAACATCTTGTTTCCTCAACATCGTTGGTGCTTCCCCTTGAGGATTGGTTACAAGGGGGCAAGCAGTTTTTCTTTGAAGACACAATACTGGAGGAGAAGAAGAGAGCGAAAAAGGAGGAGATTTGGGGTTGGAGGCTGAGCATCACACTTAATTTCCACCCCTACTACCAGGTCCCCAGACCTTTCTCTTTCATCAGTTGTTACTACTTCAAATCAGCTTATAGCTGATTTATTTTGAGCTTGTAATAATAATTAGGATTTATTAACTTTTGCGTATTCCTAGACTTTATAAATTGCTTAATACAGGTATTTGGTCCACCTTAAGGATGGTAAACAAAAGGGCTCTTGGGAGACAACCCATTGGGGACCGCTTGGTTCCTCTCCTTTGTTCTTCTTTATTTTCCTTATTATATTTTTGTTGTGCCTGGGTACTCTTTAATCGCAGGTCCGTATTTCTTGGAGAAAGGCGGAACAACCGCATTCAGGACAAAACGCCAATTCTTTCGGTATGCTCACTTCTGAGCATGGGGTACACTCTCCCTTTTCTCCTTAGTTTAATGTTTAAAGAATCATATCTTAGATTATGCTTTCATGTAAGACTGGGGGAGAGTGAGAACCATGCACTTGCACGCATGCACGCATTCCAGTAGTGTTATTATTTTAGCTTTCAGTTTATTTTAGTTTATCAATTTTTATGTGGCACGCACACACTGCACCCACTTTGCACGCACTTACTTGCGAGTGCTACCGTGCCAAATTTCCTTTTGGAATGGAGCTGGGAAGTCAATTATGTTAGCTAGGAATTGTGGTTTGGAGTACGATGTTGACTTTAGTAGTGTTCTAATCGAATACTCATGTTGTGCATTGAATTTTGTGTAGAAGTTATTTCTATTTTCATGCTTTGTATCTTTATTCTTATCTAATCTAGTAATTAGAGTTTTATTTCACTCAAAGCATGAACCTGTGCCGATCTACCGGTAGTGTAGGTGAGTTGGTATCGAACGTTAGATTCGTATTTCTCGAATCGGGAGAAAGAGTTATCTTTGTCGGTGGCTAAGAACTCGCCCCTAGCGACTCTCGAAACATAGGCACCGGGTAGTTCTAACGCATTAGCATGATGTAGGCCATTCTTTGGACCATTTGAGCTTTGAGCCAAAACCAGAAATTCACCCTTGCTAACCAATTTTGAGCCTATCCCTCCTTTTCTATTTAGCTCCACCGCTCTCGCTTAAGCCAAGATTACCAAACCTGTATGCGCACGTGTTTCGAGCATTATAGTATAACTGATTATTGTGCTGTGCTGTTATGTATGGATACATATTTGGATTGCTTAAGTTGAAAAAAAAGGGAGAAGGAAAAAAAATGAAAAAGTATTTGTGAGCTAAAAATTGAAAAGATTAGCGCTCCAAAAGAAAAAAAATCTGAGCTTTATTTGCTAATTCAGAAATTCTGAATTGTTTGATAAGAATTACTTTATATTGGGTGTTGGCGATGAACACATCAGCTTTATATGTTGCCGGGGTTTACAATTTGTATTGCTCAAATGCGTTAGGTGCGTTAGCCTCCGAGTTTATCATTGTATATCCTACCGCAACCTAAGCCTCATATTTACCCGAAAGCCCTATTGACTTGTGTGTAGTTTTACTTGATGCTGTGCAGAGAGTGCAAAAGTGCGAGCTTATGGCTCCCGACACCGATGGATTTCGGTGGAGTTAGTTCCGTATCCCCTATTTTTCGAAACACTCGTCTGAGTGCATCCCTACATTCTCCCTACACGTGACTGGCAGATCATACTTGGTTCAGCTTTTGAGTAAACTAATCTCTTATTTACTATTTTAGATATTTGTAAATTACTTTGCATAATAGAAATTTCTTCTATGAGAGTTTTATGAACATGATTATTTGATTTCGCATATTACTCCTAGCCACAATCACCTTTCTAACCCTTGTTTTTCCCGTCCGCCGAGAGTACTTTGCTCGGGACGCGCAAACAGGTAAGTCTGGGGGTGTGATGAGTCTCCATTATATACATATTTTAGGACTCATTTAGGCTTAGTATCATGCATTGGTACTGCATTTTAGGTTGATTATCGCTTATATTGGATTAGCTGGTTATTTGCGTAAATAGTACCTTCCTTAGCCTACTTCAGTGTGTTTTCTCGGATGTTCCCTTTTATTCTCTTTGGTGCATATTTTATGCCGCTGGGTGCTTTATTTCTAGGCCCCAACGGGTATGTTTGAGTTTGCTATAGGTATCAGGAGCTGAAATGCATTCCAGGGGGGGGGGGGGGGGGGGGGGTGGGGCAATCCATGTGATTCCATGAAAATCTGGACCTGATCATGCGATTTGTTCTCGCACGATCAGGCGCACGATCACTATAAATCGTACGATCAAATACAGATGTTCGTGCAGGCTGTTAGTTGCTCGCGCACGACCAATGACTATAGTGCACACGACCACTGGTCGTGCGCCACTGATCGTGCGCAGTGTTTATTCTGCTCTGTATTTAAAGACCGGCTCTGCGATTTTAGGTCATTCAACACTATTTTGGGCGCGAATTCTTCCGCAAGCTCCGTCGTTTTCCCTCTCCAAGCTCCATCCATCCATCCCCTTCCTTGGGAAAGCTTCTTCCATCAAACCTAAGCTCCATCAAGGGTTCCAGGAGCATTCCCCGCCATCTACAGCAAGTATTTCAAGGTGTTGCATCTCCATTAGGCGAAGTGGAAGAGACCCAGCTCTGAGAAGAAGACGGATGATGGTTGGAGGTAGTGACAGCCTCTGAACCCCGGAAGCAACCAAGGACTGAGCTCGGAGGAGGCTTGACAACCCCCCATTCCGACCAAGTTCTACGGCGAGGCTTATAATCTCGTGGTTTCCTCTATCCTCTCTCTCTTTTGGAAATGTACTCTTAAACTGTTGTATTGAACTAGAGTAATCTCTATTTGGCTATGAATGGAAGCATACTCTTGTTTTATTTCTAGCTTGATGCTTTGTTTTGATGCGCTCCGCCCCCACTCCACTTCCACACACACGTTCTAGTTAGCCATCTAGCAATTGCTAGTGGTGATGTTGGCGAAGAGGTAAATACGACCCTCACAAAACCTCGCACTGCGGCCATTCCACCCGCTTACCGAAGCGCGGCATCGTGGCCGCTGCACTCACCCCCACTTTGAGAATATGTGTGTGCGACCCTCACCCGTCATAGTTACTTTCCGTCCACGCGCCTCCCGAAGCACGACATCGCGGTCATTGCATCCATCTCGCCTTGCGAAGCGGAGTTTTGACCCGCATCTTATTTCTGCAATAGCTTAGGACATCAATCACAATGCCCCCTTGTTTTTACATTCTTTTACTCGTCGTAACAATCACCTCACTCTATTTTCTTGTCACCACAACTTGCATTCCTCAAGAGATCGACATTCGGGGAAGCTATTCCCAAATTTATTACTTGACAGCAACCGATGCACTTGCCGAACACGCATCAACGGTGACCTAAACCGCTGGGACAGAGCACTGTCAACCGCTGGGATAATTTAGCTGTCTCAGCGGTTCAGCTGGGATTTTTCCCAGCTATCTCACCGGCTCAGCTAAAACAATCTCTATTGTTTTAGCTGACCTTACTACCCAATCATTAATCCATTTGAGATTTGATTGTTTGAAGGCCTAACCATGTCACTAAGTGTATTGATGTGACAACATTTTAAGTCATAACATAACATGCATAATATCTTAGATGACTAATAGAAGGAAAAACTTGTCACAATTCAATATTTAACATACCTAATTCAATCTTGAAAGCATTAAATTAAGCCTCATCCAATGTTTTTGTAAAGATATCAGCAACTTGATTGTCAGTGGAGACAAATTCAAGCCAGATATCTTTACATTCAACATGTTCTCTAATAAAATGATATCTTATCTCTATGTGCTTAGTCCTGCTATGAGAGACAGGATTCTTAGCAATAGAGAAAGCACTGGATGAGTCACAATATAGAGGAGACTCACTTACCTTGAGTTTGTAGTCCTCTAACTGATGTTGTATCCACAAAAGTTGTGCACAACAATTACCTGCAATAATATATTCAGACTCAGCAGTGGATATTGCCACACTGTCTGCTTCTTATTGCTCCAAGATATCAACCTCCTTCCTAGGAACTGACAAGTACCACTTGTGATTTTCCTGTCTTCTTTTCATCCTGCAAAATATGCATCTGAAAATCTAGTTAGTTCAAAATCATTGTTCTTAGGGTACCATGGGCCAAGATGTAGGCTGCCTTTAAGGTATCTCAAAATTCTCTTTGCAGTTGAGTAATGAGATTCCTTAGGGCATGCCTGGTACCTAGCACAAACATATGTAGCATACATAATGTCTTGTCTACTAGCAGTTAGTTACAATAGGGATCCAATAATGCACCTGTACATGGACTCATCAAAGGCCTTTCCCTTCTCATCCTTATCCAGGGAAATGTTGGACCCTATGGGAGTTTTCATGGTGGAAGCTGATTCCATCCCAAACATCTTGATAAGCTCCATAGTGTACTTAGTCTGAGAGATGAATATCCCCTCATCAGACTGTTTCACTTGGAGGCCTAAGAAGTACTTGAGCTCTCCCATACTGCTCATCTCAAACTCCCCCTTCATAAGGTTGGCAAACCTTTTGCAGAGGTTGTCATCAGTAGACCCTAATATTATGTCATCGACATATATTTGAACTAGAAGACACTAGCCCTTTGTTTCCCTAAGAAATAATGTGCTATCTATCTTTCATATTCTTGATGAGAAAGCCAGACATGGTCTCATACCAAGCCCTAGGGGCTTGCTTTAGACCATATAGAGCTTTCCTAAGTAAATACACATGAGAAGTGAGGTTAGGATGCACAAAACCTGATGGTTGTTCAACATATACCTCTTCCTTCAAGTCACCATTGAGGAAGGCTGATTTGACATCCATCTGGTATACTTTGAACCCCTTGTGGGAAGTATAGGCAAGGAATAGCCTAATTTCTTCTAACCTTGCAACTGGGGCAATGGTTTGATCAAAGTCTATACCCTCTTCTTGTCTATAGCCCTTGGCTACCAGTCTATCCTTGTTTTTGATGATGATTCCATTTTCATCCAACTTGATTCTGCATGTCCATTTGGTGCCAATGATGTTGTGTCCTTGAGGCACTTTCATACCTTGCATCTCTTGAATTGAAGAAGTTCTTCTTGCATGGCTTGAATCCAGAATGTATCCTCATTGGCCTCTTCAAACTTCTTGGGCTCTATTTATGATAGGAAGCTCAGGAATAAAGCTTCATTGTGAGCGCTGATTCTTGTTAGTACACCTTAGTTCTGGACTCCAATGATTTATTCTCTTGAATGATCCCTTAAGTGTCTTGTTTTTGCAGGCAACCTAACCTCTAGTTGATGTATTTCATCTACTGGTTCAACAGTATCTTCAGTAGCCTACACCTCTTCATCTTCAGGAATTGCAGCATCTGTATAGACTTTTCTACTGCTGGGTATGTCTTGCACATACATCTTTTCCATTTCCTTTTCACTTCGTGTCAAAACAAAAGAACTAGACCAGCCCTTATAGATTAGACTGGTCTCATCAAACACCACACGCATAGACTCTTCTTCAACATGAGTCTTATTGTTATAAACTCTATGAGCTCTACTATGTGAGCTATAGCCAACAAGAACCCCCACATTGCATTTCCCTGCAAACTTTGTTAATTGAGATATTCCATTATTTAAAATGTAGCATTTTGAACTAAAGATTCTAAAGTATGAAATTGTTGGTTGTTTGCCTTTCAGAATCTCATAGGGGGTGAATCCATGAACCTTATTGATGGAAGCTCTATTGATAACATAACATGCAATATTGACTGCCTCAGCCCAAAAATATTCTGGGAGTGAAGAGTCACTAAGTAATGTTCTCCCAGCTTCTATCAAGGTCCTATTCCTCCTCTCAGCCACACCATTTTGTTGTGGAGTCCTTGGGGAGGAGAACTCTTGGGTGATACCAAATTCATAACAAAACATTGTCATGGCCTCAGATTGAAACTCTGCGCCATGGCCAGTCCTAGTCCTGACCATAGTACATTGCAAGTCATTCTGAATTGCCTTGACATGCTTTATAATGACATTTAAGTATCAGATTTCTTCTTAAGGAAGAATACCCATGTATATTTTGAGTGATCATCAACAATCACCAAAGTATACAACTTTCCACCTAGGCTCTGAACTGGCAAAGGACCAAACAAGTCCATGTGCAATAGATATAGACATCTTTCAGTGTCATTGGAGCCAATACTATTAAAGGTGGCCCTTATTTGCTTACCCATTTGGCAAGCATGATAGATACCACTTTTAATACATTTCAAGTTTGGACTATTCCTAACAAGGTTTTTTGAGAATAGTCAATAAATTGTCTTGTAGTTAATGTGGGCAAGTCTCTTGTGCTATAGAACACAAAGAGACTCATTTTCATTAGCTATAAGACATACAGATGATAGAGAATTATTGCATATAAAATTTAAATAATAAACTTTCCCACTCCTAGTGCCTGAGAGAATGGTCTCTAAGTCATTAGACTTTTTGATCAAGCACTTTTCATTGTGGAATTCAATGACATTGCCTAAGTCACATAGTTGACTTATGCTTAATAGGTTGTGTTGCAAACCTTTAACATAAGCTACCCTTGTGATTGAAACAAGCCATTGGAGATCATACCATATCCTTTGTTGATTCCCTTTTAAGATCCACCAAATATGACTTTAGGTCCATTCTTCACAACTGTGTAGTCCTGTAGAAGATTTCTGGTACCTGTCATTTGCCTTGAGCACCCACTGTCCAAGTACCATATTTGTTTAAGACTGGTACTTGAACTAACCTGCAAGAAGGAGTTTAGTTACCCTTAGGAGCCCAAATAATTTTGGGTCCTAGGTCCTTGTTAGCATGATAAGATGATCTCACACCTGCTGCACCCTTTGCAGGAAAGCTCTTCTTTGCACTTGGCACATTAGGATTGTGCCAACAGTCTATGGCAAAGTGTCCCACCTTGCTACAGTACCATCATTCATGAATGTTGTATCTCCTCTTCTGAACATGTCTTGAGGAAAGAGCATTAATATGCTTGTGTTCAGGAGGGGAGAAAGCAACAGTTTTCTTGTTCCTTTCAGCAATGATCTGACTGAATGTCAATATGTCGATAGTATTGGCACCCTTTGTCTTAATGGCATCAGCTTGCTTTGGCTTGGGAGCTAGGCAAGATTGGATGGCATCAAACACTGAGCAGCAAGGCTTGTCTACAGATTTGTCATCAGTCATATTCTTTGCTGGAATGAACTTTGAAGAGCTAGCTTCCTTACTCTTGAATGATGGAGCTGAGGTACCAAATACAAATGGTCCAGGTTGGGTCATTTAAATTTCTTCATGGGGAGCCTTCATAGCACTCATTCCCATGCCCTTTCTTCCACTATGTGAAGGAGTGTTTTCTTTCCTATAGGAGCTTCCATTCTTCCAGTGACCATACATACTGTCATGGTCATACCTGTTAAAGGGAAATAATACCTTTTTAAAGGTGGTATGAGGCTTGGCCTTATCCTTGCTCTTTTCTCCACTCCCTTCTCCTACTTCCATTTTATTGAACCCTAGGCCTCTTCTATTGGTTTGAGAGGAGAATGTGTCAATAATGTGAAGCACTGATTTGGGCTTGGAGAATTGAGCCAATAGTCTCTTTTCTTTGATAAGCTTCTCCTCAAGGTCCTTGATGACCTTGTTCTTTTTGGATATGGTGCTCAAGTGAACAATTGTTATCCCCTTTAGATGGCTTGTCTCTCTACACATCTGAGCCACCAGGTTAGGTGACTCAGTGCACTCTTTCTCAGCCAACTTAAGGGATGCAATTTTTTGGGCTTGCCTCTTGGCCAGCTTTTTGCTCTTTTTCAGAGTTTCCAGGAGAGCACCATACCTGTCAATCAATTGATTAACATCTTCATCAGATTCTGAATCACTTCCATCATTTGACGAAGGTGCTTCAGATTATGGGCTTGTCTCATAATCAAAAGAAGATATGGAATGAATCAGTACCTGTTCGCTGTCAGAGTTATTCTGACTTTCTTCTTCATAAGTTATGGCCATCAGGCCTAGCTGATCTTTGTAATTTTCATCCTCCTCAATGTCACTATCTGAATGTGACAGAGGGGCCTAGCTGCCTGAAAGCTTCGTATTCTTGATTGAGGAGTGATTTTCTATTATCCCTCACCTCAGCTGTCCCTTCCATATACACCACAATTGTGTCCCACAACTCCTTGGTTGTTGTGCAGTGCACCAAGTTTTGAAAGGTGGAGTCATCAATTGCATTTACAATGATATTCTGGGCTCTTTTGTCCATTGTGAATAATACAAGTTCATCCTTGGTTAAGTCATTAAAAGCATTGGCCACTCTTCTAGTTGGATCTATGGTGGAGACATTTTGAAAAGTGAAAGGGCCCTGCTTCATAGTGATGTAGATCCTTGGGTCTGATGCTTCCATAAACAACCTTACCCTTTGCTTCCATATGTCAAAGTTTTCTTTGTTGCATATGGGCAACTTCATAAACCCCATCTCCTTCTGCAATCCAGTGGAGGCCATTGGATTCAGATATGACTACTCCTTTGAAGGATCTGGTCAGACAGTAATGTCCTTTTTGACCAACCTAGCTCTGATACCATTTGATAATTTGTTAGGATGTAGTCATAATCACCAAGAGGGGGGGGGGGGGGGGGGGGGTGAATAGGTTTCTTTTCTTTTATGATTTAGCCAAGCTATTTTCTGAATTAATGTTAGTAATTAATTAAGCACACAGAAAACACACAAGCATTTATAGAGGTTCCTGAAGACAAGGTGTCTTGAGTAGTCCTCTTTCCCCCTTCACCCTTCTAAAAATGAGTTAGATAAGGCCAACACCTCCAATCTCATCTCCAATAGCTTACAACTCAGATCCCTCAGGATCTCTCAGGTTTTCTTACACCCTACCTTAGGCTCAACAACCCTACCTCAGGCACAACAACCCTACCAACTCAAACATATCATGAAGTCCTACCTAAGATCTCCACATAGATCCTACATTCAAGCTGAACTCTCAGCTCTACACTAAGGCCCAACAGCCCTACTTCCTAATGAAAAATGCCCTACAAACTCAGAACAAATATGTTCCTACAGAAGGTAAAAGTGAAGCTTATAACAACAGATAAAACAGATAAAAATTTCCAAGCCTTTGTTCTTATGTTGCAGATTTACTGTAGTAGCAGTCTTGATCTAGGGAACAGTTCAGCAACATTATTTCTACCCCTTTTGATCGTTCTCTTCAGTAGATGAATGAGGATCAACATGCTCTTCTTGAATCACTCAGGAAGAACAAACTTTATTTTCTTGTAGCTTCAGGAAGCAGGAAGAGAAATCTTCTTGACATCCGTCAATGTAATAGTAGATAAAAGTTCTTTCTCAAAAAGCTTGCTTCTTCAAAGCCCTAATTTGCTCCTTTATACTTATTCAGTCTTCAATGGATATTAGATGTCCTCTGACTGAGTATGGAGGTGATTAGAACACCTTATCTTGCTTTTCTGCAGCTTGCGCCAAAAGCAAAACCCGCCAGCATATTTGAATCTGTCTTAGCGGTTGGGCTGAGACAGCTTCCAGTCTCAGCGGCTGCCACTATCCCGTCTCAGCGGATCCTCTGAGACAGATAGTTGTCTTAACGGTTTTCCTCTATCTGCTGCTCAGCAGGCCCAGACTCCTTCTCAGCGGCTCTTGGCCTTGTCTAGGCGGTTCAGCTGAGACAGAACTCGTCTCAGCAGTTTTGGTAGTAAACCACTGAACTTATTCCACACCTTGGAATAACCTAACCCTGCATAGTCATGATGTAGAATAGGGTTTATCAAATACAACTTGTACTTATCATTGAGTGTGATGCTTCTTCAAATCAAGAGAACATTGAGGGTAATATTCCCAACAATCTCCCCCTATTTGAAGAAGACAGAACACCCCCAATGCTAAGGTACATAACAAATAAATACTTATCATGTAACTTCACTACATAACATTCATCATAACATAATCATGTTTACATTTTTATGGCATTACAGATAAGGTAATAACAGATAATACTCATGACAAGCATAATACCAACATAGTTTATCAACCCAATAATGTGATTAAGCAATTATGTCAAGGCATCACAGATTATCGTAAGCACTAACACAAAATAATATTAAGCTATGAATGAGATTAGCTCACAACATCAAGTAATAGATTAAACAACTAATTCATTTTCAATTCAGATGTAGTGTTGAGACATTGTTCAAGTTACATTTTGATATTCATAAAACTTATATACATTCATTTAAGTTTTTCTCTTCTTAGAAGATGTTGAGCATTTAACAGTGTCTGCAACAACTTCTTTCCCTTTGGTTGAGGCCTCTTTATCTGCATTTGCTGCTTATATTTCAGCAATCTTTTGCCTGTTTTCTTGCCTTCTGAAGTACAAATACGGCTTTGGAATGTACCTTGATGGCATCCTTCTTGGATTATCCTTTCTTACCAGATTTTCTTTAAATATTTTATCCGTTTTTCTGTTACTTTCTAAATGTTTTATCCATTCTTCAGAGGGATAGATTTTATCAATGTCTTTGCAGACTTTTCCATGGCTTATCCATGCATTTAGAATTATGCTCTTGGAGTCTTCAATCCAGTATTAAAAATCTGGATCTTTGGACTGTTCTTCGCTCTGCTTAGCCATAAACTCTTTAGCTAGCATTGCATGTTCTCTCTTTCTTTTCTTTGCAAGTCTTGCATTCTGAGCTAACAGAGCGTATCTCTAATGCAAAATCATGTCGGGGACGGGCTCAATCAACCCGATGGTTGTTCTTGAACCAAGGTGACCCAAACCCCTCTCATTTGAGAGATCCGGTGCCAAAAATTTCAGAAAATCGAAAGGCAAAAACAGAGATGCCATGCACGCATCCTATAACCGGGAGGAGAGATGTCGTTACCCTAAGAGTTCTCTTCCTACCCATGGATCGGTTGAAAACCACAGATAGAAATGAGCACCTTCGATTTCTCTCTACGGATCTGGTTTCAGATCGACGAATGGAGCTCCGATGCTCCAATAATGGGGGATCTTGTCCTTCTTATTCCTCCCAACTCTCCCTCTCAACTTAGCCCCCAAAAGCACAAAAGACTTAATCAAAAGTGAAAAGAACTTCTCTGCCCTATTTAGGGCTTTAGGACACACTTATCTGAGCCTTTGGATTAAGATCTAAGAAGATCGGACGTCCAGAAAATGCTACTTATGAATCTAGTTTTGTAAGCTAGCGTCAGTGCTACCGCTACCGCCCGCGTTATCCACTCGACGAAATCCCTCTCGACAAACCCATCTCGATGTCCCGACGGAACTGCAACACTCGACAAAAACTACCATCGGTGCTAGTGCTACCACCCGCGCTAGGCTCTCGACGAACTTATTTCGACTAAACCATCTCGACAAATCCAACACGACGCAACCGTCGATACAACTTGTCTTCTCGATGGGGCAGCTAACGCCTGCACTACCACCTTGCGCCGTCGCTAGCTCCCAGATATAGGAAATCTACACTAGCCTTGGGCATTCCAGCCTCCGCCCTCAGCAAAACCTGTGGTGTTACAACTCCACCCCCGTTAAAAGAATTTCATCCTCGAAATTTAAGACGTTAATAAAAACATACTTAACACACATACCTGACATAAACAGTTTCGGAAAGTCATCCCGCATTGTTTGCTCGCGCTCCAATGAGATCTCATCTCTTCCGCAATTATTCCAACGCACATTCACCAGCTTGACCTCTTTATTGTACAACCGTCGGACTTTAGAATCCTCCAAGCAAACCAGACGAACTATCATCCTCAGATCTTCTGCTACCGGAACTGTCGAAGACCTAACAACATCTTCCAGCTCCACCAATACTTTCCTCATCACTGAAACATGGATAACATCATGTAATCCACTTAACTTGGCGGACAACGCTAACCGATAGGCTGCTTCGCCTATGCAATCAGTGACCTCGAATGAATCCAAAAAACTCAGACTCAACTTCTTGAGTCGCCGAATTCGCGAAATGCCTTTGAATGGATTGATCTTCAAGTAGACCATTTTGCCCACCGCAAACTCCACTTTTCTGTGATGCGCATTAAAATACTTTGCCTGCCGATCCTAAGAAATATTCATGCGCTCCTCGATCGTTCGCACCAACTCGCAAGCGTCTGCCACTACCTCCTTTCCTAAAAGCTGAGTGTCTCCCGCCTCTATCCAAGACATCGGCGTTCGACACCGCCTTCCAGACAAAACCTCGTATATCACCATCTTGATACTCATCTGGAAACTATTGTTATAGGCAAACTCCACCAAGAAATGATGGTCTTCCCAACTCTTACCAAAATTGAGGGCTCCCATCCTCAACATGTCCTCTAATGTATAATTCGTTCTCTCTGTTTGACCATCGGTTTGCTGATGGAACGCGGTACTAAACTTCAACTTTGTGCCTAAACTTCTCTGCACCAACCTCCAGTCCTTGGATGTGAACCGCCCATCGGGATCAGTAATGATGCTCTTTGGAATCCCGTGCAACCGCACAATATTTCGAATATAAAGCTCCACGAGCTTCTCCACGCTATCGTCCTTCCGATATGGAATGAAGTGGGCCACCTTGGTCAGGCGATTCACAATCACCCAAATCGCATCGTTACCTTGCCGCGACCGAGGCAAACCATGCACAAAATCCATGGAGATGTCGTCAAATTTCCACTCGGGGATATGAAGAGGTTTCAAAAACTCGCCCGGCCTTTGGCACTCGGCCTTCACTAAAGCACAAGTCTGATATCGTCTTATGTACAAAGCTGTGTCCCGCTTCATTCCAGGACACCAACAAAATTTCTTTAAATCCAAGTATATCTTTGAACTTCCTGTATGAATGGATTACTTCGTGAAGTGAGCCTCAAACATCAACTCATCATGGAGTTTTCCAAAGCGAGGGCACACACCCTTCTGTTTCTCTTTAGGAGTCCACCGACCATCTCCAAAGCACTGCCTTCACTCTATTGAGCTTCCAACACCAATCGCCGACACTCTTCATCTACGCTGGTCCCCTCTCAGATTCGATCCACTAAATCATGTTAGATCTGTATGCGCCCTTAGAGGGGGGGGGGGGGGGGGGGGGAATAAGGGTTTATAAACTTTTGTTATATTTTGAAATACTTGAAAAGCTAAGAGATCAAAATAGTGAAAAATAATCAAAACAAGTGAATTAAAATAGTGACATGATTTTATTAACTTGAAATATAAGATTACAAAATTTGATTTCTTATGACGCCTGAAATCGATGGCGAATAGTAAAAAATCTTTTCGTTTTCTATCTCGACTCGTATCCCCACGAACCGGTGGCTTTAGCTTATCCTCCCACAGATACGGCCTCAAGCCGCTCTAGCCAATTCTCCCCTGGATACGTCCTCAATCACCTCCTAGATCTACACCCTAGACCTAGTCACCAACACAAGGCAAATTTTTTCCTTATGTCCTACCCAGACGTAGTCGCCAACACGAGGCGAATTCACTGTACAAGTACAAATGAGTAAAGAAATGAAACAACAATAATGTAAAAACTCCCTATGTGGATCTCTGAAGAAGTAGACGACGTCCTGCAGATTATGATCGTAGGCGACGCGGTCTTTCGTCATGATGATGAAGCGTGTTGAAATCTTCTCCACGGATCTCCTTAAGCCTTCATGGATTTGTGGGAGTATCTCTCTAGAAATTCCTCTATATGACGTGGCACGAAGCTCTGGAATTTGTGGGTGTGAGAGGATGAAGAAGACAGAGCCAAGGGGTCCTTTTTTTAGACTTGGAGATAGCGCCTGCGCTTCCGCTACCACCGGCGCTATCCCGGTTTAGTCAATATTCTGCATGTTCATATCTTTCATTCCAAGGAAACCTTGCTGAAATTCCTCTTGTGCGCCGTGAACAATCCCGTATTCGCCGAGTGGGTCCCTAAGGCCCCAAGGGTCGAGAGACAGAATATGGGTCTGAGAGCTTTTGGGCGAGGGAAGCCCCACTCGGAGGGCACTCGTGTGGTGTCGAAGAGGACAGGCGAGAGTTGGTAGTCAAGACTTCGCCCAGCGAGCGAGCCGAGTGCCTTGCGAGTGGTGCCCTCACAGATCACTCACTTGGTGGAATAAGGTGACAAGGAGCCTGGCGAGTGGTGCCTTCACGGACCACTCGCCCAGAAGGTTTTAGGGGGAAATTACCTAGATACCCTTCGTGGGCTGCGAATGGCCCTTCAGAACAGCGGAGTTAGGCTGTTAGTAGACCAATTTGGGGTGCGGTTAGTAAAACTAGACGACGGATTTATGCTATTTGCAGTCCAGACAAGAGAATCTATAAATAGACCCTTAAGGGCACCTTGGAGGAGATCCGATCTTTTGAGCTCTCTCCTCCAGGATAGTTTCGGAGTTGGCTTCTAGTGCCCTCCAAGGTGCCCGACTGAGCATTGGTTAGGGAGGGGAAGCTCTCTAAGATCATTCGGGTGTGTGGCGGGACCTCCACGCTACGGCCTTGGGTCTGTTCCTATTTTTTCATCCACAGTCAAGAGAGTTTAGTGAGGGAGAAGTAAGCGCAGGCTGTTGGATCTTACGGCGCCCTTAGAGGGGGGAGGGGGGGGGGGGTGAATAAGAGAATAAAAATTCTTTTTATAATTTTAAGAAAATTACTAAATTGTTTTATAATATGCGAAGGTAAAATAACAATTTAGCTAAATGAATAGAAAATTATGAATTTGCAATTTTAGAAATAAGTTCTAAATTGTTTTATGATAAAAGAGATTGAAATTAACAATTTAGATTTAGAATTGAAAACTTAGAACACAATATAATTGAGATTACGCCAAGTGATTGAAATCAAGTAAACACAAAAGAGACATGATTATATTATATGACAAAGTGTTTACATAAATTTGATTTCTATATCGCTAGAAATCGGAGGCGTACAAATGTAAATTTCTTTTTGTTTACCAATCCTTCTCCCAAGGATCGGAAGGCTATCACTTGTCTCTCCCTAGACCAAGCCCAAGCCTATCCTCTAGATCTTCCCAAGATCTAGACGTAGCACACAAGGCCACGATTTCCCACCAAGCCATGTGATATGAAATTTGCATGCGCGGATTTTAGATTTTTAGTGAAAGGTTGAGATTTTCTCCAAAACTATATCCGATAAAGGCAAGTGTACCTTATCGTCTATAGTATAGGATATTTAGGAATATCAAGGTCGTATTCCACGGGGCGCATTGATTACTTCTACTTCGAGGAAAATTACTATTATTTTATCGACGAAAATTTGAGGTGGTTTGTTTTCGCTTAACTAAAATTAAAATTAAATTCAAACTAAATGAAAAGCTTGAACATTGCATGAAAAGAAAGAGAAATTGACATTGCATAAAAAAAAGAACATTACTAAGGAGAGAAAAATTTAACCTTGCATGAAAAGGAAGAAATTACTTAAGGAGAAAAAGAACATGAAAGAGAAAACTAATTTTATTGAAAATCAAAGAACTATTACAAGCCTTAAATTAAGAGTGCAAGGCTAAGGAAAATGAAAGTTGCAAGCTTAAGAAAACTAGTACACGAAAGTTACACTACAACATTGCATGAAAAGGGAAGGAGGAGAACATGAAAGCCTTAAGAAACATGAACATTAACTTGAAAAACTCACTCTCAGCTCTAACAGCACCTCCCCATCTCCAAATTTCTGAACCCTGGACTCAAGGAGAGCCTCTGAATTTATAGGCAAAATTTTCAAGTTACACGCCCTCGGTCACGGGCGTGTCCAAGGGCGTGTAATCACTGTAACATTGGATCTAGCAGCGGCGTGGGCTTGGCGTGTCGGCGGCAGAAAAGTTGGACATTACACGCCCGTGTAACATGGTCACGGGCGTGACTTTGGACGTGTGCATTAAATGCGGCGTGGGCTGGAATTCGGCGCGGCGGTAGAGCAGGGATCACGCTGGAAAGTCACGGGCGTGACATGTGGGTCACGGGCGTGACTTAGGTTGACTTCTCGACAGCATCTCCTCGTCTCGACGGCGGCTCCATGTGGACGATTCTAAGATTACACGCCCCCGGTCACGGGCGTGACTTTGGGTCACGGGCGTGACCTGGGGCGTGACTTGGTGTGGACTGGTTCAAACAGTGCGACATCGATTCTGGACTGATCTTCAGCTTACACGCCCTTGGTCACGGGCGTGACCGAGGGCGTGACATGCCATTTTTCCCGATTTGTCCCAAAAATCTGCAAATATCGAAATTAAGCTAAGTTAGAATCAAAATTACAAAAAGAACTACTTATAACCTAAATTTGACATAAAATAGAGAATTCATATTAAATATTTACAATATTTTCTAATAAAAAGTTATAAAAATACTACTTATCACCACGCAAGGACTTGGACGCTCCGCACAAGGAAGCGATTTTCCCTTAAGCCACGCAAGGACTTAGACGCTCCGCACAAGGAAGCGATTTTCCCTACCAATACAAAGTAAAATGTATATAAATGAAAATATAAGATAAAATAAGAACTCCCTAGAAATTCAGATCTCTAAAAGGAAGGTTGAAGCCTCGAGATGATAGTTGATGTAGAAGCGCGTCCGATCTCATCTTCAATTTCAAACCTTCTCAGCAAAAATGGGAGTTCTTGAGGTTCTGGAGCTCTCTGGTTCGTATACACTCAGTAAGGGACATGAAATTCTCAATTCATAGAATGCACGAACACAAAGAGTCAATTTATAGAAAATCGCTGTCGCCTGGGCGACATCGACTGTCAGAATTTTCCGACAGCGCTAAACTGCCGCTGGAGTGCCGTCGTGCGGGCAGTTGCTGTAACCGCCGAGCTGTCGCCTGGGAGACATTGATGTCGGAATTCCGACCGCGCAAAACTGTCGGTCGTGGTGGTGTCGTGGGCAGTTGTTGAAACATCCGAGCTGTCGCCTGGGCGACATCGCTGTCAGATTTCCGACAGCTCAAAACTGCCTTTCGTCGTGCTGCCGTGGAGGGAAGTAGTTGTAACTTCTCTGCTGTCGCCTGGGTGACATCAGCTGTCGGAATTTTCCGACAGTGAAATTTTCCTACATTCAAATTTAGCTCCAGCAGAAATGTGAACATCTCATACCTGTTACCTGTACACCATTAATAAAAATAGAATCAAATACATTCGGGATTTGTTATTCTCAAACCGGACGAGTGTGGAACGCATGCTCCAACAATCTCCCCCTTTTGATAATAACAAATCATTATACTAAGAAATCGAATAAATCCTATATAGATAGTGATAAGTACATTATGTATGCACAAGTGTGAACTTAAGATCTTCATGTTCTCCCCCTTAATTTGATCTCCCCCTTAATATGATCTCCCCCTTAATATTAGCTCCTTCTAAAATTATTCTCCCCCGACTTATAAACTCCCCCTACATGAAAGCTCACTTAATTAATTAAGTAATTTAAGTGATTTAAGTGATTTCTTAGTATATTCTCCCCCTTTGATATTATCAAAAGTAATGAATATAGGGATGAGTGTATATCTTTTAAGATAGGTAAGGAACCATTTATTGAAGGATTTTCATGATCGAGCATATGTTAATGTATGCACCTCCTATATGATTACTCCCCCTACAAATTTACCCATTTTTTTTAGTTTAATATCATTATAATGCACTCCCCCTAAATCTTAGATTTATGCAATTTAATCTCCCCTTTTGGTAGAATCAAAAGAGGGTTTAGGTGAGGGTAGTAAGGAGGCATTTCTTATAAATGATAAAGAGTTTAAGCATAGTATATATAAGAGATTTCAAATAAAAAGATAAGAGTTGTAAGCAAGCGGAAGATTATAATAAACATATTTTTGTAAGCATGAAAAGCATAAGTAAAAATATGAGTTTTAGTTCAAAATTGAAAGATGTTTAAACCTTGTTGAAATCTCAAATTTTTTTTCATAAAAATACCAAGCATGAAATGAACATATCAAAGAGATATTATAGTACAATGTTACTTAATTTAAAGTTCAAGAGATACCAAAACATTGTAGAGATCATGCTAGGTTATCTAGTGCATTTTTCTATAAAGAGTGGTATAGATAAAACATTAGAATCCAATACTCATGAGAAGAAGTGTTATGAAAGATAATGATGTGCACATAAGTGTATTTTGGGCAATGTTAACAATTGATTTAAATCATCAAAATAAAAGACATATGTAAAGTAAAGTGCACAATAAAACACAAGTAAATTACTTTCACACACTTTTAATGCACATAATTTTTTAACAAATGTTGGAGTTACCATTGTGATCTAAAAGTGGTCAAACATGTAATGTCACTGCCAACGCGATATGAGCCTGTAGGGTCGCACATAAGAGCATGTGGAGAAGTTGGAAGATTGACTATGTTGGTAAAGGTTACCAATCGCCATATAGAATAGGGGAAGTCCAGCAAATGTTGCTGTCTGAATTCGTCGGGTTTACACAGATAGAATTCGTCGGATTCGTCGGGATTCGTCGGGATTCGTCGGATTGTTCCGTGGAAACTCGACGAATTATTACAGAGTCCCTTAACTCGGCAAGTGTTGCCGTCTGATCGGATTCGTCGGAATTTGTCGGGTCGTTCCGTGGAAACTCGACGAACTGTTACAGAGATCATTAACTCGGCAAATGTTGCCGTCTGACATGATTCGTCGGATTCGTCGGGATTCGTCGGATTGTTCTGTGGAATCTCGACGAAATGTCACAGAGAGCATTAACTCGGCAAATGTTTCCGTCTGATGTGATTCGTCGGAATTCGTCGGATTGTCCCGTGAAAACTCGACGAATGATGTTCCGTGGAATCCCGACGAATTGTAATAGAAGCCCCTATTTTGCTGTGTGGTCTGCGGATAGCGATTCTTCTAGAAGTTGTTTATCCTTTGGGTATAAATAGGTCTTCTTTAGGGTTCTTATAATTGACGACAAGTTCAGCCGACGGAAGGAGTTCCGCTCTCGCCCGAACCCTAGACGGAAGTATTCCGCCGCCCTGAATCGCCTCCGCTGACCTCCTCTCCGGCGATTGTCGTCGTGTGTGTTCTTCCTGGAGCGAACCTAGCAGTTCGTGGAAGTGCAAAGGTGCAGTCGTTCTTCTCCCGGCTCGTGTGGATTACTGTAGAGACGTAGACATTATTCTACGTGAGGACTCGCATAGCCGACGACAGGAATCAACTCGTGGAGCATCTAGGTTGGATTTGATCCAATCCCGCCAAGGTAATTTCATACCTAGCATTTTGATTAACTTCTTGATTCAATATTCATGGTCGATCCGAATCTTTTGGGTTGTTTCTCTTCATTTCCGCTGCGCCTACATTTGATGTATGGTTCTAGAAAAACCCAACAATAAAGTGGTGTAATAAACAAAGTTTGCACAAGACACTTTACTATTCTTTCCAAGGTGCTCAACCTCACAATGCTTATGAAGACTTATCAGGAGGTTCAAGTAGTGCTTGGTGGAGGTATATTTGTCTACATATATAATTTTTGTTCACATTTGTGAGACAACATTCTCCGAATACACTTGTTTTGCAAACCAAAATTTTTAACTTTAACCACTTTTCTAAATTTCATAAGTGCAATTCAAATGTAGTGTAGGCAATAAACTTATGCAAGTTTTAATTCATTGTACAAATAAAATACACAAGCAAGCATTTTTAGATTTAGACACACATGTTGATTACCAAAATAAGTGAGTGAAATGTATCATTATCAATCATAAAACATTTACTCATACTTAGAGGCATGCTAAGCTTGTATCTACACATTTTTCAATACAATTGATGCACTTTAAATAGATATATCAAAGCATGATAAGCAAACCAATGTTCATAGTAATTTGAAGAAATAAGGTTTAACATTGTAAATAATTCTAAATAATAGAATTCATACAGGCTTGATATTTGACAATAAAGATCATACAATTTTTTTGTTTTATCATTTTTTAAATCAAATAAAAACAGAAAATCACAAAAACATATTTTTGTAATTTTTGAATTTTGAATTTTTGTAGTAAATTTTTCATAATATGAAAAAAAATGAAAATAAAATAAACATAAACACAAAATTAGATTTGTAGACATAAACTAACATATTTTTGTGGATTCTTAGAAATTTTAAATTTCTGATTATTGATATTGATTAAGTGTCCTTAAAGTAGTTCCATGCTGAAATTTCAGAATTTTTGGAGATCTCTAGGTGGATCAAATTTGCATGAAACTTTGGGTTTTCAAATTCTTGTGTTTTACAAAACCATTTAAACATGAAGATATAAACTATGAAGACACAAGAGGACATTTTTTATTAAACAACCCAAAATATGCATGATTTAAGTGATAAGTAAATAAAATGATCATACAAAGAGTAATATAAGTACGTCCTAAGATTAAAGATTACCCCGACTAAATGTCTACACCCTAGCCCCGTACTAAGTGACGGATGGGCATGAGGAGATACACGCATGCCGTAGGTTGGGGTGTTAGTCCCATATGCACACACTAGAGAACACTCAACCTAGCACTCTTTCCCCCAGTGCCTCGCAAGGCCCCACTAGAACCCTCCCCGGTTAAGGACAAGACATGTCTTATAAGTTAGGTCTCTAATGCATACAACCCTACGCCCCCGCTATTGTGAGATATGAAGTCATAGGTGAAATAATCTTTTGGAAAACCTATGCTTTTAAATCTAAGGGTTGATACATAAACTATGGGTTTTGTTTAATGTGATGAGTTATATAAAGTCGTGATGACGCAAATCTCACACACCGCTATAGGCGGTAGCTCGACTGCGACACGAAACGGCAGTGTACCGATCGTTCAAGTAATATAAAACGAGGAGTAATCCCCGAGTATCGAATCTCTCAAGGAACACAGTAAGGTGGAGTTAACGTTCGAGGAAGGACTTGAGATCGAAGTCCTTTGGGTCGGATGAATTGCGGACACGGGGGTTGATTTGGTTTGTGGAAAATAAAGAGAAAATACTATAACTACTCCTATGCAATGCTGCTATGCAATGCTTCACTTGGCTGGATGGAGACTAGGCAAGCCTTAAGCGCGCTGCGTCGCAAGGGCGGATGGACGAGTAGGCTAATGGATCGAACTATGCAGGCCTTGAGCGCGCTGCTTCGTTAGGCGGGATGGAATACGGGCCGCGATGCCACGCTTCGGTAGGCGGATGGGCGAGTAGGCTAACGGAATGAGGGTCGCACGCACCTCTTCGACAAGCACACCACTAACAATTGTTAGGGCGGCACAACACAACCAACAATCCACACCACAAGGCACACCTCAAAATAATAAGCAAGAATACTCAAATCACATAGACATAATCAAGTAAAAATGCTAATAATCAAGCACGCTTCATCATAATGTTAGATCTAGCTACATACACATCAATAAGAAGAGAACAAGGCAAGAAATCGACCGAATCCGAAGGCTCGTTGGAGATTCACGGTTGGAATCGCCGGGTTGTCAATCCGCGTCCAAGCTCGGTCCGCAACTACGTCCGGGGTAGAGAGAGCTGTCACGACTCTCCAATGGACCCGTCTTCTTCGTGTCACGATCCGGTAGAGGTTGCAAACTTCGTCTTGCTTGATGGCGATGGCGGCTAAACCTTCCTTGGAGCACTTGGATGAAGGAGGAGGCCGAGAGGAGACTCCGGCTCAAGATTGGCGTGAAGAGCAAGCCCGGAGCACCTCTATATGGTGGGCGACGGTGGAGGGGCGAAACTGGGCGGAATCGGGCGGAAAACGGCGGCTGGAAGCGATGGATTGACCTAAAATCGCGAGCAGGGCTATTTATAAGCGCTGGAATTAAACAGTGCGCACGGTCATTGGCGCACGACCAGTGGTCGTGCGCACTAGAATTTGGTGATCGTGCGCTCTGCCTGGACGGAACCTGCAAAGACAGAAATTATAAAATAAAATGTTCGCACGACCAGTGGCGCACGACCGGTGGTCGTGCGCACTATCGTCGGTGGTCGTGCGCAATACAGCAAACAGAACTCAGAATTTTAATGATGAGTGCGCACGAGCAGTGGCGCACGACCGGTGGTCGTGCGCACTAGCATAGATGGTCGTGCGCACTGCACCAAACAGAACTCATAAAAAGGGTTAAGTGCACACGATCAGTGGCGCACGACCAGTGGTCGTGCGCAATAGAACCGGTGATCGTGCGCAGTGTTCCTGTGCAGAATTGCACCGGGAACACTTGCACGACTCCTATTCCAGGCACAATCACAAATCTAGCCACTGAAAGTGGCACTTAACAGCACATGAATACTAATAATGACAATAAGCACGAAAATCACACCAAAGTGGGCCTAAAGGTGCACCTAGCATAGAATATCAAATATAAACAATAACAGGGCTAAAGTGCAGTGAAATGACTAACTAAATGGCCCAGATGAGTCCATAAAAGTGTATATGATCAGGACTCATCACACCCCCAGACTTACCTGTTTGCGCGTCCCGAGCAAACAAATTCTAAGCGAACGGGGAAAGAAAAGTAGATGGCTTAAAACTACAATACAGAGTACCATGCGAAGTCGCATGCTCACGTGCATAAAAAGAATAGTAGAGAAGATTTCTGATTATATAAACAGTCTATATATTTCTAAAAGAGTAAAAGCATATTACAACTACTCAAACTGGTGAACAACGGTGAATCATTCGGTCATGCATACGGAGAAAGTAAACTAAACGCTGAGACGAGCATTGCTCAAGATCGGGATGCGGGAAAAACTCCACTGAAATCCATCAGTGTCGGTGACCATAAGCTTGCCCGGTCACATTCTCTCCACGGCACTGGTTTGACTCAAATGCGTGAATCAATAGGACTTTAGGTTTTAACTGGGGCTTGGGTTTAGGTGAGGATAAACAAAGATAAAAACGACGGCTCAAGCACTAAACCCAAATGAGCTAATGCAGGAAACTATCCTCATTCACCACACAAACACGCGGGTACACAACACCCCCAGACTTGGACTTAACAGCATGGGTGTGTGCACCGCCTACTCCCAAACATATATTTTTACACAGATTTTTCATTAAAGCTCAACTCCTTTTTTGTTTCTTTTTACTTCTTTTCTTTTTCCCATTTTTTTTTTCTTTTCTTTTCTTTTCAAAACATTTTCAGCAAATTTTTCAATGTTGCACAACCACATATTCACAAAAGTATCACAACATCAACACCCCACCCCATGAAAATAATAAAAAGCTAAAGCTCAGATTTGGGTGTGCGACTAGGATTGGCTTTTGGGCTTTGGTGAAATAAAAGTGGGGCTGAATCAAAGAACGGGTAGGCACAACTGGGCTAGCGAGGATAAAGCGGTAGGGATAGGCACAAAAGCTCAACCGGGCCAAAATGATGGCCTATATCACATTCACGCAATTGACTAACCGTATACCCATGCTTCAAGAATCGCTTGGGGCAAGTTCTAGCCACCGAGAAAGATTCTCCTTTCTCCCGACTCAAGCAATACGAATCTAGCGATCGTTTACACACATCCCTATGCTACCGTTTGATTCACACCGGATTCACCATTTGAGTAGAGTAAACAACATTTACACTAATAGAAAAAAAAATAAAACCATAAGTATAAAAAGAAGTCTAATCTACACAAATTTCTATGCAACTGAGCACTCGACCAGGAGCACTACTAGAGTCAACATTTTACTCTGCTACATAATCCTAAGCCATCATCTAGACTTTTCCAAATAAGCAAAAGAATTAAATTCACAACAGGGCGAACAAACAGATGAGTGCGCGCTCGAGTGGGTGATGTGGTGCATGCAATAATAAAAAAAAAACACTTCTGATATGCAAAAACGTGTACACGTGTAGTGAACACTCGGTACACTCCTCCCCAGACTTAAACTAAACAATATGCGCAAAATGTAGCTATGAAATTCAGAATAATGCTAGGGAAAGAGGGTACCCAGTGCTCAGAAATGAGCACACCAGAAGATTGGCGTGTAAACCTGGACTAAGCTGCAGCGTCCGCCATCCAGAATAAGATACCTGCAAGGGTCAGCTCCGCAAAAACAAAAGACAAAAGAAAATTGAAAAGAAAATACTACTAACTAAACATGATTAGATAAAAATAGAAATGCAGAAAAGGAAGATAATTACTGGGGTTATTGTCATCCCAGCACGACTTATTCGAATATATAAAAGTTCTAGCTAATGGGTTTATGGAAAGAAAAGTGCACAGGTAACTGTTCTAATATGCGCATCGGTAGCGGGTACCGATACGGAGACAGAACAGTCACCCCTCTACCTAAATAATAATACCTGCTAAACACAAGTAGAGGGAAAAGAAAGTAAGAAGAGGAGGAGGCCTGGTCCTCACTCATCTCACCAAAACTATCCTTGCACAGCAAGGTATCGTCCACAGCAGGTCCGCAGGAGGAGAAGGCAATGAGTGAGGCTTCCTCTATGGAGGAAGGATCAACCTCCTCACATGAAAGGATACACTCATCATTGACTTGAGCACAAAGCTCCAAGTCCTCCTGGGGCACCTGTACGGACTCAACCTGCACAGGCTCGAATGAAGAAGGGGGATCAAGAACTAAAGAAGACGAAGGACATAAATAAACATCAATCGGGGGAGTGGTCCCGGTCTCACTCCCATCAGGTTGGGGAAGTAAAATAATGTTAGCATTGTCATCAATGCTACAAGAGTCGGTGGGATCAACGGTGGCCAGGCTTAGGATTTGGACTTCCTCCACCGGTGTTGAGGAAAACTCCTCTTCACCTAGAAGGTTGTCCTCCTCCATAGGAATAGGCACAACACTAAGATCAACCGCCTCCTCTTGTGACACCTCATCGACAATGTCGTCGGAGACGAGCGTAGTATGCACAACAGCGGGAAGAATCGGTTCCACAAGAAGTGGTGGATGCACTGGGAGAAAAGATTCAGCAATGTCGGTGCCCAAATCAGCCACACATCTGGTGACTGTGTCAACGCCATACCCTTCAAGATGTGAAGGTGGCAAAGACACAAAACCGGATGTTGAAGGTGTGCCGCAAGAGTTAGGAGTTGGGACGATCCGGATATCCGGCTCGTCATCCTCATCCAATTGGCGACGAAAAGCAGCACAATCCTTTAGGGCATGATCTGTGCTCCGACAAAACTGGCACTGCCTAGCGGGCTTCTTTGGCACAGCGGGGGCTGGAGCCGAAAAGAAGTACGACGGTAAAGGCTCAGCAGAGTAGCCATAAGACTTATGCGCACCATAAGAGGTACCAGACGAAGTCGGTGCTCCATATGCTGGGCGAGAAGAATTATGCCTACTATTCTCCGTAGGGCATTCATCACTAGAGTGGGAGGTAGCTCCACACCAACGGCAACGGAAATTGAATTGTGCCCACATAATGTGAAGATAAAACGCTTCAAACAAAATGTGCAAAATACTTCACCTAACAAAAATTACTAAAGCAACCTGATAAAATCAAGAAAAAGGAATAAAAAGACAGAAATAAAAATAAAAGATGCAATTTACAAATGAAAAGGGCTTCTCTCTCAGATTCTCCCTCTCCAGAAAACTCACACGACTGTGTTCCCCGGCAACGGCGCCAAAAACTTGATGACGCAAATCTCACACACCGCTATAGGCGGTAGCTCGACTGCGACACGAAACGGCAGTGTACCGATCGTTCAAGTAATATAAAACGAGGAGTAATCCCCGAGTATCGAATCTCTCAAGGAACACAGTAAGGTGGAGTTAACGTTCGAGGAAGGACTTGAGATCGAAGTCCTTTGGGTCGGATGAATTGCGGACACGGGGGTTGATGGAAAATAAAGAGAAAATACTATAACTACTCCTATGCAATGCTGCTATGCAATGCTTCGCTTGGCGGGATGGAGACTAGGCAGGCCTTAAGCGCGCTGCGTCGCAAGGGCGGATGGACGAGTAGGCTAATGGATCGAACTATGCAGGCCTTGAGCGCGCTGCTTCGTTAGGCGGGATGGAATACGGGCCGCGATGCCACGCTTCGGTAGGCGGATGGGCGAGTAGGCTAACGGAATGAGGGTCGCACGCACCTCTTCGACAAGCACACCACTAACAATTGTTAGGCCGGCACAACACAACCAACAATCCACACCACAAGGCACACCTCAAAATAATAAGCAAGAATACTCAAATCACATAGACATAATCAAGTAAAAATGCTAATAATCAAGCACGCTTCATCATAATGTTAGATCTAGCTACATACACATCAATAAGAAGAGAACAAGGCAAGAAATCGACCGAATCCGAAGGCTCGTTGGAGATTCACGGTTGGAATCGCCGGGTTGTCAATCCGCGTCCAAGCTCGGTCCGCAACTACGTCCGGGGTAGAGAGAGCTGTCACGACTCTCCAATGGACCCGTCTTCTTCGTGTCACGATCCGGTAGAGGTTGCAAACTTCGTCTTGCTTGATGGCGATGGTGGCTAAACCTTCCTTGGAGCACTTGGATGAAGGAGGAGGCCGAGAGGAGACTCCGGCTCAAGATTGGCGTGAAGAGCAAGCCCGGAGCACCTCTATATGGTGGGCGACGGTGGAGGGGCGAAACTGGGCGGAATCGGGCGGAAAACGGCAGCTGGAAGCGATGGATTGACCTAAAATCGCGAGCAGGGCTATTTATAAGCGCTGGAATTAAACAGTGCGCACGGTCATTGGCGCACGACCAGTGGTCGTGCGCACTAGAATTTGGTGATCGTGCGCTCTGCCTGGACGGAACCTGCAAAGACAGAAATTATAAAATAAAATGTTCGCACGACCAGTGGCGCACGACCGGTGGTCGTGCGCACTATCGTCGGTGGTCGTGCGCAATACAGCAAACAGAACTCAGAATTTTAATGATGAGTGCGCACGAGCAGTGGCGCACGACCGGTGGTCGTGCGCACTTGCGTAGATGGTCGTGCGCACTGCACCAAACAGAACTCATAAAAAGGGTTAAGTGCACACGATCAGTGGCGCACGACCAGTGGTCGTGCGCAATAGAACCGGTGATCGTGCGCAGTGTTCCTGTGCAGAATTGCACCGGGAACACTTGCACGACTCCTATTCCAGGCACAATCACAAATCTAGCCACTGAAAGTGGCACTTAACAGCACATGAATACTAATAATGACAATAAGCACGAAAATCACACCAAAGTGGGCCTAAAGGTGCACCTAGCATGGAATATCAAATATAAACAATAACAGGGCTAAAGTGCAGTGAAATGACTAACTAAATGGCCCAGATGAGTCCATAAAAGTGTATATGATCAGGACTCATCAAGCCGCATAGTTTATCTACTTTTATGAGACGACGATATGAGATAACTAGCACAATTACTAATATTCAATAAGTGATAAAGCTAGTATGATGAGTTTTGGGTATAAAGTCATGTCATAAGATTAATATTAATATTGCATGTATTCCAAAATAAAATTTCAAATTATAGATCTAGAATGGAGTGATGATTTAGTTTGATTTATACTTTCATTACAAAGTTGATTCTAGAGTCTACAAATATGAGAGATACATGCAATCACTAGCAAAGCAGATCAATACATCAAATAATGTAAAGAAAACATTATTCATAATTTTTATCATAAGATTCATAATTCCTATTATCGATTTGAGATATGTCTTGATAGAACATGAATTATGATTTATGATTAAAGAGAATTTTTTAATAGAATATATGTTAGATCATAATGATGTGTGTAAATTCTAATTCTTCTAGACTTATGACAATATGAATTGGTGATTTTCGTTTGAATGAGCATGTTTGAATTGTAAGTTTAGAAAATGATGATCAAGCTATCATATCAAAGACAAAGATCACAAATATATAGTTTTGAAATAAAATGCCATTCAATAATTGAATTTATTGATCTTTGGTTTTGCATGATAATATATGATTCATGAAATAATATTCATAAATATTCTAATGATTTATTCATAAACTATGTGTTTGTTGGAATTTTAGTATTCTATATAATTTCAAATCACATAGTTATCATGATATTTTAATAACATTGTAAATGTTATACCTAGCATATACATTTAAGCACAAATTAAGAAGTGATGCTAGAATGATACATTTGAATGCAATGTTATTACATAGAATTAATGGAGATAATGTTGCATGTAATATGAGATGTTTACAAATTAATTTTCTTTAGACCTATAATGAAATGATTAAACTTTTGATTTGATCTTAATGATATAAGATGATTCTAAGGTCTAAATTACATGCAAACAATGGTGACACACATCACACATACTATCTAAATTAATATATGAAACAATTATACATAGGATATCTTGTGATGAAAAAATCCTTAAACACAGAAATTTCTGAATCAAGCGAACTAAGATAACATTTAAAAACGGAGTTGAAATTGGGCAAATTGACAGCACCAAACAAACTTAAATGGGCAAGTTTAGTTTGCCGATAGATGGAGATTTCTGTGCTCTTTCTGAAAAGATATTAAACGCGAAAAACGGACGAGCGGATCAAAAGATATGGCTATTTGAACTTTTGATCAAAAAACTTGCTTTTTGAAAGATTAAGCATGCGTTTAGATGAATTTTTGTTTTCGATTTTATTTGATAATATTTTTCATAATAAGGGCTATCAAATGCAGCAAATAACATAGAAAGTAATCAAACTGTTGCGCATTTTAATTTTTAGCTTAAGCCCTTTTAATAAACCAATTAAATCCATTTTTAAAATTAATTTCATTAGTCTTGAAAAATAGTTTCAATATTCTAATTATAATGTTAATTCAAGACATTGATGGGTAAAGGATTTAAAAGGATATATATAACAAAAAAATGAGAGGTACGTCTCTTTTAAAAATCATATGACTTAATGTTCAATTTTAATTCAATTTGATTTGATAAACATTAGGCTTAATATATGAAATTCATATTTCATGATATATAAAGAGATCATAGCATGTTTGTTTAAAAAATATAAAATAAACAAAAGAAAAGAGACAATAAGCATATCATGAAGTAGAGTGGTGATATTACATTTTTATTTGTTTCTACTTCATGCAAATGATAGGATACTAATGAATAAGAGATTTAGGTATCCAAAGTTGACCATGTGGGATGGTTCCTTTGGGTACCCAAATACATCGTGATGGCTTTTGAGAAGATAATGATGAATGAGCCCTTTTAATTAATGTTGATGTATCATTTTTCTTTAAGGGTCTCCATTCATACTTTGGTTGTTTTTCTTTTAAATTCATATTATGATTATTTGACATCTTTTTGGAATGATAGTTGTTTGAAAAATAATTCATTTGGGATTTATGTTTATTCAAATTATTTTTCAAAATAGATTGATGTTGATAATCATAATGATTTTCATTATATGGATTCTTTGAAATTTTATAAGAGTGATTGTCTTTCTTTAGAAGTGATTGTTGAAAGAGTGGGTTACAATATGTTTTAAAAGATTGATTATCATTTTGATGATTTTCATTTCCACTCTTTCTTTTAGACATACTCTTATAATATGAAGGATAATATTTTATATTTTGATTTTCATGAAAAGGAGTTTTTAAATTTGAGTCATGATTGAAAATATATTGAGACTTATAATAGTTACTCTTAAGAATTTTATGAGGATCATAATTATTTTTGAAACTAAACTCCTTTTGATTTAATGTGTGAAAATGGTCCCTTTTTGAAATGATTTTGTAAGTTAATTTATCCTTGTTATTCAAAATCTTATGGTGAAATTCATTAGATGACATTTGAAATTTTTCAACAAAAGATTTTAATTGTATTAACTTGCAAGTTAAGGCATCATTTTCAACTATCAATTTTTCATTATGTTCTTTAGAAACTAAGAGCCCTTTTTCAATTTCCTTGAATTTTTCTTTAAATAAATTGCAATCAAAACAAGGAGTAGGAATTGTAACTAAAGAGCATGAAATAGAATTTATCACATCAATATTTGATTCTACATTATCGTTTTCTTTTAAAGATTTATTTTCTAAACGTAATTTGGAATTAGCAATTTTTAACTTTAAAATTTTACGTTTAGCAATTTTAAGCATACGAGAAGTAGAAATAGAATTTGTTACAAAAAGAGAAGATTTAGATTTTCTTACCTTGCTATTGTTTCCGTCTTCTCTTTTGCTTGATGTGTTGCCAACAAATGAGTCCAATATTGTGATGTTGTATTCTTCTTCCTCCAAGCATGAGTCCTCATCAATTTCTTCTCTTGGATCCATAAGAAATTCCTCATCGATTTCTTCTCTTGGATCCATAAGGAATTCCTCATCGATTTCTTCTCTTGGATCCATAAAGAATTCCTCTTGTTCATCATCTGAAGAAGGAAGACTATAAGTATTCTCAAGAAATTTCCAAACTTCATAAGCAGTAGGAAATGTATAAATAAGTTTGAAAATATTTTGATCTAATGCACAATATAGACTATTCATAGATTTAGCATTTAAAAACATATCATTTTTATTTAAAATACTTGGGGGCATTTTAATTGTAATATTGCATACTTCCATATCCAAAGATTTAAGAAATTTTTCCATTAGAAATTTCCACCCATTATAATTTTTCCCTTCAAATAAAGGTGGTGCTAAAGATTTTTCATTTATAAGAAAATTTCCCCTATTAGTAGAAGCGAGATCATAAGACGCCATTATTCCTTGTTTTTAAACCGTTTGGAATAACCTGGCTCTGATACCACTTGTTGGATCTTACGGCGCCCTTAGAGGGGGGGGTGAATAAGGGAATAAAAATTCTTTTTATAATTTTAAGAAAATTACTAAATTGTTTTATAATTTGCGAAGGTAAAATAACAATTTAGCTAAATGAATAGAAAATTATGAATTTGCAATTTTAGAAATAAGTACTAAATTGTTTTATGATAAAAGAGATTGAAATAAACAATTTAGATTTAGAATTGAAAACTTAGAACACAATATAATAGAATTTACGCCAAGTGATAGAAATCAAGTAAACACAAAAGAGACATGATTATATTATATGACAAAGTGTGTACATAAATTTGATTTCTATATCGCTAGAAATCGGAGACGTACAAATGTAAATTTCTTTTTGTTTACCAATCCTTCTCCCAAGGATCGGAAGGCTATCACTTGTCTCTCCCTAGACCAAGCCCAAGCCTATCCTCTAGATCTTCCCAAGATCTAGACGTAGCACACAAGGCCACGATTTCCCACCAAGCCACACAAGGACTTGGACGCTCCGCACAAGGAAGTGATTTTCCCTTAAGCCACGCATGGACTTAGACGCTCCGCACAAGGAAGCGATTTTCCCTACCAATTCAAAGTAAAATGTATATAAATGAAAATACAAGATAAAATAAGAACTCCCTAGAAATTCAGATCTCTGAAAGGAAGGTTGAAGCCTCGAGATGATAGTTGATGTAGAAGCGCGTCCGATCTCGTCTTCAATTTCAAACCTTCTCAGCAAAAATGGGAGTTCTTGAGGTTCTGGAGCTCTTTGGTTCGTATACACTCAGTAAGGGACTTGAAATTCTCAATTCATAGAATGCACGAACACAAGGAGTCAATTTATAGAAAATCGCTGTCGCCTGGGCGACATCGACTGTCGAAATTTTCTGACAACGCTAAACTGCCGCTGGAGTGCTGTCGTGCGGGCAGTTGCTGTAACCGCCGAGCTATCGCCTGGGCGACATCGATGTCGGAATTCCGACAGCACAAAACTGCCGGTCGTGGTGGTGTCGTGGGCAGTTGTTGAAACCTCCGAGCTGTCGCCTGGGCGACATCGCTGTCGGATTTCCGACAGCTCAAAACTGCCTTTCGTCGTGCTGCCGTGGAGGGAAGTAGTTGTAACTTCTCTGCTGTCGCCTGGGCGACATCAGCTGTCGGAATTTTCCGACAGTGAAATTTTCCTACATTCAAATTTAGCTCCAGCAGAAATGTGAACATCTCATACTTGTTACCTGTACACCATTAATAAAAATAGAATCAAATACATTCGGGATTTGTTATTCTCAAACCGGACGAATGCGGAACGCATGCTGCAACACAGGCTACATCCCCCTAAGGGTCCGAACTCAAGAGACCGGTTGCCAGTTTCAACATTTTTGGTGCGGTGAGCGTGGACCGTAGCCAGTGCAAGAAAATCTCAAGCTGAGCTTGATGGCAGGAGATGGAAGAGATGGTTTCAACCCAGGTCGCTCGCAGCCACCGACATTAGTGGAGTGGCTAGAGATGTTCGAGAGTTTCAAGTGGGAGGTCATGCAGACCAGGCAGATGGTTCTCGCGGGGAGAGACGAGAGAGAGACAACTGTGGTTCTACCCCAGCAGATTGGCGAGAATGCTTCGGGCCAGCAGACTTTGAAGGAGGTAGCGGCGGAAGTAAGCACGCGAGATCTCCCCGGACGACAACTAATTAGCTCCTCGGTGAGTGCAGAGGAGTGCGAGCTGACTCCGTGCGAGAGGACCACTCGTCTAGCAGAGGAAGGGAGCCCCTTCTGTGAGTTGATCCTCTTGGCCCCGGTACCGGAGGGGTTCAGAGGGCCGGAGATGTCCTACTATACCGACAAAGATGACCCAGTCCTGCACCTGCAGTGGTTCGAGGACATGGTCTCAATCCTCCCAATGTAGATGCCTTCCAGTGCCGGCTCTTTTCCACCACTGTGAAGGAGAAGGCAAGGGACTGGTTTCACCAGCTCCCCATTGGCTCTATCCATGCCTTCGATGATCTGCGTCAGAGCTTCAGGTTGCGATTCTTAACGTCAAAAAAGAGGAAGAAGTATGTGGAGGCGCTCTTTAAGATCAAGCAAGGGACTGGGGAGTCGCTGGCCCATTACGTCGGCAGGTTCAAAAAGGAGGTCCTACAAGTCCAGGAGGTGCCAGGGTTCACCCTCCAACTAGCCTTTATAGTGGGGCTATGGGAGGGGTTCTTAAAATGGACCTAAAGCGGAGGGCCCCTCTATCCTTCGAGGAGCTGATGGAGCAGGCGGCGAAAGAGATTAACGGAGAGGTCGCCAACCCAGAGTTTGCAAAGAGGTTGGCGAGGCTGAGTAAGCCAGAGGGAAGAAGAAGGGATGAACCCAGAGGTCAGGGGTTTGGGGTGGCGGCAACGGGATTGGGGGTATCAGGAGCCCAATAACCGGCTGGCTTAGAGGCCCTAGAAGGGACCGACGTGAGGTCAGGAAAGAGATCACCAGAGAAGGGGGGAAGCGAGTGACAATCACCTGGTATTGAGGCAAGGCCCCTGACCCCCTCACCCCCCTTGGGAAAAATCCATGGAAGTATGCCGAGGAAGAGGAGGAAGAGGAGGAAGAGGAAGAGGAGAAAGAGGGGGCAGGGTGGCGTTGACCTATTGTGACTTCCATCAGGAGGAAGGTCACGCGACGGCCACCTGCCTAGAGTTTCTAGAGATGAGGGGAAGAGGTCAGCAGCAGCAACGACCTGTGAGGATTGAAGAACTGCTACCTAGAGAGGAGGAAGATAGATGCATAGACTGGACAGACGTAGGAGCCAGGGGAGGGATCAGAGTGATCCATGGTGGCATGGGGATAGAGGCAACTCGCAAGAAAAGCTTCCAGATGATGTTCAGGAGGAGCGTCGCGTCGACCTGCCAAACCCACCCCCTTCGGAGAAGCCCACCTTCTTGTCAGAGGATATGCCAGACTTTGAAGACCCATTCTATGACGCCTTGGTGATCCAGACGGTGATAAAAAACATCACGGTCTCCCGAATCTTGGTCGACAACGGTGTTGGGAAAATGATTTCTCTTAACCCCTGAAAATGAGTTGAATATGAATTCCAAGAAAGGAAAATCAAGGTTAAGTAAATATGCGTCGAATAGTATTCGACGCAACGTCGAATAGTATTCGACGCAACGTCGAAATAAAGTCGACGTTTCTATCAGAATGAGTCGAAGTAGCTCCAAGCAGAATTCGACGTATCCTATGTCGACGTAGCTCTGACTTCTAGTCGACGTATCTTGAGAAGTCGACGCACCCTAGTCGACGCACCTTCCTTATTCTCCTCTCGACGTTCTACCAGGACGAATTCGACGCCTACGTCGAATAGTAATCGACGCCTACGTCGAATAAGAATCGACGCCTACGCCGAATAGTAATCGACGCCTACGTCGAATAGTAATCGACGCGTCGATTTCTATGATTAATTCAAAAATCGCCAGATCACTTTCCTTCTTTCATAGATCTGATTTATATGGAATCAAATTATTCTTTATAGCCATTCTGAATTATTCTTTTCTTCTAATGAATTCTTGGCTAATTTGATTAAATCCATTATGGATACTATTTGAAATCAGAATGAATACTTTCCTTCTAGGGATATAATTGTTATGGAAATTTCTCCTTCTTTCTAATACTGTGCCTGCTAATTGATTACTCTCCTATAGTGTTATTTTAATGAACAGAGCTATAAATAACAAGGTGGTCGGCAGAGACCAATAACAAGTGATCCACCATTTTTACATTTAAAAAGGAGGAAGAGCTCCCAAGTGAAAAGAGAAAATTGAGAGATAGTGTTGCAGCAAAGATCAAGCTTCCATCTTCTCCTGCTTCTGAAGCCATACTGCTGCAAACTCTGACAGCTCTCACAAAAGAGAGAAAAGGGCTACAATCTCCTTCTCACTATAGAAGAGAGATTTCATTCACTACTTCTTGTGCTTCCAATCTTCTTGCTAGGAAGAAGATTCCTTCTTGTCTTTATATTATCTCTCTTTCTTCTTTACCTTTATTTTCACATATTGTAAAAGAGTTTTTAGAATCTCTCTTCAAAAAATTCAGTTGAACTGGTTCTAAGAGTCTCCTTTTCAAAAGACTCAGTTGGTTCTAAGAGTCTCCTTGTCAAAAGACTCAGGGTGGTTCTAAGAGTCTCCTTATCAAAAGACTCAGTACAAGATAGTGAATTTCCTACCAAGGGGGTAGAAGAGTGGACTACCCAAAGTTTGGGGAACCACTATATTTCTTTGTGTTGTGCTGTGATTTCTTTTCTTGCATTTATTTTCTTTACTTGTTTAATTCTTGTTGGTGTGTGGGAAGCCTTAATCTGTGATCACCACATATAAATATATATAATTGCACAAAATATTTTAAATCTCTATTCACCCCCCCCCCCCTCTAGAGAATTCTAGTGAGGTTAACTGTGCACTTTCAATTGGTATCAAGGCGAGGTTGATCTAAAAAGGATAACTCCTTGATCAAAAAGATCCTACCTCTTATTTTTATATATATATATATATTTCTGAAAAATATTTCCTTACACATGGCACAAATCAAAGATTATGCTTCCACCAGACCCCCAATGTGCAATATTGAGAAGTTTGCAGTTTGGAAAACAAGAATTAGGATTTATATGAATTCTATTGATGAAGATTTATTTAATGTTATCATGACAGGTCCCCCCAAGCCTTATAGAAAAGACTAAAGTGGTGAAGTGACTCAAACACTTGTCCCAAAGGCTGAGTGGACAGTTGAAGAGAAGAAGGCAGGAACATGTGATGCAAAAGCTGTAAATATTCTGGTCTCAACCCTCTCTGATGAAATCTTTCAAAGGGTTGTTGAGTGTGAATCAGCCAAAGAAATTTGGGAGGCTCTCAGAAAGATGGTAGAAGGAAGTGCTGATGAAAGAAAAGATAGGAAGGCTCTATTGTTCTCTCAATATGAGAACTTCCAAAAGAAGAATGAAGAAAGCATCTCTGAGATGTATGACAGATTCAGTCTGATCATCAATCAACTAAGGGACTTGGATAGAGAAATCTCTCTTACAGAAATCAATGACAAATTGCTGATGAGTCTCCCAAGCTCATGGGATTCAAGCATATGGGCAATAAGAGACACAAGAGGACAAAGGGAAATTTCAACAGATGCTCTCTTAGGAAAACTCAGATCCTATGAGCAACTGCTGAAAACCAGAGAAGAGAAGAAGAGAAGAGAAAACACCCCAACTTCTTCAAAAGACAGGAACATTGCATTAAGAGCAACAGAAGAAGGAAGCTCTATCACGGAAGAAGAACTATTCAGTTTCCTGGCTAGAAAATTCAAGAAATGGGTCAGGACAGATGGATCAAGAAGGAGAGAGTCAAAACCAAGGTATAACAAAACTCCTACTAAAGAAATTATTTGTTATTCTTGCAGGAAACCTGGACATATTGCCCCAGAATGTCCAGAAAATGCTGAGACAAAGAAAGATCTGAAAAAAAAGATCTCAAGAAAAAGGGGAAGAAGAAAGAAAGAGGCTTTATAGCAGAAGCCTGGAGTGATACAGACTCTGAGGAAATCTCCTCTTCTAAGAGTGACAATGAAGAACCTAAGCAAGAAGACCTATGCTTAATGGCATTTGAAGGCTCAAAGAAAGATGATGGTACCAACTCATGGAGTGAGACAGGATCAGAAGAAAGCATATCTTCTGAAGATGAAAGAGAAAATAGCCTCATTCTCATAGAGGAATCTGAGGATGAGGATGAGGTAAACATTTTTGATGAAATAGATTTTCAAAGTGATAATTTCAGAAATGATTTTATGGGAATGTGTCTAGCTCAACTAAAAGCTACACAAGAAATTAATGATCTAAAAGATCAAATTAATATGGCTAAAAACCAAAGAAATAGAGAGGTTAAATGCTCTAAAAATTATGAAAAAAGGGCTAACATCATAGAAAAGGAAGTAGAAAGGGCTAGAATAGAAAACCAGCTCCTTAAGGATAAGGTATCACAGGCAAAAGACTTTGAAGAATCAATAAAAATGTGAAGCCAAACTCTCAAGGAAATCACTGAACAACAAAAAAGGAGACATAAAAATCTTGGTCTAGGGGCTGATCCCTCAACCAGCCAAGTTCCATCCAACAAACCTGTTTGGATGATCCCTGTAAAATTCACAAAACCCATCAAATCAAACCAAGAAATAGACTCACTAAATAAGGAAGAAGACTCCCTCAAGGAAATAAAATAATTTAATGAAACATCATTTTATTCAGCTGATGACTCTCAAACTTCATCTGAAGAAGCAACTAAGCCAAAAGAAACAATACATAAAAGAACAAAATCAGAAAAAGGGAAAAAGAAAATGTATGAAGATACAATTGCGTCGACTTTATATCGACGCATGAATAAAAGTGCGTCGACTTTTACTCAACGCAACCTCTCTGATGCCTCGACCTCTACTCGACGCTTGAATAAAAGTACGTCGACTTCCAATCGACGCAACTTTTTCCATGCGTCGATATCAGATCAACGCTATCGGGAGAAAGCGCCGAATATAAATCGAAGCAACTATCAACGTGCGTCGAATAGATATCGACGCACAAAAAATCAGAGCTACTTAAATGCCTATCCTCCAAAAACCCTCTATAATTCCCATTCAGGATCCATTCATCCTAACCATGATTTCCATCCTAATCAACACCCCTATCCTAACCAAAATTTCTACCCTAAACCTGGTAACCAAAATTCCCATCCTAATCAAACTTTCTATCCTAATCAACCCTGCTATCTTTCTCTAAACTCAAATTATCATAAGAATAAGATAATCAAGTGCCATATATGTAACAAAACTGGCCACCTTGCCAAACAATGTTGGCACAACCAATCAAACTATCTGTAAAAATTAGTCCAAGACTGATTTAGAACTAGGAAGAGATAAAAAAAAATAAACACCTATAATTCTTCAGGAAAATCAAAAGTCACGTCGACTTCTAATCGACGCACCGTCGATGTCTCAACTCAATAAGTGAAATCGACGCATACGTCGATTACTATCGACGCATATGTCGATACGAAACCCTAGCATCTTAACGCGTGCTGTATCGACGCTTACGTCGAATTCCACTCGACGTAACGTCGACTTCATAAAAACGAGCGGCAATGCTAAAATATTTTCGGTCACATCCACTGAAGTACCGAATAAGCCTCGAATTGAGTCCCGTTTCGACGCTTCACCTGACTTAAAAAGACTCTTCAGTTAGAAACCTTCACTACTCTGCATTCTTCATCCTTCTTGCTTCTTAGTCCAGCCATTTCCTCCTCTCTTTCACTGACCTAAAATGGCTCCCAAGATAAACTCTGGTTTCGACATTGACCTCGACTCCTTCCAAGCCGCTGCAGAAAACTATAAGAACATCATAGCTCTCTTCACTGAAGCTGGATTGGACAAACTCATCTCCACAAGATGCAAACTCCTGGAAACAGAGCTCACTGAGCTGATGACTCATGTTCAGATATCTGAACAAGGAGAAATCCAGGGAACAATCTATGAGACACCAGTCTCAATCTCTGCAGAACATATTAGGACCACCTTTGATCTTCCATCAGGTATATCCTAATATTATCTTTGTAAAATAGGGAAAGGAAATCAATTTCTAAAGAGTAACCTCATAAGTCTTCATCATTCCCTTATTAGGTGATGAATCTATAGACCTCACACCTGATGAAATCAAGCATCTGCTAACCACTATGAAGTTCTCAAAGGATAAACCAATCCATCTAAAGAAAATAGACTTTTCTGAGGAGTACAGACTGCTAGCAGTTGTAGTAGGAAAGATACTACTATGCAAAATTTCAGCCCATGATGCAGTACCCAAGCAGCAACTGAACATCATGGGGGCCCTTGTGCTGAAGAAGAAGGTGGACTTGGCCACATGCTTGCTCAAGATGATAGGCTCCAAATACTCACACAAAGAAAATGCATATATGAGGATTATGAGTCAAGTACTCTTCCACTCCTTCCCTGACCTCTGTAGGTCAAAAGGAATCCCCATTCCTCCAGGGAAAAGAATGTCAATAGCTCTATTCTCCAAGTGGACCAGGCAAATCCCTAAGCCATGTTCCATTCCTGAAAGGACTCCCTCTCCTCCTAACTCTCCTGTTCATCCATCTCCTCCTCCTCCTCTTCAAAGAGACAATCCTTCTCTACCACCATCATCCACTCCAATAGTCTCTACCACCGTCACAACTCCTACTCGACCTACCTCTTCTCAAACACCTGCTCTTCAAACAGCAGTTTCGCCATCTCCTCCTCCTCATACTTTCTCATCCTCTTTACCTCCATTATCACCAATACCTCATACATCAACTAACCCTTCTCCACCCTCATCACCTCCTCCACCACTCTCTCCTCATCACCAACCACAACATGAACCATCTGCATCCACTGAAGCTCTCCTTACTCAGTGCATTTCATCAGCAGCTCAAACATTCGAAGCAATGCTGGATGAGCACTGCTCCCAGATTCATTCCTCCATCCTTCACATGCACACCCAAATAGATGGGGTTAGTGCCTCTGTGCAAAATCTGAAAGCCTCTCTCTCTTCCTCTAGAGTGACCAGGTCTTTCTTAACCTCCCTGGCCAGGAAGGTCAAGAAGGGGGAGACTCTAGATGAAGAGAATTTCTCCAATCCTAAATCTCTCTCTCACAAGTCCCCTCCTTGCTCAAAATATGATAGTCTTGCACTTCTCAAGACAATTGGAAATGAAGTTGTACCTGAGATACACTCTGAAGAACAAACAATAGAGGTACTTAATATAGCAAGAGAGGCTGCAAATCAAGTGATACTATTACAAGGGGACGCAAGCAGAGCAAACAATGAAGCTGAAAAGGAAAATGTGGCAGATAGTAAGAAAAATAAAGAAACTGAAACTCAGGGGGAGCTGGATACTGTTATGAATGAAGCTGAAAATGAAAAAGGACAGCCAGATGCTGTGTTGGCTGAAGTAGGAGCTAAGGAGCTAGAAACAGCTGGAGCTGAAGATGATAAAGAAATTGAAGAAGTAGAAGGATCAAAGGAAGTTCCTTCCCAGGGGGAGAAATCTGCTCAGGGGAGCTAGGTGAACTTCCTGCAACTGAGAAGGAGAAACCCCCATCTCCTAAAACAGTAGTATTCAAGAGAAAGAGAAAGACTCCTCCTACCCCTCCTGAGTAATGTTTGAAAATATTATTGATATACTTTACCCTATAGTTAAATACTAATTGGTATGAACATGAAGTCTGTTTATATAAGTCTGGAAAATTTGGTTATATGATCTCTCTTTCCAATTTCTTTTCTGATTGTTTAATATATTTCTTTTCTTTACAAATGTTGTGATACTAGTACAATTTCCCTCTAAATAGGGTTAAGAAAAATAGGTGGAGATTGTTGGGAAAATGATTTCTCTTAACCCCTGAAAATGAGTTGAATATGAATTCCAAGAAAGGAAAATCAAGGTTAAGTAAATATGCGTCGAATAGTATTCGACGCAACGTCGAAATAAAGTCGACGTTTCTATCAGAATGAGTCGAAGTAGCTCCAAGCAGAATTCGACCTATACTATGTCGACGTAGCTCTGACTTCTAGTCGACGTATCTTGAGAAGTCGATGCACCCTAGTCGACGCACCTTCCTTATTTTCCTCTCGACGTTCTACCAGGACAAATTCGACGCCTACGTCGAATAGTAATCGACGCACGTCGATTTCTATGATTAATTCAAAAATCATCAGATCTCTTTCCTTCTTTCATAGATCTGATTTATATGGAATCAAATTATTCTTTTTAGCCGTTCTGAATTATTCTTTTCTTCTAATGAATTCTTGGCTAATTTGATTAAATCCATTATGGACACTATTTGAAATCAGAATGAATACTTTCCTTCTATGGATATAATTGTTATGGAAATTTCTCCTTCTTTCTAATACTCTGCCTGCTAATTGATTACTCTCCTATAGTGTTATTTTAATGAACAGATCTATAAATAACAAGGTGGTCGGCAGAGAGCAATAACAAGTGATCCACCATTTTTACATTTAAAAAGGAGGAAGAGCTCCCAAGTGAAAAGAGAAAATTGAGAGATAGTGCTGCAGCAAAGATCAAGCTTCCATCTTCTCCTGCTTCTGAAGCCATACTGTTGCAAACTCTGATAGCTCTCACAAAAGAGAGAAAAGGGCTACAATCTCCTTCTCACTATAGAATAGAGATTTCATTCACTACTTCTTGTGCTTCCAATCTTCTTGCTAGGAAGAAGATTCCTTCTTGTCTTTATATTATCTCTCTTTCTTCTTTACCTTTATTTTCACATATTGTAAAAGAGTTTTTAGAATCTCTCTTCAAAAAATTCAGTTGAACTGGTTCTAAGAGTCTCCTTTTCAAAAGACTCAGTTGGTTCTAAGAGTCTCCTTGTCAAAAGACTCAGGGTGGTTCTAAGAGTCTCCTTATCAAAAGACTCAGTACAAGATAGTGAATTTCTTACCAAGGGGGTAGAAGAGTGGACTACCCAAAGTTTGGGGAACCACTATATTTCTTTGTGTTGTGCTGTGATTTCTTTTCTCGCATTTATTTTCTTTACTTGTTTAATTCTTGTTGGTGTGTGGGAAGCCTTAATCTGTGATCACCACATATAAATATATATAATTGCACAAAATATTTTAAATCTCTATTCACCCCCCCCCCTCCCTCTAGAGAATTCTAGTGAGGTTAACTGTGCACTTTCAAATGGGAGCTCCGTAAATGTGATCTTCAAGAAGGCCTTTGATGCATTGGAGGTAGAAGCGAAGAGGGTGCAGGCCTCAAATGCACCCATGTTTGGGTTTTCAGGTTAGAGGAAAAAGGTCGAGGGAGGAGTCGGCCTCCAGGTGATGTTGGGAGGGTTCCAAGGAACTGCCGGTTCGTCATTGTCGATTCTCCGAGCAGCTACAATACCATATTTGGACGCCCTCTAATCAACACCTTTCGGTGTGTTCCGTCGTCCTTCCATCAGTGCTTGAAGTTCCAAAGTGGAGGAGTCCAGGTCCGGATCTGGGGGAATGCATAGGTGGCGAGGCACTATTATGTGACTACCGTCAACACCATCTCCTGGATGGAGGAGGCTGAAAAGGTGGATAAAGAGATGAAGGGGCCGGAGGGGCCGTAAGGAGAGGAGAAGGATGGAAAAGGAGAAGGAGGGAAAAGGAGAAGGAGAGAGCAGCACCCGAGGAGATGAGATGGAAATGGCTCAGGAGGAGCGTGTCGAGCTAATGGAGGAGGAGGCTGCGGTAGAAGAAGAGACTCTGTCCAAAGGAAGGGAGGCAAGGGGCAGATGGGAAGAGCCGACCCGGCTTGAGGCGGTAGAAGAAGTTGTCGAGATCGAGATCACCACCCGGGAGGGGAAAGTTGAGAAAGTGCGAGTCAGCGGGGGCCTTGGCCTTGAGGACCGGAGGATGATGATAAAGTGCATCCAAAGGAGCGTGGACATTTTTGCATGGAGCGCGACAGACATGTCGATCATCGATGTAGACGTGGCCTGCCACTAACTCAACCTCGAGCCAGGGGCCCGCCCCATCCGACGGAAGAGGAGGTCCATTGTCGACAAGCTAGAGGGGCCGATCCGCGAGGAGATGGGGAAGTTCCTCAAAGCAGGTTTTGTATCAAAGATCTAGTATCCAGCCTGGGTCTCCAAAGCCGTCATGGTAAAAAAAGGCGATGGCCGCTGGAGGATGTGTATTGATTTTTATCTTTTAAACAAAGCCTGCCCTAAGGATTGTTATCCTTTGCCTCGGATCGACGCGCTGGTTGACTCAGCCGTCGGTTTTTTCAGTAATGAGTTTTTTATATGCTTTTTAAGGTTTTCATCAAATCAGGATGCACCCCCCCAAACGTCAAGGATGTCTCTTTCATCACAAGGGAAGGGTGCTACTACTATAAGATGATGCCATTTGGACTAAAAAATGTAGGGGCAACGTACCAAAGGATGATGGACCGAGTCTTCCGGGAGCAAAGGGGGAGAAACTTGGAGGTATACGTAGACAACCTCATGGTAAAGAGCAAGGATGTGAGCTCCCAGCTCCAGGACCTCGAGGATCCTTTGCCACCCTGCGAAGGTTCAAGATGAGGTTGAATCCTTTAATATATGTCTTTGGGGCTGACAAGGGTAAATTTCTGGGTCACCTCCTTACCCCAGCAGGGGTGGAACCTAACCCGGAGAAAGTTAAAGCTATAATGGTGTTGGGATAACCGCGGAACGCTAAGGAAGTCCAACGCCTTACTGGGAAGCTCGCGGGGTTGAGTAGGTTTCTCTCCAGGGATGGAGAGAAATGCTCCCCCTTCTTCAAGGTGTTCCGAGGCAATCAGAAGTTCAAATGGACAAAGGAATGTGAGGAGGCCTTCCTGGCCCTGAAGAGCCAACTCGCCAAGGCTTCGCTGCTCCAAGATCCTATGGAAGGAGAGGACATAGCCTTGTAACTCGGAGTCGGGGACGAAGTCGTGAGCTCTGTCTTGGTCCGGGAAGAGGGCAAGAAGCAGCTACCCATGTAAGACCCCTCCCCCCTCCCGGAATACAAAACACGGCCGAGGGGAGTCTTATTCCCAGGACAGCCGCCTTGCGGAGGTGCCAGCACACGAACTAGCCTCCCCCACAAGATGCCTACCCTGCCGGCCAAACCAATTGAAAAGCGCCAACCCATCAATAATGTAAAAGCAAGAAGCCATAATTAAATCCACATAAGCAAGAGTCACAAAAACTACGAGACAGGAAGCTCCTGTACTATATCAGAGTGACAAAAGAAACACCTCAAGTGCTACATCTCAAACTGTGCTCACATCTGTCACCGATGGTAGTGAGGGTATCATGGCCTCCGGCTCTGTCGTCCTGGCCTGGCTAATCTCCTCCAGCGTCGTGTGCTGCTGCTCTAGTGTGCGCTCCTAAAAAAGAGGGACGTAGAAACCGTTAGTCATAAAGACTAAGTGGCTTCACATCCGCTCCCCCGGCGACTCCAAGGCAACGGGTGGTAGGAAAGGAAGAAAGGCGGCAATATAAGCAATAATACACAAGCAGGTGACAGGAATGGTTGTTCATATATGACAGTTGTATAAGTACCCAAGTACTTGCAATAACTCTAACTAATAGGTACATAAATAACAGTGGTTATATAAGCAAGTACTAGTAACAAGAAAGTATGAACAGAGTATCACAGAACCGAATTGAACTTAACTTATAAGGATGCCCATACAAGCTTATAAGTTAAGGATCTGAACATGAAGGTAACTCATCATATAAAGGTGCCCATGCAAGTTTATATGATGAGGATCCAATGCGTGCAATGCAATGATTATGAAGGATGAATGCAACGTAATTATTATGATATGATGACTCACCCATGCATGATTGCTATGCCGACATAGACCTTAGTTCTCGCTTTTTGAGGGGTAGCTAACTGCTCAGGCATCTCCCATCGTGGCCAGACGGAGACAGTGAAACGAGCACCTCCACTACTAGGAGGGTATGAACACCACCAGTCCTAGGCCTATGTACGCCTCGACGCTAAGAACACATAGCAGAGACCCTGCGTACTGCTCGCAACATGCTGAGCCTTCAAGGACACATTAGGGGACTTGGGTTGGTAAGCACCAAGAGTCCAACCAAATCGATCTAGAGTCTAACTGCTGGCTTCTGTCGGTGTCACGACTAGCAAGCCCGTAGACCCGCCACAAGTAATCCTCCAACCAGGATCCATACACCACCAGGCGTAAGCCATGCAACCCTTGTGCTTCCCATGCACAACCCGACTCCTATGAAATCCCCGTGTTATCTCATAATCATTACCTTGAATATTTCCCCAATTTCAAGCCTTGTCTATATTTACCAATGTTATTTGCAACACAACAAATTTATAGGAAGAGACTAACAATATTACCGTAAATATAAATCCAACATTTATAATTCTGACCGGGGGTGGTCACAATACTATTAGGCACATGTCCACCAAATTTTACGAACATCCGATAAGTAATTTGAGAGAAATCCAGACAACATTATAAATTTTATGTGTGTAGCGCTGTTTACCGAAACTGGATTTCTGGGAGTTACGCTCCACAACCAATAAGGTGCCATCCCATTTTGAAAACTTCTTTCCGAGGGCTACAACTTGTAAGTTGAGCCCTCAGCCCAGATCCAGTCACATCATGGCTAGAAGTGGGTTTGAACCCCGCTGTGGGAACATGCACAGAATCAGAATCTGTCCAGCACATATCCTATAAATTGCCCAAACTCAGCATTTTTGATTTGTCATATAGGGAGCTACATGGTTCTACAGAAAACGTGCAACCACAAATCGGAAAGGTCTTTCCGAGGGCTATAACTTTTATGTTGAGCCCAAGGCCTGGATCCAGCTGGAACATAACTAACATTAGGCTTGAACTCAACTGCGTGTCTAGAAACAACCCAGGTATGGTCTGCAGATAATAATCTGCATAAATCTTAAAGTGCATCTAATAGCTGCTGTTCGTTTTCTTCCTCCAGCAGAATCTACCCCTTTCCACGAATCTTAATTCCTCCAATAATCCCTCATGAGGCCGCCGATTTTCACGAAATCAACTCCTTTGCCCTCGCATCGAAGAGAGGAGTTATTCGAAGGCATTTTCGCGGCAAACGACGCCCTAAAGAGAAAGCCCTAGCGTGGCCTATTGCTACGAATCTCCATAAACTCACCAAAACGAGCCCTTTTGAGCTCGATGTCTCTCCTAGTTTTATCTAGAGATCTAGCACCAAGGGAGAGGGGTCGGAAGTCACCTGATTTCCGCCCGACGATCGCGGTTGTCTCCTCCACGGCATGGCGGCATTTGGCCAAGCTCAAATACTTCTCCAAGCTTTGCTCCTTCAAATCCCCTTGTATAAAACCCTTAAAGTGGGGGAAGGAGGTGAAGAAGAAGAAGAAGAAAATGAGCCAGAGAAAATAATGGCTCGGCCCCTTTTCGGTGAAGAATGAGGCTAATGGCTTAAAGAAAAGAGATAGTGGGATTTGATTTGACAAGCATTTACAGCAACAACTTCCCATGCAAATAAAGCCTTTACTGGAAGGCAGCAGAAAAATGCCCAAACCCTGCACTCAATACTTTTGTCGAACGCTACATCTTCGTCGATCGACGATCGACTGCCTTTTCGACGTTCATCGAACAACAGCAATTTCGTCGATCGCCAAACGGCTACAACTTCATCGACCGACGATCGACTGCCCCTTCAACGTTCGTCGAACGGTGGCAATTTCATCGATCGCCAAATGGCTACATCTTCGTCGATCGACGATCGACTTCCCCTTCGACGTTCGTCGAACGGCGGCAATTTTGTCGATCGACGAACGACAGCCCTTTCGACGTTCGTCGAACGGCGGCAATTTCGTCGATCGACGAACGGCTTCCCCTTCGACGTTCGTCGAATGGAAGCAGCAGGGACAAACAAACGGGATGTTACAAATCCAATAAACAAAAAATTTAATTTTGTCCCCGAAATTTTGAGTTTGGGCTACGGTATCGAAACAAAGTATGAAAAACTAGTTTAGGTCATACCTGGGAAAACAATCCCGGGTAATGCTGCTGCATAAGGTTCATCAGCTCCCAAGTGTATTCCTCCCATCCATGGTTGGACCACATAACTTTCACCAATGGAACACTCTTTCTCCACAGCACTCTAGTCTCGGTGTCTACTATTTGCACAGGCTCCAGCCAGACAGATCTGTCGGTCTCCATAGGACCAGATGTAATTGAGACATGCTGCTCAGGGCGAAGCAAAGCCCTCCGAAGGGAGGACACATGAAATACATCGTGAAGATTCTCCAACTCTGTCGGCAGCTCGAACCGATAAGCTAAGGGGCCAATCCGCTCCAAGATGGTATAAGGCCCCATATAATGAGGGCTAAGCTTCTTCCTTCCCCGAACCCGAGACACACCGTGCATCGGCCTGATCTTCAAGAACACCTTGAATCCAACATGGAATTCCACTGCCCTGTGCTTTTTGTCATAATATTTTGCCTGCCGGCTCTGCGCTTCAAGCATGCGGTCTCGAATCAGTCTGACCATTTCATCGGTATCATCGATGAATTTCACCCCTAACGCCTTCAGGTCCTCATCTTGGAGCCATGACAAAGGTGTTCTGCACCTCCTCCCATATAATTCCACATAAAGAGCCATGCCGATGCTCGCCTGATGACGGTTATTATAAGAGAACTCTACCAAGGGCAAAAGTCTCTCACACGGCTCACCTCAATCCAAAACACAAAGGCGCAACAAATCTTCTAGGGTCCTGATCATCCGCTCTGACTGACCATCCGTCTTGGGGTGGAAGGCTGTGCAAAAAGTTAAACATAAGCCCAAATAAGCTTGCACTGCTTTCCACTCCTTGGAGGTGAAGCGACCGTCGCGGTCCGAAACGATAGTTTTGGGCACTCCATGATAGCGAACAAACTGCTCGACGAAGAGTCTCACCAACACGTCAACATGTGTATCCTTCCTCATCTGTATAAACCTCACGACCTTTGTCAGACGATCGACCACCACCCATACAGAGTCATTCCCGGAGCGGGAACGAGGTAGCCCGTGAACCAAATCAATGGATATATCTTCAAACTTCCACTCAGGAATGGACAACAGCTGCAACAACCCAGCCGGGCTTCTACACTCTGCCTTTACCTTCTAGCACGCCCCGCAGTGAGTGACAAAATAGGTGACATCCCGCTTCATCCCTGGCCAAAACATCTTCCTCCGCAAATTGGTATACATCTTGAGAATCCCGGGATGCACCGAATATTTTGTGCAGTGAGCCTCCTTCATTAAGTCTTCTCGAATCCCTCCTCCCGCGGGTATGAATAACCTGCCATGGAAATGAACAAGATCCTCCTGCATGGTGTACTCCCCCGCAGTTCTAGCTTCCACTGCTCGAAGTATAGATTCTAGGGCAGCATCCTTCCTTTGCTCTGCTCGGATGCGATCTCGAATATCACAAATTATGCTCATCGCGGCCAGGTACTCGGCGAAAACCTCTGGATCGGCTCTAGACACGAGCGTGATCTGCATCTCCTCGAGCATCCTTACCAACTCCATGGCCATCAGCCGTGACTCTGGACTGGATTTCCTCCTGCTCAGTGCATCGGCCACTGAATTTGCCTTCCCTGGGTGATAGATTAGCGTGTAATCATAGTCGCTCAAAAACTCAATCCACTGTCGCTGCCTTAAATTTAGATCCTTCTGGGTTTGTATATACTTTATGTTTTTATGATCGGTTAATATCTCGCAGTGAACTCCATATAAATAATGCCTCTAAATCTTCAAGGCAAAAATCACTGCACCCAGCTCCAGATCATGCACCGGATAATTCACTTCATGCTTCTTAAGCTTCCTTGAAGCATACGCAATCACGTGCTCGTGCTGCATCAGTACAACACCCATCCCCTGAAAAGATGCATTTGTGTAAACCTGAAATCCTTCCTTCCCAGATGGAAGAGCAAGGATCGGTGCCGAGGTGAGGCGATCCTTCAGCTCCTGAAATGCGGCCTAACACTTAGGTGACCACAGGAATGGAACCTCCTTCTTGGTCAGCGTAGTGAGTGGAAAAGCGATCTTCCAGAACCCCTCGACAAACTTGCGGTAGTACCCAACAAGTCCCAAAAAATTGCGCACATCTGCTGCTGGGACTTCAAAGGCTTCCATTCCTTCACTGCACGAACCTTAACAGGGTCCACGGCCAATCCTGCCCCACTGATGACATGACCCAAGAAGGCAACCTCCCGGAGCCAAAACTCGCACTTGCCGAACTTGGCAAACAACTGAATAAACCAGGTGCGTGCTATGGTCCAATATCGACTTTGAATAAACCAGGATGTCGTCGATGAATAGAATCACAAAGTCATCCAGATATGGCTCAAACACCCTGTTCATCAGGCTTATGAATATTGAGGGGGCATTAGTGAGCCAAAAGGCATAACCGTAAACTCATATAACCCTTACCTCGAGCTGAAAGCAGTCTTCTAGATGTCCTCCTCCTGAATCCTCAACTGATAATAACCAGAGCGCAAGTCGAGCTTGGAGAACCATTGTGCTCCTTCCAACTAATCAAAGAGCTCATCGATTCGTGGCAGGGGATAAGTGTTCCAGACCGTCAGCCGGTTGAGCTCCCAATAATCTACACACAAGCGGAGCGAACCGTCCTTCTTCTTTACGAATAGAACCAGGGCTCCCCAGGGTGACGAACTAGGGCAAACGAACCCTGAGTCCACCAACTCTTGCAATTGTTCTCGGAACTCCGCTAGCTCCTTAGGTGCCATTCTGTACGGGGCCCGAGAAACAGGCTTAGCACCCGGTGCTAACTTAATCTGGAAGTCTACCTCCCTAGGCGGCGGTAATCCGAGTAGTTTTTCAGGGAAAACATTAGGAAAATCCCGAACTACCGGTACATCCTTCATATCAGCCACCATCTCCTTTATCTCAAAATAGATCATGAACACCACATCGCCTTGCTCGTGAGACTTTACAACCTGTATAGAGGACAACAAGTTCTGAGATACGAAACTTATACCTTGAATTACCACCTCCGAGTCATCATGCCTCAGAGTGATCCGCTTTGCCATACAGTCGATCTTCGCGTGATTCCAATGCAACCATGTCATGCCCAAGATTAGATCAAAGTCTGGCATCCGCAATACTGTTGCCAGTGTCTCAAATTGCTTCCCACCGATGGATATTACCATGCTACACTTGGCGATAGATAGTATCTCCGAGCCATCCGGAAGGCAAACCCTCCTGGGGGCTCCCTCGAAACACTGCACCTCATCCAGTTGACTCACAAACTCTTCCGATACCAATGAATAGGTGGCACCCGTATCGAAAAGACTAAGGGCGGGCTTACCGCAAATGAGCACGGTACCTGGGGTTTTAAATCATGCACACATAAGCATAATAGTTATGAAAAGACGAAACTAAATGCATGATTACCTGTGATGACCTCTTGTGGGTCTCGCAGTCCCTTGTAGTACAGATTCACGTACCCGCGATCATCTAGATCATAAGAGTCTGCAAATCTAACCAAGTACTGAAATTCCCGTTGATACTCCACGATTGTCCTAGATCCCTGCATCAGCTACTGGAACCTCTCCTCGAGTTCATCTCGGGCTGTAGAAGAGACGAAATGCTCCAGGAACACGTCTGCAAACTCGTCCCATCTTATGTCAAGTTGGTTACACCCTTCAAAGGTGGAGCCCATCAAGGACTTCCACCACCTCTTCGCATGTAGATCCAAGTCCGTGACCGCCAACGTGACTGCCATATTGCCTGGGCATCGTATCCCTGCCAGTAACTCCTGCACTGTGTCCAACCATTCCTCCGTCTGAACCGCGGACTCCGTCCCATGATAGGTGGGAGGGGAGAGAGCACGGAAGGTGCTTAACCAATTTGAATTCGGAGCCTGCGGCTGCACCGACATCTACTGAGACCTGAAGGCATCCAGGATTGCCTTCAGGGTCTGGCCCAACTCTGATTGTTGAAAAGGAGTAGGTACAGGAGGCACGGGAGCGGCCGTCGCTAGTTCTGAACGTACCAGAATCTTCATGCAAGGTAGATTTTTGGGTTAGGTTGGCTACTTGAAAGAAGATAATAGACCTACTTAATGCGAATTACACATGAGCACACCACCGCTTCCGCTCATTCAGTTTGTCCTCAAACTAAATAGGTGAGAGGGTGCACCATGCGGGAATGGACTTCCTTATCTCAGGATCGTTGCAAGCTGATACCATTTGTAAGACACCCCCCTCTCGGAACACAAAATACGGCCGAGGGGAGTGTTATGCCCAGGACAGTCGCCTTGCGGAGGTGCCAGCACACGAGCTAGCCTCCCCCACAAAGCACACGAGCTAGCCTCCCCCACAAAACGCCTACCCTACCGGCCGAACCAACTGAACAGCACCAACCCATCAATAATGTAAAATCAAGAAGCCATAATTATATCCACATAAGCAAGAGTCACAAAAACTATGAGACAGGAAGCTCCTGTACTATATCAGAGTGACAAAAGAAACACCTCAAGGGCTACATCTCAAACTGTGCTCACATCTGTCACCGACGGTAGTGAGGATATCGTGGCCTCCGGCTCTGTCGTCCTGGCCTGGCTAATATCCTCTAGCGACGTGCGCTGCTACTCCAGGGTTCGCTCCTAAAAAAGAGGGACGTAGCAACCGTTAGTCATAAAGACTAAGTGGCTTCACATCCGCTCCCCCGGCGACTCCAAGGCACCGGGTGGTAGGAAAGGAAGAAAAGCTACAATATAAGCAATAATACACAAGCAGGTGACAGGAATGGTTATTCATATATGACAGTTGTATAAGTACCCAAATACTTGCAATAACTCTAACTAACAGGTACATAAATAACAGTGGTTATATATGCAAGTACTAGTAACAAGAAATCATGAGCAGAGTATCATAGAACCGAATTGAACTTAACTTATAAGGATGCCCATACAAGCTTATAAGATAAGGATCTGAACATGAAGGTAACTCATCATATAAAGGTGCCCATACAAGTTTATATGATGAGGATCCAATGCGGTGTAATGCAATGATTATGAAGGATGAATGCAACGTAAAGATTATGATATGATGACTCACCAATGCATGATTGCTATGTCGACATAGACCTTAGTTCTCGCTTTTTGAGGGGTAGCTAACCGCTCAGGCATCTCCCATCGTGGCCAGACGGATACAGTGGAACGAGCTCCTCCACTACTAGGAGGGCATGAACACCACCAGTCCCAGGCCTCTGTACGCCTCGACGCTAAGAACACACAGCGGAGACCCTGCATACTGCTCGCAACATGCTGAGCCGTCAAGGACACAGAAGGGGACTTGGGTAGGTAAGCACCAAGAGTCCAACCCAACCGATCTTGAGTCTAACTGCCGGCTTCTGTCGGTGTCACGACTAGCAAGCCCGTAGACCCGCCACAAGTAATCCTCCAACCAGGATCCATACACCACTAGGTGTAAGCCATGCAACCCATGTGCTTCCCATGCACAACCCGACTCCAATGAAATCCCCCGTATTATCTCATAATCATTACCTTGAATATTTCCCCAATTTCAAGCCTTGTCTATATTTACCAATGTTATTTGCAACACAACAAATTTATAGGAAGAGACTAACAATATTAAGGTAAATATAAATCCAACATTTATAATTCTGACCGGGGGTGGTCTCAATACTATTAGGCACATGTACACCAAATTTTACGAACATCCGATAAGTAATTTGAGAGAAATCCAGACAACATTATAAATTTTACGCGTGTATCGCTGTTTACCGAAACTGGATTTCTGGGAGTTACGCTCCACAACCAATAACGTGCGACCCCATTTTAAAAAGCTCTTTCCAAGGGCTGCATCTTTTATGTTGAGCCCTTAGCCCAGATCCAGTCACATCATGGCTAGAAGTGGGTTTGAACCCTGCTGTGGGAACCTGGACAGAATCAGAATCTGTCGAGCACATATCCTATAAATTGCCCAAACTCAGCATTTTCGGTTTGTCATATAGGGAGCTACATGGTTCTCCAAAAAACATGCAACCACAAATCGGAAATGTCTTTCCGAGGGCTACAACTGTTTAGTTGAGCCCAAGGCCTAGATCAAGCTGGAACTTAACTAAAATTAGGCTTGAACTCAGCTGCGTGTCTAGAAATAGCCCAGGTATGGTCTGCGAATAATAATCTGCATAAATCTTAAAGTGCATCTAATAGCTGCTGTCCATTTTCTTCCTCCAATAAAATCTACCCCTTTCCACGAATCTTAATTCCTCCAATACTCCCTCATGAGGCCGCCGATTTTCATGAAATGAACTCCTTTGCCCTCGCATCGTGGAGAGTAGTTATTCGAAGGCATTTTCACGGCGAACGACGCCCTAACGCGAAAGCCCTAGCGTGGCCTCTTCCTACGAATCTCCATAAACTCACCAAACCGAGCTCTTTTGAGCTCGATGTCTCTCCTAGTTTTATCTAGAGATCTAGCACCAAGGGAGAGGGGTCGGAAGTCACCTGATTTCCAGCCGACGATCGCGGTTGTCTCCTCCGCGCATGGCGGCAGTTGGCCAAGCTCAAATCCTTCTCTAAGCTTTGCTCCTTCAAAGCTCCTTAGATAAAACCCTTAAGGTAGTGGAAGGAGGTGAAGAAGAAGAAGAAGAAAATGAGCCAGAGAAAATAATGGCTCGGCCCCCTTTTCGGTGAAGAATGAGGCTAATGGCTTAAAGAAAAGAGATAATGGGATTTGATTTGACAAGCATTTACGACAACAACTTCCCATGCAAATAAGCCTTTACTGGAAGGCAGCAGAAAAATGCCCAAACCCTGCACTCAATACTTTCGTCGAATGCTACAACTTTGTCGACCGACGATCGACTACCCCTTCGACGTTCGTCGAACGATATCAATTTCGTCGATCGCCGAACGACTACAGCTTCATCGACCGATGATTGACTTCCCATTTGACGTTCGTCGAACGGTGGTAATTTCATCGATCGCCGAATGGCTACAGCTTCGTCGACCGACGATCGACTTCCCCTTCGACGTTCGTCGAACGGCGGCAATTTCGTCGATCGACGAACGGTTGCTCCTTCGACGTTCGTCGAACGACGACAATTTTGTCGATCGATGAATGGCTGCCCCTTCGACGTTCTTCGAACGGAAGAAGCAGAGACAATCAAACGGGATGTTACAACCCATCTACTATGTAAGCAGGGTTTTGAAGAAGGCAGAGCTCCGATATCAAATTTTGGAGAAGCTGGCCTTCGCCCTGATCATCTCGCCCTAGAAGTTCAGACCGTACTTCCAAGCCCATTCGATCCAAGTAGTGACTAACCACCCCCTTTGCAAAATCTTTGAGGGGGTAGAACACTCAGGGAGACTCGCGAATTGGTCGGTCGACTTAAGTAAATTTGACATCACTTTTGCCCCTCGGTTGTCGATGAAGGCTCAAGTTGTTGTAGACTTCATGGTGGACTACATGGTCGAAATGGAAGAGGAGCAAGCCCTTCGTCATGTCCCCTGGAAGATGTTGGTCGATGGGGCCTCAAGCAAGAATTCTTAAGGAGGAGGGGTGGTATTGGAAAGCCATCATGGAGTGAAAATTGAACAAGCGCTGGTGATACACTTTCCCGTCACCAACTACCAAGCGGAGTATGAAGCAGTGATCGCCGGCCTATGTCTGCCCCAAGAATTGGGGGTTCATGATGTGGAAGTCCTCACCGATTCAATGGTGATCGCCTCGCAGATCAAGGGTGAGTTCGAGGGAATATGGCAAGGAGGAAGCAGCCGTGATTGAAGGACGAACTTTCAGAATGATTTTCCTCAACGCCTGCATTAGCCTTAACGCCGACGTTAGGATTGCCAAAAATAAACAATACCTAAAGAGCAGAATCTCCTTCCTCTTCTGAAGATCTGAGCCATCAATATGTTGCTATACATGGTCAACGCCCTGTGTTAGAACTTAACGTCGGCATTAGCTTAAGTTCTATAAATTGGATGTTTTCGAAGTCTCTGACTACTTATTGATTTGAGCCTTACTCCAGCACTCCAGAAACTCAATTAGAGACATATTTTCCCAAACTTCATCTCCCGCACACAGTCGAGCACAGAATTCAAGGAGAACTGGATCAACGCTTTCTCAACGAGAAGAACGCGCACTTCGACTTCAAGAACATTCAGCGGCCTTCGACATCTCCAGAATTCTTCATAGGGAGTTTTTAGTTTATGTGTTCAAATAGTTACTTATAACCTTTTTATTATCTGCTTGGATTAAATTCGCCTCGTGTTGGCGACTAGGTCTGGGTAGGACTTAGGGGTAATTCGCCTCGTGTTGGTGACTAGGTATAGGAAGTAGATCTAGGGGATGCTCGAGGCCTTTTCTTGGTATAGGAAGGCTAGAGCGGCTTGAGGCCGGATCTGGGAAAGATTAGCTAAAGCCAACCTATTCTTGGTGAGAAGAGTCGGTATAGAAAACAAAAAGGATATTTCATATTTCGCCTTCGATTTTTAGCGTTATAGAAACTACATATTTTGTAATCATAAATCATAATGAAAATCATGTTCTTTCTAGTTTGTTTTAAATTGATTCACTCCTCTTTAGTCTTGATTTATTTAATTTGATTTAAAGAAAAACAACAAAAGTTTTATATTAAATAATCAAGTTCTAAAAACCCTTATTCACCCGCCCCCTCTAAGGGCGCCTCACGATCCAACAAATGGTATCAGAGCTAGGTTATTCCAAAACAGTCTAACAACCGGGAATAATGGCGTCTCGTGATCTCGCTTTTCATGAAGGGTTAGGAATAAGTAGACCTCCACTTTTCACCGGAACTGACTACAATTATTGGAGAACAGTCATGCGTTATTTTCTAATCAATTTAGATCTAGATGTCTGGGCTAGTGTTGAAACACCGTATACGACTCCTACTTATACTGTTGGAGAAGTAACCATGGAAAAGCCTAAAGATAGGTGGGATGATGGAGATAAAAATAAATGTAAAAATAATGCTAAAGCCATGAATGCTTTATTTTGCGCATTTGATAGGACTGAATTTAATAGAGTTTGTGCTTGTGAAACTGCTTATGACATTTGGAATTTGATTGAAATAACTCATGAAGGTACCTCGCAGGTCAAAGACTCAAAGCTATTCCAACTTGAATCAGAGTTTGAATGGTTCAGGATGGATCCAAATGAGGACGTCGACTCAATGTGTACTCGCTTCACCAAGATTGTCAACGCCTCAAAGATTCTTGGAAAAACATTCTCAAACGGTGACTTGGTGAGAAAGATCCTTCGGTCTCTTCCTCCAAAGTTCAATCCAAAGGTGACTGCAATTTCCGAATCGCATGATCTAAGGCGGCTCCAGATCGAGAGCCTCATTGGAAATCTCAAAACCCATGAGGTAGAACTCAACATTCAAGATGAAGAATACAATAAGGAGCCAAAGAAGAAAGCCTTGGCACTAAAGTCAAGAAAAGAGGATGACTATGAGGAAGATGACGAGGAGAGTCTCTTTGTGAAAAACTTCACAAAGTTAATGAAGAATCCAGAGAGAAGGAATACTTTTCGTAAGTACTTTCGAAAGGGAGAATCTTCCAAAAAGGGGAAAAAGGAAAAATCAAGCGACGAAGATGAAGAGTGACCTCCTCCTGAGTGCTTCCACTGCAGGAAGACCGGGCATATAAGAAGCCAATGCCCAAAATACTTGAAGGACCAAAAAGAAAAGCGTCATAAAGGAAAGAAGAAGAAGAAGGTCTTGAAGGTGGCAATGTGGGATGATTCTTCATTTGGATGCTCACGCGAACCAAGTTCAAGTGAGGATGATGAGGCAAACTTGTGCATCATGGGGAAGAACTAAGAATCAACTGATGACGAGTGCATTGTCCAAAGCGACGCTGAGGTAATCCCTTCTACTTATGATGATCTTTATGTTGAATATTTAAAAACGTGCAAATAATTTGGTAGAAATTTAAAAGATCTTGATCTTCTTAAAACTGAGAATAAAATTCTTTTTAAACAAAATCAAGAATTAAATAATGAAATAATGTCATGCCAAAAGAATGATAATCATTTGACAAAGGCAAAGGAACTTGAAAACGATTTTTCTAAGGCTCTCTTCAACATCAAATCACTTATGGAAGAAAAGTGTGACTTAGAAAGAAGGTTGAAAATATCTCTTTCCCAAATTGAAAATGAAAAGAAAAAATTTGCAAATAGATGTGGAAATTTAGTAAGTGAAATCTTCGCTTTAAAAGCCCGAATAAATGATCTTAATGTGGCAATAAACAAATTTGGGGTTAATCACTGGATATGATTTTGGGCAACTAGTGCCATGTATATGCTTAGTTTGGGCTGGGATATGTTTCCGAAACCTACCACCCAGCGTTGACTACTAACGTTGTCATTAGCTCTGCTTCCAGAAATCAAAAATCTTTTCATAAAAATATTTCCTTCACTCCCTCTACCTTTGTGTATACCAGCAAGGGTTAACAACAGTCTCTGAAAAAGGTCTCAACCCCTTTTGTTTCTTGTGCTAATTGTTTAGTTTTTGGGCACACCACAAACTCTTGCAGGAAGAAGGGAAAGCGCACCTTTAAGAAAATATAGGGTACCTAAGGTCTCCACCTATATTATGGGAGGAACCTCATGGGTGTCCGGATCTTTACTAACTTTTTCTTCTTAGGTATGTTGGCAGGCTAAGGACAAAGAAGACGTGTGGTACTTGGACTCAGGTTGCTCCAAGCACATGACGGGCGATAAAGAAAAATTCCTTAGCCTCACTATGAAAAAAGGAGGAACCGTGACTTTTGGTGATAATGGAAAAGGAAGAATATTGGGCCCCGGTACTGTGGGTAACGACTCTTTCTCTCTTACAAATGTCTTATTTGTAGAAGTCTTACAACATAACTTAATCTCTATTAGTCAATTATGCGATAAAGGCCTTAATGTGTTATTTGAGTCCCCTACTAATTTGTGCAAAATCATTGATCCTAAGTCTAATAATATAGTACTCACTGCACCAAGAATTCATAATGTTTATTTAATTGCTTTTCATGATCTATCACGTGCATCACTTAAATGTCTTATATCTAAAATGAAGAACTTGAATTATGGCATAGGCGTCTTGGTCACTCTAGCACTAAGTTGATTTTAAAATTATCAAAAAATAAAATTATTAGAGGATTGCCAATACTAAATGGAAACCTTTCTTCATTATGCTCGCCATGCCAAAAAGGAAAATTTTCAAAAACATCATTTAAAAGAAAAATTGAATTATCCACCTCAAGACCATTGCAACTAATTTACATGGACCTTTTTGGGCCAATTACCATATGTAGCACCCCCAACAAAATGGTGTCGTGGAGAGGAAAAATAGAACCCTTCAGGGACTCGCACGCACTATGCAATCCGAGTATGGGTTGCCAAGATCTTTTTGTGTCGAAGCGGTAAATGCACCTTGTTATGTTATAAATTGTATCATGCTTCGCCCTATTTTGAAATTAACTCCATACGAATTATATTACCAAAAGAAACCTAATGTATCGTACTTTCATGTTCTTGGATGTAAATGTTTTATCTTAAATACCAAAGATGCATTAGCTAAATTCGATGAAAAATGCAATGAAGGAATCTTTCTTGGGTACTCATCAACTAGCAAGGCATATAGGATATATAATAAAAAATCTAAAAAGGTTGAAGAATCTCTTCATGTTAAGTTTGATGAACTTGTGCCTTGTGTAGATACTAATATTACAGGAAAAGAAAATGAACCACCTTCACATTTGGAGCTTGATGACGATGAACCACTTGGAAAGGACAAAGAAGTAGTGCCGTTGCAAAAAGATTTTGTGCCTCCAAGCGAGCTTAGATTCACAAGAGATCATCAGAGGGATCTTGTTATTGGAGAACCGTCAAGAGGGGTAACTACATGTTCTGCCTTTAATGAATTTTTTTCAAATTTATGTTTTGTTTCCGAAATTGAAGCCAAAAACATTTCTACGGCTTTAAATGATGATTTTTGGTTTATTGCTATGAATGAAGAATTATATCAATTTGAACGCAATAGGGTTTGGAAACTTGTTGAAAGACCATCTAATCACCCAGTCATAGGTGTAAAATGGATATTTAAAAATAAATTAGATGGTGATTCTAGGCTCACTAGGAACAAAGCTAGATTGGTAGCACAAGGTTATTCCCAAATCGAGGGGGTAGACTTTAATGAAACATTTGCACCTGTAGCTCTCCTTGAATCAATTAGAATATTTCTTGCATTTGCAAGTTATAAAAAAATTTAAATTGTTTCAAATGGATGTAAATAGTGCTTTCTTAAACGGGATAATTAAAGAAGAAGTCTTTGTAGAACAACCCCCCGACTTTCTAGATGAAAAATTTCCAAATCACGTCTATAGATTAGAAAAGGCGCTTTATGGTCTAAAACAAGCGCACGGTATGAATGACTAACATTTTTTTTATTAAAGCACATTTATAAAATGGGTAGTGCCGACAACACACTCTTCATTAAGCATATTGATAATGATATAATTATTTTACAAATATATGTTGATGATATTATATTTGGAGCCACTAATGAAGAGTTGTGTAATGAAGTAGTACTAGTAATGCAAAATGAATTTGAGATGAGTCTAGTTGGTGAATTAACTTATTTTTTAGGCTTTCAAATACCCCAAAGAAATGATGGAATCGTCATATGTCAATCTAAATAAGTACATGCTATGCTAAAATGATATGGATTTGAAAACTTATTACCAGCTAGTACTCCAATGAGCGTGCCACTAAAATTAGGAAAAGATGAAACCGGAATTTCTATTGATCAAACATTGTATAGAGGAATGATTGGATCCTTATTGTACCTTAGTGCATCTAGAACAGACATTATGTTTGTCGTATGCCTATGCGCTAGATTCTAAGCAAACCCAAAAGAAACTCATTTAAAAGCGGTAAAATGAATTTTTAGTGTACAACCCCGTATTCGCCGAGTGGGCCCCCCAGGTCTAAAGGGGAGGGGGGGGGGGGGGGGGGTCAAGAGGCCCCACTCGCAGAACACCCATATGGTAGCAAATAATGGCAAGCCGGGCTTCATCCACCCTGCAGACCAGATACCTTACGAGTCATACCTACATGGACTACTCGCCCGGGTCTGGCGAGTGAAGCTTAAAAGGGTCACTCGCCCGCCGAAGTACAAAGGCGATGGCAGGAGAGGAGCCTGGAGAGAGGTGACCCCACGGACCGCTCGCCCAAATGGCTTTTGACGAAACTTCCTGCGGTCGACAAAATGTACTGCGGTCGATGAAATGTACTGCGCTCGATGAAATGTTCCGCGGTCGACAAAATGTTCTACGATCGACGAAATGTTCTGCGCTCGACGAAATGTCCTGCGCTCGATGAAACGTTCTGCGGTCAACAAAATGTACTGCGCTCGACGAAATGTTCTACGGTCAAAAAAATGTTCTGCGCTCGATGAAATGTTCTGCGGTCGACGAAATGTTCTGCGGTCGACGAAATGTACTGCGGTCGACGAAATGTTCTGCGGTCGATGAAATGTTCTGCGGTCAACGAAATGTTCTACTGTCGACGAAATGTCCTACGTTCGATGAAGTCTTTTGCGTCCGACAAGTTCGATCTTCCAGAATTTTTATAGGGCCGAGTTGAGCTCACAGGAGTGCGCACGAGACCAGGTCTCGGCGGATGCCGCCAAAATAAGGCGAGCAGGACCTTCGCCTAAGAGGAGTCTTGCGATCCAGGTCTGCAAGGAGACTCGCGGGAGTTCCCGCGAGCAGTCTTCTCGCAGACCACTTGCCCATAGGCTGATAAGGTGAAATTACTCCTCGGTCCCTGGTGGTCTGCCAATAGCCACTAAGAACAGCGGAGTTTGGCTGTTAGCAGACCAAATTGGGGAGTGTATAATAAAATCAAGAGGCGGAATTCCGCTATCAGTAAACCAATCTAGAAAAACTAAAAATAAGACCCAATGGGAACCTTTGGGGAGGACGGCTTCTTAGCTTCTCTCTCCTCAGACCATTCTTGGTTAGCATTTTCAGAGCTCTCCAAGGTGCCCGGGCTTCAGCTTTGGCTTGGGAGGGGAAGCTCTCTATAGATCTTCCGGGTGTGCGGTGGGTCCTCCTTGCTGAATCTAGGGGTTTGTGTCTAGCTCCGAGGCTTCGGTTTGTCCACTCCAAGGGGTTAGTAAGTGCTAGCTGCCCCCCAACCTTTGGGGGCCCCAAACTCCATAAGAGAACATTTACTGGTTTCAACATTCTTGGTGCGGTGAGCGTGGAGTGCAGCTGGTTTAAGAAAATCCCAAGGAGGAAACAATGCGGGAGAAGGCGAGCGGGATGAATACTTTGGAGTCTCGCCACACCCAGGAGCGCTGGCAACAGTGGAGATGCTGGAAGACCTTAGGCGGGATCTTCTCGGAGCTTTTCAGAGCGCTCTCATCACGACGCTCGGGGGTCTCGCGACCCCAGCGCCCCAGGCGGCTCCTCCCCCTGGCATTGGCGAGACCTACCCAGCTCTGCGAGCCGGAATGGAGGCGGCAACTTAGGGGACAGGGCGAGACTTTGCTGGGCGGGAGCTCTTCCCCAGCCCGGCAGGGGGGAGCGAGAACCCGGCAAGGGTTGTCCTAGCAGAAGAGGCCTCGGCTAGTGGGGCCCCGGCGGGTGGTCCTTCGGCGAGTCCGAAGTCGGCAGGAGCAGGGCCACCAGCGGAGCTCGCAGGAAGGGTAGAGCAGGTCCAGGGGGTGAGCGTGGGAAGTCCTTTTTGCGAGTTGGTGCTCTCGGCACCACTCCCCGAGAGGTTCAGGGAGCCAGCCATGACGCTATACACCGGGAAGGATGACCCCATCCAGCAGTTGCAATGGTTCGAAGACATGGTCTCGATCAGACCTATGTTAGACGCTTTCAAGTGCCGACTCTTCGCTACTACCCTGAAGGAGAAGGCGAGGGACTGGTTCCACTAGCTTCCCTCAGGGTCAATCTATGCCTTCGAGGACTTGCGTCAGGGTTTTCTATTGCGCTTCTCCACCTCGAAGAAAAGCAAGAAGGACCCTGAGTTGCTTTTTAATATCAAGCAGAGGTCGGGGGAGTCATTAGCTCACTATCTGGTGAGGTTCAGGGAGGAGGTTCTCCTCGTCCAAGAAGTGTTAGGGTACACCCTCCAGCTCGCCTTCACGTTAGGGCTGCGGGAGGTTTTCTTCAAGATGGATCTCAAGAGGAGGGTTCCTCTATCCTATGAGGAGTTGACGGAGAGAGCAGCGGAGGAAGTGGACGGGGAGGCAGTAAACCCCGAGTTCACTAAGAGGCTGGCCAGGTGACAAGTTTTTCATGCTGGATTGCACCGGACGATCCCACTGCCGGGCTCTCACTAACCGGTGGATAAGGTTGATCTCGCGGAGAGGCTGGCAAGGTGACAAGTTTTCCATGCTGGATTGCCCCAGACGATCCCGCTGCCGGGCTCTCATTAGCCGGTGGATCAAGTTGATCTCGCGGAGAGGCTGGCAAGGTGACAAGTTTTTCATGCTGGATTGCCCGAGACGATCCTGTTGTCCGGCTCTCACTAGTCGGTGGATCAGGTTGTCTCGTGGAGAGGATGGCAAGGTGACAAGTTTTTCATGCTGGATTGCCCCGGATGATCCCGATGCCAGGCTCTCACTAGCCGATGGATCAGTTTGATCTCGCGGAGATGCTGGCAAGTTGACAAGTTTTTCATGTTGGATTGCCCCGGACGATCCCGCTACCAAGCTCTCACTAGCCAGTGGGTCAGGTTGATCTCGCAGAGAGGCTGCCAAGGTGACAAGTTTTTCATGCTGGATTGCCCCGGACGATCCTGCTCCTGGGCTCTCACTAGCCGGGGGGTCAGGTTGATCTCGCGGAGAGGCTGGCAAGGTGACAAGTTTTTCATGCTGGATCGCCCTGGACGATCCCACTGCTGGGCTCTCACTAGCCGGTGGGTCAGGTTGATCTCGCGGAGAGGCTGGCAAGGTGACAAGTTTTTCATGCTGGATTGCCCCGGACGATCCCGCTGCCGGGCTCTCACTAGCCGGTGGATCAGGTTGATCTCGCGGAGAGGCTGGCAAGGTGACAAGTTTTTCATGCTGGATTTCCCTGGACGATCCCACTGCCGGGCTCTCATTAGCCGGTGGATCAGGTTGATCTCGCGAAGAGGCTGGCAGATTAACAAGTCTCTGGTTGGCAAGTCTTCGGTACTCGCTAGGGCCTTCTCGCTCGGCAGAAGGGGGTGATCTCACATTATAAGAGAGGAAGGGCGAATGGTGCCTATCCTAAGAGAAATCGCCGGCGAAAGGAAGCTGTTCGAGGAAAGCACTCGCTGGGCAAGAGCGCAGCACAGGGCTCCCTGCGCAGTCCTGTTCCCGGTGAGGGCCATTGAGACCCCGAGACCCAAAAGGACGTGGGCGAGTGTGTGATAGTTGCGTGCGAGATTGCGAGAATGTATGAACTAATGCATACGCGCGAGAGCTACTAGATAATAATGGCGAGGAACGCAGGAAAGAGAGTCACAATCACACAGGGGAGAATAATTCCTTTCTTTACATCAAAAGGGGTTACAAAAGGGGACCTCTCACGTTACAACAAAAGGAAAAAATAAATAAATAGAAGGAAATTCTTTACGAATGATCGCAATCCTCCTCGCCGGAATGACCACTGCTCTCATCTGGGGATTGACGGCCGCCGAGCTCCAACCTAAGATCAGCGAGATCTCCCAGACCATCTACCGGATGGTAGAGCCACGGGAGCACGTGAGGGGTGAGAACCCTCTGACCCTGCTCCTTCAAAAGGTCGGCTCGCCACAACAACTCCAGCGTGTGCTCCACCGAGGCCTGGACAGTCTTTTGCATCATTCCTTCATGCTCAGCTTGGGAATAAAGATGTCGAGTTTCCCTCTCTGCGGGAGGAGGCCGAGCGGCGACATCTCATAATTTTTTTTTCTCGGTCTCTAGATCCTTGTTTCGCTCCTCGAGGACGTGAGACCGTACGAGTAGGGTATTATAGTTACCTATGTCCTGTAAGAGGAGAGAGGGTTAGTACGCGAGAAGGAAGAAGGAAAGGGGCGCGAGAGCTCCAGTTGCAGCAGAAAGGGGGGATCACCTCTCGGTCCGGTCGGCTAGCGAGAAGGGCCTTGGCTGCGGCTAGTTGTTGCTTAGCGGCCACGGCCTCAGCAGCAGCGATAGAGTGGGTCCTCTCAATCTCGAGGATGTTCCGCGAAAGGGTCATGCTGCGGCGAGAAGACATGTGGGTAAGCTCATGGGCCCACATCATGGCTCTTGCGGCCTTGTGAGCGAGGTATTGGGTGGATGCGGTGTCATAAGCAGCAGAGCTCTCGCGACTATATAATGCCTAAGAGGGGCCATATACGTGTCCCTAAATAGTCTCCTTTTCCACCCAGGACGGGGGGAGAGAGGAGATGGAGACTTGGTTGGCCCGCCGGTCCTAGCGAAGAAGAAGCTCGCCGGCCAAATCGGCATACCTCTCGCTGAGAGGAAAGTTTCGGTGACCTCTCGGCACCGGTCCCGAATAGGACGTCTCTGGCGTGACGACAGGTTGGATGGCCAGGTCCTCCGTCGTAGGAGCAGCTGAGTGGGAGGCACCCTCCATGATTGTCTTCCCCTTATCGGTCACAAGGGGTTTCTTCCGCTTGGCGGATAGGCTCGGGGCCGCGTCAGGCTTCCGCTTCAGCCTCACCTTCTGCCTGCCAGATTTCGCGGGAGGTGGATCCTCGCGGCAGGCCACGACGACAAGCTTCGCGCGTGCGAGACCGATGTTGGGAGTAACCTCCACGATCGCATTCGGCGGATGGAGGGGTAGACTCCGAGCACCTGTACCAAAAGGGCGTAAAAATGCGAGAGCGAATGATAGGGGGGAGATCGGGTATGGATGTTCCCTCTTACCCTCTCCCGGAGGGATCACCGGCAGCGAATCGACGTTCCTCTGTAGGTGAACGACATCCATGTCATGCTTTAGGAGGAAGGCGTGGAGCTTGGACTCATCACCTCCCAGCGGTGGAGGCTGGAATGTTGATTCATCCTCCTGCACCGGCGCGAGTGGCACTATGCCAAACTTCCTAATGATGAATAAAAACCAATGAACCCAGTCGTGGTTTTTGTTGGCCAAACCAATGACGTTGAGGGGGGACTGCCCCAAGAAGAATGCAACGCCACGAGTGGCTCTGAATGTAAAGAGCTTGCGGAACACGGGAAGCTAGAACTCGATCCCCTCCTTTCGCATGTAACAGGCGAATGCTACCAGCATAGCAATCGAATTTGGGTTGAGCTGCGCAGGAACAACCCCGAAGTAGCGCAAGGTCTGGCGCACCTCCGAACCCAGCGGGAGGCAAAGAGCCACCTCGAAATGTTTGAGGGGGATGGCCAAGGTGTCGGGCGAGAATTGGTTGATGCGATCTCGATTCCCCGGGAGGCACCCGACGAAACCCAGCGGGACGAAATCAGCAATGGTCTGGTTGAAATTTGCTTCCGAGAGGTCGCAGGTATCGAAGTCTCAGTTAGTAAATGCTAGAGCACAATTGGCTCTACCATCCGGATCCTTCGGCATCGCTGAGTGTCAGAAAGGTCTCGCAAGAATCCTAGAGAGAAGGGCGAGCGATATCGCGAGTGCAAGGAAGAGAGAGAGAGAGGAAAACGCAATAATGACGGTGGTTGGGTCCACTATTTATAGAAAAAAGAAGAGAGTGGTCGAAGGCGCCTGCGCGCCAGGTGCGGATAGCGGCCGCGACATCCTGACCCCCCCGAGGTCTGATCCACCCGCCTGAACCCACACACTCACTAAGAGCGAGAACCACGCACGAGACCCCGTCCGCGAATGCAAATTTAATAGCACAACATGAGCGAGAACCACGCGCGAGACTCCGTCCGCGAACACAAATTTAATATCACAACATGAGCGAGACCACTCACAAGATAGCATTCAGGAACATATCCAAAAAAATAGAATAAAATGGCACATATTTAAAAATTGGTTTGCGCGACGCAATAGGTCACGCTTTAGTCCAATGCGAGAGGAAGTAAAGGAAGAAAAAGAAGAAGCAGGGGTACAGGAGAATACAAGGAGCGAGAGCCGGTAGGCCTAGTATTGATCGCACCGCCATCGACCCCGGCCTCACTTCCCAGTCCTCGGAGGCACTCACGGGTAGTGGAACGCGCTGACCGCCGTCACCTCTTGGCAAATCAAGCGTGCTTGATCCCTAGCCCGCGCGATGTACCTCCCAGGCAAGGTCTCTTCGCACCCGCCCCCCTGAAGCTCCATCTCCTCGATCAGGTGCCTGTAATCCCGCTCGAGGACTCTTAGCCGGCGTTCGAAGGACGTCCGGAGCTCCTCCGTCAGACGGGATTGATCGCGCAGCATCAAGACCAGCTTGCCGAAAAGCTCCGTCGACCGTTCCTTCATAGTCCTGGTGTCCTCAGGGTCACCAAGAAAATCCGAGATGATGCAGGGAGAGGGTGGTGGCAAGAACAGCCCCTCCTCCTCCAGGGGGTCAGGTGACGGCACCTGGCGGTAAGCTGCGCGAGCTGAGGTTTGTCCCACTTTGAGTACAAATCGCGGGGTCGGCAAAAGAAGGCGACTAACCAGGTACATGTTCCTCGACGGGGAACCGGCGAGAGGTGCTGGGCTACCCTGAGAAAGGTTGATAGGGAGGATGTAGTGACTTCTCCTTCCCAGGACGGTGAGCCTAGTCGGCGACCCCCGGGGTAATGGCTAAGTTTGGGGGGGGGGGGGAGTGGTCCTGAAGGCCCCCGTCCGTCGGGCACTCCCGCTCTGGAGTGGAGTGATGATCGATGATCTCGCGGGCAGGAGAGTCGCGCGGAGAAGGAAGCAAGCCCGTGGTCCCAAATGTAGGGGCTGACAAATCATAGGGTCGGAGAAAGAGCAAGAGGTAAGAAAAAGGTGAGGAGGTCGTAGAGGGTTCACCAGGAACAAGTGAGATTTCCCCAGGAACAGACTGGTGAGGGTTGACACTCGTTTGGTTGGTCTCAGGGGCGTATTCAGCCCCCCTGCAGTTTCTGCGAATGATCAAGAAAGACTGAGTTCTCGCGTCATCAAGGTTGATCTAAAGGAGTCTCGTTACCTCGCCGGTGATTACAGGGGGGGGGGGGCGTTAGGGAAGGGGAGGTCTCTAACGCGGACTCCCTCTCCGCCTGGTCTCGCCTGACCGTCTTGGCCTTCCTCAGTCAATAAGGTTTGGAAGGATCTCTCGGCGGCAAGAGCCAAGGGGCATACTGAGCGGCCTTGGGAGAGGCCCAATCCTGAGCCGCGGCGAGACGAGCCATCATCTCATCAGACAGCGGCAATAGCGTCGGCTTCGTGAATGTTATGGCGAGTGTTTCAAGATGGAAAATGAGGAACAGTGATCGAAAGATGGGCGCTCGGAGCGCGACAGCAGGGGACATATTTATAGCAAAGTGGAGGGCCCCACCAGATAGATTCCCTCCAGGTCATCAAAGCACTCGCCGAATATGGGGGGTTGGACTTTTCTTTCTGAGCATAGGACTCGCTCGCAAAGAGCGGGGATTGTATATAACCCCGTACTTGTTGGATCGGTAGGCACCCTTATAGGGGGGGTGAATAAGGGTTTTAAAAACTTATATTATATTTTGAAATACTTGCTTATGATAAGAGATCAAAATAGTGATTTTGTTTAAAGATCTAAATTGTTTTATAATAAAGGAGAGGATAATAAACAATTTAGAGAAATGAAGAACAAATCAATTTTATTACACAAAGAGAGACATGATTATTATTAATAAAATTGATTACAAAAATTTTATTTCAATGACGCTAGAAATCAAACGAAATATGAAAGACTCTTTTTGTTTTCTATACCGACTCGTATCCCCACGAACCGGTTGGCTTTAGACGTTCCTTCCCCGGATACGACCTCAATCCACTCTAGCCAACCCTTCCCCGGATATGGCCTCGAGCACCACCTAGACCTACACCCGAGACCTAGTCGCAAACACGAGGCGAATTTATGCCCTAAGTCCTACCCAGACCTAGTCGCCAACATGAGGCGAATTTACTACACGATTTAAAAGAGATGGATAAATGAAATAACAACAATATAAAAACTCCCTATATGGATCTCTTGGAGAAGTGGACGAAGGCCCGCAGAGTATGATCATAGTCGATGCGGTCTTTCGTCACGATGATGATGCGTGTTGAAATCTTCTCCACGGATCTCCTTAAGCCTTTATGGATTTGTGGGAGTATCTCTCTGAGCCTTCCTCTCTATGCTGTGGCACGAAGCTCTGGAATTTAGGATCTCAAGAGGATGAAGAAGACGGATCCAAGGGGTCCTTTTTATAGCCATGGAGCTAGCGCCTGCGCTTGTGCTACCGCCGGCGCTATCCCATTTTAAGACATATTCTGCGCGGCAGGATCTTCAATCCGAGGAAACATTTCTCTCTTGCCTTCTATTCTCCGCGCTATCGCCTGCGCTATCTCCTTCTATATGTGCTCCCAGAATTGCGCTTATCATTGCTAGCGTCAGGCGCTAGGTGATACTGTCGGCGCTAGTAGGAGTGTTGGATTTGATGGCTCAAATTTGGGGGCAACCTTCTTATGTAATCCTTGAGTCATATGGACTTTGTCTTCCTGCACACTTAAACACACAAGTTCAAATACACTTAGGATTTGTTATTCTCAAACCTAGCATATGCGGAAGACCATGTTCCAACAAACTCCCCCTTTTGATAATAACAAATCCATTAATGATAAATCAGAGAATTAATATAAAAGCATGATGAAACTTACTTGTGTGTGTGAGAGAGTGTTGACTTGATGACTTAGGATAATTATTGATTTTAGCATTTAGAATTTCCCCCCCTAAATACATGCTCCCCCTAAGTGAATGCTCCCTTAATATGTAAGCTCCCATCTTAATTAATCATGTTAGTTTTCCATTTTGATAGCGGATTATATTTATCATGTTAGTTCTCCCCATTTTGTTATTAACAAAAATGGGTAAGGAGACACCATTTAAAATTGTTAATAATAAGATAAAGGCATGATCGAGCTTTTTAGAGAGAGGGAAATGATAAGGAGTTTTAGAATACTTTTCATTGAAATAGATCAGAGTGTTTAGCTTAAAGATGAACAATATAACATATGCCAAGTATTCCATATTATAATGTTAGTTTTCCCCTTTATATAAGCATTTTAAGCATAAAAAGGTAATGATTTCCAAGTAACCAATCTTCCCAGACAATATGTCTACACCCTAGCCCCGTACTAAGTGACGGATGGGCATGAGGAGCTGCATACATGTCGTAGGTTGGGGTGTTAGTCCAATATGCAAACACTAGACAAAACTTACCCTAGCACTCTTTCCCCCCAGTGCCTCGCAAGGCCCCACTGGAACCCTCCCCGGTTAAGGACAAGACATGACATAGAGGTCAGGTTATCTAATGTCTACAATCCTACGCCCCCGCTATGGTGAGATATGTAATCTTGGATAATTGTTATTAGAAACATTAATCATTTAATTCTAATGATACGTTCATAGCCTCTGGGTTTATATTTTTATTTGAATTTTTGAAAGAAAAAAAGTCACAGAGCTAATTTGAAATCAATTAATAAATCAGAGTTTTAGTATTACAATATTTTTATAGAAATAAATCAGAGTTTTTAGCATAAAAAATATTCTTGTTTAAAGCAACCAATATAAAGTTTACCAAGCAAGTCTACCACTTGTTGAAAGAAAGGAATATTAACATTCAAGTGAGGATGCACACAAAATAAAAGACTTTAAATAAGCATGAAAGTGCAAGGTAAAACAATTATATGGTTATGATGCGGAAGACTTATCGAAATATAAGAAACATTTTATTGTAATCAATGATGATCCATAAAAAGATATATGAGTTAAATTCCAAAGATGAAGATGTTTTTTATAAATCATTTTGCATTTAAAATCTTTAATTTTGACAATAAAGTAACCAAGCATGAAATAATATTTTCAAAAAATAAATTACTGCAACATTATATTAATTCGCAAATTCAACACATACAAAATATTGTAGAGAGCATGCTAGGTTATCTAGTGCATTTCATAAATAAAGAGTAGTATAGAATTAGCATTAGGATCCAATACTCATGAGAAGAAGTGTTATGGAAGATAATGATGTGCACATAAGTATATTCTGAATAGAGTAAACATATGTTTTAATCAAAAATACAAGAAATATGTAAAGTAAAGATCACAATGAAACACAAATAGTTCTACTTCCACAAACTTCAATGCACAAAAAAAATGTACAACTACCAAGGTGCTTTGCACACACAATGCTCATTAAGACTTATCAGGGTGCAAAGTAGTGCTTGGGGGATCACAAATTTTATTTTAATGTTGAGACTAGGGATCTGGTGTACTTAAGAGTAAGTGATTTTTATTTTGAAAGAAAGATATGGTTTGCACAAGATACTTTACTATTCTTTCTAAGGTGCTCAACCTCACAACGCTTATTAAGACTTATCAGGAGGTTCAAGTAGTGCTTAGTGGAGTTATCTTTGTCACTTTATTTTATGATTTTTGTTTTGTACAAAGTTCTCCAAATACACTTGTTTTGCAAACCAATATAATTTATGAAAACATAACCACTTTTCTTAACTTTTAAAAGTGCAAACAAAGGTTGTGTAGGTAAGATACTTGTGCAGTTTTAATTCATTGTACTCATAACATAAGCATTCTTAGATTAAAAACATATGTAGACAATGCCAAAATAAGTGAGTGAATAAATACCATTATCAAACATAAAACATTTACTCGTACTTAGAGGCATGCTAAGCTTGGTTCTACACAACTTTTAAAATATAATTTAGGCGCATGAGTTTAGAAGTACCAAGGCATGAAAAAGATAATGTTCACAGTAGTTTAAAGATATGAATCACAACATTGTTGAAAGTCTTAAATGATAGAAGAAATCATGCTTGATTTTCTCAATAAAGTCCATACAGTATTTTTGATATTTTTGCGAAATAAGTTTAATTTAAAGTTTGAACTCTTATAATTTGATCTTGGACTTCCCGAGGTCCACCCTGTGAGAGGTTCGCCCGATTTTAGGAGATGTGATGGGATGATAGCCCAAATCTCCCTTTCGCAAGATACATGTAAGTTGAAAATGTAAGTTCAAAAAAAACTTGTTCATACTTGTTTTTGTTTTGTATTTTTGTATTTGATTTTTGCATATAGAAATCAAACAAATAACCAAAGAAAGGAAGTAAGAAAAAATATTTTTTGTAATTTGGTTTTTGTAATTTTGTATTTTAATTTTTCAAAAATCAATTATAGGCATAGATGCAAAAATTAGTAGTATATATAAAATAATATATTTTTATTGATTTTACAGAATTTTAAAATTTCAGAAAATCAGAGACTTGAGCTAGCACCGGCGTTAGTTTCTAGCGCCTGCGTTAACTCACAGAGAGTGCTTATTTTAATCATATAGCCTAGATTTTATTTGATTTTGCTTCCGATTTTTCTTAATTATGTTTGTGCAATGTAAGGTCTGTCTAATGAAGTGATGAGACGAGAAGAAATCGCAAAAAGTTGCGGAAGTTAAAATTTTAGTACATGGGTTTCATATTCATTAAAGCTTCATATTCATTAGACCTTAATTCTTGAGTTTTGCACAACATATGCATGAGTGAAATGATCATAAATAAGTGAAATAATATTCATGCAATTTTTCAATTCCGATTTGACATGATTATGATTAAACATACTATGGGTAATCAAAAATGACGCAAATATATTAAATACCTTGCGCATTTTTGAAATTTAGTCTAATACCCCTAAAATATATTTTAAATCCATATTGACAATTATTTCATTTAGTCTTAATAATATCATATGACAAATTTAGTTTTTCAAATTTTATAAGACTTTTAGTAAATGGATTTAGAAGGATAAAAACAAAAAGGATAACTAGATCACTTGAAAAATGACATGACTTTTTATTCAACTTTATTCAATTTGATTTATTTATGAATTTTGGTTTAATATGTGAATGTCATATCACAAGTTATATAAAGTGATCATATCATGATGGTTCAACAAAAAAGAAAATAAACAAAAAAATAGGTTAGGCATATCATGAAGTAGACTGCTGATATTTCATTTTTAGTTGATTTCTACTTCATGCAAATGATTGGATACTAATGAATGAGAGATTTAGGTATCCAAAGGGGACCAAGTATGGTGGTTCCTTTGGGTACCCAAATATAACGTATAGGTTTGTGGGTAGATATTGATGAATGGGTCCATTCATGTGAAGTTAATGTTTCAGTTTTAATTTCGGGCCTCCATTCAAATCTCGGTTTATTGTTATTCTTATGCATCAAATTTCTATTGTGATTATCTTTATTTTGAAAATTATAATTGGAAGTATCGTTCATAAGAATTTTGTGTAGTTTTATTTTTAAGTTGGGAGAAACATGATTTTGTAAATAGTGATGATTTTGATTTATAAATAGTTTGTGTTCCTTACTCCCATTATTAAACTTAGTTAAGATGTTCATATTCATATTCAACTTATTTTTAGATATAGTTTGATATTGTGAATTTGTATTTATAATTTTCATAAGCAAGTTGATTTTTGATTTTAATTCATCATTCTTGATCTTTAGATTATGCCTAGCTTTATTATAAGCTATTGTGCTATGTTTTAAGAGTAGAAACAATAGAGTCAAAATGATTTTGATAGACATTTCTAAATTCCTCAAATGTTTCGTCCATCTCTTCAATTTCAATTTTATAACTTTTGCATGTAGCACAATCACTTTTTAAAGATGAATTTTCTAAAGATGAATTTTCATTATGTTCATTTATACAAATAATTTCTTTTTCAAGTTCCTTAAATTTTTCTTTAATATCATTACAATCAAAACAAGGTTTTGTATTTTAAATTGAAGTGACATGAGTAAAGCTAGATAAATCAGATTTTGATTTTACTTTAACTTTTGCTTTTAAATTTTTATTTTCTAAGTGCAATTTGCAATTCGTATTTTTTAATTTCTTAATTTTGCGCTTTGTAATTTGTAGCAATTGTAAAGTAGAAATAGAATTGCAAATAATAAGATGATTTGATTTCCTTATAGTGCTTTTGGATGTTGTGAGATTTGAGCACGAATTTTCTTTGTTGTCTTCATCTATTTGGCAGTCCTCTTCCAAAGATGGGATTTCTTCTTTTCCATTTGATGTGCAATCTTGTATGTTCTCCACTTCTTGCTTTTGTTCCATACCTGTAGATGGAGAATCATACATTTCTTCAAGAAATTTCCATACTTTGTATGCACTAGAAAAACAATATATTAATTTTGAAATTTCGTGAGATAAAGCACAGAAAATACTATTTAAAGCTTTTGCATTTAGATGACGTTCCCGTTTATTTGATTTATCCGCTGGTCTAACTATTGCTATATCCCATGCATTGATATCTAAATTTTTAATAAACTTTTCCATTAAAAATTACCACACTTTATAATTTCTCCCTTCGAATAAAGGTGGTTTAAGAGATTTTTTTTCTTCATAAAAATTTACCCCACTAATAGAAGCGAGATCATGAGACGCCATAATTCCTGGTTGTTAAGCCGATTGGAATAAAACCTTTATGATACCACTTGTTAGATCGGTAGGCGCCCTTATAGGGGGGGGGGGTGAATAGGGGTTTTAAAAACTTATATTATATTTTGAAATACTTGCTTATGATAAGAGATCAAAATAGTGATTTTGTTTAAAGATCTAAATTGTTTTATAATAAAGGAGAGGATAATTAACAATTTATAGAAATGAAGAACAAATCAATTTTATTACACAAAGAGAGACATGATTATTATTAATAAAATTGATTACAAAATTTTGATTTCAATGACACTAGAAATCAAAGCGAAATATGAAAGACTCCTTTTGTTTTCTATACCGACTCGTATCCCCACGAACCGGTTGGCTTTAGCCATTCCTTCCCGGCCTCAAGCCGCTCTAGCCAACCCTTCCCCGGATATGGCCTCGAGCACCCCTAGACCTACACCCGAGACCTAGTCGCCAACCCGAGGCGAATTTCTGCCCAATTCCTACCCAGACCTTGTCGCCAACACGAGGTGAATTTACTACACGATTTAAAAGAGATGGATAAACGAAATAACAACAATATAAAAACTCCCTATATGGATCTCTTGGAGAAGTGGACGAAGGCCCGCAGAGTATGATCGTAGTGGATGAAGTCTTTCATCACGATGATGATGCGTGTTGAAATCTTCTCCACGGATCTCCTTAAGCCTTTATGGATTTGTGAGAGTATCTCTCTGAACCTTCCTCTCTATGCTGTGGCACAAAGCTTTGGAATTTAAGATCTCAAGAGGATGAAGAAGACGGATCCAAGGGGTCCTTTTTATAGCCTTGGATCTAGCTCCTGCGCTATCCCATTTTAGGACATATTCTATGCGGCAGGATCTTCAATCCGAGGAAACATTTTTCTCTTGCCTTCTGTGCTCCGCGCTATCCCCTGCGCTATCGGATACCGCCAGGTGCTATCTCCTTCTATATGTGCTCCCAGAATTGTGCTTATCATTGCTAGCGCTGGGCGCTAGTTGATACCCCCGACGCTAGTAGGAGTGTTGGATTTGATGGCTCAAATTTGGGGGAAACCGTCTTATGTAATCCTTGAGTCTTATGGACTTTGTTTTCCTGCACACTTAAACACACAAGATCAAATACACATAGGATTTGTTATTCTAAAACCTAGGAGATGCGAAAGACCATGTTGCAACAGTATTCGCCGAGTGGGGCCCCCAGGTCTAAAGGGGAGAGGGGGTGGGGTGGTCAAGAGGCCCCACTCGCAGAACACTTGTATGGTAGCGAATAATGACAAGCCAGGCTTCATCCGGCTTGCAGACCGGATACCTGGTTGGTGGTTCCTACATGGACTACTCGCCCGAGGCTGGCGAGTGAAGCTTAAAAGGGTCACTCGCCCGCCGAAGTACAGAGGCGAATGGAAGGAGAGGAGCCTGGCGAGAGGTGCCCCCACGGACCGCTCGCCCAAATGGCTTTTGACGAAATATCCTACGGTCTACGAAATGTACTGCGGTCGACAAAATGTATTGCGCTCGACGAAATGTTCTGCGGTCGACAAAATGTTCTGCGGTCGACGAAATGTACTGCGCTCGACGAAATGTCCTGCGCTCGATGAAACGTTCTGCGGTCAACAAAATGTACTACGCTCGACGAAATGTTCTGCGGTCGACAAAATGTTATGTGGTCGACGAAATGTTCTGCGTTCGACGAAATGTTCTACGGTCGATGAAATGTACTGCGCTCGATGAAATGTTTTGCGGTTGACGAAATGTTCTGCGGTCGACAAAATGTCCTTCATTCGACGAAGTCTTATGCGTCAGACAAGTTCGATCTTCCAGGATTTTACAGGCCCGAGGTGAGCTCGCAGGAGGGCGCGCAAGACCAGGTCTTGGCGGATGCCGCCAAAAGAAGGCGAGCAGGACCTTTGTAGAGCATTCACCTAAGAGGAGTCTTGCGAGCCAGATCCGCGAGAAGACTCGCGGGAGTTCCCACGAGCAGTCTTCTCGCAGACCACTTGCCCATAGGCTGATAAGGTAAAATTACTCCTCGGTCCCTGGTGGTCTGCCAATAGCCACTCAGAATAGCGGAGTTTGGCTGTTAGCAGACCAAATTGGGGTGCATATAATAAAATCAAGAGGCGAAATTCTGCTATCAGTAGACCAATCCAGAAAAACTATAAATAAGAACCAAAGGGCACCTTTGGTTAGGACGGCTTCTTATCTTCTCTCTCCTCAGGCCATTCTTGGTTAGCATTTTTAGAGCTCTCCATGGTGCCCGGGCTTCAGCTTTGGCTTGGGAGGGGAAGCTCTCTATAGATCTTCAGGGTGTGTGGTGGGTCCTCCTTGCTGAATCTAGGGGTCTGTGTCTAGCTCCGAGGCTTCGGTCTGTCCACTCCAAGGGGTTAGTAAGTGCTAGCTGCCCCCTAACCTTTGGAGGCCCCAAACTCCATAAGAGACCATTTACTGGTTTCAACATTTAGATATCTAATTGGCACACCTAAATTAGGACTTTGGTATCCAACTAATGATTCCTTTCTATTACATGGGTATTCCGATTCTGATTATGTGGGTTGTTCTTTAGATAGAAAAAAGCACTAGTGGCACATGTCATTTCTTAGGTCCTTCACTAGTTGCATGGTCAAGTAGAAAACAAAATTCTGTTTCCCTCTCCACCACCGAGGCCGAATATATTACACTAGGAAGCTGTTGTGCCCAAGCCTTATGGATGACTCAAACATTAGAAGACTTCGGAGTTCATCTAACTAACATAGAACTAAAGTGTAACAGCAAGAGTGCTATTGATTTAACCAACAACCCCGTTCATCACTCAAGATCCAAACACATAGACGTTAGACATCATTTCATTAGGGATCATATAAAAAAGGAACACGTTCATGTAAACTTTATTGGAACTAATTCACACTTGCGGACATCTTTACCAAAACTTTACCAGATTCCCGCTTTGCTCTACTTAGACTAGAATTAGGAGTCTTAGATATAACAAATTGAAAATCACCACATGCTATGTCTCCTTACAAATAAAAATTCAAATATAAAAGATAAACATATGCTTAAATAAGCCTTCAAATCAGTTCAACTTTCTCTGAAATTTCTACCCTAAGAAGGTCTATGTACATACTCCCTATTCCAAAGAATTTTTTTTTCAAAAACCTCAAAAATCGAGTACTGTTTTGGCATTAATTAGTTAACGCCAGCCATTAGCCTTTTTCTCCAGAGCAAAATTCTGCTTTCACTAGTATATTTCTGGTATTTTTCAATTGATTTTTCTTAGTTTATTTTGTCTGATTTCAAATTATTTTGTTATTGATTTCATTGTTTTATTCCAAAATACAAAAAAATCAACTAATTCAAAATGATCAAAAATATGTTTTTGTTATTTGTTTTGCTTTAACTCTTTACAAAATTATGGTTTGACTATAAAACTTCACAAGAGTAAACATCTTTGTTATTTTTGTTTCCAATGGTCAAAATTGATTTTGGCATACTCACAAGGATTTTCTTCAATGTCTAATTTTAATTTCAAATTTTCTAAACATTGTTTTTTGGCATGCCTTGACCTTAATCTGATTATGTGCAATGAAATAGTCTATAAATAATTGTGTTTGATTGCCCAGCATGCCTCTAAGTATGAGTAATGTTTTATGATAATCAATGATTCATACACTCACTATTTTGATAATCTACATGTGTTCATAATCTTAGTCTTGCATGCTTGTGTAGTGTAATAGTTTTAACAGATTAAGTTGTATGTCTAAATTGCCTACACCATCTTTTAAAAATAAATTTCATGCACACATAGAAGTGTTACTTCAAAATTATAAATGTTTGCAACAACAAGTGAATTCGGAGACTTTTGCCCCACCCCCCCCCCCCCCCCCCAAAAAAAAAATCAATTAATAAAATTCCAAAGATAACTCCACCAAGCACTACTCACCCTCCTGATAGTTCTTAATGAGCATTGTGAGGTTGAGCACCTTGGAAAGGATTGTAAAGTGTCTTGTGCAAACATATCTCTTTTTTATCACTTCTATTTGTACGCCGGATCACTTAAAATAAAATTTGTATAAAAATGCTTATGTGATCCCCCAAGCAATACTTCGCTCCCTGATAAGTCTTAATGAGCATTGTGTGGGCGAAGCACCTTGGTAGTTGTACTTATGTTTTGTTCTTTGAAAATTCATTCTAAATATGATGTGTGAAAGTAATTATAAGATTACATTCTTAATGTTGTTGTTACTATTTCATTACATATGTCTTGTGTTTTGATTATTTCACTTGTATACTTTTTCAAAACACCTTATGCATATATCATTGATTTTCATAAAGCTTCTACAAATGAGAATTGGATCCTAATGCAAAATTATATAATTCTCTAAAAACTCAAGTAAAAGCACTAGATTGCAATGCATGATTTCAACAATGTTTTCTTTACTTGAAATACGAATTGGTTTTATTGTAGTTATAATCTTTTTGAATATGTTGATTCATGCTTGCCTATTTGTTATGAAAATTTTCAAATTTAAAATGCTCAAATGTGAAGTGTCTAGATATATTGTTGAAATGGTCAAACTATTACAAAACTATAAATCTTAATAACTTTGTTTTATCTTTCCGCACTCCTATTTGACTATGTGATTTTTATCCTGTGTTCTCATGCTTAGTTCTAAAGATTTTTCTTTCACTTGTACTTGTCAAACAACATTGCATTCTATTCCAACAAGTAACATTCTACTTACAATTTAATTTGAAAAAACAAGTGGTAAAATTCCTTTGGTTAAATCTTGGACTGTTGTTCTTTCACGCTTATCATATATTTTCCACTATGGCACTCTCTCCCTTAGCTCGATCAAGTTTTATCTTATGTTAAAACAAATCTATTACTTCCTCTCTTAGTTATGTTCCACTTTTGCCCTCTCTTTTTTTACACTCCACCCACTTTTGCTAATAATAAAAGGGGGAGAATAAAATGATAAATCACAAGGAATAGGATTCACTAGATTAAGGGGGAGCATGAATCTAGTCTATGGGTGCATACACTAAGGGGAGCACTTAAGTAGGGGGAGCACAATGTTAAAAGAACTATAACTCTTATTATTATCTCTATGATTACTTTGTGTCATATATCCTTCTAAAAACACATACCTTATATATGATTATGATTTATCTCTATTGAATTTGTTATTATTAAAAGGGGGAGATTGTTGGAACATGGCTTGCCGCATCCCTTTAATTTGAGAATATCAAATCCTACTTGTATTTGATCTTGATTGCCATTGTGTTTTTAGCATGCAGGTTTTGACAGGTATGACACCAGGTTGCTGCAATACTGATCTGGCACTATCCAGAAGCAGAAGGAGTGAAAGATTTCTAATGCCAGGCGTTAGGTCTTAATGCTGGGCGTTAGCGATCGACAGGATGGCTTGCCGAATGAATAAAAAGAGAATGAAACTAAATGCCAGGTGTTGGTACTTAACGCCGATGTTAACTATCGATGAATATGGCAAGGAGGAAGCGGCTGTGATTGAAGGACAAACTTTAGGAATGATTTGCCTCAACGCCTACGTTAGCCTTAACGATGGCGTTAGGATTGCCTAAGGTATACAATTCCTAAAGAGCAGAATCTCCTTCCTCTTCTAAAGATCCGAGCCATCAATATGTTGTTATACATGGTCAACGCCCGGCGTTAGAACTTAATGCCAACGTTAGCTCAAGTTCTATAAATTGGATGTTTTTGACGTCTCTGACTACTGATTGATTTGAGCCTTACTCCAGCACTCCAGAAACTCAATCACAGACGTATTTTCCAGAACTTCATCTCTCGAACACATTCGAGCAAAGAATTCAAGGAGAACCGGATCAATGCTTTCTCAACGTGAAGAACGCGTGCTTCGACTTCAAGAACATTCAGCGGCCTTTGACATCTCCAGAATTCTTCATAGGGAGTTTTTAGTTTATGTGTTCAAATAGTTACTTGTAACCTTTTTATTATATTCTTGGAAGTAAATTCGCCTCATTTTGGCGACTAGGTCTGGGTATGACTTAGGGGGAAATTCGGCTCGTGTTGGCGACTAGGTCTGGGTATGACTTATGGGGAAATTCGCCTCGTGTTGGCGACTAGGTCTACGAAGTAGATCTAGGGGGTGCTCGAGGCCTTTTCTGGGTATAGGAAGGCTTGAGTGGCTTGAGGCCGGATCTGGGAAAGATTGGCTAAAGCCAACCGGTTCATGGTGAGAAAAGTTGGTATAGAAAACAAAAAGGATATTTCATATTTCTCCTTCGATTTCTAGCGTTATAGAAATCACATATTTTGTAATCATAAATCATAATGAAAATCATGTTCTTTCTAGTTTGTTTTAAATTGATTCACTCCTCTTTAGTCTTGATTTAAAGAAAAATAACAAAAGTTTAATATTGAATAATCAAGTTTTAAAAACCCTTATTCACCCCCCCTCTAAGGGCACCTCACGATCCAACAGAGTGGTGGCAATTTAAAATGCTTCTTTCCCTAAGTCCGTATAATGAGAATATTTATGCTTTGAACTTCATTTTTCTTATACATGCGTGGTGTAACAACTTGTAAAATGATGGTAGAAAAATTTCAAAAGTTGGCCCCGAGCAGACACACTGGCCAGGCTCTCACCTAGCTGGCAGGGCCATAGGCTCACTCGGTGGCAGGTTATAAGGGTTCAAGGGTTGGCCCCAAGCAAACCCGCTGACCAGGCTCTCACCTAGCTAGCAGGGCCGTAGGCTCACTCGGTGGTAGGTTATAAGGGTTCAAAGGTTGGCCCCGAGCAGACCCGTTGACCAGGCTCTCACCTAGCTGGGAGGGCCGAAGGCTCACTCAGTGGTAGGTTCTGTAGATTCAACGGTTGGCCCCTAGCAGACCCGCTGATTAGGCTCTCACCAAGCTGGCAGGGCCGAAGGCTCACTCGGTGGTAGGTTCTGAAGATTCAAAGGTTGGCCCCGAGCAGACCCGCTGACCAGGCTCTCTCACCTAGCTGGTAGGTCCGTAGGCTCACTCGGTGTCATGTTATAAAGGTTCAAAGGTTGGCTCCGAGCAGGCCCGTTGACCAGACTCTCACCTAGATGGCAGGGTTGTAGGCTCACTCGGTGATAGGTTCTAAGGGTTCAAAGGTTGGCCCCAAGCAAACCCGCTGATCAGGCTCTCACCTAGCTGGTAGGGCCGAAGGCTCACTCGGTGGCAGGTTCTGAAGATTCAAAGGTTGGCCCCGAGCAGACCCGCTGACCAGGCTCTCACCTAGCTGGCAGGGCCTATCCTTCCCCAGATATGGCCTCAAGCCGCTCTAGCCAATTCTAAACTCGGATATGGCCTCTAGCACCGCTAGATCTAATCTCCTAGACCTAGTCGCCAACTCACGCAGTGAATTACCGCCTAAGCCACGCAAGGACCTAGTTGCCAACACAAGGCAATTTTACTACAAAAATTCACAATAATGATATAAAGTAAATAACAAGAACTCCCTCTATGAGATTTCTGAAGATGAGGATGAAGGATTGCTGTAGCATAAGCGAGGTTGAAGTGATCGTTCTTTGGATGCAGCGTGATGGCTTCCTTCTCCAAAAATCTTTTTTGGCTTTGAGTGGGAGATGAACTTTCGGCAGAGTAACAGCTCTAGAATTTTGGCACAAGTAATCTCTCTAGAAGCACTAACCAAAAAGAGAGAGAAGCCATCAATTTATAGAACATGCAGATAGCTCCTGCGCTAGCTCCTAGCGCCTGCGGTAGCGTTCGTGTGCAAGCGGTTACGAAACCATCGCGACGTGGCGTTGTGTGTGTAAGACCCCAAATGGCATGTGCACCCAAAATACCAAAAATGAGCATGAGCTGAAATCAGGGAGCTAGCGCCAAGCGCTAGCGATAGCGCCGGCGGTAGCATCTTGAGAAATGGTTCCGAGAACTCCCGAGAAATGGAATAGGCTGAAACATATGAGCTAACGCCAGGCGCTAGTGCTAGCGCCGGCGGTAGCGTCTCTTAGCGGTACCGACTCAGGCTAGCGCCAGGCGCTAGCCACTAGCGCCGGCGGTAGCGATAAAACATAAAACCCCCAAATCCCGACTCTTCAGCCCATTCCTTCTGATTTCCTGTGGAGTACTGAGGGCTGAGAGCTGGGAGAAGGGAAGGGAAGCCTTTGGAGTTGAGCGTTCATCGTGCCAGGAGAGATTTGTGAAGCATCGTCTTCGTGCGTGTGCCAACGCGGATTCCAGCCACCTCCCTCTCAATCCTATGGCACCGAAACGGCCTACAAGGGTAACGATTCTCCTCCCTCAGCCTTGGGCATGAACGTCCTTTAATTAGCATCTATTTAGGGAGACTTCTACGAAATAGTAGATTGGATCTCCCGGTGGGATGAAGTGATTTCCCCCATAAATTGCATATAGAGTCCGAAACGGTATTACGGACATAGGCATGCTGTGTGAAGCCCATCCGTACAGGTCGAGCCGGATTGGTGATGATTATTGTGTGTAAAGTGCCAGAAACAATTCCGTGTACATGCTGTGATTCGGGTCATGTGACTGTTGTTGTACAGAAAATAGGACCTTGAGGTATTTCCCAGGCTATACTCGAGATTGGGTGGCAGAACTGAGTTCTGTCACTAGCGCAGGGCGCTAGCATTAGCGCCGGCGGTAGCTCCAGGTGAGCTACTAGTGTTGATGTCTGGAGGTGGTTTCCCAGAGGTGGCAGTACAGATTTTTGTTACCAGTGCCGGGCAGAACTAAGTTATGTTGCTAGCGCCGGGCGCTAGTGTTAGCGCCGGCGGTAGCGCCCAGCACACAGATTGTGTGTTTCCATGCTACCTAAATTCCTGGAGACTGGATGCATAGCAGGAAAAGCTGTGGAACTTGCAAAACCCAGCTTTAAGAGATGGGTATAGGGTGAAGCTTACTCGTATCGCATATATCGCGATGATTGAGCACGGGCCTAGCTGAACCAAACCCCCTATAATGGTGGTGAAGAGGTCGCCCCTCGTTGCACCGGGCTATGGAAGAGTGCCGTAACTTCGTTTACGGGCTAGCTCAATTTGCTTGTCTAAGTTGAAATAGTACTTAGCGTAAGGGCGTAACTCAGGGAGTATGCCAAAGTGTGCCTTGAGAGCACGAAGCGGGTGGCTTGGTTTGCCTCCGTTGGTGTTGTTTGCGGATATATATTTATATGATGCTGACTCTTACTTGCAGGGAAGGAGCACCGCCGTCCCGAGTGTGGGGGGGTCGTTATAAATCTTGGTCAGCTAAAGCTGACCGGTTGCTTGTTTTCCCACCAATTGGTGGATTTGCTTATACAGGTCCCGGTGAGACTAGCGGGAGATAGCGGGCTGAAGCCCCTGCTGCTGTGCTGTGCTGGCCCTTGAAGGCCAAAGCTTTTGTTTACTTTTGTTCATGTGTGGCCGGCCTGCGTGCCGATGTTCGGAAGCCACTTAGATGCTGTAAACAAACTCTTGAAAATAACGCTTGTTGTATTTCATTCCTAGTAGTACTGTGGACTTGTTATAAACTGGTTTAACATGAAATTCTAATTATGCTTCCGTTGTGACTCTGATGCTGAGATAGTTATATTTGTAACTGTTTAGACACTAATTTTAGTAACGCGCTCTTCTGTTCATTTCATATGGCGTGGGGTCCCGGCCGGACCTACTGTTATATGCTATGTAACAGGGAGTGTGTTACAGTGTGCATGAACTTCAGCTACCGCCAGGCAGTAGCGGCAGCGCTGGAGGTAGCGCTAGCACCATGCGGTATCCCTAGTGCTGGCGGCAGCTCTCCTTCAGAGAATTTGATTTGAAGCTGCTTGCTACCTGTGGAGCATCGCACCTATTGTTCCTTCACACTATAAACACACGACAAGCAAGATCAAATACAATATGAGATTTGTTATTCTCAAACAAAGGGATGTGACACACATGTCCAACAATCTCCCCTTTTGATAATAACAAATCCTCTTAGCAAGAAATCAATAAAGGTGTGTATATTATATGATAAGTGAGATAATTGTGCAACTATAGTATATGATAAGCATGAGAATAGTGCATACTCCCCCTATCTTAATGCTCCCCTTACATAAATGCAATTTATGTTTTACTCTACCTAAATGATAGATTACATGAATTATTCTCCCATTAATCTTCTATATTCTATTTCTCCTATATTGATTTCTTCAATTAATCTCCCCCTTTTGGTATTATCAAAAGAAGGTGGGACAAGGGTAGTAAGGAGACATTCTTTATAAATTATAATTCATGATCGAGCTTTTGTAATATATGAAATGATAAAGAATTTAAGCATAGTATATATAAGAGATTTCAAATAAATAAATAAGAGTTGTAAGCAAGCGGAGGATTATAAGAAACAACTTTTTGTAAGCATGAAAAACATAAGTATAAATATGAATTTAAGTTCAAAATGTAAAGATGTTTTAACCTTTTTCAAATCTCAAAGTTTTACATAAAGTTACCAAGCATGAAATGAACATATAAAAAAGGAGATTATACTACAATGTTACTTAATTTCGAGTTTAAGGGATACCAAACATCGTAGAGATCATGCTAGGTTACCTAGTGCATTTCTTATGTAAAGAGTAGTATAGATAAAGCATTAGAATCCAATACTCATGAGAAGAAGTGTTATGAAAGATAATGAAGTGCACATAAGTGTATTTTGAGTAATAATGAAGTGCACATAAGTGTATTTTGAGCAATGGTAACAAATGATTTAAATCACAAAATACAAGACATATGTAGAGTAAAGTGCACAATAAAACACAAGTATATTAACTTTCACACACTTTAATGCACATAATTTTTAACAAAGTGGTGTAATAACCAAGGTTTGCACAAGACACTTTACTATTCTTTCCAAGTAGTACTTGGTGGAGTTATATTTGTCTATATATTTTTTGTTCACTTTTATGTGACAACATTCTCCAAATACACTTGTTTTGCATGTTGGAGTTTCTGAGATGATCTCAAAGCAATCAACAGTTAGTCTTGCTGCCAACGCAATATGAGCCTATAGGGTCGCACATAAAAGCGTTTGGAGAAATTGGAGAAAGGATTGTGTTGGTCTTACTCATATTGGATATGAGTGAAGGACCAATCCTGTGACTGCTTGGAATCAAGTTGAGAATGTCTCAAAAGGGAATCGTTTAAAGTGTTTAAACGAACGGATTTACACTAGATAATTTGGCTAAAGGCATTAACCGAATTCGGCTAAAGGGTTTAGACGAATTCAGCTAATGGCATTAACCGAATTCGGCTAAAGGGTTTAGACGAATTTGGCTAATGGCAAATTCGGCTAAAGGGTTTCGCCGAATTTATATAGATGAATTTATATATAGTCGAATTCGTCGAAATGGTTTCGCCGAATTCGGTTATAGTGATTAGTCGAATTCGGTTAATGTGATTAGTCGAATTCGGCGAATGTAAATCTGGACAGATTTTCTGTTTTTTCCCCTGGTCTGCGGATAGCCGTTTTTATGCCTTGCTTATAAAAGGAACGTGTTTAGGGCTTCGAATTAGACGGTTTTTGGATCGAGCCCTTTTCGCGAAAGAGAAACGACGGAAGTGTTCCGATCATTCTCGTTCCGTTCGCCGATCGTCTTTCCGCCTCCGCCTGTCGCCGCCGTCTGTCGCCGCCTCCCCTGGATCGGATCTAGCAGTCCGTGGGGACGTTGAGAGCTTCCTTCTCCGACCTAGTTCTTGTACGACAAGAAGCTAGGGTTCTTCATCGCTTGTGTGGACTTCTGTAGAGGGATCGATCTATTTCAATCCTTGAAGAACTCAAAGCAGATTTCAGATTTCTCTTGGAACACCTTGGTTGAGTGTTGACTCAATCCCGCAAAGGTACCTTGTATTTCAATTTGCTTATTCTTCTTGAATCATGAAAAACTGCAAGATCCGTTGATCTCTTTTTGGGTTGTTCTTGTCATTTCCGCTGCGCATATTCGATATGTCATCCCTTTTGAAGGGGTATAGAAAACCCAACATTGCAAACCCAACATAATATTTTTTTAAACTTAACCACTTTTCTTAATTTTTAAGTGCAATTCAAATGTAGTGTAGATAATAAACTTATGCAAGTTTTAATTCATTGTACAATTTCAATACACAAGCAAGAATCTTAAAGATTTAAACACACGTGTAGATTACAAAAATAAGTGAGAGATAAAGTATCATTATCAATCACAAAACATTTACTCATACTTAGAGGCATACTAAGCTTAGTTCTACACATATGTTTTAATACAATTGATGCACTTAATTAGATATATCAAAGCATGATAAACAAAATAATGTTCATAGTAATATGAAGAAACAAGTTTTAACATTGTAGATAATTCTAAATAATAGAATTCATACATGCTTGATATTAGCAATAAAGCTCATACAGTTTTTTTTGTTGTTTTGAAAATTTTCAATAAAAGAAAAATAGAAAACCACAAACATATTTTTGTATTTTAAAGTTTTGTAGTTGATTTTTCATAATATAAATAAAACAAAAATAGCAAAAGTCAGAAACTTAAACTAAGTAGTACATATAAACCAACATATTTTTATAGATTTTTAGAAATCTTAAAAAATAGAAAAAATGAACACCCACGGTAGTGCCAGCGCTAGTGCTAGCGTGGAAAATAGTAAGTGATTTTTTGAGAATTTTACTTTTTCACTTTTTGATCTTGATTAAGAGTCCTTAGAGTAGTTTTATGCAGAAATTTTATAATTTTTTGAGATGTCTTGATTGCTTAATTTGCATAAAACTTTAGCGATTTTCAAATAACTCAACCTAAGATGTCTAAGACTCTTAATTCCAATCTTAACATTTGAAACCTTGCATCGGGAAGAGGTTTAGTGAATATATCAGCAAGTTGAGAGTCCGTGCCAATGAAACTTATTCTAACATTTTCCTTTTTAATGTGATCCCTTATGAAATGATGATGTATATCTATATGTTTGGATCTAGAATGGTGTACCAGATTATTTGTAAGATCAATGGCACTTTTGTTGTCACATTTCAATTCAATATATTTTAGATGAAAACCAAAGTCCTCTAGAGTTTGGCTCATCCGCAGTGCTTGTGTAAAACAACTCCTTAGTGCAATGTATTCAGCCTTCGTGGTGGAGAGTGCAACCGAATTTTGCTTCCTACTAGACCATGCAACTAATGAAGGTCCTAGAAAATGGCAAGTACCGCTAGTGCTTTTTCTATCATGTGAGCAACTGGCGTAGTCCGAATAGGAATAGCCATGAAGTGTAAATGAATTATTATGCGGGTACCATTATCCTAATCTAGATGACCAAATTAGATATCTAAAAATTCATTTAACCGCTTTTAAGTGAGATTCTTTTGGATTTGCTTGAAATCGAGTACATAAACATACGACAAACTTAATATCGGGTCTAGTTTCACTTAGATAGAGTAGAGATCCTATCATACCTCTATATAAAGTTTGATCAATTGAAATTCCCGATTCATCTTTTCGTAATTTTAGTGATGCACTCATTTGAGTAGAAGCTTGTTTAAGGTTTTCAAATCCAAAGCGTTTTAGCATATCAAAGACATATTTATTTTGACATATAAAAATACCATCGTTTCTTTGTGATATTTGAAAACCAAGAAAATAAGAAAGTTCTCCTACTAGACTCATTTCAAATTCATTTTTCATCATCAAAATAACTTCATTACACAACTCTTCATTAGTAGATCCAAAGATTATATCATCAACATATATTTGCAAAATAATCAAATCATCATTATTGAGCTTAATGAAGAGAGTATTATCGGCACTTCCCATAATATAACCGTGCTTTAATAAAAATGATGTAAGTCATTCATACCATGCACGGGGTGCTTATTTTAAACCATAAAGCACTTTTTCGAGTTTAAAAACAAGATTGGGAAATTTTTCACTAATAAAATCGGGGGGTTGTTTAACATAAACTTCTTTTCTTTTACAAACCCATTTAGAAAAGCACTTTTTACATCCATTTGTAATAATTTTATTCTTTTAAAGCTTGCAAATGCTAGAAAAATTCGTATAGATTCCAATTTAGCAACGAGTGCAAAAGTTTCATCAGATTCTATCCCCTCAATTTCAGAATATCCTTGTGCTACTAAGCGTGGCTTATTTCTAATGATTCAAGACTCACCATCTAATTTCTTTTTATAAATCCATTTTACACCTATAACCGTGTGATTAGATGGTCTTTCTACTAATTTCCAAACATTATGTCTCTCAAATTGTTCTAATTCTTCATTCATAGCCAAAAACCAAAATTCATCATTTAAAGCGGTAGAAAAAGTTTTTTGTTCTATTTCGAAAACAAAACAAATATTTGAATAAGATTCATGAAGAGAAGAGTGATTTCTTACCCCAATAGATGGTTCACAAATTATTAGCTCCCGTGGATGATCCTTTGTAAATTACAGAGCGCTTGGAGGCACATAATCATCTTCCTTGGCCTCCTCTTCCTCTTCTTTGGAAGTTTCCTCGTCACCATGCTCCAAAGGTGGTAAGAGATCATCCTCTTTGTCTGCGAAAAGTCTTTCTACACAAGGAACAGGCTCATCAAATTTCACATTAATCGACTCTTCAACTTTACTAATTCTTTTATTAAAAATTCTATATGCTTTACTAGTTGAAGAGTATCCAAGAAAAATTCCTTAATCGCATTTTTCATCAAACTTTCCCAAGCTTTCTTTAGTATTCAAAATAAAACATTTGCAACCAAAAACTTTGAAGTAGGATTCGTTAGGCTTCTTTTGAAAATAAAGTTCATAAGGTGTGTGATTAAGAGATGGGTGAAGCACGATTCTATTCAAAACATAACATGATGTATTTATAGCTTCGGCCCAAAAGAACTTAGGCAATTTATATTCACATAGCATAGTGTGTGCTAGTTCTTGAAGTGTCCTATTCTTTCTTTCTACAACACCATTTTGTTGTGGTGTGCGTGGTGTGGAGAACTCAAGTTTAATGCCTAACATATAACAAAAAGATATAAACTTTTCATTTTCAAATTCTCCTCCATGATCCGAGCGAATGCATTTAATTATTAAATCAATTTCATTTTGAATACGAGTACCTAATTTCGCAAATTCGCAAAATGCATTGGATTTGGATGAGAGAAATAATGTCCAACAATATCTTGAAAAATCATCTATTAAAACATATGTATATAATCTACCACCAAGACTTGCGGTGCTAATGGGACCAAAAAGATCCATATGAATTAATTGCAAGGGTCTTGTAGTAGAAATAAAATTTTTACTTTTGAAAGAGGATCTTGTAAATTTACCCTTTTGACATGGTGAACAAAGTGAAGTTAAGGTTCCATTTAACCTAGGAAATCCTCTAATTAAATCACTTTTGGCAAGTTTTACAATAAGCTTTGTGCTAGCATGTCCTAGCTGTCAATGCCAAAGTTCTAATTCATCATTTTTAGTGATAAAACATTTTATAGATAATTTAGAAAGATCATGAAATGAAACTATAAAAACATTATGTATTCTTGGTGCAGTTAGTAAAATATCTTTTGTAGTAGGATTAGATATTTTGCATAGATTAGTAGAAGATTCAAATAAAACATCTAATCCTTTATCACATAATTGACTAATAGAAATAAGATCGTGTTTTAGCCCTTTCACATAAAGAACATTAGATATTGTAAAGGATCCGTTACCAACTGTACCAATTCCCATGATCCTTCCTTTCCCGTTATCGCCAAACGTCGCGATCCCTCCCTTCTTCTTTTCTAGGCTAAGGAACTTTGCTTTATTGCCCGTCATGTGCTTGGAGCATCCAGAATCCAAGTACCATACGTCTTCATTTTCCTTAGCCTCCCTACACATCTAGAAAGAAGATGAGAGTAAAGATCCGGATACCCAAGTGGTACTACCCATAGAATAAGTGGAAGCCTTAGGTACCCAGATTTACTTTCAAGTATTATGTTTTACTTTCCTACAAGAACTAGATGTGTGACCTAACCTATAACAGTTTGCACACGAAATAAAGGGGGTTGAGACCCTTTTCTGGAATTTTTTCTTGCTGGAAGAAATTGGATTTACAGAAGAAAAAGATTTTGCAAAAGAAATCATTGGATTTTTGTATCAGGTGCTAGCGCCAACGTTAGTGGCTAGCGCCTGGCGGTAGCCCTCACCTTGATATCCGAGCCCAAATTTTCCAGAACCATTGCACTGGTTCCCTAAAATCATATCCAGAGATTTGGCCCAATCCAAATTTTTTAATGGACATGGTGAGATCATGAACTTGTGCTTTAAGTGAGGAATTTTCTTTCACAAGCATGACACACCTATTTTCAAAACCTTTTTTATTATTTTTGATTTGCACAAGAGAGGCTTCTAATTTCCTTTCTAATTCCCCCTTCTCTTTTGTAAGAGTTTTGGCATGGGAGAGTGCATTAGAAAGAGAATCTTCAAAATATTTTGCCATCTTAATGGAGTGATCACACTCTTGGCAAGAAACCTTTCTCTTTTCTAAAACAATTAATTTCCTGGAAAGCTTTTGATTTTCTTTAATTAGAGATTCATTTTCACGATTCAATAAAATATTATCTTTCATATTTTTATCAAAAGCTTTGCAAGTTTCAAGAAATTCATTAAAGAGTTCATCATAAGTGGGGAGTTACCTCAGTGTCGCTAAGAACACTGGTGTCGTCGTTGTCGTTTCCTTGTCCCACGAGGCACATGTTTGCTTCCTCATTTTTGCTTGATGAAGACCCACTTTATTCTTCGGAGGAGGAGGAGTCATCCCATGTTCTAGCTTTTAGCACCTTCCTCTTTTCCTTCCCTTTGTGCCGCTTTTCCGTTTTCTCCTTCAAAAACTTTGGGCACTAACTCCGAATATGCCCGGTCTTCCTGCAATGATAGCATTCTGGTGGCGGTCTTTCTTCTTCATCGTCGCTCTCCTTTTCCTTCTTTGAAGATGACCATTTCCATCTTCCTTCCTTTTGGAAATATTTTCGGAAGGTGTTTCTCCTTTCCGGATTTCTCATGAACTTTCGGAAGTTCTTTACCAAAAGGATTTCTGCATATTCATCTTCATCCTCATCCTCTTGGCACTCCTTCTTTGATTTTAGTGCCAACACTTTCTTCTTTGGCTCCTTGTTGTATTCATCGTGTTGGATCTTGAGTTCTACTTCATGGGTTTTGAGATTCCCAATGAGGCTCTCAACTTGGAGCGTTCTTAGATTGTGCGACTCTGAGATAGCCGTCACCTTTGGATTGAATTTTGGAGGAAGGGATCGAAGAATCTTTTGGACCAAGTCGCCGTTGGAGAAGGTTTTCCAAGAACTTTGGAGGCATTGCCGATCTTGGTGAAGCGCGTGTACATGACATCAACATCTTCACTTTCACCCATCCAGAACTTTTCATTTTCTGACTCCAGTCGGAAAAGTTTTGAATCTTTAACCTGCGAAGTACCTTCATGATTAATTTCCAAATGATTCCAAATATCATATGCAGTAGTACATGCGAAAATTCTATTAAATTCATTTCTATCTAACGTACAAAATAAAGCATTCATGGCCTTGGCGTTATTTTTGCATTTAAGTTTATCCATATCATCCCACTTATCCTTAGGTTTTTCTAATGTTACTTCTCTAACTACAATTGTAGGAGGAGAGTATTCCTCTCCTACCATATTCCATACCTCAATATCTAAGGTCATAAGAAAACATCTCATCTTATTTTTCCAATAATTATAATCTCACCCAGTAAATAGTGGAGGTCGACTAATTCCCTGTCCCTCAGAAAAAGTGAGATTATAACACGCCATTATTCCCGGTTTTGAAACCATTTGGAATAACCTCACTTTGATACCACTTGTTGGATCGATAGGCGCCCTTAGAGGGGGGTGAATAATGGAATAAAAATACTTTTTATAATTTTAAGGAAATTACTAAATTGTTTAGGAATAAATGAGAGCAAAATAATAATTTAGCAAAAAGTATTTTGCAATAAAAAAATTTACGCCAAATAAAAGAAATCAAGTAAACACAAATAGAGACATGATTGTATTATATAAAAAGTGTTTACATAAATTTGATTTCAAAATCGCTAGAAATCGGAGGCGTACAAGAGTAAATATCTTTTCCTTTTTTATACTGACTTGTATCCTCACAAACCGGTTGGCTTTAGCCTATCCTTCCCCAAACATGGCCTCAAGCCGCTCTAGACAATCCTTACCCCAGATATGGCCTCGAGCACCCCCTAGATCTAATCTCCTAGACCTAGTCGCCAACTCACGCGGCGAATTACCCCTTAAGCCGCGCAAGGACCAAGTCGCCAGCACAAGGTGATTTTACTACAAAAATTCACAATAATGATAAAAAGTAAACAACAAGAACTCCCTCCATGAGATTTCTGAAGATGAGGATGAAGGATCGCTGTAGCATAAGCGAGGTTGAAGCGATCGTTCTTCGGATGCAGCCCAATGACTTCCTTCTCCATAAATCTTCTTTGGCTTTGAGTGGGAGATGAACTTTCGGCAGAGTAAAATCTCTAGAATTTTGGCACAAGTTGTAACATCCCAGTGCGCGCTAGGGCCCTATGATGAACATTGCATAATAAAATAGAACGTAAAATCTCCTATGATGATATACTGAAATCAGTGAACTAATGTGGGATATTAATAAAGGCTCCCTTAAAACTGAAATTACTGTGCTATTAATGTGGGCTTATGTTGAGCTGCCAATAGGCTGAAATTGGCATGAGATTAGGCGGTGGATTTTGTTTCATGTCGCCTCTAAATCTACCAGATGTCATCGACTCTTTTCATTTCTCTCCCTTTCTCGACGTTGACGCTTTAGGGCTCGGCGCTGATTCTTTTATCCAAGCTCTTCTTCCTCATTTGATCCCTCATAGAAGAAGTAGAAGATCATGGCTAGCTTTGAAATCAGTGGCTGTTGGCACTGTTTTAGAAGAACCTAGGTCTTATCGTGGTTCTTTGTGAAGCAAAGGCTCGATTTCTCTTTTAAATCGCTGTGAGCTTACTAGTTCCCTCTTCTTTTTTTTTTAGTTAGTGATAAAGTTGGAGTAATGGAGAAAAATATAAGTGATGTTGGTGTTTATGTTTGGCCGACTGTGTTAGGAGGTCTTACCCAGTCGATCTTTGTTTAGCTTAATTGTCATAGTACCTACTGGAGGCGGAATTTCTATTGGCCTACAGTTAGGCTTTGTTGTTTTTGTTGGGGAATTTCTAGGTTGTTTTGGGATTTCTTTGTGCTGCTGCCTTTTGTTTGGATCCCCGATAAGGTTGAGGTTTCTGTTTTACTTGGTGGTTCTGATGAGTGTTTAGTTATACAAACTACTGCTCTGTTAATGATGCTCATGGTGAATTATAGAGGTGTTTTCCTGATTTTGGTGGCAGGCTGCCGCTGTTTTCTGTTTTTGTTGGTTGTTGGGTTGTCATTAAACTGTCCAAGAACTATTCTTCTATGATACATGTTCTGTTGGGCAGTTTGACAATAAGGATGCTCTTGGCTTGGCCCCTTTTAGTTTGTATGGGGGCTTTGTAGTTAACTGTTATAGCAGAGTAGAGGACAAAAAATTATTACCTATGAGGCATGTTTTCTTCACTATTTTGTCGTACCAGTGAACTGCATCACTTTCTTCTTCTTCCTGTTGGCCTCCTGCTGCAGCTGTCCTGTTTCTCTTATTTATTGTTGTGAGAAGGAAATCTGGGAAAATGAATTAGGCTGTTATGTTGCCTGAAACAGCATTTATATTGTTAATATTGGGCTCTTCCTTTATTGGTTTTCCAAGTGAAATTGTGATGTTTTCTTTTGTTGTTGGTCGGCTGCTAACCTTTTGAGTGGGCTTTTATTGTCTTGCTTAATAAACCTTTTGAGTGGGCTTTTATTGTCTTGCTTAATATTGACCCTGTTTCATTGGGGGTTTCCGTTGGTTGTGTTGAGCTTTTACTGCCCTCTTGTCAATTAACTTTTGTTGCTCCTCTTTGGCCTGTTCAGAATATGGAGAGGAATAATGTTTGTAATAGATGTTTTGTGTGAGTGGATATTGGTGCTATTCATTTGGGCATGTTAAAAATCAAGTCAGTTGTTTATTTTTGGTTCAAAAGTTAGTTTTGTTGACTGATTACATATGGGATATTTTGATGGATCAGGACCCTTTAATCAGTCTTGGCCAACTGCCGCCATGCCGCGGAGGAGACAACCGCGAACGTCGACCGGAAATCAGGTGACTTCCTCCCCTCTCCCTTGGTGCTAGACTCTTAGATCACAATAGGAGAGATGAAGGCTCAAGAGAGCTACTCGTGTGAGCTTTAATGGAGTTTCCTTAGGAAGACCAAGCCGCAACCTCAAAATTAGGGCATCTTTCGCCGCGAGGTTCTAGGGATCATTTCTCTCTTCAAAAGGAAGAGATGGGATTTGATTTGGGGCAACCCATGGTCATTGTGGGAGAGTGAGGGGAATGATATTTAGGGATTTTAAAAGGGGGAGAAATGATCTAATTCATGTTTGGGGAAGATGAAGGATGATGCTCTGTTAAATGGGGTTTTAATTATGTATTATTTTGTTTGGGGAAAGATGATGGATCTTGCTCTGTTAAATTGGTTTGTCTTTTATTGTATATTATGTAACAAGGTTGAAAATAGCCCCTTGCTAAAATTCATAACATTGCACTTGATTTGTTTGGGGAAGATGATGAATAACCCTCTGTTAAATAGGGTTTTAATTATGTATTACGTGATCACTTCTGTTTAGTTTCAGAATTTTTGGATAGATATTTACCATGAAGATGCTTGTCCTATCATATAAATGCAAAGCGCCGTAAATACGTATTGCATAATACAATGAGGTCGAAAATTGGTGGAGACATTTGTGATAATAAAATGTACATCCCTGTTGAAATTCATAATTTATGATTAAGTAGAATTAAAGCTATTGCCGTTTTATTTGATGATTGAAGGAGATATAAATGCTAAATGCGAAGCCTGTTTGGGCAGAATTTTGTATGAATCATGTATACGCTAGTATTGGCTGGTGATGATAATGTCAGATTTACTTCTGTTAAGACGACTCCTTGGATGAACCTTCAATTGTAGATTTATGTGGAATCGTAAAAAGAACATGTATGAATTAATATTCATATCGCTTGATAATCTATTGGATGATGTAGATTGGTGATAATCTCTCCATAAGCTTGATAGCCTTAATCGTGTTGAATCACGTTGTGATTTGTACTTAAGGGGATTGAATATTGGCGATATGTTAGGGATTACATATTGATGCGATGATTCTGCAAGTGCACCGGTCGCGTAAGTAATAATAATGGGGAAAATCCCCGAGTGTCGGTCTCTTGAGGAATACAGTAAGGTGGAGTTAGGTTTCGAGGAAGGACTTGAAATCGAAGTCCAGTGATAGGTGGAGTGCGGACGAAAGGGATTTGGTTTGTGAAAAATAAAGAGAAAATACTACGACTACTCCTATGCAATGCCGCTATGCAATGCTTCGCTTGGCGGGATGGAGACTAGGAAGGCCTTGAGCGCGCTGCGTCGAAAGGGCGGATGGACGAGTAGGCAAGCGGAATCGAACTGTGCAGGCCTTGAGCGCACTGCTTCGTTAGGCGGGATGAAATACGGGCCGCTATGCCACGCTTCGGTAGGCGGATGGACGAGTAGGCTAGCGGAGTGAGGGTCGCAAGCACCTCTTCGACAAGCACGCCACTAGCAATTGCTAGTGCGGCACACGAACGTGACGGCGGAATGGAAATGGACGGCGGCGCACCTCAAGCAACTCAAATAGATAAATTACACAAACACATAGACATGAAATATATATGTAAATATAACTAATTCAAGTGCCACTTCATCATAATAATGAGATCTAAAACATATACACATCAATAAGAGAAGAATAAGGCAAGAAATCGACCGAATCCGAAGTCTCGTTGTAGATTCACGGTTGGAATCGCCGGGTTGTCAATACGCGTCCAAGCTCGGTCCGCAACTACGTCCGGGGTAGAGAGAGCTGTCACGACTCTCCAATGGACCCGTCTTCTTCATGTCACGATCCGGTTGAGGTTGCAAACTTCCTCTTGCTTGATGGCAATGGAGGCTAGGTCTTCCTTTGGAGCTCTTGGATGAAGGAGGAGGCCGAGAGGAAACTCCGGCTCAAGATTGGCGTGAAGAGCAAGCCCGGAGCACCTCCATATGGTGGGCGACGGTGGAGGTGCGAATCTGGACGAACTGGAGCCGAAAACGGCGGAATACGGCGGGCTGTCTTGACCTAAATCGCGAGCAGGGAATTTATAGGCGCTGGAATTAAACAGTGCGCACAGTCAGTGGCGCACGACCAGTGGTCGTGCGCACTAGAATTCGATGATCGTGCGCTCTGCCTGGACGGAACCTGCAAAGACAGAAATTATGAAATAACATGTTCGCACGACGAGTGGCGCACGACCGGTGGTCGTGCGCACTGGCGTTGGTGGTCGTGCGCACTGCACAAACAGAACTCGTGAAAAAGGGTTAAGTGCACACGATCAGTGGAGCACGACCAGTGGTCGTGCGTAATAGAACCGGCGATCGTGCGCAGTGTTCCTGTGCAGAATTGCACTGGGAACACCTGCACGACTCCCATTCCAGCACAACCACCAATCTAGCCACTGAAGGTGGCACTTAACAATACATGAAAGCTAATGATGAAGATAAACAAGAAATAACAACAAAACGGGCCTATAAGTGCACCTAGCATAGAATGACCAATATGAGCTAAAACAGGGCTAAAGTGCAGTGAAATGACTAAATAAACGGCCCAGATGAGTCCATAAAAGTGTATATGATCAGGACTCATCACACCCCCAGACTTACCTGTTTGCGCGTCCCGAGCAAACAAATTCTAAGCGAACGGGGAAAGAAAAGTAGATAGCTTAAAACTACAGTACAGAGTACCATGCGAAGTCGCATGCTCACGTGCATAAGAAGAATAGTAGAGAAGATTTCTGATTATATAAACGGTCTATATATTTCTAAAAGAGTAAAAGCATATTACAACTACTCAAAATGGTGAACTACGGTGAATCGTTCGGTCACGCATACGGAGAAAGTAACCTAAGCGCTGAGACGAGCATTGCTCAAGATCGGGATGCGGGAAAAACTCCACTGAAATCCATCAGTGTCGGTGACCATAAGCTTGCCCGGTCACATTCTCTCCACGGCACTGGTTTGACTCAAACGCGTGAATCAATAGGACTTTAGGTTTTAAATGAGGCTTGGGTTTAGGTGAGGATAAACAAAGATAAAAACGACGGCTCAAACACTAAACCCAAATGAGCTAATGCAGGAAACTATCCTCATTCACCACACAAGCACGCGGGTACACAACACCCCCAGACTTGGACTTAACAGCATGGGTGCGTGCACCGCCTACTCCCAAACATAAATCTATACATAAAGATTTTCAATTAAACATTCCTTCTCTTTCCTTTCTTTTTAACTTCTTTTCTTTTTCTCATTTTTTTTTCTTTTCTTATCATTTTCAGCAAATAAACAAAAGGACACATCCACAACTTCACAAACATATTACCACATCAACAACCCAACTCATGAAAATAATAAACAGCTAAAGCTCAAATTTTGGGTGTGCGACTAGGATTGGCTTTTGGGCTTTGGTGAAATAGAAGTGGGGCTGAATCAAAGAACGGGTAGGCACAACTGGGCTAGCGAGGATATAGCGGTAGGGATAGGCACAAAGGCTCAACCGGGCCAAAATGATGGCCTATATCACATTCACGCGATTGACTAATCGTATACCCATGCTTCAAGAATCGCTTGGGGCAAGTTCTAGCCACCGAGAAAGATTCTCCTTTCTCCCGACTCAAGCAATACGAATCTAGCGATCGTTTACACACATCCCTATGCTACCGTTTGATTCCACCGAATTCACCATTTGAGTAGAGTAAACAACATTTACACTAATAGAGAAAAATATAAAACCATAGTATAAAAAGAGATCTAACCTACACAAATTCCTATGCAACCGAGCACTCGACTAGGAGCACTACGGGAGTCAACATTTTACACTGCTACATAGTCCTAAGCCATCACCTAGACTTTCCCAAATAAGCAGAAGAATTAAATTCACAATAGAGCAAGCAAACAGATGAGTACGCGCTCAAGTGGGTGATGTGGTGTGCAATGAAAATAAACAAAACATTTTAAATGAAATCTTCTAGCATGCAGTGCAATAGTGCACGTGAGCGGGTAAACAAAACTACTCTCCCCCAGACTTAAACTAAACAATCCACAGAATATATGACATGAAAATCAGAAAAAGCTAGGGAAAGAGAGTACCAGTGCTCGGAAATGAGCACACCAGAAGATTGGCGATTAAACCACGACTAAGCTGCAGCTTCCGCCATCCAGAAGAAGTACCTGCAGGGGTCAGCTCCGCAAAAACAAAAGAAAAAGAAAAAGATAAACTACAATACTACAGCTAACTAAACAGGATTGAATAAAATAAAATGCATGAAAAGTAAAATAACTACTGGGGTTATTGTCATCCCAGCACGACTTATTCAGATTTTGTACAGTTCTAGCTTATAGGCCTATGAAAAGAAAAGTGCACAGGTAACTGTTCTAATATGCGCATCGGTAGCGGGTACCGATACGGAGACAGAGCAGTTACCCCTCTACCTAAATATAGATACCTGCTCCTCACAGGTAGAGGGTAGAGAATGTAAGAAAAGGAGGAGGCCTGGTCCTCACTCATCTCACAAAACACATCCTTGCCTAGCAAGGTTTCGTCAACAGGGAAGCAGCAGGAGGAAAAGGCAATGGGTGGAGCTTCCTCAATGGAGGGGGAATAAACCTCCTCACATGAGAGGATACTCTCATCATTGACTTGAGCAAAAAGCTCCAAGTCCTCCTGGGGCACCTGTAAAGACTCAACCTGCACAGGCTCGGAAGAAGAAGGGGGGTCCAGAAAGAAACGAGAAGAAAAACGTAAATCATCAACAATCTGGGGAGTGATCCCGGTTTCACTCCCAGCAAGATCCAAGGGTAGATCGCTATCATCATCGTAAATATCATAGCGAGGGGGACTTGAGAACTCAGGAGCCTCAGTGGTGATTTGGACCTCCTCGTCCCATGAAGAAGTGCAACCCTCCTCATTAGATAGAGTATCCTCCTCATCCCACCGAGGTGCATCATCGTGTTCAAAGTATTCATTCTCCCCCTCAGGGAAAATGGCATCCTCCTCCCACTTTGGAGCACCCTCTGAGTCAGAAGCATCGCCTAGCTCCTTTACTTCGATAGGATCATAAAGAATATGTGTAGAAAAATCTTGCAAAGAAACTGGAGGGACAAAAATATTCAGTTCCTCCGCAAAAAGATCTGCTAAAGCCTCCCTGATGGAAAGAATACTTTCCTCAACATACTCAGGTGCATCTAGGAGCTCCCATTCCTCTCCTTGTTGGCTAACAGATGAGTGATCATCATCACTAGGAGTGAAGCCACACACAGGGAGTGAGGAGTCCGTGCACGAGACAAGCTCAGGGGTAGAGGGCACAATTGCCTCCATGGGTAAAGAATGAGTGATAGGGACAATGTCGTCATGAGTGGAGGAGCGGGGGTCAGGCTTGAAAAGACTAGGACAGTCCTTCAATTCATGACCCTCTCCTCGACACAACAAGCAAACAATGTTCCTACACTGCCTAGCATTCAACTCATTCATTTGGTCTATATAATAAACCATCTTATCATTAAAGCCAGGTGAAATATCCCATGACGACATATTTGACAATTAAAGCAGATATAACGAGACTGAAATTCTTTGCAAGAAAATTTACACAAACTAATAAAACTTCTTGGATTAGACTTGCCTAAAACTTTAAAACAAGAGGGAAAGAAATAAAAACAAGCAGAAGAAAATTAAAAGGCAAACAAAAATAATAAAGCGGCTATACACACTGGAAGAACTACTATCTCTCGGCTCTCCCTCTCAAGAAAACTCACACGACTGTGTTCCCCGGCAACGGCGCCAAAAACTTGATGCGATGATTCGGCAAGTGCACCGGTCGCGCAAGTAATAATAATGGGGAAAATCCCCGAGTGTCGGTCTCTTGAGGAACACAGTAAGGTAGAGTTAGGTTTCGAGGAAGGACTTGAGATCGAAGTCCAGTGATAGGTGGAGTGCGGACGAAAGGGATTTGGTTTGTGAAAAATAAAGAGAAAATACTACGACTACTCCTATGCAATGCCGCTATGCAATGCTTCGCTTGGCGGGATGGAGACTAGGCAGGCCTTGAGCGCGCTGCGTCGAAAGGGCGGATGGACGAGTAGGCAAGCGGAATCGAACTGTGCAGGCCTTGAGCGCACTGCTTCGTTAGGCGGGATGGAATACGGGCCGCTATGCCACGCTTCGGTAGGCGGATGGATGAGTAGGCTAGCGGAGTGAGGGTCGCAAGCACCTCTTCGACAAGCACGCCACTAGCAATTGCTAGTGCGGCACACGAACGTGACGGCGGAATGGAAATGGACGGCGGTGCACCTCAAGCAACTCAAATAGATAAATTACACAAACACATAGACATGAAATATATATGTAAATATAACTAATTCAAGTGCCACTTCATCATAATAATGAGATCTAAAACATATACACATCAATAAGAGAAGAATAAGGCAAGAAATCAACCGAATCCTAAGTCTCGTTGTAGATTCACGGTTGGAATCGCCGGGTTGTCAATACGCGTCCAAGATCGGTCCACAACTACGTCTGGGGTAGAGAGAGCTGTCACGACTCTCCAATGGACCCGTCTTCTTCGTGTCACGATCCGGTTGAGGTTGCAAACTTCCTCTTGCTTGATGGCAATGGAGGCTAGGTCTTCCTTTGGAGCTCTTGGATGAAGGAGGAGGCCGAGAGGAAACTCCGGCTCAAGATTGGCGTGAAGAGCAAGCCCGGAGCACCTCCATATGGTGGGCGACGGTGGAGGGGCGAATCTGGACGAACTAGAGCCGAAAACGGCGGAATACGGCGGGCTGTCTTGACCTAAATCGCGAGCAGGGAATTTATAGGCGCTGGAATTAAACAGTGCGCACGGTCAGTGGCGCACGACCAGTGGTCGTGCGCACTAGAATTCGATGATCGTGCGCTCTGCCTGGACGGAACCTGCAAAGACAGAAATTATGAAATAACATGTTCGCACGACCAGTGGCGCACGACCGGTGGTCGTGCGCACTGGCGTTGGTGGTCGTGCGCACTCCACCAAACAGAACTCATGAAAAAGGGTTAAGTGCACACGATCAGTGGCGCACGACCAGTGGTCGTGCGCAATAGAACCGGCGATCGTGCGCAGTGTTCCTGTGCAGAATTGCACCGGGAACACCTGCACGACTCCCATTCCAGCACAACCACCAATCTAGCCACTGAAGGTGGCACTTAACAATACATGAAAGCTAATGATGAAGATAAACAAGAAATAACACCAAAACGGGCCTATAAGTGCACCTAGCATAGAATGACCAATATGAGCTAAAACAGGGCTAAAGTGCAGTGAAATGACTAAATAAACGGCCCAGATGAGTCCATAAAAGTGTATATGATCAGGACTCATCACATATTTAGTAAAGTATGAATATGACACCGTACACACAAGTAGTCCCACAGATTTTCATAGAGTAATTTCCATGATATACACTCGCCGCCGCAAAAGAGTTATGATAACTCGGTATGGTTAGCATTGATGGCCTGGTGTGGATTATAAGTTATTGTTATATCTTGCGGTGAAATGTGAAGGACCCAGTGGTTGGGGGCCTTGGATGCTAATTAGCATCAGATGAGCTCGTATGATGTGAAAGGTAAGAAGGCTCCATTCGTGAATACTTGGGTGCTCGATAGCACGGATTATGCATGGGAATTACATGAATGTGCATGGTTTACACTTGGTGGTGTAGTGACACTGGTTGGAGGATACTTGTGGTTGGGGGATTACTTGTGGCGGGTCTACGGGCTTGCTAGTCGTGACACCGACAGAAGCCGACAGTTAGACTCTGGACCGGTTGGGTTGGACTCTTGGTGCTCACCTACCCAAGTCCCCTTATGTGTCCTTGATGTCTCCGCTGTGTGTTCTTAGCGTCGAGCAGTACGCAGGGGCTTCGCTGTGTGTTCTTAGCGTTGAGGCATACATAGGCCTAGGTCTGGTAGTGTTCATACCCACCTAGTTGTGGAGGAGCCCGGTCCACAGTCTCCGTCTGGCCACGATGCGAGGTGCCTCAGTGGTTAGGTACCCTCGAAAAGTGGGAACTACATGTCTATGTCATCATAGCAAAATATGCATGGGTGAGTTCATCATATCATAATCATTGCATTGCATTCCTTCTGCATAATCATAGCATTGCACCGCATCGGGTCCATCACATATATTAGTATGGGCTCTTTTATATGATGGGTCCCAAATTGGAAACCTTAACTTATAAGTTTGTATGGGCATTCATATAAGTTAAGGTACGATATGAACTGCTTACTCCTGCACTATTTCATTACTTGCTTACACTCTGTCATTGTCTTATTACTTGTTAGCTGTGCTTATTATACCTGTCACTAGTACTTGCATTTACAACCATTGCTACATATATATTTATGAACAGCTTAGTCAGTGCCATTGCAAGTACTTGGGTACTTAAACAACCGACATATATGAATAACCGTTCCTGTCACCTGCTTGTATATTATTGCTTATATTGCAGCTTTTCTTCCTTTCTTCCGCCCGGTGCCTTGGAGTCGTCGGGGGAGCGGATGTAAAGCCACTTAGTCTTTTTGACTAACGGTTGCTACGTCCCTCTTTTTAGGAGTGTTCCTTGGAGCAGCAGTGCACGGTGCTGTCGGAGGATAGTCAGGTCAGGATGACGGGGCCGGAGACCATGATACCTTGGCTACAGTCAGTGGCAGAGGCGAGTGAGTGTTTTGAGATGTATCCCTTGGGGCATTTAGCTTGATACTCTGATGATTTGCTGGAGCTTGTGTAGCTTTCTGTCTTTCTTGTACTTACTGTTTGGACATTATTACTTATTGTGAATCTATGGCTGTAAATGCTTTCTTTTATTGATGGGTTGGCGCTGTTTAGTTAGTTTGACCGGCAGGATAGGCGTCTTGTGGGGGAGGCTAGCTCGTGTGCTGGCGCTTCCACAAGGCGGCTGTCCTGGGCATAAGACTCCCCTCGGCCGTGTCTTGTGTTCCAGGAGGGGGGTCTTACAAATGGTATCAACTTGCAACGATCCTGAGATAAAGAAGTCCATTAAACCACTAGGCCACCCTGTTAGTTAAATCAGTTTGAGGACAAACTGATGCAGCGTAAGCGTTGGTGTGCCCATGGGTGATTCACATTAAGTATGTCCACTTTTTCCTATAGGAAGTGCCAACCTAAGCCAAAATCGTACCCTTATGTATAAATGCTGGCTCATTCTGAGACAGTAATTGGTATTCCCATTCCAACAACTATAGTTGGTTTGGCATAGGATTGATGCCAACCTAACTAGGATACCACTTTGGCCGACTTAGCAGGATATGTCGTGACATACCCTAACGTTATACCGATCTCGGGGATGATGTGGCCAAGCAAAAAGTGACCTCAAGTGTCTAAGGGAAGAGTTTAACGTGAGTGTAGATGCTAGAGACTCACACCCTGAGATTTCTATCTCAGATATGGAGTAATATTATCACCTTACCCAAAACATTAGGGCAATCTCAATGAGATTGGTGCCTGTAGTCTATTATCAGCTTAGTAAGAGACCACCAAGAGTGTCTTTTATTTTGTATGTGGATACCTCTCACTTCTATTTATGTAGAAGGTTTCATATGGAGGAGATATGATAAGAATTCGAATCCAGAGAAGGCTCATTGTGGGACGAATGTGTTATATTGGTGGTAGAAGAAACTCAGTCGAAGAGATACGAGGGCTTATCTCTTCGTTTATTGGGCTAGTTATGTACCGGGTAATTGGATGTTATTTGTACATGCTCTCATTACAATGAGATGCAGCTTTGTCATCGCCATAAAATTTGAATATCTACATCACGGTTGATATATAAGTGCGTCGATACGGGGATCTATAGGGTGGAACTCTTAAGTCGAGGAAGATATGCCCCTAAGGTTTGTGCTCATACGTGAAATGAGTGTAGCATATGGGCGGTGGATGAAATTTAGTCCAAAAACGTACGGGGGCTTGTCCCTTCGTTTATTGGCCTAGCAGATGGGCCAATTGGGATTCTACCGGGAGCCAAAAATCTTTGTGGCCTGCTTCTCTTAGCCTTGCTATAATGAGTTTTTCCATTTAAGTCGTTACAAGTCGTTGATATTGGAATTTGGCACTCCGTGATGAATGAGTTCATCTTAAGCAAAGGGGATGATTGAACACCATGTTTTGGTTTATGGTGAGTTCACTCCCAGATTAATAGAGGTGAGTACCTTAAGGATGAGCAGGTCTTCACTCTAAATGAAGACTATGCAGAGAAGTAAACTGTAACGTAGCATTGTAGTGTCTCTCAAGGATCAAAGGTCGATCTGACGACCGCATGACAAATTTTGGGGGACGCCTTAAAGTTTGTTAAGTGGGAATTGTATCGATTACTGATCAAAGAGGTGTGTTTACAAGCGTCCAATTAAAGATAAAGAATATGAAATTGTAGCACCCGTGGTGCTAAGGCATTGTTACGTGATTTGTTTAGTTGACAAATTCATGCAATTGCATTATACATACGTGTAGTGATTTTCGGAACATGTGAAATCACGAGATGTATGCTGAACCGTGCGAGGTGTGAAAAGGTGACGAGTGATTGTACTCAGTATTATACACATATACACTAAACCCATGTAGAAGCCTTGTTGGGCTTATCCACCTCGTCCGACGTGTTGTCTGGGAGACAAATGTGATTACCCTCAACTTGACCTCCGATTCTCAGGAATTCAGAGTAGTTGTGTCGATGCACTGGGCGACATATATAATTTATGGATATAGTAAGCCAAGTAAGAATACCGAGATAGTGTGCTGAAGACTTATGGCTCAGCTGAAATTGGTTTGGGTATAGAGATGATTAGCCTGCTAAATATTTGGATTCCTTGGATATTTCCTTCTTGTATTTGTTGGTAAAATCCTAATTTTTTTTGTTGGATAAACTTTTCTGGATTTTTGATGGCTAAACCCTGATGGTTTAGGTTCTGGAGGCTAAAGTTCGTAAGTATTTTACTCCTCTGTTGCTTTCCCGATAGTGGCCCTGGTCTCTTGGGAGTGTATGCGAGCAGATTTTCTTTGTTTTGTTTTATGTTAGAAATATTCATATATATATATATATCCTGGGTTTACGCTCAGTTGGGGTGGCTGCTTGGGGCACCCTTCCAGAAATTTTATTCTATAATAAAGGGCTGGCGGCTGTTGGTTACATTGTCGGATTGTGGATTTTGCCGAAGCAGGACCTCGGTTTTATCTTAAGTGAGCCACTTGTTTCTCCCTTCCCCTCTTAATTTTTATGTTGATGTTGGGCTCCTGGGAGGAAATAGTATATTCAGTAATAATTGTGTTGATGAATAAGTTCTAGGGGTTTCTATTGGTTTTGATGTGGCTGACAGTGAGGGTTTTCTTGCTTCAGTTTTGTCACTGTTATTAGGGAGAAGAAATTAACAGCTGTTATCCTTCTTCTAGTTATTTTCGGTGGTCTGGTTTTGTAGTTGTTGGGGGGATGGCTACCAATTAACTGTTGTTAAAACTCTTTTTTTCTTCTTCCTGTGACTGTTCCAGTTGTGGCTTGATTTGGTACATGCCCTGTTTTGGATTTGTTTTACAGTAACTACTATTAAGTTCAAAATGGATCCTTATGTTTGCAGTGAATTACCCAGATGACTTTTGTGATCTGAACTTAGACACCCCCCCCCCTAACCTCAACTTAAATTTTGGGGATGAAATTGTTTCTTCGTTTATTGGATTTGTAACATCCCAGAGCGCACTAGGCCCCTATGATGAACATTGCATAATAAAATAGAACGTAAAATCCCCTATGATGAAATACTGAAATTAGTGAAATAATGTGGGGTATTAATAAAGGCTCCCTTAAAACTGAAATTAGTGTGCTATTAATGTGGGCTTATGTTGAGCTGCCAATAGGCTAAAATTGGCATGAGATTAGGCGGTGGATTTTGTTTCATGTCGCCTCTAAATCTACCAGATGTCATCGACTCTTTTCATTTCTCTCCCTTTCTCGATGGTGTCGCTTTAGGGCTCGGCGCCGATTCTTCTCTCCAAGCTCTTCTTCCTCATTTGATCCCTCATAGAAGCAGTAGAAGATCGTGGCTAGCTTTGAAATAAGTGGATGTTGGTTGTGTTTGATAAGAACCTAGGTCTTATCGTGGTTCTTTGTGAAGCAAAGGCTCGATTTCTCTTTTAAATCATTGTGGGCTTACTAGTTCCCTCTTCTTTTGTTTTAGTTAGTGATAAAGTTGGAGTAATGGAGAAAAATATAAGTGATGTTGGTGTTTATGGTTGGCCGACTGTGTTAGGAGGTCTAACCCAGTGGATCTTGGTTTAGCTTAATTGTCATAGTACCTACTGGAGGCGGAATTTCTATTGGCCTACAGTTAGGCTTTGTTGTTTTTGTTGGGGAATTCCTAGGTTGTTTTGGGATTTCTTTATGCTGCTGCCTTTTGTTTGGATCCCCGATAAGGTTGAGGTTTCTATTTTACTTGGTGGTTCTGATGAGTGTTTAGGTATACAAACTACTGCTCTGTTAATGACGCTCAAAGTGAATTATAGAGGTGTTTTCCTTATTTTGGTGGCAGGCTGCCGCTGTTTTCAGTTTTTGTTGGTTTTTGGACTGTCATTAAACTGTCCAAGAACTATTCTTCTATGATACTTGTTCTGTTGCGCAGTTTGACAATAATGCTGCTCTTGGCTTGGCCCCATTTGTTTGTATGGGGCTTTGTAGTTAACTGTTATAGCAGAGTAGAGGACAGAAAATTATTATCTATGAGGCATGTTTTCTTCACTTTTGTGTTGTACCAGTGAACTGCATCACTTTCTTCTTCTTCCTGTTGGCTGCCTGCTGCAGCTGTCTTGTTTCTCTTGTTTATTGCTGTGAGAAGGAAATCTGGGAAAATGAATTAGGCTGTTTTGTTGCCTGAAACAGCATTTATATTGTTAATATTGGGCTCTTCCTTTATTGGTTTTCTAAGTGAAATTGTGATGTTTTCTTTTATTGTTGGCCGACTGCTAACCTTTTGAGTGGGCTTTTAATGTCTTGCTTAATATTGACCCTGTTTCATTGGGGGTTTCTGTTGGTTGTGTTGAGATTTTACTGCCCTCTTATCAATTAACTTTTGTTGCTCCTCTTTGGCCTGTTCAGAATATGGAGAGGAATAATGTTTGTAATAGATATTTTGTGTGAGTGGCTATTGGGGCTATTCATTTGGGCATGTTAAAAATCAAGCCAGTTGTTTATTTTTTGTTCAAAAGTTAGTTTTGTTGACTGATTACATATTGGATATTTTTGTGGATCAGGACCCTTTAATCAGTCTTGGCCAACTGCCGCCATGCCGCGGAGGAGACAACCTTGAACGTCGGCCGGAAATCAGGTGACTTCCTACCCTCTCCCTTGGTGCTAGCCTCTTAGATCACAATAGGAGAGATGAAGGCTCAAGAGAGATTCTCGTGTGAGCTTTAATGGAGTTTCCTTAGGAAGACCAAGCCGGAACCTCAAAAATAGGGCATCGTTCGCCGCGAGGTTCTAGGGATCATTTCTTCTCTTCAAGAGGAAGGGATGGGATTTGATTTGGGGCAACCCATGGTCGTTGTGGGAGAGCGAGGGGAATGATATTTAGGGATTTTAAAAGGGGGTGAAATTGTCTAATTCATGTTTGGGGAAGATGAAGGATGATGCTCTGTTAAATGGGGTTTTAATTATGTATTATTTTGTTTGGGGAAAGATGATGGATCTTGCTCTGTTAAATAGGTTTGTCTTTTATTGTATATTATGTAACAAGGTTGAAAATAGCCCCTTGCTAAAATTCATAACATTGCACTTGATTTGTTTAGGGAAGATGATGAATAACCCTCTGTTAAATAGGGTTTTAATTATGTATTACGTGATCACTTCTTTTTAGTTTCAGAATTTTTGGATAGATATTTACCATGAAGATGCTTGTCCTATCATATAAATGCAAATCGCCGTAAATACGTATTGCATAATACAATGAGGTCGAAAATTGGTGGAGACATTTGTGATAATAATATGTACATCCCTGTTGAAATTCATAATTTATGATTAAGTAGAATTAAAGCTATTGCCGTTTTATTTGATGATTGAAGGAGATATAAATGCTGAATGCGAAGCCTGTTTGGGCAGAATTTTGTATGAATCATGTATACGCTAGTATTGGATGGTGATGATAATGTCAGATTTACTTCTATTAAGACGACACCTTGGATGAACCTTCAATTGTAGATTTATGTGGAATCGTAAAATGGACATGTATGAATTAATATTCATATCGCTTGATAATCTATTGGATGATGTAGATTGGTGATAATCTCTCCATAAGCTTGATAGCTTTAATCGTGTTGAATCACGTTGTGATTTGTACTTAAGGCGATTGAATATTGATGATATGTTGGGGATTACATATTTAGTAAAGTATGAATATGACACCGTACACACAAGTAGTCCCACAGATTTTCGTAGAGTAATTTCCATGATATACACTCGCCGCCGCAAAATAGTTATGATAACTCGGTATGGTTAGCATTGATGGCTTGGTGTGGATTATAAGATATTGTTATATCTTGTGGTGAAATGTGAAGGACCCGGTGGTTGGGGGCCTTGGATGCTAATTAGCATCAGATGAGCTGGTATGATGTGAAATGTAAGAAGGCTCCATTCGTGAATCCTTGGGTGCTCGATAGCATGGATTATGCATGGGAATTACACAAATGTGCATGGTTTACACTTGGTGGTGTAGTGACACTGGTTGGAGGATACTTGTGGTTGGCGGATTACTTGTGGCGGGTCTACGGGCTTGCTAGTTGTGACACCGACAGAAGCCGACAGTTAGACTATAGACCGGTTGGGTTGGACTCTTGGTGCTCACCTACCCAAGTCCCCTTCTGTGTCCTTGATGGCTCCGCTGTGTGTTCTTAGCGTCGAGCAGTACGCAGGGGCTCTGCTGTGTGTTCTTAGCATTGAGGCGTACAAAGGCCTAGGTCTGGTAGTGTTCATACCCACCTAGTTGTGGAGGGGCCCGGTCCACAGTCTCCGTCTGGCCACGACGCGAGGTGCCTGAGTGGTTAGCTACACTCAAAAAGTGGGAACTACAGGTCTATGTCGACATAGCAAAATATGCATGGGTGAGTTCATCATATCATAATCATTGCATCGCATTCCTTCTGCATAATCATAGCATTGCACCGCATCGGGTCCATCACATAAATTAGTATGGGCTCTTTTATATGATGGGTCCCAAATTGGAAACCATAACTTATAAGTTTGTATGGGCATTCATATAAGTTAAGGTACGATATGAACTGCTTACTCCTACATTATTTCATTACTTGCTTACACTCTGTCATTGCCTTATTACTTGTTAGCTGTGCTTATTATACCTGTCACTAGTACTTGCATTTACAACCATTGCTACATATATATTTATGAACAGCTTAGTCAGTGCCATTGCAAGTAATTGGGTACTTAAACAACCGACATATATGAACAACTATTCCTGTCACCTGCTTGTATATTATTGCTTATATTGCAGCTTTTCTTCCTTTCCTTCCGCCCGGTGCCTTGGATTCGCCGGGGGAGCGGATGTGAAGCCACTTAGTCTTTATGACTAACGGTTGCTACGTCCCTCTTTTTAGGAGTGTTCCTTAGAGCAGCAGTGCACGGTGCTGTCAGATGATAGTCAGGTCAGGATGACGGGGCCGGAGACCATGATACCTTGGCAACCGTCAGTGGTAGAGGCGAGTGAGTGTTTTGAGATATAGCCCTTGGGGCATTTAGCTTGATACTCTGATGATTTGCAGGAGCTTGTGTAGCTTTCTGTCTTTCTTGTATTTACTGTTTGGACATTATTACTAATTGCGAATCTATGGCTTTTAATACTTTCTTTTATTGATGGGTTGGCGCTTTTTAGTTGGTTTGGCCGGCAGGATAGGCGTCTTGTGGGGGAGGCTAGCTCGTGTGCTAGCGCTTCCGCAAGGCGGCTGTCCTGGGCATAAGACTCCCCTCGGCCGTGTCTTGTGTTCCGGGAGGGGGGTCTTACACAAGTAATCTATCTGGAAGCTCTTACTAAAATGAGAGTGAAGCCATCAATTTATAGAACAAGGAGATAATGTCTGCGGTAGCGTTTGTGTGCAAGTGGTTACAAAATCGTTGCGGCGTGGCGTTGTGTGCATGAACTTGATCTAGCGCCAGGCGGTATCCCTAGCACTGGTGGTAGCTCTCCTTCAGAGAATTTAATTTGAAGTTGCTAGCTACCTGTGGAGTATTGCACCTATAGTTCCTGCACACTATAAACACACGACAAGCAAGATCATGTACAATATGGGATTTGTTATTCTCAAACAAGGGGATGTGACACATATGTCCAACATCAGGTTCTAAAGGTCCAAAGTTTGGCCCTGAGCAGACCCGCTGACCAGGCTCTCACCAAGCTGGCTGGGACGAAGGCTCACTTGGTGGCAGGTTCTGAAGATTCAAAGGTTGGCCCAGAGCAGACCTGCTAACCAGGCTCTCACCTACCTGGCAGGGCCGTAGGCTCACTCGGTGGCAGGTTCTAAGGGTTCAATGGTTCGCACCGAGTAGACCTGCTGACCAGGCTCACACCTATTTGGAAGGGTCGTAGGCTCACTCGGTGGCAGGTTCGAAGGGTTCAAAGGTTGGCCACGAGCAGACCCGCTGACCAGGCTATCACCTAGCTGGCAGGGCCAAAGGCTCACTCTGTGGCAGGTTCTAAAGGTTCAAAGGATGGCCCCGAGCAGACCCGCTGACCAGGCTCTCACCTAGCTGGCAGGGCCGCAGGCTCGCTTGGCGGTGACCCGTGAGGAAGGCAAAGTAAGAAAGAAAAATCAAATACGGAAAGTTAACATAGGACAAATCTAGGCATAACATCGGCGAGTGGTGCCCATCACAAGGAAAACTCACCGGCGAATGATATCGATCGAGAACGATACTCGGCCGGCGAGTGCGCAGCGAGACGCTGGCCGACCTAAGCGTCGCGAGAAGTTCTCAGGACTCTATAAGTTCTCAACTTAGCGACATTCCTGACAGAAATCAATAAAATCGCCTAAGTCCTAAAGTGATTGGAGCGAGGCGAAAGAGTTGTAACCACGCGACACTCCAACGCGGCAAGAGTGTCTTAGTCATGACCTAGGCTAGAGGTCATCGTCTCTAGGGGCAATCACGTGATATTTGAGAATGCGCGTAAAAGTACAAAAGCATGAAAAATATCGTACGAACGCGCGAGCTATAGACTTATAATAGCGAGATGTGCAAAGAAGATATAAGACAAATTGCGAGAGGCAAAACTTTTTATTTCATTTCAATATAAAAAAAGGGAGTTACAAAACAGTTCTCGCACTACATCAAAAAGATATAACAAAACAAATGAAAGAGAATCTTCACGGGTGGTCGTTGGTCTCCTCGCTGGAAAGCTCGCTGCCCCCTCCCAGATATTGATGGCCATCGATCGCCCGCCTGAGATTAGCGACGTCCCTGAGATAGTCCACCAGGCCGAAGAGCTCGGAAAGAACATGGTGGGCGAGAATTCTCTCGCCCTCCACCTTCAGAAGCCCGGACCTTCGCAGCACATCCAGCGCATGCTTCACTGCTCCCTGGGTAATCTCTGCATTAGACCTTTGAACTAGGCGTTAGAGTAGAGGTGCCGAGTTTCCCTCTCCGCGGGGAAGGGGGGGGGGGGTGGCCGAGCGGCGGCTTCTCGCAGCCTCTTGTACTCGACCTCCAGCTCCTTATTTCGCTCCTCAAGGATGTGAGACCGCACGAGCAGAGTATCATAGTTTGCTATGTCCTACAAAAGGAAACACAGTTAGCACAGTAATGGAAATAAAGAAGGACAGGAGATTAGGTCTCGGCATGGGGATGTGCTCACCTCTCATTCCGGGTAACTGGTGAGGAGGGCCTCGGATTTGGCCAGCTGCTGCTTGACGGCAACGACCTCGGCGGCGGCGAGGGAGCTGGTATTCTCAACCTCGACCAGGTTCCACGCGAGGGTCATGCTGCGATGAGAGGACATATGGGTCCAATCGTGAGCGAGTATCATGGCTCGCACTGCCTCATGCACGAGAGTATGGGTAGACTCAGTGTGGTAGATGGACGTGCAATCACGGCTGTAGAGCGCGTAGGAAAGACCATCGGAGTAGCCACTGGTTGTTTCCTTCTCCCTCTAGGATAGAAGGATGGTGGAGAGGGAGACTCGGTTGGCCCGCCGGTCCTAGTGATTCAGAAGCCCACCGGCCACATCAACATATCTCCCGCAGAGAGGAAAGTTTCGGTGACCTCTCGACACCGGTCATAAGGAGGGACCTGTCGGCTGAACCAAGGGATCGATCACCGAGTCCTCGGTCGTGGGCTCGATCGCCGAGTTCTCAGCAGCGGGAGCACTTGAACAAGGGGTCTCGTCCGCGACCGCTTTTTGCTTCGATATTGAGGAAGGTTTCGCCCGCTTGGCAGAAAAACTAGGGGCCGCATCAGGCTTCCTCTTCTGCTTCTGCCTACTGGACTTCGCGGGAGGCGGATCCTCGCGATAAGCCGCAGCGGCGGATCGCGCAAGTGAAAGGGGATCGGCGGGAGCGACCTACATGATCACATTCGACGGGTGGAGGGGAAGGCTTCGAACTCCTGTTTCAAGAAGGTTAAGCTAAGAAGGTGGAAGCGAGAGAAGAAGGAGCGGGAGCTGGGGGCAAAAAATTTTAGCTTACCCTCTCCCGCCGAAACTGGCGGCAGCGAGCCAACGTGCTTCCGCAGATCCACGAAATCCACTTCGTGCTTCAGAATGAAGGCATGGAGCTTGGCCTCGTAGCCCCCCAAGCGCGGGAGGTCGGAAGGTTGACTCATCCTCCTGCACGGGCGTGAGAGGCACATTGCCAAACTTCCCATTGATGAAGAGGAACCGTCGAATCCAGTCATGGTTCTTATTCGACATGCCGCTCACGGTGATGGGGGACTGCCCGGAAAAGAACGCGACTCCATGGGTGTCCCTGAAATTAAAAATCTTGTGGCATACAGGGAGCGATAAATAGATCCCCTCCTCGCGCATTTAGCAGGCGAAAGCTACCAGCATTGCGATGGAGTTTGGGTTGAGCTGCGGGGGAATGACTCTGAAGTAGTGCAGGGTCTAACGCACCTTTGGCCACAACGGGAGGCAGAGTCTTACCTCAAAATGTTTGAGGGTGATCGCGAGAGTGTCTAGCGAGAACTGGTTGATGCGATCTCGGCTCCCCGAATGGCGCGCGACGAATCCCGGCGGAATGAAATCCGCGATGGCCTGGGTGAAATCTTCTTCTGAGATATCACATGTCTCGAAATCCCAATTGGTGAAAGCTTGGGCACAGTTGGCCATGCCATCGGCCTCTTTCGGCATCGTTGAGGGGTAGGTTGGTCTCGCAAGGATTCTAGAGAGAAGGGCGAGTGGTATCGTGAGATCAAGAAGGGAGAAAGAGAGGGAAGCGTAATAAAGGCGGTGGTTGGTCTAACTATTTATAGGAAAAAAGGAAAATGAAGGAATTTCCTTACACGCGGGGTGCGGATAGCGATCGCGCAGTCCTAGCACCTCGGGATTCGTGTCAGCCCATCTATGCCCAGGATTCGACAAAAGGCAAAGGAGACGCACGAGGTCCCTCAGGCGAATGCAATAAAAAGCATGACATAAATAAAAGCACTCACAAAGAAAGCATTCGTAGAAACCACAAGATAATAAATATTACATGCATAAATAGTTCGCGAGACACGTAAGGTCTCGTCTTGGTCCGATGCACGGAAGAAAAAGAATTTACAAGGATGCGGGAGAATACAGGGGGTAAGAGTCGGTAGGCTTAGTACTATACCCACTTCCATCGACCCCGGCCTTGCCTCCCAGTCCTCGGAGGCACGCGCGGGTAATGGAACGCGCTTACCGCGGTGAGCTCTTGGTGGACCAGGCTCATCTGGTCCCTAGCCCGCCCGATATGCCACCCAAGCAAAGTCTCCTCTCACCCTCCCCCCTGACGCTCCATCTCCGCAATAAGATGCATGTAATCTCACTCGAGGACACTTATTCGGCGCTCAAACGCCGTCCGGTGCTCCTCCGTCTGATTGGCCAGATCCCGCTGCATCCAGATCAGCTTGCCGAAAAGCTCAATCATCCGCTCCTTCCGGCCCCTGGCATCTTCATGGTCACCGAGAAAATATGAGACATCGCAGGGAGAGGGAGGTGGCGAGATCAGCTCCTCCTCCTCTTGAGGATCCACCGGCAGGACCAGGCAGAAGCCTGCGAGGGCAAAAGTTAGTCTTTCCCGGTCATACATATTTTGAGTATAATGTGAGGGAAACTAACCAGGTACATAAGGCTCGATGGGGGATTTGCGAGAGGTCCTGGACTGTCCTGCGAATAGTTGGCTGGGAGGGTAGAGCGATTTCCCCTTCCTAGGGAGATGGACCTGGTTGGCGACACCCGAGGTGGTGCCCAAATCCGTGGAGGGAGAGTTGTTCTCGAGGCCATTATCCGCTGAACGTTCCTGCTCCAGAGCTGGGGAGTTGATGGTGGTCTCAGGGGCATGAGAGTTGCGCAAGAAAGTGGGTAACCCCGTGGTCCCAAAGGTGAGAGCTATTGAAACCCAGGGTCAGGAAAAGAGTTAAAGGTAAAAGGCAGGCGAGAAGGCAATGAAGATCTTACCGGGCGCAGGCAGGATCTCGCCATGAATGGTTAGTAGGACGGGCTCCTGGGTCGGTGGAACTCCCCCAGGAGAAGGTGGGGGAAGATTGGCATTCGCCTGGTTGGTCTCAGGGACACCTTCAGTCGCCTGCAGGTTCTGCGAGTGGTTAAAGTGGCAAAGATGTCATGTCATCAAGGTCAGCTTTAAGGCGAGGTAGGTTATGTTACCTCAACATTATTGACCGTAGGGATGCTAGAAAGAGGGGGAGTCTCCGATACGAAATCCCTCGCTGATAGGTCTCGCAGGACCACCTTGGCCTTCTTCAGCCGGTAGGACTTGGAAGGATCCCTTGTTGACGAGAGCCAGGGGGCATACTAGGTGGACCTGGGAGCGGTCTACCCGTGTGCAACGGCGAGACGGCCTGAAATTGATTTTTTGGTTTTGAAATTTAGTGAAGATTTGAGATTTTCTCCAAAACTATATCCGATAAAGCAAGTGTACCTTATCGTCTATAGTATAGGATATTTAGGAATATCAAGGTCGTATTCCACGGGGCGCGTTGATTACTTCTACTTCGAGGAAAATCGCCATTATCTTATCGACAAAAGTTTGATTGGTTTGTTTTTGCTTAACTAAAATTAAAACTAATTGCAAGCTAAATGAAAGGATTAAACGTTACATGAAAAAAAAGAGAAATTGACATTAAAAAAAAAGATATAACTAAGGAGAGAAAGTTTGACATTGCATGAAAAGGAAGAAATTACTTAAGGAGAAAGAGAACATGAAAGAGAAAACTAATTTCATTGAAAAGCAATGAACTATTACAAACCTTAATTTAAGAGTGCAAGGCTAAGGAAAATAAAGATTACAAACTTGAGAAAACTAGAGCATGAAAACTACATTCAAAACATTGCATGAATTTGAAAGGGAAGAGAACATGAAAGCCTTAAGAAACATGAACATCAACTTGAAAAACTCACTCTCAGCTCTAACAGCACCTCCCCATCTCCAAATTTCTCAACTCTGGACTCAAGGAGAGCCTCTGAATTTATAGGAAAAAATTTCAGATTACAAGCCCTCGGTCACGGGCGTGACCAAGGGCGTGACTGCACTATTCACATTGGATCTGACAGCGGCGTGGGCTTTCTGGACGGCGCGGCGAAAAGTGACATGTTACGGGAGTGACATGTTGGGTCACGGCCGTGACTTTGGACGGTTGCATTAAATGTGGCGTGAGCTGGAATTCGGCGCGGCGGCAGAGCAGGGATCACGCTGTAATGTCACGGCCGTGACATGTAGGTCACGGGCGTGACTTAGGTTGACTTCTCGACAGCATCTCCACATCTCGACGGCGGCTCCACGTGGAAGATTCTAAATTTACACGCCCTTGGTCACAGGCGTGACTTTGGATCACGGGCGTGACCTGGGGCGTGACTTGGTGTGGGCTAGCTCAGACAGCGCAGCATCCTTCTGGACTGATCTTTAGGTTACACGCCCTTGGTCACGGGCGTGACCGAGGGCGTGACATGCCATTTTTCCCGATTTGTCCCAAAATTCTGCAAATATTGAAATTAAGCCAAGTTAGAATCAAAATTACAAAAAAAACTACTTATAACCTAAAATTGACATAAAAAGGAAAATTCACATTAAATATTTACAAAATTTTCTATTAAAAAGTTATAAAAATACTACTTATCAAATACCCCCATACTTGAGGTTTTGCTATTCCAGAGCAAAAGTGTGAGACATAATTTATAAGACATCCTTAAAAAATTTTAATTTAAAACTAAAATTTCATTTAACCAAAAGTTAAGTTAAGAGTAAATTCAAGGGGGAGTTAAGTCCTAAATTATGATGATGATTTGAAAAGAGGGAAAAATGTTTAGGCAAGAACTTCTCAAGAAAATTAAGTAGTTTGACAAAATTGTAGAAATTATAAAACTAAATTAAATCAAAATTATAAGAACTCTATCTTAAAAGAATCTTAAGGAAAAGTAAATTACTAAATATTGCTCTCTCCATAATTTTCAACTAAAACTAGAACAATGATAATTGGCTAAGGGGGATTTCATAAAATTTGGCATAAAAAGAGAAATTTTTGAATGGAGGAAATCGAATTTATCATGAAATTTCCTTTTTTTTTCTTTCTTTTTTTTTCTCTCCTAATAAAAACCCAAAATGTATATGGTTTAGGAGTAATGAATTTTATCCTCTTACTCCATGCCATATAATCTTTTCAAATATTTTGGGTGCATATGTTTTAGGGAATAATGAATTTTATCCTCTTATTCCCATGACATATGATCTTTTAAAGTTCATTTTTTTATGCCACAAAAGGGGGTAAGGAAGGGACATAAATCTAGCTAGCTTTAAATTATATTGAGAGCAAATTTTAGTAACATTAAATTTCCTAAGATCTAAAAAGTTAGAAGAAAATATAATTGAAATCTAAAGAGGTTTAGGAAATTCACTACAAAATGAAGCCATTTAAAAATAAAAAGAGAAGTCATGCTAACAAAATTCTCTAATCAATTTAAAATCATAAGTTGATTCTTAAATCAAGATTACCTCAAATTTAAAATTAACAAACTATGATAAGCAAAATTTTAGGCAATTAAAAACTTAAACATGCTTATAAACATTCTCAACTAGATTTCTATGAAATCACAAAAACAACAAGAAGGAGGGATATAAGAATTTTTGGAATTTTTGATATTATCTTTTTTTTGAATTTTTGATATTATCTTTTTTTTTTTGAATTTTTCTCATTAAGAACTATTTACAAAGAAAGGAAACTAGCTTTAAAACTTAACAATTTTTGTTAAGTCTTGGACTTCCCAAGGGCTACCCGGTGAAGGGTTCGCAAGGTACTAGGAGGTGTGATGGGATGAAATCCCAAACGTCCCTTTCCAAGATTTAAAATTCGATTTTCTAAATTTTTTTTGAGTTTTTGGATTTTACAAGTGCTTAAATAAAGGAAAACATAGAAACAAAATTAAAATTTTCTTTTTGATTCTTTTTTCTTTTCATTTTTTTTTTGAAAATTTTCTTTTTTTTAAACTATTTACAAATATTTACAAAGGGCTATTTACACCCCCATACTTAAAGTTAAACATTTTCCCCAATGTTTAAAAATAAGTATGAAGTAAGAAAAGGTAAACAGAAATGCAAAAACGAAAGAAGAGAAGGAAAAAGGGCTTCCCTGATTTTTTTTTAAGTTTTTGAAGCTTTTGTGTGGAAGCCGCGATTACCTGCAAAAGTTGTTAAAGAAGAAAGAAAAGACAAGAGAAAATAACAAAAGATAACTTTGGGGTGCCTTCCCAAAAGCGCTTTGTTTAAGGTCGCGTAGCTTTACCCACTTGCCGATCATATTATAGGTTGAAATACAATCGAATCACTCTTTTCATTAGTTAACTCTCCCGGAAGATATAATTTAAGGCGGGAATTTTCTTTTTTTTAACTATTTACAAATATTTACAAAGGGCTATTTACACCCATACATAAAGTTAAACATTGTCCCCAATGTTTAAAAATAAGTATGAAGTAAGAAAAGGTAAAAAGAAATGCAAAAACGAAAGAAGAGAAGGAAAAAGGGCTTCCCTGATTTTTTTTTTAAGTTTTTGAAGCTTTTGTGGGGAAGCCGCGATTACCTGCAAAAGTTGTTAAAGAAGAAAGAAAAGACAAGAGAAAATAACAAAAGAAAACTTTGGGGTGCCTCCCAAAAGTGCTTTGTTTAAGGTCGCGTAGCTTGACCCACTTGCCGATCATATTATAGGTTGAAATACAATCGAATCACTCTTTTCATTAGTTAATTCTCCCGAAAGATATAATTTAAGGCGGTGGCCGTTTACTTTGAAGGTACCTTTTTCTGGGTGGGAATTTAAAATTGTCCCATATGACCAAACCTCTTTAACAATAAAGGGTCCGGACCATCGGGATTTTAGTTTTCCCGGAAAAAGGCGAAGGCGGGAATTATAAAGGAGGACGAGATCGCCCGGCGAAAAAGTTTTTGGAAATTTTATATGCTTATCGTGATAAAACTTTGTTCGCTCCTTATATAATTTATTGCTCTCATACGCATTCGCTCGCCACTCATCTAATTCATTCATTTGGAATTTTCTTTGTTCTCCCGCTAGAGTGGAATCGAGGTTTAAAAATTTAAGCGCCCAAAATGCGCGGTGTTTTAATTCGACCGAAAGGTGGGAAGCCTTGCCATAAACCATTCGATACGGTGTATAACCGATAGCGGTCTTGTACGTCGTTCGATAGGCCCATAGCGCGTCATCGAGCTTTATTGCCCAATCCTTCCGATTAATAGAAACTGTTTTTTCTAAAATCCGTTTTAATTCTCGATTAACAACTTCGACTTGGCCGCTCGTTTGTGGGTGATATGCAGTGGATAATTTGTGTGTGACACCATATTTTGCTAAGATTTTTGTGAATTGAGTATTGCAAAAATGGGTGCCCCGATCACTCACAATAGCGCGCGGAGTGCCAAATCGAGAGAATAATTTTTTTAAGAAATTAACGATGACTCGCGCATCATTGGTGGTGAGAGCTTGCGCTTCCGCCCACCTCGATACGTAGTCGACCGCCACTAGAATATATTTATTGGAAAAAGATGGAGGGACAGGACCAACAAAATCGATACCCCAAAGGTCGAAAATTTCGCATTCTAAGAAAATGTTTTGGGGCATCTCATCCTGGCGAGAGATGTTCCCCGGCCGCTGGCAGCTGTCGCAAGTATTCACAAGGGTGTGAGCATCTTTGAAGAGCGTGGGCCAATAAAAGCCCGCCTCCAGCGCCTTCCTTGAGGTTCGGTTTGAATGATAATGACCACCGGTGGGTCCCTCATGACAATGCCGTACAATTTTAAAGCCTTTCTCACTTGAAACACATCTTCTCACAACCTGGTCTGCGCATACTCGGAATAAAAAGGGGTCCTCCCAAAAGTAATTCTTTAAATCAGATAAGAATTTCTTCTTTTGCTGACTCGAGAATTCCTTTGGCAGGACCCGGGCTACTAAATAGTTAGCCAGATCTGCAAACCAGGGGGTAGAAGATGAATTAATATTTTCGAGAGCAAGGAGGCGCTCTTCGGGAAATTTATCCTTAATGTCAGATTCTATTAATACATATGAGGCGGGGTTTTCTAAACGGGAGAGATGATCGGCCGCCAAGTTTTCGGCTCCCCTTTTATCCCGGATCTCTAAGTCAAACTCCTGCAAGAGGAGGATCCATCGCAAAAGACGAGGCTTGGCGTCCGATTTGCTTAAAAGATATCTAAGTGCGGAGTGATCCGTGAAGACGATGACTTTCGAGAGGGTGATATACGACCTAAACTTATCGAAGGCGAAAACGATTGCTAGAAGTTCCTTCTCGGTCGTGGTGTAATTTGCTTGTGCCGACGTGAGTGTTTTGCTCGCATAATAGATCGAGTGAAAACATTTACTCACCCGTTGGCCTAAAACGCCACCAACTGCAATATCACTCGCGTCGCACATGATCTCAAAAGGGAGCGACCAATCTGGGGCGACTAGAATCGGGGAGTTTATAAGTTTCACTTTGATAAGTTGAAAAGCTAAATGACATTCATCGCTAAAAAGAAAAGATGAATCTTTCTCGAGAAGATGGGTTAACGACATTGTAATTTTTGAAAAATTTTGTATAAAGCACCGATAGAACCCCGCGTGGCCTAGGAAACTCCTAATAGCTTTTACGTTTGTGGGAGGGGGGAGTTTTTCAATTACTTCAATCTTGGCCCTATCGACCTCGATCCCCTTGCCCGAAATTTTATGGCCAAGGACTAGTCCTTCCTTGACCATAAAATGGCATTTTTCCCAATTAAGCGCTAAATTTGTTTCCTCACATCGCTGCAACACGCGCTCGAGATTTTTTAAACAGTTTTCAAATGAACTCCCGTAAACGAAAAAATCGTCCATAAATACTTCCATCACCTCCTCCACTAACTCGTCAAAAATTGCCAGCATACATCTTTGGAATGTAGCTGGCGCGTTACAAAGACCGAATGGCATCCTTCGATAAGCGATGGTGCCAAAGGGACAAGTGAAAGTGGTTTTCTCTTGGTCGTCGGGCGAAATCGGAATTTGGAAGTATCCCGACAAACCATCGAGAAAACAGTAGTAGGAGTGACCCGAAAGGCATTCTAAAATTTGGTCGATAAATGGTAGAGGGAAGGGATCCTTACGGGTGGCATCATTTAATTTCCGATAGTCGATGCACATCCGCCAACCCGTAACAGTACGGGTTGGGATCAATTCATTATTTTCGTTCGCAACTACCGTGACACCACCTTTCTTTGGTACGACTTGTACTGGGCTAACCCAAGTATTGTCCGATATCGGGTAGATGATTCCCGCGTCCAGAAGTTTTATAACTTCGGTCTTAACGACTTCTTTCATGTTAGGGTTTAGCCGTCATTGAGGCTGGACTGAATTTCGGGAATTATCTTCGAGAAATATTTTATGAGTGCAGAAAGATGGGTTTATACCCTTAATGTCTGATAATTGCCACGCAATTGCGTGGCGGTGCTTTCTTAAGACTATAGTCAACTCAGAAATTTCTGAGTTGCTAAGATCGGATGAAATGATGACGGGTAGCTTAGACTCTTTTTCCAAAAACAAGTATTTAAGGTGAGAGGGGAGTTGTTTCAACTCCAATACGGGTGGTTCTTCATAAGAAGTCTTGATTTTTAATTTTTCTAAAAATAATGGTTCGGGTGGTGTGGGGTGAGAAACTTTTTCTTCATCACAAAAGAGCTCAATGGGCTCGGAATCACTACTTGCCGATGAAACTAACTCGAGGGATGAATCGAAATCACAACACTCTTCTAAGTAAAAACATGAATCGTCATTTTCTAGCGTGTTCAGCATCGAGGAATTTATGCCGAAAGTAACTTCATCGTCTCCAACCCGTAGGAGGAGCTTTCCGTTACTTACGTCGATAATAGCGTGGGAGGTGGCAAGGAAGGGGCGGCCGAGTATGAGGGGTACTTCGGCATCCTCTTCGATGTCAAGAATGACAAAATCCACCGGGAAGATGAATTTGTCAACCTTGACGAGCACGTCCTCCACTATTCCTATCAGATATTTTAAAGAACGATCCGCTAATTGGATACTCATTCAAGTGGGCCTTGGATTTCCTAGACCTAGCTTTTTGAACAAAGAAAATGGCATAAGGTTGATGCTTGCTCCAAGATCCGCTAAGGCGTGTTTTACTAACGAATTGCCAAATAGACATGGGATGGAAAACAGTCCCGGGTCATTTGCTTTTTTCGGTAATTTGTTGAGTACAACCGCGGAGCATTCTGCGTTTAAAGAAATATGCGAAATATCTTCTAACTTTTTCTTATTGGAGAGCAACTCCTTAAGATATTTCGCATATTTAGGCATTTGTGAGATGGCCTCGCAGAAAGGTACATTAATATGGATTTGTTTTAAAACATCTAAAAACTTTTTATAATTTTTTTCGGCGCTTTCATTTTTAAATTTCGATGGATACGGAATATTAGAAGTAGGAGCGCGCGGATTTAAAATAGAAGTGTGCGGAGCTATCGTAGTGATGAGTCCTGATCATATACACTTTTATGGACTCATCTGGGCCATTTTTCAGTCATTTCACCGCACTTTAGCCCTGTTATTGTTTATATTTGATATTCCATGCTAGGTGCACCTTGATAAGTAATAAAAAATATGTATTTTTGGTATAAATATTAGTATAGTTTTAATTAATATTGTGAATTTTCTATGTAAATTAATGAATAAATTGCTTCTTTATTATTTCTGGTTTCTAACTTACTTTTATTTTTGTTTTTGCAATTTTTTGCAAAATTTTCACAGGTCACGCCCTCAGACACGCCCGTGACCAAGGGCGTGTAATTTTAAAGATCAAATATCAACGGGACGGCTCAATTCAGATCAAATCCCGACAAATCGCTCAAGTCACGCCCGAGGTCACGCCCGTGACCAAGGGCGTGTAATTTTAAAAGCCAAATTTCCAATTGGCAGCCGTTTTCAGGTGAAATCTCGAAGAGTTGATCAAGTCACGCCCGTGACTCTACAAGTCACGCCCGTGTTCCAGCAGAGTCACGCCCGTGAGCCGCCAGCGTGTCACGTCTCGAAGCCGCACCCATGCTGCCGACATCAGCCAGCCATAGTCACGCCCGTGACTCACCAAGTCACGCCCGTGACATACCAAGTCACGCCCGTGTGCAGCCATGTTTGACGGCCAGACCTTCCAGAAGGCGGCGAATACAGCCGAGCAAATGTCACGCCCTAAGTCACGGCCGTGACATTCAAGTCACGCCCGTGACCTAGGGCGTGTAAAACTCAAATTTTCCCTATAAATAGAGGGGCTCGGCTGAAGTTATTTTCATCCAAATTTTGAGTGGTTTTTGTTGTATTGTGAGTTCTTTTGAGTGATTGTGAGCTTCTCTTCTGCATTTCAGTTTAAGTTCGTTTGTAGTTTTTTCGTCTTCCTAGTCTAGTTGTAATGCTGATTTCAGAAATAAAATGATGTTTTTCTCATTTGGATCATCTTCTTTTTATTAATGTTAGTGTGTGTGCGTGTATGAGTTTAGCTTTATTGCTTTCATAATTTAGTTTTATTGCTTTTATAGTTAGTTTTATTGCTTTTGTAATCTAGGTTTACTGTTTTCATAGCTTAGATTTACAAGCTTTCATAAAATAGTTTTATCGTTTTCTTTTTCGCTTTATTTTATCGCTTTCATTTTAAACGCTTTCTTTTTCAGTTTCTTTTAGAGTGTGTGCGTGTATGAGATAGTATTTTCCTTTTTTTGTAGCTTAGTTTTTATTTCAGTCTTTATATAACTGCTATATACCACCCCCTTCTCAAATAAGAGGCTAATTTACTTTAGCACTTATTTAAGTCGGTTGGGATGGATATTATTTCTGCACCTTTATAAGTCTTTTCATTTCTATACCATCCCCTTCTCAAATAAGAGGCTAATTTACTTTAGCACTTATTTAAGTTGGTTGGGACGGATATTATTTCTGCACCTTTATAAGTCTTTTCATTTCTATACCACCCCCTTCTTAAATAAGAGGCTAAGAACTTTTTAGCACTTGTTTAAGGTGGTTGGGACGGATATTATTACTGTTTTTATATAAGTCTTTTTATTTCCTTTTTATCCGCTTATATCCGCTTTAATTATCAAACATGTATTTTTCAACCGATAATGCCGTCTCCATTCCGATGAGTGGCTAATTTCCTTTAGCGCACGACGTCGAAGAGCATTGGGACACAAAAATAGTTTTTCTATAAGAATTAAAACATCTCTTTCTAAAATAATTAACGCTTAAGGTTTATCCGAGAATCACGTTGAGTGGAGCCACATAATCGATGTGTGGTTTTCATTTCCGTTTTCGTACCTAGTTAGCCGAGAGGCTCGTGTGTACGGACTGATCACTCACGGGTAAAGAGAAGTGCGCTCTACCCTCGAGAGAGGACGAGGTAACTCTCCCGAATTGGAAATAAAAACCCAATAGCGGGGTTCGCAACATAAAGCGAGTATTAAGAACATTCGATTGTAGAACGAGAGTTCGGTCGAATATTCATAATCTCAGGTGGGCGTACCCTCGAGAGAGGAGCGTTCATAATTATGGAACCTCCACGGCCAAGTCATCTTAATATTTTGAAAAGTCATCACTTTTAATTCTACGAAAAATCTATTTTCGTCTCAAGGTAATTCGACGTCGCGCGCTATATTTCTCATCACTTAGAACTCTAGTAGATCGCTTAAATCATCTTTCGCATTTTATCATTTAGAACTCTAGTTAAATCAACTAAAAATATTATTCCGATAAAATAATAGTTCGTCCCTCGAAGTAGCATAATCAACACGACCCGCGGAAATATACGATCCCGATATTTTCTAAAAATATCCTGTATTACTTGCGATAAGGTATACTTGCCTTTATCAAATGATTAATTTGGACTAAAAATTCAAACACAGCTTTTCAAACTCATTTAGTGCAAAACTCTCCTTTTCTACTATTCAATTCAATAGAATTCGGCATTGTAGCCGAAGCGTAATTGTCAATATTCCGAAAGAAGAAAAAGATCGTTACTTCTATCCTTCGATAGGATAACGGTTAATTTCTCAAAGTAGGAGTACTTGCGAGACTCTTCGAAAATATCCGCCAATTCTAAACTCTTAATATAAAGGTTATCTTTTATTTATAAAACAAAAAGAAGAAGCCCAAGTAATCATCAAGTTTTTGGCGCCGTTGCCGGGGAACTTTGTGTTGTTATTTGAAAGTAGGAACTACTATTAATTTTATTCCTTATCTATATATTTTTTTTACTAAAAATAAAAAAAAAAAAAAAAAAAATTTTTTACAAAAAGTAATAAAACAAAAAAAAAATATATAAATATAAAAACTTATATTTAAAAAAAAAAAAAAATAATAATAATAAAACAGAAAATCCAAAAATATTGCTTTTAGTATATGACCCGAGGAAACTCGTCGGACGATTCGACTATTCCTTTTGACCCCGAAATCGAGCGCACTCTTCGTGAGCGCATCCGATCTCGTGATCAAAACTTACTCGAAACCCCCGAAGAGTCGATCGGAGATACTGTAAATATGGGCGATCCAATTCCAAATGCGGCCCCGGCCCGGACCATGGCATATTATGCCCGGCCGAATTTGGAAGATACAGGATCCAGTATTACTCGCCCGACAGTTAATAATAATAATTTCGAAATAAAATCCAGCATAATTCAAATGGTACAACAGTCGATTCAGTTCGACGGTTTGCCAGATGAGGACCCAAATCAGCACCTTTCAAACTTTTTAGAAATATGCGACACCTTTAAAATTAATGGCGTCACTGATGACGCCATTCGTTTACGCTTATTTCCATTTTCGCTACGGTCAAAGGCCAAATCATGGTTGACTTCTCTTCCGAGAGGGTCCATAACCACGTGGGCCCAATTGACGGAATTTTTCTTAACTAAGTATTTTCCTCCGTCAAAAACCGCAAAACTACGCACGGATATCACATCCTTTGTACAATTCGATTCTGAGTCTCTTTATGAGACTTGGGAGCGTTTTAAAGAATATTTGCGTAGGTGTCCTCATCACGCGCTACCAACTTGGCTACAGGTCCAAACGTTTTATAATGGTTTAAATTTTTCTACGCGGCAGATGATTGATGCGGCCTCCGGGGGAACGTTAAACAACAAAACCCCGGAGACCGCTCAAGCTCTGATCGACGAAATGGCCATGAATGCGTACCAATGGAACGTGCCAAGGTCGCGTCCTACTAAACCGGCTGGTCTTTTTGAAGTGGACGCCACTACTTTCTTAGCCTCACAAGTGGAGAGGCTAAGTAAGCAGGTGGCGGAGATGACTGTTTCCTCCTCCACTCCCGCTTGGAATAATAATAATAATAATAACGTAATCGAAGAAACGGTGGATTACCTCGGTAATCCGGTTAGACCCCCCTTCAACCCTAATAACAACCCGTATAGTAATAATTATAATCCGGGTTGGAGGAGCCATCCTAATTTCTCCTGGAGCAACCCTAACAATGCTCAGAGGCCCCCACATATGAATCCTCAGGGATTTCCGCAAGGATTTCCGCAGGGATTCCAGCCTCCTCCTCCAAAACCTTCGCCGCTCGAAGATATTTTGTCTAAGTACATCGCGTCCAACGATTCAAATATCCGGAATCTTACCGGATCGATTAAAAGCTTGGAAAACCAGGTTGGACAACTTGCAAAGATGGTCTCCGAGCGGCCATACGGAGCTTTACCAGGGAATACAGAGCCAAACCCAAGGGAAAATGCCAACGCTATAACCCTTCGAAGCGGCAAGGAGGTCGTCTCCCCATTGCGGGTTGAGCCTAAGGTATGCATTTCGCCTCCGACCCCTCCACCCTCTTCTTCGATTCTAATTGCTCCAGCTTCTCCGGTTGTGCCAAATGTTTCGAGTCCTCGAATTCCTTACCCGTCTAAAATTAATAAAGAGAAGGAGGACGAAAATTATCAAAAATTTTTGCGTATTTTAAAACAAATTCAAATAAACGTCCCCTTCTGCGAGGCACTCTCCCAAATGCCGAAATATGCGAAATATCTTAAAGAGTTGCTTTCTAATAAAAAGCGACTCGAGGATGTTTCGCGTGTTTCCCTTAATGCGGAATGTTCGGCTGTTCTCCTTAACAAATTGCCGCCAAAACTGAACGACCCGGGACGGTTCTCCATCCCGTGTCTCTTTGGCAATATGTTAATAAAGTACGCTCTTGCGGACTTAGGCGCCAGCATCAATTTGATGCCTTTTTCTCTTTTCAAAAAACTCAATTTAGGCGTCCCGAGTCCGACAAAAATGAGCATCCAACTCGCGGATCGCTCGGTAAAGTACCCAATCGGGGTAGCGGAAGATGTTCTGGTCAAGGTCGACAAGTTTATCTTTCCGGTAGACTTTGTCATCCTGGACATAGAGGAGGACGTCGAGGTACCCATCATCCTCGGTCGCCCCTTTCTCGCAACCTCCCGTGCGTTAATCGATGTCAGTAACGGTCGCCTCCTCCTTCGAGTTGGAGACGACGAAGTTACTTTACATATCAACCCCTCCATGCGGAACTCACTATCGAATGACGATTCCTGTTTCAATTTGGAATCCGCGTTTGTGGACGAGTGTTCTTCTCTTTCAGAATTGCTATCTTTAATGATAGACGATTCGGATCTGGCGAATCAACCTCCTTTAGAAGAATTACCGCCAGATTCGCCTTTCGAGCCTTTCGACTCGAAAGATTTAAAAATCTCCACTTCCTACGAAGAACCTCCGGTCTTGGAGCTTAAGCAACTCCCCGACCATTTAAAATATGCTTTTCTAGCCGCGAACTTAAAACTTCCGGTTATAATATCTTCTACTTTAACTGATTCGGAAACATCCGAATTGGTTGAAGTTTTATCTAAACATCGCCGTGCAATTGCATGGCAAATTTCTGATATCAGGGGAATTAACCCCTCATTCTGCTCCCACAAAATTTTTCTCGAAGAAAACCCCCGCAAAACAATTCAACCTCAACGACGACTTAACCCGAACATGCGGGAAGTCGTTAAGACTGAAATTATTAAACTCCTCGATGCGGGGATTATCTATCCTATTTCCGACAGTACGTGGGTAAGCCCTGTACAAGTCGTCCCTAAAAAAGGCGGTATAACGGTCGTGGAGAACACGAATAACGAATTAATCCCAACTCGTACTGTTACGGGTTGGAGGGTGTGCATCGACTACAGAAAACTAAATGATGCCACCAGAAAAGACCACTTTCCGCTACCGTTTATTGATCAAATCTTAGAGCGTCTCTCCGGTCACCCTTTTTATTGCTTCCTTGATGGTCTCTCGGGATTTTTCCAAATCCCTATTTCACCCGAGGACCAAGAAAAAACGACTTTTACTTGCCCTTTCGGCACCTTCGCATATCGAAGGATGCCGTTTGGCCTCTGTAACGCGCCAGCTACATTCCAAAGATGTATGCTGGCAATATTTGGCGAGCTAGTAGAAGACATAATGGAAGTCTTCATGGATGACTTCTCCGTCTTTGGAAACTCTTTTAAAAATTGTTTAAAAAATTTAGATAGAGTCCTCCAACGGTGCGAGGAGACGAACTTAGTCTTGAACTGGGAGAAATGCAACTTCATGGTCCGAGAGGGTTTAGTCCTCGGCCATAAAATTTCTTCCAAGGGGATGGAGGTCGATAAGGCCAAAGTCGCTATAATTGAACAACTTCCTGTTCCTTCGAACGTCAAATCAATTAGAAGTTTTCTTGGCCACGCAGGTTTTTATCGGCGGTTTATTCAAGATTTTTCAAAAATAACCAAACCGCTAACTCACCTCCTGGAAAAGGATTCCCCATTCATTTTTGACACGGCCTGCGTAGAGGCGTTTAATTTTATTAAAAAGCAACTTATCAATTCTCCAATTCTGGTGGCGCCAGATTGGTCTCTTCCGTTTGAGATTATGTGCGACGCGAGCGATATCGCAGTAGGAGCTGTCTTAGGCCAACGCGTAAATAAATATTTTCATCCTATATATTACGCTTCTCGTACACTCAATGCCGCACAGGCTAACTACACCACAACGGAAAAGGAACTTCTCGCCGTCATCTTTGCTTTTGATAAATTCCGACCCTACGTAACCCTTTCACACGTAATCGTTTTCACTGATCACTCCGCCTTGAAATATCTTTTGGCCAAAGTTGATGCTAAGCCTCGCTTACTTCGATGGGTCCTCCTTTTACAGGAATTTGACTTAGAGATCCGGGATAAGAAGGGGGCTGAAAATTTAGCAGCCGACCACCTCTCACGTTTAGAACACCCCGCCGCAGAAGCGCTCGTCGAACCCGAAATAGACGATCGATTTCCTGAGGAGCGCCTTTTAATCATAAATAATACAAAAACTTCTTCTACCCCTTGGTTCGCAGATTACGCGAACTATTTAGTCGCGCGGGTCCTTCCAAAAGATTTTTCGACTCAGCAGAAGAAGAAATTCTTCTCTGACTTAAAAAATTACTTTTGGGAGGACCCCTTTCTCTTTCGAGTCTGCGCAGACCAAGTGATACGAAGATGTGTTTCCAGCGAGGAGGGTGCGCAAATATTGCGACACTGCCATGAGGGGCCGGCTGGAGGGCATTATCAAGCCAACCGGACCGCGCGGAAAGCGTTAGAGTCAGGCTTTTATTGGCCCACTCTCTTTAAGGATGCTCACACTTTTGTGAGTATATGCGATAGCTGCCAGCGGGCGGGTAACATCTCTCGTCGTGACGAGATGCCCCAAAATTTTTATTTAGAATGCGAAATTTTCGATTTGTGGGGCATAGACTTTGTAGGCCCCCTACCTCCTTCTTTTAATAATCGCTATATTTTAGTGGCGGTCGACTGCGTGTCTAGGTGGGCGGAAGCGCAAGCTCTGCCCACCAATGATGCGCGAGTCGTCGTCCATTTTCTAAAAAAATTATTTTCTCGCTTTGGCACGCCCCGTGCAATAGTAAGTGATAGGGGCACGCACTTCTGCAATGCCCAGTTTTCAAAAATTTTATCTAAATACGGCGTCACGCATAAGCTCGCCACCGCCTATCACCCCCAAACGAGCGGCCAAGTAGAGGTAGTAAATCGCGAGATAAAACGCATTCTGGAAAAAACCGTCTCTTTAAATAGGAAGGATTGGTCCTCAAAACTCGACGACGCGTTATGGGCGTATCGTACGGCCTACAAGACCGCTATCGGTTGTACGCCCTATCGATTAGTCTACGGCAAAGCGTGCCATTTACCGGTAGAATTAGAACACCGCGCTTTTTGGGCCTTAAAATTTTTAAATCTCGATTCGAACTTAGCCTCCGAGAATAGGAAATTCCAACTCAATGAACTCGATGAATGGCGTGCGAACGCTTATGAGAGTAATAAATTTTATAAGGAGCGTTCTAAGTTCTACCACGATCGAAAAATTAAATTTCCAAAAACTTTCGCGCCGGGCGATCTTGTCCTTCTTTATAATTCACGTCTTCGTCTTTTTCCGGGTAAGCTCAAATCCCGCTGGTCCGGCCCCTTTGCAGTCAAAGAGGTTTGGCCGTATGGGACCGTTCTTATCTCTCACCCCGAAAAAGGCGATTTTAAAGTCAACGGCCACCGTTTAAAACTATATCTTGCGGGCGATCCGGTGGACGGACACACAGAATCTTTAACCCTCCCTAATTTATAATCTCACCACGCCAAATGCGTCAAGCTACGCGACGGTAAACAAAGCGCTCGTGGGAGGCACCCCATATTTATCTAATATTTTTATTATGCTTTTTCTCTATTTTTGCAGGGTTTCTTCCGACCCCGCCAACTTTACTTCAGGGATGCCTTTTTGCTTCCTTTTTCCTTTTGTATATATTGCATTGTTATTTTCTCTTCTTCATACTTACATTACAACATTGGGGACAATGTTGGGTTTTACGTATGGGGGTGTATTTCCCGTTTTCAAAAAAAAAAAAAAAAAAGAAATATGATATGTATTTTTTGTAGTTGAAAAACAAAAACAAAAAAAAAAAAAAAACATTATAACAACAAAAAAAAAAAAAAAAAAAAAAAAAAAAAAAAAAGAAAAAAAAAAAAAAAACTCCAAAAATAATAAACCCTACTTTACTTTTATTCTTAAAGCATTTAGTTTCGAGAGTATATGTTTGTGGATTTTCATAATCGCTAGTTTTACTATTTGTTTGTTTATCTAAGATCGATAGATTTAAACGTTCGGGGTTAAGTTTTAAAGAATATCTTGTGTTTTTAATTTAAATAGAGGCTTTGTTATCAAGCACTACTTCTACTAGCTAAAATAGAGACATGTGTATTATGTTGGCAAAACAACTTTAGACTGCAATTATCCCTACTTTATGTCTTCAGGAATCTAGGAATATTCAACTTACTAAGGTTGCTCTCAAAACTTTTTTTTATTATTCTAGAATTTCTCTTGAAAACCCCTTGTATACACCAATTCAGCATGGCAAAAACACAAAAAGAAGAAAAAAAAACAAAAAGATCTTATGTCAATGGGAATACAAAAATTCCGTAAACATAGGCACCCAATATTTGTTAAAAGAAATCCTATGTCAATGGGAATTACAAATTCCGTAAACACAGGCATTGGGTTAATTAAAAAGGTCAATTTTCCCTCGTCCCTTGTACACCAACGATGGGAGTCAAAGGAAACTTTATAAGAGGGGTGAGATGATACAATTCATCACCCCTGATCCAAGTACTCTTCTATTTGCCAAGGCTTTTTTCCCCTTTTTCCCTTAACCAAATTATTGTTTCTAGTTCTAATTCAAAAAATCATTTGAGAGCATAATTAGTAACTTATATTTTTCCTTTATGTTTCTTTAAACAAAGGTTATTATAATTTCGATCTAATCTCGTTTACTAATGATTGCAATTTTGTTTGCTATTTGGTTAATTAAGAAGTCTTTTGGCCAGGACATTTCTTCTACTTAAATCATTTGCATAATTTAGGACTTAACTCTTATTACTCCGAATTTTTATTTTTCAGTCTCTTATGATTAAAATAAAACGATAGCCAAAAATTAGAACTTATATTAATCCCGTATAGATCTCTCTTACTTTTGCCCTGGAATAGCAAAAGCTTAAGTATGGGGGTATTTGATAAGTAATAAAAAATATGTATTTTTGGTATAAATATTAGTATAGTTTTAATTAATATTGTGAATTTTCTATGTAAATTAATGAATAAATTGCTTCTTTATTATTTCTGGTTTCTAACTTACTTTTATTTTTGTTTTTGCAATTTTTTGCAAAATTTTCACAGGTCACGCCCTCAGACACGCCCGTGACCAAGGGCGTGTAATTTTAAAGATCAAATATCAACGGGACGGCTCAATTCAGATCAAATCCCGACAAATCGCTCAAGTCACGCCCGAGGTCACGCCCGTGACCAAGGGCGTGTAATTTTAAAAGCCAAATTTCCAATTGGCAGCCGTTTTCAGGTGAAATCTCGAAGAGTTGATCAAGTCACGCCCGTGACTCTACAAGTCACGCCCGTGTTCCAGCAGAGTCACGCCCGTGAGCCGCCAGCGTGTCACGTCTCGAAGCCGCACCCATGCTGCCGACATCAGCCAGCCATAGTCACGCCCGTGACTCACCAAGTCACGCCCGTGACATACCAAGTCACGCCCGTGTGCAGCCATGTTTGACGGCCAGACCTTCCAGAAGGCGGCGAATACAGCCGAGCAAATGTCACGCCCTAAGTCACGGCCGTGACATTCAAGTCACGCCCGTGACCTAGGGCGTGTAAAACTCAAATTTTCCCTATAAATAGAGGGGCTCGGCTGAAGTTATTTTCATCCAAATTTTGAGTGGTTTTTGTTGTATTGTGAGTTCTTTTGAGTGATTGTGAGCTTCTCTTCTGCATTTCAGTTTAAGTTCGTTTGTAGTTTTTTCGTCTTCCTAGTCTAGTTGTAATGCTGATTTCAGAAATAAAATGATGTTTTTCTCATTTGGATCATCTTCTTTTTATTAATGTTAGTGTGTGTGCGTGTATGAGTTTAGCTTTATTGCTTTCATAATTTAGTTTTATTGCTTTTATAGTTAGTTTTATTGCTTTTGTAATCTAGGTTTACTGTTTTCATAGCTTAGATTTACAAGCTTTCATAAAATAGTTTTATCGTTTTCTTTTTCGCTTTATTTTATCGCTTTCATTTTAAACGCTTTCTTTTTCAGTTTCTTTTAGAGTGTGTGCGTGTATGAGATAGTATTTTCCTTTTTTTGTAGCTTAGTTTTTATTTCAGTCTTTATATAACTGCTATATACCACCCCCTTCTCAAATAAGAGGCTAATTTACTTTAGCACTTATTTAAGTCGGTTGGGATGGATATTATTTCTGCACCTTTATAAGTCTTTTCATTTCTATACCATCCCCTTCTCAAATAAGAGGCTAATTTACTTTAGCACTTATTTAAGTTGGTTGGGACGGATATTATTTCTGCACCTTTATAAGTCTTTTCATTTCTATACCACCCCCTTCTTAAATAAGAGGCTAAGAACTTTTTAGCACTTGTTTAAGGTGGTTGGGACGGATATTATTACTGTTTTTATATAAGTCTTTTTATTTCCTTTTTATCCGCTTATATCCGCTTTAATTATCAAACATGTATTTTTCAACCGATAATGCCGTCTCCATTCCGATGAGTGGCTAATTTCCTTTAGCGCACGACGTCGAAGAGCATTGGGACACAAAAATAGTTTTTCTATAAGAATTAAAACATCTCTTTCTAAAATAATTAACGCTTAAGGTTTATCCGAGAATCACGTTGAGTGGAGCCACATAATCGATGTGTGGTTTTCATTTCCGTTTTCGTACCTAGTTAGCCGAGAGGCTCGTGTGTACGGACTGATCACTCACGGGTAAAGAGAAGTGCGCTCTACCCTCGAGAGAGGACGAGGTAACTCTCCCGAATTGGAAATAAAAACCCAATAGCGGGGTTCGCAACATAAAGCGAGTATTAAGAACATTCGATTGTAGAACGAGAGTTCGGTCGAATATTCATAATCTCAGGTGGGCGTACCCTCGAGAGAGGAGCGTTCATAATTATGGAACCTCCACGGCCAAGTCATCTTAATATTTTGAAAAGTCATCACTTTTAATTCTACGAAAAATCTATTTTCGTCTCAAGGTAATTCGACGTCGCGCGCTATATTTCTCATCACTTAGAACTCTAGTAGATCGCTTAAATCATCTTTCGCATTTTATCATTTAGAACTCTAGTTAAATCAACTAAAAATATTATTCCGATAAAATAATAGTTCGTCCCTCGAAGTAGCATAATCAACACGACCCGCGGAAATATACGATCCCGATATTTTCTAAAAATATCCTGTATTACTTGCGATAAGGTATACTTGCCTTTATCAAATGATTAATTTGGACTAAAAATTCAAACACAGCTTTTCAAACTCATTTAGTGCAAAACTCTCCTTTTCTACTATTCAATTCAATAGAATTCGGCATTGTAGCCGAAGCGTAATTGTCAATATTCCGAAAGAAGAAAAAGATCGTTACTTCTATCCTTCGATAGGATAACGGTTAATTTCTCAAAGTAGGAGTACTTGCGAGACTCTTCGAAAATATCCGCCAATTCTAAACTCTTAATATAAAGGTTATCTTTTATTTATAAAACAAAAAGAAGAAGCCCAAGTAATCATCACACCTCTTGGCCCTATTTGGTGTAATTTCGTATCTTTCTTTGTTATTAGTTTTCTTGCGATGTTAAGTGCCACTTTCAGTGGCTAGATCTGTGGTTGTGCTGGAATAGGAGTCGTACAAGTGTTCCCGGTGCAATTCTGCACAGGAACACTGCGCACGATCGCCGGTTCTATTGCGCACGACCACTGGTCGTGCGCCACTGGTCGTGTGCACTAAACCTTCTTTTCACGAGTTCTGTTTGGTGCAGTGCGCACGACCACCAATGCCAGCGCGCACGACCACCGGTCGTGCGCCACTGCTCGTGCGCATTTGCTACTAAATTTCTGAGTTCTGTTTGCTGAAGTGCGCACGACCATCAACTCCAGTGCGCACGACCACCGGTCGTGCGCCACTGTCCGTGCGCACTTAACAATTATTTTATGAGTTCTGTTTCATCTAATGCGCACGACCACCGACGATAGTGCGCACGACCACCGGTCATGCGCCACCGGTCGTGCGAACATGTTATTTCATAATTTCTGTCTTTGCAGGTTCCGTCCAGGCAGAGCGCACGATCACCAAATTCTAGTGCGCACGACCACTGGTCGTGCGCCAATGACCATGCGCACTGTTTAATTCCAGCGCCTATAAATTCTGCTGCTCGCGATTTTAGGTCAGATCCCGAATTTCAGCCGCCGTTTTCCGCCCGGTTCCGTCCAGATTCGCCCCTCCACCGTCGCCCACCATATGGAGGTGCTCCGGGCTTGCTCTTCACGCCAATCTTGAGCCGGAGTTTCCTCTCGGCCTCCTCCTTCATCCAAGAGCTTCAAAGAGAGATCTAGCCGCCATCTCCATCGAGCAAGAGGAAGTTTGCAACCTCTACCGGATCGTGACACGAAGAAGACGGGTCCATTGGAGAGTCGTGACAGCTCTCTCTACCCCGGACGTAGTTGCGGACCGAGCTTGGACGCGGATTGACAACCCGGCGATTCCAACCGTGAATCTACAACGAGACTTCGGATTCGGTCGATTTCTTGCCTTATTCTTCTCTTATTGATGTATGTATGTAGTTAGATCTATGTATTAAGATGAAGTAGCACTTAAACTTGCTCTTATTTCTATATATTTCATGTCTATGTGAAATACCCTTTTTGCTTATTTGTGTGCTTGAGGAGCGCCCCATTCCATTTTCCACTCCACCACCGTGTCTGGTGCCGCACTAGCAATTGCTAGTGGCGTGCTTGTCGAAGAGGTGCTTGCGACCCTCATTCCATTAGCCTACTCGTCCATCCGCCTACCGAAGCGTGGCATCGCGGCCCGTGTATTCCATCCCACCTAACGAAGCAGCGCGCTCAAGGCCTGCATAGTTTGATCTGCTTGCCTACTCGTCCATCCGCCCTTTTGAAGTAGCGCGTTCAAGGCCTACGTAGTCTTCCATCCCGCCGAGCGAAGCATTGCATAGCGGCATTGCATAGGAGTAGTTGATAGCTTTTATTTTATTTTCCAAAAGCCAACCCAACTCCCCCGCATTCCATCCGATTTAAGGACTTCAATCTCAAGTCCTACCTCGAACGTTAACTCCACCTTACTGTGTTCCTCAAGAGACCGACACTCGGGGATTTTCCCCATTATTATTACTTGCGCGACCGGTGCACTTGCCGAATCATCGCATCAAGTTTTTGGTGCCGTTGCCGGGGAACACAGACGTGTGAGTTTTCTGGAGAGGGAGAGTCTGAGGGAGAAGCCCTTCCATTTCTAAATTGCATCTCTTATTTTATTTCTGTTCTTTTTATTCTTTTTTCTTGTTTTATAGTAGGTTGCTTTAGTAAATTTTTGTTAGGTGTAGTATTTCGCACAATTGTGTTCTTCTTTTTGAATCGTTTTATCTTCTCACTATGTGGGCACATCTCAATTTTCGTTGCCGTTGGTGTGGAGCTACCTCCCACTCTAGTGATGAATGCCCCACGGAGAATAGTAGGCATACTTCTTATAGCCCAGCATATGGAGCACCTACTTCGTCTGGTACTCCATATGGTGCGCGTAAGTCTTATGGCTACTCTGCTGAGCCTTTACCGTCTTACTTCTTTTCGGCCTCAGCCCCCGTTGTGCCAAAGAAGCCTGCTAGGCAGTGCCAGTTTTGTCGGAGCACAGATCATGCCCTGAAGGATTGTGCCGAGTATCTTCGCCAATTGGACGAGGATGACGAGCCGGATATCCGGATCGTCCCAACTCCTACCTCTGGCGGCACACCTTCAACATCCGGTTATGTGTCTTTGTCACCTTCACACCTTGAAGGGTATGGCATGGACACGGTCACTGGATTTGTGGCTGATCTGGGCACTGACATTGCTGAGCCTATTCTCCCGGTGCATCCACCACCCCTAGTGGATTCGATTCTTTGTGAGGAATCGGTGCTCGACTTTTATCCGAGCACTATTCCTCTCCCTGTTGTGCATACTATACTCGTCTCCGACGACATTGTTGATGATATGTCGCAGGATGAGGTGGTTGATCTTAGTTTTGTGCCTACTCCTATGGAGGAGGACAACCTTCTAGGTGAAGAGGACTTTTCCTCAGCACCGGTGGAGGAAGTCCAAATCCTAAGCTTGGCCACCGTTGATCCCGCCAAATCTTGTAGCATTGATGACAATGCAAACATTTTTTTACTTCCCCAACCTGATGGGAGTGAGACTGGGATCACTCCCCCGATTGATGTTTATTTATGTTCTTCGTCTTCTTTATTTCTTGATCCCCTTTCTTCATCCGAGCCTGTGCAGGTTGAGTCTTCACAGGTATCCCAGGAGGACTTGGAGCTCTTTGCTCAAGTCAATGATGAGAGCATCCTCTCATGTGAGGAGGTTGATCCTCCCTCCGTAGAGGAAGCTCCACTCGTTGCCTTCTCCTCCTACGGACCTGCTGTGGGCGATACCTTGCTGGGCAAGGATAGTTTTGGCGAGATGAGTGAGGACCAGGCCTCCTCCTCTTCTTACTTTCTTTTCCCTCTACCTGTGAGGAGCAGGTATTATTATTTAGGTAGAGGGGTGACTGCCTTATCTCCGTATCGGTACCAGCTACCGAAACGGATAATGGAGCAGTTACCTGTGCATTTTCTTTTTCATAGGCCCATTAGCTAGAACTGTTTTAATTTAGAATAAGTCGTGTTGGGAGGAGAATAACCCCAGTAGTTATCTTTCTTTTCCTGCTTGCTTATTTCTTCTAATTATGTTTAGTTAGTAGCACTTTCTTTTTAGTTTTCTTTTGTCTTTTGTTTTTGCGGAGCTGACCCCTGCAGGTATCTTCTCTGGATGGCGGATGCTGCAGCTTAGTCTTGGTTTAAACGCCAATCTTCTGGTATGCTCACTTGCTGAGCATTGGGTACTCTCTTTCCCTAGCCCTATGTTGATTTTCACGTCATATATTATGCGGATTGTTTAGTTTAAGTCTGGGGGAGAGTAGTTTTGTTTACCCGCTCACGTGCACTATTGCACTGCATGCTAGAAGATTTCATTTAAAATGTTTTGTTTATTTTCATTGCACACCACATCACCCACTTGAGCGCGTACTCATCTGTTTGCCTGCTCTGTTATGAATTTAATTCTTCTGCTTATTTGGGAAAGTCTAGGTGATGGCTTAGGACTATGTAGCAGAGTAAAATGTCGACTCAAGTAGTGCTCCTAGTCGAGTGCTCGGTTGCATAGAAATTCGTGTAGATTAGATTTCTCTTTATACTATGGTTTTATATTTTTCTCTATTAGTGTAAATGTTGTTTACTCTACTCAAATGGTGAATCCGGTGTGAATCAAACGGTAGCGTAGGGATGTGTGTAAACGATCGCTAGACTCATATTGCTTGAGTCGGGAGAGAGGAGAATCTTTCTCGGTGGCTAGAACTTGCCCCAAGCGATTCTTGAAGCATTGTCATAGGATAGTTCTAGTGCGTGAGAATGACGTAGGCCATTATTTTGGCCCGGTTGAACTTTTTATTTCATGCCTATCGTCTACCCTTGCTAGCCCCTTTGTGCCTACCCTTTTCTTGATTCAGCTCCACATTTATCTCACCAAAGCCTAAAAGCCTAGCCTAGTCGCACACCCAAATCTGAGCTTTAGTTGTAGTCTCATTTACATTTGGGGGGGGGGGTGTTGATTATGGTGTCTATTATGTGAATCTGTGGATGTGCTCATTTGAAAATTTTGCTGAAAGAAAAAAAAAAGACAAGAAAAAGAAAGATGGAAAGAAAAAAATGAAAAAAAGAGAAGAAAGAAAAATGAGTTTTTTTTGAAAAATCATGTAGAAAAATTATGTATTGGGAGTAGGCGGTGCACACACCTATGTTGCAAAAGTACAAGTCTGGGGGTGTGGTGCACCTGCATTCGATTTTGGTGCGCGGGTAGTTATTTTAAAAGCTCAATTGGGTTATGTGTTTTAAGCCATTTTGTTTATCATTGTTTACCTCTCCGTAACCCAAGCCTCAATTAAAACCTGAAAGTCCTACCGACTCACGCTTTGGACCAATCTAGTGTCGTCGAAAGGATGTGACCGGGTGAGCTTATGGTCACCGACACTAATGGATTTCAGTGGAGTTTGACCTGCATCCCGATCTTGAGCAATGCTCGTCTCAGCGTTTAGTCTACTTTCTCCGTATGCATGACCGAATGATTCACCGTTGTTCACCATTTTGAGTAGTTGTAATATGCTTTTACTCTTTTAGAAATTTATAAACTGTTTTTTATAATCAGAAATCTTTTCTACTATTTTTCTTATGCACGTGAGCATGCGACTTCGCATAGTACTCTGTATTGTAGTTTTAAGCCATCTACTTTTCTTTCCACGTTCGCTTAGAATTTGTTTGCTCGGGACGCGCAAACAGCTAAGTCTGGGGGTGTGATGAGTCCTGATCATATACACTTTTATGGACTCATCTGGGCCATCTATTTAGTCTTTTCACTGCACTTTAGCCCTGTTTTAGCTCATATTGGTCATTGTATGCTAGGTGCACTTATAGGCCCTATTTGGTGTAAATTCGTATCTTTCTTCGTTATTAGTTTTCTTGTGCTGATTAAGTTCCACTTTCAGTGGCTTGACTGGTGTCGTATGCTGGAACAGGAGTCGTGCAGGTATTTCCGGTGCAATTCTGCACAGGAACACTGCGCACGATCACCGGTTCTATTGCGCACGACCACTGGTCGTGCGCCACTGATCGTGTGCACTTAACCCTTTTTATGAGTTCTGTTTGGTGCAGTGCGCACGACCGTCTACGCTAGTGCACACGACCACCGGTCGTGCGCCACTGCTCGTGCACACTTACCATTTAATTTCTGAGTTCTGTTTGCTGTAGTGCGCACGACCATCAACTCCAGTGCGCACGACCACCGGTCGTGCGCCACTATTCGTGCGCACTTAACAATAATTTTATGAGTTCTGTTTCAACCAGTGCGCACGACCACCTACGATAGTGCACACGACCACCGGTCGTGCGCCACTGGTCGTGCGAACATGTTATTTCATAATTTCTGTCTTTGCAGGTTCCGTCCAGGCAGAGCGCACGATCACCGAATTCTAGTGCGCACGACCACTGGTCGTGCGCCAATGACCGTGCGCACTGTTTAATTACAGCGCCTATAAATTCCGCTGCTCGCGATTTTAGGTCAGATCCCGAATTTCAGCCGCCGTTTTCCGCCCGGTTCCGTCCAGATTCACCCCTCCACCGTCGCCCACCATATGGAGGTGCTCCGGGCTTGCTCTTCACGCCAACCTTGAGCCGGAGTTTCCTCTCGGCCTCCTCCTTCATCCAAGAGCTCCAAAGGAAGACCTAGCCGCCATTACCATCAAGTAAGAGGAAGTTTGCAACCTCTACCAGATCGTGACACGAAGAAGACGGGTCCATTGGAGAGTCGTGACAGCTCTCTCTACCCCGGACGTAGTTGCGGACCGAGCTTGGACGCGGATTGACAACCCAGCGACTCCAACCGTGAATCTACAATGAGACTTCGGATTTGGTCGATTTCTTGCCTTATTCTTCTCTTATTGATGTATGTATGTAGTTAGATCTATGTATTAAGATGAAGTAGCACTTAAACTTGCTCTTATTTCTATATATTTCATGTCTATGTGAAATACCCTTTTTGCTTATTTGTGTGCTTGAGGAGCGCCCCATTCCATTTTCCACTCCACCACCGTGTCCGGTGCCGCACTAGCAATTGCTAGTGACGTGCTTGTCGAAGAGGTGCTTGCGACCCTCATTCCATTAGCCTACTCGTCCATCCGCCTACCGAAGCGTGGCATCGCGGCCCGTGTATTCCATCCCACCTAACGAAGCAGCGCGCTCAAGGCCTGCATAGTTCGATCCGCTTGCCTACTCGTCCATCCGCCCTTTTGAAGTAGCGCGTTCAAGGCCTACGTAGTCTTCCATCCCGCCGAGCGAAGCATTGCATAGCGGCATTACATAGGAGTAGTTGATAGCTTTTATTTTATTTTCCAAAAGCCAACCCAACTCCCCCGCATTCCATCCGATTTAAGGACTTCAATCTCAAGTCCTACCTCGAACGTTAACTCCACCTTACTGTGTTCCTTGAGAGATTCGATACTCGGGGATTTACTCCTCGTTTTATATTACTTGAACGATCGGTACACTGCCGTGTCGTGCCGGAGTCTATGTAACGCCCCAGGTTTTCTCTTATAATTATTCTAAGCGGGTATGTGAGGGATTTAGTGGTAAAATGTTTGGTATTGTTGTTGCAAAGCTTCGGGGCGAAACTTTTTGTTAGGAGGGGTGGTTGTAACGCCCCAGTTTTCCTTATAGTCTTCTAAGTAGGGTTATGGTAATAGTGATAATTTAAATACTAAATTTATCGTTGCGTAGTGTCAATGTGAGGGGGGGCGTTACCTTTTCGGAAATGTCGTCGTCGTCATCCGGGGAGTTAATTTTTTTTATATGGGGGCGTAAATGCGGATATATGAATGTAAATGTGTATATAAATACGTATATATGTATACATATGTAATTATAGGCGTGCATAATTTTTTTTTTTATATATAAGCATACTAATATAAATGTACATGAGTACGTGTATTCCTTTGGGTACACATGCTTGTTGTTTCTAGGAGTAGGATTTGTGCAGCTGCTACAATTATACCACATATATATATAAATTTACTTATGAAGAATTAAGTACATACATATATATGATATATGCATGCGTTCTACACTAATATGATTCATTTTATTGAGGATATATATATATATGTTAGTGTTGTACGGGGAGTGATTTGAATGCATATAAGGCAAGGAATTTAATCCTGGGGTCGGCACTTCACTCGCTGGCTTCTTCCTTTTTCCCTTTTTTCCCGTGCGAGCCTGGAGCGCTGCGAGGGTTTCGCCGTAGTCGCCGGATTTCGAAGGGGGAGGCCGTCAGAGTGGTTTTGGGAGGTTGGCGGGCCCTGTCTTCATCGCCGGGGCTGGGCTACCAGTCGTCCCTCGTCAAGCTTGCGGCGTTTTTGCGAGTCGCCGGTTGAATCGAGGCAAGAAAACTCTTCTTCCTCTTCTCCTTCATCTCTTTTCATTTGCTTAACCGAATTTAGCCCTGATTATGGAGTTATGCTCGCCGTACCTGATACCCAGATTACTCTTGGCTTTCATGATAAAATTTCGCCCTTCGTTTATGCTAGAAATGATCCGATTTGGAAGTTTAGGTAAATTCTGCATTTATATTTTAGAAATTTTTTTGAGATTTCCCTGGTAATATGCTAAAACAAATTCCTGGACTTTATGCTAGAAATTTTTTTTGGGAGTTAAGGCTATCAGTTGTTTGGACTTATGCTCCAGGGTTTGCATTCTCTAGAAATCTCATTAGATTGGGTTGGTGGTTGTTGGTTACCCCTCCAGGGATCTCATTATTTGATATGTTCTTTGTGGCCGTGGGTTTATTCTTTCAGATTGCATAATTAAAAAGATTTCTTTAGTCACTTTTGGGTATGTGGGCTGGTGGTTGTTGGTGTACCCTTCCAGGAAATTTCATTGATAAGAAATGTCATCACTTTGGGCTATAGTGGCTGTATGGGTTATAGTGGTTGTTTAAAAATTCATTTACAAAAGAAAATCTCATCATTTTGGATTATTTTTGGGCTGCCTCTTATGCTTTTATATGGTGGCTATTTGCTTGTCCTTTCCTTTGGGAAATAAGGGGGAGGGGCTGGTGGCCGCTTGGTTTTGTTAGAGCGTTTTTGTTCATGTCTTCTTATGCTAGCTGCCTATTAGTTTCTTGGTTAGGCCTTGAAAGTTTTGTCCGATCTTGGGCTAATTCTGGAAGACTAAAATCTAGATAGCTTTATTTCTGAATTTTATTGCTTGGCTCAACCCTGGGTAGTTTCATTTCTGATTATATACTTGGCTAAAAAAATGGGTGGCTTGGTGGCTAATTTCATGAAATCTTGTTTGTTAATCCTTAGCGGTATGAGGAGCCAGATCTTAAATTCCCCAGGGATTTCGTTTCTAATTCCTGTCAAGTCGGGGGAATTAGAGGCTAAACTCCCTGGGAATTTTCCCTTGCTAGTTCTCGTCGACCCTGCGAGTCTAGCAATTGTTAAACTCGAAAGATAAGTGGATTAATTCGGTTTGGGGTTCTTACTTGTTCCAGTGACCGGCAGCTTTGTACTCATGGTAACAGAAAGTATCGAATACTATTATTTAATTTATAGGCCTTTTCTATCAATAGCTGAGCTAGCTTTTCATCTTTTCCGATAATTGCCCAACGAACTGCAGTTCAGCCGGTAGCAACCATGGTATATGAATTCTCTTTATACTTTAAAAGTATTTCCTCCATTTTAAAGTCTCCTATTTTAACTGCCTCATGGGTTGGGGTTTGACCAGTTACACTTTGTTCATCTACTTCAGCCCCAATAGATCCAAGAGTTTTGGCTACTACAGTTTGGTGTAAGTTTGTGGGGCCTCTTATGCTTCTCTTTTTGGGGGCTGCTGTTTATATATCTTATTTGGGGCTGCCTTATAGCATTTGGTTTGGGGCTGCTTCATAAAAATTTATTATGTTGGGGGCTGACTTATAGAATCCTGTTCGGGGGCTGCTTTATAAAATTCATTTATCAGTTGGAAGTTGTAAACCTTCATATGGGGGGCTGCTTGTACATATGGTCTTTCTTATAGGAGTTAGGATAAAATTATATGAGCCGTTCTGGGAAGCTAGTCCCGTGATTGTTTAGTTGCTGCTATATTAGTTGGGAGTCGGGTAGCTGTTGTGGTCATCTATTTGCTCTTGTATTGAATCATTGCCGCCTCAAGTGAGAACTAGATGGTTTTGTTGGCTATGTTTTGATGGTCTAGCCGGTTAAATTCCCTGGGGTTTTGTTTCCTAATTCCCGGCGGGTACGGGGAATTAGATCCTAAACTCCATGGGAATTTCCATTGCTAGTGCTCGATGATTCAACGAAACCATTATTTGCTAATGAGGAATGTCTTGTAGTTGCATTTTTGGATTCGAGCTTTTCACCCGTTCCAATCGTTGACAATTTCATCCTTACAGAAAAGTGATCTTTTGTGGTGTCTTGTCGTGCCCAATTCATTGCACGGTTTCGAGAATTTGTTGGGAGTCAAGTTTGGACTCACCAAGTGTTTTCAAATGAATCGTTGAGTAGAGTTTATTTCTTTGTGACCCTATCCTTAGGGTGTTCTGGTGCTGATATCTCGGGTTACGTCCCGTGTCTTAATTGAAACTCAATTTGATTATTTAGAACCTTTGTTTTAAGGCTTGCACGGTGGGTAGTTTTGGGTGGCAGTGGATAGAGTACCACCACCCGGATTTGGTTTTTGGGTGGCAGTGGATAAAGGACCACGACCCTGTTTTGGGCTGCGGGCGTTGGTGGAAGATACCACCGTCGCAGTGCCTTCTTTTGGGGGACGCTTTTCCCTCGAGCTGATCAGTCTCAAATTTTTATAAACATATATGCTTATATATGTGTATGATGATAGTATGTGTATGACCATCACCTCTGAGCCGCAAAGGCGGACACGTGGTGGGCTTTGATTGTGTTAACTATTACCTTCTGGTGCAGGCTTTTCTTCTTACCGAGTGCACTAGTTTGAGCTGGCTCGGGTTGTTGTAAGATTATAGATGTTTACCTGCTTAGTTTTCCTTTCTGCACTCTCTTATTTCTCTTACTGCTAATCTTGGTTTTCTTGCACCCTCTTGGGCTGAGGCATTCTTTTCTTATGAATGTCTCAGGTTCAGGTCTTTAGCTGCCGCAGGAGTTAGAGCAGCGTTGTTCGGGTCTCCTGTCGAGATCCTTCCTCTCTTCTAGGTAAGAGGCAGTTTTGTTGTTGTTTTCCTTCGTTCCTGCGGGTTCGTGTCAGTTGTTGGCGCCCGTTTGGCTTTTATGTTTAGAGTACTTGCTGTTTGCTTTGCTGTTACTTTTGGGTACTTTACCTACTTGCTCTCTGGGAAGTTTTTGCTAAGATGTAGTAGTTACTTTATTGATATAAAAAAATGTCATCCTTGCACCTCATGATTTTTAACAAATGTCACATATTTTGAAAATCGAAGAAAAATCTTTTCCTACTATACTAAACATAGATATATGCATATCATTTCTGGAAATGCTTATTTTCTTGCTCATGTAGGCTAAATACAAACCTATTTTTCCGCTGCGTAAATATAGTTTTCTACTTGTGGACTAGATGATCCACCAGACCAAGGGACGTGGTCTTAAGCTAAAAATGAAAATTTCTCTTTTAATCCAATCACATATATGTCTTTTGTAAAATTATCGTGAAGAGTGTTTGCCTGAGCGTCTGTAGTCGTCTCCTGCAGGCGTGGCATCACGACGCGCATTTTTTTTCCTTGCTCTGATATTACGTATTATATTTTTGGGAAAATGCGGGTTGTGACAGTTGGTATCAGAGGGAGGTTATCCGGGTTGCTGTGATAGTCTGGTTGCCCGGTTAACCGCCTGGTGAGAATCGTCATTCATTGCATACACACACCGAAGGGTCATCAGTATGTCTTGGCTGAAGCATGAACACTACACTCATAGCATGATAAGAAGTATACGGGGCATATTATGTAGTATGGGATGCATAATATGTGTTTGTATATGGATCCTCATAGGTGACAACATACGACTGTTATGTAGTATGGGATGCATAACGTAGGTCGCATGCGTGTCCATTAGATTTTCTTTTTCGTTGCATGCGATAATATGTAGTATGGGATGCATAAGATCGCATGTGTACGCCGCTCATAGCATGCATTAAGGCCTTTTTTAGATTGCATAGCACTGCATATGCATCATAACATAGCATTAGCACACGTGCCAAGCTAAAGACATACATGATGACGCTCGTACACACATGATTTGAAATAAAATTTGCCATTCATGCATTTATATTATATGCACATAAGTTGATAGGATGATGGTATATCATCTTAAGTTAAGCATAACATCATTTCATGAATTCCCAGAGCAAGATAACAGCAAGAGCAAGTATCTACCCTTTTCTGATCTGAATCGAGTTAGGAAATTCTAGTTTCTAGCTGTTGTGTCTTAAGCTAGGTGTAGTGAGGTGTTTGTTCATAATTGCAGTCGTTGACTCCAGAGCGTAGTGCGTTGGAGTCGGATCCCCAGTCAGAGGGTGAGTCTTTGGGTGCGCGCAGTGAAGCTGTAATTGAAGAGTTGCGTCAGAGTAACGAGGCGTTGTCGAGGCAAATGGTTGTGAAACAAGCGCAGTTTTTCTGCCCAGGTGTTTTCAGGTTAAGGTTTTGACATAGTTTATTCGATGGCTTGCGAATGTGGATTTGGATTTTTGCTATCTCAATTATGTGCGAGTTAAGGTAGAGGATGTCGAGCGTGCCTTCTTTTTATTTGAGTTTTACTCGATGTTTTGGCTATAGAGCTTCGCAGGCGGTCATAGTTAGGTTATCGATTGTTGAGCAGTTTTTCCCCCCGGTGATTTTAGGTTAGATTCTAATCTAACTCTTAGCTTTCAGCGTTTGTACTAGATTGTTTTCGCTCGATTAATTGCGTATCCAACCTTATAGGAGAGTTTAAGGTATATAACCTTTAGGCGCACGTTCCTTCTCGATTCTCGGCTACCCTCTCGTTCGTGGCTTGGACTTTTGTAGAGCGTCATAGTTTGACCCTCGTTTCGGTTGGCGATCCGTTTGATGTTAAGTTCCCCTCTGGTGGCTGTGTGGTGTCGAAATCAGGGCTTTCAGGCTTGTCCTGCCTCCTTAGGGTGTTTCTTAGCTTTTGCTAATCTAAAGGTGCGGGACGTGGAGTTTTTGTTATGATTTTGGGTTTGGGCTGGTGGTCCAGGTTTAATGCTGGTATCCAACGCATGGTAAAGCATTTGGTCCTTAGGCTGGACATCGGTCAACCCTCGAGCGTGTTTGGTTTTTCCGCACTATGTTTTCCCGATTATTTCCGCGGTGTGTGCTAGGAGCTTTTAGCTTTCCATGGTATTGCGTATCTTGTTTCTACGCTAGAAACCATTTTCAGTTTGCCGGGTATCGAAGATTTTCTTCCCTGTGGTGCGAGATCTCGCTGATGTCTTCACCGTTGTCTCCCTGGTTCTCTGCCTGTGAGAGTTTGGAGTTTGTTTCTGACCTTGAGCCGGGTACTGGTCCTATTGCTAAGGCACCGTACCCTTTGGCCCTGCGTGTGTTGCGAGAGTTGCGCACTCAGTTGGATGAGTGGATGCAGTGTGACTCTTTCCTAGCCTAGTTCCTCTCCCAGGAGTGCTCTCGTCTTGTTCGTAAAGAAGAAAGTTAGTTTGGTGTTTTCGAAGGCTGATCTTCGTTTAGGCTCCCTTTAGTTTGGAGTCCACAAGTGAGATGTTCCGCGATCTGCTTTCTGTTCTCGGCTTGGACATTTCGAGTTCTGGGTAATGTCCTTTTCCTGTTGGGTAATCTTGTCCGCATCTGTTTTTTTTTTCTTTTTTTCTAGCCCTTTTCGGTTAGCGTCTCTATCTAGCGACTGTGAACTTACCTCTCCCTTTGCTCTTTTCATTCGTTGTTTTCTAAGTTTCGGTTCTAAGTTTCGGGACGAAACTTCCTTCTTGTTGGGGTGACTGTAACGCCCCAGGTTTTCTCTTATAATTATTCTAAGCGGGTATGTGAGGGATTTAGTGGTAAAATGTTTGGTATTGTTGTTGCAAAGCTTCGGGGCGAAACTTTTTGTTAGGAGGGGTGGTTGTAACGCCCCAGTTTTCCTTATAGTCTTCTAAGTAGGGTTATGGTAATAGTGATAATTTAAATACTAAATTTATCGTTGCGTAGTGTCAATGTGAGGGGGGGCGTTACCTTTTCGGAAATGTCGTCGTCGTCATCCGGGGAGTTAATTTTTTTTATATGGGGGCGTAAATGCGGATATATGAATGTAAATGTGTATATAAATACGTATATATGTATACATATGTAATTATAGGCGTGCATAATTTTTTTTTTTATATATAAGCATACTAATATAAATGTACATGAGTACGTGTATTCCTTTGGGTACACATGCTTGTTGTTTCTAGGAGTAGGATTTGTGCAGCTGCTACAATTATACCACATATATATATAAATTTACTTATGAAGAATTAAGTACATACATATATATGATATATGCATGCGTTCTACACTAATATGATTCATTTTATTGAGGATATATATATATGTTAGTGTTGTACGGGGAGTGATTTGAATGCATATAAGGCAAGGAATTTAATCCTGGGGTCGGCACTTCACTCGCTGGCTTCTTCCTTTTTCCCTCTTTTCCCGTGCGAGCCTGGAGCGCTGCGAGGGTTTCGCCGTAGTCGCCGGATTTCGAAGGGGGAGGCCGTCAGAGTGGTTTTGGGAGGTTGGCGGGCCCTGTCTTCATCGCCGGGGCTGGGCTACCAGTCGTCCCTCGTCAAGCTTGCGGCGTTTTTGCGAGTCGCCGGTTGAATCGAGGCAAGAAAACTCTTCTTCCTCTTCTCCTTCGTCTCTTTTCATTTGCTTAACCGAATTTAGCCCTGATTATGGAGTTATGCTCGCCGTACCTGATACCCAGATTACTCTTGGCTTTCATGATAAAATTTCGCCCTTCGTTTATGCTAGAAATGATCCGATTTGGAAGTTTAGGTAAATTCTGCATTTATATTTTAGAAATTTTTTTGAGATTTCCCTGGTAATATGCTAAAACAAATTCCTGGACTTTATGCTAGAAATTTTTTTTGGGAGTTAAGGCTATCAGTTGTTTGGACTTATGCTCCAGGGTTTGCATTCTCTAGAAATCTCATTAAATTGGGTTGGTAGTTGTTGGTTACCCCTCCAGGGATCTCATTATTTGATATGTTCTTTGTGGCCGTGGGTTTATTCTTCCAGATTGCATAATTAAAAAGATTTCTTTAGTCACTTTTGGGTATGTGGGCTGGTGGTTGTTGGTGTACCCTTCCAGGAAATTTCATTGATAAGAAATGTCATCACTTTGGGCTATAGTGGCTGTATGGGTTATAGTGGTTGTTTAAAAATTCATTTACAAAAGAAAATCTCATCATTTTGGATTATTTTTGGGCTGCCTCTTATGCTTTTATATGGTGGCTGTTTGCTTGTCCTTTCCTTTGGGAAATAAGGGGGAGGGGCTGGTGGCCGCTTGGTTTTGTTAGAGCGTTTTTGTTCATGTCTTCTTATGCTAGCTGCCTATTAGTTTCTTGGTTAGGCCTTGAAAGTTTTGTCCGATCTTAGGCTAATTCTGGAAGACTAAAATCTAGATAGCTTTATTTCTGAATTTTATTGCTTGGCTCAACCCTGGGTAGTTTCATTTCTGATTATATACTTGGCTAAAAAAATGGGTGGCTTGGTGGCTAATTTCATGAAATCTTGTTTGTTAATCCTTAGCGGTATGAGGAGCCAGATCTTAAATTCCCCAGGGATTTCGTTTCTAATTCCTGTCAAGTCGGGGGAATTAGAGGCTAAACTCCCTGGGAATTTTCCCTTGCTAGTTCTCGTCGACCCTGCGAGTCTAGCAATTGTTAAACTCGAAAGATAAGTGGATGAATTCGGTTTGGGGTTCTTACTTGTTCCAGTGACCGGCAGCTTTGTACTCATGGTAACAGAAAGTATCGAATACTATTATTTAATTTATAGGCCTTTTCTATCAATAGCTGAGCTAGCTTTTCATCTTTTCCGATAATTGCCCAACGAACTGCAGTTCAGCCGGTAGCAACCATGGTATATGAATTCTCTTTATACTTTAAAAGTATTTCCTCCATTTTAAAGTCTCCTATTTTAACTGCCTCATGGGTTGGGGTTTGACCAGTTACACTTTGTTCATCTACTTCAGCCCCAATAGATCCAAGAGTTTTGGCTACTACAGTTTGGTGTAAGTTTGTGGGGCCTCTTATGCTTCTCTTTTTGGGGGCTGCTGTTTATATATCTTATTTGGGGCTGCCTTATAGCATTTGGTTTGGGGCTGCTTCATAAAAATTTATTATGTTGGGGGCTGACTTATAGAATCCTGTTCGGGGGCTGCTTTATAAAATTCATTTATCAGTTGGAAGTTGTAAACCTTCATATGGGGGGCTGCTTGTACATATGGTCTTTCTTATAGGAGTTAGGATAAAATTATATGAGCCGTTCTGGGAAGCTAGTCCCGTGATTGTTTAGTTGCTGCTATATTAGTTGGGAGTCGGGTAGCTGTTGTGGTCATCTATTTGCTCTTGTATTGAATCATTGCCGCCTCAAGTGAGAACTAGATGGTTTTGTTGGCTATGTTTTGATGGTCTAGCCGGTTAAATTCCCTGGGGTTTTGTTTCCTAATTCCCGGCGGGTACGGGGAATTAGATCCTAAACTCCATGGGAATTTCCATTGCTAGTGCTCGATGATTCAACGAAACCATTATTTGCTAATGAGGAATGTCTTGTAGTTGCATTTTTGGATTCGAGCTTTTCACCCGTTCCAATCGTTGACAATTTCATCCTTACAGAAAAGTGATCTTTTGTGGTGTCTTGTCGTGCCCAATTCATTGCACGGTTTCGAGAATTTGTTGGGAGTCAAGTTTGGACTCACCAAGTGTTTTCAAATGAATCGTTGAGTAGAGTTTATTTCTTTGTGACCCTATCCTTAGGGTGTTCTGGTGCTGATATCTCGGGTTACGTCCCGTGTCTTAATTGAAACTCAATTTGATTATTTAGAACCTTTGTTTTAAGGCTTGCACGGTGGGTAGTTTTGGGTGGCAGTGGATAGAGTACCACCACCCGGATTTGGTTTTTGGGTGGCAGTGGATAAAGGACCATGACCCTGTTTTGGGCTGCGGGCGTTGGTGGAAGATACCACCGTCGCAGTGCCTTCTATTGGGGGACGCTTTTCCCTCGAGCTGATCAGTCTCAAATTTTTATAAACATATATGCTTATATATGTGTATGATGATAGTATGTGTATGACCATCACCTCTGAGCCGCAAAGGCGGACACGTGGTGGGCTTTGATTGTGTTGACTATTACCTTCTGGTGCAGGCTTTTCTTCTTACCGAGTGCACTCGTTTGAGCTGGCTCGGGTTGTTGTAAGATTATAGATGTTTACCTGCTTAGTTTTCCTTTCTGCACTCTCTTATTTCTCTTACTGCTAATCTTGGTTTTCTTGCACCCTCTTGGGCTGAGGCATTCTTTTCTTATGAATGTCTCAGGTTCAGGTCTTTAGCTGCCGCAGGAGTTAGAGCGGCGTTGTTCGGGTCTCCTGTCGAGGCCCTTCCTCTCTTCTAGGTAAGAGGCAGTTTTGTTGTTGTTTTCCTTCGTTCCTGCGGGTTCGTGTCAGTTGTTGGCGCCCGTTTGGCTTTTATGTTTAGAGTACTTGCTGTTTGCTTTGCTGTTACTTTTGGGTACTTTACCTACTTGCTCTCTGGGAAGTTTTTGCTAAGATGTAGTAGTTACTTTATTGATATAAAAAAATGTCATCCTTGCACCTCATGATTTTTAACAAATGTCACATATTTTGAAAATCGAAGAAAAATCTTTTCCTACTATACTAAACATAGATATATGCATATCATTTCTGGAAATGCTTATTTTCTTGCTCATGTAGGCTAAATACAAACCTATTTTTCCGCTGCGTAAATATAGTTTTCTACTTGTGGACTAGATGATCCACCAGACCAAGGGACGTGGTCTTAAGCTAAAAATGAAAATTTCTCTTTTAATCCAATCACATATATGTCTTTTGTAAAATTATCGTGAAGAGTGTTTGCCTGAGCGTCTGTAGTCGTCTCCTGCAGGCGTGGCATCACGACGCGCATTTTTTTTCCTTGCTCTGATATTACGTATTATATTTTTGGGAAAATGCGGGTTGTGACAGTCTAGCCACCATCTATAGTGGTGTGTAGGATTTGCGCATCACGTAGCGGGCAAATTCGAAGATGAATTAAAAGTAGGAGGAGGAGGAGAGGAAATTACCTTGGGTTCGTCCTATTTTTGAACCACCTCCTTCCCGCTTCGGAGTGTAATCGCATGCGCACTCTCCTTTGGATTTTGCTCAGTGTTCCCCGGTAGTGCTCCTTGTTGACGCTCATAAATCATCTTTGCGAGTTGGCCCACTTGATTCTCTAAATTTTTGATCGATCCGGTAAGGTTCCGGATGTTCGTTTCATTTGTAGCAACATATTTTGCAAAAACCTCTTCAATCGGAGAGAGTTTTTGCTGTTGCGGTGGAAAACCAGGTGGATTATAATTTTGAGAAATCAAATTTTGAGGCGGAGTTAAGTTAAGAAGTTGATTAGGGGGAGGTTGATTTAAATTCATAGGACGCTGAGCATTTCCTTGGTTGCTCCATGAGAAATTCGGATGATTCCTATAACCCGCATTGTATCTGTTGTTATACGGAGCAGTGTTGGGGTTATAGGAAGGCCGAGGCGGACTTCCCATGTAGTCAACATGTTCTTCAATTAAAATGTTATTAGCCCAAGGAGGAGTGGCGGAGGAAGCAGACATCTACGCCACTTGCTTTGTTAAGCGCTCAACTTATAAAGCCAAATTTGCGTTTGCGTCTATTTCAAAAATTCCGGCCGGCTTATTAGGCCGCGCTCGGCGCATGTTCCATTGATACGCATTTGTGGCCATCTCTTCGAAAAGCTCTTGAGCGGCGATCGGGGTTTTGTTATTTAATGTCCCCCCGGCAGCCGCATCAATCATTTGCCTCGTTTGGAGATTTAAGCCATTATAAAATATTTGCACTTGTTGCCAAGTGGCAAGTGCGTGGTGAGGGCATCGACGCAAAAGCTCCTTGAAGCGCTCCCATGTGTCATAGAGAGTCTCTGAGTCGATTTGCATGAATGACGCAATATCCGTGCGCAATTTAGCAGTCTTTGAAGGCGGGAAATATTTATTAAGAAAATTTTCTACCATTTCGGCCCATGTAGTGATGGATCCCCTAGGTAGGGAGCCCAGCCACTGCTTGGCCTTAGACCGCATAGAAAAAGGAAAAGACGTAGTCGATTGGCGTCATCGGTGACGCCATTGATCTTAAAAGTGTCGCAAATTTCAAGAAAGTAAGAGATATGTGAATTTGGATCCTCGTCCGGTTGACCATCAAAGGTCACCGATTGTTGCACCATTTGTATGATGCTGGACTTGATCTCAAAATTATTGTTCGCCACCGTGGGGCGAACAATACTCGATTGTGTGCCTTCCAAATTCGGCCGCGCATAATAGGACATGGTCCGTTACGCGTCCTCATTAGGATTTTGCTCGTTAAGATTAGGATGATTAAGATTATGATCCATATTTGCTGCGTTAGTGTCCCTGATCGACTCTTCGGATTCCACTTGATTTCCCTGATCACGAGAACGGCGGTGCCTCAAGAGGGTTCGCTCGATCTCCGGATCAAAAGAAAGAATCGAAGTGCTACCTCGGGTCATACACTAAAAAGAGAAGAAGGGAAGAGGAAAAACTGAAATAATTTTTTTTTCTTTTTGAAATTTAGAAAAAGGAAAATAAAATAAAAAGAAACATGATAAAATTAATAGCTATCCTCTTTTCAAAATATCTACGCAAAGTCCCCGGCAACGGCGCAAAAAACATGATATTGATTTTTCGGTTTTGAAATTTAGTGAAGATTTGATATTTTCTCCAAAACTATATCCGATAAAGGCAAGTGTACCTTATCGTCTATAGTATAGGATATTTAGGAATATCAAGGTCGTATTCCACGGGGCGCGTTGATTACTTCTACTTCGAGGAAAATCGCCATTATCTTATCGACGAAAGTTTGATTGGTTTATTTTTGCTTAACTAAAATTAAAACTAATTGCAAGCTAAATGAATGGATTAAACGTTGCATGAAAAGAAAGAGAAATTGACAATAAAAAAAAGATATAACTAAGGAGAGAAAGATTGACATTGCATGAAAAGGAAGAAATTACTTAAGGAGAAAGAGAACATGAAAGAGAAAACTAATTTTATTGAAAAACAAAGAACTATTACAAACCTTAATTTAAGAGTGCAAGGCTAAGGAAAATAAAGATTACAAACTTGAGAAAACTAGTGCATGAAAACTACATTCAAAACATTGCATGAATTTGAATGGGAAGAGAACATGAAAGCCTTAAGAAACATGAACATCAACTTGAAAAACTCACTCTCAGCTCTAACAGCACCTCCCCATCTCCAAATTTCTCAACTCTGGACTCAAGGAGAGCCTCTGAATTTATAGGAAAAAATTTCAGATTGCACGCCCTCGGTCACGGGCGTGACCAAGGGCGTGACTGCACTATTCACATCAGATCCGACAGCGGCGTGGGCTTTCTGGACGGCGCGGCGAAAAGTGACATGTCACGGGCGTGACATGTCGGGTCACGGCCATGACTTTGGATGGATGCATTAAATGCGGCATGGGCTGGAATTCGGCGCGGCGGCAGAGCAGGGATCACGCTGGAAAGTCACGGCCGTGACAAGTGGGTCACGGGCGTGACTTAGGTTGACTTCTCAACAGCATCTCCACGTCTCGACGGCGGCTCCACGTGGAAGATTCTAAATTTACACGCCCTTGGTCACGGGCGTGACTTTGGGTCATAGGCTTGACCTGGGGTGTGACTTGGTGTGGGCTAGCTCAGACAGTACGGCATCATTCTGGACTGATCTTTAGGTTACACGCCCTTGGTCACGGGCGTGACCGAGGGCGTGACAGGTCATTTTTCCCGATTTGTCCCAAAATTCTGCAAATATTGAAATTAAGCTAAGTTAGAATCAAAATTACAAAAAGAACTACTTATAACCTAAAATTGACATAAAAAGGAAAATTCACATTAAATATTTACAAAATTTTCTATTAAAAAGTTACAAAAATACTACTTATCACGGTCCATCATACCCTGCGAAAGCGGTCTCGGCGTCGGCCTCATAAATGTCATTGTAAGAGCTCTGAGATGAAAAAAAGAGAAACAGTGATTGGAGAATAGGCGCTCTGAAGGCAACAACTAGGGTTGTATTTATAGCAAAGTGGAAGGCCCCACCAGAAAGATTCCCTCCAGGTCAGCAAGGCACACGCTGAATATAGGGTGTTGGACTTTTCTTTCCGAGCGTAGGACTTGCTCGCAAAGAGTGGGGATTGTGTACAACCCCGTATTCGTCGAGTGGGTCCCCAAGGCCCCAGGGGTCGAGAGGCAGAATATGGGTCTGAGAGGTTTTGTGCGAGTGAGGCCCCACTCGCGGGGCACTCGAGTGGTGTCAAAGAGGATAGGCGAGAGTTGGTAATCAAGACTTCACCCATAGAGTGAGCCAAGTTCCTGGCGAGTGGTGCCATCATGGATCACTCGCCCGGTGGAATAGGGCGGATAAGGAGCCTGACAAGTTGTGCCTTCACGGACAACTCGCCCATAAGGTTTTTGGGGGAAATTACCTAGATACCTTCGTGGGCTGCCAATTATTCTTTGGAATTGAAGAGTTGGGCTGTTAGCTGACCAATTTGTGGTGCGGTTAGTAAAACTAGAAGGCAGATTTATTCTATTTACAGTCCAGACTAGAGAATCTATAAATAGACCCTTAAGGGAACCTTGGAGGAGATCATATCTTTTGAGCTCTCTCCTCCAAGCTAGATTCGGAGTTGGCTGCTAGTGCCCTCCAAGGTGCCTGACTGAGCATTGGTTAGGGAGGGGAATCTCTCTAAGATCTTCCGGGTGTGTGGCGGGACCTCCTCGCTACTGTTGGACATGTGTGTCACATCACTTTGTTTGAGAATAAAAAATCCCAAATTGTATTTGATCTTGCTTGTCGTGTGTTTATAGTGTGCAGGAACTATAGGTGCAATACTCCACAGGTAGAAAGCAGCATAGAACCAACAAACTGAACTTAAGCACTACCGATAGCGCTAGAGGTTAACGCAGGCGCTAGCGCTACCGCCTGGCGCTAGCTCAAGTTTGTGCGCACAACGCCACGCCACCGACGGTTCTGTAACTGCTCCACACGAACGCTACCGCAGGTGTTAGGAGCTGCCGTAGGTGCTAGCGAGAAGTTCTATAAATTGATGTCTTCTCTCTCGTTTTGGATAGAGCTTCTAGAGAGATTACTTGTGCCAATATTCCAGAGCTGCTACTCTGCAGAAAGTTCATCTCCCACTCAAAGCCAAAGAAGATTTCTGGAGAAGGAATCCCCCACGCTGCATCTGAAGAATGATCGCTTCAACCTCGCTTATGTTACAACGATCTTTCATCCTCATCTTCAGAAATCTCATAGAGGGAGTTCTTGTTATTTACTTTATTTCATTATTGTAATTTTTATAGTAAAATCGCCTTGTGTTGGCGACTAGGTCCTTGTGCGGCTTAGGGGGTAATTCGTCGTGTGAGTTGGCGTCTAGCTCTAGGAGATTAGATCTAGGGGTGCTTGAGGCCATATCCGGGGAAGGATTGGCTAGAGCAGCTTGAGGCCATATTCCGGGAAGGATTGGCTAAAGCAGATCGGTTTGTGGGGATACAAGTCGGTATAGAAAAGGAAAAGATATTTACTTTTGTACGCCTCCGATTTCTAGCGATATTGAAATCAAATTTATGTAAACACTTTTTCATATAATATAATCATGTCTCTTTTTGTGTTTATTTGATTTCTTTCATTTGCATAAATTTTATTATTGCAAATTACTTTTGCTAAATTGTTATTTTGCTCTCTCTTACTAAAACAATTTAGTCATTTTCATAAAATTATATGAAGAATTTTTATTCCCTTATTCACCCCCCTTCTAAGGGCTCCTATCGATCCAACAAGTGGTATCAGAGCTAGGTTATTCCAAATGGTTTAAAAACTAGGAATAATTGCGTCTTATGATCTCACTTTTTCCGAGGGTCAGGGATTAGTAGACCTCCACTATTTACTGGGTCAGATTATAATTATTGGAAAAATATGATGAGATGATTTCTTATGACCCTAGATATTGAGGTATGGAATATGATAGAAGAGGAATACTCTCCTCCTACAATTGTAGTTAGAGAGATAACATTAGAAAAACCAAAAGATAAATGGGATGATAGGGATAAACACAAATGCAAAAATAACGCCAAAGCCATGAATGCTCTTTCTGTGCGTTAGATAGAAATGAATTTAATAGAATTTCTGCATGTACTACTGCTTATGATATTTGGAATCATTTGGAAATTACTCATGAAGGTACATCGCAGGTTAAATATTCAAAGCTTTTCCAACTAGTGTCGGAATATGAAAAGTTCTGGATGGATGAAAGCGGAGATGTTGATGGAATGTACACGTGATTCACTAAGATCGTCAATTCCTCAAAAGCTCTTGGAAAGACCTTCTCAAATGACGACTTTGTTAAATTTTTTGAAGTGGAAGTGGATTTGAGATGGACGGTCTGCGGGTTGGAGACCGCGCGGTCTGCGTTGGTTCTCTGGTCAGTTTTGTCTCAGCGGTTTCGTCTGAGCGGTCTGATCTGGGAGGCGCCTCTTCTGTCCAGGTGGCTTGAGTGGTTTGGTCTGGAGACTTGTTCTAGTCGGACAGATGTTCTTGGAAGGAGACCGGGTTGTCTATTTATTGAGACTTTAGTGACCGGGCGGTTTGGTTGTAACCGCAAGGTTAATAAAGGAGCTGTGAGCTTTGCTGAGGTCGGGCGGTCTGCTTTGCAAGACCGCTCGCGATCTGATGGGCGATTAGTGTATCCCGGTTGTGCGGTGACGACATCCGTCTACCCGCCTATAAATAGGGGTGCAGGGGCCGTCATTATTAACGAGAACTGTAAGAACTCAAAGTTGGCTTGAGTGTGCCAGTCTCACCTTGAGGTCGCACGGTTTGAGATTTTTGTCTGACCAGTTTTTGTGTTCGCAGGTTCGCGGCTTGCAGCTTGTGGTCAGCTTGTCTCCTTCTTCCAGCTTTGAATAAACTAGTCCGGGCGTACTGTGTTTAGGTGTTCGCGGTCTGTGTAGCGAACTCAGTTGATCAGGCGATCTTAAGTGGTTAGGCGGTCTTGAGTTGCGGTCTGTCTCAGATAGAAGTTCTTCGTTCAGAGTTCACGGGTTCTTTTTTGATCAAGACCGTGGAGTCTGGGCGATCAAGAAGTGCGGACTGTTTGTTTTTTAGCAGAGGAATAAAACAGAGAGTTAGCGGTCTGGGGTTGCAGTCTTGCAGGTGCGGCCTGTACTCTATTCGTGCGGTCTCAGTGGATTCCGTCCAACTTGTGTGTTCGTGCGGTCTGGTAGTCTCAAGTGCCAGGTCGCTGCGGCTTATTTTCCACTTGTGTTTTTGTGCTTCTCTTCACCGTGATTCTTATGAATCATGTCTCGCCATGTATACCACACATTGTAAAGAGATAGTCAATGCCATAGTACTATTCGTTCTTCTCATTGTCACTGTTGTGCTACACTTATGAAAGGATTTGTGAAATGTGTTCCGCGTTGTTTTACTTCACCTCCGGACCTCAAGTTTTTCAACATGGTATCAGAGCTAGGTTGCTGAGGTTGCGAAGCAGAAAGTGCTGATACTTCTCTCGGGTTTCTCAAGTGGTAGCAAATCAGTGGGATAGCAATGGAAGGAGGATATGCTAGAGGTCTCGGTATTGAGCTCCTTATGCAGACTAACTTCAAGAAGTGGAAGTCTTGCATGGAGAGCTATCTTCTTGGCGAGGACTTATGGGAGGTTGTTGCAGGAGAAGCTAGACAAGCTGTCGTTCCTGCTGATGGGAATGCTGAGCTCGTGAAGGCTTGGATAAGAAAGAGTGCTAAGGCAGAGTTCACTCTCAAGAGGACTATCATTCCAGAGTTGTTTGATCACATCATTGGATACAGATCAACTGCTGAGATTTGGACAGCCTTGGATGGCTTGTTCAATAAAAGAATGTAGCGAGGCTACAGTACTTGGAGAATGAGTTGGCGAAAGCAACTCAAGGGGATTTGTCCATTTCAACGTTCTTCTTGAAGATGAAGAACCTCTGCGCTGAGATATCGGCTTTGGACCCGGATGAGCCTATCTCAGAAGCTAAGCTAAAGAGGCACATAATCCGAGGCTTGTGAAGGGAGTATGTTTCCTTTGTTACTTCTGTTCAAGGCTGGGCCAATCAGCCTTCGTTGCTGGAGCTGGAGAACTTACTTGCTTCGCAGGAAAGTTTGGCAAAGCAAATGGCTGGAATGTCAGTCTCTGGGGGAGAAGGCGAGGTTCTCTTCTCTGGCAAGAAGAAGAAATGGGAGAAGAAGAAGAAGAAGTCATCTAGAGATGATGGTCCATCTACTTCGTATCAATAGGAGAGGAGCTATGCTCCTAAGCGTGATGGGAAGAAGCAGGCAGGACCTAGATGCTTCAGGTGCAATAAGTTTGGTCATTTCAAAAGGGACTGCAAAGTCAATCTTCAGCTGGGGCATGCTGCAGGGAAGGAGGAGGCTGGTTCAAATTCATAAGGTAGTTGGGGTGGTGGAGGAGCTTTCATGACGGGCACGTGTGTTTGGGACATGACTTCCATCAACTATCAAGATGATTGGATTGTGGACTCTGGGTGTGGTCATCACCTAACTGGGGATGAGTCAAAGTTCTCCTCGTTGCAGACATATACAGGTAATGATGCTATAATTACAGCTGATGATACTATTCATGTAGTTTAGAAGGAGGGTGTGGTTTCATTGAACGATGATAGAGGTACTCTTACATTGAAGAGTGTCTATCATGTTCCAGGGATGAAGAAAAACCTCTTCTCAGTGACCAATGCGGTGGACGCTGTCTATCACATTCTGTTTGGTCCAACTAAAGTGAAATTTCTCCGAAATGTTTCAGCGGTGAAAGCTGATGTCACTCATGTTGGGAGATGGGTGAAGGACTTGTTTGTTCTCTCAACAAGTTCTTATGTTGATAAGATGAGGGATAACGATAGCGCTGCTATCTAGCATGAAAGGCTTGGGCATGTTGGGATGGATAAGTTGAAAGCTATGGAGGGAAGAGGCCTTGTCAAAGGTCTACCTAGCTTGTCATCTCTTGGGGATGGTCATGTTTGTATAGGTTGTCAGTTTGGTAAAGCTCAGCGCTTTCCATTTGACAAATCACAAAGCAGATGTAAAAGACCATTGGAGTGCATCCATGGTGATCTGTTTGGACCTACCAACACTGCTAGTCTTGGAGATAGCAGGTACATGCTGATCTTGGTTGATGACTTCACCAGATATACTTGGGTATATTTTCTGAAAGAGAAGTCAGAGGCATTCGAAAGGTTTGTGGAGTTGAAGGAGTTGGTGGAAGGTCGGCTAAACCTGCGGGTGAAGAAGTTCAGAACAGACAATGGAGGGGAGTTCACTTCCAAGGAGTTCTTTAGCTTCTGAAGGAAGCATGGCATCCAAAAAGAGCTTTCTTATTCTCACACTCCACAATAGAACGGAGTTGTAGAGCGGAAGATCCGTCACCTGACGGATACTTGCAAATGTTGGCTTCATTCCAAGAGTATCCCAAAGTCCTTTTCGGCAGAGGGAATGTCTTGTGCGGCCTATGTTATCAAACGGATGCCTCTCAGCCCCATTAACATGATGAACCCTCATGAATTGATGTTTAAGGAGAAGCCAAGCGTGGAACACTTTCAAGTGTTCGGTTCTACCTACTATGTGCATGTTCCGGATGCTCTTCGAACGAAGTTAGATGCTAAGGCAAGAAAGCTAGTCTTCGTCGGTTATGATGACCGGAAGAAAGGGTTGAGATACATGGATCCTGAGACACAGAGATATGTGGTTTCAAGGGATGTGGTATTCAAAGAGCTAACGTCATACCAGGGTAACTCTTCTGTTTAGTTACAATGAAGTAGGATAGGTGGTGGACCAAAGGAAGCTGCAAGGGAAGCTCTGGTGGAGTTGCCTGTTTCTCCAGGTGCTCCAGGAATTTCTAGCTCTGGGTCTTTTGCTTCAGGTTCTGGAAGCAGGGGGAGCAAGGCTCCTTGTCTACCTGAGAAGAGAGCTAGTCCAGAAGCTGCAGTGGAAGAGGTGGTTCAGAGTCAAGCTCTGAGGAGATCCAAGAGGACTATTATTCCACCTTATCGGTATACCGGCGGGAATTTGGTGAGCTTTGTCTCATGTTTCTTCGCAGGTCCCCTGGATGAGAGAGAGCCATCTTATTATGAAAACATCGTTGGAGTCAAGGAGTGGGAAGGAGCCATGGATGAAGAGATGGGTGCCCTCAGGAAGAATGAGACTTGGGACTTGGTGCCTAAGGTTGAGGGGGTTACTCCGGTGACTTTCAAGTGGGTTTTCAAGCTGAAGAAGAAGGTTGACGGTAGTATTGAGCGGTAAAAGGCTCGCCTTGTCGCTCGAGGTTTCCCTCAGAAGTATGGCGAGGATTATGAAGAAACATTTAGCCCCATTGCCAAGATGACTTCGGTCCGGGTGGTGATCGCATTGGCTGCTTGTGAAGGGGGGAAGATTTGGCAACTCGACGTGAAGAACGCTTTCTTATATGGCGAGATTGACAAGGATATCGTCATGGATCAGCCACCTGGGTATGTATCCAAAGAGTACCCAAGATATGTCTGTAGGCTCAAGAAGGATCCTTACAGCTTGAAGCAAGCGCCTCGGGCGTGGTATGGGAAGATCGCAGAATAGCTCCAGTTCTACGGATACTTTGCTTCTGTTTCTGATTCAAGCTTGTTTGTAAAGAAGACGGGGGAGCTTCAGGTCTTGGTGTTGCTGTACGTTGACGATATGATCATCATGGGGAATTCTGAGATGGAGGTAGCTAGGCTTCGTGCTGAGCTAGCTATCAGATTTGAGATGAAGGATTTGGGAGAGCTCCACCATTTCCTTGGGCTCGAAGTGGAGAGGAAAGAGAGCGGTATGCTTGTTTCCCAAATGGGTTATGCGGATCGAATCGTGAAGAGATTCGGCATGGAAGGGGGGAATAGCAGCTCTACTACACTGGAGGTTTGAGTTCATCTTTGGCGAGATAAAGGAAAGGTTCTTACCGATCCTTTGTTGTTCCGGGCTTTGGTTGGAAGCTTGATATACTTGACGATCACGAGGCCAGATATTGCTTATGCAGTTGGAAGGGTGAGTCAGTTTATGGCAGAGCCTTGGAGGCCTCATCTTGTGGAAGCTAGGAGTATATTGAAATATGTCAAATCCACCTCGGATTTGGGTCTCTTCTATTGGAGAGATTCCGGCTTTTTCTTACACGGGTACATGGATGCTGATAATAGAGGAGATTCGGATGATCGGAGATCGACGTATGGGTATGTATTTATGACAGGCTCTACAGCTATATCATGGTGCAGCAAGAAGTAAGATTTTGTGTCTGTCTCTACCACGGAAGCAGAGTACAAAGCTTCGGCTTTGGCAGCTCAGGAAGCCATATGACTTAGGAGGCTTGTGGAGGACATTCATAGGGAGGTGGGAGGTCCTACTCTGGTACATGGTGACAACGAGAGTGCTCTCAAACTGGTGAACAATCCAGTTTGTCACGCGCATACGAAGCACATAAAGATTCATCACCATTTCATTCGTGAGAAGGTGTTGGAGGTATCTCTGGTTGTGGAGCATGTGCAGAGCAAGGAGTACGTTGCTGACATATTAACTAAGCCGCTGGCAAAGGGACTTTTTGGTCGGTTGCGGAGTTTGCTTGGGCTGACTTCCACTCCCCACTTCAAGGGGGAGTGTTAAATTTTTTGAAGTGGAAGTGGATTTGAGCTGGGCGGTCTGCGGGTTGGAGACCCCAGAGACCGCGTGGTCTGCGTTGGTTCTCTGGTTGGTTTTGTCTCAGCGGTTTGGTCTGAGCGGTCTGATTTGGGAGACCGCCTCTTCTGTCCGAGCGGCTTGTTCTGGTGACTTGTTCTAGTTGGCCAGATGTTCTTGGAAGGAGACCGGGGAGTCTGTTTATTGAGACCGCAGTGACCAGGCGGTTTGGTTGTAACCGCAAGGTTAATAAAGGAGCTGTGAGCTTTACCGAGGTCAGGCGGTCTGCTTTGCAAGACCGCTCGCGATCTGATGGGCAGTTATTGTATCCCGGTTGTGCGGTGACGACATCCATCTACCCGCCTATAAATTAGGGTGCAGGGCCCGTCATTATTAAAGAGAACTGTAAGAACTCAAAGTTGGCATGAGTGTGCCGATCTAACCTTGAGGTCGCGCGGTTTGAGATTTTTGTCTGCCGGTTTCTGTGTTCGTAGCTTAGCGGCTTGCCGCTAGAGGTCAGCTCGTCTCCTTCTTCCAGCTTTGAATAAACATGTCCAGGCGGACTGTGTTTAGTTGTTCGCGGTCTGTGCAGCGGACTCAGTTGATCATGCTATCTTAAGTGGTCAAGCAGTCTTGAGTTGCGGTCTGTCTCAGATAGCAGTTCTTCGTTCAGAGTTCGTGGGTTCTTCTTTGATCAAGACCGTGCGGTCTGGGCGATCAAGAAGTGAGGACTGTTTGTTTTTTAGTAGAGGAATAAAGCAGCGAGTTGGCGGTCTAGGGTTGCGGTCTGGCAGGTGCGGTCTGTACTCTGTTCGCGCGGTCTCAATGGCTTCCGTCCAACTTGTCTGTTCGCGTGGTCTGGCGGTCTCAAGTGCCTGGTCACTGCGGCTTGTTTTCCACTTGTGTTTTTGTGCTTCTCTTCTCCGTGATTCTTATGAATCATGTCTCGTCATGTATACCTCGCATTGTAAAGAGATAGTTAATGCCATAATACTATTCATTCTTCTCATTGTCACTGTTTTGCTACACTTATGAAAGGATTTGTGAAGTGTGTTCTGCATTGTTTTACTTCACCTCCGGACCTCAAGTTTTTCAACAGACTTGGTCTGAAAGATCCTTCGTTCTCTTCCTCCAAAATTCAACCTGAAGGTGATGGCCATTTCAGAATCGCACAATCTAAGAACGCTCTAAGTTGAGAGCCTCATTGGGAATCTCAAAACCCATGAGGTAGAACTCAAAATCAAATATGATGAATACAACAAGGAGCCAAGGAAGAAGGCGTTGGCACTAAAATCAAAGAAGGAGTTCCAAGAGAATGAGGATGATGATGAAGTAAGTCTCTTGGTAAAGAACTTCCGAAAGTTCATGAGAAATCTGGAAAGGAGAAACACCTTCCAGAAATATTTCCAAAAGGAAGGAAGATGGAAAGGGTCATCTTCTAAGAAGGAAAAGGAAAGCGATGATGAAGAAGAAAGACCTCCACCAGAATGCTATCATAGTAGAAAGACCGGTCATATTCGGAGCCAGTGCCTAATATTTTTGAAGGAGAAAGGAGAAGCGGCACAAGGGGAAGGAAAAGAGGAAGGTGCTAAAAGCAAAAACATGGGATGACTCCTCCTCCTCCGAATAATCAAGCGGGTCTTCATCAAGCGAAGATGAGGAAGCAAATATGTGCCTCATGGGACATGGAAATGACGACGACAATGCCAGTGTTCTTAGCGACACTGAGGTAATTCCTCCCACTTATGATGAACTTTTTAACAAATTTTTTGAAACTTGTAATGCTTTTGATGAAAATATGAAAGATAGTATTTTATTAAATCTGTAAAATGAATCTTTAATTAAATAAAATCAAAAGCTTTCCAAGAAATTGATTGTTTTAGAAAAGAGAAAGGTTTCTTGCCAAGAGTGTGATCAATCCACTAAAATGGCAAAAGATATTGAAGAGTCACTTTCTAAAGCCTTCTCTCATGCCAAAACTCTTACAAAAGAGAAGGGGGAATTAGAAAGGAAATTAGAAGCCTCTCATTTGCAAATCAAAAATAATAAAAAAGGTTTTGAAAATAGGTGTGTCATGCTTGTGAAAGAAAATTCTACACTTAAAGCACTAGTTCATGATCTCACCATGGCCATTAAAAATTTTGGAATGGGCCAAAAATCACTGGATATGATTTTAGGGAACCAGTGCTATGGTTCTGGAAAATTTGGGCTCAGATATCTAGGTGAGGACTACCGCCTAATGCTAGCCACTAACGCCGGCGCTAGCACCTCATACAAGAAGCTTGAATTTTCTTTTTCAAAATGTTTTTCCTCTGCAAAATTGATTCATTCCAGCAAAAAAATATTCAAGAAAAGGGTCTCAACCCCCTTTATTTCGTGTGCAAACTGTATTAGGTTAGGTCACACATCTAGTTCTTGCAGGAAAATAAAACAAAATACTTTAAAACAAATCTGGGTACCTAAGGCTTCCACATATTCTATGGGTGGTACCACTTGGGTATCCAGATCCTTACTCTCATCTTCTTTCTAGATGTGTATGCAGGCTAAGGAAAATGAAGATGTGTGGTACTTGGATTCTGGATGCTCCAAGCACATTACGGGCAATAAAGCAAAGTTCCTTAGCCTAGTAAAGAAGAAAGGAGGGATCGTGACATTTGGGAATAATGGAAAAGGAAGGATCATGGGAATTAGTACAGTTGGTAACGAATCATTTACTATATCTATTGTTCTTTATGTGAAAGGGCTAAAACACAATCTTATTTCTATTAGTCAATTATGCGATAAAGGATTAGATGTTTTATTTGAATCTTCCACAAATCTATGCAAAATATCTAATCCTACTACAAAAGATATTTTACTAACTGCACCAAGAATACATAATGTTTATATAGTTTCTTTTCATGATCTTTCTAAATCATCTTTAAAATGTTTTATCACCAAAAGCGATGAACTAGAACTTTGGCATAGAAGGCTAGGACATGCTAGCACAAAACATATTGTAAAACTTACCTAAAGAGATTTAATTAGAGGATTGCCTAGATTTAAATGGGAATTTACGTCACTATGTTCACCTTGTCAAAAAGGTAAAATTACAAAATCCTCTTTCAAAAGTAAAAATATTATTTCTAATTCATATGGATCTTTTGGTCCCGTTAGCACCGCAAGTCTTGGTGGTAGATTATGTATGTATTAACAGATGATTTTTCAAGATATTGGTGGACTATTTCTCTCTTCCAAATCTGATGTGTTTTGCGAATTTGCAAAATTGTGTGCTCGTATTCAAAATGAAAGTGATTTAAAAATTAAATGCATTCGCTCGGATCATGGTGGAGAATTTGAAAATAAAAAGATTACATCTTTTTGTGAAATGTTAGGCATAAAACATGAGTTCTCCGCACCACGCACACCACAACAAAATGGTGTTGTAGAAAGAAAGAATAGGACACTTCAAGAACTTGCACGCACTATATTATGTGAATATAAATTTCCTAATTCGTTTTCGGCTGAAGTAGTAAATACATCATGTTATGTTATAAATAGAATCATGCTTCGCCCATCTCTTAATCACACACCATATGAACTTTATTTTGAAAAGAAACCTAACGTATCTTACATTAAAGTTTTTGGTTATAAATGTTTCATTTTAAATACTAAAGATAACTTGGGAAAGTTTGGTGAAAAATGTGATGAAGGAACTTTTCTTGGATATTCTTCAAATAGTAAAGCTTATAGAATTTTTAATAAAAGAACTAGAAAAGTTGAAGAATCAATTAATGTGAAATTTGATGAACTTGTTCCTTGTATAGAAAGACTTTCCGCAAGTAAAGAGGATGATCACTTACCATCTTTGGAGCATGGTAATGAGGAACCTTCCAAAGAAGAAGTAGAGGATGCCAAGAAAGATGAATATGTACCTCCAAGTGCCTTGAAATTCACAAAGGATCATCCATGGGAATTAATAATTGGTGAACCATCCATCGGGGTAAGAACTTGCTCTTGTCTTCATTAATCTTATTCAAATATTTGTTTTGTTTCTGAAATTGAACCAAAAAATGTTTCAACCGCTTTAAATGATGATTTTTGGTTTTTGTCTATGAATGAAGTGTTTGAACAATTTGAGCGACATAATATTTGGAAATTAGTAGAAAGACCATCTAATCACCCAGGTGTAGGTGGAAAATGGATTTATAAAAATAAATTAGATGGTGAGTCTAGAATCATTAGAAATAAGGCACGCACAAGGATATTCAAAAAACGAGGGGATAGATTTTGATGAATCTTTTGCACCCGTTGCTAGATTCAAGGAAATAAGAATTTTTCATTTGCAAACTTTAAAAGAATAAAACTATTTCAAATGGATGTGAAAAGTGATTTTCTAAACCGGTTTGTAAAAGAAGAAGTTTATGTTGAACAACCCCCGATTTTATTAGTGAAAAATTTCCAAATCAGGTGTATAAACTAGAAAAAGCATTTTATGGTATAAAACAAGCGCCCCGTGCGTGGTATGAAAGACTTACATCATTTTTATTAAAGCAACGTTATATTATGGGAAGTGCGGATAATACTCTCTTCATTAAGCACAACAATGATGATATGATTATTTTGCTAATATTTGTTGATGATATTATTTTTGGATCTACTAATGAAGAGTTGTGTAATGAAGTTATTTTAGTGATGAAAAATGAATTTGAAATGATTCTAGTAGGAGAACTTTCTTATTTCCTTGGTTTTCAAATATCACAAAGAAATGATGGTATTTTTTTTATGTCAAACTAAATATGTCTTTGTTATGCTTAAACGCTTTGGATTTGAAAACCTTAAACAAGCTTCTACTCCTATAAGTGCATCACTAAAATTAGGAAAAGATGAATCAGGAATTTCTATAGATCAGACTTTATCTAGAGGTATGATAGGATCACTACTGTATCTAAGTGCAACTAGGCCCGATATTATGTTTGTCGTTTGCTTATGTGCTCGATTTCTAGCCAATCCAAAAGAATCTCATTTAAAAGCGGTAAAACGTATTTTTAGATATCTAATTGGGTCATCTAGATTAGGATTATGGTACCCGCACAACAATTCATTTACACTTCACTGCTACTCCGATTCGGACTATTCCGAATGCTCACTTGATAGAAAAAGCACTAGTGGTACTTGTCATTTTCTAGGACCTTCATTAGTTGCATGGTCTAGTAGGAAACAAAATTCGGTTGCACTCTACAACGCGGAGGCGGAATACATTACATTAAGGAGTTGTTGTGCACAATCACTATGGATGAGCCAAACTCTAGAGGACTTTGGTTTTCATCTAAAACATATTGAATTAAAATGTGATAACAAAAGTGCCATTGATCTTACAAATAATCTGGTACATCATTCCAGATCCAAACATATAGATGTACGTCATCATTTCATAAGGGATCACATTAAAAAAGAAAATGTTAGGATAAGTTTCATTTGCACGGACTCTCAACTTGCTGATATATTCACAAAACCTCTTCCCGATGCAAGGTTTCAAATGTTAAGGTTCGAATTAGGAGTCTTAGACATCTTAGGATGAGTTATTTGAAAAACGCTAAAGTTTTATGCAATTTGAGCAATCAAGACATCTCCAAAAATTACAAAATTTCTGCATAAGACTACTCTAAGGACTCTTAATGAAGATCAAAAAGATTAAATTTAAAATTCTCAAAAAAATCAAGTATTGTTTGCCTCTCTAGCACTAGCGTCGGCGCTAGCGTGGGTGTCTGATTTTTCTGTTTTTCAAAATTTCAAAAAAATCTTTAAAAATGTGTTACTTTATATGTACTACTTAGTTTTTGTATTTCTGACTTTTGTTATTTTTGTTTTATCTATATTATGAAAAATCAACTACAAAACTTCAAAATTAAAAAATACAAAAATATGTTTTTGTGGTTTTCTGTTTTTCTTTCATTAAAAATTAAAAAAAACTGTATGATCTTTATTGTTAATATCAAGCACGTATGAATTCTATTATTTAGAATTATTTACAATGTTAAAACTTATTCCTTCAAATTACTATGAACATTGTTTTGTTTATCATGCTTTGATAAATCTATTTAAAGTGCATCAGTTGTATTTAAAAATGTGTAGAACCAAGCTTAGCATGCCTCTAAGTATGAGTAAATGTATTGTGATTGATAATGATACCTTTACACTCACTTATGTTTGGTAATGTATATGTGTGTTTAAATCTAAAATGTTTGCTTGTATATTGTAATTGTACAAGGAATTAAAACTTGCATAAGTTTATTACCTACACTACTTTTGAATTGCACTTAAGAAATTAAGAAAAGTGGTTGAGTTTAAAAATTGTGTTTGGGTTTGCAAAACAAGTGTATTCGGAGAATGTTGTCTCACAAAAGTGAACAAAAAATAGACAAATATTACTCCACCAAGCACTACTTGAACCTCGTAATAAGTCTTCATAAGCATTGTGAGGTTGAGCACCTTGGAAAGAATAGTAAAGTGTATTCTTGTGCAAACCTTGGTTAGTACATCACTTTTTCTAAAAATTGTGCATTAAAAGTGTGTGAAAGTAATATACTTGCGTTTTATTGTGCACTTTACTCTACATATGTCTTGTATTTTGTGATTTAAATCATTTGTTAACATTGCTCAAAATACACTTATGTGCACTTCATTATCTTTTATAACACTTCTACTCATGAGTATTTGATTCTAACGCTTTATCTATACTACTCTTTATATAAGAAATGCACTAGATAACCTAGCATGATCTCTACAATGTTTGGTATCCCTTAAACCTGAAATTAAGTAACATTGTAGTATAATCTCTTTTTGATATGTCATTTAATGCTTGGTATCTTTATGAAAAACATTGAGATTTCAAAAAGGTTAAAACATCTTGCAATTTTGAACTTAAACTCATATTTTTACGTATGCTTTTCATGCTTACAAAATGATGTTTCTTATAATCTTCCACTTGCTTACAACTCTTATATTTTTATTTGAAGTCTCTTATATATACTCTTCTTAAACTCTTTATCATTATCTATATTACAAAAGCTCGATCATGGTTTATCATTTATAAGGAGTGCCTCCTTACTACCCTCACCCCACCTTCTTTTGATAATACCAAAAGGGGGAGATTAATTGAAGAAATCTAGAGGAGAAATCTAGAAGATTAAGGGGAGACTAATTCTTGTAATTTAGAAAGAGTAAAATATAAATTGCATTTATGTAGGGGGGCATTAAGATAGGGGAGTATGCACTATTCTCTTGCTTATCATATACTATAGTTGCACTTTTATCTCGCTTATCATATACCATAAACACCTTTGTGGATTTCTTGCTAAGAGGATTTTGTTATTATCAAAAGTGGGAGATTGTTGGAAATGTGTGTCACATCCCTTTGTTTGAGAATAACAAATCCCAAATTGTATTTGATCTTGCTTGTCATGTGTTTATAGTGTGTAGGAACTATAGGTGCAATACTCCACAGGTAGAAAGCAGCATGGAACGAACAAACTGAACTTAAGCACTACCGCCAGCCTAGAGGTTAATGCATGAGCTAGCGCTACCGCCAGCACAAGCGCTACCGCCTGGCGCTAGCTCAAGTTCGTGCGCACAATGCCACGTCGACGACGGTTCTATAACGGCTCCACACGAACGCTACAGCAGGCGTTAGGAGCTACCGCAGGCGCTAGCGAGAAGTTTTATAAATTGATAGCTTCTCTTTCGTTTTGGATAGAGCTTCCAGAGAGATTACTTGTGCCAAAATTCCAGAGCTGCTACTCTGCCGAAAGTTCATCTCCCACTCAAAGCCAAAGAAGATTTCTGGAGAAGGAATCCCCCACGCTGCATCTGAAGAACAATCGCTTCAAAATTCCAGAGCTCCTTCATCCTCATCTTTAGAAATCTCATAGAGGGAGTTCTTGTTATTTACTTTATTTCATTATCGTAATTTTTGTAGTAAAATCGCGTGAGTTGGCGACTAGGTCTAGGAGATTAGATCTAGGGGTGCTTGAGGCCATACCCGGGGAAGGATTGGCTAGAGCATCTTAACGCCATATCCGGGGAAGGATTGGCTAAAGCCAACCGGTTTGTTGGGATACAAGACGGTATAGAAAAGGAAAAGATATTTACTTTTGTATGCCTCCGATTTCTAGCGATATTGAAATCAAATTTATGTAAACACTTTTTCATATAATACAATCATGTCTCTTTTTTGTGTTTATTTGATTTCTTTCATTTGGCATAAATTTTATTATTGCAAATTACTTTTGCTAAATTGTTATTTTGCTCTCTCTTACTAAAAACAATTTAGTCATTTTCATAAAATTATAAGAATAATTTTTATTCCCTTATTCACCCCCCTATAAGGGCGCCTATCGATCCAACAGCTATGGCCTTGGGTCTGTTCCAGATTTTCCATCCACAGTCAAGATAGTTTAGTGAGGGAGAACTAAGTGCGGGCTACACCCCCCTGTGGGTCCAAATTCAAGAGACCGGTTGCCGGTTTCGGACCCCCCCTGTGGGTCCGAAATTCCTCTGGTGTGCCGCGCTACCGCTTGCGCTAGCCACTACCGCCCGATGTTATCTCCTTCTATAACTACTTCCCAAAATTGCCTGATCAGGTCTAGCGCCTGCGCTAGTGGCCCGCCAGCGCTAGTGACCATGCTACAATTTTGGCTTCAAACTTGGGGAGAACCTTCTTATGTTATCCTTGAGTCATATGGCTTTGTTTCCTGCATACTTAAACACACAAGATCAAATTCATATAGGATTTGTTATTCTAAAACCTAGGAAATGCAGAAGACCATGTTCCAACAAATGACACTGCATCTCTATCCAGTTGAACCAAGCTACGCCGGACTTACACCGAGCCACACACGAAATGTTAAGAGACTCAAACTCTCGCACGAAACGCTCATCATGCGCTTCAATCCAATTATCTTGCCAAGAATACTTTCTACTCAAGGCGTCAACCACCACATTGGCCTTACCTAGTGTATACTGAATCGATACGTCGTAGTCCCCAAGGAACTCGACCCACCTAAGCTGCTTCATATTGAGATCATTCTGATCCAGAAGATACCTCGGGATTTTGTGGTCCTTGAAGATTTCCACCTTCGCACCATACACGTAGTGTCGCCACATCTTTAAAGCAAAAATCACCGCCGCCAACTCTAATTCGTGGATGGGGTAACTTCTCTCGTGAGGCTTTAGCTGCCTCGACCCATAAGTTATCACGCTGCCATGCTGCACCAGCAGGAAACCCAAACCGCAACCTAACATATCACTATAAATATGAAACCCTTCAGTCCCACTAGGAAGACTTAGGATTGGAGTGGACATCAATCTTTCCTTCAGGATCTCAAATGCACGGGAACAATCCGGTGTCAACACAAACTTTTGGTCCGTTCGTGTAAGAGAGGTGAGGGGCAAAGCCATCCGCGAAAAGTTCTCAACGAACCTTCTGTAATAACCAGCTAGTCCAAGGAAACTCTAGACTTCCACCATGGTTCTCATTACAGGCCAATATCTAATGGTTTCTGTAACATCCCCCAAACAAATAGACCCCTAGGATGGTTTTGTCATGACTAGGTCATGACAAAACCCTAGGAAGCACAAGGGATCATAAGACCTTAGGAAAGTGGATGAAGGTCACATTGGTCTGCAAGTAGTGCATACCATTTATCCAATTTAGAGTTGGCTTTAGGGCATCACCATGACCTATGACCCCACCATAACATGCCTAACCCATTAGGGGAGTCCCTTCATAACACCCAAATTATCCAATCGTAGAACAAAAAGTAATTTGAATTTTGAGCTAGCACCGACGGTAGTGGCTAACGCTAGCGATAGCGATGTTGGAACAAGATTTACGCATCCCTTTAATTTGAGAATAAAAAATCCTACTTGTATTTGATCTTGTTTGACATTGTGTTTTTAGCATGCGGGTTTGAACAGATATGACACCAGGTTGCTGCAATATTGGTCTGGTACTATCCACAGACAGAAAGATTGAAAAATGTCTAACGCCAGGCATTAGGACTTAATGCTGGGCATTAGCGATCGATGGGAAGGTCTGCCGATCGATGAGATGGCTTGCCGATTGACGAGATGGCTTGCCGACTGAAAAAAAAAAGAGAAAGAAGTTTAACTCCAGATGTTAGGACTTAACACTGGCATTAACGATCGATGATTATGGCAAGGAGGAATACAGCCGTGATTGAAGGAGAATTTTTGGAATTATTTGACTCAACGCCCGACGTTATAGCCAACGCCCGCATTAAGGTTGCCTAAATTGATAGTTTCCAAAGATGCATAATCTCCTTCCTGTTTTGAAGATCCGAGCCATCAAGTTATTTCTATACTAAGTCAGCGCCCGACGTTAACTCTTAACACTGGCGTTAGCTTCTAGTCCTATAAAAAGGTGGATTTCTTCTTCTCCAACCACTAATTGATTAGAGCCCTATTCCAACACTTCAGAAACACTAAGAGGGCCATATTTCCAGACCAACACTTCTCCCACTCAATTTCAAAAGGGGGAATCAAAGGAGGCTTGGATCAACACGCTAACTCAACGCGAAGAATGGACACTTGAACTTCAACAATCTTCAATGATTCTCCGGCGTCTCCTTCAGATTACCTCATAGGGAGTTTCATATTTGTCTTTTGTATTTGTCTTTTATTTTTATCTTTGTAATCGGTTCGGAAATTTGCCTCATGTTGGCGACTAGGTCTGGGTAGGACTTATGGAGTAATTCGCCTCGTGTTTGCGACTAGGTCTAGTTAGTATATATAGGGGATACTCGAGGCCTTTCTGGGGATAGGAAGATTAGTGCGGCTTGAGGCCGTATCTGGGGAGAGATCGACTAAAGCCAACCGGTTCGTGGAGATATGAGTCGGTATAGAAAACAAAAAGAATATTTCATATTTCGCCTTCGATTTCTAGCGTCATAGAAATCAGATTTTGTAATCAATTTTATAAATAATAATCATGTCTTTTCTTGTTTAATAATATTAATTTCATTTCTAATTTCATTATCTCTTTACTTTTGATTTAACTTACTTCTACCAAAATATCAAACGTTTTCTATTAAAGTTTAAAGTTTTCTAAAACACTTATTCACCCCCCTCTAAGGGCGCCTCAAGATCCAACAAACGGTATCAGAGCGAGGTTATTCCAAATCGGCTTAACAACCGGGAATAATGGCATCTCTTGATCATGATCTCACTTCTACTAGTGAGGAATATTTTAATATAAATGAAAAAGTATTATCACCACCTTTATTTATGGGCAAAAATTATAAAGGGTGGAAAATATTAATGAAAATTTTTCTTAAAGCCTTAGATGAAAAAGTTTGGAATATTACTATTGAAAAGCCACCTAGCGTACTAACCAAAAATGAAATTATTTTAAATGCAAAATCTATAAATAGTTTATTTTGTGCATTAGATCAAAATATTTCCAAACTTATTTATACTTTTCTACCGCATATGAGATTTGAAATTTCCTTGAAAGAACTTATGATTCTCCTTCTATAGGTATGGAACAATCACAAGAACCGGAGAATATATAAGCTTGCACAAATGTTCAAGAAAGCTCTGATGGCGTCGATGGTCCGCAACTTGAAGACCTTGGTGCCGCCACGCTTACGGATGACGGCCCGCAACACGAAGACAATGGTGACGCCACGCTTATGGATGGCGGCGCCACCCCGACCAAGGACTTTCGTCATGATGAGCGCCAACGCCGCTACAACTTCCGTCCGCGGCGCAATAATATTTAATTGATAAATATAATTATCATATTATATTTATTAATTAACTAGTTTCAAATTTTATGTTTTATGCTAAAAACAATTTATATGTGTTTTGTTTAAGTTTTTCATTTGGGCTTCATATAGCCAAACTTTGTTTATGTAAGCCTATAAATAGGCATGTGGTATGAGGGATTATTAACGCGGATGAAAAAAAAGGCTTGAAACCCTAAAATACTCTCTCTCTCTCTAAGTATTTCGGCCAGCCCCCTCCTCTCCCCTTCTTCCACGTTTTGCTCTTCTCCCCCTCTAGCCGAGCAGCCCTATACCCGACCACCTCCTCTCTTCAACACCACCGACCACCATCTCTCTTCGTCAGCCCGTGCAGCCCCTACTGATGGCGCAAATCTCGCACACCTCTATAGGCGGTAGCTCGACTGCGGCACGAAACGGCAGTGTACCGATCGTTCAAGTAATATAAAACGAGGAGTAAATCCCCGAGTATCGATCTCGGAAGGAACACAGTAAGGTGGAGTTGACTATTGAGGAGGACTTGAGATTGAAGTCCTTAAGGTCGGATGGATTGCGGGAGGCTTGGTTTGGATTGCGGAAAACAAAATAAAAATAGCTACGACTACTCCTATGCAGGCCTTGAGCGCACTGCATCGCCAGGCGGGATGGAAGACTACACGGGACGCAATGCACCGAATCGCTAGGCGGATGGACGAGCAGGCTAGCGGATGGAGTGGAGAGAGCGGCAGAATGAGGGTCGCAAGCACCTCTTCGCAAAGCACACCACTAACAATTGTTAGGGCGGCACAACACAACAAACAATCCACAACACAAGGCACACCTCAAATGAAAATATAACAAGATTACTCAATCACATAGACATCATTTCATACTAATGTTAACAAATAAAAGTATACTTCATCAAACATATAAGAAATCCAACTAAACTATCAACTACAAGAGGAGATGAGTGTGTGAAATCGACCGACTCCGAAGTCTTGTTGAGGATTCACGGAAGGAATCGCCGGGTTGTCAATCCGCGTCCAAGCTCGGTCCTCAACTGCGTCCGGGGTAGAGAAGGTTGTCACTACCTTCCAATGGACCCGTCTTCTTCGTGTCACGAACCAGAGGAATGATCACAAGCTGCTCCAATCTTGAAGAAGAAGGCTAGGTTGACTCCCTTCTTGAAGCCCAAGGATGAAGGAGGAGGCCAAGAGGAAGCTCCGACGACGATTTGGCATTGAAAGCTTGCCCGGAGATCCTCCCTAAGGTGGGCGGCGCTGGAGGAGTCGGAACCCCCCGAAATAGGCGGAAAACGGCGGACTGGAAGTGATCCAGACCTAAAATCGCGCTTGCCTATTTATAGGCAGAGCAGGAAATAAACACCGCGCATGATCAGGCGCACGACCAATGGTCGTGCGCGAAGGAATGCCTCTGATCGTGCGCGAAGAACCTGTAGCATAGGCTTGAACTACAAAATAGCGCACAGTCAGCGGCGCACGACCAGTGGTCATGCGCGAAGAAGGCCAATGATCGTGTGCCGTCGCTCGATCTGGGGAGGGAATTAACGCACGACCAGTGGTCGTGCGCCTGGTCGTGCGTGAAGGAAAACGCACGACCAGTGGCTTTTTCGACCGAAAATCCCCCAGAACCCATCCCGAGTGACGCGCAACCCTTGGACCTGCATGAAAATATACTAGACCACAGGAATACATGAAATCACACCACAATGGGCATAAATGTGCACTAAGCAATGAAATGGGCAACGTGATCAAATAGAATTGAATATAGGCCTAAAGTGAAGTGCAAGTGCAAGAAAACTAGCCCAGATGAGTCCGAAAATCACTATATAAACTGGTGATGAGTCCCAAATATATACACATTTATGGACTCATCTGGGCCGATTTTCGTGTCTATACACTACATTTTAGGCATGTTTTCGCTCATATTTGTTATTCCATGCTATGTGCACTTCTAGGCCCTTTTTGGTGTTATTTATTGTTTATCTTCGTTATTAGTTTTCAAGCATTGTTAAGTGCCACCTTCAGTGGCTAAATTGGTGTTGTATGCTGGAACAGGAGTCGTGCAGGTGTTCCCGGTACAATTCTGTACAGGAACACTACGCACGATCATTGTTTCTATTGCGCACGACCGCCAACGATATTGCGCACGACCACCAGTCGTGCGCCGCTGTTCGTGCACAATTAACATCAATTTTATGAGTTCTGTTTCGACTAGTGCGCACGACCACCGAGGATAGTGTGCACGACCACCGGTCGTGCGCCAATGGTCGTGCGAACATGGTATTTTATAAATTTCTTACATTGCAGGCTCCACCCAGGCAGGCGCACGATCACAGAACTCCAGCGCGCATGACCACTGGTCGTGCGCCACTGATCGTGCGCACTATTTATTCCAGCGCCTATAAATTGACCTGCTCGCGAATTAGGTCGGGATCTTCTGCATTTCTCTCGCCCAGCTCCACCGTTCCGCCCATTTCGGCAGGTGTCCGCCCCTAGGCCCCCTCCATCATCCAAGGGCTTCAAGGAGGAGATTCTACACTCATCTTCATCGCCAAGGAAGGATTTCTTCGCATCGGACGGGGCCGGATTGTAAAACGCTGGAGAAGACGGGTCCATTGGGAGGTGTGACAGCCCTCCTCTACCCCGGACGATAGTTGGGACCGAGATAGGACGCAGATTGACAACCTGGTGCTTCCTACCGTGAATCTACAACGAGCCTCCAGATTCGTTCGTATCTCTTGCCTTTTTCACTTCCTTATGTTGATGTAATGTTTGTAATCTCTATATTTTGATGATGTATGCTATGAACTATGCTTTGTAATGCTTATTTCATTTATTTGGAATTATTTAGTTCATATGTGTTAATGAGGTGCGTCGCCATCCATTTTCCACTCCACCACCGTGTCTGGTGCCGCACTAGCAACTGCTAGTGGCGTGCTTGTCGACGAGGTGTTTGCGACCCTCATTCCGTTAGCCTACTCGTCCATCCGCCTATCGAAGCGTGGCATCGCGGCCCGTGTAATCCATCCCGCTTAACGAAGCAGCGCGCTCAAGGCCTGCATAGTTCGATTCTGCTTGCCTACTCCTCCATCCGCCCTTGCGACGCAGCGCGCTCAAGGCCTGCCAGGTCTCCATCCCACCAAGCGAAGCATTGCATAGCGGCATTGCATAGGAGTAGTTGATAGATTTTACTTTATTTCCACAATCCAAAACCCCCCGTTTCCGCATCCATCCGACGTTAAGGACTTCGATCTCAAGTCCTACCTCGATAATAAACTCCACCTTACTGTGTTCCTGATGAGTCCTGATCATATACACTTTTATGGACTCATCTGGGCCATTTATTTAGTCATTTCACTGCACTTTAGCCCTGTTATAGTTCATATTGATCAGTCTATGCTAGGTGCACTTCTAGGCCCATTCTGGTGTAATTTCGTATCTATCTTTGTTATTAGTTTTCTTGCGATGTTAAGTCCCACTTTCAGTGGCTAGACTGGTGTCGTACGCTGGAATAGGTGTCGTGCAGGTGTTTCCGGTACAATTCTGTACAGGAACACTGCGCACGATCACCGGTTCTAATGCGCACGACCACTGGTCGTGCGCCGCTGATCGTGCGCACTTAACCTTATTTGCTGAGTTCTGTTTCAAGCAGTGCGCACGACCATCTACGATAGTGCGCACGACCACCGGTCGTGAGCCACTGTTCGTGCGCACTTATCATCAATTTTATGAGTTCTGTTTCGGCTAGTGCGCACGACCACCTACGATAGTGCGCACGACCACCGGTCGTGCGCCACTGGTCGTGCAAACATGTTATTTTATAATTTCTGCCTTTGCAGGTTCTGTCCAGGCAGAGCGCACGATCACCGAATTCTAGTACGCACGACCACTGGTCGTGCGCCAATGACCTTGCGCACTGTTTAATTCCAGCGCCTATAAATAATGCTGCTCGCGAATTAGGTCGGGAGATCCGCATTTTTCTGCCATTTCTTGCGCAGTTCCGCCCAGTTTCGCCCCTCCATCGTCGCCCACCATCTAGAGGTGCTCCGGGCTTGTTCTTCACGCCAATCTTGAGCCGGAGCTTCCTCTCGGCCTCCTCCTTCATCCAAGAGATCCAAAGGAAGACCTAGCCGCCATTGCCATCAAGCAAGAGGAAGTTTGCAACCTCTACTGGATCGTGACACGAAGAAGACGGGTTCATTGGGAGGTGTGACAACCCTCCTCTACCCCGGACGCAGTTGGGACCGAGCTTGGACGCGGATTGACAACCCGGCGATTCCAACCGTGAATCTACAACGAGACTTCGGATTCGGTCGATTTCTTGCCTTATTCTTCTCTTATTGATGTGTATATGTTTTAGATCTCATTATTGTGATGAAGTGGCACTTAAACTAGTTGTATTTCTATTTATTTCATGTCTATGTGAAATATTTGTTGTTTGAGTTGCTTGAGGTGCGCCCCATTCCATCCTCCATCCCGCCGTCACGTTCGTGTGCCGCACTAGCAATTGCTAGTGGCGTGCTTGTCGAAGAGGTGCTTGCGACCCTCACTCCGCTAGCCTACTCGTCCATCCGCCTACTGAAGCGTGGCATCGTGGCCCGTATTCCATCCCGCCTAACGAAGCAGTGCGCTCAAGGCCTGCACTGTTCGATTCCGCTTGCCTACTCGTCCATCCGCCCTTTCGACGCAGCGCGCTCAAGGCCTGCCTAGTCTTCATCCCGCCAAGCGAAGCATTGCATAGCGGCATTGCATAGGAGTAGTTGATAGCTTTTATTTTATTTTCCAAAATCCAACCCAACTCCCTCGCATTCCATCCGATTTAAGGACTTCAATCTCAAGTCCTTCCTCGAAACCTAACTCCACCTTACTCTGTTCCTCAAGAGACCGACACTCGGGGATTTTCCCCATTATTATTACTTGCGCGACCGGTGCACTTGCCAAATCATCGCATCAAGTTTTTGGCGCCGTTGCCGGGGAACACAGTCGTGTGAGTTTTCTGGAGAGGGAGAATCTGAGAGAGAAGCCCTTCCATTTGTTTATCGCATCTTTTATTTTATTTCTGTTCTCTTTATTCCATTTTCTTGTTTTATAGTAGGTTGCTTTAGTAAATTTTTGTTAGGTGTAGTATTTCGCACAATAGTGTTCTTCTTTTTGAATCGTTTTATCTTCGCACTATGTGGGCACATCTTAATTTCCGTTGTCGTTGGTGTGGAGCTACCTCCCACTCTAGTGATGAATGCCCTACGGAGAATAGTAGGCATAATTCTTATAGCCCAGCATATCGAGCACCAACTTCGTCTGGTACTTCATATGGTGCGCGTAAGTCTTATGGCTACTCTGCTGAGCCTTTACCGTCTTACTTCTTTTCGGCTTCAGCACCCGCTGTGCCAAAGAAGCCCGCTAGGCAGTGCCGGTTTTGTCGGAGCACTGATCATGTCTTGAAGGACTGTGCCGAGTATCTTCGCCAATTTGACGAGGATGACGAACCGGATATCCGGATCGTCCCAACTCCTAACTCTGGCGGCACACCTTCAACATCCGGTTATGTGTCTTTGTCACCTTGACATCTTGAAGGGTATGGCATGGACATGGTCACCGGATGTGCGGCTGATCTATGCACCGACACTGCTGAGCCTATTCTCCATGTGCATCCACCACCTCTAGTGGATTCGATTCTTTGTGAGGAATTGGTGCTCGACTTTTATCCGAGCACCACTCCTCCCCCTGTTGTGCATACTACACTCGTCTCTGATGACATTGTTGATGATGTGTCGCAAGAGGAGGCGGTTGATCTTAGTATTGTGCCTACTCCTATGGAGGAGGACAACCTTTTTGGTGAAGAGGAGTTTTCCCCAGCACCGGTGGAGGAAGTCCAAATCCTAAGCTTGGCCACCGTTGATCCCGCCGAATCTTGTAGCATTGATGACAATGCAAACATTATTTTACTTACCCAACCTGATGGGAGTGAGACCGGGACCACTCCCCCGATTTTTGATTATTTATGTTCTTCGTCTTCTTTATTTCTTGATCCCCTTCTTTCTTCCGAGCCTGTGCAGGTTGAGTCTTTACAGGTGCCCCAGGAGGACTTGGAGCTTTTTGCTCAAGTCAATGATGAGAGTATCCTCTCATGTGAGGAGGTTTATTCCCCCTCCGTTGAGGAAGCTCCACTCATTGCCTTTTCCTCCTGCCGCCTCCCTGTTGACGATACCTTGCTAGGCAAGGATGTGTTTTATGAGATGAGTGAGGACCAGGCCTCCTCCTTTTCTTACATTCTCTACCCTCTACCTGTGAGGAGCAGGTATCTATATTTAGGTAGAGGGGTGACTGTTCTATCACCGTATCGGTACCCGCAACCGACACGGATATTAGACCAGTTACCTGTCCACTTCTTGATGCAGGACGACCCGACCCGACCCGGTCGGCGGATAAACACCGGCTCTCGGAACACGTTCAAGCACGTCCGCTCCCTAGGTCTGCAGCCCTAGCACCCCAACCCGTCTCCGCGCCTATTCTCAGCGCAGCGGGTTGTTGAGGCTGGGGATCGAACCCCAGACCTCCTTGATAAGAACCTCTCCTAACAGGCCTTATCACCAACTGACCTGCAGGTCAGTTGGTGATAAGGCCTGTTAGGAGAGGTTCTTATCAAGGAGGTCTAGGGTTCGATCCCCAGCCTCAACAACCCGCTGCGCTGAGAACAGGCGCGGAGACGGGTTGGGGTGCTAGGGCTGCAGACCTAGGGAGCGGACGTGCTTGAACGTGTTCCGAGAGCCGGTGTTTATCCGCCGACCGGTTCGGGTCGGGTCGTCCTGCATCAAAAAAGTGCACTTTTTTGATGCAGGACGACCCGACCCGAAACGGTCGGCGGATAAACACCGGCTCTCGGAACATGTTCAAGCACGTCCGCTCCCTAGGTCTGCAGCCCTAGCACCCCAACCCGTCTCCTCGCCTGTTCTCAGCGCAGCGGGTTGTTGAGGCTGGGGATTGAACCCCAGACCTCCTTGATAAGAACCTCTCCTAACAGGCCTTATCACCAACTGAGCTTTGGTGATAAGGCCTGTTAGGAGAGGTTCTTATCAAGGAGGTCTGGGGTTCGATCCCCAACCTCAACAACCCGCTGCGCTGAGAACAGGCGCGGAGACGGGTTGGGGTGCTAGGGCTGCAGACCTAGGGAGCGGACGTGCTTGAACATGTTCCGAGAGCCAGTGTTTATCCGCCGACCGGGTCGGGTCGGGTCGTCCTGCATCACTTCTCCTTCCATAGGCCCATTAGCTAGAACTCTTAAAGTTTAAATAAGTCTTGCTGGGATGACAATAACCCCAGTTGTTATCTTCTTTTCTGCATTTTTATTTCATCTAATCATGTTTAGTTAGTAGTATTTTCTTTTCAGTTTTCTTTTGTCTTTTGTTTTTGCGGAGCTGACCCCTGCAGGTATCTTCTCTGGATGGCGGATGCTGCAGCTTAGTCTTGGTTTAAATGCCAGTCTTCTGGTATGCTCACTTGCTGAGCATTGGGTACTCTCTTCCCCTATCCTTTTCTGATTTTCATGTCATATATAATGCGGATTGTTTAGTTTAAGTCTGGGGGAGAGTAGTTTTGTTTACCCGCTCACGTGCACTATTGCACTGCATGCTAGAAGATTTCATTTAAAATGTTTTGTTTATTTTCATTGCACACCACATCACCCACTTGAGCGCGTACTCATCTGTTTGCTTGCTCTATTGTGAATTTAATTCTTCTGCTTATTTGGGAAAGTCTAGGTGATGGCTTAGGACTATGTAGCAGAGTAAAATGTTGACTCTAGTAGTGCTCCTAGTCGAGTGCTCAGTTGCATAGAAATTTGTGTAGAGTAGACTTCTCTTTATACTTATGGTTTTATATTTTTCTTATTAGTGTAAATGTTGTTTACTCTACTCAAATGGTGAATTCGGTGGAATCAAACGGTGACATAGGGATGTGTGTAAACGATCGCTAGATTCATATTGCTTGAGTCGGGAGAAAGGAGAATCTTTCTCGGTGACTAGAACTTGCCCCAAGCGATTCTTAAAGCATGGGTATACGGTTAGTCAATTGTGTGAATGTGATATAGGCCATCATCTTGGCCCGGTTGAGCCTTTGTGCCATTCCTATCATCATTTCCTCGCTAGCCCAGTTGTGCCTACCCCATTCTTTTGGTTCAGCCCCACTATTGTTCACTAAAGCCTAAACTCCAATCCTAGTTGCACACCCAAAAAGCAAGCATTTTGTTTAAATTTCAAATTGGTGGTGTTGATTGTGGTAGTACATTGTGAAAATGTGGTTGTGCATCTTTAAAAATTTGCTGAAATTGTTAAAGAAAGAAAAAGAAAAGAAGAAAAAGATTTGAAAAGAAAAAGAAGAATGAAAAGTTTAATTGAAAAAAATCTGTTTGAGATTTATATTTGGGAGTAGGCGGTACACACACCCATGCGTCTAAGTCTAAGTCTGGGGGTGTGGTGCATCCGCGTGTTTTGTGGCCACTTGGATAATGTTATGCATTTGCTCATTTGGGTTTAGTATTTGAACCATCGTCTTTATCATTGTATACCTCACCTAAACCCAAGCCCCATTTAAAACCTAAAGTCCTATTGATTCACGCATTTGAGTCAAACTAGTGCCGTGGAGAGAATGTGACCGGGCAAGCTTATGGTCACCGACACTGATGGATTTCAGTGGAGTTTTTCCCGCATCCCGATCTTCAGCAATGCTCGTCTCGGCGCTTAGTTTACTTTCTCCGTATGCATGACCGAATGATTCACCGTTGTTCACCATTTTGAGTAGTTGTAATATGCTTTTACTCTTTTAGAAATATATAAACTGTTTTTATAATCAGAAATCTTTTCTACTATTTTCTTTATGCACGTGAGTATGCGACTTCACATGGTACTCTGTAGTGTAATCATTAAGCCATCTACTGTTCTTTCCTAGTTCGCTTAGAATTTGTTTGCTCGGGACGCGCAAACAGTTAAGTCTGGGGGTGTGATGAGTCCAGATCATATACACTTTTATGGACTCATCTGGGCCATTTATTTAGTCATTTCACCGCACTTTAGCCTTGTTATAGTTCATATTGATCAGTCTATGCTAGGTGCACTTCTAGGCCCATTCTGGTGTAATTTCGTATCTATCTTTGTTATTAGTTTTCTTGCGATGTTAAGTCCCACTTTCAGTGGCTAGACTGGTGTCGTACGCTGGAACAGGTGTCATGCAGGTGTTTCCGGTACAATTCTGTACAGGAACACTGCGCACGATCACCGGTTCTAATGCGCACGACCACTGGTCGTGCGCCGCTGATCGTGCGCACTTAACCTTATTTGCTGAGTTCTATTTCAAGCAGTGCGCACGACCATCTACGATAGTGCGCATGACCACCGGTCGTGAGCCATTGTTCGTGCGCACTTATCATCAATTTTATGAGTTCTATTTTGGCTAGTGCGCACGACCACCTACGATAGTGCGCACGACCACCGGTCGTGCGCCACTGGTCGTGCGAACATGTTATTTTATAATTTCTGCCTTTGCAGGTTCCGTCCAGGCAGAGCGCACGATCACCGAATTCTAGTGCGCACGACCACTGGTCGTGCGCCGCTGATCGTGCGCACTTAACCTTATTTGCTGAGTTCTGTTTCAAGCAGTGCGCACGACCATCTACGATAGTGCGCACGACCACCGATCGTGAGCCACTGTTCGTGCGCACTTATCATCAATTTTATGAGTTCTGTTTCGGCTAGTGCGCACGACCACCTACGATAGTGCGTACGACCACCGGTCGTGCGCCACTGGTCGTGCGAACATGTTATTTTATAATTTCTGCCTTTGCAGGTTCCGTCCAGGCAGAGCGCACGATCACCGAATTCTAGTGCGCACGACCACTGGTCGTGCGCCAATGACCGTGCGCACTGTTTAATTCCAGCACCTATAAATAATGCTGCTCGCGAATTAGGTCGGGAGATCCGCATTTTTCTGCCATTTCTTGCGCAGTTCCGCCCAGTTTCGCCCCTCCATCGTCGCCCACCATCTAGAGGTGCTCCGGGCTTGTTCTTCACGCCAATCTTGAGCCGGAGTTTCCTCTCGGCCTCCTCCTTCATCCAAGAGCTCCAAAGGAAGACCTAGCCGCCATTGCCATCAAGCAAGAGGAAGTTTGCAACCTCTACCGGATCGTGACACGAAGAAGACGGGTTCATTGGGAGGTGTGACAGCCCTCCTCTACCCCGGACGCAGTTGGGACCAAGCTTGGACGCGGATTGACAACCCGGCGATTCCAACCGTGAATCTACAACGAGACTTCGGATTCGGTCGATTTCTTGCCTTATTCTTCTCTTATTGATGTGTATATGTTTTAGATCTCATTATTGTGATGAAGTGGCACTTAAACTAGTTGTATTTCTATTTATTTCATGTCTATGTGAAATATTTGTTGTTTGAGTTGCTTGAGGTGCGCCCCATTCCATCCTCCATCCCGCCGTCACGTTTGTGTGCCGCACTAGCAATTGCTAGTGGCGTGCTTATCGAAGAGGTGCTTACGACCCTCACTCCGCTAGCCTACTCATCCATCCGCCTACCGAAGCGTGGCATCGCGGCCCGTATTCCATCCCGCCTAACGAAACAGTGCGCTCAAGGCCTGCATTGTTCGATTCCGCTTGCCTACTCGTCCATCCTCCCTTTCGACGCAGCGCGCTCAAGGCCTGCCTAGTCTCCATCCCGCCAAGCGAAGCATTGCATAGCGGCATTGCATAGGAGTAGTTGATAGCTTTTATTTTATTTTCCAAAAGCCAACCCAACTCCCCCGCATTCCATCCGATTTAAGGACTTCAATCTCAAGTTCTTCCTCGAAACCTAACTCCACCTTACTGTGTTCCTCAAGAGACCGACACTCGGGGATTTTCCCCATTATTATTACTTGCGCGACCGGTGCACTTGCCGAATCATCGCATTAGTTCCTTTGAGATCGATACTTGGGGATTCATTCCCATTTTATATTACTTGAACGATCGGTACACTGTCGTTTCGTGCCGCATTCTTACTACCGCCTATAGCGGTGTGCTAAGATTCGCGCATCAAGTTTTTGGCGCCGTTGCCGGGGAACACAGTCGTGTGAGTTTTCTGGAGAGGGAGAACCTGAGAGAGAAGCCCTTCCATTTGTAATTGCATTTCTTTGTTTTATTTCTTTTTATTCCATTTTCCTGTTTTAATTAGGTTGCTTTAGTAATTTTTGTTAGGTGTGGTATTTCGCACAATAGTGTTTTTCTATTTGAATCGCTTTATCTTCGCACTATGTGGGCACATCTTAATATCCGTTGCCGTTGGTGTAGAGATACCTCCCACTCTAGTGATGAATGCCCTACGGAGAATAGTAGGCATAATTCTTATAGCCCAGCATATGGAGCACCGACTTCGTCTGGTACTCCATATGGTGCGCGTAAGTCTTATGGCTACTCTGCTGAGCCTTTACCGTCATACTTCTTTTCGGCTTCAGCCCCCGCTGTGCCAAAGAAGCCCGCAAGGCAGTGCCGGTTTTGTCAGAGCACTGATCATGTCTTGAAGGACTGTGCCGAGTATCTTCGCCAATTGGACGAGGATGACGAGCCGGATATCCGGATCATCCCAACTCCTAACTCTGGTGGCACACCTACAACATCTGGTTATGTGTCTTTGTCACCTTCACATCTTGAAGGGTATGGCATGGACACGGTCACCGGATGTGCGGCTGATCTGGGCACCCAAATTACTGAGCATATTCTCCCAGTGCATCCACCACCCCTAGTGGATTCGATTCTTTGTGAGGAATCGGTGCTCGACTTTTATCCGAGCACTATTCTCCCCCCTGTTATGCATACTACATTCGTCTCTGACGACATTGTCGATGATGTGTCACAAAAGGAGGCGGTTGATCTTAGTATTGTGCCTACTCCTATGGAGGAGGACAACCTTCTAGGTGAAGAGGAGTTTTCCTCAACACCGGTGGAGGAAGTTCAAATCTTAGGCATGGCCATTGTTGATCCCGCCGAACCTTGTAGCATTGAGGACAATGCAAACATTATTTTACTTACCCAACCTGACGGGAGTGAAACCGGGATCACTCCCCCGATTGATTTTTATTCATGTTCTTCTTCTTTTTTATCTCTTAATCCCCTTTCTATATCTAAGCCTGTGCAGATTGAGTCTTCACAGGTACTTCAGGAGGACTTGGAGCATTCTGCTCAAGTCAATGATGAGTGTATCCTCTCACGTGAGGAGGTTGATCCCTCCTCCATAGAGGAAGCCCCACTCATTGCCTTCTCCTCCTACTACCTCCCTGGAGATGATACCTTGTTGGGCAAGGATAGTTTTGGTGAGATGAGTGAGGACCAGGCCTCCTCCTCTTCTTAATTTCTTTTCCCTCTGCCTGTGAGGAGCAGGTATTTATATTCGGGTAGAGGCGTGACTGTTCTTTCTCCGTATAGGTACCCGCTACCTACACGCATATTAGAACAGTTACCTGTCCACTTTTCTTTTCATAGGCCTATAAGCTAGAACTGTATAAAATCCGAATAAGTCGTGCTGGGATGACAATAACCCAAGTAGTTATCTTACCTTTTCCTACATTTCTTATTTCATCTTGTTTAGTTTAGTTAGTAGTATTCTTTTTTCAGTTTTCTATTTTCTTCTGTTTCTACGGAGCTGACCCCTGCAGGTATCTTTTCTGGATGGTGGATGCTGCGGCTCATTTTATCTTACACGCGTCTTCTGGTATGCTCACTTCTGAGCATTGGGTAATCTCTTTCCCTAGACTTCATTTTCAATTTTCATGGTTACATCATTTATGTCTATTGCTTAGATTTAGTCTGGGGGAGAGCCGCTATATGTTACCCACTGCACGTGCACATCTCATTTGCATACTAGAAGTATTTTAATTTCAGATATTTAGTTATGTTCAATTGCATTGCACACCACTACACGCACTCGAGCGTGCACTTAGCTGTTGGCATGTCTTGAGCCGAACTCATTTCTTTTCGTGTGATTTGGAAAATCACTGTGCTGGCTTATGATTATGAGGCAGAGTAAATTGTTGACTCCTGTAGTGTTCCTAGTCGAGTGCTCATGTGTCGCTTAGAAATTCGTGTAGATTCAATTTCTTTTTAGGCTTTTAGACTATGTTTTTCTATTAGCGTAGATATTGTTTACTTTACTCAAAAAGTGGTGAATCCGGTGTGAATCAGACGGTAGCATAGGAATGTGTGTAGGCGGTCGTTAGCCTTGTATTGCCCGAGTAAGGAGGAAGGATTATCTTTCTCGGTGGCTAGAACTTGCCCCAAGCGATTCTTGAAGCATTGGCATAGGATAGTTCTAGTGCGTGAGAATGACGTAGGCCATTATTTTGGCCCGGTTGAACCTTTATTTCACGCCTTTCGTCTACCCTTGCTAGCCCCTTTGTGCCTACCCTTTTCTTGATTCAGCTCCACATATATCTCACCAAAGCCTAAAAGCCTAACCTAGTCGCACACCCAAATCTGAGCTTTAGTTGTAGTTTTATTTACATTGTGGGGGTGTTGATTGTGGTGTTTATTATGTGAATCTGTGGATATGCTCATTTGAAAATTTTGCTGAAAGAAATAAGACAAGAAAAAGAAGATAGAAAGAAAAAAAATATGAAAAGGAAAAGAGAAAAAAAGAAAAATGAGTTTTATTGAAAAATCATGTAGAAAAATTATGTATTGGGAGTAGGCGGTGCACACACCTATGTTGCAAAAGTCCAAGTCCGGGGGTGTGGTGCATTTGCATTCGATTTTGGGGCGCGGGTAGTTACTTTTAAAGCTCATTTGGGTTATGTGTTATAAGCCATTTTGTTTATCATTGTTTACCTCACCGTAACCCAAGCCTCAATTAAAACCTGGAAGTCCTACTGACTCACGCCTTGAACCAATCTAGTGTCATGGGAAGAATGTGACCGGGCAAGCTTATGGTCACCGACACTGATGGATTTCAGTGGAGTTTGTCCCGCATCCCGATCTTGAGCAATGCTCGTCTCAGCGCTTAGTTTACTTTCTCCGTATGCATGACCAAATAATTCACCGTTGTTCACCATTTTGAGTAGTTGTAATATGCTTTTACTCTTTTAGAAATATATAAACTGTTTATATAATCAGAAATCTTCTCTACTATTTTTCTTATGCACGTGAGCATGCGACTTCGCATGGTACTCTGTATTGTAATTTTAAGCCATCTACTTTTCTTTCCCCGTTCGCTTAGAATTTGTTTGCTCGGGACGAGCAAACTGGTAAGTCTGGGGGTGTGATGAGTCCCAAATATATACACATTTATGGACTCATCTGGGCCGATTTTCGAGCCTATGCACAACATTTTAGGCACGTTTTCGCTCATATTTGTTATTCCATGCTATGTGCACTTCTAGGCCCGTTTTGGTGTTATTTCTTGTTTATCTTCGTTATTAGTTTTCATGCATTGTTAAGTGCCACCTTCAGTGGCTAGATTGGTGTTGTATGCTGGAACAGGAGTCGTGCAGGTGTTCCCGGTACAATTTTGTACAGGAACACTGCGCACGATCACTGTTTCTATTGCGCACGACCACTGGTCGTGCGCCGCTGATCGTGTGCACTTAACCCTATTTTTTGAGTTCTGTCTCGGACAGTGCGCGCGACCACCAACGATATTGCGCACGACCACCGGTCGTGCGCCGCTGTTCGTGCGCACTTAACATCAATTTTATGAGTTCTGTTTCGACCAGTGCGCACGACCACCTACGATAGTGCGCACGACCACCGGTCGTGCGCCACTGGTCGTGCGAACATGGTATTTTATAAATTTCTTACATTGTAGGCTCCACCCAGGCAGGCGCACGATCACAGAACTCCAGCGCGCACGGCCACTGGTCGTGCACCACTGATCGTGCGCACTGTTTATTCCAGCGCCTATAAATTGACCTGCTCGCGAATTAGGTCGGGATCTTCCGCATTTCTCTCGCCCAGCTACGTCGTTCCGCCCATTTCCGCAGGTGTTCGCCCCCTAGGCCCCCTCTATCATCCAAGGGCTTCAAGGAGGAGATTCTACACTCATCTTCATCGCAAAGGAAGGATTTCTTCGCATCGGACGTGGCCGGATTGTAAAACGCTGGAGAAGATGGGTCCATTGGGAGGTTTGACAGCCCTCCTCTACCCCTGATGATAGTTGGGACCGAGCTAGGATGCGGATTGACAACCCGGTGCTTCCTACCGTGAATCTGCAACAAGCCTCCGGATTCGGCCGTATCTCTTGCCTTTTTCTCTTCCTTATGTTGATGTAATGTTTGTAATCTCTATATTTTGATGATGTATGCTATGAACTATGCTTTGTAATGCTTATTTCATTTATTTGGAATTATTTAGTTCATATGTGTTAATGAGGTGTTCCGCCATCCATTTTCCACTCCACCACCATGTCCGGTGCCGCACTAGCAATTGCTAGTGGCGTGCTTGTCGACGAGGTGTTTGCGACCTTCATTCGGTTAGCCTACTCGTCCATCCGCCTATCGAAGCGTGGCATCGCGGCCCATGTAATCCATCCCGCTTAACGAAGCAGCGCGCTCAAGGCCTGCATAGTTCGATTCCGCTTGCCTACTCGTCCATCCGCCCTTGCGACGCAGCGCGCTCAAGGCCTGCCTTGTCTCCATCCCGCCAAGCGAAGCATTGCATAGGAGTAGTTGATAACTTTTATTTTATTTCCACAATCCAAAACCCCCCGTTTCCGCATCCATTCGACGTTAAGGACTTCGATCTCTAGTCCTTCCTCGATAATAAACTCCACCTTACTGTGTTCCTTTGAGATCGATACTTGGGGATTCATTCCCATTTTATATTAATTGAACGATCGGTACACTGCCGTTTCGTGCCGCATTCTTACTACCGCCTATAGCGGTGTGCTAAGATTTGCGCATCAACTGGACTCATCACCTACTCGACCTTCTCCCCGTTTCAACATAGCTGATCACCCCCATCCACCGCCAGCCCGAGCAGCACTCTTCCCGACGGCCACCTCCCGATTTTGGGCCGTCCACCCCCGTTACTTGGCCGGCCACTCTTGCTCCGGCGTGACGTGTAGAAGTCCACCGAGGTTTCTCTCCATCCGACGTGCATTCCGGTGGAGCCGTGAAGAACGAGCCGGGCTAGTGCATGCTTGAGGATAATCCCATCTCAAGCGGGGTAACGAAAATTTCTACTTGTGAGAGATCTGTGTTTTCTTGTTAATTTCTTGTGGCAAACTCGTGGCGTGATCTTCGTAGCTTTGAAATTTTATCGCGGTTATCTTTCTTAAGATATTACGTGCATCATCGTTGCTTTTCTCTTCGAAGAGGCTTGGCGAACCTCGACTTTTTGTTGGGAGAGTTCTACCATTTTCCAATCGATATTTTTGGTAGACTCTTTTGGTACAACGCATAGCTCGATCGGACGCGAACATTCGTCCATTTTGCTTGATCGGATCTCGGTTCATCACCAACGGTTCGGTCTCGACGTGGAGTGGCTACCGTTCATTGGCTAAAATTGATAAGAAAACTCGTAACGTGTGCTGCGTTTAGCCTTGGTGCTGTGTTATAGTTAAGACGTTGAGAGGGTAACGGGTGCGGATCCGACACGAATGTTTGGAGAGCCCAAGCCTGCATCAATTTGGTATCAAAGCGAGGTTGTGTTGATTTCTCAATCGACACCATCCTTTTGCTTTGTCGTTGTACGTCGACCTCACTTGGTTGTGCACGTTTCGTAACAAAAGTCATAGCCGAAATCTGAATTTTTTTTTTTGAAATCTGTTCTGTCAATAGTACAAAAACAAAATTTTTTTTTTTTTTTGCAGAAAATTCCAAATTTCTTTTTATATTCTCCTTATTTTTCTAAGAAAAAAAAGTCTGAAAGGTGTTTTCATTTGGGTAATAGATAAGTGTCAAAAACAAAAAAAAAACAAAAAAACATCTTTTATCAACTTATCAGGTCAAAATTTCTGTTTGAGTGTTCTACACAACCACGCACTTGAGTGTGTATGCGTACGAGACAAGGTATGGAGTATCCCACGTCCTCCTCTCAAATGTCGGACGGGCGGGGCATGGGTCACGATCCAACACCGATTGATGAACTCCGCCAGGAGTTTAACGATCAGATGACGGATATCCGGGAGATGCTGCATGAGATAAGGATATCCCAACGGGCGCCTCACAATACTGCAGCCCGCCCACGCGAGGAGGGAAATATCCATCATAACCCTCATAACCCCAATAACCTGAATCCCGAGCAAGCCCCACGAGCACTGTATGAGTTTGATATTACTCGAGCCGTGCGGATTAAACCGCCCTCATATGATGGGTTGGGTGACCCTCAAGTCTTCTTAGATTGGATCACAGAGATTGAATGCTACTTTCAGTGGTACAATCTGAACGATGGGGATAAGGTGCGCGTCGCTCGAATGAAATTGTGGGGTAAAGCTAAGACGTTTTGGCTAAATGAGGAACGACGATTAGCCGCGGAGGAAGGAGGGGCACCCGTCGGGTGGGCTGAAATGAAGGCCATTCTGACTACTCAATACGTTCCAACCTACCATCGAACCCAAATGTTTGATGAGTTGGCGTCCTTAAGGCAAGGAAATAGATCGGTAGCTGAGTACATGGGCCTTTTGAAGGACATGATGGGTAGGTGCGATGTTAGAGAAATGCCCTAGATCACCCTTTCACGATTCTGTAAAGGGCTAAACCCTGATATCCAAGGAAAACTCCTCCGTTACGGGCACACTGATTTAAGCACTACCTACAATGCTGCGTTGGATATTGAGCGGCACCTTGCTCACAAATCTAAAACCCATGCTTTTCAAAAAGGCAAGTCCATCTTAGGACCCCCACCTATATCCACTCATAAGGATAAGGGCACATTCCGGTCCACGGATTCAAATTCTGTGGTCATTACGGCTAGGAATGCACGAAACCCGGCCGGTGAGAGAGTACCGGTGGGCAGGATTAGTAAAACTAATGCTACTTGCATTACTTGTGGGATTCAAGGGCACTACGCTAGTGAGTGCCCCACTAAACCACGACCTCTAGCTCTGCTAGATACTACCGATGAACTCGCCGATATCGTATATGAGACCGGGGAGGAAGGAGTGCCGAGTGACTTAGAAGATGATAGCAATTTGATGGTCCTGAGATGTATTCTGGCCACACCACGTGCGTCGGAGGAGTACAATCGGACCAACATTTTGTCGTTAAATTTTAAACGCGGTGACAAGTGGTGCAAGCTGATTATAGATAGTGGTAGCTGCATGAATGTCATTTCAGAGAATGTCGTCACACGAATGCATTTAGTCACTGAGCCGCACCCTAATCCGTATAAGATAGCGTGGGTAAACAAAACGTCTATAGCGGTCTCTAAGCGTTGTTTAGTGCCCCTTACGGTGAAGACCTATGTTGACAACGTATGGTGTGACGTCATCCCCATGGATGTGTGTCATGTCCTTCTTGGCCGCCCGTGGCTTTATGATTATGACGTGACCCATTTTGGACGACCAACACCTACGAGTTCAAGTTTAATGGCAAGACCATTATCTTGAAACCCACACCGCCTAAGGACCCATCGAATGTTTCCAAAGACACAAGTGTGTCCGCGGAAAAGAAAACAATAAGCTTTATAGGCAAGAAGGAGTTAGAGCGCGATACTTTCTTGGATGGCGTTATCTATACCTTAGTATGTCTACAAGTTAAGGAAGATTCACTCTCCTTAGAAAATTAACCATTAACTCTACGAACGCTATTGGAAGAATATAAGGATGTCTATCCGTTAGACTTACCATATGAGTTGCCACCCATGAGGGAAATTCAACATGAGATTGATTTTGTCCCGGGCTCATCTTTGCCTAATCATCCCCATTATCGGCTTAATCCCTCCGCACATAATGAATTACAAACGTTAATTTCATATTTATTAGCTAAGGGATTTATTCGCCATAGTAAAAGCCCATGTGCCGTCCCTGCACTTTTGGTACCAAAGAAAGATAAATCGTGGAGATTGTGCGTAGACTACGGGGCGATAAATAAAATTACTGTTAAATATAGGTTTCTTATCCCTCGTTTGGACGACTTGTTGGATATGTTAGCAGGAGCCACCGTCTTTTCAAAATTGGATCTTAAAAGTGGCTACCAACAAATAAGGATACAGGAGGGAGACGAATGGAAAACGGCGTTTAAATCTAAGGATGGGCTCTATGAGTGGATGGTGCTTGGAGAAGGGCTCACTAACGGACCAAGTACATTCTCTCGGTTGATGACTCACGTATTTAGACCCTACTTGGGAGTATTTGTTGTGGTGTACTTCGATGACATATTAGTGTTTAGCTTCACGATGAAGGATCATGAATCACATTTAAGGACAATTCTTACCACACTGCGCAAAGAAAAATTATTTATTAATCTTAAAAAGTGCGCATTTGGAGTGACTTCCGTAGAGTTTTTGGGATACATAGTGAGTTACGAAGGTATCCATGTTGATCCTAAAGAGGTTCAAGTTATTAGAAAGTGGCTGGAACCACAAAATATCTGGGACGTTAGAAGTTTTCATGGATTGGCTACATTCTATCGATGGTTCATTCGAAATTTTAGTAGTATCATGTCTCCAATCACTGAATGTTTGAAAAAGGGTGAATTTGTTTGGACCAAAGCGGCCACTCATGCTTTCCAAACGATTAAGGAACAAATGTCTGAAGCCCCACTACTTAGGTTGCCAGATTTTAGTAAGGTGTTTGAACTATCATGTGACGCATCTGGTGTGGAAATTGGAGGAGTGTTAAGTCAGGAGGGACACCCGATAGAATACTTTAGCGAGAAGCTTGCGGGCCCTAAATTAAATTATTCTAATTACGATCGTGAGTTCTATGCCGTGATACGTTGTCTCCAACATTGGCGACACTATCTTATATCAAAAGAATTTGTGATTTTGTCCGATCATGAGGCGCTAAAATTTGTAAACTCACAAAGCAAAATCAGCACTCGACATGCTAAATGGGTCTCCTACCTTCAGGAGTACACATTTATTATCAAACATCTTAAGGGAAGTCAAAATCGCATAGCGGACGCCCTTAGTCGCGTGTCCTTGCTATTATCCACGATGGAGGTGAAGGTCGTTGGATTTGAACGCATTAAGGACGAATATGCGAATTGCCCGGACTTTAAAGACATTTATTTATCCGCTCAGGACGAGGTACCCACTACCATTTCCGCTTACTATATACGTTACGGTTATTTATTTAAGCATGCCAAGCTTTGCATTCCCCGTTCGTCCCTCCGACAATTTATCGTTTGGGAATCGCATGGCGACGGATTAGGTGGTAACTTTGGGCGTGACAAGACTATCTCGTTAGTGGAGGATAAATTTTATTGGCCCAGTTTGAAGTCCACCGTACATAAGATTGTTGAAAGTTGTCGTGTTTGCCAACTAGCTAAGGGTAACAAGACCAACGCCGGACTTTACAACCCACTTCCGATTCCATCCATACCATGGGAGGACGTTAGTATGGATTTTGTGTTGGGCCTTCCCATCACTTTTAGACGACACGATTCCATCCTCGTGGTAGTAGACCGGTTTTCAAAAATGGCTTACTTCATTGCGTGTAGTAAAACAAATGATGCATCACATGTCGCAAAATTATATTTTAAAGAGGTCGTTGGGCATCGGGGTATTCCTAAAACCATCGTGACTGATAGGGATGTCAAGTTTACAAGCTATTTTTGGAAGACATTATGGAAACTCATGGGAACCAGGCTTATGTTTTCTTCGGCCTACCATCCCCAGACGGATGGCCAAATTGAGGTGGTCAATCGTAGTCTAGGTAGTTTGCTCTGGTGTCTCGTAGGAGATCACAAAGGTACTTGGGATCTCATCCTTCCCCACGCTCAGTTAGCATATAACAATTCCAAAAATAGGTCCACTGGGTTATCACCAAATGAAACTGTGCACGGACATAAGGCACCGGTGCCACTTGACTTGATTCCGTTACCTCCATCTTATAAGTCAAGCCAGTTTGCACAAGATTTTGCCTCTCACGTTCATAACTTACACACATTCAGGATGCGTTAGCCACACAATACTCATCGTATCAATTTCACACTAACAAACATAAGCGAGCTTCTACCTTGAAGGTTAGTGATTTGGTCATGGTACGACTCATCCCTGAACGGTTGCCCTCGGGCACCATAAAAAAGTTGGCCAATAGGCGAGCGGGCCCCTTTCGAATTTTAAAGCAATTAGGAAAAAACGCATATCTTTTGGAGTTACCCGTTGATTGGGGAATTTCCCCTATTTTCAACGTTTCGGATTTAACGCCATATAGTTCCCCGCCACTTGAATTAATTGCTTCTCCATTTGTTTCCACTATAACTTCTAATGAGTTGGGGGGTGAGCTTGTGCCTGGATCGCTCTCTTCATCGGTTCCCACTGGAGGTGCGTTGAATGTTATTGATGAACCTTTATTTCCTTCTTTATCTAATGCTTTTCTGAGTTTTCCCCGAACCACTTATGTGCCAGACAGGATTATCAAGGATGAAGTGCTTTCCTCTCCTGAAAGGTGACCATCGCCGCTACTTGGTCCGTTGGTGTGATCGTCCGGCCTCCGATGATTCTTGGCTACTTGATTCAGAAATGGCTCTTTTGGATGATGATCTTCTCCGACGCTACAACTCATTGGTGATGAGTAATTTCGAGTGGGGGAGGATTGATGGCGTCGACAGCCCGCAACTTGAAGACCTTGGTGCCTCCACGCTGACGGATGACGGCCCGCAACACGAAGACAATGGTGACGCCATGCTTATGGATGACGGCGCCACCCCGACCAAGGACTTTCATCATGATGAGCGCCAACGCCGCTACAACTTTCGTCCGCGGCGCAATAATATTTAATTGATAAATATAATTATCATATTATATTTATTAATTAACTAGTTTCAAATTTTATGTTTTATGCTAAAAACAATTTATATGTGTTTTGTTTTAGTTTTTCATTTGGGCTTCATATAGCCAAACTTTGTTTGTGTAAGCCTATAAATAGGCATGTGGTATGAGGGATTATTAACGCGGATGATAAAAAAAGCTTGAAACCCTAAAATACTCTCTCTCTCTAAGTATTTCGGCCAGCCCCCTCCTCTCCTCTTAGCCGCCAACATCCTCTCCCCTTCTTCCACGTTTTGCTCTTCTCCCCCTCTAGCCGAGCAGCCCTATACCCGACCACCTCCTCTCTTCAACAACGCCGACCACCATCTCTCTTCGTCAGCCCGAGCAGCCCACTATTCGACCTTCTCCCCGTTTCAACACAGCCGACCACCCCCATCCACCGCCGGCCCGAGCAGCACTCTTCCCGACGGCCACCTCCCCATATTGGGCCGTCCACCCCCATTACTTGGCCGTCCACTCTTGCTCCGGCGTGACGTGAAGAAGGCGATCGAGGTTTCTCTCCATTCGACGTGCATTCCGGTGGAGCTGTGAAGAATGAGCCGGGCTAGTTCATGCTTGAGGATAATCCCATCTCAAGCGGGGTAACGAAAATTTCTACTTGTGAGAGATCTGTGTTTTCTTGTTAATTTCTTGTGGCAAACTCGTGGCGTGATCTTCGTAGCTTTGAAATTTTATCGCGGTTATCTTTCTTAAGATTGTACATGCATCATCGTTGCTTTTCTCTTCGAAGAGACTTGGCGAACCTCAACTTTTTGTTGGGAGAGTTCTACCATTTTCCAATCGATATTTTCAGTAGACTCTTTTGGTACAACGCATAGCTCGATTGGACGCGAACATTCGTCCATTTAGCTTGATCGGATCTCGGTTTATCACCGACGATTCGGTCTCGACGTGGAGTGGTTCCCGTTCGTTGGCGTAAAATTGATAAGAAAACTCATAACGTGTGCTGCGTTTAGCCTTGGTGCTGCGTTATAGTTAAGACGTTGAGAGGGTAACGGGTGCGGATCCGACACGAATGTTTGGAGAGCCCAAGCCTGCATCAAGCTCCTCACGAGATGGATCAATGGAGTGCACATCTAGTGGAAGAGAAGGAGAAATCTTATCTTCGGAAGTGGAGTGCCAAAGAGATGTCAAAGGAACTATATGTTCAAATCTTGCCTCATCCACAAGCGTTGTAAGGAAATCATAATCTCTTATTGTATGTAATACTATTTCTATATTACAATTGCTTCAAACTACAAAGCGAAAAATTAAGAAATTGAAAAATGCTAATTGCAAATTGCGCTTAGAAAATAAAGGTTTAAAAGCAAAAGTTAATGAAGAATCAAAATTTGAGTTATCTCGGTCTACCCATGACTCCTTAGTTGAAAACATTACACCTTGTGTAGAATATAATGAATTAAAAGAAAAACACAAGAAACTTGAAAAGGAGTTTATTTTTGTAAAAGAACAAAATGAAATATTATGTTTAGAAAATTCATCTTTGAAAAATGATTGTGCTAAGTGTAAAGACTATAAAATTAAAATTAAAGAAATGGATGAAACATTTGAAGATATAGAAATAACTATCAAAATCATATTGAATCAAGTGTTTCCACTCTTAAAAATAGCACAATCGCTAATAATAAAGCTAGACATAATTTAAAAATTAAAAATAATGAATTAAAAACTAAAATCAACTTGCTTAAGGAAATCATAAAGAAAAATTCTCAAAACATACATTCTCAATATAATGCAAAATCCAAAAGCAAGTTGAATATGATTTCTCAAAAGTTGAATAAGTCAAACAATGGAAATAAAAAACTTCAAAAGGTTGAAAATGAAATTCCAAAATACAATCATCATTATCATTTACAACATCAATCATCTCCCAACATAAAAAAAAATGTTCACAAATTTCCTATGAAAAATACTTTCAATAATCATTACAATTATAGTCATAAAGATAAAGATAATCACAATGGAAATTTGAAACATAAAAATAATATTAAACCAAGATTTGAATGAAGGCTCAAAGCTAAACACGAAATACTAATTCCACTCAAAAAGGCTGATTCATCAATATCTCCCCAAAAGCAAACACGATGTATTTGGGTACCCAAAGGAACTGCCTCACCCGGTCCTCTTTGGAAACCGAAATCTCTCATTTGTTAGTGGCCTATCATTCGCATGAAGTAGAAATCAAGTACAAATAAAATATCATTACTCTACTTCATGATATACTAAACCTTCTCCTTGTTTGTTTATTTTCTTTTTGTTGAACTAACATGGTATGATTACTTTACATAACTTGTGATATGACTTTCTCATATTAAGCCAAAGTTCATTAATAAAACAAATTGAATAAAATTGAATAAATAGTTATATCATTTTTCAAGTGATCTAGTAATCCTTTTTATTTTCATCCCTCTAAATCCATTACCTATAAAAGTCTCCTATCATCATAAATCAAACTCTAAATTTGTCATATGATATTATTAAGACTAATGAAATAATTGTCGAAATGGATTTAAAAGGTATTTTAGGAGTCTTAGGCTAAACATACAAAATGCGCAAGTTTTGCTTATGTATTTAATAGCCCCTAATATGTTTAATCATAATCATGAATAATTGGAATTGAAAAATTGCAAAAAAACATATGTTTTTAAACAAAAACCAAAATTAAATTTACATAAATATGCGAGATTTTGACGCAAACTTCAAACGATCATAACTTTTGATCCGCTTGTCCGATTTTCGCCCATAATAACTTTTTGGAACGAGGTCGAGAAGATCTATGCAATGACAAACCAGCTTTTCTCATTTGAGTTCATTTTCACCCTTACAACTGCCAAAACTCTACTCCGTTTAGAAGTTATCTTAGTTTTTCCTTTTTCGACAATTTGTTTAAGGGATTGTACATCACATGCTCCTAAGTACCATTACAATGACCTTAGAATCAACCTTATACCTATTGAAAATAACTCACAAGATTAAATCACATCATTCTAGTTCTATGAATAGTTAGGTTGAAGCTCCATGTTGAATATATGCAAATCTATTATATGCTTCACATAATATTGCACCTTGTTATCATAACTTTTCATCTAGCATCTTCACTCACTATAAAATGTCTATGCTAGTTATATCATGCCATGTTATGCGAAAGAAAAATTGAACAATGAAAGTTTGAAAGTCAAGAAAATTATATATAAATATATATATATATATACATTGTGGTTAATAATCAGAAATTCAAAGTGAAAATTTACAAAAACTTTTCAAAATAATAAAAAATATTTTCTCATTATATTCATTATTCACCTTACAATCTTTGTCTATGATATTTTGAAAATGTTGAATATGAATGGTTCCACATACTTCACCTACCTCATTATGAATAATTAAGCATGAGTACCTAAATTTCAATGTGATAAAATTAATGATCATTCAAAATCAAAAGATATTTTAAATTAAAATATTAAACATAACTACAAAATATCATATTTGCTTCCAACATATGGTTATGATTATTATCATGAATTAGTTGATGTGTGTGCATGTATCTCATCTCTATGTAGACCCTAGAACCAACTTTCATCAATTCATTCTTGGTCTATAAATTGAAATTCTATTTATTAAATACATGCAACATCATCACTATTAATCCTATGGCATTCAAACTCATCATTCTTGCATTATCAATTAATAAATATTATCACTCATGCTAGTTGTCTAATAATGCCATAATGAATCCATCTTAAAGTAGAACAATTAAAAGTTAAAACTCATAATAACAATGTTGCTTTAAAATATAATTAGAAATCAATCTCCCAAAAAAAGCCATAATTTACAAATTGTTTCCATAATACAAAATGCTTAGGATGTCCATGATCATTCACCAATTTTATGTGTCTCACAATTGCGAGGGTGTAGGATTGTGTGCATTAGAATACCTAACCTCTAAGTCATGTCTTGTCCTTAACTGGGGAGGGTTCTAGTGGGGCCTTGCGAGGCACTAAGGGGAAAGAGTGCTAGGTTGAGCGTTCTCTACTGTGTGCATATGGGATTAACACCCCATCCTACGGCATGTGTGCAGCTCCTCATGCTCATCCGTCACTTAGTGCGGGGCTAGTGTGTAGACAAATATTTAGGGTATTATAATCTAGGACATACCTATATCATATGTTTTGCGTGCACTCTTTATGATTATATTATTCATGCATTCTTATTTTGATCGAACATGCTTATGTTGTGTTTTGCATATTTTATCATTTTTGAGCTCTAATGATCTTGTAAAACACAAATATATGAAAACCAAATAAAAATATAAAAACCATTTTTGAACAAATAAAACATGCTTAAATAGCCTTCTAATCATTTCCAACTTCTCTAAAATTTCTACACAAAGAAGGTCTATATACATACTACCTATTCCAAAGTTTTTTTTTAAATCTCAAAAAACAGATTAATGTTTGGGCGTTAACTAGTTAACGTCAGGCTTTTGCCTTTTTGACCAAATTGAAATTTTGCTTTCTCTTGCATATTTCTGGTATTTTTCTATTGATTTTTCTCAGTTTATTTTGTCTGATTTCAAATTATTTTGTTATTAATTTTGTTGTTTTATTCCAAAATACAAAAAAATTCAAATAATTCAAAATGATCAAAAATATGTTTTAATTATTTATTTTCTTTAACTCTTTACAAAATTATGGTTTGGCTATAAAGCTTCACAAGAGCAAACAACTTTGTTATTTTGTTTCCAATGGTCAAAAATGATTTTGGCATACTCACAAGGATTTTCTTCAATGTCTAATTTTAATTTCAAATTTTCAAAACATTGTTTTTGTCATGCCTTGACCTTAATCTGATTATGTGCAATGAAATTGTCTATAGATAATTGTGTATGATTGCCTAGCATGCCTTTAAGTATGAGTAATGCTTTATGTTAATCAATGATTCATACACTCACTATTTTGGTAATCTACATGTGCTAATAATCTTAGTCCTGCATGATTGTGTAGTGTAATAGTTTTAACTCATTAAGTTGCATGTCTAAATTACCTTCATCATCTTTTAAAAAATAAATTTCTTGCACACATAGAAGTGTTATTTCAAAATTATAAATGTTTGCGATAACAAGTGAATTCGGAGACTTTTGGGCCCAAAAAAATTAATTAATAATATGCCAAAGATAACTCTACCAAGCACTAATCACCCTTCTAATAAGTCTTAATGAGCATTGTGAGTTTGAGCACCTTGGAAAGAATTGTAAAGTGTCTTGTGCAAACATATTCATTTTATCACTTCTATTTGTACACCGGATCACTCAAAATAAAAATAAAATTTTTATAAAAATGCTTATGTGATCCCCCAAGCAATAGTTCGCTCCCTGATAAGTCTTAATGAGCATTGTGTGGGCAAAGCACCTTGGTAGTTGTACTTATGTTAGGTGCTTTCAAATTTTATTCTAGTTGTGATGTGTGAAAGTAATTATAAGATTACAATCTTAATGTTGTTGTTACTATTTCATTACATTTGTCATGTATTTTGATTATTTCACTTGTATACTTTTATTAAAACAACTTTTGTACACATCATTGATTTTCATAAAGCTTCTACTCATGAGAATTGGGTCCTAATGCAAAATTACATAATTCTCTACAAACTTAAGTAAAAGTTCTAGATTGCAATGCATGATTTCTACAATGTTTTCTTTAATTGAAATACGAATTGGTTACATTGTAGTTATTATCTTTCTGAATATGTTGATTCATGCTTGCCTATTTGTTATGAAAATTCTTCAAAGTTAAAATGCTCAAATGTGAAGAATCTAGATATATTGTTGAAATTGTCAAACTATCACAAAAATACTACTCTTAATTATTTTGTTTTTATTTTTCCGCATTTCTCTTTTGGTCATGTATTTCATTTACCATGGTGTATCATGCTCACTTCTTAGGTCTTTCTTCATTTGTGCTTGTCAAACAATATTACATCTCTTTCAACAAGTAATATTCTTCTTTAACAATTAATTTGAAAAGCAAGTGGTAGAGTTCCTTTGGTAACTTCATGGAATGATGTTCTTTCACGCTTATCATATATTTTTTCCGCTGTGCTACTCTTTCCCTTAGCTCGATCATGACTTACTTTATGTTTACACAAAACTCTAAATCCTCTCTTAGTTATGTCCCAACTTTTGTCTTCTTTATTCTAGTTTTGTTTCACTCCACCCTCTTTTGCGAATAACAAAAAGGGGAGAATAAAATGATAAATCATAAGCAGTAGGATTCACTAGATTAAGGGGGAGCATAAATCTAGTCTATGGGTGCATACACTAAGGGGGAGCACTTTAGTAGGGGGAGCACAATGTTAAATGAACTATAACTCTTATTATTATTTCTATGATTGCTTAGTGTCATCTATCCTTCTAAAAACACTCTATGATTGCTTCGTGTCATATATCCTTCTAAAAACACATATCTTATATGATTATGATTTATCTTTATTGGATTTGTTATTATCAAAAGGGGGAGATTGTTGGAACATGGTTTTCCGCATCCCTTTTATTTGAGAATAACATATCCTAATTGTATTTTATCTTGTTTGCCATTGTGTTTTTAGCATGCAGGTTTGAACAGATATGACACCAGGTTGCTGCAATATTGGTCTGGTACAATCCACAGGCAGAAAGATTGAAAGATGTCTAATGCCAGGCATTAGGACATAACATTGGGCGTTAGAGATCGATGGGATGGTCTGCCTATCGATGGGATGGCTAGCCGATCGAAATGATGGATTACCGACTAAAAAAAAGAGAAAGAAGTTTAACGCCAGGCGTTAGGACTTAACTCTGGCGTTAACGATTGATGATTATGGCAAGGAGGAATACAACCGTGATTGAAGGAGCATTTTGGGAATGATTTGACTAAACGTCCGACGTTAGAGATAACGTCAGCATTAAGGTTGCCTAAAATGAAAGTTTCCAAAGATGTAGAATCTCCTTCCTGTTTTGAAGATCCGAGCCATCAAGTTATTTCTATACTGATTCAACGCCCGACGTTAACTCTTAACGCCGGCGTTAGCTTCCAATCCTATAAAAAAGGTGGATTTCATCTTCTCCAACCACTAATTGAATAGAGCCCTATTCAAGCACATAAAAACTCTGAGAGGGCCGTATTTCCAGACCAACACTTCTCCCACTCAATTTCAAAAGGAGGAATCGAAGGAGGCTTGGATCAACATGCTAACTCAATGCGAAGAACGCATGCTTGGACTTCAACGATCTTCAGCGAATCTTTGGCGTCTCCTTCAGATTACCTCATAGGGAGTTTCATATTTGTCTTTTGTATTTGTCTTTTGTATTTGTCTTTTATTTTTATCTTTGTAATCAGTTCGGAAATTCGCCTCGTGTTGGCAACTAGGTCTGGGTAGGACTTAGGGAGTAATTCGCCTCGTGTTGGCGACTAGGTCTAGGGAGTATATCTAGGGGGTGCTAGAGGCCTTTCTGGGGATAGGAAGGTTAGAGCGGCTTGAGGCCGTATCTGGGGAGAGATCGGCTAAAGCCAACTGGTTCGTGGGGATACGAGTCGGTATAGAAAATGAAAAGAATATTTCATATTTCACCTTCGATTTCTAGCATCATAAAAATCAGATTTTGTAATCAATTTTATAAATAATAATCATGTCTTTTCTTGTTTAATAAAATTGAATTAATTTCTAATTTCATTATCTCTTTACTTTTGATTTAACTTACTTCTACCAAAATATCAAAAGTTTTCTATTAAAATTTAAAGTTTTCTAAAACTCTTATTCACCCCCCCCCCCTCTAAGGGCGCCTCAAGATCCAACAAGCAATTGTCTAGACAAACCGCTGAGACGGGCTCCATACTGTTGAGATGAGCACCATGTCGTTGAGACGCTAGCACTGGCGGTAGCGATTGTCTAGATAAAACACTGAGATGAGCTTTATGCCGTCGAGATGCTAGCGTTGACGCCAGCGCTGGCGCATGCGGTAGCTGAACCGATGGGATGCGTATGGGATCAGGTTTGGTGGAATAAATCAAAGCCAAGGAAGGCCAAATGCCTTCCCAATTGATGGGGATTCATTCCCCCCATCAATTTGGAGAAGTTTAAGAGGTCTTCCAACTCACATGGGTGATGAATCTAGTGGTTTTTAGGGGTGGCCGAAATTTCACCAATAATGGTGTTGATAGTGTAATCTCAAGCTTTGCCTCTTCCCCTCTCCAAATTGGCTCCTTAAAAATCCTCAAGGGGTGAAGGGAAAGAGTTTCCCCCACTTTCCAGAAGAAATCGAGCCTCTACACCCATATCTGCATGGAAACAAATGCTCAATGACCAACAATGATGGACCGGTGATCGGCACGGCTACAAGCCACCACTCAGGTCCTCCCTCATCACTCTTCAAAGTGGGTAGATCTCATCATGTTGGCCGCAAGGTTTGGTGCCAATTGGCCTTGGATCTGCATGGCCGAAAGCTTGGATTTCAAGATTTTTCCTCCACCGTAAACATCCCGTTCCGGCCACCTCCGGCCGGCCAACCAACACCAATCGCCGGCCACCACATCAACCGAGGTGGTGGTGGCATTGGCCGACAAGGCTGGCGCTCAGGTGGCTGTGAAATCGAGGGAGAAGCTCGCCCAGGTAGGGACAATCTCGATCATTGGCTAACATGAGAAGATTATTGGATGCCCTCCATTGCAGCTTCAAGATGTGTGCTGCCAGATATCATAACACACTCCAAATAATTAACTTGGGTCATTTGGATGAGCATTTGAAGTCCTTCTCTTTTTATCCATCATGTAGTTCAAGTGGTCCGCGTATAGTGAAAACATTGAATTAAGATAAGCGTGTAGGTCTTACTTGGGGAGTTACAGGAATTTGGTGCGCCCAGATTGATTGGGTTTTGGAAGGGGTCACCACAAGAAAGTAGGAGTAAGATGTATGGTTGACTAAGAGGCAAGAGTGTGCTTCGGATCAACGAAAGATCATCATTACCTTGAAGTTGAGTAAAACACTCTTAGGGTTAATTAGGGTAACATTAATAGTGGTTGGGTCAAGGGTAGACACCAACAAGAATAAGTGCCATGGAAAGGGAGCTTTGGGGTTCAGCCCATCATAGCTCCTAGTTCTGCTGCGAGCCCCTCATAGGGTAGTCCTCCGGAAGTCAATGGTTAACCCAAAGCTGTAGGAATAATTTGTTATGCAAGATTGACTTATTATTGCACTCACCCACATTCCATTGCTACGGGTGGTTAGTTGGTTTGGTCTTATGAGAAGAAGGCTCGGTGATTGTAGATACGGATGGGTTAGTCCGGTGAGCCGATGGCTCGGAAGGTTGTTGTAATGGGCAGGTTAGCCCGGGGAGCCTATGACTCGGAGATATATAGTAATCAAGATTGCATGTGCATAAAAGTGGTGGGTCTTTGGTATCGGCCGGTCATTCGCACCCACGTCGATACTTTAACTCGGCAAGTGTGGTTATCACTTAGCCAAGAAAAAGTTTGGTGGACCAGCCAATAAGAGTACGTTGGCGCTCCGTGGCTGTGTTCTTCGTGTTAAGGCATATGAAAGGTCTAGGTTAGGTAGTGTTAATACAAACCTAGAGGTGGGCGAGGTCCAAACCACCGCTTCTGTTTGCCACTACAGGGGTATCTTGAGAGTTTTGCTAGCTCCAAAAAGGGGGAACTAAAGGTCTGTGTGCATAGAGTCGAGTGCGTGTGTTGCACTTGTGTGAACATAACATTAATCAGCATAACACTGCATGTCATAGCATAAGCATTGCATTTCAACCCCTACCCTTATCGTATAAATTGGTATGGGACTTTTTGTACGATAGGCCTTGCTAAATGACACCTTGGTCTATAGGTCTGTATGGGCATTCCTATAAATCAAAGGTTACTTTTTTTACTTACTTCACTGTAGTTTGTACATATTTCAGTTATCATTCTTTACATGTTCTTTACCTTGCTTTACTTGTTGTTCTATATATATGCACACTCGTGTAGTGGTAGATATATATGTAGCTAGGTCATTCCATCTGCAATGTGTTATACCCCTTGCTGTCCTCCGCTTTGTCCTTCCTGCACGTTGCCTAGGAGCCACTGGGGGATGGTGTGAGGAAACAAAGCTTAGTCTTTTGCTAACGGCCGGTGGACCATATCATTTTAGGGGACCGAGGAGACGCAGCACCACCAGAGGCCGGTGCAGATGGAGGCGGGTCCGTCTAGCACAGGAGCACCTGTCTCCAGATTTGTGAGTGGTTACTAGTAGATTTTGATTCTGCGAGTGATCTTCAAGTGAGTACTTGATGTACTGGGTAGGAGCCCTTTTTATTGCTACCACTGTTATTCAGTGATCATCTGTGGACATCTATCATTATGATTTATATATTATGTGATGTGGACTGGAGCTTATTTTTGGTTCAATTATACTTTTCTTCTTCTCTGATCGATATTGCCGGCAGGATCGGCGTTTTAAAGTGGCGACCCTCCCGTGTGTTGGTGTCACTGCAAAGCGGCGGTTCTAGGCATAAGACCCAGTTTTGTAGCAAAAAAGGGGTCTTACAAACTGGTATCAAAGAGAAACCTCGATCCGAAGAAAAGAAGTCCACAAACCCTAGGCCACCCCACGCGAGCTTAGTTTAAGGACAAACTTGCAGCGGAAGTTATGGTGTGCCCATATGGGGAATCACATGAAAAAGTCCACCTTTAACTGAATCTTTTTAGACAAATCCCCTTACGAGTGTCAAATTTTCTTTTGTAGCCTGCGACGAACCCTGCCACGCAGCAGGGAATACCACCAGTTGTAAAGATCTCATTAGATAGTCCTCTAATCAATGAGTTAGACTCAACCCCATTAGGACATATGACTTACCATGACAATTTATTCCATGCCCTAGTCTGAAATAGACCGTAGGTATAAATTTGATTAAGGTGCGGGGATACCAAAAGAGGTTAGAGGAGGAGTATAACACGAGAACGACCACCTACGCCATAAACTCTGATGTCCCTACTTCACATACCAAGGATTAACCAAACTGATAGGACCGCCTTAAGGAGATTAACACATAAGCAGAATGGTAGGGGACTCGTAGACTCAACCATTGTACCGGTGACATGTTTACATTGAGACAACCACCATGACAAACACTGGGAGCCATCTAAGAATTCAAGTTCAAAAGAAACCCATTTGGGATTTGGTCACACATTGACCCTGATATGGTTGTCATAAAGGGTACTTTTAAGAATCTAAAGTGTGGGGTATATCAACAAGTCTCAAGATAGAACCCAAGTCTGAGGTTGTATGCCCTAAGGATTGTTTGCATACCTGGGAAGAATATAACATGGCGATGTCGAAGATACTTAGCTCAAAATAGATTGCGGCTTATCTTTTGTTTATTGGGGCTCACTTTTTTGTTTATTGGGCAAATTAGTTACTACTTGGGTTTCCCTTAGACCTAATTTAGAAAAGGTTGCGTCGTGAACATAGTGATTTTGAAGTCGATCTTATTCAATGATACTTGGGTGAAGATGAGATTCCGTAAAAGCACGATTTGGATATGGGAGCGGTTATATTCGCTCGGAAGATTTGGCGGCATTACCTCTACGGTGTCCATTGCAATATATTCTCAGATCACAAGAACCTGATGTACGTGGACACACAGAAGGAGCTGAACATCCGATAGAGACGATGGGTGGAGTTCTTATTAGATGATCAGTACATGGTGAACTACCACCTAGGGAAGGTGAATGTGGTGGCAGACGCGCTGAGCTGGAGAGCTACCACATCAGGGTCAGAGCCCCAACTGATGGCTTTGCATCTAGTGAGTATGCAAGAGGACATGCATATCACCTAGGTATCCTCGGATGACCCTGAGCTCTACGAGGAGTACTTAGCAATGTTGAGTACCTCAGATGACATTCGAGACCGCATCTGTGATGGAGCGAGGCGGGAAGCCAAGATGGAGCCTATATTCAGGGCCTTGGAGGCAGTCACAGATGGGGACTATTCATTTAAGGGCGGCCTGCTTTGTTTTCGTGGCCGAGTATACAAACCGACAAGAGGCAGGATTCGGGATGACATCATGATTGAGGCTCATTACAACAAGTATCCAGTGCATCTGGGTATCACTAAAAGGGTGACGGACTTGAAGAGGACCTTGTACTGGCCGGGCATGAAGAGGGACATCACTTACTTTGTGACCCACTGGAGTCTTGCCAGCTTGTGGAGGCGGAATGTAAGAGCCCGACCGGAACATTGCAGCCACTTCCTATGCCAGAGTGGAAGTTCGATGACTTAGCGATGGATTTTATAGATGGACTTCCCCGATCACATACGGGGAATGACTCGATATGTGTGATCGTCGACAGGTTGACAATGGTGGCCAGATTTATTTTGGTCAGGAAGGACACTCCAGTCGGTGATTTGGTATGAGATTTGTGGAGCAGTTTGTCCGATACCATGACATGCCTAGGAAGACCATGTCGATCAGGATGGACGGTTTACGTCCAATGAGTGGAAATCAGTCCCGACCTATTTGGGTACTCAATTGACCTTTAGCACATCATTCCACCCACAGATAGACGGAGAAACGGAATGAACCCACTGGACGCTAGAGGACTTATTACGCTAATGTATTCTAGACTGCGGAGAGCCTTGGGAGAGACTGTTGCTGATTATAGATTTTTCCTACAACAACAGTCATTAGTCCAGTTTAGGCATGGCCCCTTACGAGGCATTATACAGACGGAGGTGCAGGATCCTACTGTCTTGGATCCAGGATGAGGATCCTAAGGCACTCGGCTCATAGTTCGTGGAGGATACAGATGCTCAGGTAAGACTGATCCGCGACAGGATGTTGGAAGCCCAGAGTAGGCAGGCCAAGTATTACCATGCGGGGAATCATCTAGTGGAGTTCCAGGTTAGAGACCGGTTTTTTTTTAAGATACTTCTGATGCATGGAGTCTCGCGGGTACGTGAGCGGAGAAAGCTCAGTCCTAGGTATATGGGGCCTTACAGGATCCTGGAGCGGATTGACCCACTGGCTTACAGTCTGGAGCTGCCGCCGGAGTTAGCGAGATTGCACGACGTCTTCCATGTCTCCTCCCTTAGGATAGCTCTACTATGGTAGGAGCAGCAGATATCTATTGTAGATGGGCCAGTATCTACTGGTCAATCAGTTCACCTGGAGCCGGTACGGATAGACGACACCGAGATGCGAGTCCTATGATGCAAGATTGTCCCTCCGGTCAAGGTCCTGTGGAGGAATCATGGATAGGAGGAGCACACTTGGCAGCCACTGGACCTGATGCAGCAGAAGTATCCATAGCTCTGCACGTCAGGTATAATTTATTTCTTAAGGGATGTTGGATTCAATCACCAGCGGTAGAAACCTCGTATGCCTAACCTAAATTTTGGGGACAATTTTTATTTTTATGTATTGGGATTTGTAACATCCCCCCAAACAACTAGACCCCGATGATGGTTTTGTCATGACTAGGTCATGACAAGACCCTAGGAAGCACAAGGGATCATAAGACCTTAGAAAAGTGGATGAGGTCACATTGGTTTGCAAGTAGTGCATCCCAGTTTGTTTAGCTAGAACACCGCTACCTAGACAACATCTTCTTTAGACCAGGTGGTTTGAGACATTAACCGATTAGACCGGAAAAAGAATCAAGCCGCGTGATCTCCATGGGTCAGACCGCTCTCATCAACTGAAGATTGCCAGGGCTTAAGTCCCAAAGGGGCAAGCTGCGGATTCGGTCAGCAAACCGCCTGGGTTGCCAATTGGATCAAGCCAAAGTTTCTCAATCCAAGCCCGGTATAAACCAGAGGTCAAGACGCCAGTCCGCGCGACTTCCCCTTTATTTATTCTTCTTCATCCCGTCACCCCCTTCCTGATTCTCTTGTACCTGGGCAGGCGGTTATTTTAGCATCGGCCCATTCGGGCAGGTCCCCGAGCCTATAAATAAGGCCGGACGGCATTCCCAAGACACACACACTCGAATCCAGGAGCTCACTTGTTTGAGCTGCGGTCTCGAACTAACTATTTCTCGACTTGTCTGCCCGGACGGCTTCATCTGTAACCCGCCGTAACCGTTTCACCCTAATTAAAGGAAAGTCCATCATAAGAGTGGCATTCGCCGTGACGGGCAAATTCTGGCCTTGACCGCTGACAGCGGTCTAATCAACTTATATCATTAAGTCAGATAGTAACCGATAGCTTGCAACTCCTCATTTTACTTGCTTTTCAAGCAGTGATCGTGGAGGCGTATTTTCATCCACAACAGACACACGCGACTTTCATATCGCAAGCTATCGGTGAACACTCTGGCAATATGTCAGACCGCCAGTTCATCCACGGAGATCGCTCCGATCGCAGTGAAAACTCTCTATGGGAAGCACTGGAATAGTCCAGGCAGGAGGCCGAGCGGTCTCGTAAACAAACCGATCAGCATTTAGATGCCATTGGTCAAGCTCTAGCCCTTCTCACTGATCGGCTAACCGCTCAACAAACCGTGGTCAGCCCGGTTGTAACTTCGGCTCCACCACCACCTCCCTATACCATATCTCAAGCCGCCAACCCACAACCTCCCCGGACAACTTCAACTCCCGCCAGGCCTTTTATTGAGAGGCCGCCCAAGATTTTCTTACCTGGGTTCTCGAGTTCCAAGGTACGACTTCAAATGCATCTTGCCTCCCCTATCCGGCAGCCTACCCACCGGAAGCCACAGCCCATTTCGCCTATCCGGCGGCCTACCCGCAAGTAACCGCAACTACAATCCTCCCCTCTATGAGGATGCCGAAGAAATCTCTCCATTCAAGAATGAAATTCGGGGAGAGATGGCCCCATATAATTTCAGAGAACCACGTTTGCCGGCATATCATGGGGAGTCCGATCCGGCAGTACATTTGCAAGCCTTCGAGTCAGCTATTGCACAGAAGACTCTTATAGATGTAACCAAATGTAAACTTCTTGTCACGTCTTTTGACGGGCAAGCAAGAGAGTGGTTTTATGGATTACACCCCCAATCCATCGGATGCTTTGCCAAACTCAGGAGAGTGTTCTTATTAAGGTTCTCAACTTCCAAGAAGAGAAATGACGGTCCAGTGGCTCTTTTCTAGATCAAGCAGCGTGAAGGCGAAACATGGGGTCATTTTGTTGATCGATTTCAGAAGGAAATCATGGGAATACAGAATGTAGACCCAAAACTGTATCGAGTGGCATTGATTCATGGCCTGAGAGAAGGGCCATTAAAATTTGAAGCACAAATCAGAGAACCTAAAACTTACCAGGAAATGATCAGCTTAGCCAACATGTTTATTAGAGGTGAAAGGGGGAATCCTGGTTATATTGCTAAACTGCTTACCGATAAAGAACCATCCAGATCTTCTGCCAATCACCATCCATACCACCATCAGCAAAGACAAGATTTCAAACCCCGAGCTCAAAGGGGAAGAAATTTCAGGCATAAACAACCTCCATTTGGCCATCAACAGTTTCAGGAGCAGAAACTGTCGCTGGCCATCACGCCCGCTCCTTCTGTTCCGGTCGAACAAATAATGCCAGTGTATCTGCCACAATACACTGTGCTACCACCCCAAGTCACCCCATATGATGATTCACATGAATCTTTTACTCCCTTGAATGTAACAATGAACGAGTTTGTTCAAATTCTTCAGAAGAGGCCTGATTTCAAGAGGCCAGCTCCTTTGAGGTCTCATGTTTGAAACCGAAATCCAAACCTCTACTGTGAATATCATAAAGAGGGAGGGCATTTGACAGAGGACTGTCGGGCCCTTCGCTTGTTAATTGAGAAACTCTTGGGGGAAGGAAAGCTTCGGGGTCTGGTTTGGAAGGAGGTATCTGACAACCCTCCACTTCGAAGGCAAAAGATGTAGCTGAGATCAGTTAAGAATGCGTGGATGTTGAAGATATCGGCCATTATGATGACATTCATCCAACCAGAGAATGTGTAGAAGTAAATGATGATGGCCCTCTTGGCCATGTTTACTGCATTCATGGGGGAGCCGGGCCTGAATCCTCTAAAAAATCAAGTGTCGCCAGAGTATTCAAGCAAGAAGTGGCAGCCACTTCAACTTCCTCCCCGGAGAGATCAGTCGTCACTTTTGGTCAAGATGATCTCTCTCCAAACGCAAATCCTTTCGATGATGCCGTTGTAATCAAGGCCATCATTGAGAATTATACATTGCATAAGATCTTGTGACACAAGAAGCTACGTCAATCTCCTTTTCTGCCCAACTTTTGAAGCCCTGAAGACCGAGAAGCCTCTTCTTTCTACCGAATGGCCCCTCTACGACTTCTCGGGAGAGAAGAAGGAGGTAGAGGGATGCGTGAAGCTTTTGGTGACATTGGGGGGTATTACGAAGCTCGTCAACTTTATGGTAGTGGACGCTCCGAGCAGTTATTGTGCCATATATGGAAGGCCAATTCTGAATACTTATCGAGCAGTGGTGTCAACTTTCCACCTGGCTATCAAGTTTGCTGCAGAGGGGAGGCAATATCGGATCTGGAGTGATCCAAAAGTGGCTCGAGAATGTTATGTCAAAACAGTTAACATGATTATAGATTCTCCACTCACCGAGTCTCCAGTTGTTACCCTTGAAGTGGCCATGCCCCCAGAAGTTGCTGAGGAGAATAAGGACCGTGAAAGGGTTCACAAAGAACCTACCCAAGAGACCCAAGAAGTTCCCATTGCCTAGGGGAAAGGTAAGAAGTTGATTATCAATGCTGAACTGCCTTGAAAAGGAGAAGCTCAAGCTGATTACTTATCTCTTAGAAAATCTGGACATCTTTGCATGGTCGGCAGATGATATGCCTGGAGTGGACCCAGATATAGCCTGCCATCATCTCAACATCTCCCCTGAATTCAAGCCAGTTCAGCAAAAGAAAAGAGAAGTTGCAACCAAGATGGCGGTTCCTATCAGAGAAGAAGTTGCAAAACTTCTTAAAGCGGGTTTTATTTCTGAAATCCAGTACCCCACCTGGATGTTAAACGTTGTAATGGTAAAAAAGCCAGGGGGAAATGGCGTATGTGTGTGGATTTCACGAAACTTAATAAAGCGTGTCCCAAAGATTTTTATCCCTTGCCTCGGTTAGATATATTAGTTGATTCCGCGGTTGGATACTATTTTATGAGCTTTCTTGATGCTTTCTCTGGTTATCATCAAATTAAAATGCACAAACCCGATATCCCCCTTACGTCCATCATAACAAATGATGGGTGTTATTGTTATTTAGTAATGCCTTTTGGTCTTAAGAATGCGGGTGCAACTTACCAGAGAATGATGGACACTGTCTTTAAACAACAAAAATGGAAGAATCTCTAAGTATATGTCGATGATCTCCTGTTAAAAAGTAAAACTTTTTCTACGCATTTGGAAAACCTTGTAGAGACGTTTGCTACTCTACGAAGGTTCAAATTGAAGTTGAATCCATTAAAATGCGTCTTTGGAGCAAATAAAGGGGAAATTTCTTGGACATCTTCTCACCCCTGATGGCCTTGCACCAAATGCTGATAAGGTGAAGGATATCCTCGATATGACTCCTCCTCGCACACCAAAGGAAGTTCAACAATTAGGAGGAAGGTTGGCAGGCCTAAGTCGATTTATCTGTAAGTCTGGATATAAAAGTGCTCTGTTCTTTAAAATACTTCGAGGACGGTCTAAGTTTGAGTGGAACGAAGAACGCGACAATGCTTTCGAACACTTAAAGAAACAGTTGACGTCGACTCCTTTGATCTAGAGCCCTCGAGAAGGGGAGACATTGTTCTTATATTTAGGGGTCAGTCCAGACGCAGTAAGCTTCATCCTCGTTGGGGAGGAAAAGAAGAAGCAGTTTCCTATCTACTATGTTAGCCATATCCTAAAAGATGCAGAAACTAAATATTCGATCCTGGAAAAGCTAGCTTTAGCTTTAGTCATGTCATCTCACAGACTTTGCCCCTATTTTTAGGCTCATCCTATTCAAGTAGTCACAAATCATCCATTGAGGAGTATATTGGAAAAGCCAGATCATTCTGGAAGGCTGGCTAAATGGGCAATTGAGTTAAGCGAATTCAAAATGTCTTACATCCCAAGAACAACAATCAAGGCAAAAATGTTGGCAGATTTCCTAGTTGATACTACAGAAATTAGTCCAGAAAAAGCATAAAGATCTCTGCGAGAGCAGGAGTTGTCTTAATCAACCCAAATGGCATTAAGCAAGTGTTGGAGCATGCGTTTCGCACTCGTCCGGTTTGAGAATAACAAATCCCAAATGTATTTGATCCTATTTTTGATTAATGGTGTGCAGATAACAGGTGCAAGAATAACATGATTTCAATTGGAGCAAAATGACATTTTCCAGAAATTTGAGCTATCGGATTTCCGACAGTGCTATCGGATTTCCAACAGCGCTTTTATTTAATCTCTGCGCAATGGTTTGGAGCTATCGGATTTCCGATATCGCTATCGGATTTCTGACAGCCCATGATCTGCCAATAACGCCAGAACGTGCAGCGGTTACCTTGGCTATCGGATATCCGACAGTACTATCAGATATCTGACAGCCCACGTCTCAACCACGACCTCAACACGACGCAGAAACTTCGTTTTAGTGGGACACGTGGCAGCCTCTAGAGATATCGGATTTCGGCGACAGCGGCTATCGGACGGCGACAGCTCCTTTTTATTAAAAGGGCTCGAAACTTCGTGGAATTCAGTTCTTCAGATTTCTAAGCCTCCTTCCTGAGTGTTATCGTCCAGAGAGCTCCAGAGAACGAAAATCCCCATCCTTGAAGGAGAAAAGAGAGAGCGAAGCCGAAGTTTATACATGCATTCCAAGGAGACTGTCTCAAGGGATCTTCGCTGTTTTGGTCCAGAAATTCTAAAGGGGGTTTTTCATATTGTATTTTCATTCATTCACTTTTCATTTTGTAATCGTTGGAGAAATCGTCGTCTTGCGTGCGGCGTCTAAGTCCTTGCGCGGCTTAGGGGAAAATCGCTTCCTTGTGCGGAGCGTCCAAGTCCTTGCGTGGCTTGGTGGGAAATCGTGGCCTTGTGTGCTACGTCTAGATCTTGGGAAGATCTAGAGGATAGGCTTGGGCTTGGTCTTGGGAAAGACAAGTGATAGCCTTCCGATCCTTGGGAGAAGGATTGGTAAACCAAAATTGTAGAATTTTTTATTAACATAATTGTGCCTTGATCTTAAGCATTGTTAAGATCATTTTTATTGTATGCAAATTTCATGATTAATATAATTATGTCTTTTTCTTTAATTACATATTTGGTGGCATAATCTTTATCTTAGAAATTTGTTTTTGAATTATTTAAAAAAAAAAACACATTCTTTGGAAATTGTTTAGAAGTAATTTTTAGAAAAGTAAAACTTGTTTAAAAATTCTTAAGGAAAAATTATATTTCAAACACACCCTTATTCACCCCCCTCTAAGGGCGTCATACGATCCAACAAGTGGTATCAGAGCGAGGTTTCTCCAAAACGGTTTTACCACCGGGAGTAATGACGCACAACGATCACGCGTTCGTTGAGGGGCAAGGAATTAGTAGGCCACCACTTTTTACGGGCACAGACTATAATTATTGGAAGACACGTATGCGTTGTTTTCTAATTGCGCTAGATATAAAAGTCTGGAATATGGTAGAATCTAGTTACACTTCTCCAACATATGTTGTAGAAGAAGTAACTATGGATAAGCCCAAAGACAAGTGGGATGATAATGATAAATTAAAATGTAAGAACAATGCAAAAGCCATGAATGCTTTATTTTGCGCACTAGATCACACTAAATTTAATAGAGTTTGTGCTTGTAATACTGCATTTGAAATTTGGAATTTGTTAGAAATTACTCATGAAGGTACTTCGCAGGTAAAGGATTCAAAGCTATTTCAACTAGAGTCTGAATTTGAAAGGTTCAAAATGGAGGTAGATGAAGAGATTGATACGATGTACACACGATTCACAAAAATCGTGAACGACTCAAAGGTGCTAGGAAAGGTGTTCTCGAATGGAGATTTGGTAAGGAAAATCTTAAGATCACTTCCCCCGAAGTTCAATCCTAAAGTGACTGCAATTTCCGAGTCACATGATCTTAAGACTTTAAAATTGGAGAGCCTCATTGGGAACTTGAAAACTCATGAAGTTGAATTAAAAATTCAACAACAAGAGTATATGGAACCAAGGAAGAAGGGATTGGATCTAAGATCTATGAAGGAAGAAACTAGTGATTCTGAGGAGGATGAAGAAGTTGAGGAGAGCTTATTTGTTAAAAAGTTCAGAAAATTTATGAAAAATCCGGAGAGAAGGAATTCGTTTAAGAAGTATTTTAAGAAGGAGACATTTAGGAAGAAAAAAGGAAAGGAAGGCGATGAAGAGGAAGAGAGACCGCCACAGGAGTGTTATCACTGCAAGAAGTTAGGGCACATCCGAAGCAAGTGTCCAAAGTACTTGAAAGAACTTAAAGAAAAGAAGCACAAAGGGTCGAAGAAAGTGTTGAAGGCGGAAACATGGGATGATACTACTTCTGAGGATGGAAGCATTTCAGACTCAAGTAAAGAAGAGGAGGCCAACATATGCTTAATGGGAAAGAGCGTCATATCTGATGACGAATGCAGTGTCCAAAGCGACACTGAGGTAACTCCTCCAACCTATGATGAATTATTCTCTGAATTTCTAAAGACTTGCAAATTTTTTGAAAAAAGTTTAAAAGATAATGATCTTCTTAAATATGAAAATGGAATTTTACTTAAAGAAAACAAAAAATTGTTAAATGAAATTAAGACTATTGGAAAAAGAGATATTTCTTGCCAAGAGTGTGATCACTTTTTGGGAAGAATTAATGAACTTGAAGAATCTCTTTCCAAATCTCATTCTACAATAAAAGTACTTACTAAAAAGAATGAGATTTTAGAGAGAGATCTGAAATCTTCAATTTCCAAAGTCCATGAGGGAAAGAAATCTTTTGAACGTAGATGCGTAAATCTAGTATACGAGAATACAAAAATGAGAAACCAGATTCATGACTTAATACTAGCCATGAAAAAATTTGGAATGGGCTGAAGATCACTGGATATGATCTTAGGATACCAACGCCATGGATCTGGAAGGTTTGGACTCGGATACACGTCTGGAAGATGTCGCTCGGCGACAGCCACTGTCGCCAGCGACAGTGAAAAGTCCAGAAAATTTGTTTTAAAAAATTCTAAAATTAATGAATTATCAAATACTGCATCCTCATCCAGTAAAAGTCCAGAAAAGTTATACTCTTCTAAATACATTACTTGTGCCAAATGCAATAGATTTGGTCACACTACGGACTCTTGCTGGAAGGAAGGAAAAAGCAAAATTAAACAAATCTAGGTGTCTAAGGCTTCTACCTATACTATGGGTGGAACCACTTGGGTAACCAGATCTTTACTCACCTCTTCTTTCTAGGTGTGTTGGCAGGCTAAGGACAAAGAGGATGTGTGGTACTTGGACTCGGGTTGTTCAAAGCACATGACGGGCAATAAAGAGTTCCTTAGCCTGGAGATGAAGAAAGGAGGAGTTGTGACATTCGGAGACAATGGAAAAGGAAAAAATCATCGGCATCGGAGTTGTGGGTAACGAAATTTTTTCAATTTCAAATGTTTTATTTGTAGAAGGATTGAAGCATAATTTGATTTCTATTAGTCAATTATGTGATAAGGGTTTAAATGTTTTATTTGAATCTTCTACAAACTTGTGCAAAATTATTAATTCCAAAACAAATGAAATTGTTTTTACCGCACCTAGATGTCACAATGTATATATGATCAAATTTCTAGATTTTTCAAATTCTACTTTGAAATGTTTTTTATCAAAAAATGATGAATTAGATTTATGGCATAGGCAACTTGGACATGCTAGTTCCAAGTTAATTTCAAAACTTTCAAAAGATAAATTAATTAAAGGTTTACCTTTGCTAAATGGAAATTTATCTTCTTCACTATGTGTGCCTTGCCAAAAAGGAAAATTTTCAAAATCATCTTTCAAAAGTAAAAACATTATTTCTACCACTAGGACACTTCAATTAATACATATGGACTTATTTGGGCCAATTAGAATTTCTAGCTTAGGAGGTAGAAAATACACATTTGTTTTGATTTATGATTATTCTCGTTTTTGTTGGACTTTATTTCTAACCTCCAAATCCGAAGCATTTTCAGAATTTTCAAAATTATGTTTGCGTATTCAAAATAAATTTGAGTTAAAAATTAAACGCATACTATCAGATCATGGAGGAGAATTTGAAAATGAAAAGTTCATTTCTTTTTGTACGGAGTTAGGAATTAAACATGAATTTTCCGCTCCACGCACACCACAGCAAAATGGTGTCGTAGAGAGGAAAAATAGAACTCTTCAAGAGTTAGCTCGTACAATGTTATCTGAATTCAAATTACCAAAATCTTTTTGGGCTGAAGCGGTTAGCACGGCATGTTATGTAATTAATAGAGTAATGCTTCACCCTATTATAAAATTAACTCCTTTTTAATTAATTTTTAATAAACAACCAAATGTTTCTTATTTCAATGTTTTTGGTTGTAAATGTTTTATTTTGAATTCTAAAGATTCCTTAGGAAAATTTGATGAAAAATATGATGAAGGTATCTTTATTGGGTATTCTTCAACTAGTAAAGCTTATAGAATTTTTAATAAAAGAACAAAAATAGTTGAAGAATCTATTCATGTTAGGTTTGATGAGTTTGCTTCATGTGTAGAAAAGAAAATTACAGGAAAAGAAGATGAACTCCTTCCCACGGTGGAGAATGATGATGAAGAACTTGGAGAAAATGGTGAAGAAAAAGAAGAAGAAAGAGAAGGAGAAAGAGGAGAAGAAGATAGAGAAGAAGAAGAAAGAGAAGGATATGTGCCTCTAAGTGAATTGAGATTCTCAAAGGATCATCCAAAGGAGCTTATCATTGGAGATCCGCAAAAAGGGGTTAGTACTCGTTCATCGCTACATGTTTTATTTTCAAACCTTTGTTTTGTTTCTGAAATAGAACCAAAAGATGTTTCCACCGCTTTAAATGATGAATTTTGGTTTTTAGCTATGAATGAAGAACTTAATCAATTTGAACGCAATAAGGTTTGGAATCTTATAGAACGACCCAAAAATCGTCCTGTAGTTGGTGTTAAGTGGATTTTCAAAAATAAAATGGATAATGAATCTAGAATTGTTAGAAATAAAGCCAGATTAGTTGCAAAAGGTTATGCACAAATTGAAGGGGTAGATTTTGATGAAACTTTTGCACCCGTAGCAAGATTAGAAGCGGTTAGAATATTTCTTGCATTTGCTTGTTTTAAAAGATTTAAATTATATCAAATGGATGTCAAAACCGCATTTTTAAACGGGTATATAAAAGAAGAGGTTTATGTAGAACAACCCCCTGGTTTTATAAATGAGAAATATCCAAATTATGTTTATAAATTAGATAAAGCGCTTTATGGATTAAAACAAGCGCCTCGTGCTTGGTATGATCGATTAACTCAATATTTGTTAAAGCACGATTATAAAATAGGAAGTGCTGATTCTACACTCTTCATTAAGCAAACTGATCATGATTTAGTTATTTTACAAATTTATGTTGATGATATTATTTTTGGAGCCACTAATGAAGAGTTGTGTAATGAAGTAGTTCAAATTATGAAAAATGAATTTGAAATGAGTATGGTTGGAGAACTTTCATATTTTCTAGGTTTTCAAATTACACAAAAACATGATAGAGTTTTTGTATGTCAAACCAAATATATTCATGATATGTTAAAAAGATTTGGATTTGAAAACCTTAAGCTTGCAAACACTCCTATGAGTACTTCACTAAAATTAGGAAAAGATGAAAGTGGTGTCTCAATTGAACAAACCTTTTATAGAAGTATGATAGGGTCTTTATTGTATTTAACCGCATCTAGACCTGATATTATGTTTGCCGTTTGTTTATGTGCTAGATTTCAAGCTAAGCCTTCTCTCGTTCTACAGTCCAGAAAAATGAAGCACAATAGGGTTTGACTTGGTCCAAAGCCCTATTTATAATTTTTGCTGTCGCCCAGGCGATAGTGACTGTCGGATGGCAATAGCTAGATATCGAAAATCCGAGAACTCCCAAAAATTGACTATTTTTTTTTCTCACTAGTTTGTTCATTCCCTGTTTCTATACATGCTAATATGAGAATTTTGGTATCTTGCATAAAGTATTCTTCATGTGTTATTATTCATAACAATAGCTTAACATATGCTTATGATGTTCAATCTTACCATATCATTGTGATGACACTTTCATATCGTTATTAAGAATTGTTTTCGCATGCCTCTAAGTATAAGAAATTTTTTATCTATGACAATGAGCAATCACAAACACTTACTTTGGTAATGCATATTAATACAATTTATTCTATGCATACATCATGATTGATCGAATATAACAAAATACATTTCATAAATGTCACCTTCACCTTTGATACTTTGCACTTATTCCACTTTTACCATTTATGGCATGCAAGTGAATTCGGAGATCCTGAACATCTATGAATCCTCAAAAAAAATGGGAGGAAAATTCAATGCAAAACATTCTTTTTGCCCAACATGTTGAAAGAAATAAATAAAAATTGACAAGGATCATCCGCCAAGCACTACTTAGCCTCCTGATAAGTCTTAATGAGCATTGTGAGGTTAAGCACCTTGGAAAGAATTGTAAAGTGTCTTGCAAAAACAAAATGGTCCTTTTATGTATATTTGCAAAGTTTTTGGTTCATACGTATGGGCTTTATGTATATTTATGTTATGTTTAACAATTCCATGATCATGTATATTTTAAATATATTCATATGTATTCTTTCTCAAAGTATCACTATTATACTTCATTGTTATTTATAAAATTTCTTCTTATGAGAATTGGACAGAAACGATTCAATTTTCTATATTGCACTGTGTCTCTCTATGATCGTTAAAATTGAATCTCATCATGGTTAAGTTTATTTGATTCTATACATTATAACACATTACTAGAATGCTTAGATTCCTCTCCAAGATTACCTATCTCATTATCATATCACTTACAAAGCTTCCGCTAGTGTACTCCAACTTGTCATATATTCTTTCTCCATGACTACCATATCTTTGTAATACTCTTTCCTAGTCTATCATCTCTATATTCATCTTTTGCTAATATCAAAGGGGGAGAAGATAAAAAGAGATAAATTAAATCAACTAAATCACTTAAAATACTAAATTAATTAAGTAAGCATATATATAGGGGGAGTTTATATGCAGGGGGAGAATATTTTTAGAAGGAACTATATTAAGGGGGAGATCATATTAAGGGGAAGATCATGGAGATCTTAAGCTCACAACAATTGTACACACATAAGTACTTTTCACAAGGATTTATTCGATTTCTTTTTATAAGGATTTGTTATTATCAAAAGGGGGAGATTGTTGGAGCATGCGTTCCGCACTCGTCCGGTTTGAGAATAACAAATCCCGAATGTATTTGATCCTATTTTTGATTAATGGCGTGCAGATAACAGGTGCAAGAATAACATGATTTCAATTGGAGCAAAATGACATTTTCCATAAATTTGAGCTATCGGATTTCCGACAGTGCTATCGGATTTCCAATAGCGCTTTTATTTAATCTCTACACAACGGTTTGGAGCTATCGGATTTCCGATATCGCTATCGGATTTCCGATAGCCCATGATCTTCCAATAACGCCAGAACGTGTAGCGGTTACCTTGGTTATCGGATATCCGACAGTACTATCAGATATCCGACAGCCCACGTCTCAACCACGACCTCAACACGACGCAGAAACTTCGTTTTAGTGGGACACGTGGCAGCCTCTGGAGATATCGGATTTCGGCGACAGCGGCTATCGAACGGCGACAGCTCCTTTTTATTAAAAGGGCTCGAAACTTCGTGGAATTCAGTTCTTCAGATTTCTAAGCCTCCTTCCTGAGTGTTATCGTCCAGAGAGCTCTAGAGAATGAAAATCCCCATCCTTGAAGGAGAAAAGAGAGAGCGAAGCCGAAGATTGTACACGCATTCCAAGGAGACTGTCTCAAGGGATCTTCGCTGTTTTGGTCCAGAAATTCTAAAGGGGGTTTTTCATATTGTATTTTCATTCATTCACTTTTCATTTTATAATCGTTGGAGAAATCGTCGTCTTGCGTGCGGCGTCTAAGTCCTTGCGCGGCTTAGGGGAAAATCGCTTCCTTGTGCGGAGCGTCCAAGTCCTTGCGTGGCTTGGTGGGAAATCGTGGCCTTGTGTGCTACGTCTAGATCTTGGGAAGATCTAGAGGATAGGCTTGGGCTTGGTCTTGGGAGAGACAAGTGATAGCCTTCCGATCCTTGGGAGAAGGATTGGTAAACCAAAATTGTAGTATTTTTTATTAACATAATTGTGCCTTGATCTTAAGCATTGTTAAGATCATTTTTATTGTATGCAATTTCATGATTAATATAATTATGTCTTTTTCTTTAATTACATATTTGGTGGCATAATCTTTATCTTAGAAATTTGTTTTTGAATTATTTAAAAAAAAAACACATTCTTTGGAAATTGTTTAGAAGTAATTTGTAGAAAAGTAAAACTTGTTTAAAATTTCTAAAGGAAAAATTATATTTCAAACACACCCTTATTCACCCCCCCCCCCCCCCCCCCCCTCTAAGGGCGTCATACGATCCAACAGCAAGAACAAGCTATCAAGTTCTTCTTTCCGGTTATGAACAATCAAGCAGAATATGAAGCGCTCTTGGCTATATTGAGGCTCGCGAAAGAATTAGGCATAGAATATGTGCACATAAAGACAGATTCTCTAATAATGGCTTCACAAGTGCTGGGAAACTTTGAAACTAGGGAGCTAATACTAAAGAAGTATTTAATGCTTGTAAAAGAGGAGATTGGAAGATTCAAATCATTTATTATCGAACATATCCCAAGGGCCCAAAATGAGGAAGCAGAGGAGCTGTCAAAGTTTGGACTCCCAACAGGGGGAGTAAAATCAGAGCTGTTTCATCAAGCAATAGAAGAAGGGGAGGTAATGCAAATTGATCAGCAGCCTTCCTGGAAGGACCCGTTTGAGTTATTCTTGTCCAAAGGTGAATATCATCCATCGATCAAAGATAAAAGAAGATTTAAAAGAAAAGTGGCCCATTACTATCTTATAGCAGGAATTCTTTACAGAAAGACATTCATCTCTCCTTTAGCAAGATGCGTTTCATAAGAAGAAGGTCCCACCATACTCCAGGAAGTTCACTCATGGGAATGCGGAAGTCATTCCGGTGCAAAGACTCTAGAGAAAAGAATCCTAAGACAGGGGTACTTTTGGCCGACAATGAGGAAAGACGCAGAAGATTTTGCTAAGCGATGCGTCCAGTGCCAGAAATTTGCTCCGCTTCAGCTCCGTCCAGCCCAGACAATCAAATCAATAACCGCACCATGGTCGTTTGCGTTCTGGGGAATGGATCTCGTTGGACCCTTCCCACCGCTAGCGTTCAACGTTGCTTCATAATTGTGATGATAGATTATTTCAGCAAGTGGATTGAGGCAAAAGCATTGTACAAAACTACTACACAGATCATCAGGAATTTCATCTAAGGGAGATCGTTTGCCAACATGGGATTCCGTTAGCAATTGTCACTAATAATGGCCCGCAATTCAACAATTTAGAAATGATCAATTTCTGTGACTGGGTTGGGATTGATCTTCAATTCACATCTGTTCATCATCCCAGGAGTAATGGGCAAGTGGAGGCTGCTAATAAACAAATTCAATATCTTCTGATGAAAAGAGTTCTCAATCATAAATGAAACTGGGCTGAACAACTTCCGTCCATTCTTTGGACTCTACGCACCACACCATCTTCGGCCACAGGGGAACTCCGTTCAAACTAACTCATGGTTCAGAGGCAGTTGTTCCAATAGAGTTTGAGGTGGTCAGTCCCAGGGTAATGTATGCACATCAAGGTGGTGAAGCATGGATAGAGGCTAATGATGAAGGAATAATGTACAATTTGGACTTTATTGAAGAACTCCAGGATGAAGCAGTAATTAGACAAGAGGAGGTGAAAAGGAGGATGGCACGGTAGTTTGATAGACACGTCAGAGTGAAGCAATTAATGGTGGGAGACATCGTTTTATTAAAAGTGGATGTTGCAGCCAGGTCAGGTTCTGCGGGAAAGCTAAATCCGAACTAGGCAGGTCCATTCATCATCAAGGAGGTACTCAAAAGTGGAGCTTGTCGTCTTCAAACAAGTAATGGAGAAGACATCCCGCATACCTGGAGCGGCGATGACCTGAAATAGTTCTATCCTTAAAAATTGTTTCTCTTTCATTTATTGGAACTTTCATGATTGATTGAATGGAGGAACACCATACTGACACTTTTTCTTGTCTGATGACATGTTTGTTTTCATTACTCATTATCAAACTCACTTAATCGCAGAGACATCGCCAAGTTCTGCTTGCACCCCCTCAGATTGTAGTCATTAGCTTAATACCACGATGACCACGTGTAGCGGGGAGATTTTGCACACGTACAGTGGAAGCTTGCCAATTCCCGTGCGGTGGTCTTCAGAACTTTGGATCCCGGCCAGCATCGAACACACCTCTGCATCAAGGGAGGTCCGTGCCCCGAAAGGGATATGGTTATAGTTTTGATGATCTTTCTGAGGAAAGCAATGTTCGCCGCCTAAGCCCACCTGCCCAACTGATCATCTTAGTCTGTTACTAGAGAACACTCCTAGGTACTCTCAAGCGGTGCCTAAAGGGGATCCACAACTGAGTTGATCTCTCCGAGGAAAGCAATGTTCGCCGCCTAGGCCCACCTGCCCAATTGATCAACTTGGCTTGTAACCCTAGGCATGAGAGCAGTTGAGTCGTTTACGATCTTGATGACCGCTTAAGGAAAGCAATGCTTGCCGCCTAGGTGCAACTACCCACTTGGTCATCAAAATCTGTACTTCCTTTTTTCTTTTACAGGAAATTATCTCTCGTATGATCTTCGACCATTCGAAGAAAGTGGTACCAAACAGGTACAAATATTGGTCCACTTGGCTTGAAAAAGGGAAAAATATTAAGACCGGGTGGTTTGACATTTCAAACCGACCGGCTTGTATGAACAACAAGTGAATTAGTAGCATGATATGCTACCCAAATAATTAAGACTTGTTTAGCCAAACGGCTAGAAAGATACCTAGCTTCCAAGCTAGAAAATAGGTCATCACAGGTTAAGCCGCGAGGCAATAAACAGGTTGTCAATAAAAACCCTTAACCGATTGGGTTATTTGGGTAATCTGTGGAGTTCAATATAGTATCTTAGCATGGTGTCATATGGTCAGTCCGATTCGGATTGAGAACTTCAACTAATCGTGCGACTTGGAGTAGTAAAAGCTACAAAAATTTTCTATATAATTTGCTAAGCATCGCGAGGAAAATCTGCTCGGTCTAAATCAAGTCGCTCAAAAAGAGCTGGAGTTCTCACAACATAATATAATTGATCATTTCAGTTTATTGATCGGCCGAATTTTGTGCTGACCGCACGATCTAATTATTATTTTGATTATCATTATGATCTTGATAAATTCTACTGATCGGTCAGATTGTATGCAAACCACGCGATCTAATTATCACCTTGATCATCATTATTATCTTGATAAACACAGTTTATTGATCGGCCGGATTGTGCGCGGACCGCACGATCTATTCATTGTCATGGTCATTATTATTATCCGGGTTTATTATGTCATGATAGTTTCATCTAAGTATTTTTTAGGAATCATACTATCAAGTCGCTCGAAGTATATTAAAATCGCACGGTTCGATTTTTGGTAGATTAAGTTTGGGGATATTATATTTGTTATGATATCAAATAGTTCGCTTGTTCTAGCCGCACGACCTATTATTTATGATGAACATTTGTAGAAATTCATTTCAAATACTTTCAAGTCCGCTGGAATGATGATATATTATAATCGCCCGAGCAACGCCTTATAGTATTCGGGTTATCGACTACCAAGAATTCTCATATCATAAATGCCAGAACTCCAAGAAGCACAGATTGGATAATAGCCACGCGGCTAGATCTATTCTCAGGCGGATTCAGGAAAGAATTCATATTTTATAAGAGAACACAAAAGCAAAGTTGAAGCCGGGCAATTACAAGTAAGTAGAAAATTGCAGAAACAAAGAGAGGAACATGCAACTATCTTTTCATTAATCATTCCCAAAAGATACATGTGCTTATATATAAACCGACCGGCTAACATAATTAAGTCGTCAGCCACAAAAGGAAAAAAAAATATACAATACAAAGTTTAACTACTCGTCCGGCTTGAATCTTTTGATCTCAGAAGAAGTTGAATCTTCACTACCATCAATGTCAACATCAGGAGATTATTCGCCCGGCTTGCGTTTTTTAGCTGCAGGAGAATTTAAATCTTCACCATCATCATTAACTTCAGGCGAGTATCCCTCACTACCCGAAGAAGAGTCGGATGAGCTGCTTCTCGAGCTACTCGAACCGCCCGACCTCCTGCGCTTAGACCGCTCGGTCTCTTCTCCAGAGTCATCAGACTCCAAATCCAAGCCGCTCTTCTTCTCATCCTCAGTCGCAGCGACCTCATCAGTGTCTCCTTCTTCCTCTTCTTCCTCGCTGCTCTCATCTTCCGAGCTGCTTCCCTCAACTTTTTCTTTCCCTTTGTCTCCCCACTTAATCCTATCCAGCTTCTTTTGTAGAGCCGGATAAGCATCAGAAAAGGTAAAATTTTCAAAACCTGGAGCCAGTCCGCTGAGCTCTCTCATACGATTAAAAGCTCCATCAATCCCGTGAGCGATCAGAGGAAATACCACTTCCTGGAAAACTGGATTCTTGGAGTCATATTTGTTCTGTCAAAAGAAAACAAGGTTAGACCGCCCGGTTTGAGTAACATAATAATGAGATGACAAGGTGATAACTTACCAACTCAACCTCCTTTAGTCACGCGTTATCTTCTTTTAGTTCGGCGACCTCTTTTTCTAAATGAATATTTTCTTTGTTTAACCTCTTGAAGGTCATGCCCATGTAGTGATTGGTCACATAACTCTTCGCACCAACTCGCGCGGCTAGCCGAGTGAGCTCCTTGTCAGGAACCTTTCTCAACCTTCTGAAATTTCGCCGACCATATAAAGCCATACCAACGGTGAAAGACTTTATTTAAGGGTAGCTAATCACCTAGAGGGGTGGGTGAATAGGTTATTTTAAAATCTAATTGCAATTCTTGATTAAAACCTAAATGAATGATCAGAGCTTTCAAGAAAATAAACACAAACACAAACATACAAAATTTTTTAGTGGTTCCCCTTATCTTGGGTAATCCACTTTCCCCCTTCTCCCCTCTAGCAGTGTGCTAGATAGGGTTTATATCTCCTCCAGATCTCAGACCACCAAACAGGTCTTACAACTCAGATCTCAATAGATCTTACAGTCTCAGATCTCAACAGAACTTACCCTCTCAGATCTCAGCAGATCTTACAAACTCAGATCTCAACAGATCCCACCTCAGCCTTTATAACAATAGGCTTACACTCAGATTCACTCCTGAATCTTACAACTCAGATCACACCTGATCCTACACCTCAGATCCTTGAAAGATCCTACGCTCAGATCTGACAACTCAGATCTTACAGAATTTGAAAGAAGTAGAAACAATACTTAGACTCAGATTCACCAATGTATTGAGTCTTCTTGATCTATCTGAAAGATCAGATAGAAAACTTCAGCAGAACAGCATCAGCAAAATGATCTTCTTGATTTGCACAGGCTGGGATGATTGTTCTTCTTTAGGAATACAGATTCTTCTTTCTTAACCTTCTCTCTTCAGAAAATAATCTCAGCATCAGATTGCTAAGGAATTTCTTGTAGTACGATTCTGAAAGAGGAGATGGCTTCTTCAGATTCTTCCTCAGATTTTCTCTCGAACGACGAAGAAGATGATGGATTTCAATAGGAGTGTTCTTCTTATGAATCATAGGTTATGCCTTCTATTTATATCCCATCATCCGCGACATATGACACGCTCCTCCACGTCAGCATGACGTTAAGTCTTCAACGGTCTTTAATTGCTTCAGAATAGACAATGGCTCAGCTTGCTGTAGATGAACTGTTATACATTTCTCAGCTCAGAGGTTTTCAGGAAAAGGCGTTGAGCACTGTGTATCTCTGTCGACGCTTTTTCTATAAGGTGTCCAGCGATGTGTAGTGTCTCGACGCTTTTAACTTTGCCTTCACATATAGACTCTTTTTGCTGGCGTTGAGAAAACTGAAGTTTAGTCGACACTTCTTATTCCACGGCGTCGAGCGATATTCCTTGGCTCGACGCTTCTAGACTTAGTCTCAGATCTTCAGCGGCGACCTTGTCTTTTTGAGCAGCAGACATGGGTCGACGCTTCTGGGTCACAGGCGTCGAGAGATGTGTAGTGTCTCGATTCTTGTGAACTTAGATGAATTCCTTGAGCACTTTGCTTGACCTGATCTTCTGCACAATAATTCTAGAAAGTACATCAAATACATTCTGAGGTATATCTTTGAATTAGGAATGGACTTCTCCAAATCTAGGACATTGTGGACAATGGTCCCAACAATCTCCCCCTATTTGAAGAAGTCATAACCTCAGTCAATGATATATCCCTCTTTACAAAGATAACCAATGTTTTTTTATACAGGTAATCAAAATATAATGAGTATAATACTTTATAAAATCAGATTACCAAAACAATCTTATCAAAGGAAATTATCTCAGACATGATTTCTTATATGAGCGCAAAATCACAAGCAGTTCAGAATAAATCATGTAAAGATAAGGAAAGAATCACATCACAGGCATATATATATGAAAATAAAAGATAGTTTGCTCTGGGAGCTCATCAAGATTGTTCAAAGTTATATCAAATACATTTCTCTGAGAATTCTTAATAAAGATTAGAATCCTAATGCTGTTCAGGTTCCTTGATCTCTATTCCTCTTTTGACTCTCTTGGAAAGGACTTCAGCAACCACTTTTCTTCTCTTGAAATAGCCAAACGGCTTTGGAAAATATATGATTGGCTCCTTATCACTTGTCTGAACTTTCCCAGCCAATTTGTCAGCTTTGAATTTTATCTTCAGCTCCTCCTGATCCCTGTGCTTCAACCACTCAGCTTCAGAGTACCATTTCCCTCTTTCTTCTGGATTACCTTTCACAGCTTCCCATGCTGCCAGAATCATTTCTCTAGAAGAGGGAGACCAATGTTCATAATCAACTCTTGATTCAATTTCTTCTCTGAACTCCCTTTTGCTAGATTCTACTTGTTCACTGGTAAAGTTCTTTCTCTTGGTTTTAACCTCAGGACTGTACATCTTGGCAATTTGCTTTCGGATTTGTGTATGAGATGCTGGCTTGGTCTCAGAAACATGATCATTATTATAATCTATGGGAGGATAGCCAAAAGTTTCTCTTATAGAATTAGAGGTCCACACAGCATGCTCAGAGCTGGCTTGAATCATTGACCTCTCCCACTTTAGGACTTCTTCAACTATATGATCTCTTAGAACATTCTTCTGAAACCTAACTTGGCCCTCCAGATGATGTATTCCGCTTTCAATGGTTTTCTTGACCTTAAGAAGATTGTCATCTATAGTATATGTATCTAACTTTACCTGATCTTTTAGAATTGAGGAGCTCTCATCAATCTTGGCTAGTATAGCAGCATCATGCTGTTGCAGCCTAGCTTCTATCTTAGCTGTACCTGTAAGATTCTGTGCAACTTGCTCTTTGTACAACACTTGCATAATGTTGCTTAGAATTCCCTGATTCAGTTGTACATCATCTGTAGTCTTTGCAATACCTGCTTGTTTTTCTTTGATTTCCTTTGAAGTCTCCTTGATTACATCCAATTGTTCAGTTGTATAGTCAACAAAAGTACCAGCTCTTTTGAAAAATTTTATCATTTCCTTTCTTAGTGCATTCATTTGATGATTGACTTCAAATCTTACCAATTTCATCTGAAAATCTACCTCATTTTTCATTTTTGTATTATTTTCTTCAATATACTGTTCCAATAATCTTCTTTGATTATTGAGCAACACCTGCAGCTGAGGTAGTATTGGACTTAGATCCACATTGATTTCTCTTGCCATTCCATCACTTCTACTACTTTCCTCTCTGATGAAAGAGTCATCTCTCTGGCTCATATGTGAGCAAGAAGATTCTATCTTAATCACCTTCTCATCCTCTGTCCTTGTGGCTTCAGGCTCTCCTTCCAAATCCATAGCATCAATAGTAGGATTTTCTTAAGCAGGGACCTCAGGATGATACTCCCCCTCAAATGGTGCATTGGCTGAATCAAAATTCTCAGGGGCAGGGATCTCATGCTGAGACTCCCCCTCAATGTCTTCATTGTTAATATAAGTAATGTCTGGAGCAGGGATCTCATCCTGAGCCTCCCCCTCAACTGCTGCCATGTTAAACTCAGTATTATCCTGAGCAGGGATCTCATCTGGAGCCTCCCCCTCATTCTGAGACTTCCCCTTATCTCTAGCAGGGTATCCAGGTTGACTTCCTCTCTCTTCCTCTTCTTTCTCATTCTCATATTTTTCTTTATTGATCTTGTCAACCCCTTCCAGTATGGGACCAGTACCTGTTGGTGTGTCAGGAGTACTGTCCTGGGTTTGTTCCCTTCTTCTTCTTCAGATGATGTGAGATTTGGATCATGGATTGGAGAGGATCTTGATTTTCTTTTGGATTATGATGAGCTTGAAGAGCTGGAAGAGACCTTCTTCTTCTTTTTCTTCTGAACTTTCTTCTGCTTGAAAGAATATTCTGTTGGTGGATGATTTGACAAAATTCTTTCCCATCTCTATATCATTCTGATGTCCATATTCTTCATATGATTTATCTTGGATCCAAGTTTGTTATTTAAAGAATCTGGAATGACTTTTACTAAATATAGAGACAATATCCTACCCAAGTTGGGTGTCTGGATACATTCGACCACTCTGTCAATCACCACCTTTACCCAATCAGTTCTTAATGAATGAATAATTCTTGTCAGAAGAACAAATATTTTTCTGGAGATTTTATCATGGGACCCTGTCTTGCATAGTAGTCCCTTTCCAATCACATCGGTTAGCAGTTTTCCTCTTGAATTCATCCCTTTCCTTAGTATACTCCTAGAAATTTCATGTGATGTTTCAATTCCACACCAGACTTGGGCTAATCTAATCTGCTCAGAACTTACTTCTTCTTCTTCATTACTTTTGAATCTTGGCAGTTCTAGTGCCTTAGCAAGTCTTGAAGGAGAAATCTTAATCTTCTTACCATTTACAGAAGTTTTCAGCTTAGAATTGGCAGTGTCTATTACTGTATTTGAGAAAAGTTCTAAGACCTCTCGTTTCCAAATTACAGTCGATTCAGATAAAACGAATTCTAATCCTGCTTTGTAGATTAGCTCGATGGTAGACTTGATTTCCTCTGGTGCTGTTTGGAATCCATTGCGAACGAGCTCGCCTCCTTCTTAAAGGTAATCACTGCTCTTGGGAGACATTGTTGTTGTTGATTGTAGATTGAAAGTGTTGTTGGAGAGATTTTCTAGGGCAGATAATTTCGAATTGAGAATTCTAAGGCATATGTACTGACGAAGTGTCTTCCTATTTATAGAATTTCTAGTTCAAGAAGATGAATAGCCGCGCGCCGGACTTATTTAACAAGATTGATCACACTGTTCAAATTTACTCTGTCGAGACGGCCTTGCTCGACGCCATTTGTCTTCGCTCGACGCCAGGAATCTTCTCTCGATGCCAGGAATCTTCTCTCGATGCCAGTTATTCTTGCTCGACGCCAGATATAACTTCACTCACCTTTTAGGACTTAATTAATATTTTCATTTATTTATTTCATTTTCTGTACTTATTTGAGAATTGTCATTTATTCTAACTTTATTTTATTTAGTTTCAAGACAACTTTATTCCATTTTAGCATTCCTAATTCAATTTTGAAGTTATTGAATTTTGTTTCATCCAGGGGTTTAGCGAATATGTCAGCTACTTGTTTGTCTGTAGGAATATATTCAATTATGATGTCTCCATTTTCAACATGTTCTCTAATAAAGTGATATCTAATTTCTATGTGCTTTGTTCTGCTATGTGATACAGGATTATTAGCTATAGCAATAGCACTAGTTGAATCACAATATAAATGAGATTTACTTAGCTTGATTTTATAGTCTTGGAGTTGATGTTGAATCCAAAGTAGCTGAGCACAGCAGTTTCCAGCTGAGATGTACTCAGATTCTGCTGTAGAGATAGCTACACGGGTCTGCTTCCTGCTACTCAAAGATATTAGCCTTTTGCCAAGAAATTGACAGGTGCATGATGTGCTTTTTCTGTCCTCCTTGCATCCTTCAAAATCAGCATCTGAAAAACCAATCAGTTCAAAATCATTGCTTCTAGAATACCAAAGGCCAAGATTAAAAGTACCCTTCAGATATCTCAGGATTCTTTTGACAGCAGTATAGTGAGATTCTTTAGGGTTCACTTGGTACCTAGCACACACACATGTTGAGAACATAATGTCTGGCCTGCTAGCAGTTAGGTAGAGCAATGAGCCAATGATACCTCTGTACAAGGTTTCATCAATAGGTTTCCCTTTGTCATCCTTGTCCAGTGATATATTGGCTGCCATTGGAGTTTTCATGACAGTGGAATTTTCCATTCCAAACTTCTTGATGATCTCTTTGGTGTACTTGGTCTGAGAAATGAAGATTCCTTCCTCAGACTGTTTCACTTGGAGTCCCAAGAAGTATTTGAGCTCACCCATGCTGCTCATTTCAAATTTCCCTTGCATAAGGCTTGCAAACCTTTTGCAAAGGTTATTATCTAATGAGCCAAAAATTATATCATCTACATATATTTGCACTAGAATAATATGAACTTTAACTACCCTAAGAAACAATGTCTTGTCTATCTTTCCCCTTGAGAATTTGTTCTCAATGAGAAATCCAGATAATGTCTCATACCAGGCCCTAGGTGCCTGTTTTAGACCATACAAAGCTTTTAATACAAGATAGACATGGTTTGGATGAGTAGAATCAATAAAACCTGGGGGTTGTTCTACATATACTTCCTCCAGTATTGTTCCATTAAGGAATGTTGACTTCACATCCATTTGATAAACTATGAATCCAATATGTGCTGCAAATGCCAGGAATAGCCTGATTGCCTCCAATCTTGCGACAGGACCAAACACATGATCAAAATATATGCCTTCCTCCTGTCTATATCCTTGGGCAACCAACCTTGCTTTGTTTTTTATAATCACACCATTTTCATCTAGCTTATTACTAAATACCCATTTGGTCCCTATGACTTTGTGTTTCTTTGGTCTAGGAACCAATATCCAGACCTTGCATCTTTCAAATTGATTTAGCTCTTCTTGCATAGCCAATATCTATGAATGGTCCTTATTGGCTTCATCAAACTTCTTAGGCTCTATTTTGTATAGGAAGCTGTGATGCAATGCCTCATGTATTTAGTTCCCTCTTCTGGTTTGCACACCTTCATTTGGATTTCCTATAATCTGTTCTTTGGGGTGATCCTTCAGGTGTTTGGTTGCATTCCTCCACCTTTCATTCTCTCTTTGTGGTTCTGGTGCATCTGTTTGAGTTGGCTGTTCTAGAGGTTCTGGATGATGTGGTTCTTCAACAGCAGTTGGTTCTTGATGATTGTCTTCTTCTTGAGACTCATCCTCTCTATTCACAATCACAGTCCCATTGGTTTCTTCATTATCTTCAATGTGCTGTTCATTGATACTCATCTCCTTCAATTTCTGTGTAGAACCTGCATTACTAGAGAGACTTCCCAGATCCTTATAAATAAGGTTGGTTTTATCAAATACAACATGTATAGATTCTTCTATCTTATTTGAGATTTTATTGAAGATTCTATAAGCTCAACTTTGAGAGCTATAGCCAACAAAAATTCCCTCATGGGCTTTTTCAGCAAACTTAGTGAGATGGTGCTTTCCGTTATTTAATACAAAGCACTTACTTCCAAATATTTTGAAGTAGGCTAAAGTGGGTTTTCTACCTTTCAACAACTCATAAAGGGTCTTATTCAGTCTTTTGTTGATAAGTGCCCTATTTTGCACATGACATGCTGTGTTTATAGCTTCAGCCCAGAAATACTCAAGAAGAGAGGAGTCACTAAGCATACTCCTACTGGCTTCAATGAGAGTTCTATTTCTTCTCTCAGCAACCCCATTTTGTTGGGGTGTTCTAGGAGATGATAACTCTTGTGAGATGCCAAGATTTTCACAAAATTTGGTCATTGCACCTGACTGAAATTCAGTCCCATGGTCACTTCTAATTTTGACAACTGTATTTCCTATTTCATTTTTGATTTGCCTAACAAAGCTAGTGAATACTTCTAGGGTATCTGACTTGTGTCTTAGGGAGAATACCCATGTGAATCTAGAATAGTCATCAACAATTACAAAGGTGTAAATCTTTCCTCCTAGGCTATGAATTGGCGTTGGTCTAAATAGGTCCATGTGAAGTAAGTATAGACATCTAATGGAATCCTTCTCACCATTTGGTTTGAAGGATGACTTAGTTTGCTTACCCATTTGACAAGCATGACATGGACCCTCATGAACACACTTCCACTTAGGCCCAGCTCTCACTAGATCTCCTGAAATAAGCTTCTTTATAGTCTTATAGTTTATGTGGGCTAACCTTTTGTGCCATTGTACACTACTAGAGAATTTATTTTCATCAACTAAGCATATGGGATTTATTTGATCAGAACATATAAAATTTAAACAGTAAATGTTTCCACTCCTAGTGCCTGAGAGAATTATATCATTCTCTTTCTTAATCAGGCACTCATCCTTGTGAAATGAAATGTCATACCCAAGATCACATAATTGACTTATGCTGATGAGATTGTGCTGCAATCCATCAACATAAGCAACTTTGGTGATGGTGACTATTCCATTTGTGATCTTGCCATATCCTTTAGTTTTACCTCTGTCAGATCCTCCAAATACAACCTTTGGTCCATTCTTCATAGAAGTATAGTCATTCAGTAGACTTCTTGTCCCAGTCATATGCATGGAACACCCACTGTCCAAATACCAGATAGGAATTTGATTGGTCTTTGGACAAACCTGCAATAAGAAAATTACTTTTTCTTAGGAACCCACACAGAGTTGGGTCCTAGAACTTTGTTAGTAATAGCTGGTGTCTTTACTTGTTGTTTGAATCTTTGTGCTGTGTGTGTTGCCACAGGTCTGAGTACTGGTTTACCAGAATTAAATCTTGGAACAGTTGGATTGAACCAACAATCAAGGGCAAAATGGCCAACCTTTCCACAGCACCAACATTCATATCTGTTATATCTCCTTTGAGGTCTTCTCACTTCTTTGGGTTGACTTACATGTTGTTTAATTGCCTTATTCAATGGAACTTTGTAAAGTGTTTTAATGAAATTTACAGATTTAGTTTCCTTGACAGCAGTGGTTTTCACTACTGGTCTTAGTTCCTCTCCTTTGAGTTTGGTGTTTGCTTTAAATACAAAGGAGTCATGATGAGTTAATTCTTTTTCTTTGTATAGAGATTTGGCATCATTGATACTTGGTTGAATTGAGTCATCTTTGCTAATTGAACACTCACCCTTCCAAAACTTATGCACATCTTTTAGATCATGCTCATTTGTGATAGGCATGGCTTTGTTGAATTTTATAGGTTGCATAGGTGCCTTGTCATTATTTTTAGATTTATTTTCTGCCTTTCCATTGTATCCTATGCCAGATATGTATTGTGCAGAAAATGTTTCTATTTTGGGAAGGATAGTTTGTGGTTTTGAGAACTTTGCCACAAGCTTCGTTTCAGCTAGGAGATTTGCTTCAAGTTCTTTTATTAATTTCTCCTTAGTGCATAAAGTTTGAATGTGAATGATAGACATGACTTTTAATTTGCTAAGCTCCTTGCTTACCTAATTCAGCCTCTCAGCTGCCTCAGAGTATTGGGAGTTAGTCTGCTTTAATTCAGATATTTCTTTATGTAGCTTTTTGTTATGTCTTTTGCTCTTTTTAAGGGCTTTAAGAAGTGACTCATATTTCTCAACAATTTCATCTTCATGAAAGTTAGATTTTGAGTCATTCTCATCAGAAGAAAATGAATTTGCCACAGGTTTAGAAATAGTTTTAGGTTCAGAATCAGAATCAGATAAAGGAGTTTTATCTAGTACCTTCACATTAGAGATAGTCTCATGATCCTCTTCATCACTGAGCGCCATGAGTCCTGTAATTTCTTCTTCATCTTCTTCACTATCAGACCTTGATAGTGGGGCTCTTATCATAGGTCTATGGTTCAGAATGTCTTCACTTTCATTGACAGCCACCAGAGCTATGAGTGCCTCTTCACTATCTGAATCAGATGATTGAGATTCACTGTCACTGAGAGTGACTTTGCCTTTCTTGGCTATTAGGATCCTCTCATGTCTCTTATCAGATTTGTGCCTCCTTTCATCAGACTTCTTGTTGTTATTTCTTTTTGAAGGACAATCAGCAATCACGTGTCCAGATTTCCTGCATCTAAAGCACACAATGTCTTCTGAATTAGATTTATTATGTTTAGAGCTATACCTGTCCTTCTTGGAATCTTGTTTGAATCCTTCTGAAGAATTGGAGTGCTTCTTAGATCTAGATGACTGAGAGGGTATAGTTTTCCAGTGTTGTTTTCTACTGAGCATCCTTTTCAGGTGTTTGGTGAAGAGTGCTAGTTCACCATCTGATAATTCAGAGTCAGAATTACTGGTCTCTGATTCTTCAGATTCAGATGGAATCCTGGGGGATAATGACATCCTTTCTTTGCTTCTCTTTGAACTTTCTTCCTTCAGAGCAATAGGATTTTCCTTGCTGTGTCCTTCTTCATCTTTTCTGGTATTCAGGGGAAGTTCATGGGACAGAAGTTTCCCATATAGATTCTGTGGCTGAATATTTCCCAGATTTCCCATTTCCCTGATAGCACAGATCTTGATATCCCATTCTTTGTTCAGGGATCTTAAGAATTTATCATTCAGCTCATAATCTGTAAAAGTTCTTCCATTGGTTTTCAGACCATTTACAATTTTGAAGAATTTCTCATAGCACATTGCTATTGAATCTTTCTTGTCTTGTCTGAAAGCCTCGTATTGCTGATTTAGAAGAGACTTCCTGTCATCTCTGACTTCTTCAGTCTCTTCCATATAGACAATGAGAGATTCCCACATTTCTTTGGCAGTTTTGCAGTGTACTAAGTTCTGGAAGGTTGAATCATCAATTGCACTCACAATGATATTCTGAGCTCTCTTATCCATGGAGGCCAGAATCACTTCATCTTTAGTCATCTCAGAGTATGTTTTGGGAGTCTTGATACTTCCATCTGTGAATGAGACCTTCATTGGAATAAAAGGTCCTTCTAGTACAGTGATGTATATCCTAGGGTTAGAGGCTTCCATGAATAATCTTACCCTTTCATTCCAAATCCCAAAGTTTTTTTTCTACAGATTGGTAACTTCATTGATGTGAATTCCTTGTTTCCTTCACTGTTAGCCATCACGACTTAACAAATCTACCCTTAAGAGATCTTGTTCAGGCTGTTAAACCTTTTCTTGAATAACCTCCTCTGATATCACTTGAAAGACTTTATTTAAGGGTACCTAATCACCTAGAGGGGGGGGGGGGGGGGGGGGGTGAATAGGTTATTTTAAAATCTAATTGCAATTCTTGATTAAAACCTAAATGAATGACCAGAGCTTTCAAGAAAATAAACACAAACACACAGAATTTTATAGTGGTTCCCCTTATCTTGGGTAATCCACTTTCCCCCTACTCCCCTCTAGCAGTGTGCTAGATTGGGTTTATATTTCCTCTAGATCTCAGACCACCAAACAGGTCTTACAGCTCAGATCTCAATAGATCCTACAGTCTCAGATGTCAACAGATCTTACCCTCTCAGATCTCAGCAGATCTTACAAACTCAGATCTCAACCGATACTACCTCAGCCTTTATAACAATAGGCTTACACTCAGATTCACTCCTGAATCTTACAACTCAGATCACACCTGATCCTACACCTCAGATCCTTGAAAGATCCTACACTCAGATCTGACAACTCAGATCCTACAAATTTGAAAGAAGTAGAAACAATACTTAGACTCAGATTCACCAATGTATTGAGTCTTCTTGATCTATCTGAAAGATCAGATAGAAAACTTCAGCAGAACAGCATCAGCAAAATGATCTTCTTGATTTGCACAGGCTGGGATGATTGTTCTTCTTTAGGAAGACAGATTATTCCTTCTTAACCTTCTCTCTTCAGAAAATAATCTAAGCATCAGATTGCTAAGGAATTTCTTGTAGTACGATTCTGAAAGAGGAGATGGCTTCTTCAGATTCTTCCTCAGATTTTCTCTCGAACGACGAAGAAGATGATGGCTTTCAATAGGAGTGTTCTTCTTCTTAATCATAGGTTATGCATTCTATTTATAGCCCGTCATCCGCAACATCTGACACGCTCCTCCACGTCAGCATGACGTTAAGTCTTCAACAGTCTTTAATGGCTTCAGAATAGACAAAGTCTCAGCTTGCTGTAGATGAACTATTATATATTTCTCAGCTCAGAGCTTTTCAGGAAAAGGCGTTGAGCACTGTGTATCTCTGTCGACGCTTTTTCTATAAGGTGTCGAGCGATGTGTAGTGTCTCGACGCTTTTAACATTCCTTCACATCTAGACTCTTTTTGCTGGCGTTGAGCTAACTGAAGTTTAGTGGACACTTCTTATTCCACGGCATCGAGCGATATTCCTTGGCTCGACGCTTCTAGACTTGGTCTCAGATCTTTAGCGGCGACCTTGTCTTTTTGAGCAGCAGATATGGGTCGATGCTTCTGGGTCACAGGCGAAGAGCGATGTGTAGTGTATCGACACTTGTGAACTTAGATGGATTCCATTAGCACTTTGCTTGACCTGATCTTCTGCACAATGATTCTAGAAAGTATATCAAATACATTCTGAGGTATATCTTTGACTTAGGAATGGACTTCTCCAAATCTAGGACATTGTGGACAATGGTCCCAACAAACGACCTCAGCATGGCGACTAGACTTATCATCTCCCCAGTAGGGATGCGCAGTGGAGACTTGGGCGCAGTCTCTTCCTAGATGCAAATTCAAGGTCAGGCGGCCTTTCAAATCCTTCACAGTGCCGAGGGTGCGAAGGGAAGAATAAACGCCGGAAGAGGCCAATTCTTCGTCATCTGACACCAACGACTTGTTTTTCCCCAGCTTCTGCCTCCTTTCCCTCTGGGTCAGAATCAAGCCGGCCGGGATGACCGACTTGTTCCAAGGGACAATGGATTTAGCTGCAAAATAGAAGTAAAAATATCAGAACGAAAGGCCGCGCGATCAATATTTGACCAGAAAGTGGATTGAATGAGACTTACTGTCTTCAGGTCGGATAAGTCCCAACTCGGAGAGCAGGGGGACATAATGACCTACATCGAGTCGCTCGGTTTTAAGGAGCGAATAGGTTTCCTGCTCAACCTTGTTAACCGCGATCTTCTTAAAAACCTCTTCTGGTCGCACCTGCGGGTTAGAATTTAACAAGCCCAGTCGGCCTTCGAATATCAGGTATCTCTCGGACCAGTTTGCAACCTTGTTCGGAAGATTGAACATTTTCAACCCCCTACAGCCAAAATATAAGTGGCCCATGAACTTCAAATCCGCATCTGCAATTGCCCGGACAGAGAAGATCTTTTTGAATAAGTTCATCAAAAAGTTGATCCTCTCAGATCGCAAGTAGGAAACGAAGCTGAAAATGGCCGCAATTGAGTTGGGGGAAAGCTGTCCGGGCACAACCACATAATGCTCAAAAATCTGGGCGACTTCAAGGGTAATGGGAACTTGAAGCCGCTATAGAAATGGTCGATCGGGATGGCTATCAGGTGGGAAGTAGAAGAGTTTATCTGCTCATCATGGAGTGGAAGCCGCGCGAGTACGGGACTCCCTGCCATATGTTTTTCAACGAACTCGTCTAACTCGGCTTTTGTCAGACGCCATTGATCATGATCAGATGAATGGAAAGCCAAGGCCGCATCAGCTCGCTTAGCAGACATCTTCTCAGCTCGTTGCGACTTGCTCTTAGACCGCATCTTTAGCTCTCGTGGATTGAGTCGTTTGAAGCGCTCCTACTTATAGGGATAATGATATGCATTTAGCAAAGTCAAATCACGGATTAAAAATCTTATCGCACGGTCAGCATCTGCCCGCTCCAAGCATTCGAAGTCCTACGGAAGAAAAATATCGGCTATTTATTCTAACCGGGTAACATGATCCCCGCAACAAGTTACAAACAATAACCCAAGCATAAAAACAAATCGTACAGTCCAGAGCAATTCGGGCTTCACAAGCATCAAATGAATTAACAAAAAACAATTTCATCAGAACAATCAGCCAGCGATTAAAGTTGTTCAAAGGACAGAATAAAAATATTATTACAAACATGAAAACTTCTAAAAGCAAGCCGCCCATTAGTGGCGATGATTGTTCGGAGGAGCATCTTCTCGGTGCAATCGCGCGACTTGATCTTTGATATGATGGACCATACCATACATTTGATTCATGTTATGATGGAGGATATTGATAGAACTATGAAGCCGCGCGACATCTCGCTCTACTCGCGCAGCTGGGATCATGCGAGCGGGCAAGGCCGGGGTGGCCTCGCTAGTATTACCGATGAGTTCGGCCACCCTAACTGCTGGGGGATTCGAGGTCTCACCAGCGGCTTGGCTGTTTGACCCTTGTCGTCCATCAAGATTAGTGGGTCGCCGGCTTCCGCCGATTTCCCTTGTCAGCTACAGATATTTTCCCCTGTAGTATTTGCAATCATCTTCGAGACACCGGATTTCTTTCCTTCTTTTATCAAGCCGCATGGTCAAAACACTGTTTTGCTCCTGCAGCTCCTTCTCCTTCTCCAACCCCGCCTTCCTTTCAGCTTCCAACGCAGCCCGCATAGTAGCATTTTCAGCCCGCATAGCTGCACTCTCAGCCCGAGCATCCTCTTCCAGATCTTGAAGTTTTTTCACCTGCCCCCTCAACATATCAAGATTGCCCTGAAAGTCGGCCAATTCTTTCTCCCCTCCAAGGCTCAAGTTCAATGAAGAACTTGGTACAGATTGAGGTAAGGGTGACAGGCTAGCCTCCAAGTCTCCCGACTTCATGGCGAGCTCAGAATCAACTGCAGTAATAAGAAGCGGTTAGAATGATCGAGAGTATGCAAATTAGCATTAGATTCAAATAAATATCGCTCGCTCCGATATCCCTTCGCTTACAAGCCGCAGAAGCGAGTTTCAAGCTCGGATTCACAGGCCGTCTCACTTACTCAGGGTCCTTTCTTCGGCATTGTTCTTTCCACAACCTCTCATTATGAGTTCGCCTAGCAATAGAAGTTTGGATCGCGGAAGGGAAAAAGCTCACCAGCGGGTTAAATAACAGGTTATCTTTTTGAGACCGCGCTTTAAAAAAGCGGACAGGGTGATAATCAGCAGCTCCTTTACCTTTGGCAAGAGGGTTGACCGGAGGCAGCTTGAGCAGAGATTCCATCATCTTCTCTGCCTTGATCTTCATAAGTCGCATCCCGGTCTTTGCATGATCTTCCAAAGCAGCATCGGCCTATTTCAACCTAGCCGCCTCCTCTTAGTCCGCTCCTTCCAAATTCTTGGGAGAGTCAAGCAGTTTATCCTGCTTCTCCAGAGTATCAAAGTCTTTAATGATCTCACTCACTGTCAAACTACTCGTGGAGTTCACCTGAAGTTCATCTGGCTTGCTAGAAGGCGTCGCCAGACCTTCAGAAACTTCCTTCTCGCTTGCCCTGTGCTGGAGGCTACCCGTGCCCGGTTTCCTGAAAGCAGCCTTATCCTTGGCTTTCAGCCTCTTGGCCTTCCTCATGATTGATGAGTAGTAAAATATATGTATTTTTAGTATAATTATTAGTATAGTTTTAATTAATATTATGAATTTTCTATGTAAATTAATGAATAAATTACTTGTTTTCATTATTTCCTTACTAACTTAGTTTTATTTTTGTTTTTACAGATTTTGGTGAATTTGGTCAAGTCACGCCCCAGGTCACGCCCGTGACCTTGAGTCACGCCCGTGACCAAGGGCGTGTAATTTTAAAAAGCCAAATTTCCAGCTGGCAGCCGTTTTCAGGTGAAATCTCGAAGAGTTGACCAAATCACGCCCGTGTTCGACAAGTCACGCCCGTGAGCCGCCAGCGCGTCACGTCTCGAAGTCGCGCCCATGCTGCTGACGTCTACCGCCCATAGTCACACCCGTGTCCCAGCAAAGTCACGCCTGTGAGCCGTCAGCGCGTCACATCTCGAAGCCGCGCCCATGCTGCCGACATCAGCCACCCATAGTCACGCCCGTGACTCACCAAGTCACGCCCGTGACTCACCAAGTCATGCCCGTGTGCAGCCATGTTTGACGGCCAGACCTTCCAAAAGGCGGCGAATACAGCCAAGCAAATGTCACGCCCTAAGTCACGGCTGTGACATTCAAGTCACGCCCGTGACCTAGGGCGTGTAAAACTCAAATTTTCCCTATAAATAGAGGGGCTCGGCTAAAGTATTTTTCATCCAAATTTTGATTAGTTCTTTTTGTATTGTGAGTTCTTTTGAGTGATTGTGAGCTTCTTTTATGCATTTCAGTTTAAGTTCGTTTGTAGTATTTTTTCGTCTTCCTAGTCTAGTTGTAATGCTGATTTTAGAAATAAAATGATGCTTTTCTCATTTGGATCATCTTCTTTTCTATTAATGTTAGTGTGTGTGCGTGTATGAGTTTAGCTTTATTGCTTTCATAATTTAGTTTTATTGCTTTTATAGTTAGGTTTATTGCTTTCATAATCTAGGTTTACTGTTTTCATAGCTTAGATTTACAAGCTTTCATAAAATAGTTTTATCGTTTTCTTTTTCGCCTTATTTTATCGCTTTCATTTTAAACGCTTTCTTTTCAGTTCTTTAGAGTGTGTGCGTGTATGGATAGTATTTTTCTTTTTTGTAACTTAGTTTTAATTTTCAGTCTTATATAACTGCTATATTCCACCCCCATCTTGAATAAGAGGCTAAGAACTTGTTAGCGCTTGTTTGAGACGGTTGGGACGGAAAATATTTCTGCACCTTTATAAGTCTTTCATTTCTATACCACCCCCATCCTTGTGATGGTTGGGACGGATAATATTTCTGCTTTTGTAATATAAGTTTTGCTAATCACTGCTAAACGCGTTTATATCAGCATAATTTTCAGTATTTTAATTTTACTCGTTAAACGCGCTTATATCCGCTTAAATTATCAAAATGTATTTTCTAATTAATTATGCCGTCCCCATTCCGATGAGTGGCTAATTTCCTTTAGCACACGACGTCGAAGAGCATTGGGACACAAAAATAGTTTTCAATTAAATTAAAACATCTCTTTTTTAAAAATAATTAACGTGCTTAAGGTTTACCCGAGAATAACGTTGAGTGGTGCCACATATTCGATGTGTGGTTTTCATTTCCATTTTCGTGCCGCCGTGAGGCTCGTGCGTACGGACTGATCACACACGGGTAAAGAGAAGTGTGCACTACCCTCGAGAGAGGACGAAGTAATTCTCCCGAATTTGAAATAAAAACCCAATAGCGGGGTTCACAACATAAAGCGAGTATTAAGAAGATTCGATTGTAGAACGAGAGTTCGGTCGAATATTCATAATCTCAGGTGGGTATACCCTCGAGAGAGGAGCGTTCATAATTATGGAACCTCCACGGCCAAGTCATTTTAATATTTTGAAAAGTCGTCACTTTTAATTCTACGAAAAAATCTATTTTCGTCTCAAGGTAATTCGACGTCGCGCGCTATCTTTCTCATCGCTTAGAACTCTAGTTAATCGCTTATTATCATTTAAATCAACTTGAAATATTATTCCGATAAAATAATAGTTTGTTCCTCGAAGTAGTATAATCAACATGACCCGCGGAAACATACGATCCCGATATTTTCTAAAACAAAATATCCTGTATTACTTGCGATAAGGTATACTTGCCTTTATCAAATGATTAATTTGGACTAAAAATTCAAAACACAGCTTTCCAAACTCATTTAGTGCAAAACTCTCCTTTTCTACTTCTCAATTCAATAGAATTCGGCGTTGTAGCCGAGGCGTAATTGTCAATTATCCGAAAGAAGAAAAAGACCATTACTTCTATCATTCGATAGCATAACCGTTAATTTCTCAAAGTAGGAGTACTTGCGAGACTCTTCGAAAACATCCGCCAATTCTAAACTCTTAATATAAAGGTTATCTTTTATTTATAAAACCAAAAAAAGAAGTAAAAAAAAATCATCAAGTTTTTGGCGCCGTTGCCGGGGAACTTTATGTTGTTATTTGAAAGTAGGAACTGCTATTAATTTTATTCCTTATCTATATATTTTTACTAAAAAAAACCAAAAAATACAAAAAAGTAATATAAAAAAATATATATATAAACACTTATATTTAAAAAATAATAATAAAACAGAAAATCCAAAAATATTGCTTTTAGTATATGACCCGAGGAAACTCGTCGGACGATTCGACTATTCCTTTTGACCCCGAAATCGAGCGCACTCTTCGTGAGCGCATCCGATCTCGTGATCAAAACTTACTCGAAATCCCCGAAGAGTCAATCAGAGATACTACAAATATGGGCGATCCAATTCCAAATGCGGCCCCGGCCCGGACCATGGCATATTATGCCCGGCCGAATTTGGAAGATACAGGATCAAGTATTACTCGCCCGGCAGTTAATAATAATAATTTCGAAATAAAATCCAGCATAATCCAAATGGTACAACAGTCGATTCAGTTCGACGGTTTGCCATATGAGGACCCAAATCAGCACCTTTCAAACTTTTTAGAAATATGCGACACCTTTAAAATTAATGGCGTCAGTGATGACGCCATTCGTTTACGCTTATTTCCATTTTCGCTATGGTTAAAAGCCAAATTGTGGTTGACTTCTCTTCCGAGAGGGTCCATAACCACGTGGGCCCAATTGACGGAATTTTTCTTAACTAAGTATTTTCCTCCGTCAAAAACCGCAAAACTACGCACGAATATCACATCCTTTGTACAATTCGATTCCGAGACTCTTTATGAGACTTGGGAACATTTTAAAGAATATTTGCGTAGGTGTCCTCATCACGCGCTACCAACTTGGATACAGGTCCAGACGTTTTATAATGGTTTAAATTTTTCTACGCGGCAGATGATTGATGCGGCCTCCGGGGGAATGTTAAACATCAAAACCCTGGAGACCGCTCAAGCTCTGATCGACGAAATGGCCATAAATTCGTACCAATGGAACGTGCCAAGGTCGCGTCCTAATAAACCGGCTGGTATTTTTGAAGTGGACGCCACTACTTTCTTAGCCTCACAGGTAGAGCGGCTAAGTAAGCAGGTTGCGGAGATGACTGTTTCCTCCTCCACTCTCGCTTGGAATAATAATAATAATAATAATAATAATAATATTAATAATAATAATAATAATAATAATAACGTAATCGAAGAATCGGTGGATTACCTCGGTAATCCGGTTAGGCTCCCCTTCAACCCTAATAACAACCCGTATAGTAATAATTATAATCCGGGTTGGAGGACCCACCCTAATTTCTCCTGGAGCAATCCTAACAATGCTCAGAGGCCCCCAAATATGAATCCTCAGGGATTTCAGCAAGGATTTCCGCAGGGATTCCAGCCTCCTCCTCCAAAACCTTCGCCGCTCGAAGATGTTTTGTCAAAATACATCGCGTCCAACGATTCAAATATCCGGAATCTTACCGGATCGATTAAAAACATGGAAAACCATGTTGGACAACTTGCAAAGATGGTCTCTGAGCGGCCATACGGAGCTCTACCAGGGAATACGGAGCCGAACCCCAGGGAAAATGCCAACGCTATAACCCTTCGAAGCGGCAAGGAGGTCGTCTCCCCATTGCGGGTTGAGCCTAAGGTATGCATTTCGACTCCGCCCCCTCCACCCTCTTCTTCGATTCTAATTGCTCTGGATTCTCCGGTTGCGCCGAATGTTTCGAGTCCTCGAATCCCTTACCCGTCTAAAATTAATAAAGAGAAGGAGGACGAAAATTATCAAAATTTTTTGCGTATTTTAAAACAAATTCAAATAAATGTCCCCTTCTGCGAGGCACTCTCCCAAATGCCGAAATATGCGAAATATCTTAAGGAGTTGCTTTCTAATAAAAAGCGACTCGAGGATGTTTCACGTGTTTCCCTTAATGCGGAATGTTCGGCTGTTCTCCTTAACAAATTGCCGCCAAAACTGAACGACCCGGGATGGTTCTCCATCCCGTGTCTCTTTAGCAATATGTTAATAAAGTACGCTCTTGCGGACTTAGGCGCCAACATCAATTTGATTCCTTTTTCTCTTTTCAAAAAACTCGATTTAGGCGTCCCGAGTCCGACAAAAATGAGCATCCAACTCGCGGATCACTCGGTAAAGTACCCAATAGGGGTAGCGGAGGATGTTCTGGTCAAGGTCAACAGGTTTATTTTCCCGGTAGACTTTGTCATCCTAGACATAGAGAAGGACGTCGAGGTACCCATCATCCTCGGTCGCCCCTTCCTCGTAACCTCCCGCACGTTAATCGATGTCAGTAACGGTCGCCTCCTCCTTCGAGTTAGAGACGACGAAGTTACTTTAAATATCAACCCTCCATGCGGAACTCACTATCGAATGATGATTCCTATTTCAATTTGGAATCCGCGTTTGTGGACGAGTGTTCTTCTCTTTCAGAATTGCTATCTTTAATGATAGACAATTCAGATCTGGCGAATCAACCTCCTTTAGACGAATTACCGCCAGATTCGCCTTTTGAGCCTTTCGATTCGAAAGATTTAAAAATTTCCACTTCCTATGAAGAACCTCCGGTCTTGGAGCTTAAGCAACTCCCCGACCATTTAAAATATGCTTTTCTAGCCGCGAACTTAAGACTTCCGGTTATAATATCATCTACTTTAACCGATTCAGAAACATCCGAATTAGTTGAAGTTTTATCTAAACATCGTCGTGCAATTGCATGGCAAATTTTCGATATCAGGGGAATTAACCCCTCATTCTGCTCCCACAAAATTTTTCTCGAAGAAAACCCCCGCAAAATAATTCAGCCTCAACGGAGACTTAACCCGAACATGCGGGAAGTCGTTAAGACTGAAATTATTAAACTCTTCGACGCGGTGATTATCTATCATATTTCCGACAGTACGTGGGTAAGCCCCGTACAAGTCGTCCCTAAAAAAGGTGGTATAACGGTCGTGGCAAACACGAATAACGAATTAATCCCAACTCGTACTGTTACGGGTTGGAGGGTGTGCATCGACTACAGAAAACTAAATGATGCCACCAGAAAAGACCACTTTCCGTTACCGTTTTTTGATCAAATCTTAGAGTGTCTCTCCGGTCATCCTTTTTATTGCTTCCTTGATGGTCTCTCGGGATTTTTCCAAATCCCTATTTCACCCGAGGACCAAGAAAAAATGACTTTTACTTGCCCTTTCGGCACCTTCGCATATCGAAGGATGTCGTTTGGCCTCTGTAACGCGCCAGCTACATTCCAAAGATGTATGATGGCAATATTTGGCGAGCTAGTAGAAGACATAATGGAAGTCTTCATGGATGACTTCTCCGTCTTTGGAGACTCTTTTAAAAATTGTCTAAAAAATTTAGATAGAGTCCTCCAACGGTGCGAGGAGACGAACTTAGTCTTGAACTGGGAGAAATGCAACTTCATGGTCCGAGAGGGTTTAGTCCTCGGCCATAAAATTTCTTCCAAGTGGATGGAGGTCGATAAGGCCAAATTCACTATAATTGAACAACTTCCTGTTCCTTCGACGGCAAAATCAATTCGAAGTTTTCTCGGGCACGCAGGTTTTTATCGGCGGTTTATTCAAGATTTTTCAAAAATAACCAAACCGCTAACTCACCTCCTGGAAAAGGATTCCCCATTTATTTTTGATAAAGCCTGCGTAGAGGCAGTTAATTTTATTAAAAAGCAACTTATCAATTCTCCAATTCTGGTGGCGCCAGATTGGTCTCTTCCGTTTGAGATTATGTGCGACGCGAGCGATATTGCGGTAGGAGCCTTCTTAGGCCAATGCGTAAATAAATATTTTCATCCAATATATTACGCTTCTCGCACACTCACAGCCGCACAGACTAACTACACCACGACGGAAAAGGAACTTCTCGCCGTCATCTTTGCTTTTGATAAATTCCGACCCTACGTAACGCTTTCACACGTAATCATTTTCACTGATCACTCCGCCCAAAAATATCTTTTGGCCAAAATAGACGCCAAGCCTCGCTTACTTTGATGGATCCTCCTTTTACAGGAATTTGACTTAGAGATCCGGGATAAGAAGGGGGCTGAAAATTTAGCAGCCGACCACCTCTCACGTTTAGAACACCCCGTCGCAGAAGCGCTCGTCGAACCCGAAATAGACGATCGATTTCCTGAGGAGCGCCTTTTAATCATAAATAATATAAAAACTTCTTCTACCCCTTGGTTCGCAGATTACGCGAACTATTTAGTCGCGCGGGTCCTTCCAAAAGATTTTTTGACTCAACAGAAGAAGAAATTCTTCTCTGACTTGAAAAACTACTTTTGGGAGGACCCCTTTATCTTTCGCGTCTGATTCGAAGATGTGTTTCAAGCGAGGAGGGTGCGCAAATATTGCGACACTGCCATGAGGGGCCGGCTGGGGGGGATTATCAAGCCAACCGGACCGCGCGGAAAGCGTTAGAGGCGGGCTTTTATTAGCCCACTCTTTTTAAAGATGCTTACAATTTTGTAAATAAATGCGATAACTGCCAGCGGTCGGGTAGCATCTCTCGACGTGACGAGATGCCCCAAAATTATTATTTAGAATGCGAAATCTTCGATTTGTGGGGCATAGACTTTGTAGGCCCCCTACCTTCTTCTTTTAATAATCGCCATATTTTAGTGGCGGTCGATTACGTATCTAGGTGGGCGGAAGCGCAAGCTCTGCCCACCAATGATGCGCGAGTCGTCGTCCATTTTCTAAAAAAATTATTTTCTCGCTTCGGCACGCCCCGTGCAATAGTTAGTGATAGGGGCACGCACTTCTGCAATGCCCAGTTTTCAAAAATTTTATCTAAGTACGGCGTCACGCATAAGCTCGCCACCGCCTATCACCCCCAAACGAGCGGCCAAGTAGAGGTAGTAAATCGCGAGATAAAACGCATTCTGGAAAAAACCGTCTCTTTAAATAGGAAGGATTGGTCCTCCAAACTCGACGACGCGTTGTGGGCGTATCGTACGGCATACAAGACCTCTATCGGTTGTACGCCCTATCGATTAGTCTACGGCAGAGCGTGCCATTTACCGGTAGAGTTAGAACACCGCGCTTTTTCGGCCTTAAAATTTTTAAATCTCGATTCGAACTTAGCCTCCGAGAATAGGAAATTCCAACTAAATGAACTCGATGAATGGCGTGCGAATGCTTATGAGAGTAATAAATTTTATAAGGAGCGTTCTAAGTTCTACCACGATCGAAAAATTAAATTTCCAAAAACTTTCGCACCGGGCGATCTTGTCCTTCTTTATAATTCACGTCTTCGTCTTTTCCCGGGTAAGCTCAAATCCCGATGGTCCGCCCCTTTGAAGTCAAAGAGGTTTGGCAGTATGGGACCGTTCTTATCTCTCACCCCGAAAAAGGCGATTTTAAAGTCAACGACCACTGTTTAAAACTATATCTTGTGGGCGATCCGGTGGACGGACATACAGAATCTTTAACCCTCCCCAATTTATAATCTCACCACGCCAAATGCGTCAAGCTACGCGACGGTAAACAAAGCGCTCGTGGGAGGCACCCCATATTTATCTAATATTTTTATTATGCTTTTTATCTATTTTTCCCGCCAGCTTTAATTCAGGGAAACCTTTTTGCTTCCTCTTTCCTTTTGTCTATATTGCAATGTTATTTTCTCTTCTTCATACTTACATTACAACATTGGGGACAATGTTGGGTTTTAAGTATGGGGGTGTTTTACCGTTTTCATATAAACAAAAAAAAAGCTTCTTTTTACAAAAAAAAGAAGAAGTCATAATACAAAAAAATATGTATTTCTTTTTTTTTTACTTTGTCATAATACAAAAACAAAAAAAAAATTAGCAAAACCCCAAAACTTTTCCAAAATATATATATATATATATATATATAACTGTATAGTAGTTGAAAAAAAAAGTAAAAATAATAATAATAATAATAATAAACCCTACTTTACTTTTATTCTTAAAGCATTTAGTTTCGAGAGTATATGTTTGTGGATTTTCATAATCGCTAGTTTTACTATTTGTTTGTTTATCTAAGATCGATAGATTTAAACGTTCGGGGTTAAGTTTTAAAGAATATCTTGTGCTTTTAATTTAAATAGAGGCTTTGTTATCAAGCACTACTTCTACTAGCTAAAATAGAGACATGTGTATTATGTTGGCAAAACAACTTTAGACTGCAATTATCCCTACTTTATGTCTTCAGGAATCTAGGAATATTCAACTTACTAAGGTTGCTCTCAAAACTTTTTATTATTATTATAGAATTTCTCTTAAAAACCCCTTGTATACACCAATTTAGCATGACAAAAAAAAGATCTTATGTCAATGGGAATAAAAAAAATTCCGTAAACATAGGCACCCAATATTTGTTAAAAGAGATCCTATGTCAATGGGAATTAAAAATTCTGTAAACACAGGCATTGGGTTAATTAAAAAGGTCAATTTTCCCTCATACACCAACGATGGGAGTCAAAGGAAACTATATAAGAGGGGTGAGTGGATAAAATTCATCACCCCTAATTCAAGTACTCTTCTATTTGCCAAGGCTTTTTACCCCCTTTTCCCTTAGCCAAATTATTGTTTCTAGCTTTAATTCAAAAAATCATTTGAGAGCATAATTAGTAACTTATATTTTTCCTTCATGTTTCTTTAAACAAAGGTTATTATAATTTTGATCTAATCTCGTTTACTAATGATTGCAATTTATTTTGCTATTTGGTTAATTAAGAAGTCTTTTGGCTAGGACATTTCTTTCTACTTAAATCATTTGCATAATTTAGGACTTAACTCTTATTATTCCGAATTTTTATTTTTCAGTCTCTTATGATTAAAATAAAGCGATAGCCAAAAATTAGAACTTATGTTAATCCCGTATAGATCTCTCTTACTTTTGCTCTGGAATAGCAAAAGCTTAAGTATGGGGGTATTTGATGAGTAGTAAAATATATGTATTTTTAGTATAATTATTAGTATAGTTTTAATTAATATTGTGAATTTTCTATGTATATTAATGAATAAATTAGTTGTTTTCATTATTTCCTTACTAACTTAGTTTTATTTTTGTTTTTACAAATTTTGGCGAATTTGGTCAAGTCACGCCCCAGGTCACGCCCGTGACCTTGAGTCACGCTCGTGACCAAGGGCCTGTAATTTTAAAAAGCCAAATTTCCAGCTGGCAGCCGTTTTTAGGTGAAATCTCGAAGAGTTGACCAAATCACGCCCGTGTTCGACAAGTCACGCCCGTGAGCCGCCAGCGCGTCACGTCTTGAAGCCGCGCCCATGCTACTGACGTCTACCGCCCATAGTCACGCCCGTGTCCCAGCAAAGTCACCCCCGTGAGCCGCCAGCGGGTCACGTCTCGAAGGCGCGCCGATGCTGCCGACATCAGCCACCCATAGTCACGCCCGTGACTCACCAAGTCACGCCCGTGACATACCAAGTCACGCCCATTTGCAGCCATGTTTGACGGCCAGACCTTCCAGAAGGCGGCGAATACAGCCGAGCAAATGTCACGCCCTAAGTCACGGCCGTGACATTCAAGTCACGCCCGTGACCTAGGGCGTGTAAAACTCAGATTTTCCCTATAAATAGAGGGGCTCCGCTGAAGTATTTTTCATCCAAATTTTGAGTAGTTCTTATTGTATTGTGAGTTCTTTTGAGTGATTGTGAGCTTCTTTTATGCATTCCAGTTTAAGTTCGTTTGTAGTTTTTTTTCGTCTTCCTAGTCTAGTTGTAATGCCGATTTTAGAAATAAAATGATGTTTTTCTCATTTGGATCATCTTCTTTTCTATTAATGTTAGTGTGTGTGCGTGTATGAGTTTAGCTTTATTGCTTTCATAATTTAGTTTTATTGCTTTTATAGTTAGGTTTATTGCTTTCATAATCTAGGTTTACTGTTTTCATAGCTTAGATTTACAAGCTTTCATAAAATAATTTATCGTTTTCTTTTTCGCCTTATTTTATCGCTTTCATTTTAAACGCTTTCTTTTCAGTTCTTTAGAGTGTGTGCGTGTATGAGATAGTATTTTTCTTTTTTGTAACTTAGTTTTAATTTTCAGTCTTATATAACTGCTATATACCACCCCCATCTTGAATAGGAGGCTAAGAACTTGTTAGCGCTTATTTAAGACGGTTGGGACGGATAATATTTCTGCACCTTTATAAGTCTTTCATTTCTATACCACCCCCATCCTTGTGATGGTTGGGACGGATATTATTTCTGCTTTTATAATATAAGTTTTCCTAATCACTGCTAAACGTGTTTATATCAGCTCAATTTTCAGTCTTTTAATTTTACTCGTTAAACGCGTTTATATCCGCTTAAATTATCAAAATGTATTTTCTAATTAATTATGTTGTCCCCATTCCGATGAGTGGCTAATTTCCTTTAGCACACGACGTCGAAGAGCATTGGGACACAAAAATAGTTTTCAATTAAATTAAAACATCTCTTTTTTAAAAATAATTAACGTGCTTATGGTTTACCCGAGAATAACGTTGAGTGGAGCCTCATAATCGATGTGTGGTTTTCATTTTGTTTTCGTACCTAGTTAGCCGAGAGGCTCATGCGTATGGACTGATCACTCACGGGTAAAGAGAAGTGCGCTCTACCCTTGAGAGAGGACGAAGTAATTCTCCCAAATTCGAAATAAAAACCCAATAGCGGGGTTCACAACATAAAGCGAGTATTAAGAAGATTCGATTGTAGAACGAGAGTTCGGTCGAATATTCATAATCTCAGGTGGGCGTACCCTCGAGAGAGGAGCGTTTATAATTATGGAACCACCACGGCCAAGTCATTTTAATATTTTGAAAAGTCATCACTTTTAATTCTACGAAAAAATCTATTTTCGTCTCAAGGTAATTCGACGTCGCGCGCTATCTTTCTCATCGCTTAGAACACTAGTTAATCGCTTATTATCATTTAAATCAACTTAAAAATTTATTCTGATAAAATAATAGTTCGTTCCTCGAAGTAGTATAATCAACACGACCCGCGGAAATATACGATCCCGATATTTTCTAAAACAAAATTTCCTGTATTACTTGCGATAAGGTATACTTGCCTTTATCAAATGATTAATTTGGACTAAAAATTCAAAACACAGCTTTCCAAACTCATTTAGTGCAAAACTCTCCTTTTTTACTTCTCAATTCAATAGAATTCGGAGTTGTAGCTGAGGCGTAATTGTCAATACTCCGAAAGAAGAAAAAGACTGTTACTTCTATCATTCGATAGGATAACGGTTAATTTCTCAAAGTAGGAGTACTTGCGAGACTCTTCAAAAACATCCACCAATTCTAAACTCTTAATATAAAGGTTAATAAAAAGAAGAAGTCCAAAAAAAATCATCAATGATCCTCTCCGTCGTCGTCTCTGCCTGCTTCCTCTTCCTAGTCACTTCCTTGTTGGCTTGAGAAGTTTGGACAGAATCGTCCTCAACTTCGATCACATCAACAGAACCTTGCTGTTCGCACGGCTTGGCAGAATCTACGACCCCCTCTAAATTCTCAATCTTCAAATGGACCACACCAGAAGTAGTGATCCCCAAATTGAAGGAATCATTCCCAGCGATCTCCAAACGAGTACCTTCAGAGCCCGCCATACTAGTAGGTGCATGCAGATCGGCTGGCGGTGGTTTGGAACAACCCGCCTCATCTTTTGCCAACTCGGTTTTACTGACTGTCCGCAGAACCAAGTTCGCCGGTTTCCCCGCGGAAGCAACTATAGCGGTTGACTCAACCTTGCTGTACTCCAGGTCCTTCTTCTTCTTTTTTGGACGGATTTTGCCTTCACGGTGTTTACACTTCACGCGATTTTCAAGATAAAGTAATATACCAGACATTTTAACCAGAGAATCTGTAAGTCGGAAAACTTTAATCGCGAGCGGCGAATAGAAACCCGTGTTTGAAAAAGAATTATGCACCGCCTCCAATTCACCACTCCAGCTTCATATGTCCACTTTTGTTTGTGATAAACCATCATTATTAATGGTGAGTGACCTATGTTTTAAATTTCCAACTGCTTTTCTTTTGAAAGAACCCTAACATTCTGGCAATGTCCATAGTCTATATGCATTTTCATTTTCATTTTATAAAAAATGTTTCAGTCAATGCCCTCTACTTCGCTCCTCTACTCAAATCATGCCCTTTATCCAGAAGGGTTTGAATCAATTTTGGGTCATCATTTCATGTTATTTATAGTTTGTTGGTTTACTATTGACCTTCCAATTTCACTTAAAAAAATTTATTTTCATTTTTTGACAAATGCACTTATGTTCTAATAAAAAACTACAAACTGTTGTTGCAGGATTCGAGCTTATTGTTGAAGCATGAGAAGCGAGGGTTGCTAGTATTAGTAAACATTTTTGTGATTTATGCATGAGAAGCGAGGGTTGCTTGTAGTAAACATATTGTTTGTGATTTATGGGTTCGAGTGACAATGAAGTATTTAATAGACTTTTTCCATATATTCTTTTTAGCTTTTCTTTTATATGAGATATGTGGATTTTATCCAAATCAGTTAAACCCGCACTTTGCTAAGTGATGCTCAACTGAATGTAGAAATTTATGCGATTTAATTTTTTAAACTAGGATTGGGAGAGGCAGAGCTTAATGGCAGAGTGCCTCTATAATTTTATGTTTTTTATAAGAAGTTTTTTGTTTGGGTGAGTATTACTTAAATCATGTTTTATAACCAAAAACTAAATGAACATTCTTTTTAAATGTATTTAATTATTTGCCATAAGTTTAGAACCTGACAAATATTTTAAAAATAAATAAAATAGTTATTTGCTGCGATTTTAAATCGTGGCAAATTCTTTTTTTTAATAAACCTGTCAAGTATTTGCCACGGTTTGAAACCGTAGCAAATATTTTTTTAATAAAATGGCTGAGTATTTGCCACGGTTTAATACCGTGGTAAATAATAGACTCTTAGCCACGGAAGAGAAACTGTGGTAAATAATGGACTTTTAGCCACGGAGGGGAAACCGTGGCTAATAGCTGCTGAAATCAAGACCTTTAGCCACGGTTTAAAAATGTGTCAAAAAGTCGTGGCAAAAAAGTATTTGCCACGGAATGAGCGTGGCAAATACTTTTTGCCATGCTCGCATTGCCCACGCTCATTTGCCATGGGCAGACCGTGGCTAATAGTCTTTTGCCACGGTTTTAGACTTTTAGCCACGGCAATCTGCCCTGGCTAAAAGTCCATTTTCTGGTAGTGCTTCCAGAACGTTTTATAGCATTCAGAAGAAGGTGTATGCGGTCTCCGGCTAGAACAAACATTTTCAAAATTTCTGCAAAAATTAAAAATGTGCGGGGATCATGTTTAGCCAGAAGACCACTACCTAGACAACATCTTCTTTAGACCAGGCGGTTTGAGACATTCACCGATTAGACCGACAAAAGAGTCAAGCTGCACGATCTCTAAGGGTCAGACCGCTCTAAGCATCTGAAGATTGTCATGGCTTAAGTCCGAAAGGGGCAAGTTGCGGTCTCGGTCAGCAGACCGCCCAGGTTTCTAATTGAATCAAGCCAAAGTTTCTCAATCTAAGCCCGGTACAAACCGGAGGTCAAGCCGCCAGACCGCGCGGCTTCCCCTTTATTTATTCTTCTGCATCCCGTCACACCTGCCTGATTCTCTTGTACCCGGGCAGGCGGTTATTTTAGCATCTGCCCGTTCCGACAGGTCCCTGAGCCAATAAATAGGGATGGGTGGCATTCCCAAGACACACACACTTGAATCCAACAGCTTGCTTGTCTGAGCTACGGTCTCGAACTAACTGTCTTGCGACTTGTCTGCCCAGCCAACTTCATTTGTAACCCGCTGTAACCGTTTCACCCTAATCAAAGGAAAGCCCATCACAAGAGTGGCATTCGCCATGACGGGCAAATTCTGTCCTTGACCGCTGCCAGTGGTCTAATCAACTTAAATCATTAAGTCGGATAGTAATCGATAGCTTGAGGTTTTCCAACTCACATGGGGGATGAATCTAGTGGTTTTTAGGGGTGGCCGAAATTTCACCATTAATGGTCTTGATGGTGGAATCTCAAGCTTTGCCTCTTCCCCTCCCCGAATTGGCTTCTTAAAAATCCTCCAAGGGTGAAGGGAAGGAGTTTTCCCCTCTTTCCAGAAGAAATCGAGCCTCTAAACCCATATGGACATGTAACCAAAGCTCCACAAACAACAATGGCGGACCGGCAATCGTAACGGCTACAAGCCACCACTTAGTTCCTCTCTCATATCTCTTCTCAATGGGTAGATCTTATCATGTTGGCCGCAAGGTTTGGGGCCAATAGGACTTGGATCAGCATGGCCGAAATCTTGGATTTCAAGATTTTTCCTCCACCATTAACTCCCCATTCTGGACACCTCCAGCCAGCCAACCACCCCCAATCGCCGGCCACGACCTCAATGGAGGTGGTGGTGGCATTGGTCGGACATGGCGATACTAAGGTGGCCGGGAAATCGAGGGAGAAGCTCGCCCAGGTTGGTCCAATCTTGGTCGTTTGCTCACAGGAGAAGATGAATGGATGCCCTCCATTTCTGCTTCAAGATGTGTGCTGCCAGATTTATCATATGTTTTTAAATCGCGTTTCTGTCTTTTTTATGTTGAACCTTAAATTATTTGTAGAAAATACTTAGAGCCATATAATGGAAAAGTGGTCTATGCCAAACTTATAGCCCTTGAAGTCTATATTATTTTAAAATTGATTTCACCCCCATTGGGTCAGTGGTCTGACCAGAGCACTCAAAATGGTGCAGCCTATACATAGGATTGACCAAAGAAAGATTTGAGTGCCCCATCAATCCAGGCATCCAAATGCTTTGAAATTTGGAACATTGGCTATTTATATCCTTAACCTCAACATATCCAAAAATGGGAATTTTTTGAGGAACTTTTTCTAAAGTTTTTGCGAACATTTAATAAATCATGTATGAATTAAATATAGAGTCTAGAGACATCCAAAACCTTCTAAATTTTGTTGGGTGGTCCTTAGGCTCATGACATAATTCTGGTAAAAATTTCATCCCATTTGGGATTGATTTGGTTGGGTAATTAAGTAACCCAAATTCAGTCAAACTATGGGAGATTAGGACAAATGTGCTCTTGAAGGATTTGAGGGGTACAACCCTTATCCAAATGTTGTGAAAACCCTGGCCACTGATTTAGTATCTCATAAAACACCCCCACAAGTAGTTTTGGGTTGTTTGGGGGTGGATGTGCCCTAAAACCCTACTATGAACCCTAAGGTTGTATATTGAACCTATTGAAGGACATATGATCATATGTCCTTGGATTAACTTGAAACTTGGTAAAGAGGTTCATAGGGTGGTATTATGCCCGAGATAATTTACCTTTAATTTTTTGGAACTTTTACCCACGCTGAATTAATTAAGAACCAATTAGGGAGCTTCCTTGTAAAAAGAACCTACATGTATATATAACTGTGGATGTTCATGAAATTTTGGCAGTGAGCTTGTATTAGTGGTATTGTTCATTGATAATTTAATTGTGAATTTTAGAATAATCTATATAATACATCATTCACAAGTCCATTGTTTGACCTATTTATAAGGGGGATTAATTAAGGGTTTAATATTCAATAGAAAATCATGAAACTTGGTGAGAGGACTTCTAGGGCAAATATATGATCTGTTAATTTTAGTATAATTTTTGGAAGAACTAAACATGATTCCCTTCACAAAGTGCCCTAAAACTTGTTTATTTAAATAAAGGATTTAAAGGGTCAAATGAGTTTGGAAAATTATGAAACTCAAGGAGTGAACTTTTTTAATCATCTTAGATATCTGTTAATTTTCTTGAAATTTTTGAATGAGTATTTTAGGTACTTTCTTTGTTAATCCTTGATTTCGATAAATTAGTCAATATTTTATTTGGAGGTCAAAACATTTCTAGAAATTTATGAACTTCATATGTGGCTGTTATTTTGATGATATATAGTTGTACAAATTTTAGGAGGGCCATAGCTTATGAGAAAACCATACTTGGTGTTCAAAGTGATAGGTTTCCTGATTTTGAAGTAATTATAATAAATGCCAAAAAAATTAGGAAAATTATGAATTTCTGGAGATAGTCTTAAGATATCATAAGACACTCCCAATAATAATCTTGGGTTATTTGGATGAGCATTTGGAGTCCTTCTCATTTTATCCATCATGTAGTTCAAGTGGTCTGCGCATAGTGAAAACACTGAATTAAGATAAGCGTGTAGGTCTTTCTTGGGGAGTTAAAGGAATTTGGTGTGCCCAGACTGATTGGGTTTTGGAAGGTGTCACCACAAGAAATTAGGAGTAAGATGTCTGGTTGACAAGGAGATTAGAGTGTGCTTGGGATCGATGAAAGATCGTCATTCCCTTGGAGTGGAGTATAACAAACTTAGGGTTAATAAGTGTAACATTAATAGTGGTCGGGTCAAGGGTAGACACCAACAAAAATAAGTGCCTTAGAAAGGGAGCTTTGGCATTCAACCCATCATAGCTCCTAGTACCGCTGCGAGCCCCTCACAGGGTATTCCTCGGGAAATCCATGGTTAACCCAAAGCTGTAGGAATACTTTGTTATGCAAGATTGAATAATTATTGCACTCACCCACATTTGGTTGCTACGGGTGGTTAGTTGGTTTGGTCTTATGAGTAATAGGCTCGGTGGTTGTAGGTACGGATGGGATAGTCCGACGAGCCGGTGGCTCGGAAGGTTGTTGTGATGGGCAAGTTAGCTTGGGGAGCCTATGGCTCAGAGATATATATTAATCATGATTGCATGTGCATAAGGGTGGTGGGTCTTTGGTATTGGACGGTCGTACACACCGACGTTGATACTTTGACTCAGCAAGTGTGGTTATCATTTGGACAAGAAAAATTCTAGTTGACCAGCCAGTAAGAGTACGCAGGCGATCCGCGGTTGTGTTCTTTGTATTGAGGCGTACGATTGGTCAAGGTTAGGTAGTGCGAATACCATCTTAGAGGTGGGCGAGGCCCAACCCACCGCTTCTATTTGCCACTACGGGGGTATCCTGGGAGTTTTGCTAGCTCCAAAAAAAGGGAACTAAAGGTCTGTGCGCATAGAGTCGGTTGCGTGTGTTGCACTTGTGTGAACATAACATTAATCAACATACCAATGCATGTCATAGAATAAGCATTGCATTTCAACCCCTACCCCTATCGTATAAATTGGAATGAGACTTTTTATATGATAGGCCTTGCTAAACGACCCCTTGGTCTATAGGTCTGTATGGGCATTCCTATAAATCAAAGGTTACTTTTATTACTTACTTCACTGTAGTTTGTACAAATTTAAGTTATCATTCTTTTCATGTTCTTTACCTTGCTTTACTTGCTGTTCAATATATAAGCACACCCATGTAGTGGTAGATATTCATGTAGTTAGGTCATTCCATCACTATGTTTTATACCCCTGGCTGTCCTCCACTTCATCCTCCCCCTCACGGTGCCTAGGAGCCACTGGGGGACGGGGTGAGGAAATGAGGCTTAGTACTTTAACTAACGGTCGGTGGACCATATCATTTTAGGGGACCGAGGAGACGCAGCACTAATAGAGGCCAGTGAAGTTGGAGGCGGGCCAGTCTAGCCTAGGAGCACCAGTCTCAGGATCCGTGAGTGGTTACTAGTAAATTTTTCTTCCACGAGTAATCTTGTAGTAAGGACTTGATGCACTGGGCAGGAGCCCTTTTTATTGTAGCGAGGACTTGATGCACTGGGCACGAGTGATCTTGTAGTGAGGAATTGAGCTTATTTTTGGTTCAATTGTATTTTTCTTCTTCTAGGATCAATATTGCCAGCAGGATCAGCGTTTTGTAGTGGCGACCTTCCAGAGTGTTGTTGTCACCGGAAAGCAGCGGTTCTTGGTATAAGACCCGGTTTTGTAGCAAAAAAGGGGTCTTACAGCATCAATCTTCGCTGGATCCACTGACACCCCATCTCCACTGATAATGTGACACAGAAATGCCACCTTCCCGATCCAGAACTCGCACTTTGAGAACTTAGCATAAAGCTAGTTCTCGCTCAGAGTCTACAACACCAATCTTAAGTGAGACTCATGTTCCGCCTTCGACTTCGAATACACTAAAATGTCATCGATAAACTCCACCACGAACAAATCTAGGTATCGCCGAAACACTCTGTTCATTAAATCCATTAACACTGATGGCGCATTCGTCAAACCAAACAACATCATCGAGAACTCAAAATGACCGTATCTCATCCCAAAAGCTGTCTTGGGAATATCCTCTTCTAGAATCCTCAACTGATAGTAACCTGAACTCAAATCTAACTTAGAGTACACCGTCAACCCCACCAGCTGATCGAACAAATAATTGATTCGCAGAATCAGATACTTATTCTTGATGGTCAACTTATTCAACTCATGGTAGTCTATGCACAACCGCATAATACCATCTTTTTTCTTTACGAATAACACCAGCAACTCTTGCAACTGCACCTTTATCTCGGAAAGTTCCTTTCGTGCCATCCTAAATGGAGGACGCTACACCGGCCTCGCACCTGGCACTAAATCTATTGAGAAATTGATTTCATGCAGAGGAGGCGCTCCCGGAAGCTCCTCAGGGAACACATCCCACCACTGGCACTTCTCTGATTGCCAACTTTGTGGAGTGAGTCTCCAACAAAGATATGAAAGCCTCACCTCCTTGATTCACCGATCACAACAATTGACATCAGAAATCAGGGAGCAAGCCACTCCGCCTAGACCCTCAAACTTGACCTCTGCTCTACCTTCAGTCCTTTGGGTCACCACCTTTAACATGCAGTCAATATTAGCTCATTGCTCTGCAAGCAAGTCCATCCCCAGGATGATGTCAAATTCGGCTAGTGGTAGAATTGCTGCTACCAAATTGAAGGTACACTCGCAAATCCTCAAAACAATGCATCCTTTCCTTCCATTGGTCATGAAAGACCCATTCGGCATGCACACGCTAAGCTCCACCTCTGCCTCGACTGTCTCAACACTGATTCTTTGGATAAAGCTTTTCATGAGAAAAGAGTGTGATGCTCCCGTGTCGAACAAAACTCTGGAGGGATAGCCAAAAACTAGCACGAAACCTAACACGCATACAACAAATACGAAAGGTCGTAACTAATTTAAGCTACCGAATGAAAAACTAAACTTTTCATACATGTCACCGCATTGGATTGACGAATCGCTTTGTGTTTCCCGAGGTTGTATGCTCTAGGCTGCACCGGAGATAAACGTGAAGCACTGGACTCTGCCGCTTTACCTTTCTCCCCAACACTAGGGCCGGAACGCACTTACTGCCCTTGCCTCTGTTCTAGCTCAGTCTCACCCTCTGGACAGGTCCGAGCTATGTGTACCACCTTGCCATACTTAAAGCACATCAAGGGTCCCCTAGAACAGTACACTCCAGAATGTGCACCGCCTCTCACTAGTTCTAAAAGGATGGGGCTTTCTATTCCATTGACTTCCCTTAGAATTCCCCTAAGACTAAGAAGCTTTACCTTCTCCTTGCTTTGCCACAAAACCCTTATGACACTGGGTTCACTCCATATCGCTCCCCAACGTCCGAGTAGCTTCCACTAGCTCATTACACTAGCCTTGGGCATTCTAGCCTCCACACTCAGTGAAACCTGGGGTATTACATGTCATCTCCTAAATCTCCCAAAGAAGTTCAACAGTTAGGAGAAATGATGACATGCCTTAGCCGCTTTATCTCTCGCTCAGGAGATAAAAGTACTCCTTTATTTAAGTCTCTCAGTGGAGGACCAAAGTTTGAGTGGACAAAGGAGTGTGATGATGTTTTCTGTTAGCTCAAGAAGCAGTTGACATCAACTCCCTTGCTCCAGAGCCTGAAAGAGGGAGAAGGCCTTTTCCTATATCTTGGAGTTGGCTCCGATGCCATCAGTTCAGTGCCGACCTGAGAAGGGAAGAAGAGGTTGTTTTGGTCTATTACGTGAGCAAAATTTTGAAGGATGCGGAAACTCGGTATTCGATTCTTGAGAAGCTGGCCCTAATGATCCTAAGTTCAGTACAAAGACTAAGATCCTATTTCCAAGCCCATTCAATCCAAGTTCTCTCCGATCTTCCAATAAAGAATGTTTTAGAGAAGCCAGAACACTCTGGAAGATTGGCAAAATGAGCAATAGAGCTAAGTGAATTTAATCTCTCTTATATTCCTAGAGTATCGATCAAAGCTCCGGTACTAGCGGATTTCATGATCGATGCAAGGGAAGATAGCTCAGAAAAGGAGTTTGGAATGCCTCTCAGCTGAACAATTTTCATTGATGGAGCTTTAGGAAGAAATTCTTCCGAGACAGGAGTTGTTTTAATTAACCCAAATGGGGTTCGATTAGATCAAGCGTTGAAGTTCTATTTTCCAACCACAAACAACCAAACAGAATATGAAGCATTACTCGCCAGCCTCAGATTTGGGAGAAAGCTGGGAATTGAAGATGTTAAGTTAAAACTGATTCTCTGGTAATGGCATCACAGGTAAATGGAACATTTGAAACCATAGATTGCACTTTGAAACAATATCAAGCTCTGGTAAAATTTATGATGGGCAAGTTCAAGAGCTTTTCTATTCAACATATCCCAAGGGCAGAGAATACAGAAGCTGATGAATTGGCTAAGTTTGGCCTTCTTTCCGGAGGAACTAACTCAGAATTGTTTCATCTGGCTATTGAAGAGGGAGAAGTCATGCAAATAGATTTTACATCCATCTTGGATCGATCCCTTCATCCTCTACCTCTCAACCGGAGAGTTCCACTCAATGTTAAAGGATAAGAAGAGGTTTAAACTTAAAGAGGCCTATTATTATCTTGTTGCATGAATACTCTAAAGGAAGAATTTTCTTTCACCATTGGCACAGTGCATTTCTGAAGAAGAAATCCTAATCGTCCTTCAAGAGGTTCATTCGGGAGAGTGCGGCAGTCACTCAGGAGCTAGAACCCTAAAAAAGAGGATTCTAAGATAGGGTTATTTCTGGCCTCAGATGAGTTAGGATGTAGAGAAGTTCGCAGAGAAGTGTTTTCAATACAAAAAGTTTGCTCCTCTTCAGCATCAACCAGCTCAACAACTTAAGTCAATAACAAATCCATGGCCGTTTGAGGTTTAAGGGATGGATTTAGTTGGACCTTTTCCCTTGGCTAGTGGTCAGCGCAGGTGTATTCTAGTAATGATTGATTACTTAAGCAAATTGATTGGGGCAAAGGCGTTGGCTAAAACTACTATATACTCAAGTGGTGAGGAATTTTATCTGGGGGGAGATAGTATGTAGGCATGGAATTCCCATGGTGATTATCACAGATAATGGTCCACAATTCTACAACTCAAGTCTTATAAATTTTTGTGATCAAATTGACACTGAGTTGCACTTTGCTTCTGTACATCATCCTCATAGTAATGGTCAGGTAGAGGCTGCCAATAAACTAATAATCAACCTTTTGAAGAATAAAGTTGAAAATCTCTTAGGTAATTGGGCAGAACAGTTACCTTCGGTGTTATGGGCTCATAGGACAACTCCAACCTCAGCTACCGGAGAGAACCCTATCAAATTATCTCATGGTTCAGAAGCTCTTATTCTAGTTGAATTTGAGTAAGGAGTCCAAGAGTATTACTATCTCAGCAGAATCAAGATGACTGGATGGAAGGGAATGATGAAGAACTGAAATGTAGTCTCGATATCATTGAAGAATTAAGAGATACAACAACAATTAGGCAAGAAGAGGGGAAAAGAAGAATGGCCAAATACATTAATAAAAATTTCAGAGTTAAAGAATTCGTTGTTGGTGATCTTGTCCTAAAAAAGGTAGATGCATCAGCAAGATCCAGTTCAGTTGAAAAATTTAACCCAAACTGGGCAGGGCCATTCATAATCAAAGAAGCACTGAAGAATGGTGCATATCGACTCCAAAATTATTATAGAGAAGAACTATCTCATACTTGGAGTGGAGAAGATCTCAATCGTTTCTTCTCTTGAAAAATTATATCTTACATTTTATTTCTTTACTTTTCTTCTTTCAAACATTATGACGATATGATTAGAATCTCTTATGATCTGTTTCATTGAAAAGGAAGCGCCAAAAATGAATTATAATCAAAGGCTAAGGTCCTGCCAAGGGAGATATCGACGGATCCTACTTGCTTCCCCCTCGACTTGAAGCTTGAGATGTAAATCTGCCAGGACCACAGATAGCGAGTAGATTTCGCGTATGTGTAGCAGTAGCTCGCCAAGCTTGTGCGGAGGAACTTTAGGATGTCTTGTCCTTGTTGACATCTAACACACCTCTGCATCAATGGATGTTTAGGTGAATGTTCAGCTCTGTCATGCATTGTAGGTGGACATCGATATAGTCATGATGATCCTTCCAGGGAAAGTAATGTCGGTATATCCCCTGCGGCATGAACACACCCGCCCTATGGATCATCTTGTTATGTGACCCTTGAATGCTCACTGATGCATGGATAGCTAAGAGATGGTTGGAAATATCTATAACCATCGCCTGAGCCTCGAAGTGACAAGTGTGTAACAAGCTCAATGATCTTCTTTCTTCTTCTTCCCTCTTCCTAAGATTTCTGCAGCTGGATTATCCTGTGGGATTTTTCTACCGGGCTCTCGTAGCAGGTGGGGTAGGTTGATCTCACGGTGAGGTTTTCAAGGAAGATTTGAGCAGCTGGATTATCCTATAAGATTCCACTATCGGGCTCTCATAGTTGGTGGGGCAGGTTGAGCTCATGGTGAGGTTTTCAAGAAAGATTTCTGCAGCTGGATTATCCCATAAGATTCTGCTACCAGACTCTCATAGCCGGTGGGGCAGGTTGATCTCAAGGTGAGGTTTTCAAGGAAGATTTCTGCAGCTGGATTATCCCGTGAGATTCTGCTACCGGGCTCTCATTGTCGGTGGGGTAGGTTGATCTCACTATCAGGTTATCAAGGAATATTTCTGTAGCTGAACTAACCCGTGAGATTCCGCTACCGGGTCTCATACCTGGTGGGGCAAGTTGATCTCACGGTGAGGTTTTCAAGAAAGATTTCTGCAGATGGATTATCCCGTAAGATTCCTCTACAGGGCTCTCATAGCCGCCGGGCAGGTTGATCTCATGGTGAGGTTTTCAAGGAAGATCTCTATAACTGGATTGTCCCATGAGATTTTGCTACCAGGATCTCATAGCCGGTGGGGCAGGTTGATCTCACTGTGAGGTTTTCAAGGAAGATTTCAGTAGCTGGCGTATCCGGTAATATTTTGATACTGGGCTCTCATGTTGATGGGTTAGGTTGATCTCACGGTGAGATTTTCAAGGAAGATTTATGCAGCTGGATTATCTCATAAGATATTGCTACTGGGCTCTCATAGCTGGTGGGGAAGGTTGATCTCACCGTTAGGTTTCAATAAGGATTTTTGTAGCTGGATTATCTCGTGAGATTTTGCTACCGGGCTCTCATAGCCGGTGGGGCAGGTTGATTTCACGGTGAGGTTTTCAAGGAAGATCTCTGCAGCTGGGTTATCCCGTGGATTCTGCTACCAGGATTTCATAGCCGGTGGGGTAGGTTGATCTCACGGTGAGGTTTTCAAGGAAGATTTTTGCAGCTGGATTATCCCGCAAGATTCCACTACTGGACTCTCATAGCCGGTGGGGCAGGTTGATCTCACAGTGAGGTTTTCAAGGAAGATTTTTGCAGCTGGATTATCCCGTAAGATTCTGCTACCGGGATCTCATAGATGGTGGGAAGGTTGATCTCATGGTGAGGTTTTCAAGGAAGATTTCTGTAGCTGGATTATCCTGTAAGATTCTGCTATCGGGCTTTCATAGCCGGTGTGGCAGGTTGATCTCATGGTAAGGTTTTCAAGGAAGATTTATGCAGCTAGATTATCCCATGTGATTCCTCTAGTGGGCTCTCATAGCCGGTGGGGCAGGTTGATCTCACGAGGAGGTTTTCAAGGATGATTTTTTGTAACATGATTATCCCGGGAGATTCGGCTATCGGGCTCTCATAGCCAGTGGTGTAGGTTGATCTCACTGTGAGTCTTTCAAAAGAAAGGTTATACTATTTCTTCAGGAATGGGCTGTCTAAAACATTGGTGACCGCAAGTTTTGGGTTAAGGATTTCTTCAAGGTTATGTTATTTCATGAAGAGTTGGCGGTCTGAAATATTGGAGATCGTCAGTTTTGGATTTTCCTGATAAGTCAGTCTGTAACAACTAAGACCGTAAGTTATACTTATATCGTTATTTTAAAAAATGGTCTTTAGCCTTTGAGATTGCTGGCCATGATTAATTTATCAAAGAGCAGTCTGGAAAATTTGAGGCCGCCGCTTGGGTTCCTCTATGTTCAATTAAGGATAGTCTTGAAAAATCTGAGATCATTTACAACTTTTCTAATATCCATTCTCATAATAATCGGTCTGGAAAAATGAAGACCGCAGATCCGGTATATCTCATCCCTTCCTAAAAAGCACGAGACCGCTGATGATGGTCTCATTCACTCCAGACTCATTGACGCTTTAATAACAACCTTATAAATATCCTCGTATAATGATCTGAAAAATATGAGACCGTTGGTTATCTGCCTTAAAGGGTCGTATTTCACCGATCTAATTATCGTCCGAGGAAGGAGCGGTCTAAATTATTGAAGATCGCACCTTCTACTCTTACTTAAGGTTGTTCGAGAATCATCATTTATGAATTATGATTTTTTTTCTCTACAGATCTTAAATGCTGGATATCGCAATATGACAAGCGATTGACACAGCTGTGTTACAATTAAATCATCACACATTCCTCATGATGCTTTTAGGCGGTCTGTGTAACGACCCGCCCCGACCACCACACCAGAGGCCTACGGCACCGCCCCATCCCTGGTGGGCCGGCTAACGCGGTCGGACAAGGACTGCAGTCCGGTGCACCCCACCCATGGCTGAGCCTGTTTCTCAGCTACAGTGGGATGTTGAGGCCGGGATTCGATCCCGCGCCCCCTTGATAAGGCACCTTCAACAGTCCTCATCACCAACTGAGCTGCAGCTCAGTTGGTGATGAGGACTGTTGAAGGTGCCTTATCAAGGGGGCGCGGGATCGAATCCCGGCCTCAACATCCCACTGTAGCTGAGAAACAGGCTCAGCCATGGGTGGGGTGCACCGGACTGCAGTCCTTGTCCGACCGCGTTAGCCGGCCCACCAGGGATGGGGCGGTGCCGTAGGCCTCTGGTGTGGTGGTCGGGGCGGGTCGTTACAAAAAAGTGCACTTTTTTGTAACGACCCGCCCCGACCACCACACCAGAGGCCTACGGCACCGCCCCATCCCTGGTGGGCCGGCTAACGCGGTCGTACAAGGACTGCAGTCCGGTGCACCCCACCCATGGCTGAGCCTGTTTCTCAGCTACAGTGGGATGTTGAGGCCGGGATTCGATCCCGCGCCCCCTTGATAAGGCACCTTCAACAGTCCTCATCACCAACTGAGCTGCAGCTCAGTTGGTGATGAGGACTGTTGAAGGTGCCTTATCAAGGGGGCGCGGGATCGAATCCCGGCCTCAACATCCCACTGTAGCTGAGAAACAGGCTCAGCCATGGGTGGGGTGCACCGGACTGCAGTCCTTGTCCGACCGCGTTAGCCGGCCCACCAGGGATGGGGCGGTGCCGTAGGCCTCTGGTGTGGTGGTCGGGGCGGGTCGTTACAGTCTGACAAGTACGGGACCTCATTACTGGTTATCACGTTCTCTAACTATTGTACATCTTTTACTCATATATAGCTGCCTATTCGAGCTCGGCGAGATCTAAGGCATTGAGATAGAATGCCAATTTTAATGTTAAAAATAAGAATTATAATGAGATCGAAAAATTGATGCAACGATATAGAACAAAGAGAAAATTGTCTTTCCACAAAAAAGGCCAAGGTATGACAAAAAATTTATATATTCACTTGTCCAATTGCATTAGCTCGCACGGTCTCACAGCCAGCGGTCTCAATTCAAAAAACAAAAGATTACAATATAGACCAGTTTTCAATCATTCTTGGACTTCTTCGGAGACCGCTCCTCAAATGATGAAGAGCTGGTACCTTCAGAAGATTCCTCAAAACTTTTTGGAATTCTCGATCCTAAGCTTGAGGCCGCGACAGAGATGAGATCATCACCTTCTGTAACGCCCCTGATTTTTCTGATATTTATTTAATTCAGTGATGACGTGTTAATAACGTCGGGGCGTTACTTTTAACGTTGAGTTAGCGGCGCGTCGCCGTTTGCGCATTTTCGTGTCCGTTTGGGTCAAATTGACCAATTTTTGAGACGACCAGGAATCGGAAATTTTTATGTTAGGAAATTTGATTATTTAATTTTAGACTTGCTTGTCAAGTTTCGTCGCGATCCGAGCCATTTGGAGGCTCGACGCATTTTAGAAGTTTTGTATGTATTTAAAGTTCGCCGTAACTTCCGCCATTTATATCTCGAAAATGGCACATCGGATTTTGATTCCAACTTCGTCGTTGGATTCGTAGCTCCGCCGTTCACCTTAGGCGAAATTTTCGTTGGATTCGGCGTTCGTTTAATTTTTAGTGATAAAATAATAATAATAATAATAATAATAATAATATTATTATTATTACAATAATCAAAACGTATATATATATACATTCATGAAAATGCATTCGTCGACCCCTCCCCCTTTTCGCATGCATTCGTCGATCTCTCTCTCTCTCTCTCTCTCTCTCTATATATATATATATATATATATATATATATATATATATATATATATATATGGAGACCTCCATATATTTATATATATATTTGCATGAATTCTTCGACCGCTCCTGTTAAGCCTTCAGCATTCGTCGACCACCTTCCCAGCCTTCAAAATTCCATTCGTCGAGCCATCATCTTATTATTATATATATCAACTGTATATATACTGTTGGAGTTACCATTATGATCTAGAAGTGGTCAAACATGTAGTCTCACTGCCAACGCGATATGAGCCTGCAGGGTCGCACATAAGAGCATGTGGAGAAGATGGAAGATTGACTGTGTTGGTAAAGGTTACCAATCACCATATAGAATGGGGGAGGTCCAGCAAATGTTGTTGTCTGAATTCGTCGGGTTTACACAGATAGAATTCGTCGGGTTTTCACGGATATGATTCGTCGGATAGAATTCGTCGGGATTCGTCGGATGTGATTCGTCGGAATTCGTCGAATTGTCCCGTGAAAACTCGACGAATACTGTTCCATGGAATCCCGACAAATTGTAACAGAAACCCCAATTCTGCTGTGTGGTCTGCAGATAGCGATTCTTCTAGAAGTCTGTTTACCCTTTGGGTATAAATAGAACTTCTTTTAGGGTTCTCATAACTTACGAAGGAATCCAATCGACGGAAGAGTTCCGCCTCTCGCCCTAGCCGACGAAAGTGTTCCGCCGCCCGTTCGCCTCCGCCGACCTCCTCTCCGACGATTGTCGCCGGTGTTTTTCTTCCTGAAGCGGATCTAGCAATCCGTGGAAGCGCAAGGTGTAGTCTTCTTCTCCCGGCTCGTGTGGACTGCTGTAGAGACGTAGACATTATTCTACATGAGAACTCGGACATCCAACAACGAGACTTATCTTCTTGGAGCATCTAGGTTGGATTTGATTCAACTCCGCAAAGGTAATTTTCATACCTAGCAATTTTGTTAACTTCTTGATTCAATATTCATGGCCCGATCCAAATTCTTTTGGGTTATTCTGTTTATTTCCGCTGCGCCTACATACGATGTATGGTTGTAGAAAAACCCAACAGTAGTATCAGAGCCAGGTTACGGCCATGAATGTTGTTTCAGAAGTTTGGTTATTCCAGTACGTGCAAATCTAGGTATTTAGAAGCGTTCTAAATGTCAAGATTTCTTCCTGGAACATCAAAAGTTGATGATTTTTCCAAGGGAAATCGGTGGTGATTTTGAAAAATTGAACCCCGCCAGGAACGACTGGGATTTCGTGGTAATTTCTAATTGTTAGAAATTGTTGTCTCCTTAGCAGTAACCGTCCCTCAAGTGGTTAATGAACCCTTGTATTGTTTTGGATTTTGAATCCAACAATGAGAGACGAGCTTGTCTACTGCTTTAAGTCGAGTTGTCTTTTCCTTTGTCCAATGCATGTAAATCTGAAGATTTGGAAGAGTTCCAAATGTCCAGATTTATCCCTTTCGTCTATCAAAGGTTGATAGTCTTATGTTGTGCACATAAGGGATGCATGTGGATTTTAGAAAATTGTTTTTCTGTTAATGTGCACTTTGATCAAATGTTGATCATGGTTAAGTGTTAACCTATTATTAAAAATTAAAATCCCTTCATCAAATGTTAAGTGTTCGGATGCCTTCCGATGGATGACACTCTTCCTGCCTCGATCGATGAAGTGTGGGCTTGCCAAAGCAAGGTGCATTAATCTATCTTGGTAAGGGTGCGAGCGGATAATTGTGATATCCCACTGTCGACATCGGGTCTAACTTAACTAGGTGACCTCAAAGGTTGAGTGCCTAGAGGCATAGGGTTGGCATGCACCATATGATGGATGCGAATAAGGAGTTATTCACCAGCCATACAAGAGTTGCATGAGGATGCAATTGGCAAGCGTTGCCTACCTAAATAACTGCATTATGAGAGGAACGCCAAAGCGGACTCGTGGTGTTGGTGAAATACAGATCTTGTCCACTAAGAGAGTAGCTCGCATGGACTGTCCGAATTGATAGTGAGGGCTATCAATTTGAATAAAATGGTGGGAGTATTTAATTGAAGTCCAAATTAAAATAAATTGTATTTTGAAATTAAGGTACTGATTAAATTCTGCATGAATTCTTGTAGAATTCCATGGCAAGTGGTTCACATTCCACCTTGTCCCTGAGAGCTATCCTTGAGAAGGACAATCTTAGTGGGACGAATTACATGGACTGGTATAGGAACCTGAGAATTGTTCTCAGGCAAGAGCGAAAGCTCTACGTCTTGGAAGAAGAAGCCCCCGAGGTGCCCACCGGGAACTCGTCCCATGTTGATAAGGATGCTTATAAGAAGTATACCGATGACGCCTTAGACGTCGAGTGCCTTATGCTTGCCACCATGAACTCTGAGCTTCAGAAGAAACACGAGAATATGGGGTGCAAGGAGATTGACGAGCACCTAAAGAAAATGTTTCAAGGGCAAGCTCGTCAAGAGAGGTTCGATGTCACGAAGGCCTTATTTCAGTGCAAAATGGGAGCTCGAGACTCAGTTGGTACTCACGTACTCAAGATGATTGGGTATATTGAGAACCTGGAGAGACTGGGTTTTCCTTTGGGTCAAGAGTTGGCCACACATCTTATCCTGCAATCGTTGCAGGATAGTTATGAGCAGTTTGTCTTGAACTACAACATGAATGAAATAGACAAGACACTGCCCGAGCTCCTAGGCATGTTGCGAACTGCCGAGATAAAAATGAAGAAGGCCAAGCCTGCTAGTCCTATATTGATGGTACATAAAGGCAAGGGTAAGGCCAAGGGCTTCAAGAAGACGAAGGTGGGACCTAAGTCACATCTTGAGCCCAAATCTTCTGCGTTGAAAAAGAAGAGCACCGTGAAGGAAGGGAAATGCCACCACTGTGGCAAGGCTGGTCATTGGAGGAGGAATTGTCCTTCGTACATTGAGGGTCTGCAGAAAATGAAGGGAGGTATGACTTCCGCTTCGAATATTTACGTTATAGAGATAAACCTTTCTGCTCGTTCATCTTGGGTATTGGATACCGGATGTGGTTCTCACATTTGTACAAATGTGTAGGAACAGGGAAGGAGGAGATTGCTGAGTAAGGAGAGGTGGACCTGCGCGTCGGCAATGGAGCAAGAGTTGCTGCTGCAGCCGTAGGGGTTTACCGTCTTTCTTTGCCTAGTGGGCTTGTAATAGAACATAATAATTGTTATTTTGTTCCGGCCATAACTAGAAACATTATATCCATTTCATGCTTAGACATGATTGGATTTTCTTTTATAATTAAGAACAATTATTGTTCTATATTTAAGAATGATGTTTGTTATGTTGTAGCTCAATTGTTTAATGGTCTTTATGTTTTGAACCTGGCCGAGCCGAGCATAGATTCGGAAAGCTCTCGACGAGAGCTTCATCCTCGTGGTAATTTCCTTCCGTTTCGTGAAACTTTTTCGTTAGGGTTTTCGGCCCTAACATTCGTTTTGGCCATTTTTCTGTAGATCTCGCATCGTCGTGCCTCCTTTTGGGCCAATCTACGACGAGGAGTTGTTCGGAGAACGATTCCGATGATTTGAAGGCAAGTGGTGATCTTGCTCCTTCTCTTTGCTAAAACCCCTTTATTTTTGTTCTCGCCTTTGCTTCCAGTAATTGGTTTTATGTTGAATTTTATCATCTGCCTCACTTTTGCTCCTTTTTACTCAATATAATTTTGCTCACCTCGTTAACCAAAAATGTTGCCTTATGTTCTGATGGGCCTCTCCCCTATTCCTTTGAAATTGCATGAAAATATGAAATCCGTTGGAGGTCGTACACGATGTTGGCGGTGCCACTGGTGCGATGCTCTTTTAAATTAATGAATTCTGTTGGAGGTCGTACACGATGTTGGCGGTGCCACCGGTGCGGTGCTCTCAGGGTCGTGACGATGTGTGATGGAATTATCCCCGCACGGCTTCTCTTTTTCTGATGAGCTGATCAGTCTCTATAATTCTGAATAAGAGTAACATGATTAATAATTTGAAAGTTGATGGTTCTTTTCTTTTGCTTATGGCGAGTTTTGTCATCGCCTGTGTTCTCACCTTTGTTTGGTGAGCATTTTCTGCTGATTTTTAGTTGTTCTGCTGTTTCCTTATCTGCTGATGATTAGATACTTATGCTGTTTCTTTTCCTGTTGATTATTAGCTGCTAGCTTTGTAATCACTGACCCTTGCAGCTTCTGTTTCCCTCCGGTCTCGTGGAGGTTTGCTTACTTTCTTGTTTTCTGCACCACTTGTACTTGCTTCTGAGGTGTTCTTTCTTTGAATGCCTCAGGTTCTGGACAGTAGAAGGTGTTAGTGCGGAGCTTCTTTAGTTGCCGTCTTTTGACTCTCTTGAGGTAGAGTATTCTGTGGACTTGTCGGCCCATGGGTTCGTGTCAGGTGTTGACGCCCGTGGTGCCGTTTGGTTAGATTCTGTTACTTGTTGTTTAGGTTGAACACTTGTTGTGGAATGATTAGATGCGGGTTGGCTTTATATCCCCTTGCTTAGATATGATAAGGCATTTGGAGCATTGTGCATCATGATTTGAAATGGTAACCTCACTACTTTTTGCGCGTGATAAATCTATTTTTATATATAGTAAATACACACATTCGATCTTGCATGGTGCACCTCACTAGGTCTTCATGTTCACCTAGGCCACTAAGTAATTAAATCAAGTATTTTTCCGCTGCGTAAAACTATATTTTTAAAAGCGTGGACTAGTTGATCCACCTAGCCGAGGGACGCGGCTTGTTAATTCTTTCTGCATAAATTATATTTGAATCTCTTTGAGTTAATAATAATATTTGCTTGAACTACGAAGAAGGATGAATTGCCTTAACGTTGGTAGGCGTCCCCTATGTGATGTGGCATCACAATGCGTAGCTTTCCCTACTCTGATAGCATTTTAAATGTTGGGAAAGTGCGGGTTGTGACAGTTGGTATCAGAGCTAGGTTCTGTGAAAAAGGTAGTTGGGTGGTTTGTCATGTGAGCCAAACGACCGATATCCTAAGCAGAACCTCATTAGATCATTTCATTGTATAAACACACTGATATGTCATCAGTATGTCTTGACCAAAGCATAGTCACAACACTCATAGCATGATAAGAAGTATACGGGGCATATTATGTAGTATGGGATGCATAATATGTGTTTGTATATGGATCCACCATAGGTGGTAACATGTGACGGTTATGTAGTATGGGATGCATAACCACCATTACATGGATGCCCATTAGCACGTTTTCTTTTTTCGTTACATGTAATGTTATGTAGTATGGGATGCATAACATTACATGTGTACGCCGCTCATAACATGCATTAAGGCCTCTTTCTAGAATGCATAACACTGCATACATTCATTTCATCGCATAAGCACGCGTGCTAAGTTAAAGACATACCAGATGACATATGTACACACATGTTTTGAAAAAGGAATTTAAATGTTCATGCACTCATGTCATAGCACAAGCGGGTGAAGGCCGATCATGGCAGGCCTGGAGGAAAACTGACCCCTTTGGAGATCCCCATGTGGAAATGGGAAAGTATATCGATGGACCTTATTACGGGTTTGCCGAGGTCCCCTCGTGGACATGATTCAGTCTGGGTTATATTTGATCGATTGACGAAGTGTGCGCATTTCGTCCCCTTCAAAATCGGCTATTCTATGAAGAAGATAGCATAATTATATTTGGAGGAGGTCATCCGTTTGCATGGAGTGCCAGTGAGTATCGTGTCAGATCGAGACTCCAGGTTTACGTAGAGATTCTGGCAGAGCTTACAGGGAGCTTTGGGCACCGACCTCAGGTTTTCGACCGCATACCATCCGCAGACAAATGGTCAAACAGAGCGAGTTAATCAGATCGTGGAAGACATGATCAGGTGCTATATTTTGGAGCATGGTGGAGCTTGGGATGAGCGCCTCAGACTCATGGAGTTTGCATATAATAATAGCTTTCAAGAAAGTCTGCAGATAGCCCCTTTTGAAGCGCTGTATGGGAGGCGCTGCAGGACTCCCTTGTTTTGGGCCGAAGTTGGTGAGAGACCGTTGCTGGGTCCGGAACCTTTGAAGGAAATGGAAGAGGCGGTGACTAATATTCGGGAGAAGCTCCGCGTTGCTCAGGAGCGGTATGAAAAGTATGCCAATCAAAGAAGGGCAGATCTGGAGTTTGCGGTTGGGGACAGTGTTTTCCTGAAGGTCTCTCCGATGTCGGGCGGTAAAAGATTTGGGAAGAACCACAAGTTAGATCCTAGATATGTTGGGCCATTTCAGGTCGTTGAGCATATCGGAGTGTCTGCTTATAGACTGGAGTTACCTGCTACCTTCCCTGGCGTCCATGATATGTTCCATGTGAGTCAGTTAAGGAAGTGTGTCCGCAGCAATCGTCAAGTCCTCGATTCGGTACCTCCGATTCAGCCCAATTTGTCTTATGTTGAGGAGCCTGTCCGCATTTTGGAGACCCAAGAACGGGTGTTGCGGAGGAAATCTATCCCCATGGTAAAAGTTCTTTGGCGGAATCATGACGTCGAGAGCGCAACATGGGAGCTGGAGTCAGCAATGCGGGCATCTCATCCTCACCTTTTCAATTAATTAGCTCAGGTAAATCTTTCTTCCTGCACCATTCATCTTTTCATATTAATTAGCTCAGATGGATTTTCTTTCCTGTACCATTTATTTTGCCCAAATGTTGTTCCTGCACCAATTAATTATCCATCTTAAATCTTCTTTCCTGCACCATTATTCCTTTCATTTAATTAGCCCAGGTAAACCCCCCTTTCCTGCACCATGTATCTACCTTAATGTTGTTTTCTGCCCTTATGTTAAGTTTCGGGACGAAACTTTCTTTTAGGGAGAGTGACTGTAACGCCCCTGATTTTTCCGGTATTTATTTAATTCAGTGATGATGTGTTAATAACGTCGGGGTGTTACTTTTAACGTCGAGTTAGCGGCGCGTCGCCGTTTGCGCGTTTTCGCGTCCGTTTGGGTCAAATCGACCAATTTTTGAGACGACCCGGAATCGGAAATTTTTACTTTAGGAAATTTGATTATTTAATTTTATACTTGCCTGTCAAGTTTCGTCGCGATCCGAGCAATTTTGGAGGCTCGACGCATTTTAGAAGTTTTGTTTGTATTTAAAGTTCGCCGTAATTTCCGTCATTTATATCTCAAAAACGGCACGTCGGATTTTGATTCCAACTTCGCCGTTGGATTCGTAGCGCCGCCATTCACCTTAGGCGAAATTTTCGTTGGATTCGGCGTTCGTTTAATTTTTAGTGATAAATAATAATAATAATAATAATAATATTATTATTATTATTATCAAAACGTATATATATACATTCATGAAAATGCATTCGTCGACCCCTCCCCCTTTTTGCATGCATTCGTCGATCTCCCTATATATATATATATATATATATATATATATATATATATATATATATATATATATATATATATATATATATATATATTTGCATGAATTCGTCGACCTCCATATATTTATATATATATTTGCATGAATTCTTCGACCGCTCCTGTTAAGCCTTCACCGTTCGTCGACCACCTTCCCATCCTTCAAAATTCCATTCGTCGAGCCATCTTCTTATTATTATATATATCAACTGTATATATATATTTGCATTCGTCGATCCCCCTCCTTTATTTGTTCGACAAATCTGTCGTTCGACGAATCAACTCCCGTTCAATTTTAGCCATGCTATTATTACTAATAATAATGATAATAATATTATAATTATTATTAAAATATGATATGTTGCCTAAAAGAGAGTAAACCCAGCCCTCTTCTTCTTCCTCATTCTGTCTGAACCAGAGAGAAAAAAACGAGCGACGGGGGTGGCGATTTCTCGAATCTTTCGGACGCCGCCGACGGAGCTCCGGTGGTCAGAATCGCGAGCCGAGCATAGATTCGGAAATCTCTCGACGGGAGCTTCGTCCTCGTGGTAATTTCATTCCATTTCGTGAAACTTTTTCGTTAGGGTTTTCGGCCCTAACCTTCGTTTTGGCCATTTTTCTGTAGATCTCGCCTCGTCGTGCCTCCTTTTGGGCCGATCTACAACGAGGAGTTGTTCGGAGAACGATTCCGATGATTTGAAGGCAAGTGGTGATCTTGCTCCTTCTCTTTGCTAAAACCCCTTTATTTTTGTTCTCGCCTTTGCTTCCAGTAATTGGTTTTATGCTGAATTTTATCATCTGCCTCACTTTTGCTCCTTTTTACTCAATATAATTTTGCTCACCTCGTTAACCAAAAATGTTGCCTTATGTTCTGATGGGCCTCGCCCCTATTCCTTTGAAATTGCATGAAAATATGAAATCTGTTGGAGGTCGTAGACGATGTTGGCGGTGCCACCGTTGCGATGCTCTTTTAAATTAATGAATTCTGTTGGAGGTCGTACACGATGTTGGCGGTGCCACCGGTGCGGTGCTCTGAGGGTCGTGACGATGTGTGGTGGAATTATCCTCGCACGGCTTCTCTTTTTCTGATGAGCTGATCAGTCTCTATAATTCTGAATAAGAGTAACATGATTAATAATTTGAAAGTTGATGGTTCTTTTCTTTTGCTTATGGCGAGTTTTGTCATCGCCTGTGTTCTCACCTTTGTTTGGTGAGCATTTTCTGCTGATTTTTAGTTGTTCTGCCATTTCCTTATCTGATGTTGATTAGATACTTCTGCTGTTTCTTTCATGTTGATTATTAGCTGCTAGCTTTGTCATCACTGACCCTTGCAGCTTCTGTTTCCCTCCGGTCTCGCCGAGGTTTGCTTACTTTCTTGTTTTCTGCACCACTTGTACTTGCTTCTGTGGTGTTCTTTCTTTGAATGCCTCAGGTTCTGGACAGTAGCAGGTGTTAGTGCGGAGCTTCTTTAGTTGTTGTCTTCTGACTCTCTTGAGGTAGAGTATTATGTGGACTTGTCGGCCCATGGGTTCGTGTCAGGTGTTGATGCCCGTGGTGCCGTTTGGTTAGATTCTATTACTTGTTGTTTAGGTTGAACACTTGTTCTGGAATGATTAGATGCGAGTTGGCTTTATAGCCTCTTGCTTAGATATGATAAGGCATTTGGAGCATTGTGCATCATGATTTGAAATGGTAACCTCACTACTTTTTGCGCGTGATAAATCTATTTTTATATATAGTAAATACACACATTCGATCTTGCATGGTGCACCTCACTAGGTCTTCATGCTCACCTAGGCCACTAAGTAATTAAATCAAGTATTTTTCCGCTGCGTAAAACTATATTTTTAAAAGCGTAGACTAGTTGATCCACCTAGTCGAGGGACGCGGCTTGTTAATTCTTTCTGCATAAATTATATTTGAATCTCTTTGAGTTAATAATAATATCTGCTTGAACTGCGAAGAAGGATGAATTGCCTTAACATCAGTAGGCGTCCCCTACGTGACGTGGCATCACAACGCGTAGCTTTCCCTACTCTGATAGCATTTTAAATATTGGGAAAGTGCGGGTTGTGACACCTTCAACATATCGGCTCCCACTCTCTTCATCCGTGTCCCCATCAATCTTAACATGTTCTTCACCCCTGACCTCATTTTCTGTGATTGATTATTGGTCTATCAACGTGTCCGCATTAGGAAAGAGATCGGCAAATGTTATTCCTTTTGATTCTTCAGTAAGACAGCCACAATCTTGAAGTTCAGTGATCGTCATTTCAGATGTTTCTTTCACATGCTGCATCATAGCATTTGTAAAATCTATGTTGTCCGCATGATAAGCTTCTTTCTTTAAGCGTTGTAGAGAAGGAAGATAATTAGGTTGCGCAGTCAAAGGAGAAGGAAGATCGCAGGTAAGGAAAACTTACATGCAATTTCTCTTGTAACTATTCATTTTCTTACAGGGCTCTTCGAAGAGATTGCCCCATGTGATGATTCAAGACCGTGCTCCTGGCGGTCACCTGCGTGCAAATGTCAGGGAGCATGCCGGTGTCCAAATCATATGTCTCCCGGGCATTGTCTTTTTCGTAGAGAGCGGAGGTGATCGCAAAAGCATGACGTTTCAGCTTCCCACCACACAAAGGGAGGTTGGTAGACACCTTCACACTCTTTACTTTTGCACAGCACTTGAGGAGGGGCTTTCCCTTAGTGTCCTTTAGCTTCTTCCCAAAATCAGCCAAAGGAAAGGGAATGTTGGCAGTCTCCGACCCAGGCTCCGTGGTCTCCATTTTGCGGGCTCTCATGTAACGACCCGCCCCGACCACCACACCAGTTAGCCTATAGCCCATCTCTGGTGGGCCGACTAAACACGGTCGGACAAGAGCTGCAGCCCGGTGCCACCCCAACGCATTCGTCTGCGCCTGTTTCTCAGCGCAGCGCATTGTTGAGGTCAGGTTTCGATCCCCTGACCCCCTTCATGAGGCGCCTTCAACTGAGCTCAGTTGGTGATGAGAGCTGTTGAAGGCGCCTCATGAAGGGGGTCAGGGGATCGAAACCTGACCTCAACAATGCGCTGCGCTGAGAAACAGGCGTAGACGGATGCGTTGGGGTGGCACCGGGCTACAGCTCTTGTCCGACCGCGTTTAGTCGGCCCACCAGAGATGGGCTATAGGCTAACTGGTGTGGTGGTCGGGGCGGGTCGTTACAAAAAAGTGCACTTTTTTAGTCGGCCCACCCAGCTGCAGCTCAGTTGGTGATGAGGACTGTTGAAGGTGCCTTATCAAGGGTGTCCGGGTTTGAGACCCGGCATCAACAACCTACTGTTGCTGAGAAACAGGCTCAGTGACTTGGTTGGGGTGGCACGGACTGCAGTCCTGTACAACGCCGGAAGGGCGCCGTTCTGGTCGCGCCGGGTTGTTACATCTCTTCTTCCTACTTTCTCTTTGAGTAAGCACCTCCTAAACTAGTGCCACTAGATCGATCTCCGGAACCACAAAGTTTGTTGAAAAACGAAAGTATTAGAACATCAAGATAAGTAAAGAGAATGCGCGAGACCATCAGAAATAACTTACTCTCTTCAGGCGTAACCTCTGCAACCTCTGGCCAGATCGCCAGGTAGTGGATAAGGTCAAATCGTTTGCCCGCCAGGAAAGCCAGAATTTTAACCTCCTCCTGTAGAATGTTTTTTTGGGCTGCGGAAGACCCCTTCAGATCATCGGGATAACGTTGGCTTGAGACCGCCAAGATCGCCCTCGAACACCAAGAATCTTTCCGTCTAGAAAGGGATATAGTTCGGCAAGTTGAGGACCTTTATACCATAGCAAGAGAAATAATTAAGGCCCTTGATTTCCTCCTTCTTCTTCCCCTCCTTCAACGACTTCATAGAGAAGGTCGCGCGGAACAGATCGATGGTGAATATAACTCTCACCGATCTCAGATAGTTGATAAAAAATGGTCATGAGACCAATGGAGTTCGGCGACAGCTGAGCGAGCACCAAACCATAGTACTTTAGCACTTCCAAGAGCTCCCAGGGGCGAGGTAGTGTTAGGCCCCAATCGAAGTGTTCGATTAGGATGATAAACTTATTAATCTCTCCAAAATTTAAGCCCTCTTCTTCTGTTGGCGGTCTCTCAACAATTCGATTCTGGATCATATGTTTCTCAACAAAGTTCAAGTACTCTTCCCTAGAAAGATGGCTGGGCTTGTGATTGGCAGCAAGGAAGATTTCAGCAGCTAGAGCATGAGCGGTAACCATTTTATGAGAACGCTGCAATCAGTGTTTTGGTCGCATTCAAGAAAGTATAAAATGAAGACTTTAAGGTTAGTTATTTATAGAAGTCCAGGAATGATTTCATAATTATTATTTTCTGGGGAGACCACCCAGTTATCCGTAAAGATCACTAAACGTGCATAAGAAGAGAAATAACAAGCAATTTGGTCGGACTCAACAAAGAGAGATCGCACCATCTATCTAAGAAGCAACACTGAAATAAGTCAAGGAAAAAAGATCGGCATCGCGAAAAATTTAGAGACCGCATAGCATGAGAAAATAGATTGTCACAATATATTACAACATTTTTAAATCATCTAGAATTAATGTTTTAAGACCGCATAAAACCAACAACTAAAATCTATCTCCTCGCTGGTCGCTTCCTCACAACAAAAGCTGCAATATCTTGCATTTCATTCATAGCAGTCAGGACAAACGCAAGGTTATGATTAGCTGGCATTGCAGCTCGATGAATCCATGCCATCTCCTTGTCCACCTGCTCCATGGGAATGACCACGATCTCTGAAGTTGGTCTCTCTTCTAGGTGACCGCCAGAAGTCCCCGACTTCATCATCATTGGAGCAGAGCAAGCTCTGAGTGTAGCGACCTCAGCGGCCAGCGCAGCGGACTTTACTTTGTAATATTCAGCATCCTTCTCCGCCCTCCGAAGTGCCCTAGCGAGATAGGCAATTTTCAGGTTGCCATCTTCGCGAACATGCTTTTACTTAGCTCGCAGCTTCTCCTCAAAATCAGCGGTCAAAGCCTGGAGTTAGTCGTCGTGTGCCCGCTCCTGAGCTCGCATTATTTTGACATCCTCAAATATTGGTTTCAGGTCATCAGCGAGCTAGGGAGGAATCATCAGCGGTTGCTGCTGGATTTCCCCCTCTTCAGGAGTTACATCGACCTCATCAACATCTGCAATCAGAAGTAAAGAATAATTATCTCAGCCACAAATAAGCCAAAAATAAAAGAGCTCGCGCAAAGAGAACACTCAGAAAGAAATGAAGACCGTTGTCGCGCAAAGCATTCTCAACATCTTTTGAGATCGCATTGTCAGGGGTTAGCAAAAGGCGGTCCGAACCTCTAAAGCATTCCAGGTTCATTCTTTCCAACTCCCTTTTTTGCGATCTCACTCCCTCTTTTCTTCTCCTTTTTAATTCTGCATTACTGACGAGGATGTCATCCGTTTCAATAATGACGATCTCAGGCCGCTCTTTCGGAGACCTAGGATGAGGAGCAGGCAAAGGAAACAATTCAAGTGTTATCACGACTTGCTTTGCCTTACCAAATCGCAAGGAAATGACGGTTGTCGCGCGGTCTGCTTCTCCCTTATCCAGCTGAGTTTCCAGGTCAGCGGAGATGTTTGTCAGACCTCCGGATCGCAATCTTCTCCTTTTTGACCTTTCAGATTTTCTCTATCCTCTCCTCTTCTTCCTAGTCCTTGATTGTCTTCCTATTTTTCTTCTTATCCTTCTTTTCTCCCTTAGCAGCGATCAGCACCACCTTTTCCTTTTTCTCCTTTTTTTCTGCAGCGACCCGTACAACCTTCTCTTCCTCCTCTATTTTCTTCTCAATGGCGATCAGTATCGCCCTCTCTTCTTCCATCTTCCTTTCCGCAGCGATCTGCGCTGCCTTCGCCCCTTCTTCCTTCTTCTTCTCGGCAGTGATCTGCACTGCTCTCGTTTCCTCTTCTTACTTCTGTTCAGTTGCGATCTGCATCGCTTTCTCCTCCTTTCCTTCCTCTCCTTCTCTTCCTTCTCCGCCTCCTTTTTTCTTATTGCCTCTTCCACGATCTTCCTTTTTTGTTCCTTGGCGGCCTCTCAAAGGCTCTCCGTTTCGAAAGGGCCGATCACCTACAAGGTCGGACGAACAAGACCGTTAGAAGAATCACAGTCAAGATAAGCAATCAACTCTTGGTCCGCTCCCTTAGAAGAAAGAGAGACCGCTGAAGAAAAAGAAAAGCCGATTTGTCTTCTTACCTTCTCAGGAGCCTTCACAGGAAGTTGTTGATCCCCACCTTCAGGGAGTATGACCACCTATTTAGTAGTCACTGTTTTACTCTTGCCACTTTTTCTTTTCATGATAACTTGGATGGAAGGACTTGTAACTTTTCTCTTTGTTCCCTTTGCAGCTTCATGTTTATCCGTGATCTGCTGCCTCAACTTTCAGCTAAAGTCGCCTTCCCTTGCAGTTGAGTTTTGATAGCTTCAGTAGAGGCGGTCTCTCCGGTATGTCCAGCGGCCTGCCTGATAGCTTCCACTAATTTGTGGCAGTCAAAAGTAATGGACACACCTGGAAGTTCAAGCACAGGAGGTCCTGAATAAGTAGCCGACAAGTCCACAATGTTTGAGACCGTCAAGACCGCGTCCCCTGCCAATTCAGTTTGTTTCCCTTCAAGAGCGCTGACGATCTCCTTCGCCACATATATATATGCAGCCTCTTTAGAAGGTTTGACCACTAGCTTCTTTTTAGAGTTGGCGGTCCCCTTCTCTTCGCCTTTTCCCGTCGGAGAAGCCATATTGGTTAGCCCCCGGTCCTGTTCATGCTTAGAAAAACTCTTCAAGATGTCCACCATTCCGAAGTCATCGCGGTCTGAGAAACTCTGATCACTGATAGCTTGAGCTCGCAGTCCTTTCCAGAAGTTTCCAGATTCTAAAGCTTTGAAGTCATATTTATAGTTTCTCTCGCATTTATGATGGGCGTGGTCTCAGTGTTCAAAGCGGACATTTTCAAAGTTCCAGCGAAACTTGAAAATGTGCGGGGATCATGTTTGCCTAGAAATCCGCGACCTCTCCTTTCTAGTCAGAATGGTCATTTCCAGCGGTCTCATTTATGGGAGACTACCCAGACCTCCTGCCTCCCTTCTGGTTTTTTTCCTAAGGCACGTGCGATCAGCATCAAGGGAGATCGCCAGACCGCGCGGTCTGGGTCTCTTCTTCCTTTTTGTTATTTACACCCCTTTCCACTGCCCCAGCTCTCCTGTATCTCGGGCATCCCATAATTTTACGATCTGCCCATTTGGGCAGCCTCCGCATCAATAAATAGAGGGGTAGGGGTACCAGAAAAGGGACATTTGCCTCGAGCCTCCAGCTTACAACCTGTGTAAGCGGCCTCGAATTCTGTCACTTTTCTATCTCTCACTTTGACCTGTTCAAGACCTCCTTCCAGTAATCTTTTTTGGGATTAATCGAAGCAATTTTTCTCTCAGAGATCTCCCCTCTAGCATTCTTCGTCTCATGTAACCAACACTCCACAGTTCCCCCTGTATCTTTCTAGTATGAGTCTTGGAGGTGTATTTTTTTATACGAACAGAACAAAAATGTGCTTGGACATTTCCAAAGTTCCAGTGAAACTTGATAATGTGCAGGGATCATGTTTGCCCGGATATTCTCGACTTCTCCTTTCCAGTTAGAATGGTTATTTCCAGCGGTCATATTTATTGAAGACCGCCCAGACCGTCTGCCTCCCTTCTAGTTTATTTGCCTAAGGCACGTCCGGTCAGCTTCAAGGGAGATCGCCAGACTGTGCACTCTGGGTCTCTTCTTCCTTTTTGTTATTTGCACCCCTTTCTACTGCCCCGACTGTCCTTTATCTCGGGCAGCCCGCAGTTTTAGGATCATCCCATTTGGGCAACCTCTGCGTCTATAAATAGAAGGGTAGTGAAGTATCTAGTTGCCAACCTAAATCACCTAGAGGGGGTGAATAGGTGATAACTGCATCTTTTGCGGAATTAAAAACTTGATAAAATAGAACGCACAGAAAGCAAATCATAAGCACAGTTAACACAAGGACTTCCACATTCTCGTGTTTGAAATGATTTGATATGGGTGATCATTGACATGCTTACGAAGGTCGCTCGATTTATTCCATTCAGGAAGGACGCTCCGGATGGTTTTTTAGTATGGGTATTTGTGAAACAGTTCGTTCATTACCATGGTGTGCCAAAGACGATCATGTCAGATCGGGATGGTCGATTTACGTCGAGGGAGTGGAGAGCAGTCCATGCTTACCTGGGCTCTTGCTTGACTTTCAGTACCGCATTCCACCGTCAGATGGATGGACAAATGGACCGTCCCAACATGACGATGGAGGATCTTTTACACCTATGTATCCTAGACCGTGGGGAGCCGTGGGAGAGACTATTGGCACTTATCGATTTCTCCTACAAAAACAGTCATCAGTACAGAATAGGCATGGCCCCCTATGAGGCCTTGTATGGACGGAGGTGTAGGACTCTGTTGGAACAACCCTATTACTGATTTGGGATATGATCACTAACTAGGATTAGGACTCAAGTTGACCCCATTGTATAGTCTAAGGGTCAAGGTGTAAGGTTGTCTGAGTTAGCTAGAACTTAGGAAAATTTCAAGTTTCTGTGTTCGAAGAACATCATTCTGCGTTCGACGAACTCCTTCAAGTGTTCGATGAACGTCGTATTTCAGTTCGACGAACTTGTTCTTCAGCTCGACTAAATTAATCCTTCAGCCTGTTCATCAGATTTTATCTCAGTTTGACAAACTCCAGATTGAGATCGACGAATGAATATCTCAATGTTCAGTTCGACGAACTTAATTTTCTGCTCGACGAACTCAGCTTTCTGTTCGACAAATTTTCTCTTCAGCTTGACAATTTCTGAAGAATCAATTATCTCTGAACTCAGATCGACTATTCAGCAATGGATCTATTCAAGTATTTGAACTTATTCATTATCAGATAAGTCAAGATTTGATCTTTCCTTTTTATATTCATTATATTCTCTTCTTTCGAGAATCTAGCCATTGACATATTTTGAAAAAGGAAACTTTCATTAAAAAGGAATTAAAGTCTCTGCAGAATCAGAAAGTTTGTTATTGCAGTTCCAAGGAATATTTATCTCAGATTACTCTATTCCTTATTAGAGGATTTGAATTTTAGAATTAGTATACAAGAGACACAAAAAGAGATATACCAGTGGATACAATACAGAATAGAGAAGATATATAAGATACTTGTGAAATACTCAGAGATACAGAAATCTTCATCTTCTACAGCAGCATCTTCATTTTTTGAGAACAACCAAAAATCTTCTCTCAGTCTTCACCTGCTAGATCTTAGTCTTCAAGAGCAACAATAATCTGAGAAACATCTTCTGTTAGATTCAACTATTATCAAGGAAGATCTTCTTCATCCAAGAGAAAGCTTCACCAACTGTCAACAATTTTTATCAGACAGGGGGAGCTTTACAACACAACAATCCACTAGTCTTCTCTCAGATCTTGTTGACAGAGAAGAACTTCATAAACACCTTTTTTGTTTATCCTTTTTACCCCATCTTGTACAGCGTTCTAACTCCCTTCAAAAGTTAACCTTTGTTGGCAGGTCACCTGATCAAAAACCTGTGGTTTGGTTTGAGCAACTGATCAAAAGCTCAGTGGTTTTGTTTGAGCACCTGATCAAAAGCTCAGTGGTGTTTGGGCACCTGATCAAAAATCTCAGTGGTGATAGGGCACCTGATAAAAAACCTAGTGGATTCCTAATAAGGGTGGTAGAAGAGTAGATGTACCCAGGTTGATTGGGGAACTACTATAGATCCTTGTGTCTTCTGTGTTTGTGTTATTTTCTATACTGTGCTGTGCTGTGTTTATTATTTTGTCTTTCTACTCACTCTATTACACATATATATCAGTATTTTAATTTCATTATAAAATAAGTTAAAAACTTTTAATACTCTATTCACCCTCCCCCCCCCCCCCCCCCCCCCCCCCCCCCCCCCCCTCTAAAGTAAATCTAGGATCTAATACCTGACTTTCAATTGGTATCAGAGGTTAGTTGATTGATTGCACGGGCTAACACTTGAATCCAAAGATCAATTAGATCTTAACTTATTCTAGAGTTTTCTTTTTCTAATAAGTCATGGCACAGAACAAAGATTACTCAAGCACAAGACCTCCTATGTGCAATCTTAACAAGTTTGCATTATGAAAGGCAAGGATAAAATTATATATAAACTCTATTGATGAAGACATCTTTAATTCTATTTTGACAGGACCTCCTACTCCATCAGCAACAACAAGTAATGAAGCAGCAACAAATACTAATGTTGTTCCACCTCCTGAGAGGACAGATACTCAGAAGAAACAAAGAAATGTTGATGCCAAGTCTATGAACATCTTGGCACAAACCATGTCTGATGACATATTCCAGAAGGTTGTGAACTGCACCTCAGCCAGGGACATCTAAAACACCCTCAACAACATGGTTGAAGGATCTGCATATGAGAGAAAGGATAGGAGATCCCATCTAATCTCCCAATATGAGAACTTCAAAAAGGGAGATACTGAAATAGTTGCAGACATGTATAACAGACTCAGTCTCATCATCAATGAGCTGAAGTCTTTGGATAAAGTGATCTCGATCACTGAAGTAAATGATAAGATCCTAATGTGCTTCCCAGCACATGGGACTCAAGGATCTGGCCAATCAAGGAAGCCAGAAGCCTAAATGAGATCTCCACTGAGACATTATTAGGCAAATTAAAATTCTATGAGCATCTTATCAAGTCAAGAGAAGCTGAAAAATATACCTCCTCACCAGCCTCCGAAAAGGAAAGTGGAATTGCTTCTCAAGCAACAAAAGAGGAAGACAAAGCTCCAGGAGAAATGGATTTTATGAGCCTACTAGCCAAAAGATTTTACAAAATGGCTTGAAAGGACCTCAGAAAGAAGGATTTCAGATCCAAAGAAAAACCAAGGTATGACAAATCAAATTCTAAAGAAATTATTTGTTATGGTTGCAAGAAGCCTGGACACATCCTACCTGAGTGTCCAGAAAATCAAAAGAAGGGCAAAAGAAAAGATAAGGAAGAAAAGAAACACTCCAGCAGGCCCTCCTCACACAAACATAAACACAAGGGAAGGGGCTTTGTAGCTGAGACATGGAGTGAGACTGAATCGGAGTCTTCATCCAACTCTTCTGAAGATGAAGATGCAAATGAAAAGGATCTATGCATGATAGCTATGTATGACTCAAGCAGAGAGTCAGAACATGCATCATCATCCATCTCAAGTGATGATGAAGATGATGCAGATGAAAGAAGCTTTTGTATGATGTCTATCAATGCCTCAGCAAACAATTCTGATGAACCAGAATATGACACTGATAGTGATCAGGTAATCTCTACTTTTGATTTTAATTCAAATGATTTCAAAAATAAATTCAAAACTCTTTGTTTAGATTTAATTAAATCTGAGAAGGAGATAATCTCCCTCAGAAGTAAGTTGGTTAAAATGAATCAACTGACTGAAGATAATGACAATCTTAAGAAAGAACTGGCTGCATCCAAAGAACATATTGTTCTCATTGAGAACAAATTATCTGAGGCTAAGAAGTTTGAAGAATCCCTCAATGGGAGAAGTATCAAACTGATGGACATCACAAATACTGTAAATGCCAGACTCAATGGCAAACTGGGCTTGGGTGCATCATCACGTCAGCCATATCTTCTTAAGAAAGACATCCTATCTACTCCAGTGAAGTTCATTTCTGCCAAGAGCAAAGAGACAGTAGAAGTAGGTAAGCACATCTCATGCAAGGATGTTAAGAATAAAAGAATTCAAAAGAATTCATCGAATGGCGCTCGACGAAATCACATGAATTCGTCGAACGGTGATCGACAAATACTGAATACAGATTTTCAGTATAACTATTCATCGAACGACGCTCGACGAAATTACTTCAATTCGTCGAACGATGATCGACAAACTCTGCCAAGTTCGTCGAACAAAAAATATATTGCATATCTGAGGAATTCTCATTCTCAACATACTAAGAATCCTTTTACTGAGTGAATTATTCCTCCAAGGAGATATCATCCACAAGGCTATAAGGATTAGCCTGAAATTTCTTACATTTCAGAATTTTGTGGTAAGACAAAAGGACCCAAGGTAGTCTGGGTCAAGATCAACTGGTTTATTTTCTGTTTTGCAGGTACAAGGCTATCCAAACATAGAGCAACATTGGTATTTGGATAGTGGGTGCTCTATGCACATGACAGGAAAAAAGGCCATCCTAAGCAATTACAAGGCAAAGCTTGGACTCAATGTGATTTTTGGAGACTCCAACTGTGGACAAACTAAAGGATATGGAAAAGTCATAGTTGGAGCAGTTACCTTCAAAGAGGTAGCATATGTCAAGGGTCTCAAGCATAATCTCATCAACATAAGCCAGTTATGTGATGAAGGTTATCAGGTAACTTTTAATCATTCTTTATGTCTTATTACCAATAATAAGAATATCAATGTGTTATCTAGTATTAGACAAGGAAATATATATTTAGTCAATTTTGACTCTGCCAATTCAGACATTTGTTTATTTAATTCAATAAGTAAAACAAATGAATTATGGCATAAAAGGCTAGGACATATTAACCTTAGAACTATTTCTAAGCTCTCCAAGGACAATCTAGTAAGAGCATTGCCTTCTGGTTCATACAAGAAGGAAGGACTCTGTAGGGCTTGTCAACTAGGAAAGCAGACCAAGAGTAGTTTCAAATCATTATCCAAGAGTGATTCACCTAGGATCCTGTACTTACTGCATTTGGATCTCTTTGGACCCACTGTAATACAGAGTCTAGGAGGGAAACAATACACTTTAGTTATTGTAGATGACTTCTCTAGATTCACTTGGGTGTTCTTTCTTAGGAACAAGTCTGACACCTTCAGTGTTCTGACAGACTTTCTCAGGTCCATCAAGATTGAGTACTCTAATCTAGTTGCACTGATCAGAAGTGATCATGGCACTGAGTTTGAATCTCTTATTATGAGAGAATTCTATTGAAAAGAAGGGATCATGCAATGTTTCTCTACTACTAGAACTCCTCAACAAAATGGGGTAGCTGAAAGGAAAAATAGAACATTAATTGAATCAGCAACTACATTGCTTGCTGATGCTCACTTGCCACTCTCTTTTTGGGCAGAGGTAGTGAACACAACAAATTATGTGTTGAACAGGAGTCTGATACACATACTTAAGGGTAAAACACCCTATGAATTACTTAAGAATAAAAAGCCTAAGGTTAACTATTTTATGATTTTTGGCTGTAAATGCTATGTGCATAACAATGATAAGAAATATCTAAGGAAATTTGAAGCAAAGGTTGCTGAAAGTATATTCCTTGGATACTCTCTTTCTAGTAAATCATATAGAATATATAACAAATCAACTCTTAAGATAGAAGAGTCCATGCATGTTTCTTTTGATGAAACTAACATATTGAATGAGGAGAGGAATACCACCTCTACCAGAGATATTTTGCAGGTACCGGCTCTATGTGAAGAGCTTAATGTATTGAATCTACAGAATGAAGACTCTCTACTCCCATCAACTCAAACTATTGAAGACAATGAAGAAGAAGATAATCCAAAAGAACATGTGGATAATTCTAATCAAGTGACAGTTGATCAAATCCCTCAAGAGGAAATTCTTGCTGAACCCATTCCAACTGTTGATCACATCACATTTAGAGATCATCCAATATCTCAAGTTATTGGAGACATCTTAGCAGGTGTTCAAACAAGGCATCGACTCAACCAAAATCAGATGCATACTTGTTTCCTATCACAAATTGAACCTCAATCCATAAAAGATGCAGAACAAGATCCAAACTGGATTCTTACAATGCAAGAGGAACTCAATCAATTTGAAAGGAACAAAGTTTGGGATTTAGTTCCAAGAGCAAAGGGCCATCCAGTTATTGGCACCAAATGGGTCTTTAGGAACAAGCTAGATGATCAATGCTTAATAATCAGAAATAAAGCAAGATTAGTAGCCCAAGGATACTCTCAGGAAGAAGGGATTGATTATGATCAAACCTTTGCTCCTGTGGCTAGACATGAAGCTATCAGGATATTTCTTGCATTTGCTGCTTTCAAGAAATTTAAAGTCTATCAGATGGATGTGAAGAGTGCTTTTCTAAATGGAGATATCAAAGAAGAAGTATATGTGGAACAACCACCAGGTTTTATCTCTCCAACTCACTCTTCCTATGTTTTTAAGCTTAATAAAGCTCTCTATGGTCTCAAACAAGCTCCCAGAGCATGGTATGAGAACCTAGCAAATTTTCTTTTAGAGAACAAATTCTGTAGAGGCAATGTTGATAAAACTTTATTTTTCAGGATACATAAAAATCAAACTCTACTAGTTCAAATTTATGTTGATGATATTATATTTGGCTCTACTGATTCAAATTTATGCAAAATGTTTTTTGACCTAATGCAATCCAAATTTGAAATGAGTAGTATGGGTGAGTTATCTTACTTCCTTGGCCTTCAAGTGAAGCAAACTCTTAATGGAATATTCATATCACAATCCAAGTGTGCTAAGGAATTACTGAAAAGATTTGGTATGTCTAATTCCTCTTCCCTGAAAACATCCATGCCCTCCAATGTTGTTTTAGACAATGATGAATCAGGGAAAACTGATGATCAAAAAGTCTATTGAGCAATTATTGGCTCTTTACTTTGCTTAACATCTAGTAGACCAGATATAATGTTTGTTACATGCATTTGTGTTAGGTTCCAAGTTAACCCCAAAGAATCTCAACTTATTTTATTAAAAAGAATTTTGAGATATATAAAGGGTTATCCAAATCTAGGACTTTGGTATCCAACTGCATCAGAATTTGAATTAACTAGATTTTCAGATTCTGATTATGCTGGATGCAGAGTAGAAAGGAAAAGCACATCAGGAACTTGCCAGTTCCTTGGTGATAAGCTTGTGTCTTTATTTTGTAAGAAACAAACATCTGTGTCTACATCAACAGCTGAAGCAGAATATATTGCTGCTAGCAGTTGCTGCTCACAGATTCTGTGGATAAAAATAAACTTCTAGATTATGGTATCAACTTAAATAAATCAATCATATTTTGTGACAGTACTAGTGCAATATCTATAACACAAAATCTAGTACATCATAGTAGGACTAAACACATAAAAATTAGGCACCACTTTATCAGAGATAATGTGGATAAAAATAAAATTTGCCTACAATTTATTCTTGCTGACTTACAAAGGGCTGATATTTTCACCAAACCATTGATGAAAAGAAGCAAATCTTCTTTATAAATCAGCTAGGAATGATAGATGGAGATTCAATAAATTTAAAAATTATATTTTTACTTATCCCCTTTTTTCGTCGAAAGGAGAACGACGAAAATCAGTCATTCGTCGAACGGAGATCGACGAAACCTATTAGATGCAGAGATCGACGAAGTCAGCTCGTTCGTCGAACAGTGATCGACGAAAACTTATTTTTCGTCGAACGCAGTTTGATGAAGCCCAAGACTCTTCGACTTTTGATTTTATTAGGTTTAGCAGAACCCCGTTCTACGAAAGCTTGCGCCCTTCTCTGATCTCTCTCTTTGTAATCAAATTTCGATTCCTTTTCGTCTTTGCGTCTACAGAACTTGCTCTTGCCTCCAATTCCCTTGCACTTGATCTTTTTCTCTTGCAGGTACCAATGGCAATCTCTCAGGCAGTGATCTCTTCAATGAAGTTTGATGCAGGCTTTGACATAGACATGGAATCGTTTGCTCATTCTGACCAAATCTTCCAAGATATTTTTCATCTTTTTTAATAATAGCAGTTAAAGAAGTTCATGACTACATGGATAAAGCTTCCAGTAGCAGAGATCAAGGAATAGGTACATACTAGTCAGATACTAAATGCAACAACCATCTTAGGAACCATTTCAGGGAATCGGGCTTCTTTTTCTCCAGAGATTTTAACAGATGTTTTTGGTTTGATGAATGGTAATGATGATCTGGATAATACCTCTGATGAGTTTAATGTTGAGTTGGATAAAATGGGTCACTCCAGTGGAAACCCTAATCATCTTCTGCAAACGAATTTGTCTACTGAATACAAATTCTTAGCTTATATTGTTGGAAGGGTTTTGTTGGGCAAAACCTCTGCTCATGATTATATTCCCAGACACAATTTTCTGTTGATGGTGGCCTTGGTAGAAAAGAAGCAAGTGAATTGGGGATTGATTCTCTTTGAATCAATCAATAAGAAGCAAAGCAAATTGAGTGTTTGCTATGGCAAAGTGTTAGGCATTGTTCATCAAGAGAAATGACCAGAGATGTTGGTGTACCAACAGTCTTTATCAATGCAAGCAAGAGGCTGACTCCAGCTCTCTTTGGAAAATGGGAGAGAGTGATTCCCAAGAGGACTCCAAGGGCAGAGACTTCTAGGAGTATTTATGAAAGCACAAGGACTGATACAGTCACTCCCTCACCCCTACCAGAAGTTCCTCTCCCTGAATCTTCCTCTCCCATCCCTTCTCAACCTCTTTAGAACACCACTCCTGAAGAAGTTCCTCCTTCCTCATTGCTTTCTTCTCCTCCTCTCCAAGCAAATCAGTCTGCAGAGCTTCCATCCTCATCTATTCCAGATGAAGATTCTATCCCCCCCTTCATTCCCCCTCCATCATTTGACCTCTGTCTCCTCAACATACTCCACCTCAATCTCCTATCCATGTGGATAATCTTCCACCCATTTCCAATGCCACTAACATCTTCCTACCCTCTTATATTACCTCTTCTTCCATCCCAGCACCCTCATCTTCTCATCATACATCTGACTTTGTGTATGTTGATTTCTCTTCAATTGCTGACCAAATATTCAACCACATCTCTCCTAGGCTAACAGCTCTTCTAGATGAGAAGTTAGCTCCAGTTCTTCAAGCTATCTTTGACCTCTCTTCTAAGCTTGCATCCTTCCCTACCTTCTCATCATTTTTCCCTTCTTCTAGGGTCCTAGATTCAGGTCTCCCTGAAATTAGGCATGGGGAGATGCTTAATGAAGAAGCTCCATTTGATGCAGAATTAGTTATAATTAGTTGATACAGATATGACAGATTCAGTTGCAGCTTCAGAGTTATGTATTCCAGTTATAGATTCAGCCAATAATATTTATATTAATCCTTTAGTGTATATTATTTCTTTATTATCAAGATTCATTTTTGTTTTCAGCAGTCTGCTTAAGCCTCAAGATATTTCAAAGGCTAGAGTTCCCTATACATCTCCAATAGATACAGTTTTATTAAAGAAAATCATCAAAAGTTTTCCAGTTCCAGTTCAAGCTCCAGTTGCAGTTACAGTTGCAGTGACAGGAGAAGTTGGCTTGGTGAATTCACATCCAACATTTGTTTTTGAAGATTCCCCCCTTTCTCCTCCAACTTTTGTGTATGATGATTCTCCTCTGCTAGAAGATATTGAGCAAGATGCTCTTAAAGTTCTTGATGATCTGTATGATAACCCTGCTCAGCCTTTTTGTGATGATGATGATGATAATGATGATTCTGATGATTCAGATTCAAATTCTTCAAAGAAAAGAAAAACCTGAAGCAAAGCAAAGGCTGCTCCTAAACCTCGCTCTTCAACAAATGATACTCCCTATTATATTCTGAATAACATCACTCTCACCAAGGATTCACCAGCATGGATGAGATTCTCCAGAAATGAAAATAACAGGAGAAAGAAATTGAAGAAGACAAGATTCTACTCTGACAAGCCTATCAAGTTTAATCCTCCTCCTCCTCCTCCAGCAGCTGGATCAGCAGGAATGTCTTCTTCTTCTCAGAAATCCTTCCCTCAGCATTCAAGAAGATTAGCTAGCTCCAGTTGTTCTCACAGTTCAAGATCAGCCAGATCTCCTCCTTCAGGATCTGCTAGAGCACCTTCCTCAGTTTATAAATATCATGTTTCTGATGGTTCTTTTCACATAAAAAGAAATTCTCATGATCAATCTTCATATCAGTCCAATGAAATTGATGAAAGGCCTCCATCTCCAATTAATCCAGATTCAGAAAAGATTGCTCATATGGCTTGATACAAAGAATCAATTGCTACAGCTCAGATCAATAAAGCCAAAGCAGAAGGTAAAGATTATTCTCAGTATACAACTATGTCTGAATTCAGAAGACAAGAATTTGAAAGGTATAGCTCAAGGCATCTCTTCAATGCTGAGGATTACCTAAGGTTGCACCCAGCTGCAGTGCTTCCTCATGCTTCATATCAAACCCTGCTGGGAGCTAAAGACCTCTATATGAGCAAAAGAGAATCAGAAAACCCTACCAGAGAAAACATTTTCAAGCCCTCTTCAGAGTAAAGCTCATGTTTATTTGGTTTGCTTATTTCTGCTTTCAGTGTAAATCTTCCTAAACTCAGAGTACCATATCTTTTATCTGCTGAAATGAATTTAAATTTTGTCAGATATATATGCTCTGTGTTTGTTTATTGCTGATTTGTTTAATTTATTATTTGTCAAACAGTATCCTAACCCAAATAGGGGGAGATTATTGGAACAACCCTATTACTGATTTGGGCTGGGATCACTATCCATTGTATAGTCTAAGGGTCAAGGTCTAAGGTTGTCTGAGTTAGCTAGAAATTAGGAAAATTCCAAGTTTTTGTGTTCGACGAACATCATTCTGCGTTCGACGAACTCCTTCCTGTGTTCGACGAATGTCGTGTTTCAGTTCGACGAACTTGTTCTTCAGCTCGATGAAATCACTCCTTCATCCAGTTCATCAGATTTTATCTCAGTTCGAAGAACTCTAGATTGAGATCGATGAATGAATATCTCAGTGTTCAGTTCGACGAACTCAGTTTTCTTCTCGACGAACTCAACTTTCTGTTCGACGAATTTTCTCTTCAGCTTGACAATTTCTGAAGAATCAGTTATCTCTGAACTCAGATTGACTATTCAGCAACACATCTATTCATGTATTTGGACTTATTCATTATCAGATAAGTCAAGATTTGATCTTTCCTTTTTTATATTCATTATATTCTCTTCTTTCGAGAATCTAGCCGTTGACATTGTTTGGAAAAGGAAACTTTTATTAAAAAGGAATTAAAGTCTCTGCAGAATCAGAAAGTTTGTTATTGCAGTTCCAAGGAATATTTATCTCAGATTATTCTATTCCTTATTAGAGGATTTGAATTTTAGAATTAGTATACAAGAGACACAAAAGGAGATATACCAGTGGATACAATACATAATAGAGAAGATATAGAAGATACTTGCGAAATACTCAGAGATACAAAAATCTTCATCTTCTACAGCAGCATCTTCATTTTCTGAGAACATCCAAAAATCTTCTCTCAGTCTTCATCTGCTAGATCTTAGTCTTCAAGAGCAACAATAATCTGCGAAACATCTTCTCTTAGATTCAACTGCTATCAAGGAAGATCTTCTTCATCCAAGAAAAAGCTTCACCAACTTTCAAAAATTTCTATCAGACAGGGGGAGCTTTACAACACAACAATCCACTAGTCTTCTCTCAGATCTTGTTGATAGTGAAGAATTTCATAAACACCTTTTTTGTTTATCCTTTTTACCCCATCTTGTACAGGGTTCTAACTCCCTTCAAAAGTTAACCTTTGGTGGCAGGGCACCTGATTGAAAACCTGTGGTTTAGTATGAGCACCTGATCAAAAGCTCAGTGGTTTGGTTTGAGCACCTGATCAAAAGCTTAGTGGTGTTTGGGCACCTGATAGAAAATCCCAGTGGTGATAGGGCACCTGATCAAAAACCTAGTGGATTCCTATCAAGGGTGGTAGAAGAGTAGATGTACCCAGGTTGATTGGGGAACTACTATAGATCCTTGTGTCTTCTGTGTTTGTGTTATTTTCTGTATTGTGTTGTGCTGTGTTTATTATTTTGTCTTTCTACTCACTCTATTACACATATATATATCAGTATTTTAATTCCGCTATAAAATAAGTTAAAAACTTTTAATACTCGATTCACCCCCCCTCCTCTAGAGTAAATCTAAGATCTAATACCTCACTTTCAGACTTCACTATCATGGATCCAGTACGAGGATCCAAAGGCACTTGGCTCAAAGTGTGTGGAGGACACGGACGCTCAGGTGCGTTTGATTCGAGACAGGATGTTGGAGGACCAGAGTTAACAGGCCAAATACTACGATGCACATCATTAACAGGTAGAGTTTTAGGTTAGAGACCAGGTATTCTTGCAGGGAGTCTTGCGGGTAAGCGGGCAGAAGAAGCTCAGTCCTAGATATTTGGGTCCCTATAGTATACTAGAGCGGATCGTCCCCTTGGCTTATATACTGGAGCTGCCACCAGAGTTTGCGGCGACGTCTTCCATGTATCCTCCCTTAGAAGGGCTCTCTTATGGCCAGATCTACGAATTTCTAGTACAGCTAGCCTAGTAGAATCTGATCGATCGGTCCACTAGAGCACAAACGGATAGATGATACAACAACATGAATCTTGCGGCAAAATAAGGTTCCACTGGTCAAGTTCCAGTGGTTGAATCACGGACAGGAGGAGCACAATTGGGAGCCTCTGGACCTTATGCAGCAAAGGTGCCCGGAACTTTCACGACAGGTATAACTTTAATTGCCTAAAAATTTCTCAAACATCTACTTTTAGTAGGAACCCCGTAGGCGTATCCTTAATTTCGGGGATGAAATTTTTTTTATGTATTGCGATTTGTAACATCCCCCAAACAACTAGACCCCTATGTGAGATTTTTGTCATGACTAGGTCATGACAATGCTCTTGGATGATCAAGGATTCCCTAAGAGCTTAAGGAAATAAGTAAAGTCACCTTTGTCTACAATAGTAAATTCTAGTTACCTAACCTAGGGTTGGAGTTCTAGGTATCAAATTGATCACCTAACCCTACCATGATTTCCCTACCGCTTTAGGGATCCCTTTGGGTCACAAAGGACCCATTGGAGTCAACCCAATTGGTCAATTTGACCAAAGTCAACCCTAGCCCCAAATAAGTAAAACCACCCTATTTATGGTCAATTAGGGTTCAATTGGCCCAATTGACTTTCCCCATGTTTCCCCTAGCCACTAAGGGAGGCCAATGTGTCAACATTGACCAATTGGGCCCAACCAATTTCACCAATTTGACCAAAGTCAACACTTGGTCAATATTGCCCAATTTGGGTTAATCAAGCCCAATTCTCAATCCCTTTGGGCTATGCCCAATTTCAATGGCCCAAATGATTATTCACCACTGAAATTACATGGAATGACAATCAATTTCTAGAGGGGGGGGGGGGGGGGTGAATAGGAGAGAGAAAATGGGAGTTTCCCCAATTTTGGAAGGGAAATCAAGTCGCCATTCATGGTGATTGAATGCAATTGACCCCTCAATTCTCCTCCAATTGATGGGCATTCATCTCTTCTTTCAGGTACAAGGAGTTTTCTGATGTTTCCATGCCTTGGGAGAGCTCAATTTCATGGAAATTGGACATGGCCGAAATTCACCTTTAATGGCCATTAATGGCAATCCAGGATGTAATCCCCCCCTCTCCCTCAATTGAGCCCTTAAACTCCTTCAGAGGTTGGAGAGGAGTGAAACCACCATGTTTTCAGAAGGGATCCTGCACTGGAAGCTTAAGAAGCCATGGCCACCAAAGCTCCTCAAGCCTCCATGGTGAACCGACGATCGGCAAGGCAAACCACCACCTCACAGGTCTGATCCCCACCTCCTCCCCTCTTTTATAGATCTTAAACAATTTGGGGCTTGATTCAAGCCAAATGTGGCTCGAATCAAGCTCCCCAAAGGGCTCGTTTTTGAGCTCTATTCTCCAGCTAAAAATCCACCTTCCGGCTGGCAAACCACCGCAAATCGCCGACCACCACCTCGATGAAGGTGGTGGTGGCAGTAGCCGGCCAGGAGGAAGCATGGGTGGCCGGCTAATTGAGCCTAGACATCACCCATGATGGGCTGTCGTGAACCGTCCATTCATCTGGGATGATGACCGTGGGCTGTTCGATATTACATGATCTGCTAATCGCAGGCCAAAATGAATTAATATATATGTTGTTATATAATCTGTCACATATTATGTAGTGGATGTTTTTATTTATTAAAAATACTTAGAAGCCTCTACTGAAAAAGTGGTCAACATGAAATATGTTTACCTTGGTGTCTATTTTAATTTATAGTTTGTTAGACTCAATTTGGCCCACTCTATCTCCCTCAACACCCTTTTTGGTGCAAGGTGTCTCTAGGGCTATCCAGAAATGTATTTGAGTGCCCCCATTGATCCACTCAGTCAAATGACCTAAAATTTTGACCATATGCCATTCTAGCCAAGACCCATATCATATCCAAAAATCGAATTTTTATAGATGTTTTTTATTAGTTTTTGTAATAATTTAATAATAAATACATGGCTTTAATGTATTTGAGTGCCATTTGGGCTTGATTTGATTTAGTTAGAATTTTTAGAGTTATTGTCACCCACTGAATATTTAATATTTTATTTGGTAACTTGCAATTCAAGTGCAAAATATATATTCATATTTTTTAGAACAGTTGTGAAACTTGGATAGTGAACTTTTCAAGATACAATGAGTATTTAGAAATTTTATTATAATTTTTGGATAAGGTAATTTGGTAGTTCCTTCATAATGTGCCAAAAGCCAATTTCTATGATTTAAATTAATTATATAGCTCTCCGATTTTAGAAAAATGTGAAATTTAGCCAGAACGTTTCTAGGGTCATGATAGAGCTCTGGTAATTTTATTACATTTACTGGATACATAGTTTTGGTAGTTCCTTCACATTGTGCCTAGATTCAATTATAATGAAATACATTAATTGTGTGGTTATCTGACTTTAGCAAAATATGAATCTTGGTCAGAGAGCCTATAGGGTGAATATGGTCATCTATAAAATAATGGTAATTTTTGAATGATTCTTTTCAGTACTTTGTTCATGCAATTGTTAAATGTAGCATTTGTAACCTAATTAATCTATATGGGTTCTTAATCTTGAAAAATAGCCAAACTCTGTTGGAGGACATTTTAGGCCCATTAGAACCTCTGAAATTTAATTCATGACCTTTGGGCATGTGGAAGTTGATGTTCCTTCACAAATTTGGGTTATGCCATAATTGTTCATTTAATGATTTTCATGGAATTAATTAGGGAGAAAAATATAGTTTACTGATTTTCCATCATATTAGTCCATAAATAATCTCTGGATATATAATTTGTCATAAGGATATCTTGAAGTCATATGGGACATTCACAAGTGATACACCTTCCCCTTAGGATTGAAGTGGTCTGCGGATAGCCAAAAAGGAGTGAAGTAGTTTTTGTCATCTCTAAGGGGTTCTTGATTAGGATTTCTTCAGTTGGAGGTTAGATAGGTCAATCCTGTGGTGGAAGGGGCAAAAGTCCCTTCAAGACCACCCCTAGTTGTGGGATGTGAGTTGTATACTCTTAGTGTGGAGTTTTGGTGTTCAAGAGAACATAAATACTTTTGATGAGCCTTAATACATCCTAGGATGCTAGAGTAACATGAGAGAATGGTGGTAGGGTAGTTACCAATAAATTTAAGTGTATTATGAAAGGGAGGTTTGGGGTGTCATCCTATTGTACCTCCTAGTACCGCTGCGAACCCCTCATAGGGTAGACCTCGGGAAGTTCAAGACTAACTCTTAAACTGATAGGGCATATAACAAGAAAGATTAATGTAATGACAATTTATCAAGTACACGTGCACACATACACCCCTTTATTATGGGGTGATAGTCTTGGTCGGTGTAGTACTGCGAGCATTGGGCTCGGTGTGAGTTTAATGAGGAAAGGTGATGCTAATTGTGGATTGGTGTTTGATGAATTGGATTGGTTAATCCAATGAGCTGGTGGCTCGAGAGTTTAATTACAACATAAGTGCTTGTGCATATAAGTGGTGGATCATAGGTATTAGCTAGTCGTTCAAACTGATGTCAGAGTGTTGGCTCGGCAAGTGTGAGTATATACTTAGCCAAGAAAAGACTGGTTGATTTGCCAGCATTAGTACAAGAGGCTCTGTAGCACTTGTTTAGGTGTATCGAGTAGTACGTAAGGGCTAGGTCGGGATGTGTGAATACCGCCCTAGGAGTGGAGTGGCCCAACCCACTGTCTCCATTTTCCACTACGGGAGGCTCCTGAGAGCTTAGCTAACTCCAAAACTAACGAACTAAAGGTTTGTGCACGCAGAGTTGTGTGGGTGAGTTGCACTGGTGTGGATCATATGTTGGATCAGTAGGTGCCCTTAGAGGGGGGCGAATAAGGGTTTTCAAAAACTTATGTGATATTTTGAAAAGCTTTGTAATAATGCAAGATAAAGACAATAAGAAGTCAAGTAAAACAATTGAAATAAAGTAGAGACATGCTTTATTAATATCAAAAAAGGTTTTACAAAAGTTGACTTCTATAACGCTAGAAATCGGTGGCAATGAATAGTAAACTCTTTTTGTTTTCTATCCCGATGATGAGTCCTGATCATATACACATTTATGGACTCATCCGGGCCGTTATTTAGTCATTTCTCCGCACTTTAGCCTTGTTTTAGTTTATATTTGATAATTCATGCTAGGTGCACATCTTGGCCCACTTTGGTGTGATTTTCGTGCTTTTTGTCTTTAGTAGTATTCTTGTGCTGTTAGGTGCCACTTTCAGTGGCTAGATCTGTGGTTATGCTGGAATAGGAGTCGTGCAAGTGTTCCCGGTGCAATTCTGCACAGGAACACTGCGCACGATCACCGGTTCTATTGCGCACGACCACTGGTCGTGCGCCACTGATCGTGTGCACTTAACCCTTTTTGACGAGTTCTGTTTGGTGCAGTGCGCACGACCACCAACGACAGTGCGCACGACCACCGGTCGTGCGCCCCTGCTCGTGCGCACTTACCATTTAATTTCCGAGTTCTGTTTTCTCCAGTGCGCACGACCTTCAACGATAGTGCGCACGACCACCAGTCGTGCGCCACTGGTCGTGCGAACATTTTATTTTATAATTTCGTATCTTGCAGGTTCCATCCAGGCAGTGCGCACGATCGCAGAATTCCTGTGCGCACGACCACTGGTCGTGCGCCAATGACCGTGCGCAGTATTCAATCCAGCGCCTATTTAAACGCCTGTTGCGATTTTAGGGCGTTCGTTCACTTCCGGGAGCGGGATTCCTGTTCCGTACGCCGCCGATTTCCACCGTGGGACGCCTCCACCTCATCTCCTACGCAAGGGGAAGCCTCCTCCACCCATTCCAAGACTTCCTCCATTGTCCGTGAGTGTTCTCCATCGTCCGCAAGCCTCCAAGCAACCATTCTCTCATTCCGCCCGGCGAGAAGAAGAAGGAACCTGAAGTCGAAGACGACGGAGCTACGTAGGGAGATCGTGACAGCTCTCTACGCCGGAAGCATAGTCCGCCCGAGTCCGGAGGTAGCCCGACAACCTACCATTCCGGCCGTGAACGGCCGCTAGTCTTCACCATTGGTTATTTCTTTCCTCTTTCCTCCATTGTACTCTTTGAACCGTGCAATACTCGAATATTGTGATGTTTATTTTGATGGAAATGAATATTTCTTTGTTGTTCTTCATGGTTTGGTGGTGATTCAGTCCGCTTTCTCACACTCACTCGCGCACGCACGTAAGGTGTTTGATCCGCGTTAGCAAGAGCTAACAGCGGTTGTGAAGAGGTGTTTGCGACCCTCACCCTCTCGCACCTGAGTTCACTTCATCCGCCTCACGAAGCACGGCATCGCGGTCGTTGCATCCACCTCACTTTGCGAAGCGGTGTTTTCGACCCGCATTTCTTTTTGTTGTTGATAAGATTAGGAAAACCAACCAAAAGCCCCATCTTTGTGTTTGTTGAACGCTTGTGTAACAATAATCACTGCGCGATTCGTTCACCCATCCTGCATTCCTCAAGAGACCGACATCCGGGGAATTTATTCTCCACAATTATTACTTGACAGCGACCGGTGCACTTGCCGACGCGCATCAAGTTTTTGGCGCCGTTGCCGGGGAATCTGCAGACGTGATGAATTCGTCTGCGTGAAGATTTGTTGCACGAGAATTTTCTTTTCTTTCACTTCTTTTGTTCACCTCTGGTATCTCCGTTTCTTTTCGATACGCACTTTTGATTACTTTCGCCTTTTCCATCATTCGCTAATCGTTTTGTTTGCTAGTATTCGTAGCATGACCTCCATTCAGGAATGCATCTATCAGGGAAGCTTGGATGATTTAAGGGATCAAGCAGAAAGGAACAATCATGACTTCGGGATCTCCTCCGACGTCATTGAGTACATGTCAGGGAACTGCAAGTTCAGCGGGGATGAGCATGAAGATGCGGTGCAACACATGCAGGACTTTTTAGAAATCTATTACACATGTGTATTCAATGGAATTGAAGATGACCTACAAAAGATTTTGGCATTTTCATTCTCCTTGCATAAAAAAGCCAAAAGCTGGTATTGGGATATTCGGAAAAGAGAGGTGACCACATGGAAACAACTCGAGGGGAGATTTTTGCAAGAGTTTCAACATCGTACCCAAGCCTTGGACAAGTACAGGGAACTCGTAACCTTTGGACAAGGGAAGGAGGAGACGTTAGTTGATGCTTGGGAGCGTTTCCAATCCTTGCATAGGGGATGCTACCGTGAAGATCTTTCAGAAGCTGTCTTAATTCAGATTTTTTATTTCGGAGTGCTGGATAAATTCCGTCTACTTTTTGATATGGCAGCTGGAGGGGCCCTGTTTAATAAATCAGGGAAGGACGCGTGGGAAGTGGTCGTGAATATTGTTCACACCAGTCAGCACTGGAGTCATGTTATTCGCTCCCCAAGCACTGCTGCAGTTAATGCCGTGACATCCAAAGGAGCAGCGGACTTTATGCCGCCAGAGCAACCAGAACAGTTAGCAACTTTGGTGGTCGGGGTATTAAACAAAATGAATGACCAATCTGCCGCAATCCAATAGCTTCGATCTACTATAGGGACGCTGTCCGATGTCGTTTCTGGGCTTGCAAGTCAGCCTCCTGAGTCAGTGAACACCATGCAATTGAGAAGTGGGAGAAGTGTAGACAATCCTCCTCGACAGGAACCACTTGCGTGTCCCACTGACAAGCATAATGAAGACACTTCCGAGAAGCTAACTCAGTGGCATATTGAGCCGCATCCCGTGAGCGAGGCACAAACCTCGAAAAGCGCTGTTCACCCCCCATTCCCCCACAGGCTGCGAAACGAGAAATCCGAGAAGCAATTCCGCAGATTCTTGGAAATAATGAAGGGAGTGCAAGTGAGCATACCACTGATTGAAGCTATTTCTCAAATGCCAGGTTACTCCAAGTTTTTGAAAGATTTGATCTCGAAGCGGAAGCAGTTGGAGGGTCTCAAAACTATCGACCTCACCGAGGAGTGCTCCGCCATCATTTCCAATTTGCCCACAAAGTGTAGGGATCCGGGCAGCTTTACGATTCCCTGCAGGATTGGCCATCACCGTTTCAGCCAGGCACTCTGTGATTTGGGGGCATCAATCAACTTGATGCCGCTCTCTATCTTTCGTGAACTTGGTGCTGGGATCTTGAAGCCAACGCAGGTAATGCTGCAGCTAGCTGATCGGTCGATCAAGAAGCCGTCAGGAATCGTCGAGGACCTCACAATATTTGTAAACGGTCTCGCTTTTCCAGCTGATTTTATCATCCTCGACATGAAGGTCGATTCAAATGTACCCATTATCTTGGGGCGGCCCTTTCTCGCTACTGCTCGGGCTATTATTAATGTGGAGCAGGGGGAGCTCACACTAAGACTGGGGGAGGATGCTATATCTTTCAACGTCCACAGCCCGTCGCAACTCTTTGAAATCTCGGAGTGCGAACCAGCAGAGGCGCTTGAAGAATTCGATGGTCAGAACGTTGTGGAGTTGGATGACAGTGAGGTGTGTTGGCAGCACGAAGACAAGGAAGAAGGGGGTGCACACTCAACCCAGCCCGATTTGTCACACTCAATCGGAGAACCATCCAACGATTCTGCCAATCCAAACCCTTGTCCGGCACTCAAACAACTCCCGGATTCTCTAAAGTACGTCTTTCTTGGAGAAAATAACACGCATCCGGTGATTATTTCCGCAGCCCTGTCCGCCGCTAACGAAACTGCATTAGTGGGCGTGCTGAGAAGGTACCACATGGTATTCGGACGGTCTCTTGCTGACATTAAGGGAATCAGCCCCACGGTCTGCATGCATAAGATCCTCCTTGAAGATCAGTACAAACCGACAGCACAGCCCCAGAGGCGGCTGAACCCAAAAATGTAAGAGGTAGTGAAGGCTGAAGTGATAAAGCTTTTAGACGCTGGCATCATTTACCCAATCAGCGATAGCAAATGGGTCAGTCCAGTCCAGGTGGTACCAAAGAAGGGAGGGATTACTGTCGTTGCCAATGGGGAAAATCCCCGAGTGTCGGTCTCTTGAGGAACACAGTAAGGTGGAATTTAATATCGAGGAAGGACTTGAGATCGAAGTCCTTGGTCGGTGTTACAATGGATGGTTGGTTTGGTTTGCGAATAATAAAATAAAATACTACGCCTACTCCTATGCAATGCCGCTATGCAATGCTTCGATTGGCGAGATGGAGACTGAGCAGGCCTTGAGCGCACTGCGTCGAAAGGGCGGATGGGCGAGAAGGCAAGCGGAGTGAGGGTCGCAAGCACCTCGTCAACAATAACACGCCATAAGCAATTGCTAGTGCGGCACCGGTCACGGTGGTGGAGTGGGAGATGGAATAGGGCGCACCTCAATAACACAAATGAACTAGATAATTCCAAAATCATGAAATAAGCAATAATACACATGGTTCATAGCATTCATCATCTAAATAAAGAGATTACAACAAATATAACCACACAAGTAGAAGAAAAAGGCAAGAAATACGACCGAATCCGGAGTCTCGTTGTAGATTCACGGTAGGAAGCACCGGGTTGTCAATCCGCGTCCTAGCTCGGTCCCAACTGCGTCCGGGGTAGAGGAGGGCTGTCACACCTCCCAATGGACCCGTCTTCTCCAGCGATTTACCATCCGGCCACGTCTAGTGCGAAGAACTTCTTCCTTAGCGATCAAAATGAGTGTAGGATCCCTTCTTGCAAGCCCTTCGATGATGGAGGAGGCCTAGGGGATGAAAACCCTCTGAAAATGGCGAAAACGGCGGAAGGAACGGAGTCCAAATGCGTTCTCCCGACCTAATTCGCGATCAGGTCATTAAATAGGCGCTGAATTAAACAGCGCGCACGGTCATTGGCGCACGACCAGTAGTCGTGCGCACTTGAATCCTGTGATCGTGCGCACTACAGCAAACAGAACTCGGAAATTAAATGGTAAGTGCGCACGAGCAGTGGCGCACGAGCAGTGGTCGTGCGCACTGTCGTTGATGGTCGTGCGCACTGCACCAAACAGAACTCGTGAAAAAGGGTTAAGTGCACACGATCAGTGGCGCACGACCAGTGGTCGTGCGCAATAGAACCGGTGATCGTGCGCAGTGTTCCTGTGCAGAATTGCACCGGGAGCACTTACACGACTCCTATTCCCGGACAACCACAGATCTAGCCACTGAAAGTGGCACCTAACAGCACAAGAATACAACTAAAGATAAAAAGCACGAAAATCACACCAAAGTGGGCCAAGATGTGCACCTCGCATGGATTATCAAATATAAACTAAAACAAGGCTAAAGTGCGGAGAAATGACTAAATAACGGCCCGGATGAGTCCATAAATGTGTATATGATCAGGACTCATCACACCCCCAGACTTAACTGTTTGCGCGTCCCGAGCAAACGAATCCGGCGGAGCGCGAAAACGATAGTTAACATAGAGAATTACACAAGGGAGTACGGTGCGAAGTAACGTACGCATGCAAGTAGAAATTCTAGTAGAAGAAGATTCTAATTATGCCAACTAATTTACATAAGTATTAAAGCGTAAGTAAAGATTTAGTCCTACTCAGTTGGTGAATTATGAAGAATTTGACGATCATGCCCAGTATGAAAGTGACAAGACACTGAGGCGGGTGTTGCAAAAGATCGGGTCTTAGGAATAACTCCGCTGAAATCCATCAACGACGTGAACCATACGCTCGCCCGGTCACACTCTCTCCACGGCGCTAGCAAACTCGCAAATCAAATCAGTAGGACTTATAGGACTAAAACGAGGCTTAGGTTACGGTGTGATATTCAAAGTTAAACACGGTGGCTACGCAACCCAAGTGAGCTAACGGAACGCTGCACCACACAAGACCAACAAACTATGCTCGTGTGACACACCCCCAAACTTATCCTGAAAACCAGGTGTGCACACGGCGTACTTCACAAATACCAACAGATTTTCCGTTTTTAGCTCGGGAGGATTTTTTTTCAAAATACTCTTTTTTTTTCTTTTACATATTTCACTTCTTTTATTGAACCCCCGGTTGGTTCAAAATCAGCAGATGGACTTTATTTTCCCATCATAACACAACGATTCCACACTCCACACAAGTTTAGAATTATGAGCGCAGTTAAAAACGTTTTGGTTGCGGGAGTAGGATAGGCTTCAGGCTTTGGTGGATGAAGAGGGGCTGTATAAAGGAATGGTAGGCACAAAATGGGCTTGCAAAGGGGAATGAAATGGACATGGAATAACAAAGCTCAAACTAGCCAAAGGGTGGCCTACATCATGCTTGACTCAACGAGTAGCTCTCACCCATGCTTCGAGAGTCGCTTGGGGCAAGTTCTTAGCCCACGAGAAAGATAAACCTTCCTCCCGACTCGAGCAACACACGACTAGCAACCGCACACACACAACACCGGGTTATCGTCAATTCCATACAAATTCACCACTTGAGTATATTAAATCTAAATTTACGCAGAAATACTAAACATAAATTAAATGCATAAAGAAAATCTAGTTCTACACAAATTCTACTATAGCATGCGAAGTGACTAGAACACTACATGAGTCAACATCGCACTCCAAATAATAATTCCTACGTTAACAACCTATTTCATACTCCAACCAAGATAGTTTACAACGGAACAACAACAAAAAGATAAGCGTGCACTCAAGTGGGTGAAATGGTGTGTGAAACATGGAAAACAACGATAATGATAAGATAAAAAAGAATCAACCTTCTAGTGTGCGGTGCACTCGTGCAAAGTGGATAACAACAACCGCTCCCCCAGACTTAAACTAAGCGATATATCTAGAAATTGAAGCAAAAAGAGGGGAGGAAGTGTTACCCAATGCTCAGAAATGAGCATACCAGACGATTGGCGTAAATGATCAAGAATAGTCCGCAGCATCCGCTCTCTTGAGAAACAAAGGCCACCTGAAAGTTATACACTAGAGCAACAACAATAGTAAAAACTGGACTAAACATGTGAGAGCACAAAAAATCAAGAATTCTAATTTATCACCCATGGGAGTGAACTTGTTCCTGCAATAAATATTGAGCACTTGCACACAAAATAAGGGAACAGAAAAAGCTGAATAAATAAAACTATGCCCAGAAGAGCACTCCACAAACAAAATGTTATTATTACAAACATCAAAAGAGAAGGAGTTCAAACGACTCAACAAAAGAAACTAAACAGAAAGCACGGCTTAGAATATCTCGCATGCAGGGAGGAAGATCACTCGTCGTCGCTGTCGCTATCTAACACCACAACGGACGGCGACCGTCTGGAAGATGAAGCGGCCCGACCCGGAGGTGGGGGGATGTTTAGCCCTCCCCGCAGTGCTTGCTGATAGACGAAATCCGTAAGCCAGTACTGGTTTGCCTCCAAATCGGAGAGGCGCCGATCGAAACTTGGCACCTCCGGCGCTCTTGATGAACTGCCCTCCTCCTTGGCTCTCCGCTCCTGCTGAAATGAATGCCTTTGCGGCTGCAGAAGGGCTACCTCGCGGTGAGTATTTGGCGGCTTAGCCGGCTCTCCGTGCTCCTCGTCGCCTTGCCTCTCCCTAGGCGCATCTCCCGGCATCACGACCACAAAGCGTTTGCTATTCTTCTTCCCCACGACCCGTAATAGATGGAAACTCACCATGGTGGCCCGCGTGATGAATGAGGGTGCAGTCACCTGCACCATCGGAGGCAGATGACTCCAGACCCCCAAGCTTTTGGCAATGCGGGTGATATAGTAGGCACCACCAATGGCACCTGTGAGACCGTAGGTAGCCTCGTGATGGAAGAAGAAGGCCAACATGTAGCCGAGATGCAAGGGCTGCCGAAATTCCATACTATAGAGGGAGATCAGATCCTGCCACCCCACTACATTCTGACTAAGGGCACGGGCGACAAGAGAGTGGCTAAGGACGTGCTGCAGGTATCGGAGAGCAGGCGCGACGATCCATGTGGATTTGCTTTTTCTGGCCACATATTCTTCATCACTACCCGTGAGGGCACACCACGCGGCACGCGGGGTAACACCATCAGGGAAGGAGACATCCAAATCCAGAAAAGGGATCGTCGTGGCCTCGGCTTCGGTGTAAAATCCAGCGTGCACCGCCAACTCGGATAAGGAGAGAGTGAAAACCTTGCCCAAAATTCGGAAAGAGCACTTTCCCGGACGTTGACCGGAGGGCAACACTTCCCACTCAAACGTAGCAAGAAATTCCAAGGTGAGCTCCCGGTAGCCGAGGTCATTGCACTCGAACACCCCGCTCCAATGATCGAAATAATAGCGCTGGCGGACGGCCTCCCCCAACTCCCCATTGTCGCCGATAGAGTTCAACTCGTTCCAATCCACGAGACGCTGTGATAGGAATGGATTCTCCTTAAGAGAATTGAATCGCCGCGTATGCGAATCCTTGGAAAAAGTCGCCATCCTAGCGAGGATCTGAGCAGGAGAGGCGGAAGAGCGGCCGGAGCGTTGGTAGACCTTTTGACGATCTCTGGAGCTCATGGTGGTAGGAGGGCAAAGGAAGGAGGAGAAATAGGGAAAGGGCTCACCGGAAGGGAAGGAGGCGCACGATCGGCGGCAAGCAGGCAGAAACGGCGCACGGACGTCGGCGAACGAAAACCCTAGATCGTGCGCGAAAGGCTCGGGCGGGCGAGCTTTTTATAAAAATCTGGGCCGATCGCACGACCAGTGGTCGTGCGCGATAAGTAGTGCGCACGACCAGTGATCGTGCGCCTTAGGAATTTTCCAAGCGGCCAAAATTTTAGTAAAAACTCCATCCACCGTGCAATTTACGCACAACCCGGAGTCAGCACACGCAGCGAGACATTCATAGCCTTAACAAAAACTCAACTAAATCAGATAAAATAAAATTTCAGGGAAAATAAAGATAACTACTGGGGTTACTGTCATCCCAGCACGACTTATTTGAAAAACATAAAGGTTCTAGCTAATGGGCCTATGGAAGAGAAAATGCACAGGTAACTGTTCCAATATCCGTTTCGGTTGCGGGTACCGATACGGTGATAGAATAGTCACCCCTCTACCTAAATAATGATACCTGCTCCTCACAGGTAGAGGGTAGAGAGTGTAAGAAAAGGAGGCAGCCTGGTCCTTACTCAACTCACAAAACACCTCCTTGCCTAGCAAGGTATCGTCCACAGCAAGTTTACAGGAGGAGGAGACAACGAATGAGGCTTCCTTAACGGAGGAGGGGTCAACCTCCTCGCATATGAGGATGCAATCATCATTGACTCGGGCAAGAAGCTCTAAGTCCTCCTGAAGTACCTGTGAAGATTCAACCTGCACAGGCTCAGATGGAGAAGGGGGGTTAGGAAATAAAAGAGAAGAATGACATAAATAATCAAACAGCGGGGGAGTGGTCCCGGTCTCACTCCCAGAAGGATGGGGAAGTAAAATAATGTTGGCATTGTCATCAATGCCGCAAAGTTCAGCGGGATCGACAGTGGCCATGCCCAAGGTTTGGACTTCCTCCACCGGTGTTGAGAAAAGCTCCTCTTCACCTAGAAGGTTGTCCTCCTCCATAGGAGTAAGCACAATACTTAGATCGTCAGCCTCATCCTGCGACACATCCTCAACAATGTCGTCGGAGACGAGTATAGTATGCACAACATGGGGAAGAATAGTGCTCGGATAAAAGTCGAGCATCGATTCCTCACAAAGAATCGAATCCACTAGAGGTGGTGGATGCACTGGGAGAATAGGCTCAGCAATGTCGGTGCCCAGATCAGCCGCACATCTGGTGACCGTGTCCATGCCATACCCTTCAAGATGCGAAGGTGACAAAGACACATAACCGGATGTTGAAGGTGTGCCGCCAGAGTTAGGAGTTGGAACGATCCGGATATCCGGCTCGTCGTCTTCGTCCAATTGGCGAAGATACTCAGCACAGTCCTTCAGGACATGATCAGTGCTCTGACAAAACCGGCACTGCCTTGCGGGCTTCTTTGGCACAACGGGAGCTGGAGCCGAAAAGAAGTACGACGGTAAAGGCTCAGCAGAGTAGCCATAAGACTTACGCGCACCATATGGAGTACCAGACGAAGTCGGTGCTCCATATGTTGGGCTATAAGAATTATGCCTACTATTCTCCGTAGGGCATTCATCACTAGAGTGGGAGGTAGCTCCACACCAACGGCAACAGAAATTGAGATGTGCCCACATAGTGTGAAGATAAAACTATTCAAAAAGAAGAACACTATTGTGCGAAATACTACACCTAACAAAAATTTACTAAAGCAACCTACTATAAAACAAGAAAATGGAATAAAGAGAACAGAAATAAAATAAAAGATGCGATAAACAAATGGAAGGGCTTCTCTCTCAGATTCTCCCTCTCCAGAAAACTCACACGACTGTGTTCCCCGGCAACGGCGCCAAAAACTTGATGCGATATTTTCGGCAAGTGCACCGGTCCCGCAAGTAATAAAAATGGGGAAAATCCCTGAGTGTCGGTCTCTTGAGGAACACAGTAAGGTGGAATTTAATATCGAGGAAGGACTTGAGATCGAAGTCCTTGGTCGGTGTTACAATGGATGGTTGGTTTGGTTTGCGAATAATAAAATAAAATACTACGCCTACTCCTATGCAATGCCGCTATGCAATGCTTCGATTGGCGAGATGGAGACTGAGCAGGCCTTGAGCGCACTGCGTCGAAAGGGCGGATGGGCGAGAAGGCAAGCGGAGTGAGGGTCGCAAGCACCTCGTCAACAATAGCACGCCACAAGCAATTGCTAGTGCGGCACCGGTCACGGTGGTGGAGTGGGAGATGGAATAGGGCGCACCTCAATAACACAAATGAACTAGATAATTCCAAAATCATGAAATAAGCAATAATACACATGGTTCATAGCATTCATCATCTAAATAAAGAGATTACAACAAATATAACCACACAAGTAGAAGAAAAAGGCAAGAAATACGACCGAATCCGGAGTCTCGTTGTAGATTCACGGTAGGAAGCACCGGGTTGTCAATCCGCGTCCTAGCTCGGTCCCAACTGCGTCCGGGGTAGAGGAGGGCTGTCACACCTCCCAATGGACCCGTCTTCTCCAGCGATTTACCATCCGGCCACGTCTAGTGCGAAGAACTTCTTCCTTAGTGATCAAAATGAGTGTAGGATCCCTTCTTGCAAGCCCTTGGATGATGGAGGAGGCCTAGGGGATGAAAACCCTCTGAAAATGGCGAAAACGGCGGAAGGAACGGAGTCCAAATGCGTTCTCCCGACCTAATTCGCGATCAGGTCATTAAATAGGCGCTGAATTAAACAGCGTGCACGGTCATTGGCGCACGACCAGTGGTCGTGCGCACTTGAATCCTGTGATCGTGCGCACTACAGCAAACAGAACTCGGAAATTAAATGGTAAGTGCACACGAGCAGTGGCGCACGAGCAGTGGTCGTGCGCACTGTCGTTGATGGTCGTGCGCACTGCACCAAACAGAACTCGTGAAAAAGGGTTAAGTGCACACGATCAGTGGCGCACGACCAGTGGTCGTGCGCAATAGAACCGGTGATCGTGCGCAGTGTTCCTGTGCAGAATTGCACCGGGAGCACTTGCACGACTCCTATTCCCGCACAACCACAGATCTAGCCACTGAAAGTGGCACCTAACAGCACAAGAATACTACTAAAGATAAAAAGCACGAAAATCACACCAAAGTGGGCCAAGATGTGCACCTCGCATGGATTATCAAATATAAACTAAAAGAAGGCTAAAGTGCGGAGAAATGACTAAATAACGGCCCGGATGAGTCCATAAATGTGTATATGATCAGGACTCATCATGGGCGTGCTGAGAAGGTACCACATGGTATTCGGATGGTCTCTTACTGACATTAAGGGAATCAGCCCCACGGTCTGCATGCATAAGTTCCTCCTTGAAGATCAGTACAAACCGACAGCACAGCCCCAGAGGCGGCTGAACCCAAAAATGCAAGAGGTAGTGAAGGCTGAAGTGATAAAGCTTTTAGACGCTGGCATCATTTACCCAATCAGCGATAGCAAATGGGTCAGTCCAGTCCAGGTGGTACCAAAGAAGGGAGGGATTACTGTCGTTGCCAATGAAAAAAACGAACTGCTACCAACCCGAGTGATCACCGGGTGGAGAGTCTGCATCGACTACCGCAAGCTGAATGATGCGATGCGCAAGGACCATTTTCCGCTCCCTTTCATTGATCAGATGCTAGAAAAGTTAGCGGGGCAGGATTACTACTGTTTCTTGGATGGGTACTCAGGGTACAATCAGATTCTAATTGACCCATCTGATCAAGACAAGACAACATTCACATGTCCCTCCGGTACCTTCGCGTTCAAAAGAATGCCATTCGGACTGTGTAATGCCCCCGCAACCTTCCAACGTTGTATGCTCGCCATTTTTGCTGACATGGTGGGGGACTTCCTCGAAGTTTTCATGGATGATTTTACTCTATTTGGCAGTAGCTTTGACATTTGCCTCGCGAATTTGGCCAAGACCTTGAAGCGGTGTGAAGACACCAATCTTGTCTTGAACTGGGAGAAATGCCACTTTATGGTGCGCGAAGGAATTGTGTTGGGACATAAAGTTTCCTGCAAAGGGCTTGAAGTGGATCAAGCGAAGGTAAGTGTTATCAGAAACCTCCTTCCACCCATGTCAGTGAAAGGCATCCGAAGTTTTCTTGGTCATGTGGGCTTCTATCGAAGGTTCATCAAGGATTTTTCCTCCATTTCAAAGCCTTTATCTCGCCTGCTGGTTAAGGATGTCCCCTTCCACTTCGACGAAGCATGCATGCAAGCCTTCGAAACTTTACGGGGACAACTCATCTCAGCCCCAATTTTGGTGGCGCCCGACTGGACTTTGCCTTTTATTATCATGTGCGACGCAAGTGATGTGGCCGTAGGTGCTGTACTCGGTCGAAAGAAAGACAAGACTTTTCACACTATTGTGTATGCCAGTCGAACTCTCAACAGTGCTCAAGCAAATTATACTACCACAGAAAAAGAAATGCTAGCCGTGGTCTTCGCTTTTGAAAAATTTCACTCGTACTTGGTACTTTCCGAAGTGATCGTGTATACGGACCACGCCGCTCTCAGGTATCTTTTCAGTAAGAAAGAATCCAAATCGCGCCTGATTCGTTGGATTTTACTTTTGCAGGAATACAATCTGGAAATCAAAGATAAGAAAGGAGTGGAGAACGTGATTGCGGATCATCTCTCGCGATTGGAGTATGACACTCCCAACAGCGTTGAGGAGGAAACGGTCGACTATTTCCCGGATGAAAAGTTATTCGCAATTACTACGTCCTCCCCAACCGCACCTTGGTACGCAGATATCGCTAATTACTTGGCTTGTAAAACCTTCTCCCCGAATCTGTCCCCTCAGCAAAGACGGAAGCTTGCCTCTGACTCAAAATACTATTTTTGGGAAGATCCGCTCTTATTCCACACGTGCAGCGACGGGATTATTAGGCGTTGTATTCCGGAAGCTGAGTTTCAGTCTATATTGCAGCACTGCCATGACAGAGAAGCTGGCGGGCACTTCGGGGCCGTTCGAACAGCACGAAAAATCCTGCAATGTGGATTGTTTTGGCCGACCCTCTTCCGGGACGCCCATGCCTATGTCACCAAGTGCGACGAGTGCCAAAGGACCGGAAATATTTCCCGGCGTGATGAGATGCCCCTTAATAACATGCTGGTCTGCGAACCCTTTGATGTCTGGGGAATAGACTTCATGGGTCCCTTCCCAATGTCTCACGGTAAGCATTACATTATTGTGGCAGTTGATTATGTTTCAAAATGGGTGGAAGCTGAGGCGGTCGCCACGAATGATGCAAACACAGTGCTACACTTTATCCACAAGAATATCTTCTCCAGGTTTGGGACGCCGAGAACTATCATCAGTGACGGCGGTAGTCATTTTTGCAATAAGCAGTTTGTGCAGCTCATGAAAAAGTTCGGGGTCCATCATAAGATTTCTTTGGCATACCATCCCCAAACATGCGGGCAAGTAGAAGTCTCCAACCGCGAGCTCAAGCGAATAATTGAGAAATCAATACATTCAAATAGGAAGGAGTGGGCTAAAAAGGTCGACGACGCATTATGGGCTTACCGGACTGCGTTCAAAACACCCATCGGCATGACTCCGTTTCAATTAGTCTACGGCAAGGCATGCCACCTCCCTGTAGAGATGGAGCATAAAGCATTATGGGCAACCAAACTTCTGAACATGGACATTGGAGCCGCGGCCGAGGTGCGTCGTTCCCAACTCAACGAGTTAGAGGAGCTCCGTCATTTCGCTTATGAAAACGCTCGTATCTACAAGGAGAAAACAAAGAAATGGCACGATCGGCATGTCATTCCTAAGGAGTTCAAAATTGGGGACCAAGTGTTGCTCTACAACTCCCGTCTCTGCCTCTTCCCAGGGAATCTAAAATCGCGGTGGAGTGGTCCTTTCTCCGTGACCGATGTCTCCCCCTTCGGTGCCATAGAAATATCTGGGGATAAGGGGGACAAGTTTAAGGTCAATGGACATCGGCTGAAGTTATACGATGGCGCCACTATAAACAAGGAGTGTCAGTTGTTGACATTGGGAGATGGACATCATACAAACACCCGCAGCTGATTTCCCCTTCTTATCTCTTATTTTTGTGAAACCCTACTCTTGAGAACTCTTTCTTTTTAATTCCTGCACACTTTATAAACAATGCTAATACAGGTATTTGGTCCAGCTTAAGGACGTTAAATGAAAGCGCTCCTGGGAGACAACCCAGATTTCCTATTTTCATACTTCCTTTTTTCTAACTTCTCTTAGTTCAGCTTTTGTATTCGCTTTTGTTGCTTTGAGTTTGTGCTTGCAGGTTTTGTGTTCGATGGTGCGGATGCTGCGGACTATTCGTGATCATAAACGCCAATCGTCTGGTATGCTCATTTATGAGCATGGGGTAACGCTTCCTCCCTTCTTTTAGCTTCAAATTTCTAGATATATCGTTTAGCTTAAGTCTGTGGGAGCGGTTGTTGTTATCCACTGTGCACGAGTTGCACCGCATACTAGAAGGTTGTATCTTTATTTATCCTAGTCATTATTTTTGTTTTTCATGCTTCACACACCACTTCACCCACTTGAGTGCGTATTTATCTTTTTGTCGTTGTTCCGTTTAAACTATTTTGGTCGGAATGTGAATAGATTGTTAACGTAGGAATTATTATGTGGAGTGCGATGTTGACTCATGTAGTGTTCTAGTCACTTCGCATGCTATGGTAGAATTTGTGTAGAACTAGATTTTCTTTATGCATCTAATTTATGTTTAGTATTTCTGCGTAAATTTAGATTTAATATACTCAAGTGGTGAATTTGTATGGAATTGACGATAACCCGGTGTTGTGTGTGTGCGATTGCTAGTCGTGTGTTGCTCGAGTCGGGAGGAAGATTTATCTTTCTCGTGGGCTAAGAACTTGCCCCAAGCGACTCTCGAAGCATGGGTGAGAGCTACTCGTTGAGTCAAGCATGATGTAGGCCACCCTTTGGCTAGTTTGAGCTTTGTTATTCCATGTCCATTTCATTCACCGTTGCAAGCCCATTTTGTGCCTACCATTCCTTTGTACAGCCCCTCTTCATCCACCAAAGCCTGAAGCCTATCCTACTCCCGCAACCAAAATCTTTTTAACTGCGCTCATAAGTCTCAACTTGTGTGGTGTGTGGAATCTTTGTGTTATGAAGAGAAAATAAAGTCCATCTGCTGATTTTGAACCAACCGGGGGTTCAATAAAAGAAGTAAAATATGTAAAAGAAAAAAAAAGAGTATTTTGAAAAAAAATCCTCCCGAGATAAAAACAGAAAAATCTGTTGGTATTTGTGAAGTAGGCCGTGTGCACACCTGGTTTTCAGGATAAGTCTGGGGGTGTGTCACACGAGCATAGTTTGTTGGTCTTGTGTGGTGCAGCGTTCCGTTAGCTCACTTGGGTTGCGTAGCCACCGCGTTTAACTTTGAATATCATACCGTAACCTAAGCCCCGTTCTAATCCTATATGTCCTACTGATTTGATTTGCGAGTTTGCTAGCGTCGTGGAGAAAGTGTGACCGGGCAAGCGTATGGTTCACGACGGTGATGGATTTCAGCGGAGTTATTCCTAAGCCCCGATCTTTTGCAACACCCGCCTCAGTGTCTCGTCACTTTCATACCGGGCATGATCGTCAAATTCTTCATAATTCACCAATTGAGTACATCTAAATTGTTGAAATTGTTGAAGTGGAAGTGGAGGAGGCTTTTGGACCTGGGCGGTCTGGGAAGAGACCGGGCGGTCTGGCGTGACCGCACGGTCTGGCGGTCTGGCAATGGCGATCCATTCTATTGGTCAGCTGTGGCTTCCGGGGTTGACCGCTGGTCTGGTCCAAGGGCTGCTGAAGGTGGAGGTCGTGCGGTCTGGCTGTGACCGCATGACGGCTGTTCATCCTCAGGGTCGCGCGGTCTGTCTCTGACCGCGTGACAAGTTGTTCTCTTCAAGGACGTGCCGGTCTGGTGTGACCGCACGGGTTGGCTCTTGAATCCGGTCTGGTGGCTTTCCAGAGGGTTCTGAAGGAGTTCGCGGACTAAGGGACTTAGTCGTGCGGTCTCAGTTCGCGGTCTCAGGAGGAGACCAGGAGGGCGAGCTGGCTGTGTTTGCGGTCTCAGGCGAACACAGGTGGTGGGTGACTTCTAGGCGGTCTGGCGATCTCCGTGTGGAGTCGTGTTCAGACCAAGGGAGTAGCGATCTCCCGCGGTCTGGAGTGAAGTCGGCGCTCACCAAAATGAAGCAGGAGGGTTGCTGTGATTGCGCGGGTTGACCGGTAAGGTCGCGCGATCTGATGGGTGGTGACTCTATCTCATAGGGTGGTGACTGGATCAGGTCTCACGCCTATAAATAGGGAGCCACTGTTGCAACAATAGAAGAACACACCAAGTGTAAGCCGAGTCTGCCTAGTTCCTGCGGTCTTGTTTATCTGACCGAGCGGTCTCTGATTGAATTCTTCTTTGTGCAGCTTCTGCGGATAGTGCAGGCAGCAGCGATCACCTCTTCCTCTGAAAGTGTTCGGGCGGTTTGCGGCTTGGAGTTGTGGTGCTGGAGTTCGGGAATCAGGAGATCGGCAAAGGAGCGGTCTGGTGCAGCGGTTTGGTGGTGTTTCGAGATCGGGAGCGGTTGCGGTCTGGCAGCAGCGGTCTGGCGAGCTGCTGAGTTCGACAAGAGACCGTGCGGTCTCAGTTATCTTCAGTTTCTGTTCTTTCTCTTTGAAGTTTTGTGCTGACGAAATCATGTCTCGTCGAGCATGTCTTGCCCTGTAATTGAAGTGTTGCTATCAATAAAGATCGTTTTGTTCGCCTAAGATTGTCTCTGGTTGTTTGGCTTGCATCTCTAGTTGTTATTCCTGCTTACTCTCACAAGGTCCGGAAAATTTCACATGGTATCAGAGGGAGGTTGGAGTTGAAAGAGCAGTGAATAACTTAGAGTAGCCATCGCCTTTGTGAAGAAGGAACCAGAGGAAGAGCAATGGAAGGTGGTTTTGCAAGAGGTCTTGGTATTGAGATGCTTACATCGACTAACTTCAAGAAGTGGAAGTCGTGTATGCAGAGCTATCTTCTGGGTGAGGACCTCTGGGAGGTGGTAGGAGGAGATGAAACAGAAGAGGTGAAGGCAGTAGTAGGAGGTGATAATGGACCGGCCGTGAGGGCATGGAGGAAGACCAACGCCAAGGCCGAGTTCACCTTGAAGCGTGCCATTTCACCTGATCTCTTTGATCACATCTTGGGGTGTGGATCAGCTGCGGAGATCTGGAGAGCCCTGGATGGGCTGTTTAACAAGAAGAATGTGGCGAGGCTGCAGTTCTTGGAGAATGAGCTGGCGAGGTCAGCTCAAGGTGATCTTTCTATCTCGAACTTTTTCTTGAAGATGAAGAATCTCTGCGCTGAGATATCAGCACTGGATCCTGATGAGCCAATTTCTGAGGCGAAGCTGAAGAGGCACATTATCCGCGGCTTGCGGAAAGAATATGTGGCCTTTGTGACGTCGGTGCAGGGATGGGCAAATCAGCCGTCTCTGTTGGAGCTGGAGAACTTGCTTGCATCGCAAGAAAGCTTGGCAAGACAGATGGCGGGGTTGTCAGTGACTGGGGGAGATGGCGAAGTTCTCTTCTCAGGGAAGAAGAAGAAGTGGGACAAGAATAAGAAGACCGCTGGAAGTGGCTATGGGCCTTCAACTTCTGGACAGCAGGAGAGGGGCTATCCTCCTAAGGCTGAGGAGAAGAAGAAGAAGGAAGGTCTCAAATGCTACAAATGCGGGAAGGTGGGGCACTTTAAGAAGGACTGCAGGCTGAATACTCAGCCAGGGCATGCTGTTGAGAAGGAGGAAGCACCAGCCAGGCACTTTGATGGAGGATGGGGAGGAGCCTTCTCGGCTTCTATTGGAACCTCGGCTCCTATCAACTATCAGGAGGACTGGATCGTGGACTCGGGGTGTGGTCATCACCTCACCGGGGACGAATCGAAGCTTTCTTCAGCAGAGCCGTACACAGGTAACAATGTTATCATCACTGCAGATAATACTGTGCATGCAGTCGAGAAGGTGGGGGTTGTTTCTTTGGGCAGTGATAGAGGGCCACTTACCTTGAAGAGTGTCTATCATGTGCCCGGAATGAAGAAAAACCTCTTCTCCGTGACCAACGCTGTTGACGCTGGGTATCACGTTCTGTTCGGCCCGACAGAAGTGAAATTTCTACGAAATGTAGAGGCCGTGAAGGCCGAGGTCGTCCATGTCGGGAGACGGGCAAAGGACTTGTTTGTTTTATCAACAAGTTCCTACGTCGACAAGATGAAGACGAATGATGGTGCCGTTATATGGCATGAGAGGTTGGGGCACGTAGGTATGGACAAGCTGAAAGCTATGGCGGTGAGAGGTCTGGTCAAGGGCCTGCCAAGTCTATCTTCCTACGGAGAAGGTCATGTTTGCGCGGGATGTCAGTTCGGCAAGTCTCATCGACTACCGTTTAACAAGTCGCAGACAAGGAGTTGTGTGCCGTTGGAGTGCATCCACGGTGACTTGATGGGACCTACTGCTACCCCAAGCCTCGGAGGCAGCAGATATATGCTGGTGTTGATCGATGATTACACCAGATATGTCTGGGTTTATTTCCTGAAGGAGAAGGCGGAGGCGTTTGCCAGGTTTGTGGAGTTCAAGGAGCTAGTGGAAGGTCGGCTGGGACTGCGGGTGAAGAAGTTGAGGACTGACAACGGAGGGGAGTTCACCTCCAGTGAGTTCTCTACTTTTTGCAGGAAGGCGGGCATCCGGAGAGAGCTCACTTGTGCTCATACTCCACAATAGAACGGTGTTGCAGAACGGAAGATCCGTCATCTGACGGAGACCTGCAAGTGTTGGCTGCATGCCAAGAGTATCCCAAAGTCCTTCTGGGCGGAAGGAATGTCTTGTGCTGCCTACGTCATCAACAGGATGCCTCTGAGCCCCATCAACATGTTAACTCCGCATGAGTTGATGTTCAAGGAGAAGCCAAGTGTGGCACACCTTAGGGTGTTTGGTTCCACCTGCTATGTGCATGTTCCAGATGCTCTTCGGACGAAGCTAGATGCGAAAGCAAGGAAGCTAGTCTTCGTGGGATACGATGAGCGGAAGAAAGGGTGGAAGTGCATGGACCCGGAGACGCGGAGATTTGTTGTATCTCGCGACGTCGTGTTCGATGAGGTGACATCTTACAAGGGGTCTTCTGATGTGGAGTTACCGGAGAGCAGGGTGGAGATGCCAGAGAAAGCTGTGGAGAATCTTCAGGTGGAGCTACCTGTGTCACCAGGTGGTCCATCTCCTTCTAGTTCCGAGACGGGGGCTTCTGGTTCAGGGAGCAGGGGGAGCAATGCTCCTAGCACGTCTGGAAGAGGAGCTAGGGAAGAAGCAGCTGGAGATGAAGCGGTTCAGGGGAAGGAGCTGAGGAGATCGAAGCGATCTATCATTGCCCCTGATCACTATACAGGAGGAAACGCAATGAGCTTTGTCTCATGTTTCTTCGCTGGTCCCTTGGATGAGAGGGAGCCGTCGAGCTTTGAGAAGGCCAGAGGCATGAAGGAGTTGGACATTGCGATGCAAGAAGAGATGGCAGCTCTCGAGAAGAATGAGACCTGGTCTCTTGTGCCCAAGCCTAAGGGCATCGCTCCTGTGACATGCAAGTGGGTCTACAAGCTGAAGAAGAAAGCTGACGGCAGCATCGAGCGGTACAAAGCTCATCTTGTAGCTCGGGGGTTCTCGCAGCAATACGGTGAAGACTATGATGAGACATTCAGTCCGGTGGCAAAAATGACTTCAGTTCGGTTCATCATTGCCTTGGCGGCGTTCAGTGGATGGGAGATTTGGCAGCTCGACGTCAAGAACGCTTTCTTGTACGGCGAGATTGACAAGGACATCTTCATGGTCCAGCCACCAGGTTTTGTGTCTGCAGATTTTCCGGAGCATGTCTGCAAGCTGAAGAAGGCCCTGTATGGGTTGAAGCAAGCGCCGAGGGCGTGGTACGGGAAGATCGCAGAATATCTCCTATTCTGTGGATTTGTTGCTTCAGACTCAGACTCAAGCTTGTTCATCAAGAAGAGCGGGGAGCTTCAAGTCATCGTGCTGCTTTACGTCGACGATATGATCGTAACGGGGAACTCGAAGGAGGAGGTAGCACAGCTTCGGGCCGAGCTGGCCATCAGGTTCGAGATGAAGGACTTAGGTGAGCTTCACCATTTCCTTGGACTTGAGGTGCAGAGGAAGGAAGGTGGAGTGCTGGTGACCCAAGCCGGATATGCGGAGCGGATCGTGGAGCGGTTCGGCATGAAGGAAGGGAAGTGCACTTCCACACCTCTGGAGAAGGCTATGAAGCTTCGGAAGGATGAGGGAAGGATCATGCAAGATCCGTTGGTGTTCCGAGCTCTGGTTGGGAGCTTAATCTATCTGACGATCACGAGGCCGGACATTGCATATGCAGTGGGCCGGGTGAGTCGGTTTATGGCGGAGCCACGGGTACCTCATCTGCTAGCGGCCAAGAACATTCTGAAGTATGTCAAGGCGACCTCGGACATGGGTCTCCTATACAGGAGGGATGCGGGCTTCGAAGTGCATGGATACATGGATGCTGATTACGGGGGAGATTCGGATGATCGGAGGTCGACATCTGGATTCATCTTCATGGCGGGCCCTATGGCTATATCATGGTGCAGCAAGAAGCAGGATTCCGTGTCAGTCTCTACCACGGAAGCGGAATACAAGGCTTCGGCCTTGGCAGCTCAGGAAGCCATCTGGCTTAGGAGGTTGGTAGGAGACGTCCACAAAGAGGTTCGGGAACCGACTCTGCTACGCGGTGACAATGAGAGTGCTCTCAAACTGGTAACCAATCCAGTTTGTCACGCGAGGACCAAGCATATTGAGATCGAGCATCACTTCATACGGGAGAAGGTGCTGGAGGGATCTCTTTCGGTCGAGCATGTGAGGAGTGCGGACAATGTCGCAGACATCTTCACAAAGGCGCTGGCAAAGGGGCCGTTCACACGGCTAAGGGAGCTACTTGGGCTTGTTTCCACTTCCCACTTCAAGGGGGAGTGTTGAAATTATTGAAGTGGAAGTGGAGGAGGCTTTTGGACCTGGGCGGTCTGGGAAGAGACCGGGCGGTCTGGCGTGACCGCACGGTCTGGCGGTCTGGCAATGGCGATCCGTTCTATTGGTCAGCTGTGGCTTCCGGGGTTGACCGCTGGTCTGGTCCAAGGGCTGCTGAAGGTGGAGGTCGTGCGGTCTGGCTGTGACCGCATGACGGCTGTTCATCCTCAGGGTCGTGCGGTCTGTCTCTGACCGCGTGACAAGTTGTTCTCTTCAAGGACGTGCCGGTCTGGTGTGACCGCACGGGTTGGCTCTTGAATCCGGTCTGGTGGCTTTCCAGAGGGTTCTGAAGGAGTTCGCGGACTAAGGGACTTAGTCGTGCGGTCTCAGTTCGCGGTCTCAGGAGGAGACCAGGAGGGCGAGCTGGCTGTGTTTGCGGTCTCAGGCGAACACAGGTGGTGGGTGACTTCTAGGCGGTCTGGCGATCTCCGTGTGGAGTCGTGTTCAGACCAAGGGAGTAGCGATCTCCCGCGGTCTGGAGTGAAGTCGGCGCTCACCAAAATGAAGCCGGAGGGTTGCTGTGATTGCGCGGGTTGACCGGTAAGGTCGCGCGATCTGATGGGTGGTGACTCTATCTCATAGGGTGGTGACTGGATCAGGTCTCACGCCTATAAATAGGGAGCCACTGTTGCAACAATAGAAGAACACACCAAGTGTAAGCCGAGTCTGCCTAGTTCCTGCGGTCTTGTTTATCTGACCGAGCGGTCTCTGATTGAATTCTTCTTTGTGCAGCTTCTGCGGATAGTGCAGGCAGCAGCGATCACCTCTTCCTCTGAAAGTGTTCGGGCGGTTTGCGACTTGGAGTTGTGGTGCTGGAGTTCGGGAATCAGGAGATCGGCAAAGGAGCGGTCTGGTGCAGCGGTTTGGTGGTGTTTCGAGATCGGGAGCGGTTGCGGTCTGGCAGCAGCGGTCTGGCGAGCTGCTGAGTTCGATAAGAGACCGTGCGGTCTCAGTTATCTTCAGTTTCTGTTCTTTCTCTTTGAAGTTTTGTGCTGACGAAATCATGTCTCGTCGAGCATGTCATGCCCTGTAATTGAAGTGTTGCTATCAATAAAGATCGTTTTGTTCGCCTAAGATTGTCTCTGGTTGTTTGGCTTGCATCTCTAGTTGTTATTCCTGCTTACTCTCACAAGGTCCGGAAAATTTCACATAAATCTTTAATTACGCTTTAATACTCTTGTAAATTATTTAGCATATTTAGAATCTCCTTCTACTAAATTCTCTACTTGCATGCGTATGTTACTTTGCACCGTACTCCTTTGTGTAATTCTCTATGTTAATTATCGTTTTCACGCTCCACAGAATTCGTTTGCTCGGGACGCGCAAACAGTTAAGTCTGGGGGTGTGATGAGTCCTGATCATATACACATTTATGGACTCATCCGGGCCGTTATTTAGTCATTTCTCCACACTTTAGCCTTGTTTTAGTTTATATTTGATAATCCATGCTAGGTGCACATCTTGGCCCACTTTGGTGTGATTTTCGTGCTTTTTGTCTTTAGTAGTATTCTTGTGCTGTTAGGTGCCACTTTCAGTGGCTAGATCTGTGGTTATGCTGGAATAGGAGTCGTGCAAGTGTTCCCGGTGCAATTCTGCACAGGAACACTGCGCATGATCACCGGTTCTATTGTGCACGACCACTGGTCGTGCGCCACTGATCGTGTGCACTTAACCCTTTTTTACGAGTTCTGTTTGGTGCAGTGCGCACGACCACCAACGACAGTGCGCACGACCACCGGTCGTGCGCCCCTACTCGTGCGCACTTACCATTTAATTTCCGAGTTCTGTTTGCTCCAGTGCGCACGACCATCAACGATAGTGCGCACGACCACCGGTCGTGCGCCACTGGTCGTGCAAACATTTTATTTTATAATTTCGTATCTTGCAGGTTCCATCCAGGCAGTGCGCACGATCGCAGAATTCCTGTGCGCACGACCACTGGTCGTGCGCCAATGACCGTGCGCAGTATTCAATCCAGCGCCTATTTAAACGCCTGTTGCGATTTTAGGGCGTTCGTTCACTTCCGGGAGCGGGATTCCTGTTCCGTACGCCGCCGATTTCCACCGTGGGACGCCTCCACCTCATCTCCTACGCAAGGGGAAGCCTCCTCCACCCATTCCAAGACTTCCTCCATTGTCCGTGAGTGTTCTCCATCGTCCGCAAGCCTCCAAGCAACCATTCTCTCATTCCGCCCGGCGAGAAGAAGAAGGAACCTGAAGTCGAAGACGACGGAGCTACGTAGGGAGATCGTGACAGCTCTCTACGCCGGAAGCATAGTCCGCCGAGTCCGGAGGTAGCCCGACAACCTACCATTCCGGCCGTGAACGGCCGCTAGTCTTCACCATTGGTTATTTCTTTCCTCTTTCCTCCATTGTACTCTTTGAACCGTGCAATACTCGAATATTGTGATGTTTATTTTGATGGAAATGAATATTTCTTTGTTGTTCTTCATGGTTTGGTGGTGATTCAGTCCGCTTTCTCACACTCACTCGCGCACGCACGCAAGGTGTTTGATCCGCGTTAGCAAGAGCTAACGGCGGTTGTGAAGAGGTGTTTGCGACCCTCACCCTCTCGCACCTGAGTTCACTTCATCCGCCTCACGAAGCACGGCATCGCGGTCGTTGCATCCACCTCACTTTGCGAAGCGGTGTTTTCGACCCGCATTTCTTTTTGTTGTTGATAAGATTAGGAAAACCAACCAAAAGCCCCATCTTTGTGTTTGTTGAACGCTTGTGTAACAATAATCACTGCGCGATTCGTTCACCCATCCTGCATTCCTCAAGAGACCGACATCCGGGGAATTTATTCTCCACAATTATTACTTGACAGCGACCGGTGCACTTGCCGACGCGCATCAAGTTTTTGGCGCCGTTGCCGGGGAATCTGCAGACGTGATGAATTCGTCTGCGTGAAGATTTGTTGCACGAGAATTTTCTTTTCTTTCACTTCTTTTGTTCACCTCTGGTATCTCCGTTTCTTTTCGATACGCACTTTTGATTACTTTCGCCTTTTCCATCATTCGCTAATCGTTTTGTTTGCTAGTATTCGTAGCATGACCTCCATTCAGGAATGCATCTATCAGGGAAGCTTGGATGATTTAAGGGATCAAGCAGAAAGGAACAATCATGACTTCGGGATCTCCTCCGACGTCATTGAGTACATGTCAGGGAACTGCAAGTTCAGCGGGGATGAGCATGAAGATGCGGTGCAACACATGCAGGACTTTTTAGAAATCTATTACACATGGGTATTCAATGGAATTGAAGATGACCTACAAAAGATTTTGGCATTTTCATTCTCCTTGCATAAAAAAGCCAAAAGCTGGTATTGGGATATTCGGAAAAGAGAGGTGACCACATGGAAACAACTCGAGGGGAGATTTTTGCAAGAGTTTCAACATCGTACCCAAGCCTTGGACAAGTACAGGGAACTCGTAACCTTTGGACAAGGGAAGGAGGAGACGTTAGTTGATGCTTGGGAGCGTTTCCAATCCTTGCATAGGGGATGCTACCGTGAAGATCTTTCAGAAGCTGTCTTAATTCAGATTTTTTATTTCGGAGTGCTGGATAAATTCCGTCTACTTTTTGATATGGCAGCTGGAGGGGCCCTGTTTAATAAATCAGGGAAGGACGCGTGGGAAGTGGTCGTGAATATTGTTCACACCAGTCAGCACTGGAGTCATGTTATTCGCTCCCCAAGCACTGCTGCAGTTAATGCCGTGACATCCAAAGGAGCAGCGGACTTTATGCCGCCAGAGCAACCAGAACAGTTAGCAACTTTGGTGGTCGGGGTATTAAACAAAATGAATGACCAATCTGCCGCAATCCAACAGCTTCGATCTACTATAGGGACGCTGTCCGATGTCATTTCTGGGCTTGCAAGTCAGCCTCCTGAGTCAGTGAACACCATGCAATTGAGAAGTGGGAGAAGTGTAGACAATCCTCCTCGACAGGAACCACTTGCGTGTCCCACTGACAAGCATAATGAAGACACTTCCGAGAAGCTAACTCAGTGGCATATTGAGCCGCATCCCGTGAGCGAGGCACAAACCTCGAAAAGCGCTGTTCACCCCCCATTCCCCCACAGGCTGCGAAACGAGAAATCCGAGAAGCAATTCCGCAGATTCTTGGAAATAATGAAGGGAGTGCAAGTGAGCATACCACTGATTGAAGCTATTTCTCAAATGCCAGGTTACTCCAAGTTTTTGAAAGATTTGATCTCGAAGCGGAAGCAGTTGGAGGGTCTCAAAACTATCGACCTCACCGAGGAGTGCTCCGCCATCATTTCCAATTTGCCCACAAAGTGTAGGGATCCGGGCAGCTTTACGATTCCCTGCAGGATTGGCCATCACCGTTTCAGCCAGGCACTCTGTGATTTGGGGGCATCAATCAACTTGATGCCGCTCTCTATCTTTCGTGAACTTGGTGCTGGGATCTTGAAGCCAACGCAGGTAATGCTGCAGCTAGCTGATCGGTCGATCAAGAAGCCGTCAGGAATCGTCGAGGACCTCACAATATTTGTAAACGGTCTCGCTTTTCCAGCTGATTTTATCATCCTCGACATGAAGGTCGATTCAAATGTACCCATTATCTTGGGGCGGCCCTTTCTCGCTACTGCTCGGGCTATTATTAATGTGGAGCAGGGGGAGCTCACACTAAGACTGGGGGAGGATGCTATATCTTTCAACGTCCACAGCCCGTCGCAACTCTTTGAAATCTCGGAGTGCGAACCAGCAGAGGCGCTTGAAGAATTCGATGGTCAGAACGTTGTGGAGTTGGATGACAGTGAGGTGTGTTGGCAGCACGAAGACAAGGAAGAAGGGGGTGCACACTCAACCCAGCCCGATTTGTCACACTCAATCGGAGAACCATCCAACGATTCTGCCAATCCAAACCCTTGTCCGGCACTCAAACAACTCCCGGATTCTCTAAAGTACGTCTTTCTTGGAGAAAATAACACGCATCCGGTGATTATTTCCGCAGCCCTGTCCGCCGCTAACGAAACTGCATTAGTGGGCGTGCTGAGAAGGTACCACATGGTATTCGGACGGTCTCTTGCTGACATTAAGGGAATCAGCCCCACGGTCTGCATGCATAAGATCCTCCTTGAAGATCAGTACAAACCGACAGCACAGCCCCAGAGGCGGCTGAACCCAAAAATGTAAGAGGTAGTGAAGGCTGAAGTGATAAAGCTTTTAGACGCTGGCATCATTTACCCAATCAGCGATAGCAAATGGGTCAGTCCAGTCCAGGTGGTACCAAAGAAGGGAGGGATTACTGTCGTTGCCAATGGGGAAAATCCCCGAGTGTCGGTCTCTTGAGGAACACAGTAAGGTGGAATTTAATATCGAGGAAGGACTTGAGATCGAAGTCCTTGGTCGGTGTTACAATGGATGGTTGGTTTGGTTTGCGAATAATAAAATAAAATACTACGCCTACTCCTATGCAATGCCGCTATGCAATGCTTCGATTGGCGAGATGGAGACTGAGCAGGCCTTGAGCGCACTGCGTCGAAAGGGCGGATGGGCGAGAAGGCAAGCGGAGTGAGGGTCGCAAGCACCTCGTCAACAATAACACGCCACAAGCAATTGCTAGTGCGGCACCGGTCACGGTGGTGGAGTGGGAGATGGAATAGGGCGCACCTCAATAACACAAATGAACTAGATAATTCCAAAATCATGAAATAAGCAATAATACACATGGTTCATAGCATTCATCATCTAAATAAAGAGATTACAACAAATATAACCACACAAGTAGAAGAAAAAGGCAAGAAATACGACCGAATCCGGAGTCTCGTTGTAGATTCACGGTAGGAAGCACCGGGTTGTCAATCCGCGTCCTAGCTCGGTCCCAACTGCGTCCGGGGTAGAGGAGGGCTGTCACACCTCCCAATGGACCCGTCTTCTCCAGCGATTTACCATCCGGCCACGTCTAGTGCGAAGAACTTCTTCCTTAGCGATCAAAATGAGTGTAGGATCCCTTCTTGCAAGCCCTTCGATGATGGAGGAGGCCTAGGGGATGAAAACCCTCTGAAAATGGCGAAAACGGCGGAAGGAACGGAGTCCAAATGCGTTCTCCCGACCTAATTCGCGATCAGGTCATTAAATAGGCGCTGAATTAAACAGCGCGCACGGTCATTGGCGCACGACCAGTGGTCGTGCGCACTTGAATCCTATGATCGTGCGCACTACAGCAAACAGAACTCGGAAATTAAATGGTAAGTGCGCACGAGCAGTGGCGCACGAGCAGTGGTCGTGCGCACTGTCGTTGATGGTCGTGCGCACTGCACCAAACAGAACTCGTGAAAAAGGGTTAAGTGCACACGATCAGTGGCGCACGACCAGTGGTCGTGCGCAATAGAACCGGTGATCGTGCGCAGTGTTCCTGTGCAGAATTGCACCGGGAGCACTTACACGACTCCTATTCCCGCACAACCACAGATCTAGCCACTGAAAGTGGCACCTAACAGCACAAGAATACTACTAAAGATAAAAAGCACGAAAATCACACCAAAGTGGGCCAAGATGTGCACCTCGCATGGATTATCAAATATAAACTAAAACAAGGCTAAAGTGCGGAGAAATGACTAAATAACGGCCCGGATGAGTCCATAAATGTGTATATGATCAGGACTCATCATGGGCGTGCTGAGAAGGTACCACATGGTATTCGGATGGTCTCTTACTGACATTAAGGGAATCAGCCCCACGGTCTGCATGCATAAGTTCCTCCTTGAAGATCAGTACAAACCGACAGCACAGCCCCAGAGGCGGCTGAACCCAAAAATGCAAGAGGTAGTGAAGGCTGAAGTGATAAAGCTTTTAGACGCTGGCATCATTTACCCAATCAGCGATAGCAAATGGGTCAGTCCAGTCCAGGTGGTACCAAAGAAGGGAGGGATTACTGTCGTTGCCAATGAAAAAAACGAACTGCTACCAACCCGAGTGATCACCGGGTGGAGAGTCTGCATCGACTACCGCAAGCTGAATGATGCGACGCGCAAGGACCATTTTCCGCTCCCTTTCATTGATCAGATGCTAGAAAAGTTAGCGGGGCAGGATTACTACTGTTTCTTGGATGGGTACTCAGGGTACAATCAGATTCTAATTGACCCATCTGATCAAGACAAGACAACATTCACATGTCCCTCCGGTACCTTCGCGTTCAAAAGAATGCCATTCGGACTGTGTAATGCCCCCGCAACCTTCCAACGTTGTATGCTCGCCATTTTTGCTGACATGGTTGGGGACTTCCTCGAAGTTTTCATGGATGATTTTACTCTATTTGGCAGTAGCTTTGACATTTGCCTCGCGAATTTGGCCAAGACCTTGAAGCGGTGTGAAGACACCAATCTTGTCTTGAACTGGGAGAAATGCCACTTTATGGTGCGCGAAGGAATTGTGTTGGGACATAAAGTTTCCTGCAAAGGGCTTGAAGTGGATCAAGCGAAGGTAAGTGTTATCAGAAACCTCCTTCCACCCATGTCAGTGAAAGGCATCCGAAGTTTTCTTGGTCATGTGGGCTTCTATCGAAGGTTCATCAAGGATTTTTCCTCCATTTCAAAGCCTTTATCTCGCCTGCTGGTTAAGGACGTCCCCTTCCACTTCGACGAAGCATGCATGCAAGCCTTCGAAACTTTACGGGGACAACTCATCTCAGCCCCAATTTTGGTGGCGCCCGACTGGACTTTGCCTTTTATTATCATGTGCGACGCAAGTGATGTGGCCGTAGGTGCTGTACTCGGTCGAAAGAAAGACAAGACTTTTCACACTATTGTGTATGCCAGTCGAACTCTCAACAGTGCTCAAGCAAATTATACTACCACAGAAAAAGAAATGCTAGCCGTGGTCTTCGCTTTTGAAAAATTTCACTCGTACTTGGTACTTTCCGAAGTGATCGTGTATACGGACCACGCCGCTCTCAGGTATCTTTTCAGTAAGAAAGAATCCAAATCGCGCCTGATTCGTTGGATTTTACTTTTGCAGGAATACAATCTGGAAATCAAAGATAAGAAAGGAGTGGAGAACGTGATTGCGGATCATCTCTCGCGATTGGAGTATGACACTCCCAACAGCGTTGAGGAGGAAACGGACGACTATTTCCCGGATGAAAAGTTATTCGCAATTACTACGTCCTCCCCAACCGCACCTTGGTACGCAGATATCGCTAATTACTTGGCTTGTAAAACCTTCTCCCCGAATCTGTCCCATCAGCAAAGACGGAAGCTTGCCTCTGACTCAAAATACTATTTTTGGGAAGATCCGCTCTTATTCCACACGTGCAGCGACGGGATTATTAGGCGTTGTATTCCGGAAGCTGAGTTTCAGTCTATATTGCAGCACTGCCATGACAGAGAAGCTGGCGGGCACTTCGGGGCCGTTCGAACAGCACGAAAAATCCTGCAATGTGGATTGTTTTGGCCGACCCTCTTCCGGGACGCCCATGCCTATGTCACCAAGTGCGACGAGTGCCAAAGGACCGAAAATATTTCCCGGCGTGATGAGATGCCCCTTAATAACATGCTGGTCTGCGAACCCTTTGATGTCTGGGGAATAGACTTCATGGGTCCCTTCCCAATGTCTCACGGTAAGCATTACATTATTGTGGCAGTTGATTATGTTTCAAAATGGGTGGAAGCTGAGGCGGTCGCCACGAATGATGCAAACACAGTGCTACACTTTATCCACAAGAATATCTTCTCCAGGTTTGGGACGCCGAGAACTATCATCAGTGACGGCGGTAGTCATTTTTGCAATAAGCAGTTTGTGCAGCTCATGAAAAAGTTCGGGGTCCATCATAAGATTTCTTTGGCATACCATCCCCAAACATGCGGGCAAGTCGAAGTCTCCAACCGCGAGCTCAAGCGAATAATTGAGAAATCAATACATTCAAATAGGAAGGAGTGGGCTAAAAAGGTCGACGACGCATTATGGGCTTACCGGACTGCGTTCAAAACACCCATCGGCATGACTCCGTTTCAATTAGTCTACGGCAAGGCATGCCACCTCCCTGTAGAGATGGAGCATAAAGCATTATGGGCAACCAAACTTCTGAACATGGACATTGGAGCCGCGGCCGAGGTGCGTCGTTCCCAACTCAACGAGTTAGAGGAGCTCCGTCATTTCGCTTATGAAAACGCTCGTATCTACAAGGAGAAAACAAAGAAATGGCACGATCGGCATGTCATTCCTAAGGAGTTCAAAATTGGGGACCAAGTGTTGCTCTACAACTCCCGTCTCTGCCTCTTCCCAGGGAATCTAAAATCGCGGTGGAGTGGTCCTTTCTCCGTGACCGATGTCTCCCCCTTCGGTGCTATAGAAATATCTGGGGATAAGGGGGACAAGTTTAAGGTCAATGGACATCGGCTGAAGTTATACGATGGCGCCACTATAAACAAGGAGTGTCAGTTGTTGACATTGGGAGATGGACATCATACAAACACCCGCAGCTGATTTCCCCTTCTTATCTCTTATTTTTGTGAAACCCTACTCTTGAGAACTCTTTCTTTTTAATTCCTGCACACTTTATAAACAATGCTAATACAGGTATTTGGTCCAGCTTAAGGACGTTAAATGAAAGCGCTCCTGGGAGACAACCCAGATTTCCTGTTTTCGTACTTCCTTTTTTCTAACTTCTCTTAGTTCAGCTTTTGTATTCGCTTTTGTTGCTTTGAGTTTGTGCTTGCAGGTTTTGTGTTCGATGGTGCGGATGCTGCGGACTATTCGTGATCATAAACGCCAATCGTCTGGTATGCTCATTTATGAGCATGGGGTAACGCTTCCTCCCTTCTTTTAGCTTCAAATTTCTAGATATATCGTTTAGCTTAAGTCTGGGGGAGCGGTTGTTGTTATCCACTGTGCACGAGTTGCACCGCATACTAGAAGGTTGTATCTTTATTTATCCTAGTCATTATTTTTGTTTTTCATGCTTCACACACCACTTCACCCACTTGAGTGCGTATTTATCTTTTTGTCGTTGTTCCGTTTAAACTATTTTGGTCGGAATGTGAAATAGATTGTTAACGTAGGAATTATTATGTGGAGTGCGATGTTGACTCATGTAGTGTTCTAGTCACTTCGCATGCTATGGTAGAATTTGTGTAGAACTAGATTTTCTTTATGCATCTAATTTATGTTTAGTATTTCTGCGTAAATTTAGATTTAATATACTCAAGTGGTGAATTTGTATGGAATTGACGATAACCCGGTGTTGTGTGTGTGCGATTGCTAGTCGTGTGTTGCTCGAGTCGGGAGGAAGATTTATCTTTCTCGTGGGCTAAGAACTTGCCCCAAGCGACTCTCGAAGCATGGGTGAGAGCTACTCGTTGAGTCAAGCATGATGTAGGCCACCCTTTGGCTAGTTTGAGCTTTGTTATTCCATGTCCATTTCATTCACCGTTGCAAGCCCATTTTGTGCCTACCATTCCTTTGTACAGCCCCTCTTCATCCACCAAAGCCTGAAGCCTATCCTACTCCCGCAACCAAAATCTTTTTAACTGCGCTCATAAGTCTCAACTTGTGTGGTGTGTGGAATCTTTGTGTTATGAAGAGAAAATAAAGTCCATCTGCTGATTTTGAACCAACCGGGGGTTCAATAAAAGAAGTAAAATATGTAAAAGAAAAAAAAAAGAGTATTTTGAAAAAAAAATCCTCCCGAGATAAAAACAGAAAAATCTGTTGGTATTTGTGAAGTAGGCCGTGTGCACACCTGGTTTTCAGGATAAGTCTGGGGGTGTGTCACACGAGCATAGTTTGTTGGTCTTGTGTGGTGCAGCGTTCCGTTAGCTCACTTGGGTTGCGTAGCCACCGCGTTTAACTTTGAATATCATACCGTAACCTAAGCCCCGTTCTAATCCTATATGTCCTACTGATTTGATTTGCGAGTTTGCTAGCGTCGTGGAGAGAGTGTGACCGGGCAAGCGTATGGTTCACGACGGTGATGGATTTCAGCGGAGTTATTCCTAAGCCCCGATCTTTTGCAACACCCGCCTCAGTGTCTCGTCACTTTCATACCGGGCATGATCGTCAAATTCTTCATAATTCACCAATTGAGTACATCTAAATTGTTGAAATTATTGAAGTGGAAGTGGAGGAGGCTTTTGGACCTGGGCGGTCTGGGAAGAGACCGGGCGGTCTGGCGTGACCGCACGGTCTGGCGGTCTGGCAATGGCGATCCATTCTATTGGTCAGCTGTGGCTTCCGGGGTTGACCGCTGGTCTGGTCCAAGGGCTGCTGAAGGTGGAGGTCGTGCGGTCTGGCTGTGACCGCATGACGGCTGTTCATCCTCAGGGTCGCACGGTCTGTCTCTGACCGCGTGACAAGTTGTTCTCTTCAAGGACGTGCCGGTCTGGTGTGACCGCACGGGTTGGCTCTTGAATCCGGTCTGGTGGCTTTCCAGAGGGTTCTGAAGGAGTTCGCGGACTAAGGGAATTAGTCGTGCGGTCTCAGTTCGCGGTCTCAGGAGGAGACCAGGAGGGCGAGCTGGCTGTGTTTGCGGTCTCAGGCGAACACAGGTGGTGGGTGACTTCTAGGCGGTCTGGCGATCTCCGTGTGGAGTCGTGTTCAGACCAAGGGAGTAGCGATCTCCCGCGGTCTGGAGTGAAGTCGGCGCTCACCAAAATGAAGCAGGAGGGTTGCTGTGATTGCGCGGGTTGACCGGTAAGGTCGCGCGATCTGATGGGTGGTGACTCTATCTCATAGGGTGGTGACTGGATCAGGTCTCACGCCTATAAATAGGGAGCCACTGTTGCAACAATAGAAGAACACACCAAGTGTAAGCCGAGTCTGCCTAGTTCCTGCGGTCTTGTTTATCTGACCGAGCGGTCTCTGATTGAATTCTTCTTTGTGCAGCTTCTGCGGATAGTGCAGGCAGCAGCGATCACCTCTTCCTCTGAAAGTGTTCGGGCGGTTTGCGGCTTGGAGTTGTGGTGCTGGAGTTCGGGAATCAGGAGATCGGCAAAGGAGCGGTCTGGTGCAGCGGTTTGGTGGTGTTTCGAGATCGGGAGCGGTTGCGGTCTGGCAGCAGCGGTCTGGCGAGCTGCTGAGTTCGACAAGAGACCGTGCGGTCTCAGTTATCTTCAGTTTCTGTTCTTTCTCTTTGAAGTTTTGTGCTGACGAAATCATGTCTCGTCGAGCATGTCTTGCCCTGTAATTGAAGTGTTGCTATCAATAAAGATCGTTTTGTTCGCCTAAGATTGTCTCTGGTTGTTTGGCTTGCATCTCTAGTTGTTATTCCTGCTTACTCTCACAAGGTCCGGAAAATTTCACATGGTATCAGAGGGAGGTTGGAGTTGAAAGAGCAGTGAATAACTTAGAGTAGCCATCGCCTTTGTGAAGAAGGAACCAGAGGAAGAGCAATGGAAGGTGGTTTTGCAAGAGGTCTTGGTATTGAGATGCTTACATCGACTAACTTCAAGAAGTGGAAGTCGTGTATGCAGAGCTATCTTCTGGGTGAGGACCTCTGGGAGGTGGTAGGAGGAGATGAAACAGAAGAGGTGAAGGCAGTAGTAGGAGGTGATAATGGACCGGCCGTGAGGGCATGGAGGAAGACCAACGCCAAGGCCGAGTTCACCTTGAAGCGTGCCATTTCACCTGATCTCTTTGATCACATCTTGGGGTGTGGATCAGCTGCGGAGATCTGGAGAGCCCTGGATGGGCTGTTTAACAAGAAGAATGTGGCGAGGCTGCAGTTCTTGGAGAATGAGCTGGCGAGGTCAGCTCAAGGTGATCTTTCTATCTCGAACTTTTTCTTGAAGATGAAGAATCTCTGCGCTGAGATATCAGCACTGGATCCTGATGAGCCAATTTCTGAGGCGAAGCTGAAGAGGCACATTATCCGCGGCTTGCGGAAAGAATATGTGGCCTTTGTGACGTCGGTGCAGGGATGGGCAAATCAGCCGTCTCTGTTGGAGCTGGAGAACTTGCTTGCATCGCAAGAAAGCTTGGCAAGACAGATGGCGGGGTTGTCAGTGACTGGGGGAGATGGCGAAGTTCTCTTCTCAGGGAAGAAGAAGAAGTGGGACAAGAATAAGAAGACCGCTGGAAGTGGCTATGGGCCTTCAACTTCTGGACAGCAGGAGAGGGGCTATCCTCCTAAGGCTGAGGAGAAGAAGAAGAAGGAAGGTCTCAAATGCTACAAATGCGGGAAGGTGGGGCACTTTAAGAAGGACTGCAGGCTGAATACTCAGCCAGGGCATGCTGTTGAGAAGGAGGAAGCACCAGCCAGGCACTTTGATGGAGGATGGGGAGGAGCCTTCTCGGCTTCTATTGGAACCTCGGCTCCTATCAACTATCAGGAGGACTGGATCGTGGACTCGGGGTGTGGTCATCACCTCACCGGGGACGAATCGAAGCTTTCTTCAGCAGAGCCGTACACAGGTAACAATGTTATCATCACTGCAGATAATACTGTGCATGCAGTCGAGAAGGTGGGGGTTGTTTCTTTGGGCAGTGATAGAGGGCCACTTACCTTGAAGAGTGTCTATCATGTGCCCGGAATGAAGAAAAACCTCTTCTCCGTGACCAACGCTGTTGACGCTGGGTATCACGTTCTGTTCGGCCCGACAGAAGTGAAATTTCTACGAAATGTAGAGGCCGTGAAGGCCGAGGTCGTCCATGTCGGGAGACGGGCAAAGGACTTGTTTGTTTTATCAACAAGTTCCTACGTCGACAAGATGAAGACGAATGATGGTGCCGTTATATGGCATGAGAGGTTGGGGCACGTAGGTATGGACAAGCTGAAAGCTATGGCGGTGAGAGGTCTGGTCAAGGGCCTGCCAAGTCTATCTTCCTACGGAGAAGGTCATGTTTGCGCGGGATGTCAGTTCGGCAAGTCTCATCGACTACCGTTTAACAAGTCGCAGACAAGGAGTTGTGTGCCGTTGGAGTGCATCCACGGTGACTTGATGGGACTTACTGCTACCCCAAGCCTCGGAGGCAGCAGATATATGCTGGTGTTGATCGATGATTACACCAGATATGTCTGGGTTTATTTCCTGAAGGAGAAGGCGGAGGCGTTTGCCAGGTTTGTGGAGTTCAAGGAGCTAGTGGAAGGTCGGCTGGGACTGCGGGTGAAGAAGTTGAGGACTGACAACGGAGGGGAGTTCACCTCCAGTGAGTTCTCTACTTTTTGCAGGAAGGCGGGCATCCGGAGAGAGCTCACTTGTGCTCATACTCCACAACAGAACGGTGTTGCAGAACGGAAGATCCGTCATCTGACGGAGACCTGCAAGTGTTGGCTGCATGCCAAGAGTATCCCAAAGTCCTTCTGGGCGGAAGGAATGTCTTGTGCTGCCTACGTCATCAACAGGATGCCTCTGAGCCCCATCAACATGTTAACTCCGCATGAGTTGATGTTCAAGGAGAAGCCAAGTGTGGCACACCTTAGGGTGTTTGGTTCCACCTGCTATGTGCATGTTCCAGATGCTCTTCGGACGAAGCTAGATGCGAAAGCAAGGAAGCTAGTCTTCGTGGGATACGATGAGCGGAAGAAAGGGTGGAAGTGCATGGACCCGGAGACGCGGAGATTTGTTGTATCTCGCGACGTCGTGTTCGATGAGGTGACATCTTACAAGGGGTCTTCTGATGTGGAGTTACCGGAGAGCAGGGTGGAGATGCCAGAGAAAGCTGTGGAGAATCTTCAGGTGGAGCTACCTGTGTCACCAGGTGGTCCATCTCCTTCTAGTTCCGAGACGGGGGCTTCTGGTTCAGGGAGCAGGGGGAGCAATGCTCCTAGCACGTCTGGAAGAGGAGCTAGGGAAGAAGCAGCTGGAGATGAAGCGGTTCAGGGGAAGGAGCTGAGGAGATCGAAGCGATCTATCATTGCCCCTGATCACTATACAGGAGGAAACGCAATGAGCTTTGTCTCATGTTTCTTCGCTGGTCCCTTGGATGAGAGGGAGCCGTCGAGCTTTGAGAAGGCCAGAGGCATGAAGGAGTTGGACATTGCGATGCAAGAAGAGATGGCAGCTCTCGAGAAGAATGAGACCTGGTCTCTTGTGCCCAAGCCTAAGGGCATCGCTCCTGTGACATGCAAGTGGGTCTACAAGCTGAAGAAGAAAGCTGACGGCAGCATCGAGCGGTACAAAGCTCATCTTGTAGCTCGGGGGTTCTCGCAGCAATACGGTGAAGACTATGATGAGACATTCAGTCCGGTGGCAAAAATGACTTCAGTTCGGTTCATCATTGCCTTGGCGGCGTTCAGTGGATGGGAGATTTGGCAGCTCGACGTCAAGAACGCTTTCTTGTACGGCGAGATTGACAAGGACATCTTCATGGTCCAGCCACCAGGTTTTGTGTCTGCAGATTTTCCGGAGCATGTCTGCAAGCTGAAGAAGGCCCTGTATGGGTTGAAGCAAGCGCCGAGGGCGTGGTACGGGAAGATCGCAGAATATCTCCTATTCTGTGGATTTGTTGCTTCAGACTCAGACTCAAGCTTGTTCATCAAGAAGAGCGGGGAGCTTCAAGTCATCGTGCTGCTTTACGTCGACGATATGATCGTAACGGGGAACTCGAAGGAGGAGGTAGCACAGCTTCGGGCCGAGCTGGCCATCAGGTTCGAGATGAAGGACTTAGGTGAGCTTCACCATTTCCTTGGACTTGAGGTGCAGAGGAAGGAAGGTGGAGTGCTGGTGACCCAAGCCGGATATGCGGAGCGGATCGTGGAGCGGTTCGGCATGAAGGAAGGGAAGTGCACTTCCACACCTCTGGAGAAGGCTATGAAGCTTCGGAAGGATGAGGGAAGGATCATGCAAGATCCGTTGGTGTTCCGAGCTCTGGTTGGGAGCTTAATCTATCTGACGATCACGAGGCCGGACATTGCAAATGCAGTGGGCCGGGTGAGTCGGTTTATGGCGGAGCCACGGGTACCTCATCTGCTAGCGGCCAAGAACATTCTGAAGTATGTCAAGGCGACCTCGGACATGGGTCTCCTATACAGGAGGGATGCGGGCTTCGAAGTGCATGGATACATGGATGCTGATTACGGGGGAGATTCGGATGATCGGAGGTCGACATCTGGATTCATCTTCATGGCGGGCCCTATGGCTATATCATGGTGCAGCAAGAAGCAGGATTCCGTGTCAGTCTCTACCACGGAAGCGGAATACAAGGCTTCGGCCTTGGCAGCTCAGGAAGCCATCTGGCTTAGGAGGTTGGTAGGAGACGTCCACAAAGAGGTTCGGGAACCGACTCTGCTACGCGGTGACAATGAGAGTGCTCTCAAACTGGTAACCAATCCAGTTTGTCACGCGAGGACCAAGCATATTGAGATCGAGCATCACTTCATACGGGAGAAGGTGCTGGAGGGATCTCTTTCGGTCGAGCATGTGAGGAGTGCGGACAATGTCGCAGACATCTTCACAAAGGCGCTGGCAAAGGGGCCGTTCACACGGCTAAGGGAGCTACTTGGGCTTGTTTCCACTTCCCACTTCAAGGGGGAGTGTTGAAATTATTGAAGTGGAAGTGGAGGAGGCTTTTGGACCTGGGCGGTCTGGGAAGAGACCGGGCGGTCTGGCGTGACCGCACGGTCTGGCGGTCTGGCAATGGCGATCCGTTCTATTGGTCAGCTGTGGCTTCCGGGGTTGACCGCTGGTCTGGTCCAAGGGCTGCTGAAGGTGGAGGTCGTGCGGTCTGGCTGTGACCGCATGACGGCTGTTCATCCTCAGGGTCGTGCGGTCTGTCTCTGACCGCGTGACAAGTTGTTCTCTTCAAGGACATGCCGGTCTGGTGTGACCGCACGGGTTGGCTCTTGAATCCGGTCTGGTGGCTTTCCAGAGGGTTCTGAAGGAGTTCGCGGACTAAGGGACTTAGTCGTGCGGTCTCAGTTCGCGGTCTCAGGAGGAGACCAGGAGGGCGAGCTGGCTGTGTTTGCGGTCTCAGGCGAACACAGGTGGTGGGTGACTTCTAGGCGGTCTGGCGATCTCCGTGTGGAGTCGTGTTCAGACCAAGGGAGTAGCGATCTCCCGCGGTCTGGAGTGAAGTCGGCGCTCACCAAAATGAAGCCGGAGGGTTGCTGTGATTGCGCGGGTTGACCGGTAAGGTCGCGCGATCTGATGGGTGGTGACTCTATCTCATAGGGTGGTGACTGGATCAGGTCTCACGCCTATAAATAGGGAGCCACTGTTGCAACAATAGAAGAACACACCAAGTGTAAGCCGAGTCTGCCTAGTTCCTGCGGTCTTGTTTATCTGACCGAGCGGTCTCTGATTGAATTCTTCTTTGTGCAGCTTCTGCGGATAGTGCAGGCAGCAGCGATCACCTCTTCCTCTGAAAGTGTTCGGGCGGTTTGCGACTTGGAGTTGTGGTGCTGGAGTTCGGGAATCAGGAGATCGGCAAAGGAGCGGTCTGGTGCAGCGGTTTGGTGGTGTTTCGAGATCGGGAGCGGTTGCGGTCTGGCAGCAGCGGTCTGGCGAGCTGCTGAGTTCGACAAGAGACCGTGCGGTCTCAGTTATCTTCAGTTTCTGTTCTTTCTCTTTGAAGTTTTGTGCTGACGAAATCATGTCTCGTCGAGCATGTCATGCCCTGTAATTGAAGTGTTGCTATCAATAAAGATCGTTTTGTTCGCCTAAGATTGTCTCTGGTTGTTTGGCTTGCATCTCTAGTTGTTATTCCTGCTTACTCTCACAAGGTCCGGAAAATTTCACATAAATCTTTAATTACGCTTTAATACTCTTGTAAATTATTTAGCATATTTAGAATCTCCTTCTACTAAATTCTCTACTTGCATGCGTATGTTACTTTGCACCGTACTCCTTTGTGTAATTCTCTATGTTAATTATCGTTTTCACGCTCCACAGAATTCGTTTGCTCGGGACGCGCAAACAGTTAAGTCTGGGGGTGTGATGAGTCCTGATCATATACACATTTATGGACTCATCCGGGCCGTTATTTAGTCATTTCTCCACACTTTAGCCTTGTTTTAGTTTATATTTGATAATCCATGCTAGGTGCACATCTTGGCCCACTTTGGTGTGATTTTCGTGCTTTTTGTCTTTAGTAGTATTCTTGTGCTGTTAGGTGCCACTTTCAGTGGCTAGATCTGTGGTTATGCTGGAATAGGAGTCGTGCAAGTGTTCCCGGTGCAATTCTGCACAGGAACACTGCGCATGATCACCGGTTCTATTTTGCACGACCACTGGTCGTGCGCCACTGATCGTGTGCACTTAACCCTTTTTTACGAGTTCTGTTTGGTGCAGTGCGCACGACCACCAACGACAGTGCGCACGACCACCGGTCGTGCGCCCCTACTCGTGCGCACTTACCATTTAATTTCCGAGTTCTGTTTGCTCCAGTGCGCACGACCATCAACGATAGTGCGCACGACCACCGGTCGTGCGCCACTGGTCGTGCAAACATTTTATTTTATAATTTCGTATCTTGCAGGTTCCATCCAGGCAGTGCGCACGATCGCAGAATTCCTGTGCGCACGACCACTGGTCGTGCGCCAATGACCGTGCGCAGTATTCAATCCAGCGCCTATTTAAACTCCTATTGCGATTTTAGGGCGTTCGTTCACTTCCGGGAGCGGGATTCCTGTTCCGTACGCCGCCGATTTCCACCGTGGGACGCCTCCACCTCATCTCCTACGCAAGGGGAAGCCTCCTCCACCCATTCCAAGACTTCCTCCATTGTCCGTGAGTGTTCTCCATCGTCCGCAAGCCTCCAAGCAACCATTCTCTCATTCCGCCCGGCGAGAAGAAGAAGGAACCTGAAGTCGAAGACGACGGAGCTACGTAGGGAGATCGTGACAGCTCTCTACGCCGGAAGCATAGTCCGCCGAGTCCGGAGGTAGCCCGACAACCTACCATTCCGGCCGTGAACGGCCGCTAGTCTTCACCATTGGTTATTTCTTTCCTCTTTCCTCCATTGTACTCTTTGAACCGTGCAATACTCGAATATTGTGATGTTTATTTTGATGGAAATGAATATTTCTTTGTTGTTCTTCATGGTTTGGTGGTGATTCAGTCCGCTTTCTCACACTCACTCGCGCACGCACGCAAGGTGTTTGATCCGCGTTAGCAAGAGCTAACGGCGGTTGTGAAGAGGTGTTTGCGACCCTCACCCTCTCGCACCTGAGTTCACTTCATCCGCCTCACGAAGCACGGCATCGCGGTCGTTGCATCCACCTCACTTTGCGAAGCGGTGTTTTCGACCCGCATTTCTTTTTGTTGTTGATAAGATTAGGAAAACCAACCAAAAGCCCCATCTTTGTGTTTGTTGAACGCTTGTGTAACAATAATCACTGCGCGATTCGTTCACCCATCCTGCATTCCTCAAGAGACCGACATCCGGGGAATTTATTCTCCACAATTATTACTTGACAGCGACCGGTGCACTTGCCGACGCGCATCACCCGACTCGCATCCCCACGAACCGGTGGCCCTAGCCTATCCTCCCCAGATTCGGCCTCATGCCGCTCTAGCCAACCCTTCCACGGATTTGGCCTCGAGCACCCCCCAGACCTAGCCTAGATCTAGTTGCCAACACGAGGTGAGTTTCCGCCCTAAGTCCTACCCAGACCTAGTCACCAACACGAGGCGATTTCACTAACTGTTTACAAGAAATAAGAAATGAACATAATTAAAACTCCCTCTTGATGAACTTCTAAAGTTGGAGATGAAAATCTGCTATAGAATAAGCGTTGTAGAAGCGGACTTTGTTTGGATCCGGCGTGATGAGATTCTCCTTCAGAAGTTTGCAGAACTTTGGTAGGACATAACCTTTCGGCCAAGGTAGCCTCTGGAATTCTAGCACTCTATCTCTCTCTGATGTCACTATGAAACGAGAGAAGAGGGGTCCTTTTTATAGCCTCAGCGCAATCGCCTGCGCTAGTGGTACCGCCGGCGCTATCCCATATTAGGACATATTCTACGCGGCAGAATCTTCAATCCAAGGAAATAATTTTCTCTTGCCTACTGTGCTCCTCGCTATCGCCTGCGCTATCGGATACCGCCTGGCGCTATCTCCTTCTATTAGTACTCCCGGAATTGCGCTTAAGCAAACATTTTGTCGATCAAATTTCGTCGAACGCAGCTAAGAGTTCGTCGATCGAATTTTCGTCGAACGCAGTTATGAGCATTTCATCGAGCACCGCTAACAGTTCGTCGAACGATAGCTAGCGCCTGCGCTAGTACTACCACCAGCGCTAGTAGGAGATTTGGATTTGATGGCTCAACTTTGGGGGCAACCTTCTTATGTAACCCTTGAGTCATGTGGACTTTGTTATCCTGCACACTTAAACACACAAGATCAAATACACATAGGATTTGTTACTCTCAAACCTAGGAGATGCGGAAGACCTTGTTCCAACAAACTCCCCCTTTTGATAATAACAAATCCATTAATGATAAATCAGAGCATTAATATATAAGCATGAAGAAACATACTTGTGTGTGTGTGTGAGAGTGATGACTTAGGATAATTAACGATTTTTGCATTTAGAATTGCTCCCGCTAAATACATGCTCCCCTAATATGTAAGCTATTATCTTAATTAAGCATTATATTTTGATAGCAGATAATATTTATCATGTTAGTTCTCCCCCTTTTGTTATTAGCAAAAGCGGGTAAGGAGACACCACTTAAAAGTTGATAATAAGATAAAGGCATGATCGAGCTTGTATAGAGAAGAAAATGATAAGGAGTTTTAGAATACTTTTCATTGAAATAGATCAGAGTTTTGAGTATCAAAATATTTTCATAAATCAGAGTTTGTGGTATAAATAAATACAAGGTAAATGTAACGTTGCGGAAGACTTAGAAAAAATACAAGCAAACATCTTTTGTAAGACATGATGATTCAAAAAAGATATAGGAGTTCAATTTTATAAAGAAGATGTTTTGTAAATCATTGTTCAAGCAAAATCTTTAAATTCACTAATAAACTAACCAAGCATGAAATAATGTTATCAAAAAGAGAGTACTACAATGTTATGTTAATTCATAATTTCAAAACATACTAAACATTGTAGAAAGCATGCTAGGTTATCTAGTGCATTTCATAAATAAAGAGTAGTATAGAATTTGCATTAGGATCCAATACTCATGAGAAGAAGTGTTATGGAAGATAATGATGTGCACAAAAGTGTATTTTTTTGTAGAGTAAACAAATGTTTTAATCAAAAATACAAGAAATATGTAAAGTAAGAGCACAATAAAACACAAATAATTTTACTTCCACACACTTCAATGCACAAACAAAAGTGTACAACTACCAAGGTGCTTTGCACACACAATGCTCATTAAGACTTATCAGGGTGCAAAGTAGTGCTTGGGGGATCACATATTTAATTTTTAATGTTGAGACTAGTGATCCGGTGTACTTAAGAGTAAGTGGTTTTTATTTTGAAAGAAAGATTTGATTTGCACAAGATACTTTACTATTGTTTCCAAGGTGCTCAACCTCACAACGCTAATTAAGACTTATCAGGAGGTTCAAGTAGTGCTTGGTGGAGTTAGCTTTGTCACATTATTTTATGATTTTTGTTTTGAACAAAGTTCTTTGAATACACTTGTTTTGCAAACCAATATAATTTATGAAAAACATAACTACTTTTCTTAATTTGTAAAAGTGCAAATAAAGGAGTGTAGGTAAGATACTTGTGCAATTTTAATTCATTATACTAATACATAACATACACAAGCATTCTTAGATTAAACACATATGTAGACAATGCCAAAATAAGTGAGTGAATAAAGATCATTATCAAAAATAAAACATTTACTCATACTTAGAGGCATACTAAGCATAGTTCTACACAACTTTTAAACGATACCCGATGCAAATATTAATAGATATATCGAAGCATGATGAAAACAATGTTAAAGTAGTTTGAAAAGATAAATTGCAATATTATAGAAGTTCTAAAGAATAGATTAAATCATGCTTGATTTTCATAGGAAAAACCATACAGTTTTTTTTGATAGTTTTAATGTTTTATATTTTTGTATTTGATTTTTGCAAAAAAAGACATAAACTTTAAAGAAATGGCAAAAACAAAAGAGCAAAACATAATAATTTTTTTTAATTTGGCTTTTGTAGTGTTGTATTTGATTTTCGCGGAAAAAATAGAATTTAAACAAAAAGCAAAACATATTTTTTGTAATTTAGTTTTTGTATTTTTGTATTTGATTTTTCAAAAATAAAATATAATCAGAAGTGAAAAATAAATAGTACATATAGATTAATATATTTTTAAGAATTTTTCAAAATTTTAAAAATACAGAAAAACGAATAAGTATGCTAGCGCCGGTGTTAGCGCTAGCGCGGGAAACAGCACACGATTTTTTATGATTTTGAAATTTTTAATTGTTGATCTTGATTAAGTGTCCCAATAGTAGTTTCATGCTGAAATTTTAGAATTTTAGGAGATGTTTTCGATGGTTAAAAATTACAAAATTGCATTTGTGAATGCGTTTTAACATGAAAGATCTAGGACACCTAACTCAAGTCGTAATAAATGAAATCTTGCATCACTAAGTAGTACATATAGTGGAGAATAAATTTAGGAATCTTATAGAATTTTGTTTTCTTAAAAAATCAGAAAGATGTGATATCGCCTGCGCTAGAGATAGCGCTGGTGCTATTGAGCCTTTATATAGATCCCCTTTACTCTTTCATTTCGGCCATTTACATTTACTCTCTCCCAAAAAACCCTAGAAGACGACCCAACCTATGCGTAGATCTGAGGTAAATCTTCATCTTTTCTTATGATTTTTGTTTTAAAACTTGATTTTGATGTTAGAGATGAAGATATTTGTGGTTTTTAGGTGGTTTTAGAAGCAAGATCTACAATGGATGATTCTTTTCTTCAAGAGTTTTGTTTTACATTTTTATGAGGATTTTGGTTTTGATTTTGGTTTGGATTATGTGGGTTTCTTGGATCTAGCAAGTTATTATTTGAAAATGTTTTATTTTAGGGAAATTTTTACCATTTTAGAGCAGAGGATTAGTGTCGGCGCTACAGTAGGCGATATTGATAACGTTGGGCGCTATTGATAGCGCTGGCGCTATTGAATGTTGCTTAGTTTTAATTCTTCTTGTAATGTGGTAGATGGCACCTGGATCTAAAGGGAAGAAAACTGCAGATCTGGACGTGGAAGCAACAATGGTGGGTGTTCCTTATATAGTGGAGTTTGACATGCCACGTCACCACCATATTATGCAGTTATTTGTTGCTTCCGAGGTGTTGAATTTATTTTCTCCTGATGGGTTTTGTTCAGAATTAGTTCGAGATTTTTATTCACACTTGGAGAACCCATCGCAGACAGAGCTGGATGGAGGAGTGCGGTCTTTGGTGCAGGGTCACGTGATGACAATTACTCATGACCATCTGAGGAACGTGTTTGGATTGACACAACATCCAAATCGTTTGGAAATTGTTGAAAAGTTTAGAGTAGATAGAGACTGGACCCAAGTGAATATGGTGCTGCACAATAGGGAATGCAGGAGTCTGATCTCCACAGTGTCGTCACTCACAGTAGACGCCTTGGTCGTTCAAGATGTACTACGACGCACAATCCTACTGAAGTTGGGTGATACAGCAAAAGTCACCGCACAACTAAGCTATGTCACCTACTTCATTCTAGAGGAGGAAAAATTTGATGTGGCAGATTTGTTACTTTCCTTGATTCACTATTCATACAAGTTGCGGCATCCATCCCGTCAGAGATATAACAACTTGCCCCTAGGTGGCCTCATTCAACGGGTTATTCAGGTGATGTATCCTTCTATAGAAATGGGTTTTTACTTGATGGATTGCTTTCCTCCGATTTATAGTACTTCACACATACGAGCTACATCTCACCCGGATGAGCCATCGTCGTCTGCTCGACCACCACTCCGGCGAGGAGCGTCATCTCGAGGGGCTCGAGATGATTCATTTGAGTATTTTCGAGAAGAGATGGGAGAGCGGATGACAAGAGTGGAGAAGGATGTTTCTGGTAAAAAGAAGATGGTGAAGTTCATGATCAAGGCATTAAAGCTAAAACCATCTACACCGGAGCGGAGGGAGTGGGACAGCCCAGAACAGGATCCACCCCGTCATTCGGTTCGGAGGATTCGCAGAAGACAATCCCCAAGTCCTAGTGTGGAGGAGATAGACGAGGAGGATTAGTGGAGTAGGAAGGTCCGAGGGGAACAAGTTTTTTTTTGGTTTTGTAATAATACAGGTATTTTGACACATTGTTCTTGGATGCTTGTATGTTTTTATCTGATTCCTCTTTGGTAGTTTTTAAAGGTTTTGTTTATACATATTATTAATGAATTTTGAAGTCATGAAATGGAGATTTTTAGGCAATTTTAATATCATATGTAGTATATTTTAAAAACTTATGTTTAGAGATTTTAATACCACATAGTAATTTTGAATTCAATTATTGATAAATGATGTACATATATATGTAATGAATATAAGAATAATAGATAGGTCACAAAAAAAATATGATTTTGAGTTTTGATTAATTTGATTTATAAACTCATTAAGTTTTTTTTAGAGTTACGATCATATTTCCTATAATGTATGAGATGATTAGCTTTAACAAATAAGAAAACAATAAGTTAAATCATATAATGAAGTAGAATAATAGATACTTTATTTTTTTTTTGTTGATTTCTACTTCATGCGTTTGGTGATACCTAATGAGTAGGAGATTTAGGGATCCAAAAGGGACCAAGAGTGGTGGTTCCTTTGGGTACCCAAATATATCGGGTAGGTTTGTGGGTAGATATTGATGAATGGGTCCTTTCATGTGATGTTAAAGTTTCAGTTTTAGTTTTGGGCCTCCATTCAAACTTTGGTTTAGTGTTATTCTTATATGTGAAATTTCCATTGTGATAATCTTTATATTGATGATTATTGAAAGTATTTTTCATAGGAAAATTGTGAGCATTTAATTTTATGTTGGGAGAAGATTGATGGTGTAAGTGATGATGATGATAGTATTTTGGAATTTCACTTTCAATCTTTTGAAGTTTTTTATTTCCATTGTTTGGTTTATTCATATTTTGAGATATCAAATCTAACTTGCTTTTGAAGTTTGCTTGATATTGAGAATTTTTCTTTAAGATTGTAACACCCTGCCAGTACGAATAATATATCAGTAGGTCCGGCCGGGACCCCACGCCATACTAACCACACTAGCTAGGAGTTAAAAGGTGATAAACAGAAAGAAACTACAACAGAGTATACTAAACACCAGCGGAAGCATAAAGATTTAACATTTTAATTAGAATTGTCCACTATCGTAGGAATGAAACCATGAAATAGAGTTATGGCCTTAAGGCCTTACATTTAACAAATGTACTAAAACTCCAAAGCATACATCGGCACGCAGGCCGGCAATACATGAGAAAGCTAAAAAGGGAGGCTGGCCTTCAAGGGCCAACACAGCAAAAGGGGCCACCGCCCGCTATTTCCCGCTAGGCTCACCTGCACCTGTATAAGAACATTCCACCAAGCGGTGGCAAACAAGGTAACGGTCAGCACAGCTGACCAAATTATAACGACCCCACCCCTTTCCCGGGGTGGCGGAGATTCTACCCTGCAAGCAAGCCATACTAGCACAAGTACTAAATAAAGAAAGTGCAACTACACAAGGTGAGGTTTCAAGCACATTCAATCTTCTAGGTTGAGCATCAAAAAGGAGGGAACCTAGGTATGCACATGATGTTAGTTGGGTTCACACGAAGGTTCCCCACAACCGCCTAAACAACCGCATGAGGCTAACAACATCAATTCCACAAACACTCCACCGTAAGGGCCATCGCCTTAGGTGGGAAAAAGAGCTTTTGGTCGGTCTAGGTAAAACACCTTCCACGACCTCTCCCATGATCGCACGGCTTACAAGAGGTAGGGACCTCTTGCCGATCTGCATGGAAACGGGTTCGGTTTAGCTTTGCCCGTGCTCTAATCGTCGCGATCTATCGCACGACGCGGGTACGGCTTCGCCTCGGCCCGTAAGGGTTTAGCACTTTCAAGTGCTACACAAATATAAGCTACGCACCTAATCCCTTCACAAGGACCTAGGCTTCACAAATACTCAAATAAGGGAGGTATAAAACGCTCCGCATCAATTTCGCGGTGAAGGTTTGCCTTCATCCAATCTCAAAGCATGGGGCTTTCGTTAGGATCTTCACAAGACGCCTACACTTAAATCCCGCACTACTTTAGACGATTTCACGGAGTCATTCTCCGGTACGCATTCTAGGCTTAACCTAAATGCAACGTCGCAATCCAAGCATCACCGATTCGGGCTCACGACCACGAATAGGCTTCACACAAAATGCCTAAATCCGCACGACTACCGGATTTTCTACATGCAATATGCCGGGGACAGACACAATCGACCCGGAGTTCCGAGGAACTTGAGGGAATCCTACACTTCACCCATTTGGTGAAAGGGATCCCTCATGCAAGCATAGAGAAATGAAGGAGAGGACAAAAGACAAGTCCAAGCAACGGGAGAAGGAATCGTTACCCTAGGAGCGTTCTTTTTCGCCATGGATCCGAGATTCTGGAAACGGCTGCACTCTCCAGATCTGGAAACGGCTCGCGAAACAGAGCTCCGGAGCTCCATCAATGGCGGAATCTCACTTCTTCTTCCTTGCCTCCTTCTTCTTCCTCTAGGATTGGAGAGAGAAAAGCCTCAAAAGAATGAGGGTTTAACTCCTCTCACAAGCCCTAAGACCCTCCAGCAACTAATCCTAGCCATTGGATCGAATTCCAACGGATTTGGACGGCCGGATCGTCTCCTCCGCTCAAAATCGCGGAGCAGATAAACAGCGCGCACGATCACAGGCGCACGATCACTGGTCGTGCGCGAAGAGGAGAATGGTCGTGCGATAAGCCGAGACAGAACTCTGATTCCTTGCGGGTTACGCACGATCATTGGCGCACGATCACTGGTCATGCGCGAAGAGGACAATGGTCGTGCGCATTGACCTGATGTGGAATTTTTAGCCTATCCCGAGCGCAGCACTACCACTCCGCCTACCTCGCTGAACCGCGATCTTTGGGGTGTTACAACTCCACCCCCATTAAAAGAATTTCGTCCCGGAATTTCGAAAACAGTAATAGCAGGAATTTACAGTTTTTAAAGAAAATTTACCTGAGAGAAATAGCTCGGGGTACTCCGCAAGCATCGCTTGCTCTCTCTCCCAAGATAGCTCCTCTCGGCCGCAATTATCCCACTGGACTTTTACCATCCGAATGGACTTGTTCCGCAACTGCTTTACCTCGGTATCCTCGATGCGTAAGGGCTTGACTTTCGTCGACAACCCACTATCAACCGGCACTTTGCTAACCGCAACGATATGAGTAGGCTCTTGCACTGCCTTCCTCAGAACTGAAATGTGAACCCGGTCACCGACGGCGAACTCTAGGTTCCTATGCTTGGCGTTGTAATATTTTGCTTGCCTATCCTGGGCAATCAATAGCCTTTCACGAATAGTTCGGATCGTCAAAGTTGCTTCCTCAACATCCTTTCGCTTCAATAGCTTAGTATCGCCCATTTCCGCCCAAGACAACGGCGTATGACACTTCTTACCATAGAGGGCCTCGAAGGGAGCCATCTTTATACTGGCTTGGTAGCTATTATTGTAGGCGAATTCGATCATATAGAGATGATCTTCTCACTTCTTTCCAAAATCTAGAGCGCACATTCGGAGCATATCCTCCATAGTCCTGTTGGTCCTCTCGGTCTGTCCATCCGTTTGCGGTTGGAAGGCCGTGCTGAATTTCAATTTAGTGCCCAACAGTTCATGGATAAGCCTCCAATCTTTCGATGTGAAACGCCTGTCACGATCGCTGACGATGCTACGAGGGACACCGTGCAGCCGCACAATACTATCGACATAGAGCTTCGCTAGCTTTTCTACAGAATCATCCTTCCGGTTCGGAATAAAATGCGATACTTTTGTCAGTCTGTCCACGATCACCCAGATGGTGTCATTTCCATGCTGAGATTTCGGCAATCCGTGCACGAAATCCATCGAAATATCGTCAAACTTCCATTCCGGAATCGGCAAGGACTTCAAAAATCCACCGGGACGCTGACATTCCACCTTCACCAACGCGCAAGTGTTACACTTGGCCACGTAGAGGGCAATGTCTTTCTTCATACCCGGCCACCAGAAAAGTTTCTTCATGTCCATGTACATTTTTGTGCTTCCCGGGTGGATAGAGTACTTGGTATGATGAGCCTCGTACATCAACTCCGCCCGTAGAGTACCAACGTTTGGGACGCACAATCTGACATTCTTCCACATAAGGCCATCTTCGAAAGAGAAATCAGCGTTTAACCCGTCAACGGTTTCCGCTTTAAAGCGTTTCATGCTCTCATCCAGCTCCAATGCCTGTCGAACTCGGTCGGCAAGGTGGTATTGAACCTCCGTCCAGTTCAAGCATGCTGAAGTAGACGCTCTTCGATCAACGCAAATGATCTCCATTTCTTCCAGCTCACGGATTAGACGCTCATCGTGCATCAAAATCCAATTTGCTTGAGCGGGAGCCCGACGACTCAATGCATCCGCAACTACATTTCCCTTTCCAGGAGTATATTTGATGTCGAAGGTGTAGTCCCCAAGGAACTCCAACCTCCTCCTTTGACGCATATTCAACTCCCTTTGATCCAGCAAGTACTTGAGGCTCTTGTGGTCGGTAAAGATGTCGATCTTCACGCCATACAAATAATGCCTCCAAAGCTTAAGAGCAAATACCACGGCCGCTAGCTCCAAATCATGGACCGGGTAATTCCTCTCATGAACCTTCAACTACCGGGAGCCGTAGGCAATTACCTTACCGAACTGCACCAGGACACAACCCAAACCACTCCCTGAGGCGTCGCTATAAATTTCGTAGCCTTCCGTACCACATGGCGAGCATAGAATGGGCGCCGTGGTCAGACGGCTCTTCAGCTCTTCAAAAGCTCGTGCGCACTCGGGCGACCAAATGAACTTATGATCTTTCCTAGTCAATTTAGTGAGAGGAAGTGCAATCCTCGAGAAGTTTTCCACAAAGCGCCTATAATAGCCGGCAAGTCCTAAGAAACTTCGGACTTCCGCTACGTTTTTCAACAAAGGCCAGACTCGGATCGCTTCTATCTTCGACGGATCAACCGCAATTCCATCTCCACTAACGACGTGACCAAGGAATGCTACTGACGGTAGCCAAAACTCGCACTTGGAGAACTTGGCATATAGCTGACTCCTCCTCAAGGTGCTCAGAACGGCGTGCAGATGCCCTACATGCTCCTCTTCCGATTGAGAGTATACCAAAATGTCGTCGATAAAGATGATCACAAATTGATCCAAATACTGACGGAACGTCCTATTCATTAAGTCCATGAATACCGACGGTGCATTAGACAGACCGAACGGCATCACCGTGAACTCAAAGTGCCCAAAGCGGGTACTAAACGCTGTCTTTGGAATCTCACATTCCCTTATCCGCAGTTGGTAATAGCCGGACCTTAGGTCCAGTTTGGAGTATACCGTCGACCCAACCAGCTGGTCGAATAGATCATCGATTCTTGGAATCGGATATCGGTTCTTCTCGGTCAACTTGTTTAGCTCTCGATAATCGATACATAGACGCAATCCCGTCCTTCTTTTTCACAAAGAGGACCGGTGCACTCCAAGGCGATGAACTTGGATGTACGTAGCCTTGCTCTAGCAGCTCTTGCAATTGGACCTTCAGCTCTGCCAATTCCTTCGGCGCTATCCGGTACGGTGAGCGGGCCACAGGTTTGGCACCTGGCACCAACTCGATACAGAAATCAATCTCCCGATGAGGCGGGGCCCCAGGGAGTTCGTTAGGAAACACGTCGGCGTACTCCGCTACGACTGGGACATCACATAACCTGGGCTTTGGCTCCGAAGTCTCCAACAAGGTGAAGAACAACTCGGCGCCTTTTCTCACTGCCTTAACCACTTGGAGAGCAGACATCAGCGTCTTGCTCGCTCCTCGCATACCGGCAAACGTGGTTTCTCCATCGGTGTTCCTTCCCAGAGTGATCTCCTTAGAATTGCAATCTATGCATGCACGCTGCTCCGAGAGCCAGTCCATGCCGAAGATCACATCGAATTCAGCTAACGGTAATAACGATGCTTCCAAATCGAAATCCTGATTTCCGATCCGCACCTTCACATGGCTCTTCCTATCCGCAGACATGCGAGATCCATTGGGTAGAATTACTTCTAATCTATCCTCTACGAAGGTAGATGGCACTCCGATTCGCACCACGAAGTCCTCGGACAGAAAAGAGTGCGATGCACCCGTATCAAATAGAGCTCTCGCCGGATAGTTGAAAATTAGGACAAAGCCTAATTGCACACGAATAAAACATACAGTTGCACAACAGTAAAATCACAAATAGCTATGCAAAAGCTAATTTTTAATTCATACCTGTGACAACATCAGCTTGTCGTATGGCTTCTTGCTAGCCAAGCGAGTAGACTCTCGGCTGAGTCGGAGTAATGTGCTGGGAAGCCGAAGACTCCGTAGCTTTACCCTTTTCCGCAGCTCGAGCATAGTCCAATGCTCGATTTTCTGCCTTTGGGGGACCACTTCGACACACTGCGGCCTTGTGTCCCACCTTCCCGCAGGTGAAACACGTGATAGGACTCCGCACAGTCGTTGCTCCCGAAACATTTGAGTGGTTTTGCTCCGCCGGTTTGAACTTCCTTTTGTTCTTTCTGAACTCTGACTTGGACTGAGAGACCGGCACATGAAACTCAGGTTTCTTTTCCACAGCTTTTGCTTGTACCCTCTTCATGTCCAACTCTAGGGATCTGGCAGTTTGGACCATCACCTGGAAACCTAACGTCATAGGGCCTGCAAGGAGCAGCCTCAACTCGTCCCGAAGACCTTCATAGAACTTGTTCGTCTTTGTCTCTTCGTCTTCCATCATAGGCCCCGCATAACGACCCAGCTTAGTGAACTCGTGCAAGTACTCATCCACTGAGCTGTCGCCTTGAGTTAACTTCAGAAACTGGTTCTGCAATGCAATGCATTGGGCAGAAGGAATATACCTTTGAAGAAAAGACTTTGAGCTCCGCTATCGTGATCTCGGTAATCTCCCTGCCTCCGAACTTGTGCACTTCCTGTTCAGCCCACCAACGCTCTGCCTCTCCGTTAAGGAGGAAGGTGGCTAAAGTGACCATCATAACTTCTTCTGTTGCTGTCGTCCTTAGAATCTTCCTAACCGTTGACAGCCAGTAGTCCGCCTCCGTTGGGGATCCGGTCCCCGAGAAAGTTGGAGGATGGAAGCTTAGAAAGTGTTGCAGCTGTTGATCACGCTCTCGCGCAACAACTACACGCTCTACAGGACGCTCCACCCTTTGCACCACCGCAGGTTCCACTGCAGCCACTGGCACAGGGGTCTCAACCCTCAGTTCCACCGCAGGTTCGATCACCGGGGCCGCATCTGTATTAGGCGTAGCAGGCTGTGCAAGCCTTTGTGGTTGAGCATTGATCATCGCGAAGACAGCTTCTGCGATTAACCTGATCATCTCAGGAGGGCGAGTGGTCGCTGGCACTTCAGCCGACCCACTACTTTCAGCAGTGTTACGGGGTTGAGACGGCCCCGCACCACTTCTAGTCGCCTATAATCGTGTAAGACACAATTTAGTGACTGAAAACATAGCAAACAACAATCATGGAACGCTCAGGTTCCGCAAACAAGTATGTTTTCCCATTCCTAAGTGGACTGATGAGTCCTGATCATATACACTTTTATGGACTCATCTGGGCCGTTTAGTTAGTCATTTCACTGCACTTTAGCCCTGTTTTAGTTCATATTTGTTAATCCATGCTAGGTGCACCTTTTGGCCCATTTTGGTGTGATTTCATGTTTATTTTCATTAGTGGTTTTCATGCACTGTTAGGTGCCACTTTTAGTGGCTGGATTTGTGGTTGTACGCTAGAACAGGAGTCGTGCAGGTGTTTCCGGTGCAATTCTGCACAGGAACACTGCGCACGATCACTGGTTCTATTGCGCACGACCACTGGTCGTGCGCCACTGATCGTGTGCACTTAACGCCTTTTTCACGAGTTCTGTTTGGTGCAGTGCGCACGACCACCAATGCCAGTGCGCACGACCACCGGTCGTGCGCCACTGCTCGTGCGCATTGACCATTAAATTTCTGAGTTCTGTTTCATCTATTGCGCACGACCACTGACGCTAGTGCGCACGACCACCGGTCGTGCGCCACTGGTCGTGCGAACATTTTATTTTATAATTTCTGTCTTTGCAGGTTCCGTCCAGGCAGAGCGCACGATCACAGGATTCTAGTGCGCACGACCACTGGTCGTGCGCCACTGACCGTGCGCACTGTTTAATTCCAGCGCCTATAAAATCCGCTGCTCGTGATTTAGGTCGGATCCCCCGCTTTCTTCCGCCGTTTTCCGCCTGGTTTGGTCCGACTTCGCCCCTCCATCGTCGCCCACCTTAGGGAGGATCTCCGGGCAAGCTTTCAACGCCAAATCTTCGCCGGAGTTTCCTCTCGGCCTCCTCCTTCATCCAAGAGCTCCAAAGGAAGACCTAGCCGCCATTACCGTCAAGCAAGAGGAAGTTTGCAACCTCTACCGGATCGTGACACGAAGAAGACGGGTCCATTGGAGAGTAGTGACAGCTCTCTCTACCCCGGACGTAGTTGTGGACCGAGCTTGGACGCGGATTGACAACCCGGCGATTCCAACCGTGAATCTTCAACGAGCCTTCGGATTCGGTCGATTTCTTGCCTTGTTCTCCTTTTATTGATTGTTGTAATAGTTAGATCTTGTATATTTTGATGAAGTTGCACTTGAACTAATTTGTATTTCCATATATTTCTTGTATTTGTGAAATGCTTGTTATTTGAGTTGCTTGAGGTGCGCCCCATTCCATCCTCCATCCCACCATCGTGTCCGGTGCCGCACTAGCAATTGCTAGTGGCGTGCTTGTCGAAGAGGTGCTTGCGACCCTCATTCCACTAGCCTACTCGCCCATTCGCCTACCGAAGCGTGGCATCGCGGCCCGTAATCCATTCGCCTATCGAAGCAGCGCGCTCAAGGCCTGCATAGTTCGATTCCATTAGCCTTCTCGTCCATCCACCCTTGCGACGCAGCGCGCTCAAGGCCTGCCTAGTTTCCATCCCGCCAAGCGAAGCTTTGCATAGCGGCATTGCATAGGAGTAGTTGTTAGCTTTTATTTTGTTTTCCAAAAGCCAACCCAACTCCCCCGCAATCCATCCGATTTAAGGACTTCGATCTCAAGTCCTGCCTCAATAGTAAACTCCACCTTATTGTGTTCCTCAAGAGACCGACACTCGGGGATTTATTCCCAACATTTATTACTTGAACGATCGGTATACTGCCGTTTCGTGTCGCAGTCAAGCTACCGCCTATAGCGGTGTGTGAGATTTGCGCCATCAAGTTTTTGGCGCCGTTGCCGGGGAACACAGACGTGTGAGTTTTCTGGAGAGGGAGAGTCTGAGAGAGAAGCCCTTCCATTTGTAAATTGCATCTCTTATTTTATTTCTGTTCTTTTTATTCCTTTTTCTTGTTTTATATCAGGTTGCTTTAGTAATTTCTATTTGGTTTAGTATTTGCACAATAGCATTTTTATTTTGAATCGTTTTATCTCCGCACTATGTGGGCACATCTCAATTTCCGTTGCCGTTGGTGTGGAGCTACCTCCCACTCTAGTGATGAATGCCCTACGGAGAATAGTAGGCATAATTCTTATAGCCCAGCATATGGAGCACCGACATCGTCTGGTACTCCATATGGTGCGCGTAAGTCTTATGGCTACTCTGCTGAGCCTTTACCGTCATACTTCTTTTCGGCTCCAGCCCCCGCTGTGCCAAAGAAGCCCGCTAGGCAGTGCCAGTTTTGTCGGAGCACAGATCATGCCCTGAAGGATTGTGCTGCTTTTCGTCGCCAATTGGATGAGGATGATGAGGCGGATATCCGGATCGTCCCAACTCCTAACTCTGGCGGCACACCTTCAACATCCGATTTTGTGTCTTTGCCCCCTTCACATCTTGAAGGGTATGGCATTGACACAGTCACCAGATGTGTGGCTGATCTGGGCACCGATATTGCTGAGCCCATTCTCCCAGTGCATCCACCACCTCTAGTGGATTCGATTCTTTGTGAGGAATCGGTGCTCGACTTTTATCCGAGCACTATTCCTCTCCCTATTGTGCATACTACACTCGTCTCTGACGACATTGTTGATGATGTGTCGCAGGAGGAGGCGGTTGATCTGAGCATTGTGCCTATTCCTATGGAGGAGGACAACCTTCTAGGTGAGGAGGAGTTTTCCTCAGCACCGGTGGAGGAAGCCCAAATCTCTAGCTTGGCCACTGTTGATCCCGCCGAATCTTGTAGCATTGATGACAATGCAAACATTATTTTACTTCCCCAACCTGATGGGAGTGAGACCGGGATCACTCCCCCGATTGATGTTTATTTATGTTCTTCGTCCTCTTTATTTCTGGACCCCCCTTCTTCTTCCGAGCCTGTGCAGGTTGAGTCTTTACAGGTACCCCAGGAGGACTTGGAGCTTTTTGCTCAAGTCAATGATGAGAGCATCCTCTCATGTGAGGAGGTTCATTCCCCCTCTGTAGAGGAAGCTCCACTCATTGCCTTCTCCTCCTGCGGACCTGCTGTGGACGATACCTTGCTGGGCAAGGGTAGTTTTGGTGGGATGAGTGAGGACCAGGCCTCCTCCTCTTCTTACTTCCTTTTCCCTTTACCTGTGATGGGCAGGTTTTATCTTTATTCAGGTAGAGGCGTGACTGTTCTTTCTCCGTATAGGTACCCGCTACCGACACGGATATTAGGCCAGTTACCTGTCCACTTCTCCTTCCATAGGCCCATTAGCTAGAACTTTTATGTTTTCAAATAAGTCGTGCTGGGATGACAATAACCCCAGTAGTTATCTTACTTTTCATGCATTTTATTTTAATCCATCCTGTTTAGTTAGCTATAGTTTATTGTAGTTTATCTTTTTCTGTTTCTTTTGTTTTTGCGGAGCTGATCCCTGCAGGTATCTTCTCTGGATGGCGGATGCTGCAGCTTAGTCTGGGTTTAAACGCCAATCTTCTGGTATGCTCACTTGCTGAGCATTGGGTACTCTCTTCCCCTAGCCCTATGCTGATTTTCATGTCATATGTTTTGTGGATTGTTTAGTTTAAGTCTGGGGGAGAGTAGTTTTGTTTACCCGCTCACGCGCACTATTGCACTGCATGTTAGAAGATTCCATTTAAAATGTTTTGTTTATTTTCATTGCACACCACATCACCCACTTGAGCGCGTACTCATCTGTTTGCCTGCTCTGTTGTGAATTTAATTCTTCTGCTTATTTGGGAAAGTCTAGGTTATGGCTTAGGATTATGTAGCAGAGTAAAATGTTGACTCTAGCAGTGCTCCTAGTCGAGTGCTCGGTTGCATAGAAATTTGTGTAGATTAGATTTCTCTTTATACTTATGGTTTTATATTTTTTTTTCTATTCGTGTAAATGTTGTTTACTCTACTCAAATGGTGAATCTGGTGTGAATCAAACGGTAGCGTAGGGATGTGTGTAAACGATCGCTAGATTCGTATTGCTTGAGTCGGGAGAAAGGAGAATCTTTCTCGGTGGCTAGAACTTGCCCCAAGCGATTCTTGAAGCATGGGTATACGGTTAGTCAATTGCGTGAATGTGATATAGGCCATCATCTTGGCCCGGTTGAGCCTTTGTGCCATTCCTATCATCATTTCCTCGCTAGCCCAATTGTGCCTACCCCATTCTTTTGGTTCAGCCCCACTATTGTTCACCAAAGCCTAAACTCCAATCCTAGTCGCACACCCAAAAAGCAAGCATTTTGTTTCAATTTCAAATTGGTGGTGTTGATTGTGGTAGTACATTGTGAAAATGTGGTTGTGCATCTTTGAAAAGTTGCTGAAATTGTTAAAGAAAGATAAAGAAAAGAAGAAAAAGATTTGAAAAGAAAAAAAAAAGAATGAAAAGTTTAATTGAAAAAAATCTGTTTGAGATTTATATTTGGGAGTAGGCGGTGCACACACCCATGCGTCTAAGTCTAAGTCTGGGGGTGTGGTGCATCCGCGTGTTTTGTGGCCACTTGGATAATGTTATGCATTTGCTCATTTGGGTTTAGTATTTGAACCATCGTCTTTATCATTGTATACCTCACTAAACCCAAGCCCCATTTAAAACCTAAAGTCCTATTGATTCACGCATTTGAGTCAAACCAGTGCCGTGGAGAGAATGTGACCGGGCAAGCCTATGGTCACCGACACTGATGGATTTCAGTGGAGTTTTTCCCGCATCCCGATCTTGGGCAATGCTCGTCTCAGCGTTTAGCTTACTTTCTCCGTATGCATGACCGAACGATTCACCGCTGTTCACCATTTTGAGTAGTTGTAATATGCTTTTACTCTCTTAGAAATATATAAACTATTTATATAATCAGAAATCTTCTCTACTATTCTTCTTATGCACGTGAGCATGCGACTTCGCATGGTACTCTGTATTGTAGTTTTAAGCCATCTACTGTTCCTTCCTAGTTCGCTTAGAATTTGTTTGCTCGGGACGCGCAAACAGTTAAGTCTGGGGGTGTGATGAGTCCTGATCATATACACTTTTATGGACTCATCTGGGCCGTTTAGTTAGTCATTTCACTGCACTTTAGCCCTGTTTTAGTTCATATTTGTTAATCCATGCTAGGTGCACCTTTTGGCCCATTTTGGTGTGATTTCATGTTTATTTTCATTAGTGGTTTTCATGCACTGTTAGGTGCCACTTTTAGTGGCTGGATTTGTGGTTATACGCTAGAACAGGAGTCGTGCAGGTGTTTCCGGTGCAATTCTGCACAGGAACACTGCGCACGATCACTGGTTCTATTGCGCACGACCACTGGTCGTGCGCCACTGATCGTGTGCACTTAACGCCTTTTTCACGAGTTCTGTTTGGTGCAGTGCGCACGACCACCAATGCCAGTGCGCACGACCACCGGTCGTGCGCCACTGCTCGTGCGCATTGACCATTAAATTTCTGAGTTCTGTTTCATCTATTGCGCACGACCACTGACGCTAGTGCGCACGACCACCGGTCGTGCGCCACTGGTCGTGCGAACATTTTATTTTATAATTTCTGTTTTTGCAGGTTCCGTCCAGGCAGAGCGCACGATCACAGGATTCTAGTGCGCACGATCACTGGTCGTGCGCCACTGACCGTGCGCACTGTTTAATTCCAGCGCCTATAAAATCCGCTGCTCGCGATTTAGGTCGGATCCCCCGCTTTCTTCCGCCGTTTTCCGCCTGGTTTGGTCCGACTTCGCCCCTCCATCGTCGCCCACCTTAGGGAGGATCTCCGGGCAAGCTTTCAACGCCAAATCTTCTCCGGAGTTTCCTCTCGGCCTCCTCCTTCATCCAAGAGCTCCAAAGGAAGACCTAGCCGCCATTACCGTCAAGCAAGAGGAAGTTTGCAACCTCTACCGGATCGTGACACGAAGAAGACGGGTCCATTGGAGAGTAGTGACAGCTCTCTCTACCCCGGACGTAGTTGTGGACCGAGCTTGGACGCGGATTGACAACCCGGCGATTCCAACCGTGAATCTTCAACGAGCCTTCGGATTCGGTCGATTTCTTGCCTTGTTCTCCTTTTATTGATTGTTGTAATAGTTAGATCTTGTATATTTTGATGAAGTTGCACTTGAACTAATTTGTATTTCCATATATTTCTTGTATTTGTGAAATGCTTGTTATTTGAGCTGCTTGAGGTGCGCCCCATTCCATCCTCCATCCCACCATCGTGTCCGGTGCCGCACTAGCAATTGCTAGTGGCGTGCTTGTCGAAGAGGTGCTTGCGACCCTCATTCCACTAGCCTACTCGCCCATTCGCCTACCGAAGCGTGGCATCGCGGCCCGTAATCCATTCGCCTATCGAAGCAGCGCGCTCAAGGCTTGCATAGTTCGATTCCATTAGCCTTCTCGTCCATCCACCCTTGCGACGCAGCGCGCTCAAGGCCTGCCTAGTTTCCATCCCGCCAAGCGAAGCTTTGCATAGCGGCATTGCATAGGAGTAGTTGTTAGCTTTTATTTTGTTTTCCAAAAGCCAACCCAACTCCCCCGCAATCCATCCGATTTAAGGACTTCGATCTCAAGTCCTGCCTCAATAGTAAACTCCACCTTATTGTGTTCCTCAAGAGACCGACACTCGGGGATTTATTCCCAACATTTATTACTTGAACGATCGGTACACTGCCGTTTCGTGTCGCAGTCAAGCTACCGCCTATAGCGGTGTGTGAGATTTGCGCCATCATGGACATTCTTATTAGTTTTTGTCGTTTTAGGTGAATGCACATCCCGTGCACACCACCCCTTAAAAGGAATTCGTCCCGAATTCGCTAAACTACGGATTGACGCTTTAAGTCCGATACCAAATTGTAACACCATGCCAGTACGAATAATATAATAGTAGGTCCGGCCGGTACCCCACGCCATACTAACCACACTAGCTAGGAGTTAAAAGGTGATAAACAGAAAGAAACTACAACAGAGTATACTAAACACTAGCGGAAGCATAAAGATTTAACATTTCAATTAGAATTGTCCACTATCGTAGGAATGAAACCATGAAATAGAGTTATGGCCTTAAGGCCTTACATTTAACAAATGTACTAAAACTCCAAAGCATACATCGGCACGCAGGCCGGCAATACATGAGAAAGCTAAAAAGGGAGGCTGGCCTTCAAGGGCCAACACAGCAAAAGGGGCCACCGCCCGCTATTTCCCGCTAGGCTCACCTGCACCTGCATAAGAACATTCCACCAAGCGGTGGCAAACAAGGTAACGGTCAGCACAGCTGACCAAATTATAACGACCCCACCCCTTTCCCGGGGTGGCGGAGATTCTACCCTGCAAGCAAGCCATACTAGCACAAGTACTAAATAAAGAAAGTGCAACTACACAAGGTGAGGTTTCAAGCACATTCAATCTTCTAGGTTGAGCATCAAAAAGGAGGGAACCTAGGTATGCACATGATGTTAGTTGGGTTCACCCAAAGGTTCCCAACAACCGCCTAAACAACCGCATGAGGCTAACAACATCAATTCCACAAACACTCCACCGTAAGGGCCATCGCCTTAGGTGGGAAAAAGAGCTTTTGGTCGGTCTAGGTAAAACACCTTCCACGACCTCTCCCATGATCGCACGGCTTACATGAGGTAGGGACCTCTTGCCGATCTGCATGGAAACGGGTTCGGTTTAGCTTTGCCCGTGCTCTAATCGTCGCGATCTATCGCACGACGTGGGTACGGCTTCGCCTCAGCCCGTAAGGGTTTAGCACTTTCAAGTGCTACACAAATATAAGCTACGCACCTAATCCCTTCACAAGGATCTAGGCTTCACAAATACTCAAATAAGGGAGGTATAAAACGCTCCATATCAATTTCGCGGTGAAGGTTTGCCTTCATCCAATCTCAAAGCATGGGGCTTTCGTTAGGATCTTCACAAGACGCCTACACTTAAATCCCGCACTACTTTAGATGATTTCACGGAGTCATTCTCCGGTACGCATTCTAGGCTTAACCTAAATGCAACGTCGCAATCCAAGCATCACCGATTCGGGCTCACGGCCACGAATAGCCTTCACACAAAATGCCTAAATCCGCACGACTACCGGATTTTCTACATGCAATATGCCGGGGACGGACACAATCGACCCGGAGTTCCGAAGAACTTGAGGGAATCCTCCACTTCACCCATTTGGTGAAAGGGATCCCTCATGCAATCATAGAGAAATGAAGGAGAGGACAAAAGACAAGTCCAAGCAACGGGAGAAGGAATCGTTACCCTAGGAGCGTTCTTTTTCGCCATGGATCCGAGATTCTAGGCGGAGGGAAAAGACCGCACCGGGCTGCACTCTCCAGATCTGGAAACGGCTCGCGAAACGGAGCTCCGGAGCTCCGTCAATGGCGGAATCTCACTTCTTCTTCCTTGCCTCCTTCTTCTTCCTCTAGGATTGGAGAGAGAAAAGCCTCAAAAGAATGAGGGTTTAACTCCTCTCACAAGCCCTAAGACCCTCCAGCAACTAATCCTAGCCATTGGATCGAATTCCAAAGGATTTGGACGGCCGGATAGTCTCCTCCGCTCAAAATCGTGGAGCAGATAAACAGCGCGCACGATCACAGGCGCACGATCACTGGTCGTGCGCGAAGAGGAGAATGGTCGTGCGATAAGCCGAGACAGAACTCTGATTCCTTGCGGGTTACGCACGATCACTGGTCGTGTGCGAAGAGGACAATGGTCGTGCGCATTGACCTGATGTGGAATTTTTAGACTATCCCGAGCACAGCACTACCACTCCGCCTACCTCGCTGAACCACGATCTTTGGGGTGTTACAAAGATTACCTTAAGCAAGATACAACACATACTTCGGCGGTTCCATTTTATATGAGAGATTGTCGATCGAGGAGATGTGAGCATTTCCAGAGTACCAACTAAAGAAAACATAGCGGATCCACTGACGAAGCCTCTTGCGCAAAGGAAGCATGATGGTCATGTTAGATCAATGGGTATTAGATACCTGCATGATCATCTTTAGTGGAAGCCTTGTGGATTGTATGTTTGTTGGTTGTTTATTCATTTGATGAATTGTGATATGTACTATGGTTTCTCATTTTACATTTATGGCAAGTTCTTTTATTATGTCAACTGTTTCTATATGATAGACTGATTAACATAATGAATGCCCTTAGAATGTTTGCCTCCATAGGAATTCAAGTACGTGACTTGAATGTGAGGGCCTATGTTTAAATGAAGCTTCATTCTTAAATGGTCCCTGGTCAATGTATCATCCTAGAAATTAGGGCGAGGATGAGACCATAAGACTAGCATGTGCGTTGACTGATGACCGGTTCTCACAGGTCATGATATTGTGATATCAAGTCATCACATGGGTACTTGTTAAGAACAAGTTGTATTGGACAGACCCACCGTGGGACTACTTTGTGGATTGTTATATGAACGTGTCACAAGTAGGTCTCAAATGGCAATTGTTGGATCGTATGACGCCCTTAGAGGGGGGGGGGGGGGTGAATAAGGGTGTGTCTAAAAATTAATTTTTACTTAGTAATTTTTTTTTAAAGAGATTTTACTTTACTAAAAAAATTACTTATAAATACTTTCAAAATAATGCAACTTTAGTATTAAACCAAAACACAAATTTCTAAGATAAAGATTATAACACCAAATATGTAATTAAAGAAAAAGACATAATTATATTAATCATGAAATTTGAGTACAATAAAAATGATCTTAACAATGCTTAAGATCAAGGCACAATTATGTTAATAAAAAAATTCTACAATTTTGGTTTACCAATCCTTCTCCCAAGGATCGGAAGGCTATCGCTTGTCTTTCCCAAGACCAAGCCCAAGCCTATCCTCTAGATCTTCCCAAGATCTAGACGTAGCACACAAGGCCACGATTTCCCACCAAGCCACGCAAGGACTTGGACGCTCCGCACAAGGAAGCGATTTTCCCCTAAGCCGCGCAAGGACTTAGACGCCGCACGCAAGACGACGATTTCTCTACCAATACAAAATGAAAAGTATGTGAATGAAAATACAATATGGAAAGAACAACTCCCTAGAAGATCAGATCTCTGAACGGATTGTTGAAGCCTCGAGATGATCGATGATGTAGAAGCGCGCCCGATCTCGTCTTCAATCTTCAATCCTTCTTTGCACAAATTTGATTTGAAGAGGTTCTAGAGCTCTCTGGTTCGTATGCACTCAGGAAGGGACTTGGAATTTTCAAAGCTTGGAATGCACGAACACAAGGAGGCAATTTATAGAAAATCGCTGTCGCCTGGGCGACAGGACTGTCGGAATTTTCCGACAGCGTTAAACTGCCGCTGGAGTGGCGTTGTGCGGGCAGTTGCTGTAACCGTCGAGCTATCGCCTGGGCGACATCGATGTCGGATTTCTGACAGCGCAAAACTGCCGATCGTGGGTGGTGTTGTGGGCAGTTGTTGTAACCTCCGAGCTGTCGCCTGGCGACATCGCTGTCGGAATTCCGACAGCTCAAAACTGCCTTTCGTCGATCTGCCGTGGAGGGAAGTGGTTGTAACTTCTCTGCTGTCGCCCAGGCGATAGCGGCTGTCGGAATTTTCTGACAGTGAAATTTCCCACATTCATATTTAGCTCCAGCAGAAATGTGAACATCTCATACCTGTTATCTGCACACCATTAATAAAAAATAGAATCAAATACAAACGGGACTTTGTTATTATCAAACCGGAGGAGTGCGAAACGCATGCTCCAACAATCTCCCCCTTTTGATAATAACAAATCCGTATATAAAAAAACATGTCTATTTAGATTGTTGATTTTAACATTTGGTGTGTGCACAAAAATAACATGATATATTTCTCTTAAAATAAATAATCTCCCTTTAGATGAAGGCTCCCCCTAAATGAATGCTCCCCCTAGATATATGATGTATTGTGTAGGTGGAATATTTAGGTGTAATAGATTTTTGATTTGACTTTTTATACGTGTTAATTCTCCCCCTTTTGGTATTAGCAAAAGTTAATATTAGATAAAAGAGTAGTTCTTAAGAGAAAGTATATAGGATATAGAAATGAAGAGTAAGCGGAAGCACTTTGTTGGAAATGATTGAAGTTCATGAAATAATAGGAATATGCCATAGTATGAATAAACTCATGAAGTGACGGTATAGCCATATGAAGTAATGAAAGAAAATAACTTAAACATGAGTAAGGTCATTTGAAAGTATCATAGAAAGACACAATAGTGTATAGAATTATGGAATATTTTCAGTCCAATTCTCATGAGATGAATGTTTATATAACATAATGATGTGTGCATGTGATACTTAGATCAAACATATGAAGTTATTTAATTTACATGATGATTGAAATGTAGAACATAATATAAGCATATAAAGTTAACTTTGACTTTGAAGATATAGCACAAGATGAAATAGAAAACCATTTTTCTTTTGCACAAGAAACTTTACAATTCTTTCCAAGGTGCTTACCCTCACAATGCTCATTAAGACTTATCAGGAGGGTAAGTAGTGCTTGGTGGAGTATCCTTGTCTTTATTTTAAATTTTTTTTTATCACAAATGTTGTGATACCTTTTTTTTGTGAGATTTTGATATATTTTTTTTAAATGACCAAGGATCTCCGAATTCACTTGAATCGCAAAAGATGGTGTAAATTATTATTGTGCTAACAAATCAAGGTTGAAAGTTGTATTTATGAAGTGCTATTTTATTATGTTAAAGCAAATATGATCCATGTAGATATTAAATAAAAAGTCATACGTATGGACCAAAAGAAGTGAATGTGATAGTTCATTATGATAGATAACCAATTTCTCATACTTAGAGGCATGCGAAAACAATTTCCAATGGTCTAAACAACTAAGTAGGAGTGTCAATACGATGATAGCTTGGAAATGAAAGCATATAATCATGTAAGAGTCATTTTTTTTTAAAAAATAGAAAGCACATGGTTTGTCATCAAGTCATGAGATGAAGCAGTAATAATGACATATAACTATTGTAAATCATCAAAGGGACCCAAAATTGAATTTTTAGCAAAAATGGAGCTGTCGGAAATTTCCGACAGTCACTGTCGCCTGGGCGACAACCAAAATTATAAATAGGGCTTTGGACCGAGTCAAACCCTATTGTGCTTCATTTTTCTGGACTGTAGAACGAGAGAAGGCTGTCGGAAGTCGGCGACAACTCTAGAGCTAAGGTATGGATTTTGGATTTTTATGTTTTTGACTCAAAGTTGTTAGGGATTTTTGATTTTGAAAGTAGAGAAGAAGGAAAATGTTGTTTTCATCTTGATTTTTGATGATTTGGTTTAGGTTTTTGAAGTTGTGTTTTTTGTTTTAAAAAATGTAGATCTAGTTTAAAGCAAGTGGATCTTGTTGGATCTTTGTTAAAAATGTTTTGATTTTGGGATTCTTGTGGTTGGAGGTTTGCTTTTGTTCATAGTTTAATTTTAAAAATGGAAGATTTGTTTTTGAAAGAAGGTTGAAGATGATGAATAGTAAGGATATGGAGAAGATTTTGATGTGAAAAATAATTTTTTTTTTTAAAATTGTTGTTGAAATAACCTTGATTTGAGTAGATCTGGAAGGGTATGTAAAAAATTTCGAGAGAAGTTCACTGGAGAGCTGTCGGAAATTTCCGACAGTCACTGTCGCCTGGGCGACAGTGTTCCAGTGCACAGCACATGTTTAATCAAAATTTTTATGTTATTTGCAGAATGGCTTCCAGTTCCAAAGCTCGAAGGAGTACTTCGGAAGATGCACATAGTTCATATCAAGTTTTTCCTGGGGTGGAGAAAGCTATTGTTGGAGTTGCGAAGTATGTGGAATTTGATTTGTCGAAGCACGATCATATCTATGATCGGCTTGCGAATGCAGGTATTCTCTCAATAATCACCCTAGAGCCGTTCTCTTCCTTTTTGATTCGCGAGTTCTATAATCATTTGGAAGATCCAAATTGCACTGAGTTGGATGGAGGAGTAAGATCAAGAATTCAGGGTCAACATGTGGAAATAACACATGTTGATCTAAGAGAGGAATTCAGATTAGTGATTAGTGAAAATGTGCCGGATATAGTGGAGAGTTATAGAAAAGATAGAGATTGGACCCTTGTAAACATGAGTTTACATGGGAATCAAAAAAAGACCTAACCACTGAAGTTACGTCACTCAATCCGGATGCTTTCTTAGTTCAAGATATCTTAAGGAATTCAGTCATGTTGAAGAGTGGAGATACAAGAAGTATTACGGCTCAGTTGACCCTCATTATATACTACATTATGGAGGATGAGCTTTTTGATGTGGCGGACTTCATACTCTCCCAGATTAGGTATGCGTATAGATTAAAGCATCCAAGATGGGTGAAGGTTCATACGCTGCCAATGTGGGCGATAATTCAACGTGTACTCTATAAGAAGTACGGATGGATAGCGCAAAGTTCTTATTTGGATGATTGTTATCCGGAGATATATTATACGGGTTCGATGAAAGTGAAGAAGACGCCGAAAAAGGCTCATCCGGGAATTGAGATTCGAGAGCCTCCATTGCCTAGGGCAGGATCACTACGAGAGTCCATTGATGATTTACGTGAGTCATTAGATGATCACAAGAAGGAAGTGAAGAAGGACCGTAGTTGAATGCAGAAGTTTATGAAGTTTCTCGTCAAAGGTCTGAAGTTGAAGCCAACGCCGGAGGAAGAGGCCGAATGGCAAGTTCCGGACGAAGAACCGCCACGCCAATCGGTGAGGCGGACTCTCCGTGGTAAAGCCGTGAGACGAGGACCTCCAGAAGATTGCCCAGAGAGCAGCGGGGCTGGTTATGAAGATTCAGAGTAGTTTCATCAGGTTGCTGCTACTGGGAGATGTCGGAAATTTCCGACATCCACTGTCGCCTGGGCGACAGTGAATTTCTTCAGATTTCTATTTCTTGTTTAATGAACTTGATCCTTATGATTTTTCTACTGTTTTATTGGAACAATATTGATGTAATATTGATGATGTTTGAATTTTTGTTAAGTCTTTTAAAATTCTATGGTTTGATTTTAAAATTTAGACTTTTTCTTTTTAAATTGTTTTGGTTTTGTGATAATAATTTTTTTTTAAAATTTAATAGGCTTTATATAGTGATATATTCATTGTGAAATGTCTAGAATTCCCAATTCTAGCCTTAGCATAGAAAAATGGGAATCCGGTAATGGCTTAGTGAATATATCTGCTAGTTGATTTTCCGTGCCTATAAAGTTGATTTTTATATTACCCTTCTTAATATGCTCCTTTATAAAATGATGTCGGACATCTATATGCTTAGATCTAGAATGTAATACGGGATTGTTAGTTAAGTCTATAGCACTTTTATTGTCACACTTTAATTCTACACTACTTTGTTGCATGTCAAAATCTTCTAATGTTTGTGACATCCAAAGAGCTTGGGCACAACAACTACCTAGTGCAATATATTCGGCCTCGGTAGTAGAGAGGGCAACAGAATTTTGTTTCCTACTAGACCATGAAATAAGTGAAGGACCGATAAAGTGACAAGTGCCACTAGTGCTTTTCCTATCTAAAGAACATCCCGCATAATCGGAATCCGAAAAACCATGTAAAATAAAAGAATCATTATGAGGATACCATAAACCTAATTTTGATGTTCCTATGAGATATCTAAAGATACGTTTCACCGCTTTTAAATGTGACTCTTTAGGATTAGCTTGAAATCTAGCACATAAACAAACGGCAAACATAATATCAGGTCTAGATGCGGTTAAATACAATAAAGACCCTATCATACTTCTATAAAGGGTTTGTTCAATTGAAACACCACTTTCATCTTTTCCTAATTTTAGTGAAGTACTCATAGGAGTGTTTGCATGCTTAAGGTTTTCAAATCCAAATCTTTTTAACATATCATGAATATATTTGGTTTGACATATAAAAATTCCATCATGTTTTTGTGTAATTTGAAAACCTAGAAAATATGAAAGTTCTCCAACCATACTCATTTCAAATTCATTTTTCATAATTTGAACTACTTCATTACACAACTCTTCATTAGTGGCTCCAAAAATAATATCATCAACATAAATCTGTAAAATAACTAAATCATGATCAATTTGCTTAATGAAGAGTGTAGAATCAGCACTTCCTATTTTATAATCGTGCTTTAACAAATATTGAGTTAATCGATCATACCAAGCACGATGTGCTTGTTTTAATCCATAAAGCGCTTTATCTAATTTATAAACATAATTTGGATATTTCTCATTTATAAAGCCAGGGGGTTGTTCTATATAAACCTCTTCTTTTATATACCCGTTTAAAAATGCGGTTTTGACATCCATTTGATATAATTAAATCTTTTAAAACAAGCAAATGCAAAAAATATCTTAACCGCTTCTAATCTTGCTACGGGTGCAAAAGTTTCATCAAAATCTACCCCTTCAATTTGTGCATAACCTTTTGCAACTAATCTGGCTTTATTTCTAATAATTCTAGATTCATTATCCATTTTATTTTTAAAAATCCACTTAACACCAACTATAGGACAATTTTTGGGTCGTTCTACAAGATTCCAAACCTTATTACGTTCAAATTGATTAAGTTCTTCATTCATAGCTAAAAACCAAAATTCATCATTTAAAGCGGTGGAAACATCTTTTGGTTCTATTTCAGAGACAAAACAAAGGTTTGAAAATAAAACATGTAGCGATGAACGAGTACTAACCCCTTTTTGCGGATCTCCAATGATAAGCTCCTTTGGATGATCCTTTGAAAATCTCAATTCACTTGGAGGCACATATTCTTCTCTTTCTTCTTCTCTTTCTTCTCTTTCTCCTTCTCTTTCTTCTCCTTTTTCTTCTTCATTTTCTCCAAGTTCTTCATCATCATTCTCCACCGAAGGAAGGGGATCATCTTCTTTTCCTGTTATTTTCTTTTCTACACATGAAGCAAACTCATCAAACCTAACATGAATGGATTCTTCAACTATTTTTGTTCTTTTATTAAAAATCCGATAAGCTTTACTAGTTGAAGAATAGCCAATAAAAATACCTTCATCACATTTTTCATCAAATTTTCCTAAGGAATCTTTAGAATTCAAAATAAAACATTTACAACCAAAAACTTTGAAATAAGAAACATTTGGTTGTTTATTAAAAATTAATTCATAAGGAGTTAATTTTAAAATAGGGAGAAGCATTACTCTATTTATTACATAACATGTCGTGCTAACCGCTTCAGCCCAAAAAGATTTTGGTAATTTGAATTCAGATAACATTGTACGGGCTAACTCTTGAAGAGTTCTATTTTTCCTCTCCACTACACCATTTTGCTGTGGTGTGCGTGGAGCAGGAAATTCATGTTTAATTCCTAACTCCGTACAAAAAGAAATGAACTTTTCATTTTCAAATTCTCCTCCATGATCCGATCGTATGCGTTTAATTTTTAACTCAAATTCATTTTGAATACACAAACATAATTTTGAAAATTCTTGAAAATGCTTCGGATTTGGAGGTTAGAAATAAAGTCCAACAAAATTGAGAATAATCATCAATCAAAACAAATGTGTATTTTCTACCTCCTAAGCTAGAAATTCCAATTGGCCCAAATAAGTCCATATGTATTAATTGAAGTGGCCTAGTGGTAGAAATAATGTTTTTACTTTTGAAAGATGATTTTGAAAATTTTCCTTTTTGGCAAGGCACACATAGTGAAGAAGATAAATTTCTATTTAGCAAAGGTAAACCTTTAATTAATTTATCTTTTGAAAGTTTTGAAATTAACTTGGCACTAGCATGTCCAAGTCGCCTATGCCATAAATCTAATTCATCATTTTTTGATAAAAAACATTTTAAGGTAGAATTTGAAAAATCAAGAAATTTAATCATATATACATTATGACATCTAGGTGCGGTAAAAACAATTTCATTTGTTTTGGAATTAATAATTTTGCATAAATTTGTAGAAGATTCAAATAAAACATTTAAACCCTTATAACATAATTGACTAATAGAAATCAAATTATGCTTTAATCCTTCTACAAATAAAACATTTGAAATTGAAAAATTTTCGTTAGCCACAACTCCGATGCCGATGATTTTTCCTTTTCCATTGTCTCCGAATGTAACAACTCCTCCTTTCTTCATCTCTAGGCTAAGGAACTTTTCTTTATTGCCCGTCATGTGCTTTGAACAACCCGAGTCCAAGTACCACACGTCTTCTTTGTCCTTAGCCTGCCAACATACCTAGAAAGAAGAGGTGAGTAAAGATCTGGTTACCCAAGTGGTTCCACCCATAGTGTAGGTAGAAGCCTTAGGCACCCAGATTTGTTTGATTTTACTTTTTCCTTCTTTCCAGCAAGAGTCCGTAGTGTGACCAAATCTATTGCATTTGGCACATGTAATGTATTTAGAGGAGTATAACTTTTCTGGACTTGTACTGGATGAGGATGCAGTATTTAACAATTCATTAATTTTAGAATTTTTAAAAGTGATTTTTCTGGACTTTTCACTGTCGCCGGCGACAGTGGTTGTCGCCGGGCGATAGCTTCCAGATGTGTATCCGAGCCCAAACCTTCCAGATCCATGGCGTTGGTATCCTAAGATCATATCCAGTGATCTTCGGCCCATTCCAAATTTTTTCATGGCTAGTGTTAAGTCATGAATCTGGTGTCTCATTTTTGTATTCTCGGATACTAGATTTACGCATCTACGTTCAAAAGATTTCTTTCCCTCATGGACTTTGGAGATTGAATATTTCAGATCTCTCTCTAAAATCTCATTCTTGTTAGTAAGAATTTTTATTGTAGAATGAGATATGGAAAGAGATTCTTCAAGTTCATTAATTCTTCCCAAAACGTTATCACACTCTTGACAAGAGATATCTCTTTTTCCAATAGTCTTAATTTCCCTTAACAATTTTTTGTTTTCTTTAAGTAAAATGTCATTTTCAAATTTAAGAAGATCATTGTCTTTTAAGCTTTTTTCAAAAAAATTGCAAGTCTTTAAAATTTCAGAAAACAATTCATCATAGGTTGGAGGAGTTACCTCAGTGTCGCTTTGGACATTGCATTCGTCATCAGATATGACGCTCTTTCCCATTAAGCATATGTTGGCCTCCTCTTCTTTACTTGAGTCGGAACTGCTTGCATCCTCAGAAGTAGTATCATCCCAGGTTTCCGCCTTCAACACCTTCTTCGACCCTTTGTGCTTCTTTTCTTTAAGTTCTTTCAAGTACTTTGGACACTTGCTTCGAATGTGTCCTAACTTCTTGCAGTGATAGCACTCCGGTGGTGGTCTCTCTTCCTCCTCATCGCCTTCCTTTCCTTTTTTCTCCCTAAAGGTCTCCTTCTTAAAATATTTCTTAAATGAATTCCTTCTCTCCGGATTTTTCATAAATTTTCTAAATTTTTTAACAAATAAACTTTCCTCATCTTCTTCATCCTCCTCAGAATCACTAGTTTCTTCCTTCTTTGATCTTAGAGCCAATCCCTTCTTCCTTGGCTCCATATACTCTTGTTGTTGAATTTTCAATTCAACTTCATGAGTTTTCAAGTTCCCAATGAGGCTTTCCAATTGTAAGGTCTTAAGATCATGTGACTCGGAAATTGCAGTCACTTTAGGATTGAATTTCGGGGGAAGTGATCTTAAGATTTTCCTTGCCAAATCTCCATTTAAGAACACCTTTCCTAGCACCTTTGAGTCGTTCACGATTTTTGTAAATCGTGTGTACATCGTATCAATCTCTTCATCTGCCTCCATTTTGAACCTTTCAAATTCAGATTCCAGTTGAAATAGCTTTGAATCCTTTACCTGCGAAGTACCTTCATAAGTGATTTCTAATAAATTCCAAATTTCAAATGCAGTATTACAAGCACAAACTCTACTAAATTCAGTGCGATCTAGTGCGCAAAATAAAGCATTCATGGCTTTTGCATTGTTCTTACATTTTAATTTATCGTTGTCATCCCACTTGTCTTTGGGCTTATCCATGGTTACATCTCCTACAACAAATGTTGGAGAAGTGTAACTAGATTCTACCATATTCCAGACTTCTATATCTAGCGCAATTAGAAAACAACGCATACGTGTTTTCCAACAATTATAGTCTGTGCCCGTAGGAAGTGGTGGCCTACTAATTCCTTGCCCCTCAACGAACGCGTGATCGTTGTGCGCCATTACTCCCGGTGCTAAAACCGTTTTGGAGTAACCTGCCTCTGATACCACTTGTTGGATCGTATGACGCCCTTAGAGGGGGGGGGGGGGTGAATAAGGGTGTGTCTAAAAATTAATTTTTACTTAGTAATTTTTTTTAAAGAGATTTTACTTTACTAAAAAAATTACTTATAAATACTTTCAAAACAATGCAACTTTAGTATTAAACCAAAACACAAATTTCTAAGATAAAGATTATGCCACCAAATATGTAATTAAAGAAAAAGACATAATTATATTAATCATGAAATTTGAGTACAATAAAAATGATCTTAACAATGCTTAAGATCAAGGCACAATTATGTTAATAAAAAATTCTAAAATTTTGGTTTACCAATCCTTCTCCCAAGGATTGGAAGGCTATCGCTTGTCTTTCCCAAGACCAAGCCCAAGCCTATCCTCTAGATCTTCCCAAGATCTAGACTAGCACACAAGGCCACAATTTCCCACCAAGCCAAGCAAGGACTTGGACGCTCCGCACAAGGAAGCGATTTTCCCCTAAGCCGCGCAAGGACTTAGACATCGCAGGCAAGACGACAATTTCTCTACCAATACAAAATGAAAAGTATGTGAATGAAAATACAATATGAAAAAAATAACTCCCTAGAAGATCAGATCTCTGAACGGATTGTTGAAGCCTCGAGATGATCGATGATGTAGAAGCGCGCCCTATCTCGTCTTCAATCTTCAATCCTTCTTTGCACAAATGGGAGTTGAAGTGGTTCTGGAGCTCTCTGGTTCGTATGCACTCAGGAAGGGACTTGGAATTTTCAAAGCTTGGAATGCACGAACACAAGGAGGCAATTTATAGAAAATCACTGTCGCCTGGGCGACAGTGACTGTCGAAATTTTCCGACAGCGTTAAACTGCCGCTGGAGTGGCGTCGTGCGGGCAGTTGCTGTAACCGTCGAGCTGTCGCCTGGGCGACAGTGACTGTCGGATTTTTCCGACAACGTTAAACTGCCGCTGGAGTGGCGTCGTGCGGGCAGTTGCTGTAACCATCGAGCTGTCGCCTGGGCGACATCGATGTCGGATTTCCGACAGCGCAAAACTGCCGATCGTGGGTGGTGTTGTGGGCAGTTGTTGTAACCTCCGAGCTGTCGCCTAGGTGATATCGCTGTCGGAATTCCGACATCTCAAAACTGCCTTTCGTCGATCTGTCGTGGAGGGAAGTGGTTGTAACTTCTCTGCTGTCGCCTGGGCGACAGCGGCTGTCGGAATTTTCCGACAGTGAAATTTCCCACATTCATATTTAGCTCCAGCAGAAATGTGAACATCTCATACCTGTTATCTGCACACCATTAATAAAAAATAGAATCAAATACAAACGGGACTTTGTTATTATCAAACCGGAGGAGTGCGAAACGCATGCTCCAACAGCAATAGTGTTTGTGGTCCTTTGACCTGAAGTTACAGCATTCATCAGGTGAGGAAGAGCGTACATTGATGTCATCTAAAGTCTTCTCTTGAGAAAGGTTGACGATAAGGGTGGTTGTTGGGTATGTTACGAATCATTTGGATGTTTGTGTTTGAGCAGAAATGGGATTTTTCCTCAATTATGACAGGAGTTACATCCATGGGCCTCTTGAATGAGACTGAGAAATGCATGGCCATGCTTGGTTGAGTCAATATATGATATTGAGCTCACCAATTCAGACAGTTTTTTTCTAGATCAGGAAATAAGGATTGAACGATCATGAGGGTGACACGGTCCATGCCTCTAGTTCTATCCGGATGTAATGAACAAAGGGACATGACAACACTGATACATTGGTCATGACAGGCTTGTTGAGTTATGAACTCTAATTGCTTGGGTAACAATGATGTATTGCTAGATGCCGCTCATTGTTTGTGAGGCTCTTATTTGATACGTTCAAGATCAAGTGGGATACTGTTGGTATTTCCATGGTGATCTGGAAGTGGTCAAATATCTAGTCTCACTGCCAATGCAATATGAGCCTATGGGGACGCACAAAAGAGTGCTTGGAGAAATTGGAGGAAGAATACTGTTGTTAAGGGATCAGATTAAAGCAGGCATTCATCGAACAGCTAATGTAGCGCGTTCATCGAACGGCGCTCGTCGAACAAGTTCGTCAAACGGCTAGCGTAGCGCGTTCGTCGAACGAATCGTCGATCGGCTAAGTGTTGAATGTTATTGTATTGATTGTCTCGATGATATTTTGGTCTTCTCGATGATATATGTATATCCTCTCGACGATATATATGTCTTCTCGATGATATTTATATGTCTTCTCGACGATACATGTCATCTTCTCGACGATATATATATCTTCTTATCGGCTAGTATAACACGTTCGTCGAACGGCTAATGTAGCGCATTCATCGAATGGCGTTCGTCGAACGGCTAGCGTAGCACGTTCATCGAACGGTTCGTCGAACGGCATTCGTCGAACGGCTAGCGTAGCACATTTGTCGAATGGTTCGTCGAACGCTGGCCTCTTGAGTTCGTCGAACGCAAGCTTCTTTGAGTTCGTCGAACGCAGGCCTCTTGAGTTCGTCGAACACATGCCTCTTGAGTTCGTCGAACACATGCCTCTTGAGTTCGTCGAACATATGCATTATATATTAGTTCACGATCTTAGGGTTCGGTGTGTGCGTGAAAAACAGTTTTTCGGCCCCAACCCTTTCGTGTTCTGAGAGAGTAGCGGCGGAAGCGTTCTGCTAGTGCTTTTCTATTCTTCCGATAGTTGCCGCCTCCCCTGTCTCGGATCTAGCAATCTGTCGCAACCCGTATTTTCCCGAAATAAATTATAATATCAGAGTAAAGGGGGAAAACACGCGTCATGATGCCACGTCCTGTAGGGGACAACTACAGTCGTTCAGGCGAGCACTCAAACGAACATTTTTACGAGAAACGATATGAATTAATAAAAGCATTAGATTATTTTCATTAGGTTAGGAAGCCGTGCCCCTCGGCCCTGCCGTTTACATAGCCGCTCTTTACCAAAAATATGCGTACACAACGGAAGAAAATAAGTTCATTTTATCCCTAACGGCTCTGAAGACCAGAGACGTCTCCAGGGCAATCGTCGGTCTAAATATACTATATAATAAAGAAGTATCATTATATTCTATTTTACGCTTTGCAAATAGGTGATACTTAATAATAAATGCGACAAACAGTTAAAAGAACAAATTTTTATCTGCTAAAAGAACTGCATTAAAATTCAGCAAAAATAGGCTTTTCCCAGAGTGTACGAGTACAAAATAACTAAGCAGCAGTAAAGGAAGCTAGCAGCAGCAGCAGCAAGTAAACCAAACAAAAGCCATACGGGCATCAACAACTGACACGAACCCGCAGGAAAAGAGTCAACAGCCAACAGAAATGCTACTACAAGAGAAACTGAATCCTTACCTACAAGAGAGGAAGGCCTCGACAGGGAAATGATCGACCCCGCTCAAACTCCGGCGGCAGCTACAAACCTGAATCTGAGGCATCCATAAGAAAAGAATGCCTCAGCCCAAAGGGTGCAAGAAAACAGCATAGCTAAAAGTAAGAGCAGGAGAAGTAACAAGTGACATATCCAAGCTGAAAGGGGTATATAAATACATATATATATATATATATGCATACATATACACATATATATATAACTATATATATACGCTTATATAAAGATTTCAGTAATAGAAGGTTAAGAAGATCCCGCATAGAACCAGCCCGATAAGCAAGAGCATGACTAAACTTGGCATATAATGCAAAAATGGACCAGTGGTGGCGGACCCAAACAATGTCACTAACCACTCACATAAAGGGGATGTTCAAAACGAACCAGTGGTGGCGGACCCAAACAATGTCACTAACCACTCACATAAAGGGGATGTTCACCCCAAATAAAAAGGCGTCGTGGTGGTGGTCTCATCGCCCTACCAACCACTATTAAAAGATCTGTGATGGGGGAACCCAGTGTTCCCTGTACCCATCCTTCCAGTGCAAACAAGTCCATCAATATTTAGCCATGTAAATATGCAGAAGTAGCCAAGTAAAACATGATCCGGAACAAAATCAACCAGAATAAACCATCAAGGATTAGCCCAGGATTGGAACAAAGCTACACATATAGCATCTAGTATATAAAAGAGGGATAGAAGGATTCACCCAACCATAGCAGCTAGCATATAATAAAACAGGGCAAATTAAGTGTGTCGAGGAGTTAGCAAATGGAACCACCATAATATTGACCATTTCTAGCTACTTGTAACCGAAGCGCGCAGAATTATTTTGCAAGTAATGAAACCCAACAAAAGTGAAGCAAAGCAGCCCCTTAGGAAAAGCATAGCAGCAGCCCGACTAAAGCCAACAGTAGCAGCCCCATAAGAGGAGAAAACAAAAGGAAATAAGAGCAGTCCTCTAGTAAAAACATCAATCCTTACAGCAGCCCCTAACATAAGGAAACAGCCCCCAATTAACAAGCATAAGAAACAGCCCCCAAATACCTAATTATCTAATGTAACAGCAATAAGGCAGCCCTCAAATTAGACAACACTCAAGGAGCAGCCCCAAAATCAACAAGGAGCAGCCCCAAAATGAAGAGCAAAAGAGGCAGCCCCAACCCGATAAACAGCAGCCCCAAAACGGAAGATCACATGTATGGCAGCTGAAATAGGAAGCTCATAATAAAAATAAATAAAAATGCAAATCTTTTTCCCAAACCACATATATGGAAGCTCATGAATGGCAGCAGAAGTAAGAAACCCCAATTTATGTGCAAGCAGCCCCCAATTAGTGAATTATATAAACAGCAGCCTAAAATCAGAGTATGAACATCAACCCCCAACTTAACAAGGATAAATAGTAGCCCTTAGCAAAGCATAGCAGCAGGGGTAAAATAAAACCCCACAAATTAACTAAATCCATATATTCAACAGCACAGGTATGGTAGCAAGAAGAGAACCAAACCCCCAAATTTACAAGTCCAACAAAGCTCACGCATAGCAGCAGATATACGACAGCAGGAAGGAAATCAAACCCCCAAATTTACAAAACAAACAGAGCTCACGCATAGCAGCAGATGTAAGGCAGCAGGGGGGAAGGAAAACCCCAAATAAAATTGCAATATAATAATGAGGAACAGCTGTAATCAAACTGGGGTAAGAATGAAGCAAAAGAAGGAGAAGAGGAAGAAGAGGAAGTTTTCTTGCCTGATTCGGGAGCCGACGCCGCTCGCCGAAGTGAAAACTAAGGCCGGAAGACCCCACAACCGCTGCCGGACCCAACGGGAACTCTCCCCATCCCCGCCCCGGCGATGAAATCAAGCCCCGACACCCTCTAAATCCCCTCCGACGGCCTACGCCTCCGACGTCGGCGACTCCGAGAAACCCTCGCTCTCCCACTTTCCCAGACAGCCCGAGGCTTGCACAGGAAGAAAAGAAAATAAATGAAATAACGCCCTCCTGCCCCTCATATCAAGCCTGCATATGTATATATATATATATGTACCTTTATTAAACAAAGCCATGCGCCAATATCTGCATATTAGTATGTATATACATATATAAGCTCTTTTTTTTCCTTTTATATAACCTGTACGCCATAAATAATGTATATTTATATATCTTTATAGTTTTATATAAGTAAGATTTATATATATTTATATATAGATTTATGTATCCCTATACACATGTGTATATATATATAACGGTATAAAAGTAGCGCCCAACACAACCCTTCCCCTATAAAACTTCAAGCATGCCTACCCAAGGGAATACATTTATAATAGCATGTTTATATATAAGAATTTTCATACATGTTTATAATTGCATATGTATACATATACGTATTTATATACACATTTACATTTATTTATCCGCATTTACGCCCCCGTCTAAAAATAACTCGCCGGACGACGATGACGTTTCCAAAATGGTAACGCCCCCTAACATTTACACTACGCAACGATAATTTCATAATTAAGACATTACCGTCTTGAATTCCCCGCTTAAAAGACTAAGAAAACCTGGGGCGTTACATAATCCGTGGGGACGCTGAAGGGATTTTCCTCTCTGACCTAGATCTCGTGTGACGAGACCTAGGGTTCTCCAGTGCTCGTGTGGACTACTGTAGAGGGGCCGATACATTTTGGCTCTTGGAACTCAGATTTTGTTCACCGGATTTCTTCGTGGAGCATCTTGGTTAAGCTTAGACTTAACCCCCTTCAGGTATAAATTTATTTATTGCATTTTGATGCTTTTATCCATTTCGTGAATCATGAAATCGCAAGTTTCTTAACTCTTTGGGTTGTTCTAGTTTATTATTCCGCTACGCATATGTGATATGTTGTATTATCATTTTTGAAATGGTATTAGAAAACCCAAAAAATGGGCCTTCAACTTCTGGACAGCAGGAGAGGGGCTATGCTCGTAAGGCTGAAGGGAAGAAGAAGGGAGAAAAACCTAAGTGTTTCAGGTGCGGAGATCTTGGTCACATCAGGAAGGATTGCCAGGTGAATCTTCAGACAGGGGATGCTGCTGCAAGGAAGGAGGAAGCTGAGGCCAGGCAAAATGATGGAGGATGGGGAGGAGCCTTCTTGGCTTATGTTGGAGCTGCGGCTCCTATCAACTCTCAGGAGTACTGGATCGTGGACTCAGGGTGTGGTCATCACCTCACCGGGGACGAGTCGAAGCTTTCTTCATCGCAGCCTTATTCAGGTAATGATGCCATCATAACTCCTGATAATACTGTGCATACTGTCGAGAAGGTGGAGGTTGTTTCCTTGGGTAGTGATTGAGGGTTACTAACTTTGAAGAGTGTCTATCATGTGCCTGGAATGAGGAAAAACCTCTTCTCCATGACCAACGCTGTAGACGGTGGGTATCACGTTCTGTTCGGTCCAACAGAAGTGAAGTTTCTACGAAATGTCGAGGCGGTAAAGGCTGATGTCGTTCATGTCGGGAGAAGGGCAAAATACTTGTTCGTTTTATCGACAAGTTCTTATGTTGACAAGATGAGGACAAATGATAGCATCGTTATTTGGCACAAGAGGTTGGGGTATGTAGGGATGGATAAGCTGAAAGCTATGGCGATAAAAGGTATGGTCAAGGGCCTGCCTAGTCTATCTTCCTACGGTGACGGTCATGTCTGTTCGGGATGTCAGTTTGGCAAGTCTCATCGACTGTCGTTTGATTAATCACAAACAAGGAGTAGTGTGTCGTTGGAGTGTATCCACGGTGACTTGATGGGACCGACTGCTATCCCAAGCCTCGGAGGCAGCATGTATATGCTGGTGCTGATCGATGACTACACCAGATATGTCTGCGTTTATTTCCTGAAGGAGAAGGCGGAGGCGTTTGCCAAGTTTGTGGAGTTCAAGGAGCTAGTGGAGGGTCGGCTAGGCCTGCGGATAAAGAAGCTGAGAACTGATAATGGGGGGAGTTCACCTCTGGTGAGTTCTCTAGTTTTTGCAGGAAGGTAGGCATCCGGAGGGAGCTTACTTGTGCGCATACTCCACAACAAAATGGAGTTGCAGAGCGAAAGATCCGTCATCTGACGGAGACCTGCAAGTGTTGGCTGCATGCCAAGAGTATCCCAAGGACCTTCTGGGCGGAGGGAATGTCTTGTGTCGCCTACGTCATCAACAGGATGCCTCTTAGTCCCATCAACATGTTGAATCCACATGAGATGATGTTCAAGGAAAAGCCATGTTTGGCATACCTTTGGGTGTTTGGTTCCACCTACTATATGCACATTCCAGATGGTCTTCGAACGAAGCTAGATGCAAAAGCAAGGAAGCTAGTCTTCGTGGGATATGATGATCAGAAGAAGGGCTGGAAGTGCATGGACCCGGAGACGCGGAGATTTGTTGTATCTCTCGACGTCGTGTTTGACGAGGTGACGTCTTACAAGGGGATTTCTGGTGTTGAGTTACCAGAAAGTAGGGTGGAGGAGCCGGAGAGAGCTGTGGAAAATCTTCAGGTGGAGCTGCCTTTGTCACCAGGTGGTCCATCCATTTCTAGTTCTGAGACGGAGGCTTCTGGATCAGGAAGTAGGGGGAGCGATGCTCTTAGTACGACTAGAAGGGGAGCTAGGGAAGAAGCAGCTGAAGATAATGCGAGTCAGGGGAAGGCGCTGAGGAGATCGAAGCGAATGATCATTGCCCCTGATCGCTATATAGGAGGAAACATGGTGAGCTTTGTCTCATATTTCTTCGCTGGTCCCCTGGATGAGCGGGAACTAGTGAGCTTTGAAAAGTCCAAAGGCGTAAAACAGTGGGATTCGGCTATGGAAGAAGAGATGACAGCTCTTGAGAAGAATGAGACTTGGTCTCTAGTGCCCAGGCCCAAGGGTATCACCCCTGTGATATGCAAATGGGTCTATAAGCTTAAGAAGAAGGCAGACGGCAGTATCGAGCGATACCAAGCTCGCCTTGTGGCTCGTGGATTCTCGCAGCAATACGGTGAAGATTATGAAGAGACATTTAGTCCGGTGGCAAATATGACTTCAGTTCGGTTCGTTATTTCCTTGACAGCATTCTATGGGTGGGATATTTGGCAAATCAACGTAAAGAATGCCTTCTTGTATGGCGAGATTGACAAGGATATCTTCATGGTCCAGCCGCCAGGTTTCGTATCTGAAGATTTTCCAGACTATTTCTGTAAGCTGAAGAAGGCCCTGTATGGGTTGAAGCAAGCGCCGAGGGCGTGGTACAGGAAGATCACAGAATATCTCCTATTCTATGGATTCGGTGCTTCAGACTCTGACTCAAGCTTGTTTGTCAAGAAGAACGAGGAGCTTCAAGTCATCGTGCTGCTTTATGTCGACGAAATGATCGTGACGGGGAATTCGAAGAAGGAAGTAGAAAAGCATCGGGCTGAGCTATCTATCAGGTTTGAGATGAAGGACTTGGGTGAACTTCACCATTTCCTTGGACTCGAAGTGCAGAGGAAGGAATGTGGAGTACTTGTGTCCCAGGCTGGATATGCGGAGAGAATCGTGGAGCGATTCAGCATGAAGGAAGGGAAATGCATTTCTACACCTCTGGAGAAGGGCATGAAACTTCAGAAGGAGGAGGGGAGGATTCTGGAAGATCCAATTGTGTTCCGAGCTCTGGTTGGGAGCTTGTTTCCCAGGCCAAATATTGCATATGCAGTTGGCAGGGTGAGTCGTTATATGGCGGAACCACGGATGCCTCATCTTCTAGCGCCCAAGAATATTTTGAAGTATGTCAAGGCGACTTCAGATATGGGTCTCCTATATAGGAGGGATGCGGGCTTCGAGGTGCATGGGTACATGGATGCTGATTACGGGGGAGATTTGGATGATCAGAAGTCGACGTTGGGATTCGTCTTCATGGCTGGCCCTACGGCTATATCATGGTGCAGCAAGAAGCAAGATTCCGTGTCTATCTCTACCACGGAAGAAGAATACAAGGCTTCGGCCTTGGCAGCTCAAGAATCCATCTGGCTTAGGAGGTTGGTGGGAGATGTCCATAAGGAGGTTCGAGGTCCAACTCTACTACACAGCGACAATGAGAGTGCACTCAAACTGGTTACCAATCCAGTTTGTCACGCGAGGACCAAACATATCGAGGTCGAGCATCATTTCATTCGTGAGAAGGTGCGGGAGGGGTCTTTTTTGGTTGAGCATGTTCGGAGTTAGGACAACGTTGCTGACATATTCACAAAGGCGCTGGCGAAGGGGCCGTTCACTCGGCTGAGGAGTTTACTTGGGCTATTTTCAACTTCCCACTTCAAGGGGGAGTGTTGAAAATGTTGAAGTGGAAGTTGGCGGTCTGGGAGGTGTTCGTGCGGTCTGGTTTAATCGCGCGATCTCGTGGTATCCTATGCAGTCTGACTTATTCGTTCTAGCTGTAGTCTATTCGGCCTGACTGCCATTTTCTGTCCAAGGCTGCTGAGGTGAGGCCGCGCGGTCTGGTTTGTGTGACCGCGTGGCGAGTTGTTGTTCTTACTGTGCGGGTTAAGCTGTTGACCGCACAGGGTTGTTATTCTGGTATCGGGCAGTCCGGTCTGGTGACTTTCTGGGTTCTAGGTGGTGCGCGCAAACAAAAGCTTTCTTAGTCGCGCGGTCTCCTTTTGCGTTCGCATAAGCCGGTCTCTTGGCGATCTGCTGATGTATGCGGACACTGGTGTTGGTCGGCTTGGCGGGTTGTTGCCTTAGTCGACTTGGCTGTGTTCGCGGTCTCTGGAAGAGGTCTCGTATAGGCGAACACTGGTGGTGAGCATCATGACCTTGCAGGCTGTCATGATCGCACGGCTTCTTGGAGGAGTGACGATCTCCTGGTCGTTTGAAGTCGGCGAGCTCACAAAGCGCAGAGCGATCTTCTGCTGATCGCGCGGGTTGACCGGTCTTGGTCGTGAGATCAGGGCGGTGACTTTATCTCATAGGGTGGTAACTTGATCAGGTCGCACGCCTATAAAGTGTAAGCTGAGCTCGCGCCTAGTTCTTGCGGTCTCATTTTTGTGATCGGCCGGTTTGCTGATTGAACTTTATTTGTGCAGCTTCTGCGGATAGTGTGGACAGCAGCGGTCACCTCTTCTTCTAAAGTGTCCGGGAGGTCTTGCGGCTTGTAGTGTGGGTTGCTGGAGTTCGGGAGAATCAGTGGAGTTTGGGAGGTCGCGGAGTTTCAGTGGTGTTGATCAAGTCGTTGGTAGTCTGTTCGCGCGGTCTCATTTTCTAGTCGCGCGAACACCCTGACCGCGCGGTCTGCCGGCTTCTGTGATCTGACCGCTAGTTATCTTTCTTCAGCTTGTATCTTTCCTTTTGGTTTTGTGTACTGGCGAAATCATGTCTCGCCATGTATACCTCGCTCTGTAATGAAGATTTCTGCTATTATCAATAAAGATTACTTTGCTTCATGTGCTTCTTGTTGTTGGCTGTAACTTTGAGTTGTACGATTCCTGCTCACTTCTAGATCTATAGAAAATTTCACAGCTCCGTGCTGACGCTCAGAGATCATCTTCGCTAGCTGGCCCACTTGGTTCTCTAAATTTTTGATCGATCCGGCGAGGTTCCGGATGTTCGATTCATTTGTAGCAACATATTTTGCAAAGACCTCTTCAAGCGAAGAGGGCTTGTGATGTTGCGGTGGAAAATCGGAGGATTAAAATTTTGAGAAATCAAATTTAGAGGCGGAGTTAAGTTAAGAAGTTGAGTAGGGGGGGGGGGGGTTGATTTAGATTCATAGGACGTTGAGCATTTCCTTGGTTGCTCCACGAGTATTTCGGATGATTCCTATAACCCGCATTGTATGTGTTGTTATACGGAGCGGAGTTAGGGTTATAGGAAGGCCGATGCGGATTTCCCATGTAGTCAACCTGCTCTTCAATTAAAACGTTATTAGCCCAAGGAGGAGTGGCGGAGGAAGCAGACATCTCCGCCACTTGCTTTGTTAAGCGCTCAACTTGTAAGGCCAAATTTGTGTTTGCGTCTATTTCAAAAATTCTGGCTGGCTTGTTAGGTCGCGCTCGGGGCATGTTCCATTGGTATGCATTCGTGGCCATCTCTTCGAAAAGCTCTTGAGCGGCATGCGTGGTTTTGTTATTTAACGTCCCCCCGGCGGCCGCATCAGTCATTTGCCTCGTTTTGAAAATTAAGCCATTATAAAATATTTGAGTGGCAAGTGCGTGGTGAGGGCATCGACGCAAAAGCTCCTTGAAGTGCTCCCATGTGTCATAGAGAGTCTCCGAGTCGATTTGCATGAATAATGCAATATCCATGCGCAATTTACTGGTCTTTGAAGGCGGGAAATATTTATTTAGAAATTTTTCCGCCATTTCGTCCCATGTAGTGATGGATCCCCTAGGTAGGGAGCCCAGCCACTACTTGGCCTTAGACCACAAAGAAAAAGGAAAAAGATGCAATCGAATGGCGTCATCGGTGACGCCATTTATGTTAAGAGTATCGCAAATTTCAAGAAAGTAAGAAATATGCGAATTTGGATCTTCGTCCGGTTGACCATCGAAGGTCACTGATTGTTGCACCATTTGTATGATGGTGGACTTGATCTCAAAATTATTGTTCGCCACTGTGGGGCGAACAATACTCGACTGTGTGCCTTCCAAATTCGGTCGCGCATAATAGGACATGGTCCGTTGCGCGTCCTCATTAGGATTTGGCGCGTTAGGATTAGGAGGATTAAGATCAGGATCCATATTCGCTGTGTTAGTGTCCCTGATCAACTCTTCGAATTCTACTTGATTTTCCTGATCACGAGAACGGCGGCGCCTAAAAAGGGTTCGCTCGATCTCTGGATCAAAGGAATATTCGAAGCACTACCTCGGGTCATACACTAAACAGAAAAGAAGGGGAGAGAGAAAAAAAAAACTAAAATAGAAAAGAGATTAAACTAAAGAGAAAAAGAAAAGAAAGGAAGATGACACCATTTTTTTTTCTTTTTTTTTGAAATTTAGTAAAAGCAAAATAAAATAAAAAGAAGCATGATAAAATTAATAGCTATACTCTTTTCAAAATATCTACGCAAGAGTCCCCGGCAACGGTGCCAAGAACTTGATATAGAAATTTAGTGTTTGTTAAATTGAGCTAAGGTAAAGTTTTTTTTTCCAAAACTATATCTGATAAAGGTAAGTGTACCTTATCGTCTATAGTATAGGATATTCAGAAATACCAAGGTCGTATTCCACGGGGCGCGTTGATTACTTCTACTTCGAGGAAAATCACCATTATCTTATCTAACGTTTTTTTGAGGTTTGTTTTACTTTAGCTAAAAAGAGAAAATTTGCAAACTAAATGAAGGATTTAAACGATAGCAAAAGGCTTAATGCTCAATAATTGTGGAAGGGAAAAAGGAAAGACAAAATAAAATTGCATGAAATAGAAATTACTAAGGAGAAAGAGAACATGAAAGAGAGCAAAATTAATTTTATTGAAAACCAGAACAATTACAAGCTTTAAAAGAGATTACAAGGCTAGGAAGAAAAAGATTACAAGCTTAAACTAACTATTGCATTGAAAGAAAAAGTAGTACATTGCATGACATGAAAAAGAGGCGAACATGAAATTGAAGAACATGAAAAAGCATTGAAAAACCCACTAACAGCTCTAGCAGTGTAATATCCCCCAAACAACTAGACCCCTAGAGTAGGAAGCTTGATGAGACCACTTGGCCTTAGCCAAGAAGAAGAAAACCACCCTGGTCTGCAAATAGCAATTTCCAGTTACCAAGCTTAGGGTTGAACTTTATGGCCTCACCTTGACCATTTGACCCCACCATAGCATACCTAACCATTTAGTGGTTCCCTTAAAGCACCAAGGACCCATTGGGGTCAACCAAAGAGGCCAAATTAACCAAAGTCAACCCTAACCCCAAATTGGTCAAAGTATCCGATTTAGGGTCAATTGACCTCCACCTTGCCAAATTGACCCTACCTAGACCTTCCTAACCCTTAAGGGAGGCCAATGGGTGACTAGCCACCCATTGGGGTCAACCTAAATGGTCAAATTGACCAAAGTCAACATTAAGCTATATTTAGGTCAAAATGACCTATTTTGACCTAATCAAGCCCAATTCACTTGGGCTAGACCCAATTAAGGTGGTCCACCACCCAATGGGATTAAGTGCTACTGATTAGGCCATTCAATTTCAGGAAATTCGGTCAGGAGAGAGAATGCCCTAATTTGAAAGAGAGAGAAAGAGGGGGGATTAATGGGGAGGAAGAAGAAACCTTCAATCTCCCCCATTAATGGTCACATTCATCTCCTCTAGGGGAGAGGAGGAGTTTCCAGCCTTCTCCCGGCTGGATTGAGCCCCTATTCATCTCCCCCAAGCCAAAACCGAAATCCGTTTAATGACCATTAATGGCCCTGGCCGAATTTCCCCTCCTCAAATTCCCCCTAGTAAGCCCTCCTCACTCCAATATGACCACTCCATTAGCTTTAGAAGGTGGAAGGGAGTCGGAATAGTGCTTTGGATTGCAACATTTGGTGGAGAATCAAGGGATCGGGCAATCTCGCCGGAGAAGTGAAAAACCATGGCCGACCACCACCGCCATCGTCGTCGTGCTCAAATAAAGGTCTGATTCTTCTCCTCTCTCGCATTGGATAGATCTCCCTCTGTTGGCTGCAAGATTTGGGGCCAAATGGCCCTAGATCGGGTAGGCTAAAACTCCAGATTTGGAGCTTTTTCTTCCGGCTAAAAATCCTTGTTCCGGCCACCTCCGGCCGGCCAACCACCGCCAATCGCCGACCACCACCTCAACGAAGGTGGTGGTGGCATTGGCCGGCCGGGGAGACTCTCAGGTGGCTGGGAAAACAGGACTAAAGTTCACCCAGGCGCAGCTCATCTGGACCGTCGATTCAAGGAAGAAGACGATGGGATGCCGTTGAAATGGCTGTACAGAATATTTTATTTATGATTATTATTTGTTTTATATTCATATTACTGGCAGCAGTTTGAAATAATTATAGAAAATACCTAGGCCCTTCAAATGAAAAAGTTGTCAACACCAAAGTTGTAGCCCTCGATGTCTAGTTTATTACAAAATTTAGTTCACTCGGTTTGGAGCCCTGGTTAGGTCACATCACTCGTTTTGGTGGGGTCTGTCCATTGGGCTGACCAGAGATTGATTTGGATGCCCACATCAATCCAGAACTCCAAATGACTTGAAATTTGGGGTGTAGGCTATTCTTATATATATATAGGACATATCCAAAAATCAGAATTTTCGGAGAATAGTTTTCTATAGTTTTTGGAAAAATTTAATAATCCATGTGTGATTTAATTAGGTGTCCTAAACACCTCAAAATCCTCCCAAATTTGGATGTGTGGTCTTAGAGAGCAAGTTAGGGCTCTGGTAAAATTTTCACCTCATTTGTAGGTGTTTTGGTTAGGGATTGATTCAACCATAGATTGACCCTTATAGGGTTACATTAGGTAAGAAAGCCCCTTTTTGGATTTGAGTGGCCAAATCACCTCAACATAGGCTGAATTTTGGTCCACTGACTTTTTAGGGCATGACACACGCTCCAATGGAGTTTGGGGTGGTTTGGTGTAGGGTAGCCCTAGAACCCTAGGGTAGGTCCCTTAGTGGAGATTTTTAGGGTTGTGAAGGACATGTGGGTATTTGTCCTTGGAGAGGAGTGTATTAGACTCCTCTGGGTTCTATGAGTGTTATAACACCCTCACAAGAAGTTTGGGTGGACATGGGGAAGTATGGACCCAAATCCTAGGGTAAACCCTAAGGGGTGCATTTAGAGGCCAATGAAGGAAGAGGGATCAAACCTTTATGGATTGACTTAAAATTTTGGGGAGTTGGTCATGGTGTGAAGAGAAGACTCCCCTGTGAAATTGAAGAGGATTGGGGTTGTAAACCTTATTGAATAAATCCTTGGGTAGATTTGTAAATATTTAGATTTTTGGGATTTAGGAAGGATTAAATATTTAGGTTTTTGGGATTGCACTTTTTGTAACGATTCAGGCCCTCCAACACGGGAACCAGCTGGACCGCCAGCACCCTCCCAGCCCAGGCCCGCCAACACGGGACCCAGCTGGCACCAGAAGGGTTCAGCCTAACCAGATGGTCTGCAGACCACGCACCCCAACCCCTCTCTTCCCACCACAGGGCACATCGGGTTGTTGGAGACCGCAGTCCCCCTTTGATGAGAATTGAGCCAGTTAAGCGGCAACGCGTGGACTTCCCAGGAGGTCACCCATCCCAGAATTGCTCCAGCCCGAGCACGCTTAACTATGGAGTACTTTCACTTCTCATCACCAACTGAGCTGCAGCTCAGTTGGTGATGAGAAGTGAAAGTACTCCATAGTAAAGCGTGCTTCGGCTGGAGCAATTCTGGGATGGGTGAACTCCTGGGAAGTCCACGCACTGCCTCTTAACTCGCTCAATTCTCATCAAAGGGGGACTGCGGTCTCCAACAACCCACTGTGCCCTGTGGTGGGACAGAGAGGGGTTGGGGTGCATGGTCTGCAGACCATCTGGTTAGGCTGAACTCTTCCGGTGCCAGCTGGGTCCCGTGTTGGCGGGCCTGGGCTGGGAGGGTGCTGGCGTTCCAGGTGGGTCCCATGTTGGAGGGCCTGGATCATTACAAGCACCACCTCCCCCTCTACAAAATTCTGAACTCTGGACTCAAGGAGAGCCCTGGAATTTATAGGCAAAATTTTCAAGTTACACGCCCCTTGGTCACGGGCGTGACCTAGGGCGTGCAAACACTGTTAACATCGGATCCGGCAGTGGCGTGGGCTTTGCGTGACGGTGCGGCAGAATTCAGATATTACACGCCCATGTAACTGGGGTCACGGGCATGTACTTGGACGACTTCATTTAATGCGGCGTGGACCTTGCTTGTGGCGCGGCGGCGTGCAGAGATCACGCGGGAAAGTCACGGCCGTGACATTTGGGTCACGGGCGTGAATCATGTTGACTTATCGACAGCTTCTCCACGTATCGACGGCCGCCCGCTGGGAAGATTCTAAAATTACATGCCCCTTGGTCATGGGCGTGACATTGGGTCGGCTTTATTAATTACAGCATGGGCTGGCTTGAGGCGCGGCGGTGGATTTGTCGAACACCTGGGCAAAGAGCGTTCGTCGAACGTAGCTCGGGTTTCGTTGAAGGCAGAGAGATTTCATCGAACGCAGCTCGGGTTTCGTTGAACGCCTGGGCAGAGAGCGTTCGTCGAACGAAGCTCGGTTTTCATCGAACGCTTGGGCAGAGAGCGTTCGTCGAACGCAGCTCGAGTTTCGTCGAACGTAGCTCGGTTTTCGTCGAACACAAATTTTTAGGTCACACGCCCTTGGTCACGGGCGTGACTTGTGATTTTCTCCAATTGTTCCCAAAATTCTGCAAAAATTGAAATTAAGCTAAGTTAGAAACAAAATTACAAAATAATTACTTATGACCTAAAATTGACATGTAAAAGAAACATACATATTAAATATTTACAAAATTTTCTATTAAAAAGATATATAAATTCTACTTATCACGCCCTAGTCGCACGCCTCGAACATAGTCTTGGTCGTGCGCGCACCTGCAAGCGTTCCCGGACATGTGCACGCGCGACCTGGCCTAACCATGCGCACTCTCGCGCGTGGCCCTGCACTGACACGCGTGAGGCCATGCCCGGGCTTGCGCGCGGCCCTGCCCGGGCTCGCGTGCGGCCCTGCCCGGGCTCGCGTGCGGCCCTGCCCGGGCTCGCGTGCGGCCCTGCCCACGATCGTGTGCGGCCGTGCCCTTGCAGGTGCGATCTCACGCATGGCCCCTCCTGGCCGCTAACACGTGTGCGGACCCTCCTGGTCGTGTGCACCCGCGCGCGGCCCCGCATGGACGCGCACACCCGTGCGCGCCTGCGCGCATCCTCGTCTGGCCGCGCGTGCTCGCGTGTGGCCCCGTCTGACCATGTGCACCCATCGGGGGCGGCCTCCTTCTCGCCCAGGTCGGGAGGCCCCAAGGCCGCCCATCCTCGGCCGCCGCCCCTGTCGAGGGCGACCTCCGTCTCGCCCAAGTCGGGCGTCCATTTGTCCGCCCGGTCCAGGCGTCCGCCCACGCTGAGGGCGACCTCTCGCCTCTCTTCGCTGGGCGGTCCCCCCCCCCCCCCCCCACCCACACCCCCTCCCCTCCAACCCCACTGGCGGGCGTTTTCCTCATCGCCGGCCAGGCCCTCAACCACCGCTGTCCGATCCTCCGCGCGATCTCTCCACCGTATAATTAGCCAGGAATCACTGTAACCACTCCTGAGGCCTATAAATAGACCCCATGCTCCTCTTCTTTTCTCCATTCTATTATATTCCCTCCTCCCTCCTTTCCTCCTAAGTGCAAAGGATCTCTCACACTTCCTTCAAGTTTTCCTCTGTGCAGGATCGTGCAGCGGATGTCACCACCAAGGAGATGCTACATTCGGGGTCCCGCCAAGTGGACGGTTGTCACAACCCGCATTTTCTCTGAATTTAGGAAAATCAGAGTAAGAGAAAATATGCGTCATGATGCCACGTCATGCAAGAGACAACTGCAGACGCTCAGCCGGAACCTATTACTTATTTAATCAAAACATGTTTACATGATTGATCATCATTTGAAATCATTTATTAGAGTTTGGGGTAAGAACAATGTCTCTCAGTTCGTGGATCAACTAGTCCACCGAGAAAATATATGTAATTGCAGCGGAAAGTACTTGATTTAGTTTACTTAAGGTCCTAAATGCACGTGATGACAGGACATAAAGTAAATGATATGCACATATCTAGGCGTAGTATAAGTATAGAAAATATCTTTTAGGCGACTTTAAAGATAAGGATTTCAGTTAAAAGGTATGCAATGAGGATGAAAGAAAAGACATTTTAAAACTATAATGCACCTAGACATAAATCATTCCCAGAGAGCAAGATACACAAGATCTAAAAAGTAGTAGCAATTAACTAGCAAGTGATGCGTGTACGGCAAGTGCACCAGTCGCTGTCAAGTAATAAATATGGGAATAGTTTCCCCGAATATCGATCTCTTGAGGAATGCAGGTTATGGTGAACGAATTGCGTCGTGTGACAATTGTTACACGAGCAAACACAAACACAAAAAGGGCTTTGATTTGGGTTTCCTAATTCTAACAACAATAAAGTAAAAGTGCGGGTCGCAATCACCGCTTCGCAAGGCGAGATGGAGTGCGTCGGCCGCTATGCCGAGCTTCGTGAGGTGGGTGGACGGTGCGCATGCAAATGGAATGTTCTTAAATGCGGAGAATGAAGGTCGAAATCACCTCTTCACTAGTCACCATTAGCTCTTGCTAACGCGTATCGAAAACTACACGAGTGAGTGAGTGAGTGAGTGGGTGAAAGCGAAGCGCATCACAAGCAAACATTGCAGTTGAGCAACAATGAAATAACACTTTCATTCAAAGCAAATATAACAATATTCATCTTCAAATAGTTCACAAAGTAACAACAAGGTAAAGGAGAGAGTAAACCAATAGACGAAGACTAGCTGTCGTTCTCGGCCGGAATAGTAGGTTGTCAATCTACTTCCGGGCTTGGGCGGTCTGTGCTTCCGGAGACAAGAGACTATCACGATCTCTGACCTTCTTCCGTCGTCTTCTACGTTCAGGTTTCCACTTCTTCCCACCGAACGGAAATGCGGAATCTTGGTTTGCTTGCTTGCGAATGGCGGAGATGGCCTCCGGACCTTTGGATATTGCTTCGGATCACCGGAGAGGACTTCTCCCACGAAGGAGATGAGTGGAGGTGGATGGAGATGAAAAATGGCGATGGATGGACTTGAATTCACGCTCCCGACGGAGCTCCTACCTAATTTTGCAAAACAGGGCATTAAATAGGCGCTGGCAAAAATAGTGTGCACGATCATTGGCGCACGACCAGTGATCGTGCGCGTTGGCGTTCTGCGGTCGTGCGCACTGGCTGGGCGGAGTCTACAAAGCAAAGATTTATAAAATAAAATGTTCGCACGACCATTGGCACACGACCAGTGGTCGTGCGCACTATCGTAATTGGTCGTGTGCGCTGGTCAAGACAGAACTCAGATTTGCGGGGTTAAGTGCGCACGATCAGTGGTGCGCGACCAGTGGTCGTGCGCAATAGAACCAGTGATCGTGCACAGTGTTCCTGTACAGATTCATACCGGGAACACCTGCACGACTCCTTTTTCCAGCATAAACACCAATCATACCACTGAAAGTGGCACTTAACAATGCATGAAAGCTAATAAAGAAGATAAACATGAAAATACACCAAGACGGGCCTAGAAGTGCACAAAGCATGGAATATCAAATATGAACAAAAACATGCCTAAAGTGTAGTGCATAGACTAGATAATCGGCCCAGATGAGTCCATAAATGTGTATATAATTGGGACTCATCACACCCCCAGACTTACCTATTTGCGTGTCCCGAGCAAACAAATCCGGCGGAGTATGAAAATGGTAGTTAGTGAAGAGAATTGAAAAATAGGAGTACGGTGCGAAGTGTCATACGCATGCAAATAGAAATTTAGTAAAAGGAGATTCTAACTATGCTAACTAATTTACAAAAGTGTTAAAGCGTAAATAAAGATTTATTGATACTCAGTTGGTGAATCATGAAGAACTTGTGCGGTCGTTGCCGGTGTGGAAGTACACAAGCCACTCAGGAGGGTGTTGCTAAAGACCGGAATTCAGGGATAACCCCGCTGAAATCCATCAACAACGAGAACCATAAGCTTGCCCGGTTACACTCTCTCCAAGGCTCTAGCAAACTCACAAGTTAAATCAAGAGGACTTTCAGGTTATAATGGGGCTTAGGTTACGGTATGATATTCAATGATAAACGAGATGGCTATGCAACCCAATTGAGTCAAAAGATAACGATGTACCAAAACAAGACCAAGAACGATGCTAGTGTGACACACCCTCAGGCATAGCTTGAAAACTGGGTGTGCACACAGCCTACTCCAACAAATACCAACTGAATTTTCTATTACGCTCAAAGGGATTTCTTTTCATTCCAATTCTTTTCAGATTTTACTTTTAACTGCATTTTTTTCTTTTTCTTTTATCCCCAGGTTGGTTCACAATAATGAGTTCAGCAAATAATACAGATTTTCCTTTCACATCACAATGGTTCCATACATCACACCAAATTAAGAAATATGATTTCAGTTAACTCGCTATTTGGTTGCGAAAATAGGATAGGCTTCAGGTTTTGGTGATTCAACGAGGGGCTGAAATAAAGAAGGGGTTGGCACAAATTTGGCTCGCAATGGTAAACGAATGGGTCAAGGAAAACAAGGCTCAAACTAGCCAAAAAAATTGCCTACATCACGTTTAACAATATGAGTTGCTCTCTCCCATGCTTCAAGAGTCGGTTGGGGCAAGTTCTTAGCCCACGAGAAAGGTAAACCATCCTTCCGACTCGAGCAACACACAACTAGCGCTTGCCTACACACAACATCGTTCAACCGCCAATTTCATTCACATTCACCAATTGAGTATAATAAATCTAAACTACGCAAAAACACTAATCGTAAATTAAATGCATATAAATAATCTAATTTTACTCAAATTCCTACTGGAGCATGCGGATGCGACTAGAGCACTACACGAGTCAACATCGCACTCTGAATCGCAATTCCTAAACTAACATTCTATTTCACAAACCAAACCAAGATGGCGTGTTCGAAAACACAAAAATAGGCGAGTGCTCGCTCATGTGGGTGAAACGGTGTATGATGCATGCGAACAAGATTACTACATAGGTAAAATAAAAATAACTTCTAGCATATAGTGCAGCTCGTGCGCATAGTGGGCAACAACCGGCTCTCCCCCAGACTTAAGCTAAACATTCTATCACAGAAAATAGGAGCTAGAGGAAGAAAAGTTACCCAATGCACATAATTGAGCATACCAGAAGATCGGCGTTAGAAATGATGAAAAATCTGCAGCATCCGCCACCCAAGAAAAATGCTAAATACCTGCATGCAGGAAGACTACAAGCAAATAAAATACAAAAAAACTGAACTAAAAGCATGTTAGAGAAATAAAGATCACAAATATTTGGGTTGTCTCCCAGCAGCGCTTTTGTTTATTGTCCTTAAGCTGGACCAAATACCTGTATTATCATAGTTCATAAAGTGCAGAAATTTTAAAGAAGAGTTCACACAAAAAGTTCACAGAACAAAAAAAAATCAGCTATAAGCACTTTATTAGTGCACATCTCCAGTGGCTCGTAGGCTCGAGGTGAAAGCTTTAGGGCCAAAATTGGTATCACCCAATTTTCCCCTAGCCTCCGCCATCTTGCCACCGAGAACAGCGGAGCGTGCACCACGCAATAGTCTTTCTTGTTTATGCTTCTCCACTGTTGGAGAGCGCCAGCGTTGTAGTGGGTGGCATCACTTCCGTCGACGCAGTGGCGACTGGATCAGCCCAAGAGATAGAACGTTTAAGAGGTTTATATCATAATTCATTGCAAGATAAAAATGGGACGTTGTCCCGAGTTAAGTTTGGCTCGACAGGTTCAGAAATGAGGTTCTCCTCCCTTTCAGAGTCATATTCTTTCCGAAAATCAACTTCTTCCTCTTCTACGCTTGACTGGTCCTCTTCCTTTTCTCCATCAAACGAGCCTTTTTCTTCCCTATTTTCTTCAATAGTAAACGATTCATCAATAATAAAGTGGGGAGAGTGAATTAATGTTTCAGTTGCAATCTTGGGGAAAGGAGGGGGTGTTACCTTACTAGGTAAGATAACACACCCCACAGAGAAATCCGAGGTGGCACCGCTCTCTTTCAAGAACGGTACTCCCAAGATGGTAATAAGTTAATTTTCACGGGGTTCCAATACTTGGAAATCGGCGACAACCACCGTCCCCTCGGTTATGACTTCAACATTTCTTACTTCTTCCTCCGCCTAAATGACAGTCCCGTTCGCAAGAACTAGGGACTTCCGGTCATCCATGTTCATTTCAAGTTGCATTTTAGCAACGTCCTGCAATGCAAGGACATTACGGGATGAACTGGAGTAACACAAGGCAGCAGTTTCAACATTATTTATGGAGCATGTGATTACCAACTCACTTGGGTTACTTACTTCTGCATCGGTGAGACTCTTCCCTTGATCGATTGGATTGTTTTCAGTGTTGTTGGGAAGGGTCCCTTGCAAACGCTCGGTCAGCACTTGAGCCAATTGGCCCAATTGCGTCTCCAAGTTTCGCATGGACGCGGTTTGGTTAACCATATTAGAGTTGGCAGCCCGCATAAATCTCTCCATCATTTCTTCTAAATTAACAGATTCATTAAAATTAAACTGCGAAAATTCACCTGACAGCTCGCTACCTGGGCATTCGTATGCGTGGTGACCACCACCTCCGCATCCTTCGCAAGTAATGATAGTAGCGGGCGCAGCTGTGGGAGGTAATGAATCCACCACTAAAAGTCCCCGAGCGCTTCTCGGTGCATTTCTCCCAGCAGTCCAAAAGGTGTTGTGAGAGGCGGTGTCATGCAGAATTCTCAGAGCTTCATCCGGCGTATGGTTTATCAGGGTCCCTCCAGCAGCTCGTCAATCATTGCCCAGTAGTTGGGCTCAATGGCGAAGTAGAATGTTTCCATGATATTCCATGGCTGGAGCTCGTGATTCGGGCATCTGCGAAGAAGGTCATTAAGACGCTCCCAAGCCTCGGCGAGATTTTCTTGATCTGCTTGACGGAAAGTGGCGATCTCCCGTCGGTGGCTCACAATTTTGTCTACCGGGTGGAATTTAATGAGAAACTTGGATGCGAGAGCATCCCATGTTGCAGCAGTCCCTGGGGGAATAGTGTGGAGCTAGACCTTGACTTTGTTGCGCAACGAGAATGGGAACAGTCTCAGCTTGACTGTATCATCTGGGATTCCTGCGTAACGGAAGGTCCCGCAAATATCAGTGAACTCCGCCAAGTGAAGATGTGTAACACCCCAAAGATCGTGGTTCAGCGAGGTAGGCGGAATGGTAGTGTTGCGCTCGGGATAAGCTCAAAATTCCAGATCAGGTCAATGCGCACGACCATTGTCCTCTTCGCGCACGACCAGTGATCGTGCGCCAATGATCGTGCGTAACCCGCAAAGAGTCGGAGTTCTGTCTCGGCTTATGCGCACGACCATTGTCCTCATCGCGCACGACCGGTGATCGTGCGCCAGCGACCGTGCGTTAATTCAGAAGAATATCGAGTTCTGTCTTGGACAGTGCGCACGACCATTTCCCTCTTCGCGCACGACCACTGACCGTGCGCCTGTGATCGTGCGCCCTCTTTATTCTGTTCCGCGATTTTGAGCGGAGAAGAAGATCGGACCGTCCAAATATTTTGGGATTTGATCCAACGGCTGGGTTTTGTTGCGGGAGACCCTTAAGGCTGATGAGAGGGGGTTAGACCTCATATTCTCTAAGCCATTCTCTCTCCAAACCCTAGAGAAAGAAGGAGGAGCCAAGGAAGAAGAAGGGAGATTCCGCCATTGACGGAGCTCCGGAGCTCCGTTTCGCGAACCGTTTCCAGATCTGGAGAGTGCAGCCCGGTGCGGTCATTTCCCTCCGTCTAGAATCTCGGATCCATGGCGAAAAAGAACGCTCCTAGGGTAACGATTTCTTCTCCCGTTGTTTGGACTTGTCTTTTGTCCTCTCCTTCGTTTCTCTATGCTTGCATGAAGGATCCCTTTCACCAAATGGGTGAAGTGTAGGATTCCCTCAAGTTCTCCGGAACTCCGGGTCGATTGTGTCCATCCCCGGCATATTGCATGTAGAAAATCCGGTAGTCGTGCGGATTTAGGCATTTTGTGTGAAGCCTATTCGTGGCCGTGAGCCCGAATCGGTGATGCTTGGATTGCGACGTTGCATTTAGGTTAAGCCTAGAATGCGTGCCGGAGAATGACTCCGTGAAATCATCTATAGTATTGCGGGTTTTAAGTGTAGGCGTCTTGCGAAGATCCTAACGAAAGCCCCATGCTTTGAGATTGGATGAAGGCAAACCTTCACCGCAAAATTGGTGCGGAGCGTATTATACCTCCCTTTTTTGAGTATTTGTGAAGCCTAGATCCTTGTGAAGGGATTAGGTGCGTAGCTTATATTTGTGTAGCACTTGAAGGTGCTAAACCCTTACGGGCCGAGGCGAAGCCGTACCCGCATCGTGCGACAGATCGCGACGATTAGAGCACGGGCAAAGCTAAACCGAACCCGTTTCCATGCAGATCGGTAAGAGGTCCCCACCTCATGTAGCCGTGTGATCATGGGAGAGGTCGTGGAAGGTGGTTTACCTAGACCGACCAAAAGCTCTTTTTCCCACATAAGGCGATGGCCCTTATGGTGGAGTGTTTGTGGAATTGATGTTGTTAGCCTCATGTGGTTGTCTAGGCGGTTGCGGGGAACCTTCGGGTGAACCCAACCAACATCATGTGCATACCTAGGTTCCCTCCTTTTTGATTCTCAACCTAGAAGATTGAATGTGCTTGAAACCTCACCTTGTGTAGTTGCACTTTCTTTATTATAGTACTTGTGCTAGTATGGCTTGCTTGCAGGGTAGAATCTCCGCCACCCCGGGAAAGGGGTGGGGTCGTTATAATTTGGTCAGCTGTGCTGACCGTTACCTTGTTTGCCACCGCTTGGTGGAATGTTCTTATGCAGGTGCAGGTGAGCCTAGCAGGAAATAGCGGGCGGTGGCCCCTTTTGCTGAGTTGGCCCTTGAAGGCCAGCCTCCTTTTTAGCTTTCTCATGTATTGCCGGCCTGCGTGCCGATGTATGTTTTGGAGATTTTAGTACATTTGCTAAATGTAAGGCCTTAAGGCCATAACTCTCTCTCTTGGTTACATTCCTATGATAGTGGACAATTCTAATGGAAATGTTAAATCTTTATGCTTCCGCTAGTGTTTAGTATACTCTGTTGTAGTTTCTTTCTGTTTATCACCTTTTAACTCCTAGCTAGTGTGGTTAGTATGGCGTGGGGTCCCGGCCGGACCTACTGTTATATTATTCGTACTGGCAGGGTGTTACAATTTGGTATCGTACTTAAGGCGTCGATCCGTAGTTTAGCGAATTCGGGACGAATTCCTTTTAAGGGGTGGTGTGCACGGGATGTGCATTCACCTAAAACGACAAAAACTAATAAGAATGTCCACTTAGGAATGGGAAAACATACTTGTTTGCGGAAACTGAGCGTTCCATGATTGTTGTTTGCTATGTTTTCAATCACTAAATTGTGTCTTACACGATTATAGGCGACTAGAAGTGGTGCGGGGCCGTCTCAACCCCGTAACACCGCTGAAAGTAGTGGGTCGGCTGAAGTGCCAGCGACCACTCCTCCTGCTGAGATGATCAGGTTAATCGCAGAAGCTGTCTTCGCGATGATCAATGCTCAACCGCAAAGGCTTGCACAGCCTGCTACGCCTAATACAGATGCGGCCCCGGTGATCGAACCTGCGGTGGAACCGAGGGTTGAGGCCCCTGTGCCAGTGGCTGCAGTGGAACCTGTGGCGGTGCAAAGGGTGGAGCGTCCGGTAGAGCGTGTAGTTGTTGCGCGAGCACGTGATCAACAGCTGCAACACTTTCTAAGCTTCCATCCTCCAACTTTCTCGGGGACCGGATCCCCAACGGAGGCGGAGGACTGGCTGTCAACTGTTAGGAAGATTCTAAGGGCGACAGCAACAGAAGAAGTTATGATGGTCACTTTAGCCACCTTCCTCCTTAACGGAGAGGCAGAGCGTTGGTGGGCTGAACAGAAAGTAAACAAGTTCGGAGGTAGGGAGATTACCGAGATCACGATAGCGGAGTTCTCAAAGTCTTTTCTTCAAAGGTATATTCCTTCTGCCCAACGCATTGCGTTGCAGAACCAGTTTCTGAAGTTAACTCAAGGCGACAGCTCAGTGGATGAGTACTTGCACGAGTTCACTAAACTGGGTCATTATGCGGGGCCTATGATGGAAGACGAAGAGACAAAGACGAACAAGTTCTATGAAGGTCTTCGGGACGAGTTGAGGCTGCTCCTTGCAGGCCCAATGACGTTAGGTTTCCAGGTGATGGTACAAACTACCAGATCCCTAGAGTTGGACATGAAGAGGGTACAAGCAAAAGCCGTGGCAAAGAAACCTGAGTTTCATGTGCCGGTCTCTCAGTCTAAGTCAGAATTCAGAAAGAACAAAAGGAAGTTCAAACCGGCGGAGCAAACCCGCTCAAATGTTTCGGGAGCAACGACGGTGCGGAGCCCTATCACGTGTTTCACCTGCGGGAAGGTGGGACACAAGGTCGCAGTGTGTCGAACTGGTCCCCCGAAGACAGAGTATCGAGCTTTGGACTATGCTCGAGCTGCGGAAAAGGGTAAAGCTGCGGAGTCTTCGGCTTCCCAGCACATTACTCCGACTCAGCCGAGAGTCTACTCGCTTGGCCAGCAAGAAGCCATACGACAAGCTGATGTTGTCACAGGTATGAAACAAAAAATTAGCTTTTTCGTAGCTATTTGTGATTATACCGTTGTGCAACTGTATGTTTCTTTTTGTGTGCAATTAGGCTTTGTCCTAATTCTCGACTATCCGGCGAGAGCTCTATTTGATACGGGTGCATCGCACTCTTTTCTGTCTGAGGACTTTGTGGTGCGAATCGGAGTGCCATCTACCTTCGTAGAGGATAGATTAGAAGTAGTGCTACCCAATGGATCTCGCATGTCTGCGGATAGGAAGAGCCGTGTGAAGGTGCGGATCGGAAATCAAGATTTCGATTTGGAAGCATCGTTGTTGCCGTTAGCTGAATTTGATGTGATCTTCGGCATGGACTGGCTCTCGAAGCAGCGTGCATGCATAGATTGCAATTCTAAGGAGATCACTCTGGGAAGGAACGCCGATGGTGAAAGACTCAACAACAGTCAATAGGAAAATCTTAATCAAAATTGACTGGAGGACTTTATGTCAAAGAAGAAACTTGATTTCCGAGAATACACTAGAAACGACTTTTCTGAGAGAATCGACCAGAACAATAAGGAAGACCACAAACAGAACTTCACTTGCAGAAAAGGGGGAGTAACAATCATTAAAGGGGAAGAAAAGCAAAACCCGAAAAAAAGATTAAAAGAGAAGGGAAACGACAAATAGATAACTCAACAGCTAGGCTACTGGTGCGAGACTATGAGTGACTTTATAATTTAACCAACCTTTAAATATAGATGCTGAACATGCCAACCGTATTTTCTTAACCATGGCCATATAACCAAATCAATTGAAGGCCAAATAACAAGAATAAGCTTGAGCTAAGAGCCGATTACACAAATTTGAATTAGCGAGACTTGCAACCCGAAGGCGGCCCACCAGTCATATAACAATAATTGAATGGAATATCGGAAATAGGATTTTTATACGGCAACCCCCAAATTTAAAATCTCAGAATGGAAATATATGTATACAACTAATTGGACTATATGTGTATAAAACAGCCCAAACAGAACATTATAACAAGGCAGCCCCCCATTTAGAGTTTAAAACAGCAGCCCCTACCTAAACAGATTTCTATAAGGCAGCCCCCAAAATAATGGACAAGGGTAAAAGCAGCCCCCAATAATAATAATACAGCAGCCCCCCCAAATAATGGACAAAGGTAAGAGCAGCCCCCACAAATGACAATAACAACAGCCCTTAGTTAGACAAGGAAGAAAAAATAGATATAGATGCAGCCCTCTAAAAAGAATCCCAACTGGTTTGCACACAGCAGCCCCAATTAGAGTATAGGCACAAGTATATGAGGCAGCCACCCACTTTAAAGACAGCAGCCCCTAAATCAACAAGGAAGAAAAACAAAAATAGATGCAACCCTCAAAAAAAGAATCCCAACTGGTTTGCACACAGCAGCCCCAATTAGAGTATAGGCACAAGTATATAAGGCAGCCCCCCACTTTAAAGACAGCAGCCCCTAAATCAACAAGGAAGAAAAACAAAAATAGATGCAGCCCTCAAAAAAAGAATCCCAACTGGTTTGCACACAGCAGCCACAATTAGAGTATATGCACAAGTATATAAGGCAGCCCCCACTTTAAAGACAACAGCCCCTAAATCAACAATCGGGTAACAGGGGATAGGAACTCCATTATCATAAGCTTCCCAAGGTAACCCAGGTAAAAGAAGTAGAAGAAAAGAAAAACTTCCATTATAAGCCCCCCAGCAAATCGGGTAGCAGGGATTTAGAAATTAGGTGGGGAGATCTGCCAACATAAGCCCCAATTAGAGTATAAGCACATGCATATAAGGCAGCCCCCAATTTAATGTATAAAACAACAGCCCCCTCTATTTAAATATAGCAGCAGCCTCCTCTTTTTAGAGTATAAAACAACAGCCCCCAATAGATGGTTTGTAAATCCAAACTAAAACAAAACATAGCAGCCCCCAAACTGATGGTTTGTAAATCCAAACTAAAACAAAACATAGCAACCCCCAAACTGATGGTTTGTAAATCCAAACCAAAACAAAATATAGCAGCCCCCAAACTAATGGTTTGTAAATCCAAACCAAAACAAAACATAGCAGCCCCCCAATAGATGGTTTGTAAAAATTTTGCTACCCAAGAGAGGGAAAACTGCCATAACAATATTATAGAAAAAAAACTTTGCAAACATCAAAGAAGAATTACCACCAACGGCCCCAAATTTTGCTAACAAAACTGGAGGATCAAGTACTCAACGATCCAAGACATTTGTCTACCAAATTAGGAATTCAGCCCCTTAAAAATCCAGGATACTACTAATCAAGAAAAGAGTCCAGAAAAAAAAAGATGGAGAGGGAAGGGAAGAGTTTTCTTGCCTCTAAAAGAACCGGAGAACCTCCGGATCGCGACAAGCTCGGAGAAGCCCTAGCCCCGGCGACGAAGAATAGGCTCCAACTCAACCAAAATCCACAGCTACAGGTCCTTAAACAGCCACAAGAGCACTGCTTTTCCGAGAGAAAGAGAAGGAAAGGAGAGCTGAGGAGGAGATCGGCGTCGTGCCCTAGAGCGACACCGTCGAGAAAGGGAGAGGAAGTGAGGAGAGGTCGGTTAGTTTGGTAAAGAGGACGATAAAATGCTGTGAATGAATGAATCCACCGCTTATAACCTCAAGCCAAGATGTCTATTTGCAGCCCAACATAAGTCTAGGCTATTAAGGATTAACCCACACAATTGCTATTGGCACACCATGTATTAGCAAGGCTATTAGCATATCAATTGCATTGGCCGCTCATATAGATAAACCACGCAACTGCTATCTGCACATGATTTCTTTCCTTATTTGCAACTCCCATATAAACTACATAAATTAGTGAACATGGCCTTGGTACTACGTATGCTGCAGCCGACGAACAATTAATTATGACGTCGCACTTCATCATAACATATATATTATTGCAAAAGAAAATATAGACAGTGCTTTTAAGTTATCATTATAGGGGAAAGGAGGATTTTCGTTGAACGAACCATATATATTTATATGATTTTAATATAATAATAATGATATTATTATTATTATATTACTGCTAAAAACTAAACGAACGCCGGACTCAATGAAAATTTCACCTAAGGTGAACGGCGCCGCTAACTCGACGTTAAAAGTAACGCCCAAACGTCAAAGGTGACGTCAACGAAGGAATCAAAAATTCTTGAAAATTCCGTGGTGTTACAGTCACCCCACCTAAACGGAAGTTTCGTCCCGAAACTTAAAACCGGAACTTAGAAAACAACGAATGAAAAGAGCAAAGGGAGAGGTAAGATCTCACTCGCTAGATAGAAACGGTAATCGAAGAGGGCTAAGAAAATAGATGCGGATAAGATTACCCAAAAAGGAAAAGGGACATTACCAAGAACTCGAAATGTCCAAGCCGAGAATAGAAAGCAGATCGCGGAACGTCTGACTCGCGGATCCCCAACTAAAGGAAGCCTAAACGAAGATCAGCCTTCGAAAACACTGAACTACCACGCAACTGATCAAGCAAAACATCAATCGACACCCAATTTCACCGACCTAACTTTCTTCTTTACGAACAAGACGAGAGCACTCCAGGGCAAGGAAAAAGCTACACTGCAACCACTCATCTAACTGAGTGCGCAACTCTCGCAACACACGCGGGGCCAAGGGTACGGTGCCTAGGCAATAGGACAGGTACCCGACTCAAGGTCAGAAACAACTCCTCAACTCTCACAGGTAGGGGAACTAGGGGGATTAATTGGGAAGACATCAGGGAACTCCCGCGCCAAAGGGAAAACCTCGATACACAACAAACTGAAAAAGGTTTCTAGCATAGAAACAAGATAAGCAATACCATGGAAAGCTAAAAGCTCTTGGCACACACCGCGGAAATAATCGGGAAAACATAGTGCGGAAAAACCAAACACGCTCGAGGGTTGACCGATGTCCAGCTTAAAGACCAAATGCTTTACCATGCGTTGGGATACAACATCAAACCAGGACAACCAGCCCAAGCCCCAAGTCACAACGAAAACTCCAAGTCTAGCGCCTTTATATTAACAAAAGTTATGAAACCACCTAAGAAGACAGGACAACTCTGAAAGCCCTGATTCGACACCACAAAAACAACAGGGGGAAAACTTAACACTAAGGGAATCACCAACCCAAACAAGGGTCAAACCACGACGCTCTACCAAAGACCTAGCCACGCATGGGAGGGTAGAACCAGAATCGAGAAGGAACGTACGCCTAAAGGTTACATACCTTAAACTCTCCTATAAGGTTGGATACACAATTAAACGAGCGAAAACAAACTAGAACCAAAGCTGAAAGTAAAGAGTTAGATCGGAATCTAACCTGAAATCACCTGTGGGGAAAAACTGCTCAACAATCGATAACCTAACGATGACTGCCTGCGAAGCTCTATAGCCAAAACATCGAGTAAAACTCAAATCCAAAAGAAGGCACGCTCAACATCCTCTACCTTAACTCGCACAGTATTGAGATAACAAAATACAAATCCACACTCGCAAGCCAACGAATAAACTAGGTCAAAACCTTAACCTGAAAACACCTGGGCAGAAAAACTGCGCTTGTTTCACAACCATTTGCCTCGACAACGCCTTGTTACTCTAACGCAACTCTTCAATTACAGCTCCACTGCGCGCACCCAAAGACTCACCCTCTGACTGGGGAGCCGACTCCGACGCACTATGCTCTGGAGTCATCGACCGCAATTACGAACGAACACCACAATACACCTAGATTAAGACACAACAGCTAGGAACTAGAATTTCCTAACTCGATACAGACCACGAAAGAGTAGATACTTGCTCTTGCTGTTACCTTGCTCTGGGAATTTATGAAATGATGTTATGATAAACTTAGGATGATACACCATCATCCTATCAACTTATGTGCATATAAAATAATGCATGAATGCCAAATTTTATTCCAAATCATGTGTGTACGAGCGTCATTATGTATGTCTTTAGCTTGGCACGTGTGCTAATGCTATGTTATGATGCATATGCAGTGCTATGCAATCTAAAAAGGCCTTAATGCATGCTATGAGCGGCGTACACATGCGATCTTATGCATCCCATACTACATATTATCGCATGCAATGAAAAAGAAAATCTAATGGACACGCATGCGACCTACGTTATGCAACCCATACTACATAACAGTCGTATGTTGTCACCTATGAGGATCCATATACAAACACATATTATGCATCCCATACTACATAATATGCCCCGTATACTTCTAATCATGCTATGAGTGTAGTGTTCATGCTTCAGCCAAGACATACTGATGACCATTCGGTGTGTGTATGCAATGAATGATGATTCTCACCAGACAGTTAACCGGGCCAACCAAACTATCACAGCAACCCGGCTAACCTCCCTCTGATACCAACTGTCACAACCCGCATTTTCCCAAGAATATAATACGTATTATCAGAGCAACGGGAAAATACGCATCGTGATGCCACGCCTGCAGGAGACGACTACAAACGGTCAGGCAAACACTCCTTAAGATAATTTTATAAAAGACATATCCGTGTTCGGATTAAAAGAGAAATTTTCATTTTTTTAGCTTAAGACCGCGTCCCTCGGTCTGGTGGATCATCTAGCCCACAAGTAGAAAACTATACATACGCAGCGGAAAATAGGTTTGTTTCTTTTAGCCTACATGAGCAAGAAAATAAACATTCCAGAAATGATATGCACATATCTAGGTTTAGTATAGTAAGAAAGGATTTTTCTACGAATTTCAAAGTATGCGATCTTTATTTAAAAGCATGATATGCAAGAACGACACTTTTATATCCATAAAGTAACTACTACATCTTAGCGAAAAGGCTTCCCAGAGAGCAAGTAGGTAAAGTACTCAATGTAACAGCAAAGCAAACAGTAAGTAATCTAAACAAAAAGTCATACGGGCGCCAACAGCTGACACGAAACCGCAGGGAAGAAGGAAAAATAGCTAAATGAGAGACAACAACTAAGCAACTGCCCCTTACCTAAGAGGGGAAGGGCCTCGACAGGAACACTGAACGACGCCGCTCTAACTCCTGCGGCGGCTAAAAAACTGAACCTGAGACATTCATAAGAAAAGAATGCCTCAGCCCAAGAGGGTGCAAGAAAACCCAGATTAGCAGTATGAGAAATAAGAGAGTGCAGAAAGGAAAACTAAGCAGGTAAACATCTATAATCTTACAACAACCCGAGCCAGCTCAAATTAGTGCACTCGGTAAGAAGAAAAGCCTGCACCAGAAGGTAATAGTCAACAAAATCAAAGCCCACCACATGTCCGCCATTGCGGCTCAGAGGTGATGGTCATACATATAATATCATAATACACATATATAAACATATATGTTTAAGAACTTGTGACTGATCAGCTCGAGGGAAAAGCGTCCCCAAAAAGAAGGTACTGCGACGGTGGTATCTTCCACTAACGCCCGCAGCCCAAAACCGGGTCATGGTCCTTTATCCACTGCCACCCAAAAACCAAATCCGGGCGGTGGTACTCTATCCACTGCCACCCAAAACTACCCACCGTGCAAGGCTTAAGACAAAGGTTCTAAATAATTAAATTATGTTTCAATTAAAACACGGGACGTAACCCGAGATATCAGCACCATAACACCCTAAGAATAGGGTCACAAAGAAATAATCACTACTCAAAGATTCATTTGAAAACACTCGGTGAGTCCAAACTTGATTCCCAACGAACTTCTCATAACAATACGACGAATAAGGCACGAAACAATACCATAACCGGTCACCACTCAAATACTGGACAACTCAAAGAATAAAGCATAGCTTCATCTAAAAAGTCTCAACGAAAAGACTAAAATGCTTGATAACATCGCTTAAGATACCCGGGATCACCCGGCGAAAGAACATATAATATATGAGGAAACAATTCAGAATAAGCGAAGAAATCGACGAGAAGGACTTATATCAAAGTCGACGAGAAAGACTTATATCAAAGTCGATGAGAAAGACTCATATCAAAGTCGACGAGAAAGACTCATATCAAAGTCGACGGGAAGACTTATATCAAAGTCGACGGGAAGACTTATATCAAATTCGACGAGAAAGACTCAACAACAGTCAATAGGAAAATCTTAATCAAAATTGACTGGAGGACTTTATGTCAAAGAAGAAACTTGATTTCTGAGAATACACTGGAAATGACTTTTCTGAGAGAATCTACCAGAACAATAAGGAAGACCACAAACAGAACTTCACTTGCAGAAAAGGGGGAGTAACAATCATTAAAGGGGAAGAAAAGCAAAACCCGGAAAAAAGATTAAAAGAGAAGGGAAACGACAAATAGATAACTCAACAGCTAGGCTACTGGTGCGAGACTATGAGTGACTTTATAATTTAACCAACCTGTAAATATAGATGCTGAACATGCCAACCGTATTTTCTGAACCAAGGCCATATAACCAAATCAATTGAAGGCCAAGTAACAAGAATAAGCTTGAGCTAAGAGCCGATTACACTTATTTGAATTAGCGAGACTTGCAACCCGAAGGCGGCCCACCAGTCATATAACAATAATTGAATGGAATATCAGAAATAGGATTTTTATACGGCAACCCCCAAATTTAAAATCTCAGAATGGAAATATATGTATACAACTAATTGGACTATATGTGTATAAAACAGCCCAAACAGAACATTATAACAAGGCAGCCCCCCATTTAGAGTTTAAAACAGCAGCCCCTACCTAAACATATTTCTATAAGGCAGCCCCCAAAATAATGGACAAGGGTAAAAGCAGCCCCCAATAATAATAATACAGCAGCCCCCCAAATAGTGGACAAAGGTAAGAGCAGCCCCCACAAATGACAATAACAGCAGCCCTTAGTTAGACAAGGAAGAAAAAACAGAAATAGATGCAGCCCTCTAAAAAGAATCCCAACTGGGTTGCACACAGCAGCCCCAATTAGAGTATAGGCACAAGTATATAAGGCAGCCCCCCACTTTAAAGACAGCAGCCCCTAAATCAATAAGGAAGAAAAACAAAAATAGATGCAACCCTCAAAAAAAGAATCCCAACTGGTTTGCACACTGCAGCCCCAATTAAAGTATAGGCATAACTATATAAGGCAGCCCCCCCACTTTAAAGACAGCAGCCCCTAAATCAACAAGGAAGAAAAACAAAAATAGATGCAGCCCTCAAAAAAAGTATCCCAACTGGTTTGCACACAGCAACCCCAATTAAAGTATAGGCACAAGTATATAAGACAGCCCCCACTTTAAAGACAGCAGCCCCTAAATCAACAATCGGGTAACAGGGGATAGGAACTCCATTATCATAAGCTTCCCAAGGTAACCCAGGTAAAAGAAGTAGAAGAAAAGAAAAACTGCCATTATAAGCCCCCCAACAAATCGGGTAGCAGGGTTTTAGAAATTAGGTGGGGAGATCAGCCAACATAAGCCCCAATTGGAGTATAAGCACATGCATATAAGGCAGCCCCCAATTTAATGTATAAAACAGCAGCCCCCTCTATTTAAATACATCAACAACCTCCTCTTTTTAGAGTATAAAACAACAGCCCCCAATAGATGGTTTGTAAATCCAAACTAAAACAAAACATAGCAGCCCCCAAACTGATGGTTTGTAAATCCAAACTAAAACAAAACATAGCAGCTCCCAAACTGATGGTTTGTAAATCCAAACCAAAACAAAATATAGCAGCCCCCAAACCGATGGTTTGTAAATCCAAACCAAAACAAAACATAGCAGCCCCCCAATAGATGGTTTATAAAAATTTTGCTACCCAAGAGAGGGAAAACTGCCATAACAATAATATAGAAAAAAAACTTTGCAAACATCAAAGAGGAATTACCACCAACGGCCCCAAATTTTGCTAACAAAAACTGGAGGATCAAGTACTCAACGATCCAAGACCTTTGTCTACCAAATTAGGAATTCAGCCCCTTAAAAATCCAGGATACTACTAATCAAGAAAAGAGTCCAGAAAAAAAAGATGGAGAGGGAAGGGAAGAGTTTTCTTTCCTCTAAAAGAACCGGAGAACCTCCGGATCGCGACAAGCTCGAAGAAGCCCTAGCCCCGGCGACGAAGAATAGGATCCAGCTCAACCAAAATCCGCAGCTACAGGTACTTAAACAGCCACAAGAGCACTGCTTTTCAAAGAGAAAGAGAAGGAAAGGAGAGCGGAGGAGGAGATCGGCGTCGTGCCCTAGAGCGACACCGTCGAGAAAGGGAGAGGAAGTGAGGAGAGGTCGGTCAGTTTGGTAAAGAGGACGACAAAATGCTGTGAATGAATGAATCCACCGCTTATAACCTCAAGCCAAGATGTCTATTTGCAGCCCAACATAAGTCTAGGCTATTAAGGATTAACCCACACAATAGCTATTGGCACACCATGTGTTAGCAAGGCTATTAGCATATCAATTGCATTGGCAACTCATATAGATAAACCACGCAACTGCTATCTGCACATCATGTAACACCCCAAAGATCGTGGTTCAGCGAGGTAGGCGGAATGGTGGTGTTGCGCTCGGGATAGGCTCAAGATTCCAGATCAGGTCAATGCGCACGACCATTGTCCTCTTAGCGCACGACCAGTGAGCGTGCGCCAATGATCGTGCGTAACCCGCAAAGAATCGGAGTTCTGTCTCGGCGTATGCGCACGACCATTGTCCTCTTCGCGCACGACCAGTGATCGTGCGCCAGCGATCGTGCGTTAATTCAGAAGAGAATCGAGTTCTGTCTCAGACAGTGCGCACGACCATTTCCCTCTTCGCGCACGACCAGTGATCGTGCGCCAGCGATCGTGCGTTAATTCAGAAGAGAATCGAGTTCTGTCTCGGACAGTGCGCACGACCATTTCCCTCTTCGCGCACGACCAGTGATCGTGCGCCAGCGACCGTGCGCCCTGTTTATTCTGTTCCGCGATTTTGAGCGGAGAAGAAGATCGGACCGTCCAAATCTTTTGGGATTTGATCCAACGGTTAGGTTTAGTTGCGGGAAACCTTTAGGGCTGATGAGAGGGGGTTAAACCTCATATTCTCTAAGTCATTCTCTCTCCAAACCCTAGAGAAAGAAGGAGGAGCCAAGGAAGAAGAAGGGAGATTCCGCCATTTACGGAGCTCCGGAGCTCCGTTTCGCGAACCGTTTCTAGATCTAGAGAGTGCAGCCCGGTGCGGTCATTTCCCTCCGTCTAGAATCTCGGATCCATGGCGAAAAAGAACGCTCCTAGGGTAACGATTTCTTCTCCCGTTGTTTGGACTTGTCTTTTGTCCTCTCCTTCGTTTCTCTATGCTTGCATGAGGGATCCCTTTCACCAAATGGGTGAAGTGTAGGATTCCCTCAAGTTCTCCGGAACTCCGGGTCGATTGTGTCCGTCCCCGGCATATTACATGTAGAAAATCCGGTAGTCGTGCGGATTTAGGCATTTTGTGTGAAGCATATTCGTGGCCGTGAGCCCGAATCGGTGATGCTTGGATTGCGACGTTGCATTTAGGTTAAGCCTAGAATGCGTGCCGGAGAATGACTCTGTGAAATCATCTATAGTAGTGCGGGATTTAAGTGTAGGCATCTTGTGAAGATCCTAACGAAAGCCCCATGCTTTGAGATTGGATGAAGGCAAACTTTCACCGCGAAATTGATGCGGAGCGTATTATACCTCCCCTTTTTGAGTATTTGTGAAGCCTAGATCCTTGTGAAGGGATTAGGTGCGTAGCTTATATTTGTGTAGCACTTGAAGGTGCTAAACCCTTACGGGCCGAGGCGAAGCCGTACCCGCGTCGTGCGACAGATCGCGACGATTAGAGCACGGGCAAAGCTAAACCGAACCCGTTTCCATGCAGATCGGTAAGAGGTCCCTACCTCATGTAGCCGTGTGATCATGGGAGAGGTCGTGGAAGGTGGTTTACCTAGACCGACCAAAAGCTCTTTTTCCCACATAAGGCGATGGCCCTTACGGTGGAGTGTTTGTGGAATTGATGTTGTTAGCCTCATGCGGTTGTTTAGGCGGTTGCGGGGAACCTTCGGTTGAACCCAACCAACATCATGTGCATACCTAGGTTCCCTCCTTTTTTATGCTCAACCTAGAAGATTGAATGTGCTTGAAACCTCACCATGTGTAGTTGCACTTTCTTTATTTTAGTACTTGTGCTAGTATGGCTTGCTTGCAGGGTAGAATCTCCGACACCCGGGAAAGGGGTGGGGTCGTTATAATTTGGTCAGCTGTGCTGACCGTTACCTTGTTTGCCACCGCTTGGTGGAATGTTCTTATGCAGGTGCAGGTGAGCCTAGCGGGAAATAGCGGGCGGTGGCCCCTTTTGCTGAGTTGGCCCTTGAAGGCCAGCCTCCTTTTTAGCTTTCTCATGTATTGCCGGCCTGCGTGCCGATGTATGTTTTGGAGTTTTTGGTACATTTGCTAAATTTAAGGCCTTAAGGCCATAACTCTCTTTCTTGGTCTCATTCCTATGATAGTGGACAATTCTAATGGAAATGTTAAATCTTTATGCTTCCGCTAGTGTTTAGTATACTCTGTTGTAGTTTCTTTCTGTTTATCACCTTTTAACTCCTAGCTAGTGTGGTTAGTATGGCGTGGGGTCCCGGCCGGACCTACTGTTATATTATTCGTACTGGCAGGGTGTTACAATTTGGTATCAGAGGTAGGTTTAGGGTGGTGGGCCCATAACCCACAGGTCCGAGGATCGAAACCTCGCTTTGATACCAAATTGTAACACCCTGCCAGTACGAATAATATAACAGTAGGTCCGGCCGGGACCCCACGCCATACTAACCACACTAGCTAGGAGTTAAAAGGTGATAAACAGAAAGAAACTACAACAGAGTATACTAAACACTAGCGGAAGCATAAAGATTTAACATTTCCAATAGAATTGTCCACTATCATAGCAATGAGACCAAGAAAGAGAGTTATGGCCTTAAGGCCTTAAATTTAGCAAATGTACCAAAAACTCCAAAACATACATCGGCACGCAGGCCGGCAATACATGAGAAAGCTAAAAAGGAGGCTGGCCTTCAAGGGCCAACTCAGCAAAAGGGGCCACCGCCCGCTATTTCCCGCTAGGCTCACCTGCACCTGCATAAGAACATTCCACCAAGCGGTGGCAAACAAGGTAACGGTCAGCACAGCTGACCAAATTATAACGACCCCACCCCTTTCCCGGGGTGGCGGAGATTCTACCCTGCAAGCAAGCCATACTAGCACAAGTACTAAAATAAAGAAAGTGCAACTACACATGGTGAGGTTTCAAGCACATTCAATCTTCTAGGTTGAGCATAAAAAAGGAGGGAACCTAGGTATGCACATGATGTTGGTTGGGTTCACCCGAAGGTTCCCCGCAACCGCCTAAACAACCGCATGAGGCTAACAACATCAATTCCACAAACACTCCACCGTAAGGGCCATCGCCTTATGTGGGAAAAAGAGCTTTTGGTCGGTCTAGGTAAACCACCTTCCACGACCTCTCCCATGATCACACGGCTACATGAGGTAGGGACCTCTTACCGATCTGCATGGAAACGGGTTCGGTTTAGCTTTGCCAGTGCTCTAATCGTCGCGATCTGTCGCACGACGCGGGTACGGCTTCGCCTCGGCCCGTAAGGGTTTAGCACCTTCAAGTGCTACACAAATATAAGCTACGCACCTAATCCCTTCACAAGGATCTAGGCTTCACAAATACTCAAAAAGGGGAGGTATAATACGCTCCGCATCAATTTCGCGGTGAAGGTTTGCCTTCATCCAATCTCAAAGCATGGGGCTTTCGTTAGGATCTTCACAAGACGCCTACACTTAAATCCCGCACTACTATAGATGATTTCACGGAGTCATTCTCCGGCACGCATTCTAGGCTTAACCTAAATGTAATGTCGCAATCCAAGCATCACCGATTCGGGCTCACGGCCACGAATAGGCTTCACACAAAATGCCTAAATCCGCACGACTACCGGATTTTCTACATGCAATATGCCGGGGACGGACACAATCGACCCGGAGTTCCGGAGAACTTGAGGGAATCCTACACTTCACCCATTTGGTGAAAGGGATCCCTCATGCAAGAATAGAGAAATGAAGGAGAGGACAAAAGACAAGTCCAAACAACGGGGGAAGAAATCGTTACCCTAGGAGCGTTATTTTTCGCCATGGATCCGAGATTCTAGACGGAGGGAAATGACCGCACCGGGCTGCACTCTCCAGATCTGGAAACGGTTTGCGAAACGGAGCTCCGGAGCTCCGTAAATGGCGGAATCTCCCTTCTTCTTCCTTGGCTCCTCCTTCTTTCTATAGGGTTTGGAGAGAGAATGACTTAGAGAATATGAGGTTTAACCCCCTCTCATCAGCCCTAAAGGTTTCCCGCAACTAAACCTAGCCATTGGATCAAATCCCAAAAGATTTGGACGGTCCGATCTTCTTCTCCGCTCAAAATCGCGGAACAGAATAAACAGGGCGCACGGTCGCTGGCGCACGATCACTGGTCGTGCGCGAAGAGGGAAATGGTCGTGTGCACTGTCCGAGACAGAACTCGATTCTCTTCTGAATTAACGCACGATCGCTGGCGCACGATCACTGGCCGTGCGCGAAGAGGACAATGGTCGTGCGCATACGCCGAGACAGAACTCCGATTCTTTGCGGGTTACGCACGATCATTGGCGCACGCTCACTGGTCGTGCGCTAAGAGGACAATGGTCGTGCGCATTGACCTGATCTGGAAACTTGAGCCTATCCCGAGCGCAACACCACCATTCCGCCTACCTCGCTGAACCACGATCTTTGGGGTGTTACAACTCCACCCCCCTTAAAAGAATTTCGTCCCGAAATTTCGAAAACAGTAATAGCAGGAAATTACAGTTTTTAAAGAAAAGTTACCTGAGGGAAATAGCTCGGGGTACTCCGCAAGCATCGCTTGCTCTCTCTCCCAAGTTAGCTCCTCTTGGCCGCAATTATCCCACCGGACCTTTACCATCCGAATGGACTTGTTCCGCAACTGCTTTACCTCGGTATCCTCGATGCGTAAGGGTCTTACTTTCGTCGACAACCCACTATCCACCGACACTTTGCCGTCTGCAACGATATGAGTAGGCTCTTGCACTGCCTTCCTCAGAACTGAAATGTGAAACACGTCGTGCAGACCGCTCAGCTCTGCAGATAGTGCAAGCCGATAAGCCGCATCACCCACACGTTCCACAATCTCAAACGGTCCTAAGTACCTTGGACTGAGCTTTTTCAAGCGTCGGATCCTTGATACCCCTTTGAACGGTTTGATCTTCAAGTAAACTTGGTCACCGACGGCGAACTCTAGGTTCCTTTGCTTGGCGTTGTAATACTTTGCTTGCCTATCCTGGGCAATCAATAGCCTTTCCCGAATAGTTCGGATCGTCGAAGTTGCTTCCTCAACATCCTTTCGCTTTAATAGCTTAGTGATGGCGCAAATCTCACACACCGCTATAGGCGGTAGCTCGACTGCGGCACAAAACGGCAGTGTACCGATCGTTCAAGTAATATAAAACGAGGAGTAATCCCCGAGTATCGAATCTCTCAAGGAACACAGTAAGGTGGAGTTTATTATCGAGGAAAGACTTGAGATTGAAGTCCTGCGAAAGGCGGAATGCGAATGAAAGGGCTTTGGGGGTTTGTGAATACTTAAAATAAATATTACCACTACTCCTATGCAATGCCGCTATGCAAAGCTTCGCTTGGCGGGATGGAGACTAGGCAGGCCTTGAGCGCGCTGCGTCGAAAGGGCGGCTGGACGAGTAGGCAAACGGATCGAACTATGCAGGCCTTGAGCGCGCTGCTTCGTTAGGCGGGATGGAATACGGGCCGCGATGCCACGCTTCGGTAGGCGGATGGGCGAGTGGGCTAGCGGAATGAGGGTCGCAAGCACCTCTTCGATAAGCACGCCACTAGCAATTGCTAGTGCGGCACCGGACACGGTGGTGGGATGGAAAATGGAATGGAGCGCACCTCAATGACACAAATGAACAAAATAATTTCATAAACATGAAATAAGCAACATTAGGCATGATTCATAGTGTTCATCATCAAGATAAAGAGAATACATCACACATAACCACAAAAATAGAGGAAAAAGGCAAGAGATACGACCGAATCTGGAGTCTCGTAGTAGATTTACGGTAGGAAGCACCGGGTTGTCAATCCGCGTCCTAGCTCGGTCCCAACTGCGTCCGGGGTAGAAGAGGGCTGTCACACCTCCCAATGGACCCGTCTTCTCCAGCGATTTACAATCCGGCCACGTCTATTGCGGAGAACCTCTTCCTTAGCGGTCAAAGTGAGTGTAGGAACCCTTCCTTTAAGCCTTTGGATGATGGAGGAGGCCTAGGGGGCGAAAATCCCCTGAAAACGGCGAAAACGGCGGACTGAACGGAGCAGAGTTGCGTGATCCCGACCTAATTCGCGAACAGGTCAATAAATAGGCGCTGGATTAAACACTGCGCACGATCATTGGCGCACGACCAGTGGTCGTGCGCACTGGAATCCTGCGATCGTGCGCACTGCCTGGACAGAACCTGCACGAGATGGAATCATAAAATAAAATGTTCGCACGACCAGTGGCGCACGACCGGTGGTCGTGCGCACTGGAGTTGATGGTCGTGCGCACTACAGCAAACAGAACTCAGAAATTTAATGGTCAATGCGCACGAGCAGTGGCGCACGACCGATGGTCGTGCGCACTGGAGTCGATGGTCGTGCGCACTACACCAGACAGAACTCGTGAAAAAGGGTTAAGTGCGCACGATTAGTGGCGCACGACCGGTGGTCGTGCGCACTAGAACAAGTGATCGTGCGCAGTGTTCCTGTGCAGAATTGCACCGGAAACACTTGCACGCCTCCTATTCCAGCACAAACACAGATCTAGCCACCAAAAGTGGCACTTAACAACATATGAGTACTATGAAAGGAAATAAACACGAAAACACACCAAAGTGGGCCAAAATGTGCACCTAGCATGTGTTATCAATTATAAACTATAATAAGGCTAAAGTGCGTGATATTGACTAAATAATGGCCCGGATGAGTCCATGAAGGTGTATATAATCAGGACTCATCACACCCCCAGACTTAACTGTTTGCGCGTCCCGAGCAAACGAATCCGGCGGAAGTTGAAAAAGATAATTAAAATAGCGAATTACGCAGGGGAGTACAGTGCGAAGTAACATATGCATGCGAGTAGGAATTCTGGTAGAAGAAGATTCTAGCTATGCTAACTAATTTACGTAAGTACTAAAGCGTAATCAAAGATTTAATTGTACTCAGTGGGTGAATTATGAAGAATTTGACGATCATGCCCGGTATGAAAGTGACGAGACGCTGAGGCGGGTGCTGCAAAAGATCGGGACTTAGGGATAACTCCGCTGAAATCCATCAACGTCGTGAACCATACGCTTGCCCGGTCACACTCTCTCCACGGCGCTAGCAAACTCGCAAATCAAATCAGTAGGACTTATAGGATTAAAACGGGGCTTAGGTTACGGAATGATATGCAAAGATAAACATGACGGCTACGCAACCCAAATGAGCCAACGGCACACTGCACCTTACAAAACCAAACAACTATGCTCGTGTGACACACCCCCAGACTTATCATGAAAACCAGGTGTGCACACAGCCTACTTTACAAATACCAACAGATTTTTCTCTTTAGCTTGGGAGGATTATTTTCAGGATACTCTTCTTTTTTTCTTTTATATATTTTTCTTCTTTCAAGCAACCTCCAGTTGGTTCAAAATCAGCGGATAGACATTATTTTCTCTTCAAAACACAATGATACCACACACCACACAAGTTGGAAATTATGAGCACAGTTAAAACATTTTTTTTTTTGTTTGCGGGCGTAGGATAGGCTTCAGGCTTTGGTGGATGAGGAGGAGCTGAACATAAAAATGGTAGGCACAAATTTGGCTTGCAAAGGTGAATGAAAGGGGCATGGAATAACAAAGCTCAAACTAGCCAAATGGTGGCCTACATCATGCTTGACTCAACAAGTAGCTCTCACCCATGCTTCAAGAGTCGCTTGGGGCAAGTTCTTAGCCCACGAGAAAGATAAACCTTCCTCCCGACTCGAGCAACACACGTTTAGCGACCGCACACACACAACACCGGGTTATCATCAATTTCATTCGAATTCACCACTTGAGTACATTAAATCTAAATTTACGCAGAGATACTACACATAAATTAAATGCATAAAGAAAATCTAATTCTACTCAGGTTCTACTATAGCATGCGAAGCGACTAGAACACTACATGAGTCGACACCGCGCTCCAAATAATAATTCCTGTGTTAATAGCCTATTTCACATTCCAACCAACTAGTTTAAACGGAACAACACAAAAGAAAGCACGCACTCAAGTGGGTGAAGTGGTGTGTGAAGATGAACGAAACTAAATAACTGAAATTAAAATACTTCTAGTATGCAAATGAGATGAGCATGTGCAGTGGGTGACAAAGAAACGGCTCTCCCCCAGACTTAATCAAAACCATACAACATAATGATATGACGGTGAAAATCAAAGTTGAAAGCTAGGGAAGAAGTTACCCAATGCTCAGCACGTGAGCATACCAGAAGAATGGCGTTTAAAATCAAGACAATCCGCAGCATCCACCATCTCAAGGAACCAAGGCCACCTGAAAATTAGATACTAGAACAACAAAAATAGTAAAAACTGGATTAAAACAAGTGAGAGCACAACAAATCAAGAAATCTGGGTTATCACCCATGGGGTAAACCTATTCCTGCAATTAATATTGACCACTCGCACACAAAATAAGGGAACAGAAAAAGCTGAATAAATAAAACTATGCCCAGAGGAGCATTCCATAAACAAAATGTTATTATTACAAACATAACAAGAGCAAGAGTTCAAATGTCTTGACAAAAGACCTAAAAAAAAAAAAAAACAACAAGGGAAAAACAGATAACACAGGCAAGAATAGCTCGCATGCGGGGGAAAAGATCACTCGTCGTCGCTATCGCTGTCAATAACCACAACAGGCGGCGACCGGCGGGAAGATGAAGCGGCACGACCCGGAGGTGGAGGAATATTTAGTCCGCCCCGCAGCGCTTGCTGATAGACGAAGTCCGTGAGCCAGTACTGGTTTGCCTCCAGATCGGAGAGGCGTCGATCAAAACTGGGCACTTCCGGTGCTCTTGAAGAACTGCCTTCCTCCTTGGCTCTCCGCCCATGCTGAGATGAATGACTCCGCGGCTGCGGAAGAACTACCTCTCGGTGAGTATTCGGCGGCTCAGCCGGCTCTCCCTGCTCCTCGTCACCCTGCCTCTCCCTAGGCGTATCTCCAGGCATCACAACCACAAAACGTTTGCTATTCTTCTTCCCCACGACCCGCAACAAGTGGAAACTCACCATGGTGGCCCGCGTGATAGAGGAGGGTGCAGTCACCTGCACCATCGGAGGCAGATGACTCCAAACCCCCAAGCTTTTGGCAATGCGGGTGATGTAGTAAGCACCGCCAATGGCACCAGTGAGACCGTAGGTGGCCTCGTGGTGGAAGAAGAAAGCCAACATGTAGCCGAGATGCAAAGGTTGCCGAAATTCCATACTATAGAGGGCGATAAGATCTTGCCACCCCACTACATTCTGACTAAGCGCACGGGCAACAAGAGAATGGCTGAGGACGTGCTGCAGGTAACGGAGAGCAGGTGCGACGATCCATGTGGATTTGCTTTTTCTGGCCACATATTCCTCATCACGACCCGTGAGGGCACACCACGCGGCACGCGGAGTAACCCCATCAGGGAAGGAGACGTCCAAGTCCAGAAACGGGATCGTCGCGGCTTCGGCTTCGCTGTAGAATCCAGCGCACACCGCCAACTCGGATAAAGAGAGAGTGAAAACCTTGCCCAAAATCCGAAAAGAACACTTTCCCGGACGTTGACCGGAGGGCAAAACTTCCCACTCAAATGTAGAAAGAAATTCCAAGGTGAGCTCCCGGTAGCCGAGTTCATCGCACCCGAGCACCCCACTCCAATGATCGAAAGAATAACGTTGGAGGACGGCCGCCCCCAACTCCCCATTGTCGCCGATAGAGTTCAATTCGTTCCAATCCACTAGACGTTGCGATAGGAACGGCTTCTCCTTGAGAGAATTGAATCGCCTTGTGTGCGAATCTTTGGAAAAGGTAGCCATCCTAGCAAGGATCTGAGCGGGAGAGGCGGAAGTGCGGCCGGAGCGTTGGTAGACATTTTGGCGATCCCTAGAGCTCATGGCGGAAGGCGGGCAAAGGAGAGCAAAGAAAGGAAGAGGAAGGAAATGGACTCACCGGAAGGAAGGGAAGGAGGCGCACGATCGGCGGCGAAGGGGAAGAACGGCGCACGGGCGATCGCGAAGAAGAACCCTAGGTCGTGCGTGAAAGGCTCGTGCAGACGGGTTTTTATAAAAAATCTGGGCCGATCGCACGACCAGTGATCGTGCGCGATAAGTAGTGCGCACGACCAGTGATCGTGCGCAATAGGAATTTTTTTTTTCAGCGGCCAAAATTTTTTTGTGAAAACGCCAATCACCGCGCAGTTTACGCACAAACAAGAGTCAGCACACGCAGCGAGACATTCATAGCCTTAACAAAAACTCAACTAAATCAAACAAAATAAAGTTTCAGGAAAAATAAGGATAACTACTGGGGTTTATGTCATCCCAGCACGACTTATTCGAAAATATAAAAGTTCTAGCTAATGGGTTTATGGAAAGAAAAGTGCACAGGTAACTGTTCTAATATGCGCATCGGTAGCGGGTACCGATACGGAGACAGAACAGTCACCCCTCTACCTAAATAACAATACCTGCTAAACACAAGTAGAGGGAAAAGAAAGTAAGAAGAGGAGGAGGCCTGGTCCTCTCTCATCTCACCAAAACTATCCTTGCACAGCAAGGTATCGTCCACAGCAGGTCCGCAGGAGGAGAAGGCAATGAGTGAGGCTTCCTCTATGGAGGAAGGATCAACCTCCTCACATGAAAGGATACACTCATCATTGACTTGAGCACAAAGCTCCAAGTCCTCCTGGGGCACCTGTACGGACTCAACCTGCACCGGCTCGAATGAAGAAGGGGGATCAAGAACTAAAGAAGACGAAGGACATAAATAAACATCAATCGGGGGAGTGGTCCCGGTCTCACTCCCATCAGGTTGGGGAAGTAAAATAATGCTAGCATTGTCATCAATGCTACAAGAGTCGGTGGGATCAACGGTGGCCAGGCTTAGGATTTGGACTTCCTCCACCGGTGCTGAGGAAAACTCCTCTTCACCTAGAAGGTTGTCCTCCTCCATAGGAATAGGCACAACACTAAGATCAACAACCTCCTCATGCGACACATCATCAACAATGTCGTCAGAAACAAATGTAGTATGCACAACAGGGGAAAGAATCGAATCCACTAGAAGTGGTGGAGGCACATGGAGAATCTGCTCAGCGGTGTCGGTGCATAGATCAGCCGCACATCCGGTGGCCGTATCCATGCCATACCCTTCAAAATGTGAAGGTGACAAAGACACATAGCCGGATGTTGAAGGTGTGCCGCCAGAGTTAGGAGTTGGGACGATCCGGATATCCGGCTCGTCATCCTCGTCCAATTGGCGAAGATACTCGGCACAGTCCTTCAAGACATGATCAGTGCTCCGACAAAACCGGCACTGCCTAGCAGGCTTCTTTGGCACATCGAGTGCTGAAGCCGAAAAGAAGTACGATGGTAAAGGCTCAGCAGAGTAGCCATAAGACTTACGCGCACCATATGGAGTACCAGACGAAGTCGGTGCTCCATATGCGGGGCTATAAGAATTATGCCTACTATTCTCCGTAGGGCATTCATCACTAGAGTGGGAGGTATCTCTACACCAACGGCAACGGATATTGAGATGTGCCCACATAGTGCGAAGATAAAACGATTCTCAAAACTAAGAACACTATTGTGCGAAATACTATACCTAACAAAATTTTACTAAAGCAACCTACTATAAAACAAGAAAATGGACTAAAAAGAACAGAAATAAAAATAAAAGAAAATGCAATTTACAAAAGGAAGGGCTTTTCTCTCAGATTCTCCCTCTCCAGAAAACTCACACGACTGTGTTCCCCGGCAACGGCGCCAAAAACTTGATGGCGCAAATCTCACACACCGCTATAGGCGGTAGCTCGACTGCGGCACGAAACGGCAGTGTACCGATCGTTCAAGTAATATAAAACGAGGAGTAATCCCCGAGTATCGAATCTCTCAAGGAACACAGTAAGGTGGAGTTTATTATCGAGGAAAGACTTGAGATTGAAGTCCTGCGAAAGGCGGAATGCGAATGAAAGGGCTTTGGGGGTTTGTGAATACTTAAAATAAATATTACCACTACTCCTATGCAATGCCGCTATGCAAAGCTTCGCTTGGCGGGATGGAGACTAGGCAGGCCTTGAGCGCGCTGCGTCGAAAGGGCGGCTGGACGAGTAGGCAAACGGATCGAACTATGCAGGCCTTGAGCGCGCTGCTTCGTTAGGCGGGATGGAATACGGGCCGCGATGCCACGCTTCGGTAGGCGGATGGGCGAGTGGGCTAGCGGAATGAGGGTCGCAAGCACCTCTTCGATAAGCACGCCACTAGCAATTGCTAGTGCGGCACCGGACACGGTGGTGGGATGGAAAATGGAATGGAGCGCACCTCAATGACACAAATGAACAAAATAATTTCATAAACATGAAATAAGCAACATTAGGCATGATTCATAGTGTTCATCATCAAGATAAAGAGAATACATCACACATAACCACAAAAATAGAGGAAAAAGGCAAGAGATACGACCGAATCTGGAGTCTCGTAGTAGATTTACGGTAGGAAGCACCGGGTTGTCAATCCGCGTCCTAGCTCGGTCCCAACTGCGTCCGGGGTAGAAGAGGGCTGTCACACCTCCCAATGGACCCGTCTTCTCCAGCGATTTACAATCCGGCCACGTCTATTGCGGAGAACCTCTTCCTTAGCGGTCAAAGTGAGTGTAGGAACCCTTCCTTTAAGCCTTTGGATGATGGAGGAGGCCTAGGGTGCGAAAATCCCCTGAAAACGGCGAAAACGGCGGACTGAACGGAGCAGAGTTGCGTGATCCCGACCTAATTCGCGAACAGGTCAATAAATAGGCGCTGGATTAAACACTGCGCACGATCATTGGCGCACGACCAGTGGTCGTGCGCACTGGAATCCTGCGATCGTGCGCACTGCCTGGACAGAACCTGCACGAGATGGAATCATAAAATAAAATGTTCGCACGACCAGTGGCGCACGACCGGTGGTCGTGCGCACTGGAGTTGATGGTCGTGCGCACTACAGCAAACAGAACTCAGAAATTTAATGGTCAATGCGCACGAGCAGTGGCGCACGACCGATGGTCGTGCGCACTGGAGTCGATGGTCGTGCGCACTACACCAGACAGAACTCGTGAAAAAGGGTTAAGTGCGCACGATTAGTGGCACACGATCGGTGGTCGTGCGCACTAGAACAAGTGATCGTGCGCAGTGTTCCTGTGCAGAATTGCACCGGAAACACTTGCACGCCTCCTATTCCAGCACAAACACAGATCTAGCCACCAAAAGTGGCACTTAACAACATATGAGTACTATGAAAGGAAATAAACACGAAAACACACCAAAGTGGGCCAAAATGTGCACCTAGCATGTGTTATCAATTATAAACTATAATAAGGCTAAAGTGCGTGATATTGACTAAATAATGGCCCGGATGAGTCCATGAAGGTGTATATAATCAGGACTCATCACTTAGTATCGCCCATTTCTGCCCAAGACAACGGCGTACGACACTTCTTACCATAGAGGGCCTCGAAAGGAGCCATCTTTATACTGGCTTGGTAGCTATTATTGTAGGCGAATTCGATCATATAGAGATGATCTTCCCACTTCTTTCCAAAATCTAGAGCGCACATTCGGAGCATATCCTCCATAGTCCTGTTGGTTCTCTCGGTCTGTCCATCCGTTTGCAGGTGGAAGGCCGTGCTGAACTTCAATTGCCCAGGATAGGCAAGCAAATTATTACAACGCCAAGCATAGGAACCTAGAGTTCGCCGTCGGTGACCGGGTTTACTTGAAGATCAAACCGTTCAAAGGGGTATCAAGGATCCGACGCTTGAAAAAGCTCAGTCCAAGGTACTTAGGACCGTTTGAGATTGTGGAACGTGTGGGTGATGCGGCTTATCGGCTTGCACTATCTGCAGAGCTGAGCGGTCTGCACGACGTGTTTCACATTTCAGTTCTGAGGAATGCAGTGCAAGAGCCTACTCATATCGTTGCGGACGGCAAAGTGTCGGTGGATAGTGGGTTGTCGACGAAAGTCAGACCCTTACGCATCGAGGATACCGAGGTAAAGCAGTTGCGGAACAAGTCCATTCGGATGGTAAAGGTCCGGTGGGATAATTGCGGCCGAGAGGAGCTAACTTGGGAGAGAGAGCAAGTGATGCTTGCGGAGTACCCCGAGCTATTTCCCTCAGGTAACTTTTCTTTAAGAACTGTAATTTCCTGCTATTACTGTTTTCGAAATTTCGGGACGAAATTCTTTTAAGGGGGGTGGAGTTGTAACACCCCAAAGATCATGGTTCAGCGAGGTAGGCGGAATGGTGGTGTTGCGCTCGAGATAGGCTCAAGATTCCAGATCATGTCAATGCGCACGACCATTGTCCTCTTAGCGCACGACCAGTGAGCGTGCGCCAATGATCGTGCGTAACCTGCAAAGAATCGGAGTTCTGTCTCGGCGTATGCGCACGACCATTGTCCTCTTCGCACACGACCAGTGATTGTGCGCCAGCGATCGTGCGTTAATTCAGAAGAGAATCGAGTTCTATCTCGGACAGTGCGCACGACCATTTCCCTCTTCGCGCACGACCAGTGATCGTGCGCCAGCGACCGTGCGCCCTGTTTATTCTGTTCCGCGATTTTGAGCGGAGAAGAAGATCGGACCGTCCAAATCTTTTGGGATTTGATCCAACGGCTAGGTTTAGTTGTGGGAAACCTTTAGGGCTGATGAGAGGGGGTTAAACCTCATATTCTCTAAGTCATTCTCTCTCCAAACCCTAGAGAAAGAAGGAGGAGCCAAGGAAGAAGAAGGGAGATTCCGCCATTTACGGAGCTCCGGAGCTCCGTTTCGCGAACCGTTTCCAGATCTGGAGAGCGCAGCCCGGTGCGGTCATTTCCCTCCGTCTAGAATCTCGGATCCATGGCGAAAAAGAACGCTCCTAGGGTAACGATTTCTTCTCCCGTTGTTTGGACTTGTCTTTTGTCCTCTCCTTCGTTTCTCTATGCTTGCATGAGGGATCCCTTTCACCAAATGGGTGAAGTGTAGGATTCCCTCAAGTTCTCCGGAACTCCGGGTCGATTGTGTCCGTCCCCGGCATATTGCATGTAGAAAATCCGGTAGTCGTGCGGATTTAGGCATTTTGTGTGAAGCCTATTCGTGGCCGTGAGCCCGAATCGGTGATGCTTGGATTGCGACGTTGCATTTAGGTTAAGCCTAGAATGCGTGCCGGAGAATGACTCCGTGAAATCATCTATAGTAGTGCGGGATTTAAGTGTAGGCGTCTTGTGAAGATCCTAACGAAAGCCCCATGCTTTGAGATTGGATGAAGGCAAACCTTCACCGCGAAATTGATGCGGAGCGTATTATACCTCCCCTTTTTGAGTATTTGTGAAGCCTAGATCCTTGTGAAGGGATTAGGTGCGTAGCTTATATTTGTGTAGCACTTGAAGGTGCTAAACCCTTACGGGCCGAGGCGCAGCGGTACCCGCGTCGTGCGACAGATCGCGACGATTAGAGCATGGGCAAAGCTAAACCGAACCCGTTTCCATGCAGATCGGTAAGAGGTCCCTACCTCATGTAGCCGTGTGATCATGGGAGAGGTCGTGGAAGGTGGTTTACCTAGACCGACCAAAAGCTCTTTTTCCCACATAAGGCGATGGCCCTTACGGTGGAGTGTTTGTGGAATTGATGTTGTTAGCCTCATGCGGTTGTTTAGGCGGTTGCGGGGAACCTTCGGGTGAACCCAACCAACATCATGTGCATACCTAGGTTCCCTCCTTTTTTTATGCTCAACCTAGAAGATTGAATGTGCTTGAAACCTCACCATGTGTAGTTGCACTTTCTTTATTTTAGTACTTGTGCTAGTATGGCTTGCTTGCAGGGTAGAATCTCCGCCACCCCGGGAAAGGGGTGGGGTCGTTATAATTTGGTCAGCTGTGCTGACCGTTACCTTGTTTGCCACCGCTTGGTGGAATGTTCTTATGCAGGTGCAGGTGAGCCTAGCGGGAAATAGCGGGCGGTGGCCCCTTTTGCTGAGTTGGCCCTTGAAGGCCAGCCTCCTTTTTAGCTTTCTCATGTATTGCCGGCCTGCATGCCGATGTATGTTTTGGAGTTTTTGGTACATTTGCTAAATTTAAGGCCTTAAGGCCATAACTCTCTTTCTTGGTCTCATTCCTATGATAGTGGACAATTCTAATGGAAATGTTAAATCTTTATGCTTCCGCTAGTGTTTAGTATACTCTGTTGTAGTTTCTTTCTGTTTATCACCTTTTAACTCCTAGCTAGTGTGGTTAGTATGGCGTGGGGTCCCGGCCGGACCTACTGTTATATTATTCGTACTGGAAGGGTGTTACAATTTGGTATCAGAGTTGTTCTTCACCTTGTTGGAGACTTCGGAGCCAAAGCCCAGGTTATGTGATGTCCCAGTTATAGCAGAGTACGCCGACGTGTTTCCTAACGAACTCCTTGGGGCTCCGCCTCAGCGAGAGATCGATTTCTGTATCGAGTTGGTGCCAGGTGCCAAACCTGTGGCCCGCTCACCGTACCGGATAGCGCCAAAGGAATTGGCAGAGCTGAAGGTTCAATTGCAAGAGCTGCTAGAGCAAGGCTACGTACGCCCAAGTTCTTCGCCTTGGAGTGCACCGGTCCTCTTTGTGAAAAAGAAGGATGGGAGCTTGCGTCTATGTATCAATTATCGAGAGCTAAATAAGTTGACTGAGAAGAACCGATATCCGATTCCAAGAATCGATGATCTCTTCGACCAGCTGGTTGGGTCGACGGTATACTCCAAACTGGACCTAAGGTCCGGCTATTACCAACTGCGGATTAGGGAATGTGACATTCCAAAGACAGCTTTCAGTACCCGCTTTGGGCACTATGAGTTCACGGTGATGCCGTTCGGTCTGTCTAATGCACCGTCGGTATTCATGGACTTAATGAATAGGACGTTCCGTGAATATTTGGATCAATTCGTGATCGTCTTTATCGATGACATTTTGGTATACTCTCAATCGGAAGAGGGGCATGTAGGGCATCTGCACGCCGTTCTGAGCACCTTGAGGAAGAGTCAGCTATATGCCAAGTTCTCCAAGTGCGAGTTTTGGCTACCGTCAGTAGCATTCCTTGGTCACGTCGTTAGTGGAGATGGAATTGCGGTTGATCCGTCGAAGATAGAAGCGATCCGAGCCTGGCCTTTGTTGAGTAACGTAGCGGAAGTCCGAAGTTTCTTAGGACTTGCCGGCTATTATAGGCGCTTTGTGGAAAACTTCTCGAGGATTGCACTTCCTCTCACTAAATTAACTAGGAAAGATCATAAGTTCGTTTGGTCGCCCGAGTGCGCACGAGCTTTTGAAGAACTGAAAAGCCGTCTGACCACGACGCCCATTCTATGCTCGCCATGTGGTACGGAAGGCTACGAAATCTATAGCGACGCCTCGGGGAGTGGTTTGAGTTGTGTCCTAGTGCAGTTCGGTAAGGTAATTGCCTACGGCTCCCGGCAGTTGAAGGTTCATGAGAGGAATTACCCGGTCCATGATTTGGAGCTAGCGGACGTGGTATTTGCTCTTAAGCTTTGGAGGCATTATTTGTATGGCGTGAAGATCGACATCTTTACCGACCATAAGAGCCTCAAGTACTTGCTAGATCAAAGGGAGTTGAATATGCGACAGAGGAGGTGGTTGGAGTTCCTTGGGGACTACACCTTCGACATCAAATATACTCCTGGAAAGGGAAATGTAGTTGCGGACGCGTTGAGTCGTCGGGCTCCCGCTCAAGCAAATTGGATTTTGATGCACGATGAGCGTCTAATCCATGAGCTGGAAGAAATGGAAATCATTTGCGTTGATCGAAGAGCGTCTACTTCAGCATGCTTGAACTGGACGGAGGTTCAATACCACCTTGCCGACCGAGTTCGACAGGCTTTGGAGCTGGATGAGAGCATGAAACGCTACAAAGCGGAAACCGTTGACGGGTTGAACGCTGATTTCTCTTTCGAAGATGGCCTTATGTGGAGGAATGGCAGATTGTGCGTCCCAAACGTTGGTACTCTACGGGAGGAATTGATGTACGAGGCTCATCATACCAAGTACTCTATCCACCCGGGGAGCACGAAAATGTACATGGACATGAAGAAAATTTTCTGGTGGCCGGGTATGAAGAAGGACATTGCCCTCTACGTGGCCAAGTGCAACACTTGCGCGTTGGTGAAGGTGGAATGTCAACGTCCCGGTGGATTTTTGAAGTCCTTGCCGATCCCGGAATGGAAGTTTGACGATATTTCGATGGATTTCGTGCACGGATTGCCGAGATCGCAGCATGGAAATGACGCCATCTGGGTGATCGTGGACAGACTGACAAAAGTATCGCATTTTATTCCAAACCGGAAGGATGATTCTGTAGAAAAGCTAGCGAAGCTCTATGTCGATAGTATTGTGAGGCTGCACGGTGTCCCTCGTAGCATCGTCAGTGATCGTGATGGGCGTTTCACATCGAAAGATTGGAGGCTTATCCATGAACTGTTGGGCACGAAATTGAAGTTCAGCACGGCCTTCCACCCGCAAACGGATGGACAGACCGAGAGAACCAACAGGACTATGGAGGATATGCTCCGAATGTGCGCTCTAGATTTTGGAAAGAAGTGGGAAGATCATCTCTATATGATCGAATTCGCCTACAATAATAGCTACCAAGCCAGTATAAAGATGGCTCCTTTCGAGGCCCTCTATGGTAAGAAGTGTCGTACGCCGTTGTCTTGGGCAGAAACGGGCGATACTAAGCTATTAAAGCGAAAGGATGTTGAGGAAGCAACTTCGACGATCCGAACTATTCGGGAAAGGCTATTGATTGCCCAGGATAGGCAAGCAAAGTATTACAACGCCAAGCATAGGAACCTAGAGTTCGCCGTCGGTGACCGGGTTTACTTGAAGATCAAACCGTTCAAAGGGGTATCAAGGATCCGACGCTTGAAAAAGCTCAGTCCAAGGAACTTAGGACCGTTTGAGATTGTGGAACGTGTGGGTGATGCGGCTTATCGGCTTGCACTATCTGCAGAGCTGAGCGGTCTGCACGACGTGTTTCACATTTCAGTTCTGAGGAAGGCAGTGCAAGAGCCTACTCATATCGTTGCGGACGGCAAAGTGTCGGTGGATAGTGGGTTGTCGACGAAAGTCAGACCCTTACGCATCGAGGATACCGAGGTAAAGCAGTTGCAGAACAAGTCCATTCGGATGGTAAAGGTCCGGTGGGATAATTGCGGCCGAGAGGAGCTAACTTGGGAGAGAGAGCAAGCGATGCTTGCGGAGTACCCCGAGCTATTTCCCTCAGGTAACTTTTCTTTAAAAACTGTAATTTCCTGCTATTACTGTTTTCGAAATTTCGGGACGAAATTCTTTTAAGAGGGGTGGAGTTGTAACACCCCAAAGATCGTGGTTCAGCGAGGTAGGCGGAATGGTGGTGTTGCGCTCGGGATAGGCTCAAGATTCCAGATCAGGTCAATGCGCACGACCATTGTCCTCTTAGCGCACGACCAGTGAGCGTGCACCAATGATCGTGCGTAACCCGCAAAGAATCGGAGTTCTGTCTCGGCGTATGCGCACGACCATTGTCCTCTTCGCGCACGACCAGTGATCGTGCGCCAGCGATCGTGCGTTAATTCAGAAGAGAATCGAGTTCTGTCTCGGACAGTGCGCACGACCATTTCCCTCTTCGCGCACGACCAGTGATCGTGCGCCAGCGATCGTGCGTTAATTCAGAAGAGAATTGAGTTCTGTCTCGGACAGTGCGCACGACCATTTCCCTCTTCGCGCACGACCAGTGATCGTGCGCCAGCGACCGTGCGCCCTGTTTATTCTGTTCCGCGATTTTGAGCGGAGAAGAAGATCGGACCGTCCAAATCTTTTGGGATTTGATCCAACGGCTAGGTTTAGTTGCGGGAAACCTTTAGGGCTGATGAGAGGGGGTTAAACCTCATATTCTCTAAGTCATTCTCTCTCCAAACCCTAGAGAAAGAAGGAGGAGCCAAGGATGAAGAAGCGAGATTCCGCCATTTACGGAGCTCCGGAGCTCCGTTTCGCGAACCGTTTCCAGATCTGGAGAGTGCAGCCCGGTGCGGTCATTTCCCTCCGTCTAGAATCTCGGATCCATGGCGAAAAAGAACGCTCCTAGGGTAACGATTTCTTCTCCCGTTGTTTGGACTTGTCTTTTGTCCTCTCCTTCGTTTCTCTATGCTTGCATGAGGGATCCCTTTCACCAAATGGGTGAAGTGTAGGATTCCCTCAAGTTCTCCGGAACTCCGGGTCGATTGTGTCCGTCCCCGGCATATTGCATGTAGAAAATCCGGTAGTCGTGCGGATTTAGGCATTTTGTGTGAAGCCTATTCGTGGCCGTGAGCCCGAATCGGTGATGCTTGGATTGCGACGTTGCATTTAGGTTAAGCCTAGAATGCGTGCCGGAGAATGACTCCGTGAAATCATCTATAGTAGTGCGGGATTTAAGTGTAGGCGCCTTGTGAAGATCCTAACGAAAGCCCCATGCTTTGAGATTGGATGAAGGCAAACCTTCACCGCGAAATTGATGCGGAGCGTATTATACCTCCCCTTTTTGAGTATTTGTGAAGCCTAGATCCTTGTGAAGGGATTAGGTGCGTAGCTTATATTTGTGTAGCACTTGAAGGTGCTAAGCCCTTACGGGCCGAGGCGAAGCCGTACCCGCGTCGTGCGACAGATCGCGACGATTAGAGCACGGGCAAAGCTAAACCGAACCCGTTTCCATGCAGATCGGTAAGAGGTCCCTACCTCATGTAGCCGTGTGATCATGGGAGAGGTCGTGGAAGGTGGTTTACCTAGACCGACCAAAAGCTCTTTTTCCCACATAAGGCGATGGCCCTTACGGTGGAGTGTTTGTGGAATTGATGTTGTTAGCCTCATGCGGTTGTTTAGGCGGTTGCGGGGAACCTTCGGGTGAACCCAACCAACATCATGTGCATACCTAGGTTCCCTCCTTTTTTATGCTCAACCTAGAAGATTGAATGTGCTTGAAACCTCACCATGTGTAGTTGCACTTTCTTTATTTTAGTACTTGTGCTAGTATGGCTTGCTTGCAGGGTAGAATCTCCGCCACCCCGGGAAAGGGGTGGGGTCGTTATAATTTGGTCAGCTGTGCTGACCGTTACCTTGTTTTCCACCGCTTGGTGGAATGTTCTTATGCAGGTGCAGGTGAGCCTAGCGGGAAATAGCGGGCGGTGGCCCCTTTTGCTGAGTTGGCCCTTGAAGGCCAGCCTCCTTTTTAGCTTTCTCATGTATTGCCGGCCTGCGTGCCGATGTATGTTTTGGAGTTTTTGGTACATTTGCTAAATTTAAGGCCTTAAGGCCATAACTCTCTTTCTTGGTCTCATTCCTATGATAGTGGACAATTCTAATGGAAATGTTAAATCTTTATGCTTCCGCTAGTGTTTAGTATACTCTGTTGTAGTTTCTTTCTGTTTATCACCTTTTAACTCCTAGCTAGTGTGGTTAGTATGGCGTGGGGTCCCGGCCGGACCTACTGTTATATTATTCGTACTGGCAGGGTGTTACACATCATTTCTTTCCTTATTCGCAGCTCCCATATAAACTACATAAATTAGTGAACATGGCCTTGGTACTACGTATGCTGCCGCCGGCGAACAATTAATTATGACGTCGCACTTCATCATAACATATATATTATTGCGAAAGAGAATATAGACAGTGCTTTTAAGTTATCATTATAGGGGAAAGGAGGATTTTCGTCGAACGAACCATATATATGTATATAATTTTAATATAATAATAATGATATTATTATTATATTACTGCTAAAAACTAAACGAACGCCAAACTCAATGAAAATTTCACCTAAGGTGAACGGCGCCGCTAACTTGACGTTAAAAGTAATGCCCAGACGTCAAAGGTGACGTCAACGAAGGAATCAAAAATTCCTGAAAATTCTGGGGTGTTACACCGGGAGTGACGGTTCCTTTGGGTACACAAATACTACGTGTTTGCTTTTGGGTAGATATTGATGAATGGGTCCGTTCATGTGATGTTAATGTTTCAGTTTTAGTTTTGGGCCTCCATTCAAACTTTGGTTTGATGTTATTCTTATATAAGAAATTTCCATAGCGATAATCTTTATATTGATGATTTTTGAAGGTATTTTTCATAGGAAAGTTATGAGCATTTATTTTCATGTTGGGAGAAGTTTGATAATGATAGTATTTTGGAATTTCATTTTGAAGTTTTTTATTCCCATTGTTTGGTTTATTCATATTTTGAGATATCATATTTAACTTGCTCTTAGAGTTTGTTTGATATTGAGAGTTTTTCTTTAAGATTTCCTTAAGCAAGATAATTTTAGTTTCTAATTCATTGTTCTTAAGTTTCAAGTTATGTCTAGCTTTATTATAGGCAATTGTGCTATTTTTAAGAGTAGAAAAATTGAATCAATGTGGTTTTGGTATTCATTTCTGTATTCCTCAAATGTTTCATCCATCTCTTCAATTTCAATTTTATAACTTTTGCGTGTAGCACAATCACCTTTTAAAGATAAATTTTCTAAAGATAGCTTTTCATTATGTTTTTTTTATACATATAATTTCTTTTTCATGTTCCTTAAGTTTTACCTTAAAATTATCACAATAAAAACAAGGTTTTGTGTTTTCAAGTAAAGTACAAGATGGTGAAACCACATCACAATTTGATTCTAAATTAACATTAGCTTTTAATCTCTTATTTTCTAAATGTAAATTTTTAATAGTCATTTTAAATTTCTTGATCTTACGTTTAGCAGTTCATAGTATATTGAAACTAGAAATGGAAGTTATTACACAAGAAGAAGATTTTGACTTTCTTACAGTGCTTTTGGTAGAGGCAAAGTGTGTGCATGAAGTTCCTTCGTTATCTTATGGTCCTTCCTCCATCTTAGATGACTTTTCATCTTCTTTTTTGTTTTCCAAGTTAGTTTCCATGATTTCCATGGCTTTGCTATGAGAGAGATCTTCTTGAGTAGTGGTGGATGCTTGTATGTTCTTCTCCTCCTGAGTTTGGTCCATACCTACGAGAGGAAAATCATACATTTCTTCAAGAAATTGCCAAACTTTGTATGCACTAGAAAAACAATATATTAATTTGAAAATTTCATTTGATAGAGCACAAAATAAATAATGTTTGACTTTTGCTTTTAGTTGACGTTCCTTTTTATTTGATTCATCCGCAGGTCTTACAATGGCTAAATTCCATACTTCGATATCTAAAGTCTTAATAAAATTTTCAATTAAAATTTTCCATCCTTTATAATTTGTCCCTTCAAATAAAGGTGGTTTAAGAGATATTTCTTCCTCACAGAAATTTTCCCCACTAGTAGAAGCGAGATCATGAGACGTCATTATTTCTGGTTGTTAAGCCGATTGGAATAAAACTGCTCTGATACCACTTGTTGGATCGGTAGGCGCCTGATGAGTCCCAATTTTATATACATTTATGGACTCATCTGGGCCGATTTTCTAGTCTATGCACTACATTTTAGGCATGTTTTCATTCCTATTTAATACTCCATGCTAAGTGCACTTCTAGGCCCATTTTGGTGTTATTTCTTGTTCATCTTCGTTACTAGTTTTCATGCAGTGTTAAGTGCCACCTTCAGTGGCTAGACTAGTGTTGTATGCTGGATCAGTAGTCGTGCAGGTGTTCCCGGTACAATTCTGTACAGGAACACTGCGCACGATCACTAGCTCTATCGCGCACGACCACTGGTCGTGCACCACTAATCGTGCGCACTTAACGCCCATTTTATGAGTTCTGTCTGGCTTATCGCATGACCACTTACGATAGTGCGCACGACCATTGGTCGTGCGCTACTGGTCGTGCGAACATTGTATTTTATAATTTTCTTTCCCTTGCAGGCTCCGTCCAGGCAGGCGCACGATCACAGGATGATAGTGCGCACGACCATTGGTCGTGCTCCAACGACCGTGCGCGCTGTTCAATCCAGCGCCTATATATAATCCTGCTAGCGAATTAGGTCGGATCCTCGCCGTTTTTCCGCCCAGCTCCGCCGTTCCGCCCATTTCCGCAGGTTTTCGCCCCCTAGGCCTCCTCCATCATCCAAGGGCTTCAAGGAAGAGATTCTACACTCATCTTCATCGCCAAGGAAGGAGTTCCTCACATCGGACGTGGCCGGATTGTAAAACGCTGGAGAAGATGGGTCCATTGGGAGGTGTGACAGCCCTCCTCTACCCCGGACGCAGTTGAGACCGAGCTAGGACGTGGATTGACAACCCGACGATTCCTACCGTGAATCTACAACGAGACTCCGGATTCGGTCGTATCTCTTGCCTCTTTCTTCTAATTGTGTCGTTGTATTTGTTTGTAATCTCTATATTTAGATGATGACGCTATGAATCTTGTTTATTAATGTTTATTTCATGTTTATGGAATCATATTATTCATATGTGTGAATGAGGTGCGCCGCCATCCATTTTCCACTCCACCACCGTGTCCGGTGCCACACTAGCAATTGCCAGTGGCGTGCTTGTCGAAGAGGTGCCGACGACCCTCATTCCGTTAGCCTACTCGCCCATCCGCCCACCGAAGCGTGGCATAGCGGCCCGTGTATTCCATCCCGCCCAACGAAGCAGCGCGCTCAAGGCCTGCATAGTTCGATCCGTTTGCCTACTCGTCCATCCGCCCTTGCGACGCAGCGCGCTCAAGGCCTGCCTAGTCTCCATCCCGCCAAGCGAAGCATTGCATAACGGCATTGCATAGGAGTAGTCATAGCATTTTCTCTTTGTTTTCCACAATCCAAAATCCCCGTTTCCGCATCTATCCGCTCAAAAGGACTTCAATCTCAAGTCCTTCCTCGATAATAAACTCCACCTTACTGTGTTCCTTTGAGATCGATACTTGGGGATTCATTCCCATTTTATATTACTTGAACGATCGGTACACTGCCATTTCGTGTCGCAGTCGAGCTACCGCCTATAGCGGTGTGTGAGATTTGCGCCATCAAGTTTTTGGCGCCGTTGCCGGGGAACACAGTCGTGTGAGTTTTCTGGAGAGGGAGAATCTGAGAGAGAAGCCCTTCCATTTGTAAATTGCATTTCTTTGTTTTATTTCTTTTTATTCCATTTTCCTGTTTTAATTAGGTTGCCTTAGTAATTTTTTTTAGGTGTAGTATTTTGCACAATAGCATTTTTATTTTGAATCGTATTATCTTCACACTATGTGGGCACATCTTAATTTCCGTTGTCGTTGGTGTGGATCTACCTCCCACTCTAGTGATGAATGCCCTACGGAGAATAGTAGGCATAATTCTTATAGCCCAGCATATGGAGCACCAACTTCGTCTGGTACTCCATATGGTGCGTGTATGTCTTATGGCTACTCTGCTGAGCCTTTACCGTCATACTTCTTTTCAGCTTCAGCCCCCACTGTGCCAAAGAAGCCCGCAAGGCAGTGCCGGTTTTGTCAGAGCACTGATCATGTCTTGAAGGACTGTGCCGAGTATCTTCGCCAATTGGATGAGGACGACGAGCCGGATATCCGGATCGTCCCAACTCCTAACTCTGGCGGCACACCTTCAACATCCGGTTATGTGTCTTTGTCACCTTCACATCTTGAAGGGAATGGCATGGATACGGTCACCGGATGTGCGGCTGATCTATGCACCAACATTGCTGAGCCTACTCTCCATGTGCATCCACCACCCCTAGTGGATTCGATTCTTTGTGAGGAATCAGAGCTTGACATTTATCCAACCACTATTCCTCCCCCTGTTGTGCATACTACTCTCGTCTCCGACGACATTGTTGAGGATGTGTCGCAGGATGAGGCTGACGATCTATGTGTTGTGCCTATTCCGATGAAGGAGGACAACCTTCTAGGTGAAGAGGAGTTTTCCTCAACACCGGTGGAGGAAGTCCAAATCTTGGGCATGGCCACTGTCGATCCCGCCGAATCTTGTAGCATTGATGATAATGCAAACATTATTTTACTTCCCCAACCTGATGGGAGTGAGACCGGGATCACTCCCCCGATTTTTGATTATTTTTGTCCTTCTTCTCTTTTATTTCTTGACCCCCCTTCTTCACCCGAGCCTGTGCAGGTTGAATCTTCACAGGTACTTCAGGAGGACTTGGAGCTTTGTGCTCCAGTCAATGATGAGTGTGTCCTTTTATGCGAGGAGGTTGATTCCTCCTCCATTAAAGAAGCCTCATTCGTTGCCTTCTCCCCCTGCGGACCTGCTGTGGACGATACCTTGCTGGGCAAGGATAGTTTTGGTGAGATGAGTGAGGACCAGGCCTCCTCCTCTTCTTACTTTCTTTTCCCTCTACCTATGAGGAGCAGGTATTATTATTATTTAGGTAGAGGGGTGACTGCCTTATCTCCGTATCGGTACCAGCTACCGAAACACATATTGGAGCAGTTACCTGTGCATTTTCTTTTTCATAGGCCCATTAGCTAGATATTATGAAGTTTTGAATAAGTCGTGCTGCGATGACAATAACCCCAGTAGTTATCTTAATTTTTCTTGCATTTTCATTTCTTTTCTAATTTTATTTAGTTAATTGCACTTTATTTCAGTTTTCTTTTTTCTTTTGTTTTTGCGGAGCTGACCCCTGCAGGTATCTTTTCTAGATGGCGGATGCTGCGGTTCATTTTAGTTTACACGCCAATCTTCTGGTATGCTCATTTCTGAGCATTGGGTACTCTCTTTCCCTAGCCCTATTTTGATTTTCATGTCATATATTATGTGGGTTGTTTAGTTTAAGTCTGGGGGAGAGTCGTTCTGAGTGTTCACTCATGTGCACTATTGCATTGCATGCTAGAAGTATTTCTATATCATTTATTTAGTATTGTTCATCTTCATTGCACACCACAGCACCCACTTGAGCGCGTGCTCATCTGTTTGCCTGCTCTGTTGTGAATTTAATTCTCCTACTTATTTGGGAAAGTCTAGGTGATGGCTTAGGACTATGTAGCAGAGTAAAATGTTGACTCCAGTAGTGCTCCTAGTCGAGTGCTCGGTTGCATAGAAAATTTGTGTAGATTAGACTTCTCTTTATACTTATGGTTTTATATTTTTTTTCTATTAGTGTAAATGTTGTTTACTCTACTCAAATGGTGAATCCGATGGAATCAAATGGTAGCATAGGGATGTGTGTAAATGATCGCTAGACTCGTATTGCTTGAGTCGGGAGAAAGGAGAATCTTTCTCGGTGGCTAGAACTTGCCCCAAGCGATTCTTGAAGCATTGGCATAGGATAGTTCTAGTGCGTGAGAATGACGTAGGCCATTATTTTGGCCCGGTTGAACTTTTTATTTCATGCCTATCATCTACCCTTGCTAGCCCCTTTGTGCCTACCCCTTCCTCTTGATTCAGCCCCACTTTTATCACACCAAAGCCTAAAAGCCTAACCTAGTCGACACCCAAATCTGAGCTTTAGTTGTAGTTTTATTTATATTGTGGGGGGTGTTGATTGTGGTGTTTATTATGTGAATCAGTGGATATGCTCATTTGAAAATTTTGCTGAAAGAAAAAAGACAAGAAAAAGAAGATAGAAAGAAAAAAAAATGAAAAGGAAAAGAAAAAAAAAAGAGAAAAATGAGCTTTATTGAAAAATCATGTAGAAAAATTATGTATTGGGAGTAGGCGGTGCACACACCTATGTTGCAAAAGTACAAGTCTGGGGGTGTGGTGCACCTGCATTCGATTTTGGTGCGCGGGTAGTTATTTTAAAAGCTCATTTGGGTTATGTGTTATAAGCCCTCTTGTTTATCATTGTTTACCTCACCATAACCCAAGCCTCAATTAAAACTTAAGAGTCCTACCGACTCACGCTATGGACCAATCTAGTGTCGAGGAGAGAATGTGACCGGGTGAGCCTATGGTCACCGACACCGATGGATTTCAGTGGAGTTTGTCCGGCACCCCAATCTTGAGCAATGCTCATCTCAGCGCTTAGTTTACTTTCTCCGTATGCATGACCGGATGATTCACCGTAGCTCACCATTTTGAGTGGTTGTAATATGCTTTGACTCTTTTAGAAATATATAAATTGTTGTGTATAATGAGAAATCTTCTCTACTATTTTTCTTATGCACGTGAGCATGCGACTTCGCATGGTACTCTGTATTGTAATTTTAAGCCATCTACTTTTCTTTCCCCGTTCGCTTAGAATTTGTTTGCTCGGGACGCGCAAACAGGTAAGTCTGGGGGTGTGATGAGTCCCAATTTCATACACATTTATGGACTCATCTGGGCCGATTTTCTAGTCTATGCACTACATTTTAGGCATGTTTTCATTCCTATTTAATACTCCATGCTAAGTGCACTTCTAGGCACATTTTGGTGTTATTTCTTGTTCATCTTCGTTACTAGTTTTCATGCAGTGTTAAGTGCCACCTTCAGTGGCTAGACTGGTGTTGTATGCTGGATCAGGAGTCGTGCAGGTGTTCCCAGTACAATTCTGTACAGGAACACTGCGCACGATCACTGGCTCTATCGCGCACGACCACTGGTCGTGCACCACTGATCGTGCGCACTTAACGCCCATTTTATGAGTTCTGTCTGGCTTATCGCACGACCACTTACGATAGTGCGCACGACCATTGGTCGTGCGCTACTGGTCGTGCGAACATTGTATTTTATAATTTTCTTTCCCTTGCAGGCTCCGTCCAGGCAGGCGCACGATCACAGGATGATAGTGCGCACGACCACTGGTCGTGCGCCAACGACCGTGCGCGCTGTTCAATCCAGCGCCTATATATAATCCTGCTCGCGAATTAGGTCGGATCCTCGCCGTTTTTCCGCCCAGCTCCGTCGTTCCGCCCATTTCCTTAGGTTTTCGCCCCCTAGGCCTCCTCCATCATCCAAGGGCTTCAAGGAAGAGATTCTACACTCATCTTCATCGCCAAGGAAGGAGTTCCTCGCATCGGACGTGGCCGGATTGTACAACGCTGGAGAAGACGGGTCCATTGGGAGGTGTGACAGCCCTCCTCTACCCCGGACGCAGTTGAGACCGAGCTAGGACGTGGATTGACAACCCGACGATTCCTACCGTGAATCTACAACGAGACTCCGGATTCGGTCGTATCTCTTGCCTCTTTCTTCTACTTGTGTGGTTGTATTTGTTTGTAATCTCTATATTTAGATGATAACGCTATGAATCTTGTTTATTAATGTTTATTTCATGTTTATGGAATCATATTATTCATATGTGTGAATGAGATCCGCCGCCATCCATTTTCCACTCCACCACCGAATCCAGTGCCGCACTAGTAATTGCTAGTGGTGTGCTTGTCGAAGAGGTGCCGACGACCCTCATTCCGTTAGCCTACTCGCCCATCCTCCCACCGAAGCGTGGCATAGCGGCCCGTGTATTCCATCCCGCCCAACGAAGCAGCGCGCTCAAGGCCTGCATAGTTCGATCCGTTTGCCTACTCGTCCATCCGCCCTTGCGACGCAGCGCGCTCAAGGCCTGCCTAGTCTCCATCCCGCCAAGCGAAGCATTGCATAGCGGCATTGCATAGGAGTAGTCATAGCATTTTCTCTTTGTTTTCCACAATCCAAAATCCCCGTTTCCGCATCCATCCGCTCAAAAGGACTTCAATCTCAAGTCCTTCCTCGATAATAAACTCCACCTTACTGTGTTCCTTTGAGATCGATACTTGGGGATTCATTCCCATTTTATATTACTTGAACGATCGGTACACTGCCGTTTCGTGTCGCAGTCGAGCTACCGCCTATAGCGGTGTGTGAGATTTGCGCCATCAGCGCCCTTAGAGGGGGGGGGGGGGGGGTGAATAAGGGTTGTAAAAACTTTAGATATATTTTGAATAACTTTGAAAAATCTTTGATTATTAAACTAAAGAAGATCAAGACATATCAAGTGAAGTATAAGTAAAGACATGATTTTATTAACTTGAGAAGCATGATTACAAAACTTGATCTCTTATCGAAGCTAGAAATCAAAGCTAATAGAAAAAACTCCTTTTTGTTTTCTATCCCGACTAGCTTCCCCACGAACCGGTGGCCCTAGCCTATCCTCCCCGGATTCGGCCTCAAGCCACTGTTCAAATAGTAGATAGAAATTTGATTGGTCTTTGTACAAACCTGCAATAAGAAAATTACTTTTTCTTAGGAACCCACACAAAGTTGGGTCCTAGAACTTTGTTAGTAATAACTAGGGTACTTACTTGTTGTTTGAATCTTTGTGCTGTGAGTGTTGCCACAGGTCTGAGTACTGCTTTCCCAGAATTAAATCTTGGAATAGTTGGATTGAACCAGCAGTCAAGGGCAAAATGGCCAACCTTTCCACAGCGCCAACATTCATATCTGTTATATCTCCTTGGTTTTCTCACTTCTTTGGGTTGACTTACATGTTGTTTAATTGCCTTATTCAATGGAGCTTTGTAAAGTGTTTTAATGAAATTTACTGATTTAGTTTCCTTGACAGCAGTGGTTTTCACTACTGGTCTTAGTTCCTCTCCTTTGAGTTTGGTGTTTGCTTTAAATACAAAGGAGTCATGTTGAGTTAATTCTTTTTCTTTGTATAGAGATTTGGCATCATTGATACTTGGTTGAATTGAGTCATCTTTGCTATTTGAACACTCACCCTTCCAAAACTTATGCATAACTCTTAGATCATGCTCATTTGTGAAAAGCATGGCTTTGTTGAATTTTATAGGTTGCATAGGTGCCTTGTCATTATTTTTAGATTTATTTTCTGCCTTCCCATTATATCCTATGCCATATCTGTATTGTGCAGAAAATGTGTCTATTATGGGAAGGATTGTTTGTGGTTTTGAGAACTTTGCCACAAGTTTCCTTTCAGCTAGGAGTTTTGCTTCAAGTTCTTTTATTAATTTCTCCTAGTGCATAAAGTGTGAATGGGAATGATAGACATGACTTTTAATTTGTTAAGATCCTTGCTTACCTGATTCAGCCTCTCAGCTGCCTCAGAGTATTGGGAGTTAGTCTACTTTAATTCAGATATTTCTGTATGTAGCTTTTTGTTTTGCCTTTTGCTCTTTTTAAGGGCTTTAAGAAGTGACTCATATTTCTCAATAATTTCATCTTTATGAAAGTTAGATTTTGAGTCATTCTCATCAGAAGAAAATGAATTTGCCTCAGGTTTAGAAATAGTTTGGTTCAGATTCAGAATCAGATAAAGGAGTTTTATCAAGTACCTTCACATTAGAGATTGTCTCCTGATCCTCTTCATCACTAAGTGCCATGAGTCCTGTATTTTCTTCTTCATCCTCTTCACTATCAGACCTTGATAGTGGGGCTCTTATCATAGGCCTATGGTTCAGAATGTCTTCACTTTCATTGACAGCCACCAGAGTTATGCGTGCCTCTTCACTATCTGAATTAGATGATTGAGATTCACTGTCACTGAGAGTGACTTTGCCTTTCTTGGCTATTAGGCTCCTCTCATGTCTCTTGTCAGATTTGTGCCTCCTTTCATCAGACTTCTTGTTGTTCTTTCTTTTTGAAGGACAATCAGCAATCATGTGTCCAGATTTCCTGCATCCAAAACACACAATTTCTTCTAAATTATATTTATTATGTTTAGAGTTATACCTATCCTTCTTGGAATCTTGTTTGAATCCTTCTGAAGAATTGGAGTGCTTCTTAGATCTGGGTGACTGAGAGGGTCTAGTTTTCAGTGTTGTTTTCTTCTGAGCAACCTTTTCAGCTGTTTGGTGAAGAGTGCCAGTTAGCCATCTGATATTTCAGAGTTAGAATTACTGGTCTCTAATTCTTCAGATTCAGATGGTATCCTGTGGGATAATGAAATTCTTTCTTTGCTTCTCTTGGAACTTTCTGCCTTCAGAGCAATAGGATTTTCCTTGCTGTGTCCTTCTTCAGCTTTTCTGTTATTCAGGTGAAGTTCATGGGACAAAAGTTTACCATATAGATTCTGTGGCTGAATATTTCCCAGATTTCCCATTTCCCTGATAGCACAGATCTTGATATCCCATTCTTTGTTCAGGGATCTTAAGAATTTATCATTCAGCTCATAATCTGTAAAAGTTCTTCCATAGGTTTTCAGACCATTTACAATTTTGAAGAATTTCTCATAGCAGATTGCTATTGAATGTTTCTTGTCTTGTCTGAAAGCCTCATATTGCTGATTTAGAAGAGACTTGCTTTCATCTCTGACTTCCTCAGTCCCTTCCACATAGACAATGAGAGATTCCCACATTTCTTTGGCAGTTTTGCAGTGTACTAAGTTCTGGAAGGTTGAATCCTCAATTGCACTCACAATGATATTCTTAGCTCTCATATCCATGGAGGCCAGAATCACTTCATCTTTAGTCATCTCAGAGTATGTTTTGGGAGTCTTGATACTTCCATCTGTGAATGAGACCTTCATAGGAACAAAAGGTCCTTCTAGTACAGTGATGTATATCCTAGGGTCAGAGGCTTCCATGAATAATCTGACCCTTTCCTTCCAAATCCCAAAGTTTTCTTTTCTACAGATTGGTAACTTCATTGATGTGAATTCCTTATTTCCTTCACTGTTAGCCATCACGACTTAACAAATCTACCTTTAGTAGATCTTGTTCAGGCTGTTAAACCTTTTTTTGAACAACCTCCCACTGATACCACTTGAAAGACTTTATTTAAGGGTAGCTAATCACCTAGAGGGGGGGGGGGGGGGGGGGTGAATAGGTTATTTTAAAATCTATTTGCAATTCTTGATTAAAACCTAAATGAATGATCAGAGCTTTCAAGAAAATAAACACAAACACAAACACACAGAATTTTATAGTGGTTCCCCTTATCTTGGGTAATCCACTTTCCCCCTTCTCCCCTCTAGCAGTGTGCTAGATAGGGTTTATATCTCCTCCAGATCTCAGACTAATAAACTGGTCATACAGCTCAGATCTCAATAGATCCTACAGTCTCAGATCTCAATAGATCTTACCCTCTCAGATCTCAGCAGATCTTACAAACTCAGATCTCAACAGATCCTACCTCAGCCTTTATAATAAATGGCTTACACACAGATTCACCCCTGAATATTACAACTCAGATCACACCTGATCCTACACCTCAGATCCTTGAAAGATCCTACACTCAGATCTGACAACAATACTTAGACTCAGATTCACCAATGTATTGAGTCTTCTTGATCTTATCTGAAAAATCAGATAGAAAACTTCAGCAGAACAGCATCAGCAAAATGATCTTCTTGATTTGCACAGGCTGTGATGATTGTTCTTCTTTAGGAAGTCAGATTCTTCCTTCTTAACCTTCTCTCTTCAGAAAATGGTCTCAGCACCAGATGGCTAAAGAATTTCTTGTAGTACGATTCTGAAAGAGGAGACGGCTTCTTCATATTCTTCCTCAGATTCTTCCTCAGATTTTCTATCGAACGACGGAGAAGATGATGGCTTTCAATAGTAGAGTTCTACCTCTGAATCATAGGTTATGCCTTCTATTTATAGCCTGTCATCCGCAACATCTGACACGCTCCTCCACGTCAGCATGACGTTAAGTCTTCAACGGTCTTTGATGGCTTCAGAATAGACAAAGGCTCAGTTTGCTGTAGATGAGCTGTTACACATTTCTCAGCTCAGAGCTTTTCAGGAAAAGGCGTTGAGCACTGTGTATCTCTGTCGACGCTTTTTCTATAAGGCGTCGAGTGATGTGTAGTGTCTCGATGCTTTTAACTTTGCCTTCACATCAAGACTCTTTTTGCTGGCGTTGAGCTAACTGAAGTTTAGTCGACACTTCTTATTCCACGGCGTCGAGCGATATTCCTTGGCTCGACGCTTCTAGACTTGGTCTCAGATCTTCAGCGGCGACCTTGTCTTTTTGAGTAGCAGACATGGGTCGACGCTTCTGGGTCACAGGCATCGAGCGATGTGTAGTGTCTCGACGCTTGTGAACTTAGACGAATTCCTTGAGCACTTTGCTTGACCTGTTCTTCTGCACAATGATTCTAGAAAGTATATCAAATACATTCTGAGGTATATCTTTGACATAGGAATGTACTTCTCCAAATCTAGGACATTGTGGACAATGGTCCCAACAATAATAAAGTAAAAGTGCGGGTCGCAATCACCGCTTCGCAAGGCGAGATGGAGTGCGTCGGTCGCTATGCCGAGCTTCGTGAGGCGTGTGGACGGTGCGCATGTGAATGGAATGTTCTTAAATGCGGAGAATGAGGGTCGAAATCACCTCTTCACTAGTCACCATTAGCTCTTGCTAACGCGAATCGAAAACTACACGAGTGAGGGAGTGAGTGAGTGAGTGGGTGAAAGCAAAGCGCGTCACAAGCAAACTGCAAGCAGTTGAGCAACAAGGAAATAACACTTTCATTCAAAGCAAATATAACAATATTCATCATCAAATAGTTCACAAAGTAACAACAAGGTAAAGGAGAGAGTAAACCAATAGACGAAGACTAGCGGCCGTTCTCGGACGGAATAGTAGGTTGTCAATCTACTTCCGGGCTCGGGCAGTCTGTGCTTCCAGAGTCAATAGACTGTCACGATCTCTGACCTTCTTCCGTCATCTTCTACGTTCAGGTTTCCTCTTCTTCTCACCGAACGGAAATGCGATATCTTGGTTTGCTTGCTTGTGAATGGCGGAGATGGCCTCCGGACCTTTGGATATTACTTCGGATCACTGTAGAGGACTTTTCCCATGAAGGAGATGAGTGGAGGTGGTTGGAGATGAAAAATGGCACTGGACGGACTTGAATTCGCGCTCCCGACGGAGCTCGATACCTAATTTCGCGGAACAGGGCTTTAAATAGGCGCTGGAAAAAATAGTGTGCACGGTCATTGGCGCACGACCAGTGATCGTGCGCACTGGAGTTTTGCGGTCGTACGCACTGGCTGGGCGGAGCCTACAAAGCAAAGATTTATAAAATAAAATGTTCGCACGACCATTGGCACACGACCAGTGGTCGTGCGCACTATCGTAAGTGGTTGTGCATGCTGGTCAAGACAGAACTCAAATTTGAGGGGTTAAGTGCGCACGATCAGTGGCGCACGACCAGTGGTCGTGCGCAATAGAACAAGTGATCATGCGCAGTGTTCATGTATAGATTCATACCGGGAACACCTGCATGACTCCTCTTCCAGCATAAACACCAATCAAACCACTGAAAGTGGCACTTAACAATGCATGAAAGCTAATAAAGAAGATAAACATGAAAATACACCAAGACGGGCCTAGAAGTGCGCATAGCATGGAATATCAAATATGAACAAAAACATGCCTAAAGTGTAGTGCATAGACTAGATAATCAGCCCAGATGAGTCCATAAATGTGTATTTAATTGGGACTCATCAGCAAGTAAGCTATAAAGTATCAAAGGGCACAACTGGCGTCAACAACCTGACACTAACCCGTTGGCTCCAAACTAGCATGTCTGAACACAAGAAGAAACTAACCACAACTACCTCGCAGTAGCGGGGTAAAACAACAACTAAAACTCCCGAAGACTCCGGGCTACACCACTAGCAGCTAAGGCTATGAACCTGAGGCATTCAATAAAACAAAGAACGCCTCAGCAAGGAATTACAAGTGGCAGAAAACAAGCAGAAAAGTAAATAAGGCATAATAGGTACCAACCAAAGCCAGATTTACCGAAAGAGAAGCTCCAAACAAAGAACTAAGCAGAGCACCGAGTGCACCAATATCTTATAGAGGAACAAGCATGGTTCAATTATCTTGTAAATTTTTTTCATGAGGCTAATCAGCTCAAATTAAATAGGAGCGGTTACTTACCTCCGCCACCCAAACACCAAAACAGGGTGGGGTGTCTCTAGACCCAACCACCCAAACACGGTGCTCGGGACCACAGGAAAAGCCTGCGGTTCACCTCTAAGTGGCCACTGTACAAGGCTATAACATTTCCCCACTGCCCCCCCCCCCCCAAAAGATGACCCATCGTGCAAGGACAAAGGCAATGGTTCTTATTAATTAATTTCTTTAATTAAGGAACGGGACAAAGCCCGAGAAAACAACCACCAGGACACCCTAAGGATAGGGTTACAAATGAAGTAAACACTTCATAAGACGATTCATAAGAGTCCAGGGTCCTTACACAAACATACACACATAAAGAAGAAGCACGAGTGAATCAGATACGGAGGACCGCAAAAGCACAAGGGTAGCAACCTGAACATATCTCATGAAAAAGAAGGGTAGATTAGGCATTTCTCGAGAGCTAAGGGGCAAACACAAATGGCTTCTCGAGAACTAAAGGACAAACTTAAGGATTTCTCGAGAAGTATAGGACAGACAGAAATGTTTCTCGAGAACTAGTGGGGTCTACACATGATTTCTCGAGAAATTAGGAGGACATCTCATGGATTTCTTGGGAGATTAGAAGGACAGCTCATGGGTTTCTCGGGAGATTAGAGCAGGCAGCACTGACATTTCTCGAGAAGTAAGATGCATTTCTCGAGAAATTGGGAGGGTTTGAACAAGCATTTCTCGAGAAGTATAGAGGACTAAACAAGCATTTCTCGAGAAATTTCAAATAGCAGAAAAATTTCTAGGCAACTACAGGTTGTCCAGGGAAAGCTCCAGACATTTCGGGGGAATTCAAGGTTAATAAATATCATACCAACCCTCAAAGACACAAGCCGTTCAGCACGACAAGGATTCAAAATGAGAAGAAAAACAAGGATTCAAGAAACAAGAGAGAGGGAGGGGAAACCCACTTTCCTTAAACCTTGCAAGCTCGAAGTTCTTCGCTCCAAAAGCTATGGATCGGCTAAGAAATCACTCAAGCTCAACAACCTGAAACTTTACGGATCAAAAGGAGGAGTTAGGTCACTACCTTAACTCCAAAAATCCAAGAAACGGGAAAAGCTCAGCACTAGGACAAAGATCTCGCCGAGAGCTTTCCGAATCCACTCTCCAAACACGATTCCAACTACTACAGACTTCGAATTGCCGGCCGAAAGCTCCACGACACGCCGCTCTCGCTCTCTCGCCCGATAGAACTCTTAGTCGGTCGAAAGGGGAAGGAGATGAAAAGATAAAAATTAAGCTTAATGTATATATATTAACCCTCCAGGAGTTCGTCAAACTCAGCCTGCAGTTCATCGAACTCAGCTAGCTTGCAGTTCGTCGAACTCAGCTAGCCTGCTGTTCGTCGAACTCAGCTATCCTCCAGTTTGTCGAAGGAAGCTAGCCTGTAGTTCGTCGAACGAAGCTAGATTGCAGTTCGTCAAACGTAGCTAGCCTGCAGTTCGTCGAACGCAGCTAGCCTGCAGTTCGACGAACACATCTAGCCTGCAGTTCGTCGAATGCAGCCTAAGAATTTCATGCAAAGATTAAATGCAAAATTACATAAATAATCTCTCATTCTACTTAAACCATGTCGTCGACTAAATCACCTCAGACTTCTATGAAATTCGCACCTAAATTGAAATTCGGCGCTACCAATCCAACTACGAAGTCAGAATTCAATTCCTACGAGCCAAACTCTGGATAAAGCCTCCCGAAGCTAAGATCTTAATAACTACACAAAATCTTCTCTATAGCTCGAAATGACGTGATGTCTCGCACGCTCGATCTAAATTACGCACTTTAACTGAGCTAAGGCCCAAAACTAAACCTGACAAGCTGACGTAACACCCTTACGCCAAAATTATGCCACAGCGGCCACGTAAATAATTAATGAAAAATCGGGGGCGTTACATTCACTAATGATCTTTCTTGATCTTTGGATTTGATTCTGTACTACTACCGACTGAGATACCCATCAACATAAACTCCTCCACTAAGGACTGCACAGAGAGATTGAAGACATGCGCGGTCTTTCTATACAGGGCATCGACCACCACATTTGCCTTACCTGGATGATACGGGATATCAACCTCATAATCTGCCACATACTCCAACCACCTGGGCTGGCGCAAATTCAACTCCTTTTGGGTAAAGACAAACTTCAGGCTCTTGTGATCCGTATAAATCTTCCATGGCACTCCATAAAGAAGGTGTCTCCAAAGCTTTAAAGCATAAATCACTGCAGCAAATACTAAGTCATGCGTAGGGTAATTCTTTTCATGAACTTTCAATTATCTAAACCCATCGGCAAACACTTTTCCTTCTTGCATCAAAACACACCCTAGACCAATGTGGGATGCATCCCGTTGGGTATTGTAAGCACAATAACCTTGATTTGATGAAGTATCCCTTAAACTAAGATGAATTGATTTTTATTTGATGGTATTTTCAGTTATGTGTTTGCAGGTTCTAAATGGTTAAGTACAAACCAATGTCAAGTTTCAATGAGTCACTAAACACATGCCTATGCAATGTAATTCCTCATTGTATGGACCAAAGTGTTGACTCATGTGGAATCTCTATATTGGGATGTACTTCATATTCAAACACAAAGGTAGAGCCAAGAGAAGTTGCTGCTAAGAGAAAGTTGCCGGAAGAAAGAAGGAAGAATGATTTTTCTTCTAAGTATTTAGAATTCGTCGAACGCTAGAATTCGTCGATCACCGTTCGACATTTCTTAATTCTCTGGTTTGCTGTTAACTGAAGATTTCGTCGAACGCTAGAATTCGTCGATCGCAAGAATTTGTCGAACGCTAGAATTCGTCGATCACCGTTCGACATTTCTTAACTCTCTGGTTTGCTGTTAGCTGAAGATTTCGTCGAGCGCTGTTTGGTTAAATTTCTGTTATTAATTGATCTCATGTGTGTCGATAGCTGAACAGACTTCGTCGACCGCTGTTTATATATACACCTCGTTGACCGCTGTTTATTTATATACTTCGTCGATCGCGCTCGTCAATCTCCGTTCGATGAAAGGAAGGAAGTTCGTCGATCGCATTTCCGTTCGACGAAATTTTGACAGATTCTGAATTTTTGCCTGCGCTGTTTCGAAATTCAAATCGCTGGTTTCTTTAATGTCTACTTTCCATTTAATCTTCTACCGCGTACAACATTCATGGAAAATTTCCCTTGATATCTGCAGACAGCCGTTGGAGATTTTATTCTTCCTTAATTCTTGTTGTTAGAGAATTGATTCTCCTTAATTTCATCTTATAGCCATTGACAGATTATTTCTTTCCTTTATTCAATACTACAGCCGTTCGAGATGAAGGTTTCCAAAAGGAACTTGTTTACAGCCATTGAAGAATGTTGGAGATATATATATTCTGTTCTATTTTTCCTGAACAGAAATTAATCGTGAAAATTCCTTCTCTCCTTCCAGTTAACTGTCGGCTATTCCTTCAAGACTCAAGCTTCTCTCTCCGACAGAAAGAACTTCTACTGCTCTTCCTTGCTAAGAGCATTTGACAGATAAAGCCTCAGTCGACTTCAAGCTTTCTTCTTCCTCCATTCTACAAGGACTGATATTATTTATTTTGGAAGAAGAGATCTATTTCTCTCTGATCTGAAAGCAGCACATCCTCAAGAAATTTATTTCTTGTTGATTTGAAAGAAGAACCCCTTCAAGAGATTTATTTCTCTCTGATCTGAAAGCAGCACATCCTCAAGAAATTTATTTCTTGTTGATTTGAAAGAAGAACCTCTTCAAGAGATTTATTTCTCTTTGATCTGAAAGAAGAAAACTTCATCTGAAGTTTTATTATATTTTGGAAAATCCTTCATTATTTTTGTAGGAGGTTTGCCTCCGAGTTGTAGGAATTTTATTCCGAGTTGTAGGAGTGGTTTGCTCCGAGTTGTAGGAGAGTTTGTTCTCCGAGTTTGTAGGAGATTTTGTTCTCCGAGATTGTAGGAGTTTGACTCCGAGTTGTAGGATTATTTTTAATCCGAGAATAGTGAAGTAGCCTGGTCTAGCCGGTCGTGCTAGATAGGTGAGGTACAAAGTGGACTACCCAAGTATGGGGAACCACTATAAATCTGTACTCTTTGGTTTTCTGTGTGCTTTAGTGGTTATATTTTTAATTCCGCAAAAAGCTATAGAAACCACCTATTCACCCCCTCTAGGTGATTTAGGTCGCAACTAGATACTTTCAATTGGTATTAGAGGTAGGTTGTTCATTAAAAGGATAACACCTTGAACAAGATCTCTAAATCTAGTTTGCAAGAGACAGTATGTCCGGAATGGATAAATCCAAGGATTCCGTCAAGTTGCCAGTCTGCACTAAAGAAAATTTTCTGATGTGGAAAGAAAGAGTAAAATTCTTCATGGAAGCTGTAGATCCAAGAATTTTTCAGATTGTGGAAGAAGGTCCTCATGTCCCCATGAAACCTTCTTCAATTAATTCTAATATTCAAATAGCCAAGAAAATGCTGGAATTGACCAAGGATGAGGTTGCTCTCGTCTCTTTGGATAAAAAGGCCAAGAACATCATTGCCGGTGCAGTGGATGATTCTATGTTGCAAAATCTGATACATTGCAAATCTGCAAAAGAAATGTGGGATTCCCTAGTGGTTCTCATGGAAGGTACAGAAGAAGTGCGAGATGATCGACGATCTTTGATGAATCAAGAGTATGAAGCATTTAAGCAAGATCCGAGAGACTCCATCTCAGACACTTATGAAAAGTTCTTCAAGATCGTAAACTGTCTTAGAAATTATGATCGGGAATTCACCGTCGGAGAATTGAATGACAAGTTATTGAGATCCCTGACGAAAGAATGGGATACCAAGGCAATTGCTATCCGGGAATTCGGAAAGTTGGCTACTATGGAGCCACATATATTATTTGGAAAGCTCTAATCACATGAGCTTAAGCTCAGCATCAGGAAAGCTGAGGAAGGGGGCAACAGGACATCCGGGAAGGAATGATCTGTGGCTCTGAAGGCCGAAGGATCTAAGAAAAGCAAGGTCATAACACCAGTAAGAACTCCATCATCAGAAGAGGATAATGAATGTGTAACTAGCTCGTCAAACACAGAAATATCCGATGGAGAGCTCTCTCTTCTCTCAAAGCAATGCAAGAGGATTCTAAATAAGAGAAGGCAGAAGAGAGGCCAATCCTCCACTTCTGATCACAGAAGATCAAGATGTGATGGTGAACATCACAGGAAAGATCACAATAATGACAGGTATAAATCTAAACCAAACAAACAGGTTTCTACTGACATTATTTGTTATTGTTGCAATAAGTCAGGACACGTAATAGCCGAGTGTCCATACAAAAAGAAGGAAGGATCAAAGAAGGAAGAAAAGATATCTTTCAAAGGAAAGAAGAAAGAAAAGAGCTTTCTAGCTAAGAAGTCTAAAACTCTGAGCGACAGCGACTCAGAACAGTCAAGCTCATATGAAGAAGCCTATTTTGGGCTAATGGCACAATCAGATGAGAAAGGAAGCGTCTCCTCATACAAGGGGAAGGTAAACTCTCACACTCCTCTTTCCGCTTCTGATAATGAGACTGCATCCATAGAAAATGAAGGCTATTCATCATAGGAGGAATCAGAATTAATGACACAGTACAAAGCCCTTTTGAAGGAATTTGACAAGTGCCGCAAGGTCGTCAGATCCTAGTCAAAAGAGAATGCATCTCTTAAGACTTTGGAATCGGAACTGAAGAAGGAAATCGAAAGATTGACTCCCTTCATAGAAGAAGTTCAAAACTTGAAAGATGAACTAAATGGCTCCACTGAATTATTAACTCTGATGGAGAAAATGTTAAATGAACTGGAAGATAAGTTAATGGTGGAAAGGAAGCTCGTAGAAAGCTTCTCGAAGCCAAAAACTATTCTTCCACTCATTGACGTGGCTTATGTTAAAGGATTACAACATAATCTCATTAGCATAAGTCAACTATGTGACAAAGGCTATAGGGTAGAATTCTACAAGGACAAGTGTTTGATAAAGTCGTCTGATTCGTCAGAAACTATTTTAACAGGCACTCAGAGTAGAAATATTTTCTGCTTGAATTTTCTATGTTTAGACTCTTCTACACCAGTGTGTTTTTTAGCAAAAAATAGTGCATCTCTTTGTGACCAATGGCACAAGAGACTAACACATATTAATTTCAAAACTATTATTATACTATTTTCTCACAATTTAGTGCGTGATGCTCCTGATGTTAAGTGCATTAAAGAGAGACCTTGTCATGCATGCCAAATGGGTAAGCAGACTTGGGCTACCTTTAAGGGCACCATTGGCAAAGATTCTACCAGATGTTTATATCTGCTCCATATGGACTTGTTTGGTCCCATGCCAGTCAGAAACTTAGGAGGCAAATCTTATACATTGGTTATAGTTGATGACTACTCACGTTTTGCTTGGGTATTCTTTCTGAAACACAAGTCAGACACCTTCGATTCTTTAACAACATTTGTCAGGCAAATTCAGAATGAACTGGAATGTTCTGTGGTCAAAATAAGAAGTGGCCATGGTACAGAATTGAAGTCTGGGGCCATGACCGAATTTTGTGAAAGCCTAGGTATCTTTCATGAGTTTTCCTCTCCTCGTACTCCACAACAAAACGGAGTTTCCGAGAGAAAGAATAGAACACTCATAGAGGCCTGCAGGACAATGTTGAGTGATTCTTCATTACCGGAATACTTCTGGGCTGAAGGTATGAACACTGCTTGCCACATGCAAAACAGAGCACTAATCAACAAGAACCATCATAAGACACCTTATGAACTTCTGAAGGGCAAGAAACCAACCCTGTCTTATTTTAGAATTTTTGGCAGTAAGTGCTTCGTACTTAACAATGGAAAACATTACAAAACTAAATTTAGTGAAAAATGTTTTGAAGGTATTTTTGTAGGCTATAGTATCCATAGTAAGGCATATAGGATTTTCAACAAGCAAACCATGGTTGTAGAAGAATCTTGCAATGTTATTTTTGATGAGACGAGCATGCTTCACAACAGCTTCTCTATTGTATTTGTTGAAGATGCAGGTTCAAAATTTAGAGAACTCAATTTGGAAGAAGATCCCAAGGAAGATACTTCAAGGTTTACAAAAGTAGAAATTCAAATTCCACATGAGGAAGAATCTCAAGAGGAAGCACTCCAAGAAGTGGAAGAAGTGCCTCAAGCAGATGTACCAGTTGACAATGTACCTGGAAGAAACTGGGTGATCAGACATCAAAGGGATCATCCTATTGATCAAATCATTGGAGAACCTAATGATGGGATTAGAACCAGAAGAGGTACTGTTAATCTCAAGAGGATGCAGGTTCCGACAGATAAGCAAGTTGCAGATATCTTCACGAAGCCACTTGATGAGACAAAATTTAATTATTTTAAAATGGAACTTGGAATGCCTAACATTGAGTAATCCTCAAGTTAGGAAGAAAATCCAGAAATGCTTAAGGCATTCAGTTCAGAAACTGAAAATTTTAGTCTAAGAAAAGATTGAGGGGGAGGACTGCTTGCTGGACAAAGGATCTTATATTGAAGGCAAAGATAACATGTAATCAGAATTAGTGAAGGAAATGACAGTATTTGATGCGTGTCGGCAAGTGCACCGGTCGCTGTCAAGTAATAAATGTGGAGAGTGGCCTCCCCGAATGTCGGTCTCTTGAGGAATGCAGGTTGGGTGAACGAGATGCGTAGCGTGACTCTTGTTACACGAACGAAACACACATGAAAAGGGGGTTTTTGGTTGGTTTGTCCTAATCTTAGCAATAGTAAAAGAGATGCGGGTCGAAAACACCGCTTCGCGAAGTGAGGTGGATGCAACGGCCGCGATGTCGTGCTTCGTGAGGCGGATGGAATGTACTCAGGTGCGAGAGGGTGAGGGTCGCAAACACCTCTTCACAACCGTCGTTGGCTCTTGCTAACACGGAACAAACACCTTGCGTGCGCGTGCGAGTGAGTGAGTGGAAAAGGAGTGAATCACAACCGAACCATGAAGAACAACAAAGAAAGATTCATTTCAACAAACATCATCATAATATTCGAGTTTACACGGTTCAACGAGTACAATGGAGGAAAGAGGAAAGAAATAACCGATGGTGAAGACTAGCGGCCGTTCACGGCCGGAATGGTAGGTTGTCGGGCTACCTCCGGACTCGGGCGGACTATGCTTCCGGCGTAGAGAGCTGTCACGATCTCCCTACGTAGCTCCGTCGTCTTCGACTTCAGGTTCCTTCTTCTTCTCACCGGGCGAAATGAGAGAATGGTTGCTTGGAGGCTTGCGGACGATGGAAAACACTCACGGACAATGGAGGAAGTCTTGGAATGGGTGGAGGAGGCTTCCCCTTGCGTAGAAGATGAAGTGGAGGCGTCCCACGGTGGAGGTCGGCGGCGTACGGAACAGGAATCCCGCTCCCGGCGACTGATAATGCCCTAAAAATCGCAACAGGCGTTTAAATAGGCGCTGGAATAAATACTGCGCACGGTCATTGGCGCACGACCAGTGGTCGTGCGCACTGGAATTCTGCGATCGTGCGCACTGCCTGGGTGGAACCTGCAAGATACGGAATTATAAAATAAAATGTTCGCACGACCAGTGGCGCACGACCGGTGGTCGTGCGCACTAGCGTTGATGGTCGTGCGCAATACAGCAAGCAGAACTCAGAATTTTAATGATAAGTGCGCACGAGCAGTGGCGCACGACCGGTGGTCGTGCGCACTGGCGTTGGTGGTCGTGCGCACTGCACCAAACAGAACTCGTGAAAAAGGGTTAAGTGCACACGATCAGTGGCGCACGACCAGTGGTCGTGCGCAATAGAACCGGCGATCGTGCGCAGTGTTCCTGTGCAGAATTGCACCGGGAACACTTGCACGACTCCTATTCCCGCACAACCACAGATCTAGCCACTGAAAGTGGCACTTAACAGCACATGAATACTACTAATGACAATAAGCACGAAAATCACACCAAAGTGGGCCTAGATGTGCACCTAGCGTGGATTATCAAATATAAACTATAACAAGGATAAAGTGCAGAGAATTGACTAAATAACGGCCCGGATGAGTCCATAAATGTGTATATGATCAGGACTCATCACACCCCCAGACTTAACTGTTTGCGCGTCCCGAGCAAACGAATCCGGCGGAGCGTGAAAACGATAATTAACATAGAGAATTACACAAAGGAGTACGGTGCGAAGTAACATACGCATGCAAGTAGAGAATTTAGTAGAAGGAGATTCTAACTATGCTAACTAATTTACAAGAGTATTAAAGCGTAATTAAAGATTTAGATGTACTCAGTTGGTGAGTTATGAAGAATTTGACGATCATGCCCGGTATGAAAGTGACGAGACACTGAGGCGGGTGTTGCAAAAGATCGGGGCTTAGGAATAACTCCGCTGAAATCCATCAACGTCGTGAACCATACGCTTGCCCGGTCACACTCTCTCCACGGCGCTAGCACTCTCTCAAGTCAAATTAGTAGGGCTTTTAGGATTAAGACGGGGCTTAGGTTACGGTATGATATTCAAAGTTAAACACGATGGCTACGCAACCCAAGTGAGCTAACGGAACGCTGCACCACGCAAGACCAACAACTATGCTCGTGTGACACACCCCCAGACTTATCATGAAAACCAGGTGTGCACACGGCCTACTTCACAAATACCAACAGATTGTCTTTTTTAGCTCGGAAGGATTTTTTCAAAATACTCTCTTTTTTTCTTTTAACATATTTTACTTCTTTTATGTATCCTCCGGTTGGTTCAAAATCAGCAGATAGACTTTATTTCCCTTCATGACACAATGATTCCACACACCACACAAGTTGAGACTTATGAGCGCAGTTTAAAACAATTTGGTTGCGGGTGTAGGATAGGCTTCAGGCTTTGGTTGATGAAGAGGAGCTGAACAAAGGATTGGTAGGCACAAATTTGGCTTGCAACGGTGAACGAAATGGACATGGAATAACAAAGCTCAAACTAGCCAAAGGGTGGCCTACATCATGTTTAACTCGACGAGTCACTCTCACCCATGCTTCGAGAGTCGCTTGGGGCAAGTTCTTAGCCCACGAGAAAGGTAAACCTTCCTCCCGACTCGAGCAACACACGACTAGTAATCGCACACACACAACGCCGGGTTATCGTCAATTCCGAACAAATTCACCACTTGAGTATATTAAATCTAAATTTACGCAGAAATACTAAACATAAATTAGATGCATAAAGAAAATCTAGTTCTACTCAAATTCTACCATAGCATGCGAAGTGACTAGAACACTATATGAGTCAACATCGCACTCCAAATAATAATTCCTACGTTAACAATCTATTTCACATTCCGACCAAAATAGTTTAAACGGACAACGACAAAAAGATAAGCACGCACTCAAGTGGGTGAAGTGGTGTGTGAAGCATGAAAACAATGATACTGACTGGAATAAATAAGAAACAACCTTCTAGTATGCAGTGCAACTCATGCACAGTGGGTGACAACATACGCTCCCCCAGACTTAAGCTAAACAAAATATCTAGAAATTTGAAGCTAAAAGAGGGGAGGAAGTGTTACCCAATGCTCAGAATTGAGCATACCAGACGATCGGCGTTTATGATCAAGAATAGTCTGCAGCATCCGCTCCATCGAACACAAAACCTGCAAGCACAAACTCAAAACAACACAAGCAAATGCAAAAGCTGAACTAAAAGAAGTTAGATAAGGAGAAATACGAAATCAGGAAATCTGGGTTGTCTCTGATGAGTCCTGATCATATATACATTTATGGACTCATCCGGGCCGTTATTTTGTCAATATCACGCACTTTAGCCTTATTATAGTCTATATTTGATAACCCATGCTAGGTGCACATTTAGGCCCACTTTGGTGTGTTTTCTTGTGTATTATCTTTAGTAGTATTCATATGTTGTTAAGTGCCACTTTCAGTGGCTAGATCTGTGTTTGTGCTGGAATAGGAGGCGTGCAAGTGTTTCCGGTGCAATTCTGCACAGGAACACTGCGCACGATCACTTGTTCTAGTGCGCACTTAACCCTTTTTCACGAGTTCTGTCTGGTGCAGTGCGCACGACCATCGACTCCAGTGCGCACGACCATCGGTCGTGTGCCACTGCTCGTGCGCATTGACCATTAAATTTCTGAGTTCTGTTTGCTGTAGTGCGCACGACCATCAACTCCAGTGCGCACGACCACCGGTCGTGCGCCACTGGTCGTGCGAACATTGTATTTTATAATTTTGTCTCTTGCAGGTTCTGTCCAGGCAGTGCGCACGATCGCAGAATTCCAGTGCGCACGACCACTGGTCGTGCGCCAATGATCGTGCGCAGTATTCAATCCAGCGCCTATTTAAACGCCTGTTGCGATTTTAGGGTGGATCGATCATTCCGGGAGCGAGGTTCCTGTTCCGTACGCCGCCGACCACCGCCCTGGAACACCCCTACTTCATCTTCCACGCAAGGGGAAGCCTCCTCCATCCATTCCAAGCCTTCCTCCATCGTCCGTGAGTGTTCTCCATCGTCCGCAAGCCTCCAAGCAACCATTTTCGCTCTCCGCCCGGTGAGAAGAAGAAGAGACCTTGAGTCGAAGACGACGGAGCACGTAGGGAGATTGTGACAGCTCTCTACGCCGGAAGCATTGTCCGTCCGAGTCCGGAGGTAGCCCGACAACCTACCATTCCGGCCGTGAACGGCCGCTAATCTTCACCGCCGGTTATTTCTTTCTTCTTTCCCTTCATTGCACTCTTTGAACCATTTACTAGATGAATATTGTGATATTTACTTTGATGAAAATGAATATTTCTTTGTTTTTCTCCATGTTTTGCTCATGATTCATTCCGTTCTCACTCACTCACTCGCACACGCACGCAAGGTGTTTGCTCCGTGTTAGCAAGAGCTAACGACGGTTGTGAAGAGGTGTTTGCGACCCTCACCCTTTCGCACTTGATTTCACTTCATCCGCCTCACGAAGCATGGCATCGCAGCCGTTGCATCCACCTCACTTTGCGAAGCGGTGTTCTCGACCCGCATCTCTGTTGTTGTTGTTAAAATTAGGAAAACCAACCAAAAACCCCTCTTTGTGTTTGTGAAACGCTTGTGTAACAATAATCACTGCGCGGTTCGTTCACCCATCCTGCATTCCTCAAGAGACCGACATCCGGGGAATTTATTCTCCACAATTATTACTTGACAGCGACCGGTGCACTTGCCGACGCGCATCAAGTTTTTGGCGCCGTTGCCGGGGAATGCAGACGTGTATCGTCTTGTGTAGTGATTTTCGTTATACGAGCTGTTGTCTTTGAACTTCCTTGTTTTCTTCTGTTTCTGACAGTGTATGCAGAGACAGACCGCCGGTGAACTCGCACCTTTTGACCCAGAAATCGAACGGACTGCTCGCGCGCGAAGGCGCGCTGCAGCCGTACAAGCGGCCATGGGTGATCAAGTAAACCCGAACGATGATGATGCGAGAGTGCCCAACGAGGGGCAACATCTGCCTGGCGACGAGCAGGAGGCGGCGAGGCCTCGACCCCGCACGATGAGAGACTACACCACCCCCACTGCTGGGAGTGTGTACCCGGGGTTTGGGCCCAACATCATGAATAATCAGTTTGAGATCAAGCCAGCGATCTTAAACATTATCCGCAACAATGCTCAGTTTTCAGGGCTGGCTAGCGAAGACCCGCATCTGCATCTGGCAGAATTTTCTGATATCTGCGGAACCTTCCGCTATGCCGGGATTGCTGATGACACAGTCAAGCTGAGACTGTTCCCCTTCTCTCTCCGGGACAAGGCAAAAGTGTGGCTTCACTCCATTCCGCCCGGGACTGCTGCAACTTGGGATGCCCTTGCATCCAAGTTCCTCGCTAAATTCCATCCTGTGGACAAGATCGTGAGCTTGCGGCGGGAGATCGCCACATTTCGTCAACTGGACCAAGAGACCCTTGCTGAAGCATGGGAGCGCCTTAACGAGCTCCTTCGCCGTTGTCCTGGCCACGAGCTCCAGCCATGGAATGTGGTCGAGTTATTCTACTTTGCAATCGAGCCCCACTACAGGGCAATGATCGATGCCGCAGCGGGTGGTACCCTGATGAACCACACTCCGGACGAAGCCCTTCGGATTTTGCGTGACACTGCCTCCCACAGTACGTTCTGGACTGTAGGGAGAAATGCCCCGAGAAGCGGCCAAGGTCTTTTCATGGTCGACTCACTCCCCACTCCATCTGCGCCTGCTGCTATCATTACTTGTGAAGGATGTGGAGGCGGAGGCCATCATGCTTATGAATGTTCGGGGAACCACATGGCAGGTGATTTCGCACACTTGACCTTAAATGAATCTGTGAACTATGTAGGAAATCAACCCAAGGGGGCGCCTTACAATAACGCCTACAATCCGGGAGCGAGAAGTCATCCAAACTTCTCTTGGAATCCCAACACGCCCGGCCAATGATGGTCACCGGGGCAGCATCAAAATGATGCTTACGCCTCCGGGAGCCAACCGAGGCCGCCGCACCCGGATTATAACCAAGCACCCCCCACCCAAAAGAAAAGTAATTTAGAAGAGATGATGGAGAAATTCCTGCTTGCAGCTAATTCAAACATGGTAAATCAAACCGCATCTATGCGAAACTTGGAGACGCAATTGGGCCAATTGGCTCAAGCGCTAACCGAGCGTTCGCAGGGAACCCTTCCCAGCAGCACGGAAAAGAACCCTATTGATCAAGGGAAAAGTCTGGGAGATGCGGTAGATGCCAAACCGAGTGAGCTGGTAATCTCGTGCTCCATCAATAAGGTTGAAACCAAAGCTTTATGCGATTCCGGTTCCTCCCGCAACATTATTGCACTGCAAGATGTTGCGAAGTTACAGCTGGAGATGAACACGGAGGAAAGGAAATCGCTGATTCTCGCTAATGGCACGATTATCCAATCTGAGGGGGAAGTAAAGAATGTGGAGGTAACGGTTGAGGGGACAGCTGTAGTAGCTGATTTTCAGGTTCTGGGCCCGCGAGAAAACCAGTCCATTCCTATCTTGGGGGTGCCGTTCTTGAAAGAGAGCGGTGCTACCCTTGATTTTGCTACGGGGTGCATTTCCCTAACCAATGTGGTGCAGCAACCTACTTGCCCTGAAGCCACAACTGAAATATTCACTCCGCCCCCTCTCGTTATTTCTGATGAATTTCTAAGCGGTGCAGGAAAGATACATGTTCAAGAAACAGGTGAAGGAGGAATGAAAGAGTTCGACTCCGAGATGGAGGAAGACGACAGTTCGGGAAACGTTGACTTGAATATAGTTAGGGATGATAGTTATTTATCTCCGTGTGATGAATCATGTAATAAACTATGTAAGCGCTCCATCTCGTGGGCCGATCCGGTAGTCACCACGATGCCGGAAGTGACGCCACCTGATTCTAAGGCAGAAAAATCTGAGAACTCTCAGCGGTGGCAGTCTCCAACTGTCACCAAACTTAAGAAGGAAAAACTTCTGCGTGACGCTCGTGCTGCTGCTCTTCGTGGCAAGGTGGCGGAGGTTAGGGGAGCATTGGGTAATACCAGTGCTGGCCCTAAAGCCTTCACCTCCCGCCTACGTGCTACGGGAGAAGCGCACCATAAGAGCGCTTTTAGTTGATGTGTGTTTTATTTGCTGTGATGAACTATTTTTGAGTATTTCTTTTTAATTCCTGCACTCTTTATAAACACTGTTAATACAGGTATTTGGTCCAGCTTAAGGACGTTAAATGAAAGCGCTACTGGGAGACAACCCAGATTTCCGTTTTCGTATTTCTTTTTTTAGTTCAGCTTTTATATTTGCTTTTGTTGCCTTGAGTTTGTGCTTGCAGGTTTCGTGTTCGATGGCGGATGCTGCGGACTATTCTTGATCGTAAACGCCAATCGTCTGGTATGCTCATTTCTGAGCATTGGGTAACACTTCCTCCCCTCTTTCAGCTTCAAATTTCTAGATATCGTGTTTAGCTTAAGTCTGGGGGAGCGGTTGTTATTATCCACTGTGCACGAGCTGCATTGCATACTAGAAGGTTGCTTTTTATTTTTCATTATCATTATCATTGTTGCATTCCTTACACACCACTTCACCCACTTGAGTGCGTGCTTTTCTTTTTGTTGTTCAGTTTAAAATTAGTTTGGTTGGAATGTGAAATAGTTTGTTAACATAGGAATTATTATTTGGAGCACGATGTCGACTCATGTAGTGTACTAGTCACGTCGCATGTTATGGTAGAATTTGAGTAGAACTAGATTTTCTTTATGCATCTAATTTATATTTAGTATTTCTGCGTAAATTTAGATTTAGTATACTCAAATGCTGAATTTGTATGAAATTGACGATAACCCGGTATTGTGTGTGCACGATTGCTAGTCGTGTGTTGCTCGAGTCGGGAGGAAGGTTTATCTTTCTCGTGGGCTAAGAACTTGCCCCAAGCGACTCTCGAAGCATTGGTGAGAGCGACTCGTCGAGTTAAAAATGACGTAGGCCACCATTTGGCTAGTTTGAGCTTTGTTGTTCCATGTCCATTTCATTCACCTTTGCGAGCCAAATTTGTGCCTACCAATCCTTTGTTCAGCTCCTCTTCATCCACCAAAGCCTGAAGCCTATCCTACACCCGCAACCAAATTGTTTTTAACTGCGCTCATAAGTCTCAATATGCGTGTCGTGTGGAATCATTTTGTTATGAAGGGAAAATATTATCTATCCGCTGACTTTGAACCAACCGGAGGATACATAAAAGAAGAAAAAATATGTAAAAGAAAAAAAAAATAGTAGTTTGAAAAAAAAAATCCTCCCGAGCTAAAAACAGAAAATCTGTTGGAATTTGTGAAGTAGGCCGTGCGCACACCTGGTTTTCATGATAAGTCTGGGGGTGTGTCACACGAGCGTAGTTTGTGGTTTGTGGGGTGCAGCGTTCCGATAGCTCACTTGGGTTGCGCAGCCATCGTGTTTAACTTTGAATATCATACCGTAACCTAAGCCCCGTTTTAATCCTATAAGTCCTACTGATTTGATTTGTGAGTTTGCTAGCGCCGTGGTGAGAGTGTGACCGGGCAAGCGTATGGTTCACGACGTTGATGGATTTCAGCGGAGTTATTCCTAAGCCCCGATCTTGTGCAACACCCGCCTCAGTGTCTCGTCGCTTTCATACCGGGCATGATCGCCAAATTCGTCATAATTTACCAACTGAGTATAATTCAATCTCTACTTACGCTTTAATACTTACGTAAATTAGTTAGCATAGTTAGAATCTCATTCTACTAGAATTTCTACTCGCATGCGTATGTTACTTCGCACCGTACTCCTTTGTGTAATTCTCTATGTTAATTATTCGTTTTCACATTCCACCGGATTCGTTTGCTCGGGACGCGCAAACAGTTAAGTCTGGGGGTGTGATGAGTCCTGATCATATATACATTTATGGACTCATCCGGGCCGTTATTTTGTCAATATCACGCACTTTAGCCTTATTATAGTCTATATTTGATAACCCATGCTAGGTGCACATTTAGGCCCACTTTGGTGTGTTTTCGTGTGTATTATCTTTAGTAGTATTCATATGTTGTTAAGTGCCACTTTCAGTGGCTAGATCTGTGTTTGTGCTGGAATAGGAGGCGTGCAAGTGTTTCCGGTGCAATTCTGCACAGGAACACTGCGCACGATCACTTGTTCTAGTGCGCACGACCACCGGTCGTGCGCCACTAATCGTGCGCACTTAACCCTTTTTCACGAGTTCTGTCTGGTGCAGTGCGCACGACCATCGACTCCAGTGCGCACGACCATCGGTCGTGCGCCACTGCTCGTGCGCATTGACCATTAAATTTCTGAGTTCTGTTTGCTGTAGTGCGCACGACCATCAACTCCAGTGCGCACGACCACCGGTCGTGCGCCACTGGTCGTGCGAACATTGTATTTTATAATTTCGTCTCTTGCAGGTTCTGTCCAGGCAGTGCGCACGATCGCAGAATTCCAGTGCGCACGACCACTGGTCGTGCGCCAATGATCGTGCGCAGTATTCAATCCAGCGCCTATTTAAACGCCTGTTGCGATTTTAGGGCGGATCGATCATTCCGGGAGCGAGGTTCCTGTTCCGTACGCCGCCAACCACCGCCCTGGAACACCCCTACTTCATCTTCCACGCAAGGGGAAGCCTCCTCCATCCATTCCAAGCCTTCCTCCATCGTCCGTGAGTGTTCTCCATCGTCCGCAAGCCTCCAAGCAACCATTTTCGCTCTCCGCCCGGTGAGAAGAAGAAGAGACCTTGAGTCGAAGACGACGGAGCACGTAGGGAGATTGTGACAGCTCTCTACGCCGGAAGCATTGTCCGTCCGAGTCCGGAGGTAGCCCGACAACCTACCATTCCGGCCGTGAACGGCCGCTAATCTTCACCGCCGGTTATTTCTTTCTTCTTTCCCTTCATTGCACTCTTTGAACCATTTACTAGATGAATATTGTGATATTTACTTTGATGAAAATGAATATTTCTTTGTTTTTCTCCATGGTTTGCTCATGATTCATTCCGTTCTCACTCACTCACTCGCACACGCACGCAAGGTGTTTGCTCCGTGTTAGCAAGAGCTAACGACGGTTGTGAAGAGGTGTTTGCGACCCTCACCCTTTCGCACTTGAGTTCACTTCATCCGCCTCACGAAGCACGGCATCGCAGCCGTTGCATCCACCTCACTTTGCGAAGCGGTGTTCTCGACCCGCATCTCTGTTGTTGTTGTTAAAATTAGGAAAACCAACCAAAAACCCCTCTTTGTGTTTGTAAAACGCTTGTGTAACAATAATCACTGCGCGGTTCGTTCACCCATCCTGCATTCCTCAAGAGACCGACATCCGGGGAATTTATTCTCCACAATTATTACTTGACAGCGACCAGTGCACTTGCCGACGCGCATCAGTCTCCCAGTAGCGCTTTCATTTAACGTCCTTAAGCTGGACCAAATACCTGTATTAGCATTGTTTATAAAGTGCAGGAATTAAAAGAGATACTCAGAAACAGTTCACCACAACAAATAAAACACAAATCAGCTGAAAGCGCTCTTATGGTGCGCGTCTCCCGTAACACGTAGGCGGGAGGTGAAGGCTTTAGGGCCAGCACTGGTATTACCCAATGCTCCCCTAACCTCCGCCACCTTGCCACGAAGAGCGGCAGCACGAGCGTCGCGCAGAAGTTTTTCCTTTCTAAGTTTGGTGACAGTCGGAGACTGCCACCATTGAAAGTTTTCAGAATTTTCCGCCTTAGTGGCGGGTGGCGTCACTTCCGGCATCGTGGTGACTACCGGATCGGCCCAGGAGATGGAACGCTTAGATTGTTTATTACAAGATTTAACACATAGAGATAAATAATCCGCATCCCGAACTAGATCCAAGTCAACGTTTCCCGAACTGCAGTCTTCCTCCTTCTCGGAGTCGAACTCTTTCCGGAAGTCAACCTCTTCTTCCTCATCTGATTGGAGCTCCTCCTTTCCTCCTTCACTTGTTTCTTGATCATGTATCTTTCCTGCACAGCTTAGAAATTCATCAGAAATAACGAGAGGGGGAGGAGTGGATGTGTTAGCTGTAGCTTCGAGGCGAGTGGGCTGCAGCGCCTTGTTAGGTAAGAGAACACACCCCGTAGCGAAGTCAAGGGTGGCGCCGCTCTCTTTCAAGAACGGCACGCCCAAGATAGGAATGGATTGATTTTCCTGGGGGCCCAACACCTGAAAGTCCGCGACCACAGTCGTCCCCTCAACTATTACTTCCACATTCTTCACTTCCCCCTCGGATTGAATAACAGTCCCATTGGCAAGCACAAGGGATTTCCTTTCCTCCGTGTTCATTTCCACTTGTAATTTAGCTACATCTTGCAACGCAATGACGTTGTGAGATGAACCAGAATCACACAAAGCTTTCGTTTCAAAATTGTTGATGGCACAAGAAATTACCAGCTCACTCGGTTCAACCTCTACCACATCCCCAAGACTCTTCCCTTGATCAATTGGGTTCTTCTCCGTGTTGCTGGGAAGGGTCCCCTGCGATCGCTCGGTTAGCACTTGGGCCAATTGGCCCAACTGCGTTTCCAGGTTTCGCATGGATGCAGTTTGATTTACCATATTCGAATTAGCTACTTGCATGAATTGCTCCATCATCTCTTCTAGATTACTCTTTTTTTGAGTAGGGGGTGCTTGATTATAGTCCGGGTGTGGTGGCCTCGGTTGGCTCCCGGAGGCGTAAGCATCGTTTTGATGCTGCCCCGGTGCCCATCGTTGGCCAGGTGTGTTTGGATTCCACGAGAAGTTCGGGTGACTTCGCGCTCCCGGATTATAAGCATTATTGAAAGGCGCCCCTAGGCTGATTTCCTACATAATTAACAGATTCGTTCAAGTTCAAGTGTGCGAAGTCACCTGCCACGTTGTTCCCTGAACACTCATATGCGTGGTGACCTCCGCCTCCACATCCCTCGCAGGTAATGACAGCAGCAGTCGCGGATGGAGAGGGGAGAGAGTCGACCATGAAAAGACCTCGGCCGCTTCTTGGAGCATTTCTCCCTGCAGTCCAGAATGTACTGTGGGAGGCAGTGTCGCGCAGAATTCGAAGGGCTTCCTCAGGGGTGTGGTTCATCAAGGTACCACCCACCGCAGCATCGATCATTGCCCTATAGTTGGGCTCGATCGCAAAGTAGAACGTTTCGACCACATTCCAGGGTTGGAGCTCATGGCCCGGACAACGACGAAGGAGATCGTTGAGGCGCTCCCATGCTTCAGCAAGGGTCTCTTGGTCCAGTTGACGAAATGTGGCGATCTCCCGCCGCAAGCTCACGATCTTATCCAGGATGGAATTTAGCAAGGAACTTGGATGCGAGGGCATCCCAAGTTGCAGCAGTCCCGGGCGGAATGGAGTGGAGCCACACCTTTGCTTTGTCGCGGAGTGAAAAGGGAAACAGTCTAAGCTTGACCGTGTCGTCAGCAATCCCCGCGTAGCGGAAGGTTCCGCAAATATCAGAAAACTCCGCCAGATGCAGATGCGGATCTTCGCTGGCCAACCCCGAGAACTGAGCGTTGTTCCGGATGATGTTTAAGATTGCTGGCTTGATCTCAAACTGATTATTCATAATATTGGGCCCAAACCCTGGATACACACTCCCAGCAGTTGGAGTGGTGTAATCCCTCATCGTGCGGGGCCGAGGCCTGACCGCCTCCTGCTCGTCTCCAGGCTGATGTTGCCCCACGCCGGGCGCTCTTGCGTCACCATCATTTGGGTCTACCTGATCACCCATTGCCGCTTGTACGGCAGCCGCGCGCCTTCGTGCGCGAGCGGTCCGTTCAATCTCAGGATCGAAGGGTACTAGCTCCCCTGCGGCTTGTCTCTGCATGCACTGTCACAAACAAAAAAAGAAAAACAAAGAAAATCAAAAACAACTGCTCGTATAACGAAAGTCACAACACAAGACGAAACACGCCTGCACTCCCCGGCAACGGCGCCAAAAACTTGATGCGTGTCGGCAAGTGCACCGGTCGCTGTCAAGTAATAAATGTGGAGAGTGGCCTCCCCGAATGTCGGTCTCTTGAGGAATGCAGGTTGGGTGAACGAGATGCGTAGCGTGACTCTTGTTACATGAACGAAACACACATGAAAAAGGGGGTTTTTGGTTGGTTTGTCCTAATCTTAGCAACAGTAAAAGAGATGCGGGTCGAAAACACCGCTTCGCGAAGTGAGGTGGATGCAACGGCCGCGATGCCGTGCTTCGTGAGGCGGATGGAATGTACTCAGGTGCGAGAGGGTGAGGGTCGCAAACACCTCTTCACAACCGTCGTTGGCTCTTGCTAACACGGAACAAACACCTTGCGTGCACGTGCGAGTGAGTGAGTGGAAAAGGAGTGAATCACAACCGAACCATGAAGAACAACAAAGAAACATTCATTTCAACAAACATCATCATAATATTCGAGTTTACACGGTTCAACGAGTACAATGGAGGAAAGAGGAAAGAAATAACCGATGGTGAAGACTAGCGGCCGTTCACGGCCGGAATGGTAGGTTGTCGGGCTACCTCCGAACTCGGGCGGACTATGCTTCCAGCATAGAGAGCTGTCACGATCTCCCTACGTAGCTCCGTCGTCTTCGACTTCAGGTTCCTTCTTCTTCTCACCGGGCGAAATGAGAGAATGGTTGCTTGGAGGCTTGCGGACGATGGAAAACACTCACGGACAATGGAGGAAGTCTTGGAATGGGTGGAGGAGGCTTCCCCTTGCGTAGAAGATGAAGTGGAGGCGTCCCACGGTGGAGGTCGACGGCGTACGGAACAGGAATCCCGCTCCCGGCGGCTGATAATGCCCTAAAAATCGCAACAGGCGTTTAAATAGGCGCTGGAATAAATACTGCGCACGGTCATTGGCGCACGACCAGTGGTCGTGCGCACTGGAATTCTGCGATCGTGCGCACTGCCTGGGTGGAACCTGCAAGATACGAAATTATAAAATAAAATGTTCGCACGACCAGTGGCGCACGACCGGTGGTCGTGCGCACTAGCGTTGATGGTCGTGCGCAATACAGCAAATAGAACTCAGAATTTTAATGATAAGTGCGCACGAGCAGTGGCGCACGACCGGTGGTCGTGCGCACTGGCGTTGGTGGTCGTGCGCACTGCACCAAACAGAACTCGTGAAAAAGGGTTAAGTGCACACGTTCAGTGGCGCACGACCAGTGGTCGTGCGCAATAGAACCGGCGATCGTGCGCAGTGTTCCTGTGCAGAATTGCACCGGGAACACTTGCACGACTCCTATTCCCGCACAACCACAGATCTAGCCACTGAAAGTGGCACTTAACAGCACATGAATACTACTAATGACAATAAGCACGAAAATCACACCAAAGTGGGCCTAGATGTGCACCTAGCGTGGATTATCAAATATAAACTATAACAAGGCTAAAGTGCGGAGAATTGACTAAATAACGGCCCGGATGAGTCCATAAATGTGTATATGATCAGGACTCATCAGTATTCTAGGGTGAAAGTGCACAGTTAACCTCACTAGAATTCTCTAGAGGGGGGGTGAATAGAGATTTAAAATATCTTGTGCAAAGTTAATATATATATATGTGTATGATCACAGATTAGAGCTTCCCACACACACCAACAAGAATTAGACAAGCAATTAAGTAAATGCAAGAAAGAAATTTCACAGCACAACACAAGAAAATATAGTGGTTCCCCAAACTTTGGGTAGTCCACTCTTCTACCCCCTTGGTAGGAATTCACTAACTTGCACTGAGTCTTTTGATAAGGAGACTCTTAGAACCACCCTGAGTCTTTTGATAAGGAGACTCTTAGAACCAACTGAGTCTTTTGAAAAGGAGACTCTTAGAACCAGTACACTGAATTTTTTGAAGAGAGATTCTAAAAACTCTTTTACAATAGTGAATAAGAATAAAGAAGGAGAAAGAAATAAAGACAATAAGGAATCTTCTTCCTAGCAAGAAGATTTGAAGCACAAGTTATGAATTAAATCTTTCTTCTATAGAGAGAAGAAGATTTGTAGCCTTTCTCTCTTTTAGTGAGAGCAATCAGATTTTGCAGCAGTGAGCAGTGAGCAGAAGTAGAAATGGATGGATGTTGCTGCAGAGCTTTTTCTCAAAATCTCTCTTTTCTTTTGGGAGCTTTTTCCTCTGTATCATATATGTGTGGTAGATCACTCTTGTTTATTTTCGGCCGACTTCCTCTTTATTTTATAGCTCTGTGTAATAAGATAGCACTATAGGAGAGGAATCAATTTGCAGCCAGAGATTTAGGAAGAGAGAAATATTTCCATAGCAGTTATAGCATAAATGGAAAATGTTAATTCAGATTTCAAATAATATCCAAAATAGAGTTAATCAGATTTAGCCAAGAATCAAATAGAAGGAAAGAATGATTCAGAACGGCTATAAAATATTAACATCATTCTATATAAATCAGATCTTCAGAAAAGAAGGAAAGAGATCTGGCGCAATAATAAATCTGTCATAAAGATCGACGTGCGTCGATTACTATTCGACGTAAGCGTCGAATTCATCTTAGCCCGACGTCGAGAGAGATATGAGGAATGTGCGTCGACAAAGGTGCGTCGACTTCTCTGTATGCGTCGACTAGAAATCAGAGTAGCGTCGATAAGACATACGTCGAAATCTTCCTAGAGTTACTTCGACATATCCTGAAGAAAACGTCGACTATATTTCGACGTAGCGTCGAATACCATTCGACGCATATTTACTTGGTCTTTTGTTATTCATTCATAAAACTCTTTCTTTAACTCATTTCTAGGGGTTAAGAGAAATCATTTTCCCAACAATCTCCCCCTATTTGTCTTAACCCTATTTAAGGAGAAATTGTCTTAGCATAAAATCAACTCAGCACATAATTTGTAAGGATAAGAGGTATGTCACTTAATCAAAAGTGAAATTTAGAGAGGGAGATCATTTAAGCAGATATTCCAGAATCATATAAACAGATGTCATTTTTATACCATATCATTTTCAACTATAAGATAAAATATATCAGCATTGTTTTCAAATACTACTCAGGTGGGGTAGGAGGAGTCTTTCTTTTTCTCTTGAATACCAATGTTTTAGGAGAAGAGGATTTCTCTTTCTCACTTGTAAGAAGTTCATTTAGCTCCCCCTGAGCAGGTAGCTCCCCCTGGGATAGAGCTCCTTTTATTCTTTCTTCTTCAGCCAGCAGAATATCTGTCTCTTTTTCTTTTCCAGTATCAGCTTCATTTTCTTTCTCAGTTCCATCAGCTGGTTCATTTTTATCTATATTTGTACCAGCTTCATTATCAGCCTCATTCACTGCTCTGCTCCCTTCCCCTTGTAGTGGTGCCATTTGATTTACAGCATCTCTTGCTATGTTGAGTATCTCTATTGTTTGTTCATCAATATGGAGCTCAGGTACTATCTCATTCCCAAGGGTTTTGAGCTGTGCTTGACTGTCAGTTTTTGAGGTAGGAAGGGATTTGTGAGAAGGAGATTTAGGATTGGAGAGCTGATCTTCATCTAGATTCTCCCCCTTCTTGACCTTCTTGGCCAAGGAGGTTAAGAAAGACCTAGTCACTCTAGAGGAAGAGAGAGATGACTTTAGATCTTGCACAGAGGCACTTACCCCATCTATTTGGGTGTGCATGTGTAGAATGGAGGAGTGAATCTGTGAGCAATGCTCATCTAGCATTGCCTGGAATTTTTGGGCTGCAGATTGGATGCACTGAGTGAGTAGAGCCTCAGTGGATGCAGATGGTGGAGGAGGAGATAATGGTGGAGGTGTATGAGAGGAATGTGGAGATGGAATACTATCATGTTGGGTAGGTGTATTTGATGGAGGAGGTGGAGGAATAGAAGAATGCTGAGCAAGGGATTGAGGTGGTATTTGTGTGGATGATGATGGGAGAGAGGAGAGATTTGTTTGAGGAGGAGAAGGAGGAGTAGGAGAGATAGGAGGAGATGGAGTTCTTTCAGGAATGGAACCAAGCTTAGGGATTTGCCTGGCCCATTTAGAAAATAGGGCTATGGACATCCTTTTTCCTGGAGGGATGGGAATTCCTTTAGACCTGCAGAGGTCAGGGAAGGAATGGAAGAGAACCTGACTCATGATTCTCATATAAGCATTTTCCTTGTGGGAATATTTGGAGGCTATCATTTTGAGAAGACATCTGGCCCAATTCACCTTCTTCTTCAGCACAAGAGCCCCCATGATGTTCAGCTGCTGTTTGGGCACTGCATCATGGGCTGATATTTTGCATGGCAGTATCTTCCCTACTATGTCTGCCAGCAATCTGTACTCATCTGAAAAGTCTATCTTTTTCAGATGGATTGGTCTGTCTTTTGAGAATTTCATGGTGGTAAGTAAATGCTTGACTTCATCAGGTGTGAGTTCAATGGATTCATCACCTAATAGGGGAATAATTTTAGACTAGTCAAGTCATTCATGAGAGGCTCATTTTCTTTTCCTATTTTATTGAAATGAAAGAGGCATTAGGATATACCTGATGGGAGATCAAAGGTGGCCCTAATGTGGTCTGCTGAGATTGAGACTGGTGTCTCATAGAGTGTTCCTTGGATTTCTCCTTGTTCAGAGATCTGAACATGAGATATGAGCTCAGTGAGCTCAGTTTCCAGGAGCTTGCACCTAGAAGAGATGAGCTTGTTCAATCCCGCTTCATCGAATAGAGCAATGATGCTCTTATAGTTCTCTGCTGCTTCTTGGAAGGATCCGAGATCAATGTCGAACCCAGAATTTATTTTGGGAGCCATTGAGGATCAGTAAGAAGAATCAGCTGGACAAAGGAGCACGGAGGATAAAAGATGCAGAGTAGTGGAGGTTTCTGAAGAGTCTTTTTAAGTCAGGTGAAACGTCGAAATAGGGCTCAATTCGAGGCTTTTTCGGTACTCCAGTGGATGTGACCGAAAATATTCTAATGTTGTCGCTCTTTATCCTGAAGTCGACGTTACGTCGAGTGTAATTCGACGTCATCGTTGATATAGACAGAGTTTGAGATGTTTAGGGTTTTCTATCGACGTATGCGTCGATTTTGGTCGACGCATGCGTCGATTTATTGTGTTGGTTATCGACGGTGCGTCGACTAGAAGTGACTTTTAAAAAGAATTTTAAATTTTTATTTCTCATTATTTCTTTCTAGTCCTAATGTTTTCTAAGTCAGTTTTGAACTAGATTTTACAGATAGTTTGATTGATTGTACCAACATTGCTTGGTAGTATGGCCAGCTTTGTTACATATATAGCACTTGATTATCCTAGTATTAAGGGAATTTGAATTTAGAGCAGGATATAAGTTTTGATTAGAATAAGAGTGTTGGTTTGAATATAGGTTTTGATTAAGATGGGATTTTTGGTTAAGATAAACATTTTGTTTGGGATTGAAGTGTTTATTTGGATAAAATTCATGATTAGGATGACTGGTTCCTGAATGAGGGTTAGGATAAAAGACTTTTGGAGAGAATGTATTTAAGTTGCTCTGAACATTTTTGCGTCGATATCTATTCGACGTATGTTGATAATTTCGTTGATTTGTTTTTAGGTGATCTAGGTACATTTTTATAAAATCATTTATAAAGCTATCACTTTGAAAATCAATGTCATCAAACATACTTACCTCATCCTCATTCTCAGATTCCTCAATGAGAATGAGGTTCTCTTCTTTTTCATCATCTGAGGATAGATCTTCTTCTGATCCTGTTTCACTCCATGGTTTATCATCATTCTTTGTATCTTCAAAGGCCATCAAGCATATGTCTTCTTGTCTAGATTCTTCATTGTCACTCTTAGAGGATGAACTATCCTCAGAGTTTGTTTCACTCCAGACTTCAGCAATGAAGCCTTTTTCTTTCTTCTTCCCCTTTTTCTTCAGATCTTTCTTTTTCAGATCCTTCTCTGTTTCAGCATTCTCTGGACATTCTGGGGCAATGTGTCCAGGTTTTCTGCAAGAATAGCAAATTATTTCTTTAGTGGGTGTTTTGTCATACCTTGGTCTTGACTCCCTCCTTTTTGATCCATCTTTCTTGACCCATTTCCTAAATCTTCTGGCCAAGAAACTGAATAATTCTTCTTCAGTGACAGAAGTTTCTTCTTCTGTTGCCTTTAGAGCAATGTTCCTGCTTTTTGAGGGACTTGGGGCGTTTTCTCTTCTTTCCTTCTCCTCTCTAGTTTTCAGCAACTGCTCATAGGATCTGAGTTTTCCTAAGAGAGCATCTGTTGAGATCTCTTTTTGTCCTCTTGTGTCTTTTATTGCCCAAATTCTTGAGTCCCATGAACTAGGGAGACTCATTAGTAATTTGTCATTTATCTCAGTAAGAGAGATTTCTCTATCCAAGTCTCTTAGTTGATTGATGATCAGACTGAATCTGTCATACATTTCAGAGATGCCTTCTTCAGCCTTCTTTTGAAAGTTCTCATATTGAGAGATCAATAGGGCCTTCTTGTCTTTCTTTTCATCAGCACTTCCTTCCACCATCTTTGTGAGGGCATCCCAAATTTCCTTGGATGATTCACAGTCAACAACCTTTTGAAAGATGTCATCTGAGAGAGTTGAGACAAGTATGTTCATGGCCTTTAGATCATGAGTTCTTGCCTTCTTCTCATCTTCTGTCCATTCAGATCTTGGAACAAGTGTTTGTGTGATGTTTCCATTTGCATCCTTTCTATAGGGCTTTGGTGGACCTGTTACAGTAATATTGAACAAGTCAGCATCAATAGAATTCATATAGATTCTGATTCTTGTTTTCCAAACTGCAAACTTTTCAAGGTTGCACATTGGTGGTCTGGTGGAAGCATAATCTTTGATTTGTGCCATGTGAAAAATAGTAAAATATATATATATATAAGGTAGGATCTTTTTGATCAAGGAGTTATCCTTTTTAGATCAACCTGGCTCTGATACCAATTGAAAGTGCACAGTTAACCTCACTAGAATTCTCTAGAGGGGGGGTGAATAGAGATTTAAAATATCTTGTGCAAAGTTAATATATATATATGTGTATGATCACAGATTAGAGCTTCCCACACACACCAACAAGAATTAGACAAGCAATTAAGTAAATGCAAGAAAGAAATTTCACAGCACAACACAAGAAAATATAGTGGTTCCCCAAACTTTGGGTAGTCCACTCTTCTACCCCCTTGGTAGGAATTCACTAACTTGCACTGAGTCTTTTGATAAGGAGACTCTTAGAACCACCCTGAGTCTTTTGATAAGGAGACTCTTAGAACCAACTGAGTCTTTTGAAAAGGAGACTCTTAGAACCAGTACACTGAATTTTTTGAAGAGAGATTCTAAAAACTCTTTTACAATAGTGAATAAGAATAAAGAAGGAGAAAGAAATAAAGACAATAAGGAATCTTCTTCCTAGCAAGAAGATTTGAAGCACAAGTTATGAATTAAATCTTTCTTCTATAGAGAGAAGAAGATTTGTAGCCTTTCTCTCTTTTAGTGAGAGCAATCAGATTTTGCAGCAGTGAGCAGTGAGCAGAAGTAGAAATGGATGGATGTTGCTGCAGAGCTTTTTCTCAATATCTCTCTTTTCTTTTGGGAGCTTTTTCCTCTGTATCATATATGTGTGGTAGATCACTCTTGTTTATTTTCGGCCGGCTTCCTCTTTATTTTATAGCTCTGTGTAATAAGATAGCACTATAGGAGAGGAATCAATTTGCAGCCAGAGATTTAGGAAGAGAGAAATATTTCCATAGCAGTTATAGCATAAATGGAAAATGTTAATTCAGATTTCAAATAATATCCAAAATAGAGTTAATCAGATTTAGCCAAGAATCAAATAGAAGGAAAGAATGATTCAGAACGGCTATAAAATATTAACATCATTCTATATAAATCAGATCTTCAGAAAAGAAGGAAAGAGATCTGGCGCAATAATAAATCTGTCATAAAGATCGACGTGCGTCGATTACTATTCGACGTAAGCGTCGAATTCATCTTAGCCCGACGTCGAGAGAGATATGAGGAATGTGCGTCGACAAAGGTGCGTCGACTTCTCTGTATGCGTCGACTAGAAATCAGAGTAGCGTCGATAAGACATACGTCGAAATCTTCCTATAGTTACTTCGACATATCCTGAAGAAAACGTCGACTATATTTCGACGTAGCGTCGAATACCATTCGACGCATATTTACTTGGTCTTTTGTTATTCATTCATAAAACTCTTTCTTTAACTCATTTCTAGGGGTTAAGAGAAATCATTTTCCCAACATAGGGTTATCATGAAAATTTATTTATATTTCGTCGACCTCAAATTAGTCGATCTCACTTTAGTCGATCGAAACCTGAAATTTCATTAGCGCCATACTTCGACTATCAGAATTCGTCGAACTCAACTATTGCTGATTCTCGACAGACTGACAGATTTCGTCAATGATTCTCGACAGGCAGATTTCGTCGATCTCATTCCTTTTACAGAGCTAATTTTAGACAGCAATAAAATGTGGATCTCTTCTATCTTCCCGTCGACAAGCTTACATTTCTTTTATATCAGAAGATTTATTACCTAATAAATCAGATTCTAATACAGTCGGGCAAAGATTTTCACTTTTTCCAAATATATTGGATCTGAAAATTTAATTCCTAATATATCAGCTATTGCTGCTTCCTTCCATCAATCCCGACATGGCAAAGCAGAATAGTCACGAGTTTCTTGACGTAGGGGGAGAGATCAAGTGTGCAGATTTCGGTTTTGCTCCAGTTAATGGTGGTAATGAAGAAATTAAAGCTTCTGAATCATTTTATACAGAAGAAATGGCAAAATCTGAGTGGGAGCAAAGCAGAACAGTGGATTTAAATCAAGAAGAGAAACATGAATTCATCAAGGAGGTAAATTCTTCAAGACCAATTCCTGCAGCACTTTCTCCAAGTGATTTGTTGCACTCTATTGAGGATATGCTCAGGACTCAAGCAGATCACATAGAGTTTTCTCTCAAGCTTGTTTACAACAAAATTTCAGATGTTGAAAAGGATGTCAATAATGGTCTAGCAACTGTCAATTATAATATGGGTGTTCTAAGAAGAGAACTAGATGAAAAATTTGACAAAGCTGCTGAAGCTATGAATCTCTCTGCCAAAGGAATGTTCTCTCTGTATGAACAAGCTAATAAGGTAGGCAAAGGTCAAGATTGTTGAAACCGGTTTCTCAGTCTCTTGTGGAGCTCGGGGCCCTCACTGAAATGAGGGGCAGCTAGCCCTTACTGATCCCTCAGATAAGATAGACAGAAGAATAGAAAGAAGACTAAGACCTTAGTCACAGCGAGGAGGTCCCTCCACTAACCTGGAAGATCGTTGAGCGCTTCCCCTCCCAATCCAAAGCTGAGACTCGGGCACCTTGGAGAGCTCTGGAAATGCTAACCAAAGAAAGCCTGAGGAGAGAGAAGCTGAAGTGAACTCCTCTCCAAAGGTGCCATTGACGTCTTATTTATAGGTTTTCTGGTCTGGCCTACAAATAGCAGGATTCCGCCTTTTGATTTTACTATCCGCACCCCGGATGGGTCTGCTAACAGCCAAACTCCGCTGTTTAGAGAGGCTAGAGGCATGCTACCAAGGGTAAAAGGGTAATTTGACCCTGTTGGCTTATGGGCAAGGGGCTGCGAGAACCTTCCTGTGGGATCTTATGTTCTCGCGGGCCTCCTTGCGAGCCCTACTCGTAATGCCTCTCTTAGGCGGTCTCTTGCGAGGACCTCGCCGGCCATTTCTGGCGGTGTCTGGCGAAGTTCGGTCTCGCGAGCCTTCCTGCGAGATCGCCTCTGGACTTCGCCGACTTCAGACGAGGTCGAAGGATGTCGAGTCATTAAGTTGTTTGCTGACTGCTGAGATGGGTGGCTCGCCGGCCACTGCTTCCCCGCTGTAATTTGTCGAGGTCTGGATCTCGCGGCTCCCCTTGCGAGACCATCCCTTTGACTTTAATGATCGTAGAACGTTTCGTCGACTGCTGATGATTTTGCCAAACAGGGGCAAGCTCGACGACCATAGGTGGGCTCGACGAATTAGGGAGAGTTCGTCGAACGCGACATTCCTCCTGTCGAATTCTGGGAACTCCCTTAAATCGCCTGCGGGTAGTTCATCTCTCATACGCTTCTCGCTCTCCACTCCGCGAGCCCTCCGAGAGAGATTTCTCTCTGATCCCTCTCGCGAGGTCTTCGGCCCCAAGGCCTCTCTTACCACTTCACCCAGTTGCCTTCTTAAACCGTGCCACCTCGTCTGGCGAATATCGGGGTTGTACACAATCCCCGCTCTTCGCGAGGCCATTTGGGATCGCGAAGAAACATCCAACCCTGGTATTCGCCAGCCCCTTGATGATCTGTCAGGAATCTTTGGTGGGACCCATCTTGTGGGCTATAAATATCGTCCCGAGTCTCCAGTGGCGTGCGCCGCTACTTCCCTTCCTTCCCATTTGCCTGGTACTATAGCTGCCTGGAGATGCCCCTTTCCAAAGAAGCCGAGGCTCGCCTGAGGGCGGTGAGAGCCGGCGGGCTACCCTCTACTACTAGGGTCCCCGTTTGGATGAATCGGAAGCCCCCCGCTCAGCCACCGAAAGTCAAGAAGGCGAAGGCAGCTCATTGAACCGGGGATGACTCCGTGCTGCTAGAATCCTCCCCGGACGATCGCCATCACGAGAAGGTATGAGCTACCCCTCCAGTTCACGTCAACAAATTTGCTTGTCAATCATTTCTACTCGCAGGATGCTTTGCCGAGCGAGAACGCTGGAGAACCCGCTGAGGGGTCTCGCAAAAGCCCGCAGGCAGATATGAACCTCGCTGAGAAAAACGTCACCGGTATGATCTTAACCTCGCGCGCCAGAATGTTTCTCGTCAACTATCTGACCTTCGTTCCTTACTTCTTACAATCTCGCCCCTGAAGTCCCCGGCCCGCCAGGCATCGCGGCCTCCGTCTCCGCCTCCGCCTCCTCCAGACAAAATCATAGATAAGCCCGGATTCCAGCTCCTGACGAGCGAGGAGACCGGTGGCTCCGTGCCGCCAAAGATTCCCCCGATCAACAGCGCAGCCTACCTTGCCGGTCTGGGCAAATCTCTCCACCCTCACTACGACAACGTGTTCCAGGGCCGTCCCTCGACTTCTCGCCCCCCCCGCTTGGTAAGCATTTTGACCTCGCCGAAACTCTGCGCGAACTCACGCGCGCCATCTGACCTCTTCGTAATATCTTGCAGACAATACCAAAAATCCGCATTCCGATTTCGAGCTGGGCGACGACGAGATGTCTCCCCTTCCTGACCAGGTGGAGGAATTCTTAGGGAATCCGAGAGATCCCGAAATGATGAAACAGCGGGCCGCGGAGTTGCTGAGGAGACATGGGCGAATGCTGATGGACCTCAACATGCAGGCGAGACGGGACAGAGAAGCCGCCGAGGATAGGCACGCAGTCCTGATGGAAGAGTGTGCGAGGCTCCGGCAGGCGAGACAGCGCAATCAGGATGAGAATGCCACAACGCCAGAGGTGCATATAGCTAGTATGAGAGACTATGCCTACCTCATGGACCGGGAGGGTCGCTTGGCAGAGGACTATTATAATTCTAGGGTACCGCCGAGGTCCGGGTCGCGGGGTGCGGGCAGGTGGAAATGGCTACCCCATGATTCTCGCTAACTGCTATGTCGTTGTGAACTTATTATTTGTAATAGGTGTCATAGTTTTTAGACAATCTCGCTACGGCTCGTGACTCGCATATCTGCCACTCGTGTTGGCTTTTATTTCTTTTGACAATAAGCATCACTAGCTTTTTATTACTTCTCGCTCGCTGCTAGTAAATCTGTTTTATTTTCATGTTACATTGTGTTCGCGAGGACCTTCTGTTCTCGCTAAATATATCTCGCGAGATGTTGTTTGTACTAACCCCGCAGGTCTCTCTCGCCCGCATCCATGATGTGATGTTTTAGCTGCTACCCACGCTCGCCGGCGTTTGGACTTCTTCCCGCCCTTTTGCTTTGGCTATAAATAGGCGGCCATAAATGAGTCAACCACCGCATTTACACTCGACCTTCTTCTTCCTCTGCTTTAGAGCTCTCGCTCCTTCCCGTTCTGGCTTTTCTTCCTTTCTCGCAGGTTACTAAAATGGGTGGCGACGCCAACGACTCGGAGAGTCGGCGAAAGATCGCTAAGGCTTTCGCTGAGCACAGCTTCTTCCACTGCAATCTGACTGATGAGGAGCACTTCAACGCGGTCTCCGACTATGTCACCCCTCCTTTTGAGGCATGTCGTCCTAGAGAGAACGATGTGATCAACGCCCCGCTGGTCGACGAGTTGGCCATCCCCACTGCCCATTTCGCGGTCGGCCTGCGCCTTCCACTGTGGCCGAAAGTTCGCCAGGTAATAATCGCTCTCGCTCGTTTCTTATTCTCTGTAGTTCAAGTCTCGCTCCTCCTATGAACTAATACCGTTCTCGCTGCTCGCCAGGTGTTCAAGCACTATGGCGTTGTTCCGGGCCAGCTTACCCCCAATGCCATGGCAGTGGTCACAGCCTTTGCCTGTTACCTTCGCGAGGAGCACATCGAGTTCAGCCTCCCGGCCTTCCGGAAGCTGTTCTCGTTCCGCGCCTACAAGGATGGGACGGCCTATTTCGTGGGGTCGGGTCCTAAGGTTGACGAGACCGTCAACAAGGCCCACTTCTGGGCCCAGAAGTTCCTCGTCGTCAAGCGGAACTTCGGCAATATCCCCCTCTCGCCAGTTCAACACGGCGAGACCACCTACCGGCCCACCGCCATCGGCGGGCACGACGCCCTCCTCTACAAGTTCTTCTGTAAGAAGAACTTTGAGGTTGTTTATCTCCGTCGCAACCTTGACTCGCTGCCTCCAGTTCTCGCCAGGGAAGGTAAAGATCTCGCTTAGCGACTACAACTTTAATCCCTGCCACACCGTACTAATCGAAATTTCAATGCTTATTTCTAGGCGAGCGGGTTCTTCCCCTCCACCCCCTTACGCGAGCAATCGGAATGCCGACGCTACCCTGGCTCTCGCGACCATGGGGCAGAATCTTGCCGAGGCGCCGTCACTCCAGGTGAGCCCTCTTCTCGCAAGAGACCGGGGGCTTCTGGTAGTCACGCCGCTCCCTCGAAATCTTTGCCAAAGAAGAAGAGCAGGAAGAGCGGGGTCTCGCTCGCCTCCTCGAAGGGAAAGGAGCCCCGCGAGGTCGCCTTTGATGAGTTCGACCTCAACGGCCTCTCTGCATGGGGAGAGGACGACGAGCCCTGCCAGGAGGCTGCTAGGACCTCCGTCCTTCCAATCCCTGTCAACCACTACAACTTCGGCCTCGGCCAAAGGCGCCGGGATGAGACTGGCGAGCTCCTGGTCAACTGAAAACCGCAGACCAACAGGGTGGACATCTCCACCATCCTTCCCTCCTGGGTGGAGAAGGAGACCGTCAGCGGCCACACCTTCGAACTCGTGTTCGCTCTTTATGGTCGTGAGGACGCGGGGTCTTATAAAGATGAGACTGCGAGAACCCTCGCATTTGAGAGCGCGAGTTCGCAGATGCGTTCCGCCGAGCTCGCCCATATGACGGGGAGGCGCTGCTTACAGCTGGAGCTTCAGAACGTGGAGCTCGCGAGGGCCTATCAGGGGCTTCTTGCCGAGAACACGCAGCTGAAGGAGAAGCTGCTCGCCGTAGAGGGTAGTGTGGTGAGTTACTTAGACTTCCTTATCTTCCTTTGCTTTGACTATTTCGCTTCTTTAACTGAACTTACTTGCAGGATGTCGAGACCGCCGAGAGTGACGACGCTCGCATCAAGGAGGTGGCTGGGCTGAAGGCCCTAAAATGTGACCTCAGCCGTGCCGTCGTTCCACCCTCACCTCGTCGTCTGAAGGAAGAGCGGCGAGCGTGAGACGAAGAGGTCCGCTTGGAGTCTACGGATTCGGCTCGCTATATTTTCCAGATAATGAAGGCGGCCGGACTCCTAACCGCCGACGTGACCGACCTGACTCTGGAATACATCGTCTGTGAGCTCTTCCTCCTGCTTCCGCCAGTGAAGAGCAGCGACGATGAGGAGGGGTTCACGAGCGACTCCTGAAGCTCACCGCCATTCACCCCCCCCCCCCCCCCCCCCCCCCCCCCCCCCCCCCCCACCTTTTTTTGTAACTTTTGATTCGGTGAGATCGCCATGGATTGTAATCGAACTTTGAAATGTAAATGCAAGTTTTACTTTGTTCATTGTGTTTTCCCCTTCCTGTTTTGTTATCTTCGTGTGTTGAATGTCTCGTGTTCACTTATCTCGATATCCGCCTTCGCGGAGGTTATTCTTGCGATGGTTGTTCTCAACTCTCATGTTATCGAATAGAAAGGCATAGGACGCTTTGACTGCTAGCGCCTTTCTCCATTTGCCTTAGGATTATTACCCTCTTAGGCGTGCGCTTTTCTCTAGGTTTCGCAGGGTACCTTCCTTTTCGGCCAGAGCTCGCCTCTTCCCCTATGCCGGCGACCTTTTTGCCGAGAACCGGGAACCCCGGAGCGCACATGATTGATTCTTGTCACTCGTATACTATCGTGCGAGATCTCTCTTCGCCGAGCGAGGCGGTCCGCAGAGCGAGAAGGATCGGGTCAATGCAGAAGTCTCGCTAACCTGATACATCTCATCCTGACCCTCTAAAGAACTCATCTTCTTGCCTGGGAGCGGAATCGATCCGGGTAGTTCCATCATAAAGACTTGTCACCCTGCCAGCCTCTCCAGAGATCAACCTGAACCCCCCGTCTAGTGAGAGCCCGTGAGCGGAATTGATCTGGGGCATTCCAGCATAAAAACTTTTCACCTTGCCAGCCTCTCCAGAGATCAACCTGAACCCCCCGTCTAGTGAGAGCCCGGGAGCGGAATCAACCTGGGGCATTCCAGCATAAAAACTTGTCACCTTGCCAGCCTCTCCAGAGATCAACCTGAACCCCCCGTCTAGTGAGAGCCCGGGAGAGGAATCGATCTGGGGCATTCCAGCATTAAAACTTGTCACCTTGCCAGCCTCTCCAGAGATCAACCTGAACCCCCCGTCTAGTGAGAGCCCGTGAGCGGAATCGATCTGTGGCATTCCAGCATAAAAACTTGTCACATTGCCAGCCTCTCCAGAGATCAACCTGAACCCCCCGTCTAGTGAGAGCCCGGGAGCGGAATCGATCTGGGGCATTCCAGCATAAAAACTTGTCACATTGCCAGCCTCTCCAGAGATCAACCTGAACCCCCCGTCTAGTGAGAGCCCGGGAGCGGAATCGATCTGGGGCATTCCAGCATAAAAACTTGTCACCTTGCCAGCCTCTCCAGAGATCAACCTGAACCCCCCGTCTAGTGAGAGCCCGGGAGCGGAATCGATCTGGGGCATTCCAGCATAAAAACTTGTCACCTTGCCAGCCTCTCCAGAGATCTACCTGAACCCCCCGTCTAGTGAGAGCCCGGGAGCGGAATCGATCTGGGGTATTCCAGCATAAAAACTTGTCACCTTGCCAGCCTCTTCAGAGATCATCCTGAACCCCCCGTCTAGTGAGAGCCGGGGAGAGGAATCGACCTGGGACATTCCAGCATAAAAACTTGTCACCTTGCCAGCCTCTCCAGAGATCAACCTGAACCCCCCGTCAAGTGAGAGCCCGGGAGCGGAATCGATCTGGGGCATTCCAGCATAAAAACTTGTCACCTTGCCAGCCTCTCCAGAGATCAACCTGAACCCCCCGTCTAGTGAGAGCCCGGGAGCGGAATCGATCTGGGGCATTCCAGCATAAAAACTTGTCACCTTGCCAGCCTCTCCAGAGATCAACCTGGACCCCCCGTCTAGTGAGAGCCCGGGAGCGGAATCGATTTGGGGCATTCCAGCATAAAAACTTATCACCTTGCCAGCCTCTCCAGAGATCTACCTGAACCCCCCGTCTAGTGAGAGCCCGGGAGAGGAATCGATCTGGGGCATTCCAGCATAAAAACTTGTCACCTTGCCAGCCTCTCCAGAGATCAACCTGAACCCCCCGTTTAGTGAGAGACTGGGAGCGGAATCGATCTGGGGCATTCCAGCATAAAAACTTGTCACCTTGCCAGCCTCTCCAGAGATCAACCTGAACCACCCGTCTAGTGAGAGCCCGGGAGCGGAATCGATCTGGGGCATTCCAGCATAAAAACTTGTCACCTTGCCAGCCTCTCCAGAGATCAACCTGAACCTCCCGTCTAGTGAGAGCCCGGGAGCGGAATCGATCTGGGGCATTCCAGCATAAAAACTTGTCACCTTGCCAGCCCTTTCATAACAGCTATAACTATCAAGTGAAATAAGATATTTAACTAACAACATAATATAATTTTCAAGGATAGAATCACTTCGAATCATCTCCACTTTGGGCTCGGCTGAGAGGTATCCCTTCCACATCTTGGAGGTGATACCCCCCCAACATGAGCACCTCGCTTACAATTTACGGACCCTCCCAGTTGGGGTTGAGCTTACCTACCGCGGCCCCTCTTCCGGCCGCGTCGACCTTCTTCAAGACCAGGTCCCTTTTTGGAAGTGTTTTATTCGGATCTGTTTGTCAAAATATCAGGCCATTCGTCGCTTGATTTCCTCCTGCCTGATGGTGGCCTAGTCCCGGAGTTCCTCCACCAGGTCTAGGGATAGCCTTTGTTCCTCATCGTTGGCCACCAGCCACTCTTCATTCCCTTCACCTGCGGCGATCACCCTGGGGGTCTTTACTTCAAACTCAATGGGAAGGACTGCTTTGGACCCATGAGAGAGTTTGAACGGGGTCTCCCCGGTGGCGGTGTTAGGGGTTGTCCTCAGGGCCCAGAGAACGGATGGTAGTTGCTCTACCCAGTTCCCTCGGAGGTTTCCCACCTTCTTCTTCATTAGGTTGACGATTAATTTATTTGCCTCCTCCACCAGGCCGTTGCTTCTTGGGTGGTGAACCGATGCGAACCTGAGATCAACGCCAAGCTGGGTGCAGAATCTAACGAATTCCTCGCTAGCAAATTGCGGCCCATTGTCCGTCACTATAGCCAGGGGGAGGCCGTGCCTGCAAATTATTTCTCCCCATACAAAATTCCTCATAACTTGAGATGTTACCTTGGCGAGCGCCTTCACTTCTACCCAATTGGAAAAGTAATCGATCATGACCAGTAAGAACCTTCTTTGGCCGCTAGCTTGAGGGAAAGGGCCAACAAGGTCCAAACCCCATATGGCGAAGGGCCAGGGAGCAGTGATGGTTCGGAGGCTCTGAGCTGGGCGGAGTTGGAGTGGAGCATAGAGCTGGCACTTCGAACATCTTCTTGTGAACTCCGCCGCATCTTTGCTGAGGGTTGGCCAGAAGTAGCCTTGACTCAACACCCTCCCCTCCAGAGTTCGGCTCACGGAGTGACTCCCACACTCCCCGGAGTGAATTTCTTCCAGGACTCTCGGGACCTCCTCTTCTGAAACACAACGGGCCAGGAGTCCCGAGAGAGTCTTCCTGTAGATCCCTCCTACATGTAAGGAGTAATAAGCCGACTTATACCTGAAGCGTCGCTTGTCTATGTCTCCTTCAGGGAACTTCCCTAATGATAGGAAAGAGATGAAGGGATCCATCCACGAGACCCGTTGATCCACCTCCATCAGTTCCCCTTCCTCGATGGAGGGCCAGAAGAGTTCTGACACCGTCCCTCCTGCTCGAGGAACGAACTTGGCTAGGAGGTCCGCGGGGGTGCTCTCTTCCCTTGGCACTTGTTTGATGGAGAAAGTGTGGAATTGCCCGATGACTCCCTTGACCTTCTCCAAGTATCGTAGGAGGGTCGGGTCCTTTGCCTCAAACTCTCCCTTGACTTGGCATGCTACCACCATGGAGTCCGTCGAGACCTCCACATCTTGCACTCCCAGTTCTCGAGCTAACCGCAGGCCCGCTATCACCGCCTCGTACTCTGCTTGGTTGTTGGTAATGGGAAAATGGATGTTCAAGGCTTGCTCGATCATTGTCCCTTGGGGACTCACGAGGACGATTCCCCCTCCATAGGAGTGCTTTCCTGAGGCACCATCCACCAACATCCTCCATGCCACTGGTGGAGACGGTTCATGTTCCCCCACCTCGGTCGTATAGTCGGCCATGAAGTCTGCCACCGCTTGGGCCTTGATTGATGTTCTGGGTACGAACAAAATATCAAACTCGCTCAGCTCCATGGACCACTTTGCCATTCTTCCCGAGTGCTCCACCCCTTCCATGACCTTGCGAAGCGGGTGATCTGTTACTACTTTGATTGAATGTGCCTGGAAGTAGGGTCGGAGTCTCCGAGCCGCCACCACCAACGCAAAAGCCAATTTTTCCAAGATTGGGTATCGGAGCTCCGCCTTCTTCAGCACTCGGCTGACGTAGTAGATAGGGAATTGCTTTCTTACTTCTTCTCGGATCAATACAGAACTTACCTCTTCAAGTCCCACTCCCTGGTATAGTGATAGGTCTTCTCCCGATCTCGGCCCTTGAAGTAAGGGGGTTTGGGTGAGTTGCTCTTTCAAGGCTTGGAATGCTCCCTCGCATTCCGAAGTCCATTCGAATTTTATGTTCCCCGTTAGCGCCTTAAAGAAGGGCGCACATTTCTCTCCCGCCTTGGAAAGGAACCTGCTGAGTCCTGCCAACTTCCCCGTGAGGCTTTGGACCTCCTTCGGATTTCTCGGCGATCCCAACTCCATTATCGCCTTGACCTTGTCTGGGTTAGGTTCCACTCCTGCCGGGGTGAGTAGGTGGCCTAGGAACTTCCCTCGGCTAGCCTCGAAGACACAATTCAAGGGGTTGAGTTTCATCTTATACTTCCATAGGGTCGCGAACATCTCCTCAAGGTCTCGGAGGTGAGACCCGAGGTCCGGGCTCTTTACCATGAGGTCATCGACATAGACCTCCAAGTTTCTTCCGCTTTATTCGCGAAAGACCCGGTCCATCATCCTCTGATAAGCAGCACCGGCATTCTTGAGCCCAAAGGGCATCATCTTATAACAGTAGCATCCGTCCCCCATGATGAAAGAGACAACTTTTATGTCCGGGGGGTGCATGCGGATTTGATGGTAACCTGAAAAAGCATCTAAGAAAGACATTACAGAGAAACCAACAGCTGAATCAACCAGCGCGTCGATTTTGGGCAGGGGGTAGAAATCTTTCGGGCATGATTTATTAAGAAGTGAAAAGTCGATACACATGCGCCACATACCTCCCCCCTTTTTTACCATGACTACATTGGAGACCCAGCCTGGATACTGGATCTCCGATACAAAACCTGCTTGTATGAGCTTTTTCACCTCCTCGCGGATTGGTCCCTCCAGCTTGTCCGCCGTGGCCCTTTTCTTTTGGCGGATGGGGTGGGTGCTGGTGTTGAGGTTGAGGCGGTGGCTATCCACATCCGCATCAATCCCAGGCATCTCCGCGGCGATCCAAGCGAAGACATCCACGTTCTTTTGTACGCAGGCCAGGGTCTCGGCATGCTCTTCCAACCTGAGCTCTCCGCTGACTCGGACCTTTTCCACCACCCCAAGCTGAGTGGTGAATTCAAGCTCCATGACCTCATCCACGGCCTCCAGCCTAGACTGCTCTCCCCAAGCATTCTCCTTCTCTCCACCGCAAGCGAGTGCTTGGGCTCCTTCCTCCGTCTCTGCTTCTCCTACCATCATCAATTCTTCCGCCCCTCCTCCCCGGGCACTCTCTTCTTTCCCCTCTTCTTCTCCTCTCTCTACCCTGGGCCTCTCAGCGACCCCTTCCTGGGCCTGGACTTCCTCTTCCTCTATCCTCTCCTCGAATCCATTCTCTCATCCGGCTCCTGCCGCCTCCTCCATCACTTTATCGAACTCTTCCGCTTCTCCCATCCAGGCGATGGTGTTGACAGTCGTCACATAGCACTGTCTTACAATCTTGGGGTCTCCCCGGACCCGGACCTGGATTCCTCCCGCATTAAACTTGAGGCATTGGTGGAAAGTGGAAGGGACGCACCGAAACGCACTGATGAGAGGTCGTCCGAAGATAGCGCTGTAGCTGCTCGGGGCATCCACTATCACGAAACGGCAGTTCCGGGACTGCCCTCCGAGAGTCACACGGAGTCCCACTCCACCCTCTACCTCCTTCCTCTCTTCCGAAAAACCAAATAAGGGACCATCCGAGGCCAACACCCTCCGGGCCTCCACCTTCATCTCGTCAAACGCCTTCTTGAAGACTACGTTGACCGAACTCCCATTGTCGACTAGAATCCGCGAGACGGTGAAGTTCTCGATGGTGGTCTGGATGACCAGCGCATCGCAGAATGGATCTTCGTAGCTTGGCATGTCCTTCTGGGAGAAGGTAATTTTCTCCGCTGGGGGTGGAGCAGTGGATGTAGAGGCCACGCTCCGCCGATAGATTGTATGGAGTCTAGCCTTGCGGGTTGCCTCCACCCCTACCCCCCTATGGATCACCCCCGATCCCTCCTCTACTTCCCATATCAACTCTGTCTTCACACCTTTCTTCCTCCTCTCCTCGAGGCTCGAGCTCTTCGATTCTCACTTGTTGCGGGTTGCCTCGGCGCGGGCACTCGGCCCTTTATTGTTTCTAGGAACTCTGGGCAGGTGGCCATCGCGTGACCTTCCTCATCGTGGAAGTCACAATACGGCAACGCCACCTCCTCTGCTTCACCTTCCGCCATCCTATTCCTCCTCCTTCTCCCTGCCCCTGCTTCCTCTCTAGCCTCTTCTCTTCTTCCTCTTCCTCCTCTTCCCCGCCTGATCGCCATGGCTTGCTGAGGTGGGGGAGGCAACTGCATCGGACCCTTCCTCCACCCCAACTGGTGGGGTCTCCCTTGTCCTCCATAGAAGTTACCCCTTCCCGGGCCGTAACCCCTTCCCTGACTTTGCATCCTTTCGGCACGTTGCCTCCACTCCCCCTCCAGGCCCCGGGCTCTTCCCTTCTCCTTACCTCCTGCTTCCTGACCTCCGGCTCACTGAGCTTTGCTAGCCTCTTGGTGAGCTCCGGGTTGGCCTCCTCACTCTCAATCTCCTCCGCCACCCTCTCCATCAACTCCTCATAGGAGACGGGGGCTTTCCTCTTCAAAGCCATCTTAAAGAAACTTTCCCTCATCCCGACCATGAAGGAGAGCTGGAGTGCAAACCCAGGCATCTCCTGAGTGAGTAGCACTTCTTCCTGGAACTAATCCGCATACCGAGCCAATGATTCTTTCGGCTCTGGCTTCACTTTGAAGAGGGACTCGGCGTCCTTCTTCCTCTTCTTTGCGGTTGAGAAACGCAACAAGAAGCTCCGGCGCAAGTCCTCGAAGGCGTAGATCGACCATGTAGGGAGTTGATGGAACCAGTCCCTGGCCTTCAAAAGATTGGAGATGCTGGACAGGGTCATCCCTGCCGTTGTAGTACACCCTGTCCCACTATCAGAACCCTGCCGGGACAGGTGCAGAAAGTACCAACTCGCAAAAGGGACTTCCCCCTTCTGCCATGCTTTCTCGCTCCACGCGACCCACCAGCTCTCTCGCCAGACTCGGGCTCACGGGGATCGCGCTCGCGAGAATTGTATTCGCCTGAACCACCCCCACAGTCGCCAAGTCCTCCGGGCGCGCGCTCGCCTGCACCGCGCTCGCCGGCACAGAACTCGTCGGCACATATCTCGCCGACACAGAGTTCACCGGTACGGATCTCGCCGGACTGGCGAACAGCACTCGCCCTTCCATGTCTTGAACTTAACTTCCTGCGACTTCCATTCCGGCCCTTCCCCCTGGGGCGTTCTCGCCAACCGCTGCTGGGGGAAGGGTCTCCTGAGGTGCTGGGGTCGCGAACTCGCTTCGCATCGCCGCGATTGCGAGCCCGAAAGTGTCAAGCACCTCCCTTCTGAAGTCCGCGAACATCCTCGGCGTCACCACCTGTGGTGGCTAGCTGAACCCCTCGCCTTGATCCTCGCCTCATGTCATGTATGCTCCTTTGAACTTTCTTGGACCAGCCACACTCCACGCTCACCGCACCAAAATGTTGAAACCGGTTTCTCGGTCTCTTGTGGAGCTCGGGGCCCTCACCGAAATGAGGAGAAGCTAGCCCTTACTGATCCCTCGGAGAAGATAGATAGAAGACTAGAAAGAAGACTAAGACCTTAGTCACAGCGAGGAGGTCCCTCCACTAACCCGGAAGATCGTTGAGCGCTTCCCCTCCCAAGACAAAGCTGAGACTCGGGCACCTTGGAGAGCTCTGGAAATGCTAACCAAAGAAAGCCTGAGGAGAGAGAAGCTGATGTGAACTCCTCTCCAAAGGTGCCCTTGAGGTCTTATTTATAGATTTTCTGGTCTGGCCTGCAAATAGCAGAATTCCGCCTTTTGATTTTACTATCCGCACCCCGGATGGGTCTGCTAACAGCCAAACTCCGTTCCTTAGAGAGGCTAGAGGCAGGCCACCAAGAGTAAAAGGGTAATTTGACCCTATTGGCTTATGGGCAAGGGGCTGCGAGAACCTTTCTACGAGATCTTATGTTCTCGCGGGCCTCCTCGCGAGCCCTACTCGCAATGCCTCTCTTAGGCGGTCTCTTGCGAGGACCTCGCCGGCCAATTCTGGCTGTGTCTGCCGAGGTTCGGTCTCGCGAGCCTTCCTGCGAGATCGCCTCTGGACTTCGCCGACTTCACACGAGGTCGAAGGATGTCGGGTCATTAAGTTGTTTGCTGACCGCTGAGATGGGTGGCTCGCCGGCCACTGCTTCCCCGCTGTAATTTGTCGAGGTCTGGATCTCGCGGCTCCCCTTGCGAGACCATCCCTTTGACTTTAATGATCGTAGAACGTTTCGTCGACTGCTGATGATTTCGCCAAACAGGTGCGAGCTCGACGACCATAGGTGGGCTCGACGAATTAGGAAGAGTTCGTCGAACGTGGCATTCCTCCTGTCGAACTCTGGGAACTTCCTTAAATCTCCTGCGTGTAGTTCATCTCGCCTACGCTTCTCGCACGCCACTCCGTGAGCCCTCCGAGAGAGATTTCTCTCTGATCCCTCTCGCGAGGTCTTCGGCCCCAAGGCCTCTCTTACCACTTCACCCAGTTGCCTTCTTAAACCGCGCCTCCTCGTCTGGCGAATATTGGGGTTGTACAAAGATATGTTGCTGAAATCACAAGAAGCAAATAATCAAATACTCCACTCTACTATCAAAAGTTTCGCTGAAAAAGTTATCCAAACCCTTCTTGAAGAAGTCAGAAAGGGGGAGGAAATTATGGCAGCCAAGCTAGTTGAATTAAATAGTTTAGTGGAGAGCAGATTTCAAGAAAGCAACATGTATCAATCTCAAAATGCTGGATGGCTTCATGATGTCTTCACAGGAAAGCAGTTTGTTCAAACTCAAGAAGATTATCCTGAGCAAGTCTTTGAAAATCAGCCATCTCTTGTTCCTCCTATAAAGTCTAATCAGGTGGAGATTGAAAAATCCTCAAAGCATCAAGATGTGAAGCCTGTACAAGAGGAAAGTGCAAAATCTTCAAAGATTCTAGATTTAAAGACAAAGGCAGGAAGAAAAAGAAAGGGAGCTGGCATAGCTATTAGAGAGACAAGGGAGGAAAGAAGAAATATTAATGGAAACTGGAGTCCAATTTCCAAAAACATTATCCTGGACACATATAATCTGATAGAAACTTCAAATGAAATTCCTCAGAATTATTATGATCAAGAAGAAATCAACAAGCTCAAGGCTTCAAAGCTGAAAAGAAAAATTCATTTTAATGAGCATGGCTACAACAACCCAGATGCTCCTCCTCCTCCTCCAAAGTATTACCCAAAGCCCAAGGCTTATTTTGTCAGACAGTTGAAGAAGGCCAAGTTAGAGAAGGCCAAGTTAGAGAAGGCCAAGTTAGAGAAGGACATGATGCCTTAAGGAATGTGTTGTGACTGCTGTTAACTTTTTAAAAATCTTTTTATATTATTTTCTCTTTGATAATTATATTTGCTTGTGATTATTAGTTTTATGAGTGAAATTCATCTTAGTTGATAGGGTTCTGACTTCTTCAAATAAGGGGAGATTGTTGGGTATTATAACCACAATAACCTTGATTTGAAGAAGTATCCCTTAAACTAAGATGAATTGATTTGTATTTGATGGTATTTTCAGTTATTTGTTTGCAGGTTCTAAATGGTTAAGTACAAACCACTGTCAGGTTTCAATGAGTCACTAAACACAGGCCTATGCAATGTAATTCCTCATTGTATGGACCAAAGTGTTGATTCATGTGGAATCTCTCTATTGGGATGTACTTCATATTCAAACACAAAGGTAGAGCCAAGAGAAGTTGCTGCTAAGAGAAAGTTGCTGGAAGAAAGAAGGAAGAAAGATTTTTCTTCTAAGTATTTAGAATTCGTCGAACGCTAGAATTCGTCGATCACCGTTCGACATTTTTTAATTCTCTGGTTTGCTGTTAACTGAAGATTTCGTCGAATGCTAGAATTCGTCGATCGCAAGAATTCGTCAAACGCTAGAATTCGTCGATCACCGTTCGACATTTCTTAACTCTCTGGTTTGCTGTTAGCTGAAGATTTCGTCGAGCGCTATTTGCCTACATTTCGTCGAGCGCTGTTTGGTTAAATTTCTGTTATTAATTGATTTCAGGTGTGCCGATAGCTGAACAGACTTCGTCGATTGCTGTTTATATATACAACTCGTCGACCGCTGTTTATTTATATACTTCGTCGATCGCGCTCGTCAATCTTCGTGCGACGAAAGGAAGGAAGTTCATCGATCGCATTTCCGTTCGACGAAATTTTGACAGATTCTAAATTTTCGCCTGCGCTGTTTCGAAATTCAAATCGCTGGTTTCTTTAATGTCTGCTGTCCATTTAAGCTTCTACCGCGTACAGCATTCATGGAAAATTTCCCTTGATATCTGCAGACAGCCGTTAGAGATTTTATTCTTCCTTAATTCTTGCTGTTAGAGAATTGATTCTCCTTAATTTCTGCTTATAGTCGTTGACAGATTATTTCTTTCCTTTATTCAAGTCTACAGCCGTTCGAGATGAAGGTTTCCAAAAGGAACTTGCGTACAGCCGTTGAAGAATGTTGGAGATATATATATTCTGTTCTTTTTGTCCTGAACAGAAATTAATCGTGAAAATTCCTTCTCTCCTTCTAGTTAACTGTCGGCTATTCCTTCAAGACTCAAGCTTCTCTCTCCGACAGAAAGAACTTTTGCTACGCTTCCTTGCTAAGAGCATTTGACAGATCAAGCCTCAGTCGACTTCAAGCTTTCTTCTTCATCCATTCTACAAGGACTGATATTATTTATTTTGGAAGAAGAGATCTATTTCTCTCTGATCTGAAAGCAGCACATCCTCAAGAAATTTATTTCTTGTTGATTTGAAAGAAGAACCTCTTCAAGAGATTTATTTCTCTCTAATCTGAAAGCAGCACATCCTCAAGAAATTTATTTCTTGTTGATTTGAAAGAAGAACCTCTTCAAGAGATTTATTTCTCTTTGATCTGAAAGAAGAAAACTTCATCTGAAGTTTTATTATATTTTGTAAAGTCCTTCCTTATTTTTGTAGGAGGTTTGCCTCCGAGTTGTGGGAATTTTATTCCGAGTTGTAGGAGTGGTTTGCTCCAAGTTGTAGGAGAGTTTGTTCTCCGAGTTTGTAGGAGATTTTGTTCTCTGAGATTGTAGGAGTTTGACTCCGAGTTGTAGGATTATTTTTAATCCGAGAATAGTGAAGTAGCCTAGTCTAGCCAGTCGTGCTAGATAGGTGAGGTGCAAAGTGGACTACCCAAGTACGAGGAACCACAATAAATTTGTGCTCTTTGGTTTTCTGTGTGCTTTACTTGTTATATTTTTAATTTCGCAAAAAGCTATAGAAACCACGTATTCACCCCCCTCTAGGTGATACTTTCACATCCACATAAACTGCATACTCTAATCCTTCGATCGGCAAGGCCAACACAGGAGCACTGCACAAACACCTCTTTAATTCCTGAAAGGCTTCTTCGCACTTATCGCTCCAAACAAAAGCGGTATTCTTCTTGGTAAGCTTAGTTAAAGGTGCCGACAACACTTAGAATCCTTGAACAAATCTCTTGTAGTACCCAGCCAATCCTAAGAAACTCCTTATCTCCTTAGGCGTTGAAGGCGTCTTCCAATCCAACACAGCAAAAATCATAGCGGGGTCTACAGTAATTCCATCCTTGTTCACCACATGACCTAGAAAGGATACCTGAGAAATCCAGAACTCACACTTACTCAGCTTTGCATACAGCTTGTGCTCTCTAAGAGTAGACAATACTAAGCACAAATGCGTAGCATGCTCCTCATCACTTCTGGAATATACCAACACCTCATCAATGAATACCACAACAAAATGATCCAGAAAATTCTTGAACACTCGGTTCATCATGTCCATAAACGCAGATGGTGCATTCGTCAAACCGAAAGACATAACCAGAAACTCAAAATGGCCATAACGGGAATGAAAGATAGTACGGGGAACGTCCGACTCACGGATCCTCAACTGATGGTAGCCTGATCGAAGGTCAATATTCGAAAACACCGAGCTACCACGCAACTGATCAAACATATCATCTATCCTCGGCAACGGATACCTATTCTTGATGGTCACGTTGTTTAATTCTCTATAATCTATGCACAACCTCATGGAACCGTCCTTCTTTTTCACAAACAACACTAGAGCACCCTGATGATAAAAAATTTAAGTTTTGCAAAATCCTTTCTACGATGCGATAAGAATTCGACGGGCGCATTTGAGGCGTCTCGCGAGTAATCCTACTTCGAGGAACTAACCATTATCCTACCTATCGAGATGATAAAAGTAATAGTCTTTCCTTTTTTTGGAATATCGCGTATAGCGTAGGATATTTTTGCAAGTTTTTGTTAATATAATCCAAACTACTCATTCGAAAAGGCAATTGTACCTTATCGCGTATAGCGTAGGATATTTTAAATAAAATATCAAGGTCGTATTTAAACTCGGGGCTGTCGAGTACTTCTACTTCGAGAAAGCTAACTATTATTTTATCGGAAATAAAATTTGATAAGGGAAGCGTAATTAAAACTAACTAAAAACAGAACAACAAAAATAAAATAAAGAAGACAAGATTAAATTAAGAGGAAGAAAGAGAATTTGCAAAAATTAAAGGAAGCTTAAATTTTCATTACATAAAAAGAGAGATACATGAAATTAAACTAAGTTACATTGCATTGAAAGAAAACTAGGCTAACTTGCATGAAATGAAATTACAAGAAATTAAACAAAAAAAATTGCATTAATTTAAAACAAAGCATAAACATGGAAATAAGAAAAATCTGTACAAGAAGAGCCCAAATGGGCTTGGGGAATGGAATGGAATGCTGGAGTGGAGCCTCTGAATTTATAGGAAAAATTTCCAGGTTACACGCCCTCGGTCACGGGCGTGACCTAGGGCGTGTAATACTTGTTCTGCACGGCTGCGACATCGGTGCCGGTCCTGCATGATAGTGTCGCGAAAAAGGACATTACACGCCCGTGTAACATTGGTCACGAGCGTGTACTTGGGCGGCTTCATCAATGCGGCGTGGGCTTGAGTGGGCGTTGCAGCAAAAAGAGATCACGCGTAAAAAGTCACGGGTGTGACCTATTGGTCATGGGCGTGACTGGGGTCAACTCCATCAATGCGACATGTGCTTGAATTCGGCGCGGTAGGGAGCAGGGATCACGCAAGAAGTCACGGGCGTGACTCTTTGGTCACGGGCGTGACTTGGGTCAACTCCTCGACAGCATCTCCACATCTCGACGGCAGCCCGCTGGGAAGATTCTATGTTTACACGCCCTTGGTCACGGGCGTGACTTTGGGTCACGGGCGTGACCTGGGGCGTGACTTGCGGTGCGGCGGTGGATTCGTCGAACTCAGTTTGGTTTTCTTCAAACGCAAATGTTTAGGTTACACGCCCTTGGTCACGGGCGTGACTGAGGGCTTGTACTATGTAATTTGTCCAAAAACACCAAAAAATCTGCAAAACAAAAGTAAAACTACATTTAGAATAGAAATTATAAACAAGTGATTTTAAACTAAAATATAAATAATATTTGAAATTTTAAATTAAAACTAAACTAAATACTATAATTAAAATACGCATAAATACTACTCATCAAATACCCCCATACTAAAGCTTTTGCTATTCCAGAGCAAAAGTATGAGAAATATTTATAAGACATTTAATAAAAAATTTAATTAAGTCTAAAAATTTATTGAATGACAAGTAAGCTAAAAAGAAAATTTAAGGATTGACGAATTAAGTCCTAAATTATAAAATTAGAATAATAAGAGAAAAATATTTAGCCAAGAGTTCTCAAAAATATTAACTAGTTAACAAAATTGAGTAATAGGTAAACAAAATTAGATTTAAAATTTATTAAAACCATAACTTTAAAAAAGCTAAAGGAAAAAAGTAACTTACTAAGTATTGCTCTCTCCATAACACAATTTAAATCGAGATCAAAGATATTGGGTTAGGGGGGGTTCATAAAATTTGGCATAAGAAGAGATCTTTAAATGAAGGTGATGGACTTTATCCTTTTCACCAAGTGGTTTTTTTTTTTTGTAAATGATAAACTTCTCTTCTAATAACAACCAAAAATGTATATGTATAGGAGTAATGAATTTTATCCTCTTACCCCATGCCATATAATCTTTTAAAAATTATTTTGGGTGCATATGTTTAGGGAATAATGAATTTTATCATCTTAATCCCATGACATATGATCTTTTAAAATACATTTTTGTATGCCATCAAAGGGGGTAGGGTAGAGAAAATATTTCTAGCTTATAAATTAAATTATTGTGAGAGCAAATTTTAGTAATTTAAACTTTCCTAAGATTTTAAAAGCTTGAGGTAGAAATAATTAAAATCTAAAGGTGTTTAAGCAAGATTACAAAAAATTGTAACTATTTAAAATAAAAGAGAAGAAGTGCTAAAAAAATATCTCTAATCAAATTAAAATCATAAAATATTTCTTAACACTAAATCACTTAAACAAAAAATAGATTTAGCAAACCATGGTAGAATAAATGATTAGCAAAAAATAATATAAATGCTTATAAATAAACTCTAAATGATTTTGGAAATAACAAAAACCAAAGTAAGGGTTTATTATATTTTTGGGATTTTTCTATGTTTTTTCAATTTTTCTTTTGAAATTTTTTATATTATATTTTTTTGGATTTTTGATATTATCCTTTTTTTGGATTTTTGATATTATCTAAATAATAAAAATGCTAAACAAAACTAAAAAAAACTAATTTTTTTTGTTAATTCTTAGACTTCCCGAGGTCTACCCGGTGGAGGGTTCGCAAGGTACTAGGAGTGTGATGGGATGATAGCCCAAACGTCCCTTTCCAAGATTTAAATTTTCGATTATCTAATTTTTTTTTAATATTTTTGGGTTTTCTATTTTTTTTTTGAAAAAGCTAAATTTTCTTTTGAAAAAGACAATAAAAAGGAAATAAAACATGTACAAAACGAAAATAAACTATGTACAAAGTAAATATTTTTGGAATTTTGGGATTTTAAATTTTTTTTGGAAATTTTCTATGATTTTATAATTTAAGAGAAAGGGAAAATACACCCCCATACTTAAAATTCAACATTGTCCCCAATGTTGAAAGCTAAGTATGGAGAACAATAAAATAAATACAAGCACAAGATTAATGAAAGAAAAATAACAGGGAGGGGAGAAAGAAGAACGTCCCTGATTTGGAGATGGACGCTCACCACGATTACCTGCAACATTACTTTTAAAACAATAAAACAAAACACAAAATAAAAAGAAATGAAACATAAAAGTTACTCATTATTAATTTTTTTGTTTAAGTTTGCAAAATCCTTTCTGCGATGCGATAAGAATTCGACGGGCGCGTTCGAGGCGTCTCGCGAGTAATCCTACTTTGAGGAACTAACCATTATCCTATCTATCGAGATGATAAAAGTAATAGTCTTTCCTTTTTTGGAATATCGACGTTTACGATGCGGCGGCGCCGCCGAATTCTCAAATATTTAAAAACAAAAGGAGAAAGTTTTTGCAAGTTTTTGTTAATATAATCCAAACTACTCATTCGAAAAGGCAAGTGTACCTTATCGCGTATAGCATAGGATATTTTAAAGAAAATATCAAGGTCGTATTGAAACCCGGGGTTGTCGAGTACTTCTACATCGAGAAAGCTGACTATTATTTTATCGGAAATAAAATTTGATAAGGGAAGCGTAATTAAATCTAACTAAAAACAGAACAACAAAAATAAAATAAAGAAGACAAGTCTAAATTAAGAGGAAGAAAGAGAATTTGCAAAAATTAAAGTAAGCTTAAATTTTCATTACATAAAAATAGAGATACATGAAATTAAACTAAGTTACATTGCATTGAAATAAAACTAGGCTAACTTGCATGAAATGAAATTACAAGAAATTAAATAAAGAAAATTGCATTAATTAAAAACTAAGCATAAACATGGAAATAAGAAAAATCTGTACAAGAAGAGCCCAAATGGGCAGGGGGGAATGGAATGATGGAGTGGAGCCTCTGAATTTATAGGAAAATTTTCCAGGTTACACGCCCTCGGTCACGGGCGTGACCTAGGGCGTGTAATACTTGTTCTGCACGGCTGCGACATTAGCGTGGGTCCTGCGTGACAGTGTCGCGAAAAAGGACATTACACGTCCGTGTAACTTTGGTCACGGGAGTGTACTTGGGCGGCTTCATCAATGCGGCGTGGGCTTGAGTGCGGCTCTGCAGCAAAAAGAGATCACGCGTGAAAAGTCACGGGCGTGACCTATGGGTCACGGGCGCGACTGGGGTCAAATCCAACAATGCGGCATGGGCTTGAATTCGGCGCGGCAGGGAGCAGGGATCACGCGGGAAGTCATGGGCGTGACTCTTTTGTCACGGGAGTGACTTGGGTCAACTCCTCGACAGCATCTCCACGTCTCGACGGCAACCCGCTGGGAAGATTCTATGTTTACACGCCCTTGGTCATGGGCGTGACTTTAGGTCACGGGCGTGACCTGGGGCGTGACTTGCGGTGCGACGGTGGATTCGTCAAACTCAGCTCAGTTTTCGTCAAACGCAGATCTTTCGGTTACAAGCCCGTGGTCACGGGCATAACTGAGGGCGTGTACTATGGAAATTGTCCAAAAACACCAGAAAATCTGCAAAACAAAAGTAAAACTACATTTATAATAGAAATTATAACAGAAGTGATTTTAAACTAAAATATAAATAATATTTGAAATTTTAAATTAAAACTAAACTAAATACTATAATTAAAATACGCATAAATACTGCTCATCACACCTCAGGGCGAAGAACTTGGCCTAATAAATCCATAATGCAACAGCTCATCTAATTGAGTTCGCAACTCTACTAACTCGCGCGGGGCCATACGGTATGATGCCTTAGCGATAGGACAAGTACCAGGCTCAAGATCAATAATGAACTCCACATCTCTATTAGGTGGGAGTCCAGGAAGAGTGACAGGGAAGACATCAGGAAAATCTCGCACCACCGGAACACCCTCGATACACGGTGAATCACTAATAGTTTTTAACACCGAAGCAAGGTAAGCCAAGCAACCGGAATTTAGCCATTTCTGAACACATACCGTAGAAGTTATCGGGGAACTCTGGCACAGAGACCCAAAAACGCTCATGGGATGATCGTTGTCCATCACGTAGTCCAGACACTTTTCCTTGCATCGTAAGACCGCATCATAGCTGGATAACCATTCCATACCCAAAATCACGTCAAAGTCTTCTAGGTCCAACACCTTCAGATCAGCAACAGCCAAGAAATCTCCTAAGAGAACGGGGCAACTTCGGACGCACTAGTTCGAGGATACCAAAACACCAGAAGGGAACTTAATGAGAAATGAATCGTTGCCCAGCTCAGGGGTCAAACGGTGAGGCTCGACGAAATCCCTTCCTACAAATGAATGGGTAGCACTAGAATCGAACAGAACACGCGCCCAACGATTCATTACCTTAAATCTCCCTATAAGCGCAAAAAGAGAAACTAGTATAATACAGCAAAACTAAAAGGAATCAAAACATAACAGCTGGCTTAAGGTCTAACCTGCGATCACTTGGGTCGAATACTGCGCTTGCTCCTGGGTTAACACGTTCAGCTTTCCTCTTCCTTTATCCTGATATTGCGGCGGCGGCAAGGCTCAAAGCGGAACTGGCTGCAACGGGGCTTGAACTCGTGGGCATTGAAACTTCATTTGCCCTTTCTGTCCGCACTGGAAGCAGACTTTCTCCTAGGTCCAACAATGTTCCACACTGTGCCCCTTCTGCTTGCACAACTGGCAGAGCACCTCACCCTTCAGAGCACCCTTGATTGCCAGCACTCGCTGCTGCTTCTGAACTCCTTTCCTCTTGAAACACTTCTCAACTGGATGGCCAGGGCGGCCACAGAAACTGCAGACCTCGACACCTCCTTTCTTCAAGACTGAGGCAGGTGCACCAGAATTTCCTTCTTCTCCTGCCTTTCTCTTTCCCTTCTTCATCATTGATCCTCGATTCTTAGCATTATCAATTGCCTCAACCTTCAGCGTTGCTTCTACTACCTCGGCGTACTTCTCCGACCTGTACGCACTGGCCAGCTGCTGGATGTCACTACGGAGACCACCCAGAAATCACTTCACTCTTCCTTCTTCCGAGGCTACCAAGGCCGGAGCAAACCTGCTTAACTTGAAAAACTCTATTTCATACTTGCTCACCGAGAGCTGCCTCTGCTTCAGATGCAGGAAGTCATTCATCAATCTGTCTTGCTCTACCGACGACAGAAACTTTCTTAACAACATTCCTTTGAAGGTTTCCCACGAACATCCTTCGGAAAGGTCTTCCTTCTCCCTCATCCACCAACTCTTTGAGAGCCCCTTAAGTTGGTACGTGGCAACCATCACCTTCTGATCTACGGTGATTCCTGAATACAAGAACATCTCCTCCATGGATATAAGCCAATCGTCTAAGGCCACGATGTCGGCTCGACCGTCATACAATGGAGGACCCAACCTTTAAATGTGTGAAATAAAATTCATTTCCCGAGGTATCGCTACTGGGGGTACCAAGGGAGCAGGAGGAGTAGGTACTTCATGTCCTACTATGGGGGCCTGCACTACGAGTTGATGCCAAGCACCGGCAGACAACAATGCATTGCAACCATCTTCCTAGTCTGAGCCTCATTGCTCTAGCACAGACTCTCGATCAAAGCTTCACTCTACGCTACGGATGACTCGCCCTCTGACTGAGGAGTCGACCTAGTCACGACTCACTTGCGCGCCATCTCTGCTAATACGCATACACCTATAATTAAAAATTAACCTTACACTAGAACTACACTGCTTGGTTCATAACATACATGTATAGATACTTGCCATTGCTACCACCTTGCTCTGGGATTTTCATGATGCTATGCTAAATTTGGGGATGATACTACATCACCCCTCTTGACTCATGTGCAAGGGTCATGGATGCATGAATTTTCTATTCATTTTGAAATCATGGGTGTACGTGTGTCATCATATAAGTCTTTAGCTTTGCACGTGTGCTTATGCAATGCTATGTAATGTATGTTGTGCTATGCATTCTAATAAAGGCCTTAATGCATGTTATGTGCGGCGTACACATGAAATATTATGCATCCCATACTACATAATATCGCATGTAACAAAAAAGAAAACGTGCTAATGGGCATCCATGTGATGATGGTTATGTATCCCATACTACATAACCGTCACATGTTGCCACCTATGGTGGATCCATATACAAACACATATTATGCATCCCATACTACATAATATGCCCCATATACTTCTTATCATGCTATGAGTGTAGTGTTCATGCTTCGGCCAAGACGTACTGATAACACATCGGTGTGTGTATGCAATGAAACCAAAACAACTATACTATATCAGAATTTGTTGCTCGACCGACTTGTCGAACAACCTAGCTCTGATACCAACTGTCACAACCCGCATTTTCTCTGAATTTAGGAATATCAGAGTAAGAGAAAATATGCGTCATGATGCCACGTCTTGTAGGAGACAACCGCAGACGCTCAGGCGGGAACCTATTACTTATTTAATCAAAACATGTTTACATGATTGGTCATCATTTGAAATCATTTATTAGAGTTTGGGGTAAGAACTGTGTCTCTCAGTTCATGGATCAACTAGTCCACCGAGAAAATATATGTAATTGCAGGGAAAAGTACTTGATTTAGTTCACTTAAGGTCCAAAATGCACTTGATGACAAGACATAAAGTAAATGATATGCACATATCTAGGCATAGTATAAGTATATAAAATATCTTTTAGGCGACTTTAAAGATAAGGATTTCAGTTAAAAGGTATGCAATGAGGATGAAAGAAAAGCCATTTTATAATGATAATGCACCTAGACATAAATCATTCCCAGAGAGCAAGATACACAAGATCTAAAAAGTAGTAGCAATTAATTAGAAAGTAAGCTATAAAGTATCAAAGGGCACAATGGGCGTCAACAACCTGACACTAACCTGTTGGCTCCAAACTAGCATGTGTGAACACAAGAAGAAACTAACCACAACTACCTCGCAGCAGTGGGGTAAAACAATAACTAAAACTCCCGAAGACTCTGGGCTACACCACTATCAGCTAAGGCTCTGAACCTGAGGCATTCAATAAAACAAAGAACGCCTCAGCAAGGAATTACAAGTGGCAAAAAACAAGCAGAAAAGTAAATAAGGCATAAGGGGTACCAACCCAAGCCAGATTTACTGAAAGAGAAGCTCCAAACAAAGAACTAAATAGAGCATCGAGTGCACCAATATATTATAGAGGAACAAGCTTGGTTTAATTATCTTGTAAATTTTATTCATGAGACTGATCAGCTTAAATTAAACGGGAGCGGTTACTTACCTCCACCACCCAAAGCCCAAAACTGGGTGGGGGTGTCTCTATACCCAACCACCCAAACACGGCCCTCGGGACCACAGGCCAAGCCTGCGGTTCACCTCTAAATGGCCACCGTGCCAGGCTATAACATTTCCCCACTACCTTGTTGGAACATGTTTTCTGCATCTCTTGGTTTGACAATAATAAATCCTATTGTATTTGATCATACTTATTTTGTGTTTATAGTATGCAGGATTCTGTGCTTTCAAATCTCCATGGAAATGTGTTTTGTTGTTGCTACCGCGTAGCGTTAGAACTACCGCTGGTGCTAACAACCGCTAAGAAGAAACCGCTGAGAAGGAAACCGCTGAGAACGGAACTGGCGCTCGACAAAATGTATGCTTTACCGCGGTGCGTTAGAACTACCGCTGGCGCTAGTGTTCGTTCGACAAAATGAAAGCTGCGCTCGACGAAATGCTTATCACTGCGTTCGACAAATTTTCGATCGATGAAATATAAAGCCTGTTCGACAAAATACATGCTCTACCGCAACGTGTTATGTATACCGCCCGGCGGTAGTAAGAGAACAAAATGAAAGATTATGTTTAGAAAATTCACCTTTGGAAAATGATTGTGCTAAGTGTAAAGACTATAAAATTGAAATTGAAGAGATGGATGAAACATTTGATGAATATAGAAATAAATATCAAAATCATATTGATTCAATTGTTTCCATTCTTAAAAATAGTACAATCGCTCATAATAAAGCTAGACATAATTTAAAAATAAAAAATGATGAATTAAAAACAAAAATCAACTTGCTTATGCAATTTATAAATAAAAATTCACAATATCAAGAAATGTATAAAAGCATGTTGAATATGAATATGAATATGAATATTTTAACTAAGACAAATAATGGGAGTAAGAAACACAAAGTATTTGTAAATCAAAGTCAAAATCACCCTTATTTACAAAATTATGTTTCTCCCAACATAAAATTAAATGTTCACAAATTTCCTATAAACAATGTTTTACAAAATCATCATGGAAATTTGACAAATAAAAACAATAATAAACCAAGGTTTCAATGGAGGCCCAAAGTTAAATATGAAACTCTGACTCCAATCAAAAGGGCCCATTCATCACTATCTCCCAAAAGCAAACACGATGTATTTGGGTACCCAAAGGAACCGTCACACCCGATCCTTTTTGGATACCTAAATCTCTCATTCATTAGTATCCAATCATTTGCATGAAGTAGAAATCAACTAAAAATGAAACATCATTATTCTACTTCATGATATGCCTAACCTTTTATTTTTGTGTTTATTTTTCCTTTTTTCTTTGGGCCATCATGATAAGATCACTTTATATAACTTGCGATATGATTTTCACATATTAAATCAAAATTTGTTAATAAATCAAATTGAACACAATTGAATAAAAAAAATCATATTATTTTCAAGTGATCTAATTATCCTTTTTATTTTTATCCTTCTAAATCCATTTCCTAAACGTCTTATAAAATTTTAGAAACTAAATTTGTCATATGATATTATTAAGACTAAATGAAATAAGTGTCAAAATGGACTCAAAAGGTATTTTAGGGGTATTAGGCTAAATTTATAAAATGCGCAAGTTTTGCTTAGATATTTAATATATTTGCGTCATTTTTTATTACCCCTAGTATGTTTAATCATAATCATGTCAAACCGAAATTAAAAAATTGCATGATAATTATTTCACTTATTTATGATCATTTCACTCATGCACATGTTGTTCAAAACTAAAAAATTATGGTTTAATGAATATGGAGCTTTAATGAATATGAAACCCATGTACTAAAATTTTAACTTTCGCAACTTTTTGCGATTTCTTCTCTTCTCTTCACTTCATTAGACATGTCTTACATTGCACAAACATAATTAAGAAAAATCTGAAACAAAATTGAAGAAAATCTAGGCTATATGATTAAAATAAGCACTCTCTGTGAGCTTACACAGGAGCTAGAACCTAACGCCGGCGCTAGCTCAAGTGTCCAATTTTCTGTAATTTTTAAAATTTTGAAAAATCACTAAAAATATATTATTTTATATCTACTACTCATTTTTGCATTTCTGCCTATAATTATTTTTTGAAAAATTAAAATACAAAATTACAAAAACCAAATTACAAAAAATATTTTATTTTTTTCTATTCTTTGGTTATTTGTTTGATTTCTATTCCTATATACAAAAATCAAATACAAAAATATAAAACAAAAACAAGTATCAAAAATTATTATTTTGAACTTAACTTTTCTATTTACATGTATCTTGTGAAAGGGTGATTTGGTCTTTCATCCCATCACATCACGTAGTACCGGGCAAACCTCTCACTGGGTAGACCTCGGGAAGTCCATGATCAAATTTTAAGAGTTCAAACTATAAATTAAAATTATTTTTCAAAAATATCAAAAATACTGTATGGACTGTATTGTGAAACTCAAGCATGATTTAATCCATCATTTAGATCTTCTACAATGTTACAATTCATTCTTTCGAACTACCTTAAACATTCTCTTTATCATGCTTTGATACTTCTAAACACATTTGCATAAATTATATTGTAAAAGTTGTGTAGAACCAAGTTTAGCATGCCTCTAAGTTTGAGTAAATGTTTTATGTTTGATAATGATATGTATTCACTCACTTATTTTGGCATTGTCTACATATGTTTTTAATCTAAGAATGCTTGTGTATGTTTTGTAATAGTACAATGAATTAAAATTGCACAAGTATCTTACCTACACTACCTTTATTTGCACTTTTTAAAGTTAAGAAAAGTGGTTATGTTTTCATAAATTATATTGGTTTGCAAATTAAGTGTATTCGGAGAACTTTGTACAAAACAAAAATCATAAAATAAAGTGACAAAGATAAATCCACCAAGCACTACTTGAACCTCCTGCTAAGTCTTAATAAGCGTTATGAGGTTGAGCACCTTGGAAAGAATAGTAAAGAGTCATGTGCAAACCTTATCTTTCTTTCAAAAAATAAATCACTTACTCTTATGTACACCAGATCACTAGTTTCAATATTAAAATAAAATAAAAAATGTGATCTTCCAAGCACTACTTTGCACCCTGATAAGTCTTAATGAGCATTGTGTGTACAAAGCACCTTGGTAGTTGTACATCTATTTTTGTGCATTGAAGTGTGTGGAAGTAAAATTATTTGTGTTTTACTGTGCTCTTTACTTTACATATTTCTTGTATTTTTGATTAAAACATTTGTTTACGTTATTCAAAATACACCTATGTGCACATCATTATCTTCCATAACACTTCTCATGAGTATTGGATCCTAATGCTAATTCAATACTACTATTTATTTATGAAATACACTAGATAACCTAGCATGCTCTCTACAATGTTTTGTATATTTTGAAGGTGTGAATTAACATAACGTTGTAGTAATTTCTTTTTGAAAACATTATTTCATGCTTGCTTACTTTATTGTCAAAATATAAGATTTTAAATGCAAAATGATTTACAAAAACTTCTTCCTTTTTGGATTAAACTCATATTTCTTCTTATGAATAATCATGATTACAATACAGATGTTTTCTTGTATTTCTATAAGTCTTCCGCATCATCACCATATATTTTTACTTTGCGCTTTCATGCTTATATCAAAGTTTTAAATATCAATTTTTTTTCAACAAATGGTAGACATGCTTGGTAGAATTTATATTAGTTATTCTAACATACATATCACTTTTATGCTAAAAAATCTGTCCTTAACTGGGGAGGGTTCCAGTGGGGCCTTGCGAGGCACTAGGGAGAAGAGTGCTAGGGTGAGTTTTGTCTAGTGATTGCATATGGGACTAACACCCCAACCTACATCATGTATGCAGCTCCTCATGCCCATCCGTCACTTAGTACGGGGCTAGGGTGTAGATATATTGTCTGGGTAGATTGGTTCTTGGAAATCATTACCTTTTTTATGCTTAAAACTTTTATAAAGCAAAGTCATGTGTGTACTTAAAATGCTACAACATCTATTTTGTTATGTCTAAAATTCTTAATCATCTACTATGCTTCACAATTCCTATATAGATGTTCACTTCAAAAAAATATTTCATCATGCTTTCCACCTTTTTACTACTTGTACGCTCGATCATGAACACGTTGTCCCAACAAGTGGTTTCTGTATGACAAATTCTTCACATTCCTTTCTTTTTCTCTCCGATCTATTGTATTTTTCCTAAGCGCTTAACTCTTTATCATGATCATTCCCTCTCTTCACAGTTATTGCACACTTTGTGTTGGACTACCTCTCCACCCTCTTTTGATAATACTAAAAGGGGGAGAATAAATTTGAAATAAATTAACATGTTTTGGGGAGTTAAGTTCATAGGTAGTTTTGTTGTAGGGGGAGAATTCATTTTGGGGGAGCATTTGAAGATGCCTAATTTTCATGCTATCTATGTTAGTTCTCTATTATAAACACAAATTCCTATCAATTGAATTATTTCTTTCTAAGGGGATTTGTTATTATCAAAAGGGTGAGTTTGTTGGAACATGCTTTCCGCATCTCTTGGTTTGATAATAACAAATCCTATTGTATTTGATCATACTTGTTTTGTGTTTATAGTATGCAGGATTTTGTGCTTTCAAATCACCATGGAAATGTGTTTTGTTGTTGCTACCGCGTAGCGTTAGAACTACCGCTGGCGCTAACAACCGCTGAGAAGGAAACCGCTGAGAACAGAACTGGCGCTCGATGAAATGTATGATTTACCGCGGTGCGTTAGAACTACCGCTGGCGCTAGTATTCATTCGACGAAATGAAAGATGTGCTCGACGAAATGCTTATCACTGCGTTCGACGAATTTTGATTGACAAAATATAAAGCCTGTTTGACGAAATACATGCTCTACCGCGGCACGTTATATATACCGCCCGGTGGTAGCTTTTGGAAACTTCCCGTCTGCATTTGATTGAGGAGAAGTTTTGGAAGGAGATTATGGTTGAAGGAAGGATATCTCACTACCGCAGGGCATTAGCGTTACCGCGGCGCGCTAGTGTTTTGGCGCTCAAATGTTGCCTAAACTACCACGATCTGTGTGCTTCATTGCCTAATGTGGATACCACGGGGCGGTAGTACTACCGCAGGCGGTAGTGGCTAATTCTATAAAAAGATGCGCACCTTTTCCGTTGTGGCTGGCTGTTCCAAAACGATTTGAAGCCATATTTTCAGAGCACTCGTGAGAGCCTTCTCCAAGCAGCCCGAAGAACTCCGTCAATGTTCGAGAACGCAAAAGAACTTGAAGAGCAATCCGATCGCATCTACATCGACATCAAGTTCTTCTTCTTGAGGGAGTTTTTAGATTTTTTGTTTTTGTCATTGTCATTTATTTTATCATTGTAATCGATTCGTGAAATCGCCACACGGCGACTAGGTCTAGGTAAGACTTAGGGAGTAATTCGCCTGGTGTTGGCGATTAGGTCTAGGGAGTTGATCTAGGGGGTGCTCGAGGCCTTTCTGGTGATAGATTGGCTAGAGCGGCTTGAGGCCGTATCTGGGGAGAGATCGGCTAAAGCCAACCGGTTCGTGGGGATACGAGTCGGTATAGAAAACAAAAAGGGTTGTCATATTATTCGCTTCGATTTCTAGCGTCATTGAAATCAGATTTTGTAATCAATTTTATAAATGATAATCATGTCTTTTCTTGTTTAATAAAATTGATTTCATTTCTAATTTCATTATCTATTTACTTTTGATTTAACTTGCTTCGATCAAAATATCAAAAGTTTTCTATTAAAGTTTAAAGTTTTTAAAACCCTTATTCACCCCCCCCCCCCTCTAAGGGCGCCTACAGATCCTACATGCCCCCACCCCCAAAACACGACCCACCGTACAAGGGCAAAGCCAATGATTCTTATTAATTAATTTCATTAATTAAGGCACGGGACGAAGCCCGAGAAAACAACCACCAAAACACCCTAAGGATAGGGTCACAAATGAAGTAAATACTGCATAAGACGATTCATAAGAGTCCAGGGTCATCACACAAACATACACACATAAAGAAGTAAGCACGAGCGAATCAGATACGGAGGACCGCAAAATCACAAGGGTTGCAACCTGAACATGTCTCGGGAAATAGAAGGGTAGATTAGGCATTTCTCGAGAGCTAAGGGTCAAACACAAAGGGTTTCTTGAGAACTAAAGGACAAACATAAGGATTTCTCGAGAAGTATAGGACAGACACAAATGATTTTCGAGAACTAGGGGGGTCTACACATGATTTCTCGAGAAATTAGGAGGACATCTCATGGATTTCTCGGGAGATTAGAAGGACAGCTCATAGGTTTCTCAGGAGATTAGAGCAGGCAGCACTGACATTTCTCGAGAAGTAAGATGCATTTCTCGAGAAATTGGGAGGGTTTGAACAAGCATTTCTCGAGAAGTATAGAGGACTAAACAAGCATTTCTCGAGAAATTTCAAACAGCAGGAAAAATTTCTAGGCAACTATAGGTTCTCTAGGGAAAGCTCCAGACATTTCGGGGGAATTCAAGGTTAATAAATATCATACCAACCCTCAAAGACACAAGCCGTTCAGCACGACAAGGATTCAAAATGAGAAGAAAAACAAGAATTTAAGAAACAAGAGAGCGGGAGGGGAAAACCACTTGCCTTACACCTTGCAAGATCGAAGTTCTCCGGTCCAAAAGCTATGGATCGTCTAAGAACTCACTCAAGCTCAATAACCTGAAACTTTACGGATGAAAAGGAGGAGTTTTGTCACTACCTTAACTCCAAAAATCCAAGAAACGGGAAAAAGCTCACCACTAGGAAGAAGATCTCGCTGAGAGCTTTCCGAATCCACTCTTCAAACACGATTCAGACAACTACAGCGTTCGAATCGCAGGCCGGAAGCTCCACGACATGCCACTCTCGCTCTCTCGCCCGATAGAACTCTTAGTCGGCCGAAAGGGGAAGGAGTTGAAAAGATAAAACTTAAGCATAATGTATATATATTAAGCCTCCAGGAGTTCGTCGAACTCAGCCTACAGTTCGTCGAACTCAGGTAGCCTGCAGTTCATCGAACGAAGCTAGTCTGTAGTTCGTCGAACGCAGCTAGCCTGCAGTTTGTCGAACGCAGCTAGCCTGCAGTTCATTGAATGCAGCCTAAGAATTTCATGCAAAGATTAAATGCAAAATTACATAAATAATCTCCCATTCTACTTAAACCACGACGGTGACTAAATCACCTCGGTCTTCTGCGAAATTCGCACCTAAACTAAAATTCGGCGCTACGAATCCAACAACGAAGTCAGAATTCAATTCTGACGAGCCAAACTCGGGATAAAGCCTCCCGAAGCTAAGATCTTAATAACTACACAAAATCTTTTCTATAGCTCGAAAATACGTAAAGTCTCGCACGCTCGATCTAAATTACGCACTTTAACTGAGCAGGGAGCTCCCCACTGTGGCCGAAGAAAATACTTAGCTTCACTAGCGGTGGCCTGTCACCATCTGAGCATCCCTTTCTCTCTCTATCTCTCATATTGTAACGAGGAGCGGCCTGCCGCCTTTGCCTTCTCCGCAAAGCCCTGTAAGAAGACAACTAATAGTGCATTTAGGTCAGTGCCGACCCGACCGCGTGGTTTTTCACCTCTTTCCAAGGTTTTTCACGATAAAAAAGATCTCTTTCAAGGCGTCTCATTTTTGTGACTGTTTGCGCACTCGTACGCTCCCGGTCTAAGATTGTTAATTCTCTGAACGGTTCAAGTAGCCTCGAGTAGACCGCAACAATATTCATAAGTATATATATATATATATATGGGTTTGCTACTGTGTGGGCGTACGGGTGTACTGGCAAGGGTCAAAACTACGTCTAATCAAAACATGGTCAACATGAAAGTTGTAGAGCTCGTTGAGATGAACAACTTTCATATTGATCACTTTTTGATCTCTGAAGCAAAACTGAAGAGGCATATCATCCGCGGGTTGCAGAAGGAGTATCTTGCTTTTGTGACTTCAGTTCAGGGTTGGGCAAATCAACCGTCGTTGTTGGAGCTGGAGAACCTTCTTGCTTCGCAAGAAAGTTTAGCAAGACAGATGGAGGGGGTTTCAATCTCCGGGGGAGAAAGTGATGTGATGTTCTCTGGGAAGAAGAAGAAGAAATGGGAGAAGAAGAAGCCGGGTCATGATGGACCCTCCACTTCAGGTCAGCAAGATAAGGGTTATGCTCCTAAGTCTGATGGGAAGAAGAAAGGAGAGGGACCGAGGTGCTTTAGATGCAACAAGACCGGGCACTTCAAGAAAGATTGCCTGGTGAATCTTCAGCTGGGACATGCAGTGGAGAAGGAGATGCCAAAGTATGGTGAAGTTGGATAGGGAGGAGCCTTTGCATCTAATATAACGGCGATGCCCATTAAGGCCTTGGCTTCCATCAACTATGATGAGGACTGGATTGTTGATTCAGGGTGTGGGCATCATCTCACTGGGGATGGATCAAAGTTCTCTTCTTTGGCGCCTTACTCAGGTAACAATGCTATCATTACGGCCTGGTATGAAGAAAAATCTCTTCTCTGTGACCAATGCGGTCGATGCCGGTTATCACGTTCTGTTTGGCCCAACAGAAGTGAAGTTTCTCAAAACTCAACCAGAGATAAAGGGAGATGTTATTCATGTCGGCAAATGGGTGAAGGACTTGTTCGTTTTATCGACAAGTACCTATGTTGATAAGATGAGGACCAATGATGGTGCGGCCATCTGGCATGAAAGTTTGGGGCATGTAGGCATGGACAAATTGAAGGCTATGGCGGTAAGGGGCCTTGTCAATGGCTTGCCTAGCTTGTCCTCCTATGGAGACGGTCATGTCTGCGAAGGATGTCAGTTTGGTAAGTCTCATCGACTTCCATTTGACAAATCGCAAACAAGGTGCAAAGTGCCGTCGGAGTGCATCCACGGTGATTTGATGGGACTGACCGCCACCCCAAGCCTTGGAGGCAATAGATATATGATGGTGTTGATTGACGATTACACCAGATATGTCTGGGTGTATTTCTTGAAAGAGAAGTCAGAAGCCTTTGCAAAGTTTGTGGAGTTCAAGGAGCTGGTGTAAGGTCGTCTAGGCCTGCGGGTGAAGAAATTGAGAACTGACAATGGTGGGGAGTTCACCTCTGGTGAGTTCTCAAGTTTTTGCAGGAAACACGGTGTTAGGAGAGAGCTCACTTGTGCCCATACTCCACAGCAGAATGGCGTTGCCGAGAGGAAGATCCGTCATCTGACGGAAACTTGCAAATGCTGGCTTCATGTCAAGAGTATCCCAAAGTCCTTCTGGGCGAAGGGAATGTCTTGTGCAGCTTATGTCATCAACAGATTGCCTCTGAGTCCTATCAACATGAAGACCCCTCACAAATTGATGTTCAAGGAGAAGTCGAGTGTTGCACACCTTCGGGTGTTCGGGTCAACCTGCTATGTGCATATTACTGATGCTCTTCGAACAAAGCTAGATGAGAAAGCAAGGAAGCTAGTCTTTGTTGGGTATGATGAGCGGAAGAAGGGATGGAGATGCATGGATCCTGAGACATGGAGGTCAATTATTTCTCGAGATGTGGTGTTCGATGAAGTGACTTCTTAAAAGGGGAGTTCGGGAGTTGAGCTACCAGAGAGCAGGGTTGATGAAGGAGGAAAAGCTGCGGGAAGTCTTCAAGTGGACTTGCCTGTTTCACCAGGAGCTCCAGTTGTGTCAAGCTCTGAGATGGAGTCTTCAGGTTCTGGAAGCAGGGGGAAAGATGCTCCAAGTGCATCTGTAAGAGGAGCTTGCACAGAAGAAGCAGCTGAGGAGGTGGTTAGTCAGGAGCAACCTCTTAGGAGGTCGAAGAGGACTATTCAACCACCAGATTGATACACAGGAGGAAACATGGTGAACTTTGTTTCATGTTTCTTTGCTGGTCCCTTGGATGAAAGGGAGCCGTCGAGCTTTGAGAAGGCCAGAGGCGTGAAGGAGTGGGACATTGCTATGCAAGAAGAGTTGGAAGCTCTCGAGAAGAATGAGACCTGGTCTCTTGTGCCCAAGCCCAAGGGCACCACTCCTGTGACATGCAAATGAGTCTTCAAGCTGAAGAAGAAAGCTGACGGCAGTATCGAGAGGTACAAGGCTCGCCTTGTAGCTCGCGGGTTCTCACAGCAGTACGGAGATGATTATGATGAGACGTTTAGTCCTGTGGCAAAGATGACTTCGGTTCGATTTGTTATTGCCTTGGCAGCTTCGAGTGGTTGGGAGATTTGGCAACTCGACGTGAAGAATACCTTCTTATATGGCGAGATTGACAAGGATATCTTCATGATCCAACCGCAAGGCTTCATCTCGAAGGAGTATTCGGACTACGTTTGTAAGCTGAAGAAGGCCCTGTATGGGTTGAAGCAAGCGCCGCGGGCGTGGTACGGGAAGATTGCAGAGTATCTCTTATTCTGCGGATTCGTTGCTTCAGACTCTGATTCTAGCTTGTTCATCAAGAAGGAGGGGGTGCTTCGGGTGATTGTGCTGCTGTACGTGGATGACATGATTGTCACCAGGAATTCGAAGGAAGCTGTTGCAAGACTCAAGGCTGAGCTTGCTATCAGATTCGAGATGAAGGATCTGGGGGAGCTCCACCATTTCCTTGGACTCGAGGTCCAGAGGCGGGAGAGCGGAGTGCTCATTTCTCAGGCTGGCTATGCGGAGCGGATTGTTCAGCGATTCGGCATGGAGTAAGGGAAGAGCAGCTCTATACCTCTGGAGCAACATCATAAACTTCGGAAGGATGAGGGGAGAGTCTTATCTGAACCGTTGGTTTTTCGAGCTCTGGTTGGGAGCTTGATCTACTTGACGATCACAAGGCCAGATATTGCTTATGCAGTAGGCAAGGTGAGTCGGTACATGGCGGAACCACGGAAGCCTCATCTTCTGGCGGCAAAAGGCATCTTGAAGTATGTGAAGTCGACCTCTGATTTGGGTCTCCTATATAGGAGAGGGTCAAGCTTGGAGTTGCATGGTTTCATGGATGCTGATTATGGGGGAGACGTGGATGATTGGAGATCAACGTCTGGTTATGTATTTATGACGGGCCCCACAGCTATTTCTTGGTGCAGCAAGAAGCAAGACTCGGTGTCTGTATCTACCACGGAAGCGGAGTACAAGGCTTCGGCCTTGGCTGCTCAGGAAGCCGTTTGGTTCAGGAGGTTGGTAGAGGACGTTCATCAGGAGGTTCGAGGTCCCACTATCCTATGCGGGGACAATGAGAGTGCTCTCAAGCTGGTCAACAATCCAGTCTGTCACGCGAGGACCAAGCATATAGAGATTGAGCACCATTTCATTCGTGAAAAGGTGTTGGGAGGATCTCTTATGGTCGAGCATGTTCGGAGTGCGGACAATTTCGCAGACATCTTCACAAAGCCGCTGGCGAAGGGACCATTTACACGGTTGCGGAATTTACTCGGGCTAGTCTCCACTTCCCACTTCAAGGGGGAGTGTTGAATTTTTGAAGTGGTGTGGAGGAGACCGGGCGGTCTAGTTTGGGAGACCGCGGTGATCGCGCGGCTTGTGTAGGTTATCTGCCGGTCTGGCTCTGCCGGGTTGTTCTGGCGGTCTGCTGGTTGTTCCGGTCTGTTCTTGCTAGCTGCGGTTTGTTCCCGAGTAGGTCTGCTAGTTTGCCTGGATTCCTTGTTGGAAGACCGGGCGGGTTGTTCTTATATGACTGTCTACCCGGGCGGTCTATATTGGTGATCTGGCGACTTGGTTGAAGTCGGCCAGATGGTTCTAGCTTGCTCCTGGTGATCTAAGGAAGGAGTGTTGTTGAGACCGCACGACTTGTGCGCAGTCTCGTGTTCGCGCGGCCTGTGCGCGATCTTGTCTGCTGATCTGCGTCTTAGTCGGGTGATCGACCAAGAGGTCTGTTCACGCGGTCTGTCTTTTAAGACCGTTCGCGATCTGATGGGTGGTGACTGTATCCCGGTTTGTGTGGTGATGACATCCGTCCGCCCGCCTATAAATAGGGGTGCATGGCCCGTCATTCCTAACTAGAACTGTAAGAACCAGAGCCCGGATTGTTGTTTGCGGTCTCAAGTTTGAGTTCGCGCGACTTGGATGCGAGTTAACCTTTGTTGTGTTCGCAGGTTTGCGGTCAGCAGGGTGCGATCTCCTTCCTTTTTGATTTCCGGTAGCTTGAATAAATAGTTCATCTGCGGTCTGTCAGCGAACTGGGTTATTGTGTTCTTATGCTGTTCGTAGCGAGCTCAGTGATCAGGCGACCTTCAGCGGTTAGGCGGTCTGAGTTGCGGTCTGGCGACAACTTCAGTTCTTTGTTCCAATAAGCTCCAGTTCGTGCGGTCTGAGGTGCGGTCTTGCAGTGCTGGCAGTCTGTCCGGTTTCTGTTCGTGCGATTTCAGGGCAAGCCGGGCGAGTTCTGGAGTGGTGCGGCTTGTGCGGTCTGAGCTTGTCTAGCCGCCAACTTTGTTTTTTTTGGTGTGTTTTGTTCTTCTCGTCTCCGTGATTCTGATGAATCATGTCTCGCCATGTATACCTCGCATTGTAAAGCAGTTCTGTTTTAATAAAGATTTCTTGGGTTGCTGTTTTGGCATTGTGGTTGTTTGGCTATAACTCTTGTTGATACAACTCCTGCTTACTCCTAAACGGTCCAATCAAAAATTTTAACAAAAGGAATGTCGACGGGATGCTATTTTGGCAAGTACTATCGCGGCGCGTTAAGGACTAATGCCCGACGGTAGCTTTTGCAATCCTCCCGTCTGCATGTGATTGAGGAGCAAATATGGAAGGAAATATTGGCTGAAGGAAGGTTATCTCGCTATCGCAGAGCGTTAGCGTTACCGCGGCGCGCTAGTCGGAGCTCAAAGTTTGATGCTCAAAAGTTGCCTAAGATGCCACGATCTGTGTGCTTGATCATTGCCTAATGTGGCTACCGCGGGGCGGTAGCGGCTGATTCTATTTATAGACGCGTGCCTCCTCCATTGTGGCTTGTTGTTAAAGAACAAATAGAATCAATATATTTAGAGCACTCATGAGAGCCTTCACCAAGCAGCCCGAAGAACTCTGTCAACGTTCGTGAACGCAAAGAACTTGAAGACCGATCCAATCACATCTACATCGACATCAAGTTCTTCTTTTGAGGGAGTTTTTAGTTTGTGTTTTGTTTTAATTTCTAATTGTAGCCTTTATATCTTCTGTAATCGGTTTGTGAATTCGCCTCATGTTGGCGACTAGGTCTAGGTAGGACTTAGGGAGGAATTTGCCTCGTGTTGGCGACTGGTGATGATTAAAATTCCGCTTGCACGAAATAAAATCCGAACTAGCAATCCGAGAAGTCAAGTATACCTATCGAACTGTAGTATAGGAACACAAGTGTCGTATTAAAATCCGAGAACCGTTGATTACTTATACTCAAACAAATTACTATTATTTTATCTTAATAATTTTTTGGAAGGTTTTGTTTGCTAAGTTGAAATAAAAGCTGGGTAAAAGTACGGCTAAACGATGATTAAGAAATAACACTCGATCTTGACTTACTTCGGCTTAAGTTGATCAAAATTCAAAAGTAAACTTAAAACTTAATAAAGTAAGGGTAGCTTGACCGTGGGGGATCCTATAGTTTGAACATGATTCTCTCGAAGATATGCCCAACTGAGTTTAGGAAAATCCGATCGAACTCTCGTCCCGTATTCGAATACCTAAAACTCGCTTTAAGTGGTGAACCCCGCTATTGGGTTTGACTCCAATCCAGGAGATTTACGTCATTCTCTCTCGAGAAATATGTGTAACTCTCTTTACTCTTAAGTGCTCACTTCAGACTATCGGCCTCTCGGCTAACCAAGAATGACAGCAAAGGTGTGGATTATACATCGATAATATAGCTCCACTTAATTTTAATTAAGAGTAAATTTAAGGCCCAAAACTTTAGAAAGTGAAAGAAGACAAAAGGATCATAACATGATCAACTCATCCTCAGATCATCAAGATCGAGTACTATGAGGATTTAGTTACTCATGGTGGAGGGGTAGGAGAGAGAAATGATGAAGATTTTAAGAGAACAAAAACATGCAATTTTTATTAAACAAAAGTTCAATTGAGATTGCATTTGCATGGAAAGCCTACTAAGCATTAGTAATACACTATGAAAGGAAATTACAAAGGCATTACAACATTCATATGAAAACTAGAAAAGGAAATGCATTGAAATAAGAGAGAGAGAGAAGAAGAATACAAAATAACATGAAAATCACTGAAAATAGAGTAGTAGCACCAGTTCTCTCTGCCAAAAAACTCCATGGGGAAAGCTTGGAGGTCATTTCAATTTATAAAAATTTTTCTGCCTCAGTCACGCCCTCAGTCACGTCCGTGACTAGGGGCGTGACATTGTTTAATCAATTCTGCGGCTTGGATCAGGTTCGGCGCACGATTCTGACGCGATTTGATGGGTCACGCCCTAGGTCACGCCCGTGACTGAGGGCGTGACCATTTTGGTGGTTAGTCCGGTCATGGGCGCTGGCGGCGAGCATGGGCGCTGGCGGCGAGCATGGGCGCTGGCGGCTGGCTGACGTGGCAGTCACGGGCGTGACTGGAAGCACGCCCGTGTAACAGTGGCGTGACCAATTCGGTGGTCAGCTGGTCGAATCTGAGCTGTTCACGGGCTGGTCACGGGCGTGACTTGCGTGTCACGGGCGTAACTTGTGTGTTACGGCCGTGGAATTTGGGCGTGTCTAACTAGATCTTCTGAATTATGGTGGCAGCAGCTTAACTGGAAACAGCAATTTACACACCCTAGGTCACGGGCGTGACCTAGGGCGTGACTTAGGAAATTTTGCATTTTTGACCTGAAAATTCAGAAAAATTTAGTTAGCACTAAAAATAGGAAAATGAACCAAAATTGCATTTAGGTAAACAACAATAAGCAAAAAGTAAGAGTAAATAACCTAAAAATAACCTAATTAAACTAACTAGATTTAGCATTATCAAATTCTTCCAAGCTTACACTTTGCTTGTCCCCAAGCAAAGAAATATGCTTAGCTAATAAAACAAAATGACTAATCAAAAAGATTTAATTATGCTAAACACGAGTACCTTGCAAAATTCCAAGTAGGGAGAATAGTGAAAAGGAAACCTAAAATAAGCAATTTATTTAAGCTTAATTTTTATACCCTTTACTAACAAAAATTAATCATCCAAAATTTTAACTAAAAAGTTTTAAAATAAAATTGAGCAAAGTAACAAGTGAGATAGTGCATTGAATTGTTACTAAACCCTAAGAGACAAATTATAATTATATCATTCTAAGAACAGGGATCTAAATTCATACCCAAGACTTAACTATTCTACTTTTCTTCTTTACTTAGCTAAAGTAAATTTAGGAGCATGAATCAAGAGGACTTTATTAGGACCGAAATGTTTGGTTTAGGCATATGATTTGGAATGGAAATCGAAGATAAAAGTTATTGCTATAATTACACTAAACCATAAACATGAGTTTTATAAAATTTTCGATATGAATGATAAGAGGCAATCCTTCATTATAAGCATATAGCATATTTTCTTTCTTTCTCTTTCATAACCATTATTTATTTATTTTTTTATTTTGAAATTTTGGCAAAGATAACTAATACAAATATACTTAAAATATCTTCTTTTTGAGCAAATTCTTTTCTTTGAAGCTCTCCATGCAATAAACCAATCACACTCTTTTAGAAATTTAAATAAAACTCAAAGTGTTAGTGTGATTCAAATAGGTTTTGAAATTTTGGCTTTGGTGAAAAATTTGATAAGTGGAGGTGACAATAAAACATGGGAAAAGGCTCAAAAGAGCCTAACAAAGGGTTTCTTTTTAAGGGTTGGCATGAAGGCTCAAACTTAAAAAAAATGGTCTAAATCATTTTCATTGCTCTCTAAATTTATTTAAAGCATGAGTTTTGAAGGATTTCAAAAAGTAAGCCCTAGATATTAAATAAAGACTAATGAACTTATCCTGAAAATAAGAATAATAAGCGTCTAGGATTATTCACATTTACTACACAAATCAAAAGTTAACCTTGCAAAATATATCTAAAAATGAAGAGGAAAATAGTGGATGAAGAATTTTTACGAAAGTAAAGAAGATAAAAGAGAAAACGATAAGGAAAGTACAAGATTTTAGAAAAAACTTTTCACATTAACATGCTACCTAGAATTAGAACACTACATGAGTCAACAATTTACTTGTGAAACATAATTAAAAAGTAGGATTAGAAATTTTGAAATTAACTAAGGCTATGTAAAATATTTTGGGAAAAACAAAACATAAAGCAAGGGGTACTATTGATTTTACCAAAATCTAATTTAGACTACTAAAACAAAAGAAAAGAAAAGAAGACATTGTCCCCCAAGCTTACGATAGACATTGTCCTCAATGGAAAAGGAGAGTGAAGGAAGGGGTAACTAAGAAAAGAAATTAAAACTGAAAAACTGAAACAGGCACTTCCCTGGATTTATGGGCTTGAAAGGATGTGTGATGCCGCTCCCCCTTGTTGGCGCTTTGAATCTTCATGAAATATCATCTTGAATTTTTCTAGAAACTAGCAATGTTGAAGCAAGCGATCGCCGAAGTTGAGAGTATCGGAGCCGCCCAGGGCCAAAGAAAAATTAAAACAACAAATTTTAAAAACCTTGGGTTGCCTCCCAAGAGCGCCCTCTATTTAATGTCGTTTGAGCTCGACTAAAAGAATATAGTTCAAAAGTTAATCCAAATTATTACAGTCCAGTCAAAAGAAGTTTTTCACTGTCCATGTCAACATTGTCACCAGAAAAATAAAGTTTTAGACGCTTCCCATTAACCTTGAAATCACCCTTATCTGGGTGTGATATCAAAACAGTTCCATACGGATAAGCTTCCTTTACATTAAAAGGACCTGACCATCTAGATTTTAACTTTCCAGGAAATAAACGTAGACGAGAATTATAAAGTAATACTTGGTCGCCTGGTTTAAATGTTTTCGGGTGCCTTAAATTTTTATCGTGAAAGCATTTCGTTCGTTCCTTATATAATTTATTATTTTCATACGCATTGGAGCGCCACTCATCGAGTTCGTTGAGTTGGAATTTTCGAAGATCGGCGGTGGAGTGGGGATCAAAATTTAAAAATGTAAGGGCCCAGAAAGCACGATGTTCTAATTCGACCGGTAAATGGCACGATTTCCCATATACTAACCGATACGGTGTACAACCGATGGCGGTATTGTACGCTGTTCGGTAAGCCCATAGAGCATCATCTAATTTATGTGACCAGTCCTTACGTGAGGTGGAAACAGTTTTTTCTAAAATACGTTTGATTTCTCTATTCACTACCTCGACCTGGCCGTTAGTTTGGGGGTGGTATGCAGTTGAAAGCTTATGTGTAACGCCATATTTTAAAAGTGTTTTTGCAAATTGTGCGTTACAAAAGTGCGAACCCCTATCGCTAACGATGGCCCTAGGAGTACCGAATCGAGAAAATATTTGTTTAAGAAAATAATAACGACTCGGGAGTCATTGGTAGGAAGAGCTTGGGCCTCTGCCCATCGAGACACGTAGTCTACCGCAACTAAAATGTATTTATTACCATGGCTAGAAGGAAGAGGACCTACAAAATCAATTCCCCAAAGGTCGAAAACTTCGCACTCGAGGAAATAATTTTGCAACATTTCATTTTTATTTGAGATATTTCCGGCCCGTTGGCAGCTATCGCACCGTCTCACAAAAGATTGGGCATCTTTAAAAAGGCTAGGCCAATAAAAGCCTGCACTTAGCACTTTGTGAGCGGTCCGATTGGCTTGATAGTGCCCACCAGTCGGTCCTTCGTGTAAGTGTTTGAAAATATTTTGTCCTTCTTCGAAAGAAACACATCTCCTTACTACTTGGTCTGCACAAACTCGAAACAGATACGGGTCCTCCCAAAAATAATTCTTCAGGTCAGAAAAGAATTTCTTCTTTTGCTGATAGGAAAATTCTTTTGGGAGGACTCGAGCTACTAAGTAGTTGGCAAAGTTTGCAAACCAAGGAGAAGGAGTAGTGTTGATTGATAATAACTTCTCATCGGGAAAACAATCATTAAAAGTTTGTTCATTTAAATCTTCAATAAACCGGTTATCAAATCGTGAAAGATGGTCCGCGGCCAAATTCTCAGCCCCCTTTTTATCTCGGATTTCCAAGTCGAACTCCTGGAGGAGTAAGACCCAGCGAAGTAAGCGTGGTTTGGCATCCGGTTTAGAAAGTAAATATTTGAGGGCCGAGTGGTCCGTAAAAACAATAATTTTTGAAAGCGTAATATAAGGTTGAAATTTGTCGAACGCAAAAATAACTGCTAATAATTCTTTCTCCGTTGTGGTATAGTTCTCTTGCGCGGATGTAAGTGTTTTACTTGCGTAGAAAATAGGGTGGAAGTTTTTAGATATACGTTGTCCAAAAACGGCTCCCACCGCAAAGCTACTTGCATCGCACATGATTTCGAATGGAAGGTCCCAGATTGGAGCTATCATAATTGGCGCATTTATTAGCTTATTTTTGATTAATTGAAAAGCAGATAAGCAGGTATCATCAAAAATAAATGGAGTGTCTTTTTCTAAAAGATGAGTGAGGGGTTTGGTAATTTTTGAAAAATCTTTTATAAATCGCCGGTAAAAATCGGCATATCCTATAAAGCTTCTTATGGCCTTAACGTTGGTTGGGGGTGGCAGTTTTTCGATCACTTCTATTTTTGCTTCATCGACCTCAATTCCTCTTGCTGATATCTTATGACCTAAAACCAATCCCTCCCGTACCATGAAATGGCATTTTTCCCAGTTCAGGGCGAGATTGGTCTCCTCACACCGTTCTAACACTTTTTCTAAATTTTCTAAACAAAAATCGAAGGAATCACCAAACACGGAAAAGTCATCCATAAATACCTCCATAATACTTTCTACGTACTTGTCGAAAATGGCCAACATACACCGTTGAAATGTTGTCGGCGCATTACATAAGCCAAACGGCATTCTTCGATAGGCGAAGGTGCCGAAAGGACAAGTAAACGTCATTTTCTCCTGGTCCTCGGGCGAGATGGGAATTTGGAAGTAGCCCGAGAGACCATCGAGAAAACAATAAAAGCTATGGCCAGATAATCGTTCTAAGATTTGATCGATGAATGGCAAGGGGAAATGGTCCTTGCGGGTGGCGTCGTTCAATTTGCGATAATCAATACACATACGCCACCCAGTCACCGTCCGTGTTGGGATTAAGTCATTATTGTCATTTAACACTACCGTGATCCCTCCCTTTTTAGGAACTACTTGAACGGGGCTTACCCATTTGCTATCTGAAATTGGATAGATAATTCCTGCATCTAATAATTTCACGACCTCACCCTTTACTACTTCTTTCATGTTTGGGTTTAATCGGCATTGAGGTTGAATAGAATTATGTGAATTATCTTCCATTAGAATATTGTGCATGCAGAAAGATGGACTTGTGCCCTTAATATCAGAAATCTACTAAGCAATTGCTTGGCGGTGCTTTTGTAAATCTTATAGCAATTTGGCATTTTCAGATCCACTTAAATGGGCCGACACTATTACTGGTAACTTAGAGTCTTTTTCTAAAAATTCATATTTTAAATGATTGGGTAGTTCTTTAAGTTCTAATGTGGGAGGTTCCTCGTATGAAGATTTGAAAGACTTTTCTTTTTCAAAAGTAATTTCTTCAAAATTTTTTGATTTAATTTGAAAATTTGAGGGGGCGGGAGCAATGGCCATTTTCATTTCTTGTAATATTTCAGTGGAGGTGTTTGAAGATGAACAAAAAGAAGAAGAACCATTCTCAGAAATACAAAAAGAAGGGTCTTCACTTAACACATCTAAGAAAAAACACGAATCGTCATTTTCTAGGGTATTTTTCATAGAGGGTGTTATGGAGAAGGTTACTTCATCATCTCCAACTCGGAGGAATAGCTTACCATTACTCACATCAATGATAGCACAGGAGGTGGCAAGGAAGGGGCGGCCAAGGATTAGGGGAACCTCGACATCCTCTTCAATGTCCAAAATGACAAAATCCACCAGGAAGATGAATTTGTCTACATTTACGAGCACGTCCTCCACAATTCCCAGCGGATATTTTATCGTCCTATCTGCTAGTTGTATACTCATACGTGTGGGGCTAAGGGTGCCCACTCCTAACTTCTTAAACCAGGAGAATGGCATTAAGTTGATGCTCGCACCTAAGTCGGCCAACGCGTTCTTTACAAATAGATCACCAAAGAGGCACGGGATAGAAAAACTACCCGGATCGTTAGCCTTTTTCGGTAATTTATTTGTTAGGACGGCGGAACACTCAGCATTTAAAGTTACGTGCCATAGATTTTTGATGAGTCCCAATTATATACATATTTTCGGACTCATCCGGGCCTATTTTCTAGTCTTTGCACGTCACTTTAGACATGTTTTCATTCTTATCTAAAACTCCATGCTAAGTGCACTTCTAGGCCCGTTTCGGTGTTATTTCTTGTTCATCTTTGTTACTAGTTGTCATGCTGTGTTAAGTGCCACTTTCAGTGGCCAGACTGGTGTCGTATGCTGGAACAGGAGTCGTGCAGGTGTTCCCGGTACAATTCTGTACAGGAACACTGCGCACGATCACTGGTTCCTTCGCGCACGACCACTGGTCGTGCGCCTTTTCTCGTGCGCACTTAACGCCCATTTCATGAGTTCTGTTTGGCTTATCGCACGACCACTGACGCTAGTGCGCACGACCGCTGGTCGTGCGCCACTGGTCGTGCGAACTCTGTATTTTATAATTTTCTCCCCTTGCAGGCTCCGTCCAGTCAGGCACACGATCACAGGATTCTAGTGCGCACGACCACTGGTCGTGCGCCAACGACCGTGCGCACTGTTTATTCCAGCACCTATAAAACGCCCTGCTCGCGAATTAGGTCGGGATCCCGATTTTCTTCCGCCGTTTTCTCGCTCCAGGGCTCCGATTTCGCCCCTCCACCGCCGCCCACCATATGGAGGTGATCCGGGCTTGTTCTTCACGCCAATCTTGAGCCGGAGTTTCCTCTCGGCCTCCTCCTTCATCCAAGTGCTTCAAGAAAGGTTTAGCCGCCATCGCCATCAAGCAAGAGGAAGTTTGCAACCTCTACCAGATCGTGACACGAAGAAGATGGGCTCATTGGAGAGTAGTGACAGCTCTCTCTACCCTAGACGTAGTTGCGGACCGAGCTTGGACACGGATTAACAACCCGGTGATTCCAACCGAGAATCTACAATGAGCCTTCGGATTCGGTCGATTTCTTGCTTTATTCTTTTCTTATTGATGTGTGTTTTGCTAGATCTAATCATGATGATGAAGTGGCACTTGAATTAGTTATATTTACATATATATTTGATGTCTATGTGATTGTGTAATTTATCTATTTGAGTTGCTTGAGGTGCGCCGCCGTCCATTTCCATTCCGCCGCCGCGTTCGTTTGTCGCACTAGCAATTGCTAGTGGCGTGCTTGTTGACGAGGTGCTTGCGACCCTCATTCCGCCGTTCTCTCCATTCCATTCCGTTAGCCTACTCGCCCATCCGCCTACCGAAGCGTGGCATAGCGGCCCGTGTATTCCATCCCGCCTAACGAAGCAGCGCGCTCAAGGCCTGCACAGTTCGACTCCGCTTGCCTACTCGTCCATCCGCCCTTGCGACGCAGCGCGCTCAAGGCCTGCCTAGTCTCCATTCCGCCAAGCGAAGCATTGCATAGCGGCATTGCATAGGAGTAGTTGTAATATTTTATTTTATTATTCGCAATCCAAATCCCCCATTTCCGCATCCATCCGCTCGAAAGGACTTCAATCTCAAGTCCCTCCTCGATAATAAACTCCACCTTACTGTGTTCCTTTGAGATCGATACTTGGGGACTTACTCCTCGTTTTATATTACTTGAACGATTGGTACACTGCCGTGTCGTGCCGCAGTCTAGCCACCATCTATAGTGGTGTGTAGGATTTGCGCCATCAAGTTTTTGGCGCCGTTGCCGGGGAACACAGACGTGTGAGTTGCTGTAGGGGGAGACAAGAGTTAGAAGTTCTTCCATTGTGTATAGTCCTCTTGTCATTGTTTGTTTTCTATTTAATTTTTGCGTTTATTAATTTTACTATTTCCCTTTTCCTGTTGTAATTTTTTTTAGGCAAGTTTAATCCAAGGAGTTTTATTAGTTTGTGTAAATTTCCTTGCAAAGAATTTCGGCTTCATTTTATCTGCTTTAATTATTGAAAATGTCGTCATGGGATATTTCACCTAGCTTTAATGACATGGTTTATTATATGGACCAAATGAATGAGTTGAATGCTAGGCAGTGTAGGAACATTGTTTGCTTGTTGTGTTGAGGAGAGGGTCATGAATTGAAGGACTGTCCTAGTCTTTTCAATCCTGACCGCTGCTCCTCCACTCATGACAACAGTGTCCCTATCGCTCATTCTGTGCCCATGGAGGCAATTGTGCCCTCTACCCCTGAGCTTGTCTCGTGCATGGACTCCTCACTCCCTGTGTATGGCTTCACTCCTAGTGATGATGATCACTCATCTGTTAGCCAACAAGGAGAGGAATGGGAGCTCCTAGATGCACCTGAGTATGATGAGGAAAGTATTCTTTCCATCGGGGAGGCGTCAGCAGATCTTTTTGCGGAGGAGCCAAATCTTTGTGTTCCTCCAGTTTTTTTGCAAGATTTTTCTACACACATTCTTTATGATCCTACCAAAGTAAAGGAGTGGGGTGATGCTTCGGACTCGGAGGATGCTCCAAAGTGGGTTGAGGAGGATACTCTCTCTGATGAGGAGGTTTGCACTTCTTCATGGGACGAGGAGGTCCAAACCACCACTGAGGCCCTTGAGTTCTTGGGTTCCCCTCGCCATGATACTTACGATGATGATAGCGATCTATCCATGGATCCTGCTGGGAGTGAGACCGGGACCACTCCCCTGATTTCTGATTATTTTTGTCCTTCTTCTCTTTTATTTCTTGACCCCCCTTCTTCACCCGAGCCTGTGCAGGTTGAATCTTTACAGGTACCCCAGGAGGACTTGGAGCATGTTGCTCAAGTCAATGATGAGTGTATCCTCATATGTGAGGAGGTTGATCCCCCCTTCGTAGAGGAAGCTCCACTCATTTCCTTCTCCTCCTGCTGCCTCCCTGTAGATGATACCTTGCTGGGCAAGGATAGTTTTGGTGAGTTGAGTGAGGATTCCTCCTCTTCTTATTTTTTATTCCCTCTACCTGTGACGAGCAGGTATTATTTATATTCGGGTAGAGGCGTGACTGTTCTGTTGCCGTATCGGTACCCGCTACCGACACGCATATTAGAACAGTTACCTGTGCACTTCTCTTTTCATAGACCCATTAGCTAGAACTGTTTTCAATTTGAATAAGTCGTGATGGGAGGACAATAACCCCAGTAGTTATCTTACTTTTCCTGCATTTTTTATTTCTTCTAATCATGTTTAGTTAGCTGTAGTTTATTTTAGTTTGTCTTTTTCTTTTGTTTTTGTGGAGCTCACCCCTGCAGGTACTCATTGCAAATTCTGAATGGCGGGTTTGCTTCAGATTTCCACGCACCTTCTGGTATGCTCACTTGCTGAGCATTGGGTAACTTCTTCCCTAGCTTTCGATTTTGATTTTCACTGTCATATCATTATGTTGTATTGTTTAAATTAAGTCTGGGGGAGAGCCGTTATATGTTACCCACTGCACGTGCACATCTCATTTGCATACTAGAAGTATTTTAATTTCAGTTATTTAGTATTGTTCATCTTCACTGTACACCACTGCACCCACTTTAGCGCGCACTCGCTTGTTTGTATGCTTTCATATATTCAATTCTTGGATGTGATGTAGGAAGTGCTGTATTAGCCAAAATAATTGCAAGATGGAGTGGAATGTTGACTCTTGTAGTGCTATAGTTGAATACTCGTGTTTGCATAGGGATTTGAGTAGAATTAGTTTTTGTTTATGCTTCTAATTTATAATTTGTAGATTTGCGTAGATTTTAATTTATTTTACTCAAAATGGTGAATGTGGTTGAATCTTGCGGCAGCGTGGTATTGTGTGTAGGCGAATGTGAGGTTCGTGTTGCTCGAGTCGGGAGGAAGGATTACCTTTCTCGGGGGTTAAGAACTTGCGCCAAGCGACTCTCGAAGCATGGGTGCGAATGACTTGCAAGTTGAGCGTGACATAGGCCATCTATTTGGCAAGCTTGAGCTTTGTCCTACCACTCCTATACACTAACCGTTGCTAGACTATTTTGTGCCTACCCGATCTTTTGATTCAGCCCCACCATACTTCACCAAGGCCTAAAAGCTAATCCTATTATCGCAACCAAAAATTAAGCTAAGAGCATTTATGAATTGTAAATTTTCAATGCGGTGCGGTGATGCGTAACTTCAGTGTTGATGTGGAAGTTTTAAAAAAAAATGTCTTCGTGCTGAGAATTGTGCTAATTAATTTGGGGATAAAAAGAAAAGAAAAAGAAAAAGAAAAAGAAAAAATATATATATATATATATATATTTATCCCTAGCGCTTTAATTGAAGCATATTTTGGTATTGATTGTTGTAGGCCGTGTGCACACCCGGTTTCAAAGTCATGTCTGGGGGTGTGTTACACGTGTATTATTGGGGCTGCTATGATTTAGCACTTTTGTGTGCTCATTTGGGTTGCGATTAGCCTTCACGTTTATCTTTGCATTCCAAACCGTAACCCAAGCCTCATGTATACCTAAAGTCCTATCGATTCGTCTTGTGAGTTCACTAGCGCCGTGGAGAGAGTGTGACCGGGCGAGCATATGGTTCTCGACGTTGATGGATTTCAACGGAGATAATTCCGAGTTCCGGTCTTGGGTAACATTCACCTGCGCGTCTAGCTTACTTTCGTACTACGCGAGACCACGACATTCACCAACATTCCATTTTTGAGTAAAAATAAATTCCTTTTTACGCATTTACACTTTTATAAAGTAGCTAGCATATGTAAAAACTTCTTCTAATGAACTTCTATGCACACTAGTAGGAAACTTCGCATTCTATTCCATGTTTGCAAATTTTTTTGGTTAGCTATGCTTTTCCTACTCCGCCGGATATGTTTGCTCGGGACGCGCAAACAGGTAAGTCTGGGGGTGTGATGAGTCCCAATTATATACATATTTTCGGACTCATCCGGGCCAATTTTCTAGTCTTTGCACGTCACTTTAGACATGTTTTCATTCTTATCTAACACTCCATGCTAAGTGCACTTCTAGGCCCGTTTCGGTGTTATTTCTTGTTCATCTTTGTTACTAGTTGTCATTCTGTGTTAAGTGCCACTTTCAGTGGCCAGACTGGTGTCGTATGCTGGAACAGGAGTCGTGCAGGTGTTCCCGGTACAATTCTGTACAGGAACACTGCGCACGATCACTGGTTCCTTCGCACACGACCACTGGTCGTGCGCCTTTGCTCGTGCGCACTTAACGCCCATTTCATGAGTTCTGTTTGGCTTATCGCACAACCACTGACGCTAGTGCGCACGACCGCTGGTCGTGCGCCACTGGTCGTGCGAACTCTGTATTTTATAATTTTCTCCCCTTGCAGGCTCCGTCCAGTCAGGCGCACGATCACAGGATTCTAGTTCGCACGACCACTGGTTGTGCGCCAACGACCGTGCGCACTGTTTATTCCAGCGCCTATAAAATGCCCTGCTCGCGAATTAGGTCGGGATCCCGATTTTCTTCCGCCGTTTTCTTGCTCCAGGGCTCCGATTTCGCCCCTCCACCGCCGCCCACCATATGGAGGTGCTCCGGGCTTGTTCTTCACGCCAATCATGAGCTGGAGTTTCCTCTCGGCCTCCTCCTTCATCCAAGTGCTTCAAGAAAGGTTTAGCCGCCATCGCCATCAAGCAAGAGGAAGTTTGCAACCTCTACCAGATCGTGACACGAAGAAGACGGGCTCATTGGAGAGTAGTGACAGCTCTCTCTACCCCGGACGTAGTTGCGGACCGAGCTTGGACACGGATTGACAACCCGGTGATTCCAACCGAGAATCTACAACGAGCCTTCGGATTCGGTCGATTTCTTGCTTTGTTCTTTTCTTATTGATGCGTGTTTTGCTAGATCTAATCATGATGATGAAGTGGCACTTGAATTAGTTAAATTTACATATATATTTCATGTCTATGTGATTGTGTAATTTATCTATTTGAGTTGCTTGAGGTGCGCCGCCGTCCATTTCCATTCCGCCGCCGCGTTCGTTTGCCGCACTAGCAATTGCTAGTGGCGTGCTTGTTGACGAGGTGCTTGCGACCCTCATTCCGCCGTTCTCTCCATTCCATTCCGTTAGCCTACTCGCCCATCCGCCTACCGAAGCGTGGCATAGCGGCCCGTGTATTCCATCCCGCCTAACGAAGCAGCGCGCTCAAGGCCTACACAGTTCGACTCTGCTTGCCTACTCGTCCATCCGCCCTTGCGACGCAGCGCGCTCAAGGCCTGCCTAGTCTCCATTCCGCCAAGCGAAGCATTGCATAGCGGCATTGCATAGGAGTAGTTGTAATATTTTATTTTATTATTCGCAATCCAAATCCCCCATTTCCGCATCCATCCACTCGAAAGGACTTCAATCTCAAGTCCCTCCTCGATAATAAACTCCACCTTACTGTGTTCCTTTGAGATCGATACTTGGGGATTTACTCCTCGTTTTATATTACTTGAACGATCGGTACACTGCCGTGTCGTGCCGCAGTCTAGCCACCATCTATAGTGGTGTGTAGGATTTGCGCATCAATTTTCTAGCTTTTTCTTATTAGTTAGAAGATCCTTCAGGTACTTAGCGTACTTGGGCATTTGTGATATCGCTTCATGGAAGGGCAAATTGATGTGTATTTGCTTAAACATTTCCAGGAAGCGATGATATTGATCATCTAATTTTTCCTTGTTGAGTTGAGAAGGATAAGGCGGGGCGGGGTTGTTTTTGAAAATATGAGGTGGAGAGATAAAATCTGTTTGAGTGAGTGGTGTTTTTAAAATAGGGGCGGATCTTGCCTCGGGCTCTTCGCTAACCGGACTGGATACTTGCTTCCCACTACGAAGAGTTACAGCTTTCGCTTGCTCTCTCGGGTTGGGCTCGGTGTTAGCGGGAAGAGTCCCGGGCGGTCGCTCGGATATTATTTTGGCGAGCTGCCCGATTTGGTTTTCTAGATTTTTAACGGATCCGGCTAAGTTCCGGACGGTTGCTTCGTTCTTACTTATATATTTTGAAAACATCTCCTCCAAAGATGGAGGTTTTTGAAAGTTAACAGGGGGTGGAGGTGGTGTAAATTCATTTTGTAGAGGCGGGCGAGTTGTGTTTGCAGGATTACTCCAAGAAAAGTTCGGGTGATTACGCAGCGCAGGATTATAATTATTCGGTAATTGAAAACCAGGTGCATGAAAATTAGAAGCAGAATAATTATTATAAGCATTTCTATTGCCTACGTAATCAGCTTGTTCGCAGGTGGCTTTTGCGAATTCCCAAACCTGAGGTGCGGAAGGAGCATTCATTTCAGATATCTTTTTGCTAAGCATTTCCACTTGTAGTGCCAGCTAGGAGACGTTATCCACTTCGTACATACCTGCAGGTTTGTTTGGGCGGGATCTTGGCACATTCCACTGATAGGTGTTCATGGCCATATCCTCAAATAGCTCAAGAGCGGCTTCCGGGGTTTTGTTTTTTAAGGTACCACCGGAAGCGGCGTCTATTATTTGTTTAGTATGTTGATTTAGCCCGTTATAAAACGTCTGCACTTGTAACCATACAGACAGAGCGTGATGAGGGCAACGTCTTAAGAATTCTTTAAACCTTTCCCAGGTATCATATAACGTTTCAGAATCTATTTGGTAAAAAGAAGAAATATCATTTCTAAGCTTAGCAGTTTTCGCAGGTGGAAAATACTTAGTTAGAAATTTTTCAGTTAACTGGGCCCAAGTGGTGATAGAACCTATAGGTAGAGTCGAAAACCACTGCTTAGCCTTTGTTCTTAAAGAAAATAGGAAGAGTCTTAGCTTAATTGCATCATCCGTAACACCATTTATTTTAAAGGTGTCACAGATTTCAAGGAAGCTAGCAATATGTGCGTTCGGATCTTCATCTTGTAATCCGTCGAACTGCACGTATTGCTGCACCGTTTTAATTATGCTGGGCTTTAGTTCGAAATTATTATTAGCTATGGCAGGGCGGACTATACTATTTTCCGTCCCTTCCAGGTTAGGCCTTGCATAATGGGATAAAGTCCATTCAGGGGCCGCAACCATGTTGGGGACTTCATTTTGGTTAGGTTCGCCCATATTAACAACCGACTCCGAATCCTCAGCCAGTTCTTGGAATGTTGGATCTTGAACTTGCGATTTTCTCCGAAGAGTACGCTCAAGTTCTTGGTCCAAGTCTACAAGTTCTGACGGATTCGCTCGGGTCATAAACTAGAAAGAGAGAAGGGAAAATAAGATTGAGCAATTCGAAAAAGAAAAGGTCTCTCTCTTTTTTTTTGAATTAAATTTTTTTTTCAAGAAAGAGGAGAGAAAAAGAGGTGATAAAAGTAATATATTCGTTCTTTCAAAATATCAACAAAATGCGAGTCCCCGGCAACGGCGCCAAAAACTTGATGATTAAAATTCCGCTTGCACGAAATAAAATCCGAACTAGCAATCCGAGAAGGCAAGTTTACCTATCGAACTGTAGTATAGGAACACAAGTGTCGTATTAAAATCCGAGAACCGTTGATTACTTATACTCAAACAAATTACGATTATTTTATCTTAATAATTTTTTAGAAGGTTTTGTTTGCTAAGTTGAAATAAAAGCTGGGTAAAAGTACGGCTAAACGATGATTAAGAAATATCACTCGATCTTGACTTAGTTCGGCTTAAGTTGATCAAAATTCAAAAGTAAACTTAAAACTTAATAAAGTAAGGGTAGCTTGACCGTGGGGGTTCCTATAGTTTGAACATGATTCTCTCGAAGATATGCCCAACTGAGTTTAGCAAAATCCGACCGAACTCTCGTCCCGTATTCGAATACCTAAAACTCGCTTTAAGTGGTGAACCCCGCTATTGGGTTTGACTCCAATCCAGGAGATTTACGTCATTCTCTCTCGAGAAATGTGTGTAACTCTCTTTACTCTTAAGTGCTCACTTCAGACTATCGGCCTCTCGGCTAGCCAAGAATGAAAGCAAAGGTGTGGACTATACATCGATAATATAGCTCCACTTAATTTTAATTAAGAGTAAATCTAAGGCCCAAAACTTTAGAAAGTGAAAGAAGACTAAATGATCATAACTTGATCAACTCATCCTCAGATCATCAAGATCGAGTACTATGAGGATTTAGTTACTCATGGTGGAGGGGTAGGAGAGAGAAATGATGAAGATTTTAAGAGAACAAAAACATGCAATTTTTATTAAACAAAAGTTCAACTGAGATTGCATTTGCATGGAAAGCCTACTAAGCATTAGTAATACACTATGAAAGGAAATTACAAAGGCATTACAACATTCATATGAAAACTAGAAAAGGAAATGCATTGAAATAAGAGAGAGAGAGAGAAGAAGAATACAAAATAACATGAAAATCACTGAAAATAGAGTAGTAGCACCAGTTCTCCCTGCAAAAAAAAACTCCATGGGGAAAGCTTGGAGGTCATTTCAATTTATAGAATTTTTTCTGCCTCGGTCACGCCCATGACTAGGGGCGTGACATTGTTTAATCAATTCTGCGGCTTGGATCAGGTTCGGCGCACGATTCTGACGCGATTTGATGGGTCACGCCCTAGGTCACGCCCGTGACTGAGGGCGTAACCATTTCGGTGGTTAGTCCGGTCATGGGCGCTGGCGGCGATCATGGGCGTTGGCGGCTGGCTGACGTGGCAGTCACGGGCGTGACTGGAAGCACGCCCGTGTAACAGTGGCATGACGATTTCGGTGGTCAGCTGGTCGAATCTGAGTTGTTCACGGGATGGTCACGGGCGTGACTTGCGTGTCACGGGCGTGACTTGTGTGTCACGGCCGTGTACTTTGGGCGTGTCTGACCAGATCTTCTGAATTATGGTGGCAGCAGCTTAACTGGAAACAGCAACTTACACGCCCTAGGTCACGAGCGTGACCTAGGGCGTGACTTAGGAAATTTTGCATTTTTGACCTGAAAATTCAGAAAACTTAAGTTAGCACTAAAAATAGGAAAATGAACCAAAATTGCATTTAGGTAAACAACAATAAGCAAAAAGTAAGAGTAACTAACCTAAAAATAACCTAATTAAACTAACTAGATTTAGCATTATCAACTGGGTCTAGGGAGTAGATCTAGGGGTACTCGAGGCCTTTCTGGTGATAGATTGGCTAGAGCGGCTTGAGGCCGTATCTGGGGAGAGATCGGCTAAAGCCAATCGATTCGTGGGGATACGAGTCGGTATAGATAACAAAAAGGGTTTTCATATTATTCGCTTCATTCCAAGCGTCATTGGGAAAAGTTTTTGTAATCATAACTATTTCAATTTAATATTAATGAAAATATGTTTGTTTCTTCATCTCTGATTCGTGTTCTCTGATTTTCATTTGTTTAACCTAAACGTATTTTCTCTGTCACTAACGCCGAGCGGTAACACTACCGTTGGCGGTAGCAACAGAAAATTATTTTTTTTAATAATCATAAAAAGTTTAAAACCCTTATTCACCCCCCCCCCCCCTCTAAGGGCGCCTACAGATCCAACAAGTGGTATCAGAGCTAGGTTATTCCAATTCGGTCTAACAAACGGGAATAATGGTGCTCCGTGACCTCGCTTTCTATGAGGGGTAGGGAATAAGTAGACCTCCTATGTTTACTGGAACTGATTATAATTACTGGAGAACGCGTATGCGTTGTTTTTTGATAAACTTAGATCTAGATGTATGGGCATGTGTTGAAACTCCATACATTTCTCCTACATATATTGTTGGAGAAGTAACCATGGAAAAACCTAGGGATAAATTGGATGATGGAGATAAGGCTAGGTGTAAGAATAATGCGAAAGCGATGAATGCTTTGTTCTGTGCTCTTGATAGGACTGAATTTAATAGAGTAAGTGCATGTGAAATTGCTTATGATATTTGGAACTTATTAGAAATAACGCATGAATATACCTCGCAGGTCAAAGATTCAAAACTATTCCAACTGGAATCTGAATTCGAGAGGTTCAGGATGGATCCGAATGAGGACGTCGACGCCATGTACACTCAATTCACCAAGATCGTCAATGCCTCAAAAATTCTTGGAAAAACCTTTTCAAACAGAGACTTGGTGAGAATGCTTCTTCGATCACTCCCACCAAAGTTCAATCCAAAGGTGACGACAATTTCCGAATTGCATGATCTTAGGCGGCTCCAAATTGAGAGCCTCATTGGGAACCTCAAAACCCATGAGGTAGAACTCAAGATTCAAGAAGAAGAGTACAACAAGGAGCCAAAAAAGAAAGCCTTGGCACTGAAGTCAAGAAAAGAAGATGATGACGAGGAAGATGACGAGGAGAGTCTCTTTGTGAAGAACTTTACTAAGTTCATGAAGAATCCGAAAAGGAGGAACACCTTCCCGAAATTTTTCCGAAAGGGCTCCTCATCCAAAAGAGAGAAGAAGGAGAAGTCTAGCGACGACGACGAAGAGCGGACACCTCCCGAGTGCTTCCACTGTAGGAGGACTAGGCATATTAGAAGTCAATGCCTAAAATTCTTGAAGGAGCAAAAAGAAAAGCGGCTTAAAGGAAAGGAGAAGAAGAAGGTCTTAAAAGCTGCAACATGGGATGACTCTTCCTCCGGGTGCTCAAGTAAATCAAGCTCAGGCGATGATGATGAGGCAAACTTGTGCCTTATGGGGAAAAGCAATGAATCAACCGACGACGAGTGCAGTGTCCAAAGCGACACTGAGGTAATCCCTTCTAACTATGATGATCTTTATTCCGAATACTTAATAACTTGTAAATCTTTTGGCAAAACTTTAAAAGATCTTGATCTACTTAAAACTGAAAATAAAATCCGTTTAAAACAAAATCAAAAATTAAATAAGGAAGTAATTGCCTTGGGAAAGGAGATAGAGTCTTGCCAAAGGAATGATGGTCTTTTGGCAAGGACTAGCGAACTTAAAATTGATCTTTCTAACGCACTCTCCAATATCGAATCACTCTCGAAACAAAAGAGAGAATTAGAAAGAAATTTGAAACTCTCACTTTCTAATTTTGAAAATGAAAAGAAAAACTTTGCAAATAGATGCGGAAATTTAGTTAGTGAAAATTTTGCATTAAAAGCCCAAATCCATGACCTTAACTTAGCAATAGAAAAATTTGGTGTTGGACAGAAAAGTCTTGATATGATTTTGGCCAACCAAAGGCATGGTGGTGCAAAACCTGGGTTGGGTTATGTCTCTGCTAACTACCGCCCAACGGTAACAGTTAACGCTGGCGGTGTTGAAAATGTTGAAGTGGAAGTTTGTGGAAGCTGGAGGTCTGTGTGTGTGTGTGGGGGGGGGGGGGGGGGGGGGGGGGGGGGGGGGGGGGGGTCGCGCGGTCTGGCAAACCGCGCGGTCTTGCGGTCTCCCTATGCGGTCTGACCTCTCTGGTCTAGCCGCAGGTCTCTTCGGCGTGATCGCTGTTCTTCTGTCCAAGGTGCCGAGGTGAGGACGCGCGGTCTAGTCGTGTTACCGCATGGCGGAGCAGGTTTCTGCATGGTAAGACCGAGCGGTCTGGTTTGCGTGACCGCGTGGTATGATGCGAAAATCTAGCACACCTCTATAGGCGGTTGCAAGACTGCGGCACGAAACGACAGTGTACCGATCGTTCAAGTAATATAAAAAGTGGGAGTGATCCCCAAGTATCGAATCTCAAAGGAACACAGTAAGGTGGAGTTAACTATCGAGGAAGGACTTGAGATTGAAGTCCTTTAGGTCGGATGGATGCGAAAGGGAGTGATTTGGTTTGTGGTAAATAAAGTAAAAATACTACAACTACTGCAGTGCAGTGCCGCTATGCAATGTTTCGCTTGGCGGGATGAAGACTAGGCAGGCCTTGAGCGCGCTGCTTCGCAAGGGCGGATGGACGAGTAGGCAAGCGGAATCGAACTGTGCATGCCTTGAGCGCGCTGCTTCGTTGGGCGAATGGATTACACGGGCCGCTATGCCACGCTTCACTAGGCAGATGGGCGAGTGGGCAAGCGGAATGAGGTTCGCAAGCAGCTCTTCGAAAAGCACGCCACTAGCAATTGCTAGTGCGGCACACGAACATGACGGCGAGATGGAGGATGGAATGGGGCGCTCCTCACTTGCATAAACCACACATAACGATTTCACATAGACATGAAATATTAAATGACAAAACAAGGTTTAGCAAACATTGTTCATACACCCAAATAATTAAGGGATAACACACTACAATGTAAAGGAGGTTAGATTACAACCAAAGCACGGAGACTCATCAGAGGTTCACAGGCAAAATCTAGGGTTGTCAATCCTTGTCCGAGCTCGGGCTCCAACTGCCGTCCAGGGTCCGGAAGAGCTGTCACCTTCTTCTATTATACCCGTCTTCTCCGTTAATCTTCTTTGGCCACGATCTCACCGGAGAACTTCATATATGCAGCAGAAAATCCCTCAAAATGGAGCTTTGGAGGTGTACAAACAATGGAGGAGGCCTAGAGGACGCTTCGGCTTGAGATTTGCAAGAGAATGGCGGCCGGAGCTCCTCCCAAAGGTGGCAGTGATGGAGCGGCGAAAATGGCGTAGAACTAGAGCACTGAGCGCGAGAAAAGAAGATCGATCCTGATTAGGGCAGAAATCTGCGCTTTTATAAAAAAAAAGTCAGAAATAGGTCAATATTTAACGAGCATGAAGGCCAGGAAGACGAAGCAGGCACGCCCTTGCATTTTACTCACGACCGTGCCTAAAAACGCATAGGTAAATTCAGAAAACTCGGAAATCCGGCAACCAATAGGAGGTCGTGCGTATTGTTCGCTCATGGTTGAGGACAACCGTGCGTGAAGAAAATGCACGAGCGGGGCAGATCACCATATTGTCCAGCCGATCATAACGCACGATCGCAACCGACTGTGCGTCACGAAAACGCATGACTGTGCGATTCATACAGGATGAATTCTGGGCAATATGGACGATGTGCCCACCTGCACAACACACCCAAACGCTAGGAACACACCTCCAGCAAAAGTATAAAAGAATAAAAATAATGGGGAGCACAATGCGCTTGCCCCCAACAAAATAGTGTGCAATTGCACACCACTATGGGCATAAATGTGCACTACATGAAGAAATGTGATCAAGTGAAATATAAGCAATTAAGGACTAAAAGTGAAGTGCATATGCATGAAAATAAGCCCAGATGAGTCCAAATATGTGTATATAAATGGGACTCTTCACACCCCCATACTTAAACGTTTGCTCGTCCCGAGCAAATCATCCCTTAAGCGGACAAGAAAAAGGCAAATTGGCATAGAAATTGTAATGGCAAAGTACCATGCGAAGTCGTAGGCTCACACTCATAAAAATTCAGTAGAAGAAATATTTAATTATGCATAAAAGTTTACATTTTTCTAAGAGCGTATCTATATATTATTATTACTCAGAATCTGAATCGCGGTGAATCATCCGGTCATACGTAGGAAGAAAGTAAACCGATCACTAAGGTAAGCATTGCTAAAGATCGGGGCTCGGCACAACCTCCAAAGAAATCCATCAATGTCGGTGACCATAAGCTTGCCCGTTCGCACTCTCTCCACGTCACTAGTTTGATTCAATGCACGAATCAGTAGGACTTTAGGTATAAGACAGGGCTTGGGTTTCAGTGGGATATACAATGATAAACATGAAGGCTTACGCACGAAACCCAATTGAGTTACTGCAACAAAGCCAACCAAGCTGCCACAATACGCGCGGGTGCACCACACCCCCAGACTTGAACTTGAAAACATGGGTGTGTGCACCGCCCTACTCCCAAAATATATCTCACAAAGATTTTCAATTAGGCTCATTTCTTTTTTCATTTTTTTCTTTTCCTTTTTCTCTTCTTTTCATTTTTTTATTTTCATTTTTTTTCTTTTTAACTATTTCAGCACAAATTCAAAAAAGTACATCCACATTTCCAAATTAAAATTACCACATCAGCACCCCGCAAAAACAAATGTGAAAACAGCTAAAGATCATCTTTGGGCATGCGACTAGGATCGACTTTTTGGCTTTGGTGAGAAAGCGGTGGAGCTGAATCAAAGGACCGGGTAGGCACAAAAGGGGCTAGCAAGGAATAAATGATAGGAATGGTACAAAAAGCTCAACCTGGCCAAAATGATGGCCTACGTCATGCTCACGCACTGAACTAACCAATTCCAATTCTTCAAGAGTCGCTTGGGGCAAGTTCTTAGCCACCGAGAAAGGCAATCCTTCCTCCGGACTTGAGCAATACGATTTTAGCAAAAATCTACAGACATCCCTACGCCACCGTTTGATTCACATCGGATTCACCACTTCTGAGTAGAATAAACAATATTTACGCAAATAGAAAAATATAAAACTATAAGCATAAGGAAAAATTAATTCTACACGAATTTCTATGCGAGACGCAAGCCCTCGACTAGGGGCACTATGGGAGTCAACATTTTACTCTGTCTCACAATCCTAAGCAAGTACAGAGATTTTCACAATCACACAAAAGAAACGAGTTGAACTCGTAACGCACCTACGGCTAAGTACACGCTCATGTGGGTGTTGTGGCGTGCGATGAAAATGAATATATAGTATAGCTGAAAATAAAAAACTTCTAGCATGCTATGCAAAAGTGCACGTGAGTGGGCACACAAAACTGCTCTCCCCCGGACTTAAACTAGACAATACACACAATATATAGTTATGAAATTCAGAAAAGAGCTAGGGGAAGAGAGTACCCAATGCTCAGCAAATGAGCATACCAGAAGACGCTAGAAATCAAAGACAAAGTTGCAGCATCCGCCATCCAGAAAAGGACCTGCAGGGGTGAGCTCCGCAAAAACAAAAGAAAATGTACATACTAAAATGAAATATCATTAACTAAACTAAACTAGATAAAAAATAATAATGCAGGAAAAGTAAGATAACTACTGGGGTTATTGTCCTCCCAGCACGACTTATTTAAAAACAAAACAGTTCTAGCTAATGGGAGTATGAAAAAGGAAATGAACAGGTAAATGTTCTAATATGCGTGTCGGTGGCGGGTACCGATACGGCGACAGAATAGTTACTCCCATACCAAAATAATAATACCTGATTAACACAGGTAGAGGAAATAGGAAGTAAGAAAAGGAGGAAGGCTGGTCCTCACTCATCTCACCACAAAATAATTCCTTGGCCAGCAAGGTGTCATCTCCAGGGAGGCAGCAGGAGGATAAGGCAATGAATGGAGCTTCCTCTACTGAGGGGGGATCAACCTCCTCACATAAGAGGATGCTCTCATCATTGACTTGAACATCATGCTCCAAGTTCTCCTGGGGTACCTTTGGAGGCTCAACCTGTACAGGCTCAGATAGAGAAAGGGGATCAAGAAATAAATAAGAAGAAGAACATGAATAAAAAATCAATCGGGGGAGTCATCCCGGTCTCACTCCCATCAGGTTGGGGAAGTAAAATAATGTTTGCATTGTCATCAATGCTACAAGGTTCGGCGGGATCAACAGTGGCCATGCCCATGATTTGTACTTCCTCCATCGGTGCTGAGGAAAGCTCCTCTTCACCTAGAAGGTTGTCCTCCTCCATATGAGTAGGCATAACACATAGATCGCTAACCTCATCCTGCGACACATCCTTAACAATGTCGTCAGAGACGAGTATAGTAGTATGCACAACAGGGGGAGGAATAGGGCTTGGATAAAAGTCAAGCACTGATTCCTCACAAAGAATCAAATCCACGCACGGTGATGGATGCACGGGGGAGATGGGCTCGGCCATGTCAGTGACTAGATCAGCCACACATCTGGTGACTGTGTCCACATCATCCCCTTCAAAGCATGAAGGTGATACGGGCACACGGGCACATAACCAGATGTTGAAGGTGTGCTGCCAGAAGTAGGACTCGGGATGATCTGGATATCCGGTTCATCATCCTCGTCCAATTGGCAAAGATAAGCAGCACAATCCTTCAAAGCATGATCCGTGCTCTGACAAAACAAGCACTGCCTTGCGGGCTTCTTTGGCACAGCAAGTGCTGAAGACGAAAAGAAGTATGACGGTAAAGGCGCAGCAGAATAGCCATAGGACTTCTGCGCAACATATGGAGTACTAGACGAAGTCGGTGCTCCATATACTGGGCCATGAGTGCTAGGTCCATTATCTCCCTTTGGGCATCTATCACTAGCGTGAGAGATATCTCACCACCAACGACAACAAATATTTAACGAAACCCACATAGTGTGAAGATAAAATGATTCAAAATAAAGAGAACTGTTGTACAAAATACTGCACCTAACAATACTTACTAAAGCAACCTAATATAAAACAGGAAAACAGAATACGACGAAATAAAACAAAAGAATGCAATTTACAAATGGAAGGGCTTCTTTCTCAGATTCTCCCTCTTCAGAAAACTCACACGACTGTGTTCCCCGGCAACGGCGCCAAAAGCTTGATGCGCAAATCTAGCGCACCGCTATAGGCGGGTAGCAATACTGCGACATGAAACGACAGTGTACCGATCGATCAAGTAATATAAAATGTGGGAGTGATCCCCAAGTATCGAATCTCAAAGGAACACAGTAAGGTGGAGTTAACTATCGAGGAAGGACTTGAGATTGAAGTCCTTTAGGTCGGATAAATGCGAAATGGAGTGATTTGGTTTGTGGAAAATAAAGTAAAAATACTACAACTACTACAGTGCAGTGCCGCTATACAATGTTTCGCTTGGCGGGATGAAGACTAGGCAGGCCTTGAGCGCGCTGCTTCGCAAGGGTGGATGGACGAGTAGGCAAGCAGAATCGAACTGTGCAGGCCTTGAGCGCGCTGCTTCGTTAGGAGAATGGATTACACGGGTCGCTATGCCACGCTTCACTAGGTGGATGGGCGAGTAGGCAGGCGGAATGGGGGTCGCAAGCACCTCATCGACAAGCACGCCACTAGCAATTGCTAGTGCGACACACGAACATGTTGGCGGGATGGAGGATGGAATGGGGCGCTCCTCACTTGCATAAACCACACATAACGATTTCACATAGACAAGAAATATTAAATGACAAAACAAGGTTTAGCAAACATTGTTCATACACACAAATAATTAAGGGATAACACACTACAATGTAAAGGTGGTTAGATTACAACCAAAGCACAGAGACTCATCGGAGGTTCACGGCCAGAATCTAGGGTTGTCAATCCTTGTCCGAGCTCGGGCTCCAACTGCCGTCCAGGGTCCGGAAGAGCTGTCACCTTCTTCTATTATACCCGTCTCCTCCGTCAATCTTCTTTGGCCACAATCTCACCGGAGAACTTCATATATGTAGCAGAAAATCCCTCAAAATGGAGCTTTGGAGGTGCACAAATAATAGAGGAGGCCTAGAGGACGCTCCGGCTTGAGATTTGCAAGAGAATGGCGGCCGGAGCTCCTCCCGAAGGTGGAGGTGTTGGAGCGGCGAAAATGGCGCGGAACTAGAGCTTTGGGCGCGAGAAAAGAAGGTCGATCCTGATTAGGGCGGAAATCTGCGCTTTTATAGAAAAATAGTCAGAAATTTGTCACGCACGGTCGAACGCACGACTGTACGTGCACCGTGCAATATTTAACGAGCATGACGGCAAGGAAGACAAAGCAGGCGCGCCCGTGCGTTTTACTCACCCACGGTCAAATCCGACCGTGCGTAAAAATGCACGGGTAAATCCAGAAAACTCAAAATCCGGCAACAAATAGGAGGTCGTGCGTTTTGTTCGCGCACGGTTGAGGCAAACCGTGCGTGAAGAAAATGCGCGAGTGGGGCAGATCACCATATTGTCCAGCCGATCATAACGAACGATCGCAGTCGACCGTGCGTCAAGAAAATGCACGACTGTGCGATTCATACAGGATGAATTCTGGGCAATATGGACGATCTGCCCACCTGCACAACACACACAAATGCTGGGAACACACCTCCAACATAAGTATAAAAGCATAAAAAGAATGGGGAGCACAATGCGCTTGCCCCCCAACAAAATAGTGTGCAATTGCACACCACAACGGGCATAAATGTGCACTACATGAAGAAATGTAATCAAGTGAAATATAAGCAATTAAGGACTAAAAGTGAAGTGCATATGCATGAAAATAAGCCCAGATGAGTCCAAATATGTGTATATAAATGGGACTCATCATGGTATGGGTAGTCCGATTTGGTTGCTGTCAGGCCTCTTGATGGTGCGCGCTGTCTAAGGTACTCTTTGTCGCGCGGTCTCTGGTGTGTGTTCGCATAGCTGGTCCTTCGACGATCAGCTAGTATATGCGGTAACTGGTTTTTTGGTCGGCTTGGCGGGCTGTTACACTAGTCGGCCTGGTGTGTTCGCGGTCTCTAGAGGAGGTCGGGTGGCGAACACAGGTGGTGAGCGTCATGACCGGGCGGGTTGTCATGATCGCGCGGCTTCTGTTTAAGTCGGCGAGCTCACAACGCAGTTTGATCTTTTGCGGATCTCGCGGGTTGACCGGTATGGTCGCGCGATCAAAGGTGGTGACCCTATCTCATTGGGTGGTGACTGGATTAGGTCTCACGCCTATAAATAGGAGCCACTGTAGAAGCAAACACATCACACCAAGTGTAAGCTGAGCTCGCATTTTATTCTTGCGGTCTCCTTTTTTGTGACCGGGCGGTTAGCTGATCGAACTTGTCGTGTGCAGCTTCTGCGAATTGTGCGGGTAGTAGCGGCCACCTCTTCTTCTGAAAGTGTTCAGGCGGTCTCGCGGCTTGTAGTGCGGGTTGCTGGAGTTCGGGAGGATCAGTGGTAGTTCGCGGGGTTCTCAGTTGGTGTTGTTCAAGTCGCAGGCAGGCGGTTTGGGCGGTCTTGTTTCCTACTCGCGCGAACTTGCAGGTCGGGCGGTCAGGCGGTCTCAGGAAGTCAGACCGCTGGTTATCTTTCAGCTTTGTTTTGGTCCTTGTTATTTGTGTACTGGCAAAATCATGTCTCGCCATGTATACCTCGCTTTGTAATGAAGTTTTCTGCTAGCATCAATAAAGATTGAAGTTGTTTTCCATTTGCTTCTGGTTGTTGGCTTGAACTTTGAGTTATACTATTCCTGCTCACTCCTAGATCTACGAAAAATTTCACATGGTATCAGAGGGAGGTTGGAGTGGATAAATCAGTGAATAACTCATAGTTGCCATCGCCTTTGTAAAGAAGGAACCAGTGGTAGGGCCATGGAAGCAAGAGGTCTTGGAATTGAGATGATCAACTCAACTAACTTTAAGAAGTGGAAGTCATGTATGCAGAGTTATCTTCTGGGTGAGGACCTCTGGGAGTTGGTTGGAGGAGAGAGCACGGAGGAAGTTATCCTGATTGGGGACAATGGTCATCAGGTGAGAAACTGGAGGCGGATTAATGCCAAGGCAGAGTTCGCTCTGAAAAGGGAAATATCACCTGACTTGTTTGATCACATCTTGGGTTGTGGATCAGCTGCTGAGATTTGGAGAGCCCTGGACGGGCTGTTTAACAAGAAGAATGTGGCTAGACTTTAATTCCTGGAGAATGAGTTGGCTATGTCAGCTCAGGGTGATCTTTCTATTTCTACATTCTTCCTGAAGATGAAGAACCTGTGCGCTGAGATTTAAGCTCTGGATCCTGATGAGCCAATTTCTGAGGCGAAGCTTAAGAGACACATAATCCGTGGCTTGCGGAAGGAGTATGTGGCCTTTGTGACGTCGGTGCAGGGTTGGGCAAATCAGCCGTCTCTGCTGGAGCTGGAAAATCTGCTTGCTTTGGAGGAGAGTCTGGCAAGGCAGATGGAGGGGTTGTCCGTGTCTGGGGGAGATGGCGAGGTTCTCTTCAGAGAAGAAGAAGAAGTGGGATAAGAAGAAGACTGTTGGAGGCAATGGGCCTTCAACTTCTGGACATCAGGATAGGGGCTACCCTCCTAAGGCTGAAGGGAAGAAGAAGGGAGAAGAACCAAAGTGCTTCAGATGCGGGAAGCTTGGCCACATAAGTAAGGGTTGCCGGGTGAATCTTCAGCCAGGGCATGCTGCTGCAGGAAAGGAGGAAGCTGAGGCCAAGCAGAATGATGGAGGATGGGGAGGAGCCATCTCGGCTTCTGTTGGAGATGCGGCTCCTATCAACTATTAGGAGGACTGGATCGTGGACTCGGGGTGTGGTCATCACCTCACCGGGGACGAGTCGAAGCTTACTTCAGCGCAGCCTTACTCAGGTAACGATGCCATCATAACTGTTGATAACACTATGCATAGTGTCAAGAAGGTGGGGGTTGTTTCCTTGGGCAGTTATTAAGCGCCACTAATGTTGAAGAGTGTCTATCATGTGCCCGGAATGAGGAAAAATCTCTTCTCCGTGACCAACGTTGTAGATGATGGGTATTACATTCTGTTCGGCCCAAGAGAAGTGAGGTTACTTCGAAATGTTGAAGCGGTGAAGGCGGAGGTCGTTCATATGGGGAGAAGGACAAAAGACTTGTTTGTTCTATCGATAAGTTCTTATGTCGACAAGATTAGGACGAATGATAGTGCCGTGATATGGCACGAGAGGTTGGGGAATATAGGAATGGATAAGCTGTAGGCTATGGCGGTGAATGGTCTTGTCAAGGGCCTACCTAGTGTATCTTCCTACGGAGACGGTCATATTTGCGCAGGATGTCAGTTCGGCAAGTCTCATCGACTACCGTTTGATAAGTCGCAAACACAGAGTAGTGTGCCGCTGGAGTGCATCCACGGTGACTTGATGGGACCGACTGCTACCCCAAGCCTCGGAGGCAACAAGTATATGCTGGTGTTGATCGATGATCACACCAGAAATGTCTGGGTCTATTTCCTGAAGGAGAAAGCGGAGGCGTTTGGCAAATTTGTGGAGTTCAAGGAGCTTGTGGAGGGCCAGCTAGGCCTGCGGGTTAAGAAGCTGAAGACTGGAAACGGAGGGTAGTTCACCTCTGGTGAGTTCTCTAGTTTTTGTAGGAAGGCGGGCATCCGGAGGGAGCTTACTTGTGCGCATAATCCACAGCAAAATGGAGTTGCAGAGCGGAAGATCTATCATCTGATGGAGACCTGCAAGTGTTGGCTGCATGCCAAGAGTATCCAAAGGTCCTTCTAGGCGGAGGGAATGTCTTGTGCTGCCTACGTCATCAACAGGATGCCTCTCAGTCACATCAACATGTTGACCCCTGATATAGAAATTTGGTGTTTTGAAATTGAGCGAATGTTAAAGATTTTCTCCAAAACTGTATCCGATTAAGGCAAGTGTACCTTATCGTCAATAGGATAGGATATTCAGAAATACCAAGGTCGTATTCCACGGGGTACATTGATTACTTCTACTTCGAGGAAAATCACCATTATCTTATCGAACGATTTTTTTAGGGTTGTTTTACTTAACTAAAAAAAGACAAATTGCAACCTAAATGAAAAGATTAAACATTGCATGAAAGGAAAGAAAAATTAACATTGCATAAAAGAGAAATTACTAAGGGGAGAAAAATTAACATTGCATGAAAAAGAAATTACTAAGGAGAAAGAGAACATGAAAGAGAGCAAACTTAATTTTATTTAAAACCAAAACTATTACAAGCTTAAAAAGAGATTACAAAGCTAGGAAATTAAGGTTACAAACTTTAATTAACTAGTGCATAAAAGAAATAAAAACTAGTACATTACATGAAAAAGAGAACATGAAAGCTTAAGGAAAAACATGAACATGAACATGAAAAGCTCACTAACAGCTCTAGCAGCACCTCCCCATCTCCAAAATTCTGAACTGCCAACTCAAGGGAGAGCCTCTGAATTTATAGGCAAAAATTTCAAGTTACACGCCCTCGGTCACGGGCGTGACCTAGGGCGTGTAAACATTGCTGACATTGGATTTGACAGTGGCCTGGACTTTGCGTGATGGTGGGAGAAATTCGGACATTACACGCCCGTGTAACTTGGGTCACGGGCGTGACTTTGGACGACTTCATTAAATGCAGCATGGGCTGGCTTACGGCTCGGCGGCGTGCATGGATCACGCGGGAAAGTCACGGGCGTGACATTTCGGGTCACGGGTGTGTACCTGGGCGGCTTCAATTAATGCAGCGTGGGCTAGAATTCGGCGCGGTAGAGTGCGTTCGTCGAACTCAGCACAGGCTTCGTCGAACGTAGGGGCAGAGCGCGTTCGTCGAACTCAGCTCTAAATTCGTCGAACGCAGGGGCAGAGAGCTTTCGTCGAACGCAGCTCCAATTTCATCGAACACAGGGGCAGAGATCTTTCTTCGAACGCAGCTCCAATTTCGTCGAACGCAGGGGCAGAGAGCTTTCGTCGAACGTAGCTCCAATTTCATCGAACGCAGGGGCAATTTCATCGAACGCAGATCTTTAGGTCACATGCCCTTGGTCACGGGCGTGACTGAGGGCGTGACTTGTGATTTTCTCCAAATTTTCCCAAAATTCTGCAAAAATAAAAGTAAAACTACATTTAGAACAGAAATTATAAAAGAAGTGATTTTAAACTAAAATATAAATAATATTTGCAATTTTAAATTAAAACTAAACTAAATACTATAATTAAAATACGCATAAATACTACTCATCAAATACCACCATACTTGAGGTTTTGCTATTCCAGAGCAAAATTGTGAGACATAATTTATAAGACATCCTTAAAAAGTTTTAATTTTAAACTAAAATTTCATTTAAACCAAAAGTTAAGTTAAGAGTAAATTCAAGGAGGAGTTAAGTCCTAAATTATGATGATGATTTGAAAAGAGGGAAAAATGTTTAGGCAAGAACTTCTCAAGAAAATTAATTAGTTTAACAATATGTAGAAATTATAAAACGAGATTAAATTAAAATTATAAGAACTCTATCTTAAAAGAAACTTAAGGAAAAGTAACTTACTAAATATTGCTCTCTCCATAATCTTAAACTAAATCTAGAACAATGATAATTGGCTAAGGGGGATTTCATAAAATTTGGCATAAGAAGAGATCTTTGATTTGGTGATGAATTTTATCCTCTCACCTCTATATTTTTTTTTTCTCTTTTTTCTCTTCTAATAACAACCCAAAATGTATATGGTTTAGGAGTAATGAATTTTATCCTCTTACTCCATGCCATATAATCTTTTCAATTATTTTGGGTGCATATGTTTAGGGAATAATGAATTTTATCCTCTTATTCCCATGACATATGATCTTTTAAAAAAAAACTTTTTTTTATGCCATCAAAGGGGTAGGGTAGAGATAAAACTAAATCTAGCTAGCTTTAAATTATATTGAGAGCAAATTCTTGTAAAATTAAATTTCCTAAGATCTAAAAAGTTAGAAGAAAATATAATTGAAATCTAAAGAGGTTTAGCAAATTCACTACAAAATGAAGCCATTTAAAAATAAAAAGAGAAGTCATGCTAAATAAATTCTATAATCAAGTTAAAATCATAAGATGATTCTTAAATCAAGATTACCTCAAATTTAAAATTAACAAACCATGATAAGCAAAATTTTAGCCAATTAAAAACTTAAACATGCTTATAAACATTCTCGACTAGATTTCTAAGAAATTACAAAAACAACAAATAGGAGAGGTATAAGATTTAAATTTTTTTGGTATTTTAAGTTTTTTCATATATATATATATTTGAATTTTGATATTATATTTTTTTGGATTTTTGATAAGAAATAAACAATAAAAACATATACTAAAAAGCTTAATTTTTTTTTTTTTGGTTAATTCTTGGACTTCCCGAGGTATACCCCGTGAAGGGTTCTCACGATACTAGGAGGTGAGATGGGGTGACGTCCCAAACGTCCCTTTCCAAGATTTAAATTTTTCAATTTTCTAAATTTTTTTTTTTAGTTTTTAGGTTTTACAAGTGCTAAAATAGAAGAAAACATAAGAAAATATTTTTTTTTTGAAAATTTTCTAATTTAACAACTATTTACAAAGAACTATTTACACCCCCATACTTAAAGTTAAACATTGTCCTCAATGTTTAAAACTAAGTATGAAGTAAAAGAAAAAAAATGCAAGACAAAACAAAAATAATAATAGAAACGAAGGAGAGGTTAAGAGGGCTTCCCTGGTTATGAAGATGCGGGGGAAGCGGCGGTTACCTACAAAACATGTTAAAATAAAAAGAAAAACTATAAAAAGATAACTTTGAGGTGCCTCCCAACAGCGCTTTGTTTAAGGTCGCGTAGCTTGACCCACTTGCCGATCATATTATAGGACGAAAAGATAATGATTCACTCTTCTCGTTAGCTAGCTCTCCCGGAAGATATAACTTAAGGAGGTGCACATTTACTTTGAAGGTACCTTTTTCTGGGTGGGAAATTAGGATTGTCCCATAGGACCAAACCTCTTTAACAATAAAGGGTCCGGTCCATCGGGATTTTAGTTTTTTGGGGAAAATGCGAAGGCGAGAATTATAAAGGAGGACGAGGTCGCCCGGCGAAAATGTTTTCGGAAATTTTATGTGTTTATCGTGATAAAACTTTCTTCGCTCCTTATATAATTTATTGCTCTCATACGCATTCGCTCACCATTCATCTAATTCGTTCATTTGAAATTTTCTTTGTTCGCCCGCTAAAGTGGAATCGAGATTTAAAAATTTAAGCGCCCAAAATGCGCGGTGTTCTAGTTCGACCGGAAGGTGGCAAGCCTTGCCATAAACCATTCGATACGGTGTACAACCGATAGCGGTCTTGTACGCCGTTCGATAGGCCCATGGCGCATCATCGAGCTTTATTGCCTAATCCTTCCGATTAATCGAAACAGTTTTTTCTAAAATCCGTTTTAATTCTCGATTAACAACTTCGACTTGGCCGCTCGTTTGTGGGTGATATGCAGTGGATAATTTGTGCGTGAGACCATATTTTTCTAAGATTTTTGTAAATTGACTATAACAAAAATGTGTGCCCCGATCACTCACTATAGCGCGCGGCGTGCCAAATCGAGAAAATAAATTTTTAAAGAAATTAACGATGACTCGCGCATCGTTGGTGGGGAGAGCTTGCGCTTCCGCCCAGCTCGACACGTACTCGACCGCAACGAGAATATATTTGTTTGAATAAGAGGGAGGGAGAGGACCAAAAAATTCAATACCCCAAAGATCGAAAATTTCGCATTCTATGAAAATATTTTGGGGCATCTCATCCCGGCGGGAGATGTTCCCCGACCGCTGGCAGCTGTCGCAAGTACTCACAAGGGTGTGAGCATCTTTGAAGAGCGTGGGCTAATAAAAGCCCGCCTCCAATGCCTTCCTTGCGGTTCAGTTTGCTTAATAATGACAACCGGTTGGTCCCTCGTGACAATGACGTAAAATTTTAAGGCCTTCCTCACTTGAGACGCATCTTCTCACCACATGGTCTGCGCAAACACGGAATAAAAAGGGGTCCTCCCAAAAATAATTCTTTAAATCAGAAAAGAATTTCTTCTTTTGCTGACTCGAGAATTCTTTTGGCAGGACCCGGGCTACTAAATAGTTAGCCAAATTCGCAAACCAAGGGGTAGAAGATGAATTAATATTTTCAAGAGCTAGGAGGTGCTCTTCGGGAAATTTATCGTTAATGTCAGCTTCTATTAATGCTTCCGAGGAGGGATTTTCTAATCGAGAAAGATGATCGGCCGCAAAGTTTTCGGCTCCCCTTTTATCCCGGATCTCTAAATCAAACTCCTGCAAGAGGAGGATCCATCGCAAAAGACGAGGCTTGGCGTCTGATTTACTTAAGAGATCCCTAAGCGCGGAGTGATCTGTGAAGACATTAAGTTTGGAAAGCATGATATACGACCTAAACTTATCAAAAGCGAAAACGATTGCTAGAAGTTCCTTCTCGGTAGTGGTGTAGTTTGCTTGTGCCGACGTGAGTGTTTTGCTCGCATAATAAATCGGGTTGAAATACTTACTCACCCGTTGGCCTAAAATGGCACCAACCGCAATATCACTCGCGTCGCACATGATTTCAAAAGGGAGCGACCAATCTGGGGTGACTAGAATCGGGGAGTTTATAAGTTTCACATTGATAAGTTTAAAGGCCAAATGGCATTCATCGTTAAAAATAAAGGAGGATTCTTTTTCGAGAAGATGGGTTAACGGCTTTGTGATTTTGGAAAAATTTTGTATAAAACGTTGATAAAACCCTGCGTGGCCTAGGAAACTTCTAATAGCTTTTACATGTGTTGGAGGTGGAGCTTTTCAATTATTTCAATCTTGGCCCTATCGACCTCGATCCCCTTGCCCGAAATTTTATGTCCAAGGACTAATCCTTCTTTGACCATAAAATGGCATTTCTCCCAAATAAGCGCTAAATTTGTTTCCTCACATCGCTGCATCACGCGCTCGAGATTTTTTAAACAATTTTTAAATGAGTTTTCGAACACGGAGAAGTCATCCATAAACACTTCCATCACCTCCTCTACTAACTCATCAAATATTGCCAGCATACACCTTTGGAATGTAGCTGGCACGTTACAAAGACCAAATGGCATCCTTCGATAGGCGAAGGTGCCAAAGGGACAAGTGAAAGTGGTTTTCTCTTGGTCGTCGGGCGAAATCGGGATTTGGAAATATCCCGACAAACCATCGATAAAACAGTAGTAGGAGTGACCTGAAATGCGCTCTAAAATTTGATCGATAAAAGGTAGTGGAAAGTGATCCTTACGGGAGGCATCATTTAGTTTTCGATAATCGATGCACATCCGCCAACCTGTAACAGTACGGGTTTGGATCAATTCATTATTTTCGTTCGCAACTACCGTGACGCCACCTTTCTTCGGCACGACTTGCACTGGGCTAACCCAAGTACTATCCGATATCGGGTAGATAATTCCCGCGTCTAAAAGTTTAATAACTTCAGCCTTAACGACTTCTTTCATGTTCGGATTTAGTCGTCGTTGAGACTGGACTGAGTTGCGGGAATTATCTTCGAGAAAGATTTTATGAGTGCAGAAGGAAGGGTTTATACCCTTAATATCCGATATTTGCCACGCAATTGCGTGGCGGTGCTTTCTTAAGACTATAGACAACTCAGAAATTTCTGAGTTGCTAAGATCGGATGAAACGATGACGGGTAGCTTACACTCTTTTTCTAAAAATAAATACTGGAGGTGAGGGGGGAGTTGTTTTAACTCTAATACGGGTGGCTCTTCATAAGAAGTTTTAATTTTTAATTTTTCTACAAGTAATGGTTCGGGTGGTGTGGGGTGAGAGACTTCTTCTTCAAGATAAAAGAGCTCAACGAGCTCGGAATCACTACTTGCCGATGAGACTAACTCGGGGGATGAATCGAACTCACAACACTCTTCCAGGTAAAAACACGAATCGTCGTTTTCAAATGTATTCCGCATCGAGGAATTTATGCCGAAAGTAACTTCATCGTCTCCAACCCGTAGGAGGAGCTTTTCGTTACTTACATCTATAATAGCACGGGAGGTGGCAAGGAAGGGGCGGCCGAGTATGAGGGGTACATCGGCATCCTCTTCGTTGTCAAGAATGACAAAATCCACCGGGAAGATGATTTTGTAAACCTTGACGAGCACGTCCTCCACTATTCCTAACAGATATTTTAAAGAACGATCCGCTAATTGAATACTCATTCGAGTGGGGCTAGGATTTCTTAGACCTAGCTTTTTGAATAATGAAAACGACATGAGATTGATGCTTGCTCCAAGATCCACTAAGGCGTGTTTTACTAACGAATTGTGATGGATAATTTCCGCTTTGCGTAAAATTAGAAAATTGTCCACGTATAATTCGATAAGGCAAGTGTACCTATCGCTTTATAGTATAGGATTTAGAAAATCAAGTGTCGTATTTTTTCGGGCTTGCTGAGTACTTCTACTCACAAAGAAGAGCTTTTATTTTACCGATCGAAAGTTGGGTTTGTTTTGGAAAAACGATTTGGAGAAAATTAACTACGAAGAAAAATAATGATTTAAAAGATTAGCACTTGGTCTTGAATCCCTTTGGAATAAAATATAATTTTATAAAAGAAGAAACCGCAAACTCTTATTGAAATAACTTCGACCGTGGAGGTTCCCAAAATATGGTAGAGCCTCTCTCGAGAGAACTACCACCTAACCTTAGGTTGATCGATTAAGACCCCTCGGCCAGTTGAAAACCCTAAGCTTGCTTTAAGCGGTGAACCTCACTATTGGATTTGACTCCAATCCGAAAGATTTGTGTCACCCTCTCTCGAGGAATACATGCAACCCTTTTTATCTTTGAGTGATCTCCTCGTTCGCATTGATCTCTCGATCACTAGCATACGGATCTTAGATTGAAATACATACTCCGGACATATGAAATCAAAACGAAGTAATTCAAATATAAATCAAAGATAAACAATACGAGAGCTTGCCAATTAGAAAAAAACATATTTTATTTCATTCCAAAGTTCATCATGACCAAGTGATAAAAGAAATTTCGCTACTCATCATAGTGATGGGAATACAAGTAGAAGAGGAAAAAGACATGATTAAAAACAACAATACTTGAATTAAAATAGCAATAATATGAAAACTTACAACTTGAATAAAAACTAGCTAGCACATCAAAAACAGTAAACAAAAGCTGAAATTAATCTCCAAAATCGAACTCCTTGACTTCTGGAGATTGCTGTCTTTTATTGTTGAAAAATCAGGGAGTCACGCCCTTGGTCACGCCCATGACCAAGGGCGTGTAAGCTGCGTAATTGCTGTCTTGAAAGCCCGGGAACGTTGGGGATGAAAAGCCGCCAGAAATCAATTGCATGGCGGGTCACGGCCTCGGTCACGCCCGTTACCGAGGACGTGTCTTCACTGGGTCTGGAAACGGCGGGAAACGTCGCGATCTGGAGTTAATCTGGAGGTTGCAGAAGAGTCGCGGCCTCGGTCACGCCCGTGACCGAGGACGTGTAAGCTGGAAACGGCGGGAATTGATTGCTGGCTGAATTGAATGCATTCTGGGCGAGGCACGCCCGTGAAATTGAGGTCACGCCCTCCGTCATGCCCGTGACAGAGGGCGTGTAATTTTAATCTGACGTGGCAGCTGACTTCTTCAATTGGAATACGGCGGGGCTGGTTCACGACCGTGACCTGGTGTCACGCCTATAGTCACGCCCGTGACCTAGGGCGTGTACTCTGTGATTTCGGCAGAAAAACTTCAAATATTCTCTTGCTTACTCTAATGAGCTTGAAATTGCTATTGGCAGCCCAAATTACCTGAAAAGGAGAAATAAATAAATTATGGAGATTATTTTTAGAATTTAGACATATATTGACTGATTATTAAATTAAAAACTCAATAAAAACTTAGATAAAATTAGAGTTATCAAATACCCCCATACTTACCTGTTTGCTAGTCCCGAGCAAACAACTTTTCATAGGAGTAGAAAAATTTAAATACTAGAAAAGAAATTTGAACCTAGGGAGTAAAAATGTGAAGTCTTGCGCCTAAGCGTATAGAAATCCTAGTAGAAGAACCTATTCAGCATAAAGATTAGCTTATAATTTTCAAAAATGCGTTTTAACATATTGTTTTTACTTTTAAATTGAAAATCCGTTAAATCCTAAAATGATAATTAGGGAGCGGGTAGCGTGTTCACTAAGATCAATATTACACAAAATCAAAGTTCCGGATAGCCTCCAAAGAAATCCATCAATGACGATGGCCATAGGCTTGCCCTTTCACACTCTCGCCACGGCACTAGTTTAACTCATAAGTATGAATCAATAGGACATTATTAGGTTGAAATGTGGGCTTAGGTTATTTTTGGTGAGGACAAACAAGATAAACATGACGGCTAGTCACACCCAAACCTAAAGTGAGCTCGCACAAAATAATCTAAGCAGCATTGTAAAAATAATAGCCAATTCCCAATCTTTTTGTTCCATTTTTGTTTCCTTTTTTTCCTTTTTTTTGAATTTTTATATCATCATTGTTTTCCTTAATAATAATAAAAAAATTAAAAAAAGTCCAAAAGGCATCCAACCCTCACAAAATCTTTTCAAATAATTATTTTCGAGCATAGACTTAGGTGTGTGATTAGGTTGCTTTTTGGGCCTTGGTGAAGAGCAAGGTGGAGCTGAAACAAAAAAATAAAGTAATAGGCTCAAAGTGGCTTAACAAAGATAGAATGTTAGATGCGGGTGCAAAAGCTCAAACGGGCCAATAAAATGCCTATATAATACTCATGCTCATGAATTTAACTTATGCAAATGTCTTGAGAGTCGCTAGAGGCAAGTTCTAGACATCGAGAAAGAATACCCTTCCGTTCAAATTGTGTAATATTTCTCTAGTAAACTTCTACATACTCACTTAAACTATTTTTAGATTCTACCAGATTCAAGAGAAAAGTAAAACAAAAATATTTTTACGCAGTTAGAAAAACATAAATCTATTTTTATGCTGAATAGTTAATTCGACATGAGATCCTACAAACGCGTGCGCTTAACTAGGAATACTACATGAGTCAACAATTTTTACTCCAAAATTCAAAATCTAATGAAGTATATAAAAATTTCCTACAACACTATGTAAAAGTTAATCTACTAAGAATTTTGCAAACAAGTAAATATAGAAATATTTAAGAAAATTACATTTTGTTTGTTTGTTTTTTTATAAATATTTTGGGTGTGAAATACCCCCCCCCCCCCATACTTAAAAGAAAACAGTGTCCCCAATGTTTTAGAAATAAGTACGAGTAAAGGAGAGAAAACTTCCCTGATGAAGAACAAATCAATACCCGAGCAATCCTGAAGAAAAACATAGATTAAAAGCAAAACATTTTTTATAGATTTTTTGCATTAATAAAAGAGAAATAAAAACAAATACAAAAGTGCGGTACATAAAGTAAAAGATACAGACGACCAAAAATAAAAATCTCTAAGCGTCATCGTCGTCATCCTCCTGCTGATAATAAGCACGCAGATCAGCAATCTCCCGCTGCAGATGCTCCATAGAGGAAGCATGGCGCTGCTCGAGGGTATCAAAACGTGTGTCAAAATAAGCGCGCATGGACAGCTGCTCGGTCTGAATCTGATCCAAGCGAGTGTGGATCCGCCCAAACTGCTGATCGAAATAAGTGGAGGAGTCGGGCGCAGGGGGAAAATGCTGTTGTGGCGGGTGTGGAAACTACGGAGCTGGAGCAATGCCACCGGAATCAGCTTCAAAATCAAGATCGATCGGGTCGCCACCAACTTCGCCAGGAAGGGCCTAGTACTCGCAGCCACGCCGACGCATTAAACCAAGGGCTCGGAGGTTTTGGAACGTGATAGGCGCGGGCGCTTGGAGTGGAGCTATGTGAGGAAGTGCATCCCAGAGCCCCAAATGCTTGGCCAAAAATGTAACAAACGAGCCTCCATGTAGTGCACTAAGCCTCCAATTTTCGGCCTGATGCCGAAAAAACATTGCAAGCGCCAAACCAAGATTGAGGGGGACCCGTTCGTGCAGGCTATATAAATATAACAGGTCCGCACGGGTCACCACTCCATGGCTATCGCCGCGAGAGGAAAGTGTGAAAGTGGGGAGGTAGTGGAGATAGCGTAAGGCGGTGGAGAGGAGATGACTACCCTTGGATTTTTTTGGCGAATATGGATTGGGGTCGTTACTGATTTCTGCCCAAAATCCGTGGAGGTTATAATTGCGAGGAAAATCGAGGGCGAGAGCGGTGTAGGCCTCCGTAAGGGTGAAAGCCTCGTCGCAGAAGCCCATGAGAACATTGAACTGACGCAAAGGAAGGGTTCGCGAAAGTCCGCCCATTCGGAATTCAAGTACGTTGTCGGCCCCGGCCTAGTGGAAATCAAACGAAGAGAAAAACTCCACCGTTAGCTCGTAGTACGCCGGCTCCAAAATGGAGAAGAAAGGAGCCCACCCCGGAGTTGTGAGAAAATCCCGCACCGCGTTGGCCTGCCCGAGGGTGGTGGGAACGTTCCAATCGATGACGCGGGAAACGCCAAATTCTTTCCCACGGAGGCGGTTACTCCGTTCTTGATGAGTGGGATGGGGAAAATTGAGCATAGCCTCCGCATCAAAAGAGTCATCGGGGAGTGAAGTGGAGGACTCGCCAACGGCGTGGTTGCGACAGCGGGTGGCCATTTGGAAGGAAGAGATGAAGAATTCGGCCAAAGAAGAGAGAAAAGAAGGGAGAAATGTGGGACAAGGTGTGGAGAAAAGAGAGGGGGAAGTGACACTTAAATAAGTGAAAATTCATGTGTCACGCCCTCAGTCACGCCCGTGACCGAGGGCGTGTAAAGGGCGACACGTGAATTTTTGCGAGGGGGAGGAAATGAGGATTGACCGGTCAAAAAGCCAAAAATTTGTCAGGTCACGCCCTCGGTCACGCCCGTGACCGAGGGCGTGTAAGTGGCGACAGGTAAAAGCTGGCGGGAGGGAGGAATCCGAGGCTTGACCGGTCAAAAAGCAGAATTTTTGTATGTCACGCCCCCGATCACGCCCGTGATAGAGGGTGTGTAACTGGCAAAATCAGGAGGACAGGGGATCAAATGCGCGCTGGTCAAAAATCGGTTCTCGAGATGTCACTGCCCAGGGTCACGCCCGTGACTTAGGGCGTGACTTGGCTGTCACGGACGTGACAGTCAAATGGAATCTTTGACCGGGTGCGGTGGAGGTGTTGCGCCAGCTGGATAAGTCATGACCATGACCTTCGAAAGTCACGGGCGTGACTTAAGTTGTCACGGGAGTGACATCTCAAGATGAGCCCGTGAGTGCCGGGTTAGGCGAAAATGGTCTTCCGTTAATGTCACGCCCGTGCCCAAGCTTGGTCACGCCGGTGACTTTTACGGAAGACGGAATGGTGGGCAACTCGTCGAAAAACTCGCCAGGAAAACGGATCGAAACGCGCCACTCCCTGGTCACGGCCGTGACTGAGGCCGTGTAACACATTTTTTCAGAAAACAAATTTTTTTTATTTTTTCGGTTTTCTAATTTTTTTTCATTTTTTTTTAAAGAAAACAAAAATAAAAACAAAAACAAGGTAATAAAATAAAAAGAAAATACTAAAAAATAAAGTACCGACTTGAAGAGCGGAGTTTCATGCGTAAGTGCGAGTGATCGTCATCTCGCAAATCTCCTCAAAACCTGCAAAATTGTTAGTTACAAAAAATAATAATAACAATAACATGATTTTTTTATGCTGCTTTTTTTTTTGAAAAAAAACAATAAGAAAAACAAAACAAAAACTTTTTTTTTGTTTATATAAATATATGTATATTTTTTTTGATTCATTTTTATATTTTCATATGTTTGTGTAAATTTAAAATTTTAAAATGAAAAATATAAACAAAAATATTAATATAAAATCTTTTCTCTTCTTTTTTTTGAGACATTTTTTATTTTTTTGAAGAGCGAAAAATAAAAACTTGGGTTGCCTCCCAAGAGCGCTTTGGTTACGGTCGTTGAGCTCGACCATAGTGGCGTGCCAGTTTTTACCTTTTTCTAAATTTATCATCAAATGATGATAACGACTTTGAGAGATGCAAGGTGGGTGAATTTGTTGCATGAATTAAAATATTCTCATACCCCATTCGCAGGAGAAGAATGCCCTCACAAACATCAAATATTGCTCACGTAGTGGCCAAGAAGGGACGACCAAGGATAAGAGGTATCCCGACGTCTTCTTCCATATCAAGGATAACGAAGTCTACCGGTAAAGTAGACTCGCCAACCTCAACTGGCACATCATGAATCAACCCTAAGGGGGTCTTCACGGAGCGATCGGCAAAATTGTAATTTGATGTCGGTGGGGGTAGGTTCTCCTAATTGTAATTTTTGGGCTAAGCTATAGGGGATAATATTAACGCTAGCGCCCAGATCGGCGAAAGCGTTTGAAAAAATTGGTAGTTCCTATAGTGCATGGAATATTAAAATTAGAATTAATATTATTAGCTCGCTCGATCAAACGAGCGGGATAAGGAAGACGGGGTTGAAATTCTCGAAGAGGAAGAGATGATGGGGTAGGTGAAATTTTTTCTTCAAGATCGGTGTCTGAATCATCCGCAAAGGTCACCGCCAAGACATTTGAAGTTGTCGGCGGTGTTCTTTTCGGCTGATCGGTGACCATTTTTAAAAGTTGCCCCACTTGATTTTCCAAATTCCGCAACGACCCTTGTAAATTGCGGACATCCGCATCATTTTTAGAAATATATTTATTAACCACTTCCTCGAGAGAAGGCGGTTTAGGGGCTTGCGGTAGAAGAGATGAATTTGGAGGAGCAAGGGGAGCATTACCTGTTTTACCTTGATTACCCCATGATAAATTGGGGTGGTTCCTGCAACCTGGATGGTATTTGTTGCCGTATTGATTGTTCCCCGGATTGAAGGGCGGCCGGTTCAGATTACCCATGTAATCCACATTCTCCGCCGCATTTTGAGTAGGCTCCCAGGTAGGTGTAGAAGAGGGAGTAGTCATCCCTTCTAGTTTCTTGCTAAGTAGCTCAACCTTTAGAGACAAATTAGTAATGGAATCAATTTCATACAGCCCGACCGGTTTATTTGAGCGAGACCTGGGTGTACTCCATTGATAAGTGTTCATGGCCATCCCCTCAACAAGCTCTTGCGCAACCACCGGTGTTTTGTTATTTAGAGTACCACCGGCGGCGGCGTCAATCATTTGACATGTTTGGAGATTGAGACCATTGTAGAAGGTTTGAATCTGCAACAAACCGGGGATTGCATGATGGGGGCATCGGCGCAAAAGTTCCTTAAACCGCTCCCAAGTATCATAAAGCGTTTCTGATTCAACTTGGGAGAAAGAAATGATATCCTTACGCAATTGGGCTGATTTAGCGGGCGGAAAATATTTCGTGAGAAACTGTTCCGTCATTTGAGCCCATGAGGTGATAGATCCTCTTGGAAGAGAACTCAGCCACTGCTTAGCCTTATTGCGCAAGGCGAAAGGAAAAAGCCGAAGTCTTATTGCGTCATCGGATACCCTGTTAATTTTGAAAGTATCGCATATTTCTAGAAAACTAAAAATATGCGCGTTGGGATCCTCACCTTGAAGCCCATCAAATTGTACATATTATTGTACCATTTGAATGATGCTTGGCTTCAACTCAAAGTTATTGTTCGCTATAGCGGGGCGAACTATACTAGATTGGGTATCTTCCAGATTAGGCCGTGCATAATAGGACATAGTCCATTGCGCGGCCTCATCTGGGTTTTGTTCACCCATATTAGAAGAAGAGGAGGAAGAAGTAGAAGAAGAAGAAGAAGGAGAAGTGTCACCAACGGACTCCTCGATCGGATCTTGAGAATTTGGTCCTTGAAATCTTAAGCGTCGCCGAATGGTTTGCTCGATTTCCGGATCCAATTCAAGAAGATCGGACGGATTCCTTCGGGTCATACACCAAAAAGAAAAACATAGGAAAGAGAGAAAAAATGATAAAATTAATAGAATAAGCATTCAAAATATCAACAAAATTCCCCGGCAACGTCGCCAAAAACTTTTGGATAATTTCCGCTTTGCGTAAAATTAGAAAATTGTCCACGTATAATTTGATAAGGCAAGTGTACCTATCGCTTTATAGTATAGGATTTAGAAAATCAAGTGTCGTATTTTTCCGGGCTTGCTGAGTACTTCTACTCACAAAGAAGAGCTATTATTTTACCAATCAAAAGTTGGTTTGTTTTGGAAACACGATTTGGAGAAAATTAACTACGAAGAAAAATTATGATTTAAAAGATTAGCACTTGGTCTTGAATCCCTTTGGAATAAAATATAATTTTATAAATGAAGAAACCGCAAACTCTTATTGAAATAACTTCGACCGTGGAGGTTCCCAAAATATGGTAGAGCCTCTCTCTAGAGAACTACCACCTAACCTTAGGCTGATCGATTAAGACCCCTCGGCCAGTCGAAAATCCTAAGCTTGCTTTAAGCGGTGAACCTCACTATTGGATTTGACTCCAATCCGAAAGATTTGTGTCGCCCTCTCTCGAGGAATGCATGCAACCCTTTTTATCTTTGAGTGATCTCCTCGTTCGCATGGATCTCTCGATCACTAGCATTCGGATCTTAGATTGAAATACATACTCCGGACATATGAAATCAAAACGAAGTAATTCAAAGATAAATCGAAGATAAACAATACGAGAGCTTGCCAATTAGAAAAATTCAAAACATATTTTATTTCATTCCAAATTTCATCATGACCAAGTGCTAAAAGAAATTTAGCTACTCATCATAGTGATGGGAATACACGTAGAAGAAGAAAAAGACATGATTAAAAACAACAATACTTGAATTAAAATGGCAATAATATGAAAACTTACAACTTGAAGAAAAACTAGCTAGCACATCAAAAACAGTAAACTAAAGATGAAATTAATCTCCAAAATCGAACTCCTTGACTTCTGGAGATTGCTGCCTTTTATAGTTGAAAAATTGGGGAGTCACGCCCTTGGTCACGCCCGTGACCAAGGGCGTGTAAGCTTCGTAATTGCTGTCTTGAAAGCCCGGGAACGTTGGGGAAGAAAAACCGCCAGAAATCAATTGCATGGCGGGTCACGGCCTCGGTCACGCCCGTTACCGAGGGCGTGTCTTCACCGGGTCTGGAAATGGAGGGAAACGTCGCAATCTGGAGTTAATCTGGTGGTTGCAGAAGAGTCACGGCCTCGGTCACGCCCGTGACCGAGGGCGTGTAAGCTGGAAACGGCGGGAATTGATTGCTGGCTGAATTGAATGCATTCCGGGCGAGTCACGCCCATGTAATTGAGGTGAGGCCCTCCGTCACGCCCGTGACAGAGGGCGTGTAATTTTAATCTGACGTGGCAGCTGACTTCTTCAACTGGAATACGGCGGGGCTGGTTCATGGCCGTGACATGGTGTCATGCCCTTAGTCACGCTCGTGACCTAGGGCGTGTACTCTGTGATTTCGGCAGAAATACTCCAAATATTCTCCTGCTTACTCTAATGAGCTTGAAATTGCTATTGGCAGCCCAAATTACCTGAAAAAGAGAAATAAATAAATTAGGAAGATTATTTTTAGAATTTAGACATATATTGACTGATTATTAAATTAAAATCTCAATAAAAACTAAGATAAAATTAGTGTTATCAAATTGCCAAATAAACACGGGATGGAGAACCGTCCCGGGTCAATTGCTTTTTAAGGCAATTTGTTGAGTACAACCGCGGGGCATTCTGCTTTTAGAGAAATATGCGAAATATCTTCTAATTTTTCTTATTGGAGAGTAACTCCTTAAGATATTTCGCATATTTAGGCATTTGAGAGATAGCCTCGCAGAAAGACATTAATATGAAATATGTCAAGGCGACTTCAGATATGGGTCTCCTTTACAGGAGGGATGCGTGCTTCGAAGTGAATGGGTACATGGATGCTGATTACGGGGGAGATTCGGATGATCGGAAGTCGACGTCTGGATTCGTCTTCATGGCAGGACCTACAGCTATATCATGGTGCAGCAAGAAGCGAGATTCTGTGTCTATCTCTACCACGGAAGCGGAATACAAGGCTTCGACTTTGGTAACTCAAGAAGTCATCTGGCTTAGGAGGTTGGTGGGAGATGTCCATAAGGAGGTTCCGGATCTGACTCTGCTCCGCGGCGACAATGAGAGTGCTCTCAAACTGGTTACTAATCCTGTTTGTCATGCGAGGACCAAGCATATCGATATCGAGCATCACTTCATTCGTGAGAAGGTGCTAGAGGGGTCTCTTTCGGTCGAGCATGTTTGGAGTCAGGAAAACATTCCTGACATATTCACAAAGGCGTTGGCGAAGGGGCCGTTTACTCAGCTAAGGAGCTTACTTGGACTGTTTTCAACTTCCCACTTCAAGGGGGAGTGTTGAAAATGTTGAAGTGGATGTTTGTGGAAGCTGGTGGTCTGGGGGGAGGTCGCGCGGTCTGGCAAACCGTGCGGTCTTGCGGTCTCCCTATGCGGTCTGACCTCTCTGGTCTATATGCAGGTCTCTTCAGCGTGATCGATGTTCTTCTGTCCAAGGTGCCGAGGTAAGGCCGCGCGGTCTGGTCGTGTGACCGCGTGGCGGAGCAGGTTTCTGCATGGTAAGACCGAGCGATCTGGTTTGCGTGACCGCGTGGTACGGGCAGTCCAGTTTGGTGGTTGTCCGGTCTCTTGATGGTGCGCGCGGACTAAGGTACTCTTAGTCGCGCGGTCTCCGGTGTGTGTTCGCATAGCTGGTCCTTCGGCGATCAACTAGTATATGTGGTCACTGGTTTTTTGGTCGGCTTAGCGGGCTGTTGCCCTAGTCGGCCTGGTGTGTTCGCAGTCTCTGGAGGAGGTTGGGTGGCGAACACAGGTGGTGAGCATCATGACCGGGCGGGTTGTCATGATCGCGTGGCTTCTGTTTATGTCGGTGAGCACACGGCGCAGTTTGATCTTTTGCTGATCGCGCGGGATGACCGGTTTGGTCGCACGATCAAAGGTGGTGACCCTATCTCTTAGGGTGGCGACTAGATCAGGTCTCACGCCTATAAATAGGAGCCACTGTAGCAGCAAACACATCGCACCAAGTGTAAGCTGAGCTTGTGTGTTATTCTTGCGGTCTCCTTTTTTTTGACTGGGCGGTTAGCTGATCGAACTTGTCTAGTGCAGCTTCTGCGGATTGTGCGGGTAGTAGCGGCCACCTCTTCTTCTGAAGTTGTTCGGGCGTTCTCGCGGCTTGCAGTGCGGGTAGCTAGAGTTCGGGAGGAGCAGTGGCAGTTCGTGGGGTTCTCAGTTGGTGTTGTTCAAGTCGCAGGCACGCAGTTCGGGCGGTCTTGTTTTCTACTCGCGTGAACTTGCAGGTCGGGCGATCAGGCGGTCTCAGGAAGTCAGATCACTGGTTATCTTTCATCTTTGTTTTGCTCCTTCTTTTTTGTGTACTGGCAAAATTATGTCTCGCCATGTATACCTCACTTTGTAATGAAGTTTTCTGCTAGCATCAATAAAGATTGAAGTTTTTTTCCTTGTGCTTCTGGTTGTTGGCTTGAACTTTGAGTTATACTATTCCTGCTCACTGCTAGATCTACGAAAAATTTCACAGGCGGTAGTAACAAAACTCATAATTCATGTAATAATCATAAATCTGGAATTTTTTCTGTTGATTCTCGTCCTCCAACAAGAGTCCACAACAAAAACTAAAAAAAGGTCTCAACCCCTTTTGTGTTATGTGCCAAGTGTCATCACTTCGGGCATACCTTGGACTCTTGCAGGATGAAGGGTCAATGTACTGTCATGCAAATCTGGGTGCCTAAGGTTTCCACCTATTCTATGGGAGGAACCACTTGGGTATCCGGATCTTTACTCTCATCTTCTTGTTAGGCTTGTTGGCAGGCTAAAGAAAAGGAAGACATGCTGTACTTGGACTCAGGTGCTCCAAACACATGACGAGCGATAAAGGAAAATTCCTTAGCCTCACTAAGAAGAAAGGAGGAATGGTGACATTTAGGGACAATGGAAAGGGAAGGATTTTAGGCACCGGTACTGTGGGTAACAATTCTTTCTATCTTACTAATGTCTTATATGTAGAAGGTTTGAAACATAACTTGATTTATATTAGTCAACTTTGCGATAAAGGTCTAAATGTCTTATTTGAGTCTTCTACTAATTTATGTAAAATTATAGATCCTAAAACCAATAGTATTGTACTCACTGCACCACGAATTCAAAATGTGTATCTAATTGCCTTTCATGATCGGCGTCACTCAAATGTCTTATATCAAAAAATGAAGAACTTGAATTATGGCATAGGCGTCTCGGTCACTCTAGCACCAAGTTAATCTTAAAACTATCAAAGAATAAACTCATTAAAGGTTTGCCTATGCTAAATGGAAATCTATGTTCCTTATGCTCGCCATGCCAAAAAGGAAAATTTTCATAAACATCGTTTAAGAGTAAAAAAGAAATATCAACCTCAAGACCCTTACAACTAATTCACATGGATCTTTTTGGACCTATTAGCACGTGTAGTCTTGGTGGTAAAAAGTACACTTTTGTATAAATTGATGATTATTCTAGATTTACTTGGACCTTATTTCTTACCTCCATATCCGATGCATTTTCTAAATTTACAAAGCTTTGCAATCGTATTCAAAAATGAATTAGGTCTAAAAATTAAGTGTATACGATCAGATCATGGAGGGGAATTTGAAAACGATAGCTTCACAACTTTCTATAATAATCTAGGTATTAAGAACTAATTTTCCACTCCACGCACCCCCAACAAAACGGTGTGGTGGAGAGGGAAAATAGAACTCTTCAAGAACTTGCACGCACTATGCTATCCTAGTATGGGTTGCCTAGATATTTTTGGGCCGAAGCCGTAAATACATCATGTTATGTCATAAATCGTGTCATGCTTCGCCCTATTTTGAAATTAACTCCATATGAATTGTATTTTCAAAAGAAACCTAATGTATCGTATTTTCATGTTTTTGGTTGTAAATGTTGTATCCTAAACACCAAGGATGCATTAGCAAAATTTGATGAAAAATGTGATGACGATATTTTTCTTGGTTACTCTTCCACTAGCAAAGCATATAGAATATATAATAAAAAATCTAAAAAGGTTGAAGAGTCTATTCATGTGAAGTTTAATGAACTTGTGCCTTATGTAGATTCTACTTGTGCAGGTAATGAAGATGAACCTCTTTCACCATTGGAGCATGATGATGATGAACCACTTGGAGAAGAAAAATATGTAGAGACAGTGCAAGTGGAGTTCGTGCCTCCAAGTGTGCTTCGATTTACAAGAGATCATCCAAGGGAACTTATCATTGGAGAACCATCAAGGGGGGGTAACGACACGTTCTTCTTTTAATGAATCCTTTTCAAACTTATGCTTTGTTTCCGAAATAGAATCGAAAAATGTGTCCACCGCTTTGAATGATGACTTTTGTTTTATTGCTATGAATGATGAATTGAATCAATTTGAACGCAATAGGGTTTGGAAACTAGTTGAAAGACCATCTAATCACTCGGTTATTGGTGTCAAAGGGATATTTAAAAATAAATTACATGGAGAGTCTAAAATAACTAGGAACAAAGCTCGATTAGTGGCACAAGGTTACTCTCAAATCGAGGGGGTAGATTTTGATGAAACATTTGCACTTGTTGCTCGCCTTGAATCGATTAGAATTTTTCTAGCTTTTACGAGTTATAAGAAGTTTAAATTATTTCAAATGGATGTTAAAAGTGCTTTCTTAAACGGGATAATTAAAGAAGAAGTCTATGTTGAACAACCCCCCGACTTTATTGATGAAAAATTTCCAAATCATGTATATAGATTTGAAAAAGCGCTTTATGGTCTAAAACAAGCGCCCCGTGCTTGGTATGAACGCTTAACTTCTTTTTTATTAAAGCACGGTTATAAAATGGGTAGTGCCGATAACACGCTCTTCATTAAGCATTTTGATAATGATTTGATTATTTTACAAATATATGTTGATGATATTATTTTTGGAACCACTAATGAAGAGTTGTGTAATGAAGTTGTTCTAGTGATGCAAAATGAATTTGAGATGAGTCTAGTGGGTGAACTAACATATTTTTTAGGATTTCAAATAACCCAAAGAAATGATGGAGTTTTTATATGTCAATCCAAATATGTCCATGATATGCTAAAACGTTTTGGTTTTGAAAACTTGAAACATGCTAGTACTCCAATGAGCGCATCACTAAAATTAGGAAAAGATGAAGCTGCAATTTCAATTGACCAAATGTTATATAGAGGAATGATTGGATCCCTATTATACCTTATTGCATCTAGACCCGATATTATGTTTGTCGTATGCTTTTGCGTTAGATTTCAAGCAAATTCAAAAGAATCTCATTTAAAAGCGGTGAAACTAATTTTTCGATATCTAATGGGCACATCTAAATTAGGACATTGGTATCCAAATAATGATTCTTTTCTATTGCATGGGTATTCAGATTCTGATTATGCGGGTTGTTCATTAGATAGGAAAAGCACTAGTGGTACCTATCATTTCTTATGTCCTTCTCTAGTTGCATGGTCAAGTAGAAAACAAAATTATGTTGCCCTCTCCACCACCGAGGCAGAATATATTGCAATAGGAAGTTGTTGTGCCCAAGCATTATGGATGACTCAAACCTTAGAAGACTTTCGTGTTTATTTAACAAATATTGAAATTAAGTGTGATAATAAGAGTGCTATTGACATAACAAACAACCTCGTTCATCACTCACGATCTAAACACATAGACGTAAGACACCACTTCATTAGGGATCACATCAAAAAGGAACATGTTCATGTAAACTTCATTGGCACTGAATCGCAACTTGCGGACATCTTTACCAAGCCTCTACCTGATTCACAATTTTCTCTACTTAGACTAGAACTAGGGGTCTTGGACATTCATACTTAATCGTGCAAAATCTGTGTTCTTATGACCTCACATATCTGATTTCTGTGCTGAATCACATTGTCACTAATCTGCATAACTATATTCATAAGAAAAATTCTGAAAAATTTCACATTTTCCCAAAAATTCAAGTTCTGTCACTAACGCTCGGCGATATCTGGGTACCGCTGGCGTTAGTGGGTATTTTCTGAATTTCCAGTTTCTTTTTCATTTTTTATTTTTCAGTTCCTGTTATTTTCTTTTAAAATTCTAAAAACAAAAAAAACTATAAAACAAATCAAAATCCAACCAAAAACATGTTTTGTGTTTCTATATATCAAAACCAACTACAAAATTGAAAAACCAATTAAAACAACAAAACATGCTTTATATTTGTTTTATTTTTTGCTTTTGAAAAACTTAAATTTTTTATAAAAACTGATGTGCATTTCAATGTTTCAAGGATGATATGGTTTATCTTGCCTAGTTTAGAATCCAATGTTTCATTCTCTATTTCAAGTATCTTAATAACATTGTTTCGTATCATGCCTTAATCATTATCTTATGTGTGATTTGAAATTGATTATAGAAATCATGTGTAGTACTGCATAGCATGCCTCTATGTATGAGTAAATGGTTTATATTTGATAATAATTTATTCACTCACATTTTTTGATAAACTACATATGAATTTAATCTACTCTTACATGATTGTGTAGTGTAACAACCTAATATTATTGTTATGCATGCATAGTTTTACCTACACCACAAGTAAAAATCTTTTACATGCACCTATTTTTGAAGAAGTGTGTCTTTTCAAAAATCTTTTGTTTGCATATACAAGTGAATTTGGAGACCTTTGTCGTTAAGCAAAAATTCAAATGAATAATTGACAAAGATAACTACACCAAGCACTACTCACCCTCCTGATAAGTCTTAATGAGCATTGTGAGGTTGAGCACCTTGGAGAGAATTGTAAAGTGCCTTGGTGCAAACACTTTTTCAGTACTTCTTCTTGTACACCGGATCAAAAATAACTAAAATTCAAAATAATAATTGTGATTCCCCAAGCACTAATTTGCACCCTGATAAGTCTTAATAAGCATTATGTGTGCAGAGCACCTTGGTAGTTGTACTACTTTTCTATGTGCATTGAAAAACTTATATAGCTTTGTGGGTAGAAGTAACTCTAAAAACGCATTTTCAATAATATTGTGTTTATTCCATTATACATGTCATGTGTTTTGATTAACTCATATGTATACTTTTATCAAAAACACTATTTTGTACACATCATTATCACTTGTAAGCCTTCTACTCATGAGAATTGGAGTCTATTGCATATCTACATATATTCTCTAAAATCTTAAGTAAATGCACTAGATAGCTTTGCATGATCAATACAATGTATAAGTGTACTTGATTTCTCAATTTAAAACATTGTATTCTTCTATCTTGACTTGATATGTTGTATCATGCTTTTTTTCCGCTACGCCATGTGTACTCTTTATTGCATACCTTTCAAAATAAGTGTATGGTTATGTTGCAATTGAAATCATTTTGTACTTAAATAGCTACAACATTTATTTTTTTATCTAAAACTCTTAATCATCTCCTATACTTCACCATTCTTATATAGATGTTCACTTCAAAAATATATTTCTTCATGCTTTCCACCTCTTTACTACTTGTACGCTCGATCATGAATACATTTTTTCCAACAAGTGGTCTCCTTATGACAATTTCTTCACATTCCCTTTTTCACACTTATATATTGTATTTTTTCCTAAGCATTTAACGCTATTTCATGTTCATTCCCTCTCTACACATTTATTGCATACATTAACGTTTGACTTTCTCTCCACCCTCTTTTGATAATACCAAAAGGGGGAGAACAAAGTTGCAAGAAATTAACATGTTTGGGGAGTCAAGTTCATAGGAATTTTTGTTGTAGGCGAAGCATTCACTTAGGGGGAGCATTCATTTAGGGGGAATATATGCACATGTCTTAAATTTCATGCTTATCATTTTTAATAAACACAATTCCTATCTTTTGAACTATTTCTTTCTAAAGGGATTTGTTATTATCAAAAGGGGGAGTTTGTTGGAACATGCTTTCCGCGTCTCTTGGTTTGACAATAACAAATCCTATTGTATTTGATCATACTTGTATTGTGTTTATAGTGTGCAGGATCTTCAACATTCAATGCCCAAAGGAGTGTGAAAAAGAAAGACGTCGAAGCGACATCAGGATGATTCTCTGTTGATACCGCGGTGCGGTAACACTACCGCTGGCGCTAGCGGTTTGACGAAATGAAAACAGCACTCGACAAATTGGTGTTCGACGAAAGTCGATGCCGTCCAACGAACTGGCGTTCGACGAAATTGAGTTCGATGAAATGGAACTGCGTTAGCACTACCGCTAGCGCTAGCAATCGATGAAATGAAAACAGCGTTCGACGAAATGTGAGGCCGTTCGATGAAGATGCGTTTGACAAAAAGAGATGTGCTTTACCGCGGAGCATTAGCACTACTGCTGGCGCTAGCATAAATGGAAATAATTGACGAGAAGGAAACAATGGAGAAAAAGGAATGTCGACGGGACGCTATTTTGGCAAGTACTATCGCGGCGTGTTAAGGACTAATGCCCGGTGTAGCTTTTGGAATCCTCCCATCTGCATGTGATTGAGAAGAAAATATGGAAGGAGATATTGGCTGAAGGAAGGTTATCTCGCTAACGCGGAGTGTTAGCGTTACGGCAGCGCGCTAGTCGGAGCTCAAAGTTTGGCGCTCAAAAGTTGCCTAAGATGCCACGATCTGTGTGCTTGATCATTGCCTAATGTGGCTACCGCGGGGCGGTAGTACTACCGCAGGCGGTAACGGCTGATTATATTTAAATACATGCACCTACTCCGTTGTGGATTGCTGTTACAGAACGAATAGAAGACATATATTCAGAGCACTCGTGAGAGCCTTCACCAAGCAGCCCGAAGAACTCCGTCAACGTTCGTGAACGAAAAGAACTTGAAGACCGATCCGATCGCATCTACATCGACATCAAGTTCTTCTTTTGAGGGAGTTTTTAGTTTGTGTTTTGTTTTAATTTCTAATTGTAACCTTTATATCTTCTGTAATCGGTTTGTGAATTTGACTCATCTTGGCGACTAGGTCTAGGTAGGACTTAGGGAGGAATTCGCCTCGTGTTGGCGACTAGGTCTAGGGAGTAGATCTAGGGGTTGCTCAAGGCCTTTCTGGTAGATTGGCTAGTGCGGCTTGAGGCCGTATCTGGGGAGAGATCGGCTAAAGCCAACTGGTTCGTGGGGATACGAGTCGGTATAGAAAACAAAAAGGGTTTTCATATTATTCGCTTCTTTCCATGCGTCATTGGGAAAAGTTTTTGTAATCTTAACTATTTCTATTTAATATTAATGAAAATATGTTTGTTTCTTCATCTCTGTTCCGTGCTCTCTGATTTTCATTGGTTTAACCTAAACGTATTTTTTTTGTCACTAACGCTGAGCGGTAACAGTACCGCTGGCGGTAGCAACAGAAAATTATTTTCTTTAATAATCATAAAAAGTATAGAACCCTTATTCACCCCACCCCCCTCTAAGGGCGCCTACAGATCCAACAATATATACATACATAAATATATATTATATAAATGAAAACATTCAGGACCGTTTTGAGGCTGAATTATAACCACAAATTTAATCTCAGTTGTTCGATCACGAGGATCTGGACTACAAATAGCCATAGCCGGATTTAGGGTGGCTGCGAATAGCCAAAATATAAGAAAATCCTACGCATAAACATGATGCAGCCCTGATTCCCGCCGCCCCCTCCCATTTCCGTACGCCGCCGCCAGCCTGACCGGAGATCACCGACGAGGTCGCAAGACCCCGGCACTGTGGGGGTTAGTCTGGCGGCGCTCCGTCAGGGCCACTGCCGGCGGTGGCCCTAACGGAGCGCCGCCAGACTAACCCCAATAGGTTCGCTGGGGTCCGGCGACCTCGTCGGTGGCCTCAGATCAGGCCGGCAGCGGCGTACGGAAATGGGAGGGGGCCGCGGGTATCAGAGCTTAATATATATATATATGTATATAATATTTGTATATATATAATATAATGTATATATATATTATTATATATAATATAATGATATATTAAATATATATAGACATAAACTACAACATTTTATATTTTTTTAAATTCCAAAAAAAAGAAAAAAATTATATATAACTGCGTGTTTGTTGGTGGCGGGCGAAGCCTGCCGGGGGCGTGAAGGGTACTGTCCCGCGGGGCACGGTGGGCGGGCGAAGCGCAGGTGTGTAGGGTACTACCGCGCGGGGCACGGGGGGCCCCCCGTGCACTGCCACTCGTGTGTGTGTATATATATGTATATATAGATGTGTATATATATATGTGTATATATATATGTGTATATATATATGTGTATATATATATGTGTATATATATGTGTATATATATGTGTATATATATGTGCATATATATGTGTAAATATATATGTGTGTATATATATATATATATATATATGTATATATATGGGGTTGCTGAATAAACACGGAGTGTGTATATAAGTTATATATGTTCATTTTGAAAATACACCTAAACGGTGCATTTTTAGGAAAAGTGTTCAACATGAAAGTTGTAGATCTCGACGAAATCTACAACTTTAATGTTGAAAACTTTTCCTAAAAATGCACCGTTTAAGCGTATTTTCAATTAACACGGAACTGGGTGTAACTATTGCGAATTTGCAGTAGTTACGCCCAGTTCTGTGCGAATTGAAAATACGCCTAAACGGTGCCTTTTTAGGAAAAGTGTTCAACATAAAAGTTGTAGATATCGTCGAGATCTACAACTTTTATGTTGAACACTTTTCCTAAAAATGCACCGTTTAGGAGTATTTTTAATTTGTGCGTATATAACTTAAAAACACGCAGTGTGTACATACATATTTCCGTATATTATATATGTGTATATATATATATGTGTGTATATATATATGTGTGTGTATATATATATATGTGTATATATATGTGTATATATGTGTGTATATATATGTATATATGTATATATTGTGAGAGGTTTGCTCGAAGTATCCGGAGGAGGATCAAAGTGGAATCCACTCCCCGTTGCCCCTAGGTGGGTATTTATAGGTAAACCCTAGGAGTGTCTACGGGAATGGGTATCCGTGTATCCAACTGACCTGTTAAGCCCCCAAACACGATAATTGTCCGAATATACATTAAAAATCTCCTCCTATATTTGTGACAAATATCGTATATGTTTCGAAGTGCAGAAAGTAGTGTAATATCATAAAGAAAGTTTTTGACTTAACATAATATCATAAGAGTTAGCACAATCAATAACAGCAGGATTAACATAAACATCCAGAATAAAAGGTGCTACTCAACAAACAGTCTGGAAACAATAATGACAAGGATAAAACATATGATAATTCTACTCGTCTAGTAGATCATCAGCATCCATGTCAAACACCACTTTCTCTCCTCCATCTCCATCAGTGCCTGCAAGGATTTTCATGAGTTAGACTCTATGAATTCATGAACAAATGCAATAATGTAGAAAGAGAACTATCTCTTACCAAAGTGAGCTTAGAACCTGTAGCATTGGTGTAGTAACACTGTCAACATCTCTATCTGTTCTAGCAGGAACCAGTCTAGTGTTGATTTTGTAAACCAACTGTTATCTTATCCATTAATGATCATTATGTGCCTCATTAACAAATGTTGAATGATATGGCACAACAATGTTTACAACATTATCAGGTGTGGAATAATGTGCTATGATCATCAATGTTAGATAACCGACTACAACGACTTTCTATTCCCAGTGTAATAATTTTCGAATCAACTTACAATGAGAAAGATGCTTAGTTATCAAATGTGGAATAACAGGCATCTAGCCATCTTGGGTTTTCATCAAGAAATTATTTGGGGTTTTCAGTCTGTTATTAGATGCTTGAATGTTGCGACTATATAGGTTCTCACTATGAAAACATAAACAACAGAGGGAAGTTTCATACATATATGAACTTTAGTCCCATCTCCCCCGATATTTTTATTGTGAGAGCTCTATTCAGGCCTTTGGTCAAGGCGTCTGCAACATTATCTTTAGATCTCACATCAATCAGGGTCATAATCCCTTGACTTGTGAGTGAGGTCAACCAGGATTGTTTTAGCCTGAGGTGCCTTATTTTTCCATTGAACAAAGTGTTCGTAGCAATCATTTTCGTAGCCTGATTGTCACAGTAAACTGCAACAGAACTCATTTTCAAGCTCGACAGAGGAATGTCCATCAACAAATCTCTTAACCACTCTGCTTCTTCTCCTGCTGTAGCAAGAGCGTAGAGTTTGGATTCCATAGAAGAGAGTGCAATACAGGATTGCCTCTTGGACTTCCAGGCTACAGCTGCTCCTCCTAGTGTGAATACAAACCCACTAGTGGACTTTCTGTCGTTTAATTCTGAGCACCATGATGCATCAGAATATCCTTCAAGAACTGAAGGATGACCAGAGTGGACTAAAACATACTTTTGGGTGTGTTTTAAGTACCTCATTAGCCTATCTAAGGTGTCCAGTGGTCTTGGCCAGGATTACTAGTGAATCGGCACAACATGCCGACCATAAAGGCTATGTCAGGTCTAGTGCAGACCATGACATACATGAGGCTACCAAGCAGTTTAGAGTAATCTAACTGTCTAACCATAGCTCCTTCATTGGGTTTTAGGCGGTTAGTGTAGTCCTATGGTGTCTCAAATGCTCTACTGTCACTGTATGCCCACATGTCCAACATGGACTTTATATAGTGGCTTTGACTAAGGGAGATGCCAGTCTACCCAATGCTCACTTGCATGCCTATTATAGTGTTATCTACACCTAGGTCTTTAATGCTAATTCTTTTATTAGGTCTGACTTAACGTCATCCACTTCGGATTGATCAGACCCTAGAATGAGCATATCATCAATGTACAAGCATATTATGGCGACTTTATCCGATCTATTACGTATGTAAAGACATTTATCCGAGAGACTCGACATGAATCCCATGTTCTTTACACTATAGTCGAACTTCTCATGCCATAATTTCGGTGCTTAATTTAGTCCGTATACAGATTTAAGTAATTTACAGACCTTTGTTTTGTGACCGTCTACAATGAAACCTTCAGGTTGACTCATGTAGATCTCTTCGGTCAAATCTGTGTTCAAGAAAGCAGTCTTAATATCCATTTGATGAACAATAAAGTTCTCAATAGATGCAATAGCAAGGAGGAGCCTATTGGTTGCTAAGTGACACACGGGTGAGTAGACATCAAAATAATCTACTTTGCTTACTTGTGTGAAACCTTTAGCCACAAAGCTTGCTTTAAACTTAGCTACGCTACCATCAGGATTTAGTTTCTTTTTCAGAATCCACTTACACCCTACGGTTTTAGCCCCGTTTGGCTTATCAACCAACGTCCAGGTGTTATTCTGAAGTAGAGAATACATCTCTTCATCAATAGCTTCTTTCTAGAGTAGGGAATCCCTAGATCTCATCGTGTCCTTATAGGTGGATGGATCAGCCTGAACGTGGCAAGTGACAAAGTCACTACCGAAGGTTCTGGGAATTCGCTCTCTTACAGAAGTTCTCCTAGACTCTAGGCCAAAGTTATCTACCGGAATGGAATAAGAGGTGCTCGGTACTGAAGTAGGATCTTCTTCAGTAATAGTAACTTGCATACCTGGGAGAGACAGCTTCTTATCCTTGAGTAACATATCTTCAAAGAACACTGTGTCCCGAGATTCTATAACGACATTATTAGAAATATCTAAGAATCTATCTCCAACACTATCCTCAGCACAACCTAGTAGACATATGTATTGGTCCTAGGTCCAATCTTAGACCGTCTAGGGTTAGGAACCCTGACATATGCTATGCAGCCCCAGGTCTTAAGTCTAGTAAAAGACGGGGGTCTCTTAAACCAAAGCTCGTAGGGTGTAACCTCTAACTTAGCATGTGGAACATTATTTAAAATGTGATTTGCAGTTAGGACTGCTTTTCCCCAAAAAGCGGAAGGCATGCCTGCCGCCAAGAGCATAGAGTTTAACATTTCTGTTAACGTACGATTTTTACGCTCAGTTATGCCGTTAGACTGGGGCGAGTAAGGAGCAGTGGTTTCTGCAATGATTCCATGTTGGGAAAGAAAACATTTGAACTCACTGTACATATATTCTCCTCCTTTATCACTTTTAAACCTCTTGATTTTCATGCCTAGTTGGTTTTCTACCCTGGTTTTGAAAATATAAAAAATTTCAAACGCTTCATTTTTAGTTTTAAGGAGATAAATGAGACAAAATCTAGAACAATCATCTATAAAGGTGATCAAATACTTCCTGCCTCCTCCAGTGACAAAACTTTTGAAGTCACATATGTCGGAATGTATTAGTGCTAAGTGTGTTGTGCTCCTAGTAACCGCACTAAAAGGATTCCTAGTGATCTTAGTCTGAGCACACACTTCACATCTATCGGTTTTGACTGTAGTGTCTAAATCTATCTGGTGAGTTCTAGAAATTTGGAACATTTTCCTATAGTTTACGTGTCCTAGTCTCTCATGTAGAGTCTTAGGGCTAACTAAGTTTGTTTGAATTTGTTGAACTATTTCGTTTGCTAGACTTAATCTGTACATCCTATTTAGGACGTAGACACATCCAAAATAGTGTGAGTTAACTGCAGTGTTTCTCTACCACTATAGAAAGTAAAAGACATACCAGCATCACAAAGGAAGCTAATAGACACTAAGTTAGTAGCTAATGAAGGAATAAACTTAACATTCTTTACAGTTAAAGTCCTACCTGAGGATAACAGCAAAGTTGCATTCTCCACCTTCAGCACGTCAGCTGTCTCACCATTGGCAACGATCACTGATTCTCTTACATCAGTGAGACCTGTCATCAGATTAGAATTGTTGCACATATGGCACGTTTCCCCCGAGTAAAATAACCACTCTGTACTGGCTTTTCTGTTTCCAACCATGGCAACAAAGTTGGATGGCCCAGTGATACTAACCATGTTAGCATTGTTGCCTTCCTGTGGTGTCTTGCCCATTTCCTTACGAGGAATCCTGCAAACAGATGCACTGTGTCCCCACTTGTTGCAGTTAAAGCACTTTACCTTAAACTTTTTGATTTGTTTACTTGGGCCTACAACCTGGGAGCTACTAGGGTTGGGCTTTGGCTTCCTAGGGTTCGGCGCGCGTCTAAAGTTCATAATCATGTTAGCAGCAGCCTTCTGCTTGATCACAACTTCTAGAGTGTGTCGAATCCTATTTTCGTCCTCAATGCGTATAAAACGCTTGAGTTCGTTCAAGCCCACCTGCATCTTCTTGCGATACATTTCAGTTTTGAAATTGTACCACGTGGAGGACAATTTATACACAATTATGCCAGCAACAAAGCTATCTGGCAACACAATGTTCTCACTATGTAAAGAATCTACTAATACTTCAAAATTTGATACCTGAGGGAGAATGGCCTTCTCCTCGTCGAAGGTGAACGAGTGGAACTTGTCCACCAAGTGCGCCTTGGACAGGTCCTCCTCCTGCCTGAAGTGCTCCTGCAACGCATCCCAGATTGCCTTAGCTGTCTTCATATTCATGTACGTCTTCGCCAGATTGGAGGACAGGCAGTTCAGCAGGTAGTCTCTGCAGAAGTCTTCATCAGAAACCCATTGTGCCTCGTCAGCAGTCCCTATGACCTCAGCACCATCAGAATGAACTGTGTAGAACACGTTCAGAAACTTCATCCCGAACTGAGTATTCAACTTCCAGTCGTTGAACTCAGTCGCAGTGAACTTCTCCAGCTTTATCATCGGAAAGGAGGATGAAAAGTTGTTCCGCTTCATCATTGTGCGCCCAACGACAGATTTCCAACTCCAAAACAGAAATTGGGATTTTCTGTCACTAGCGCCGGCGGTAGCCTGGCAATAGAGCTGGCGGTAGCAGAGATTTAGAGCTCCACTCGGTGATCGGAGACGGCGGTGGCGTGAGACTTGACGGCGGCGGCTGGGAGGGATCAGGAGGCGGAGGCAGCGGCGCGGCGACTGCATATATGTATATATATATATGTGTATATCTACATATATATTTCTACATATATATACATATATATATATATCTACATATATATATATCTACATATATTTATATCTACATATATATATCTACATATATATATATCTACATATATATATATCTACATATATATATCTATATATATATATATCTACATATATATCTATATACATATATATATATGCATATATATATACATATACATATATATACATATACATATACATATATATACATATATATATATGTACATATATATATACATATATATTATATATGTACATTTATATACATATATATACATATACATATACATATATTTATATATATATGTACATATATATATATACATATATATATACATATACATATTTATATTTATACATATATATATATTTATATATATATATATCTTTATTATATAAGGGAAGACACAAGTAAGACTTGGTGTAAAATTTTTATACCCAAAATACCCTCAAAGCAAAGCCTACCTATTTTATTATATAAGGGTTCTCATCAAGCTTTTGAAAATCGGAGCGGACCGGGTGGTCGGACCGCTGACCGGAAGCCCAGCCGGTCCGGTCCAATTAATCAGCCCACTTCTTCCGCTGACCGCCTGGGAATCGCAGAACCGGGCGGGCGGTCCGCGGAACCGGGTGGGCGGACCGCAGACCGGCGCACAGGAGTAGGTTTTGGAAACCTGCCCGGTTGGAGAATAACAGTTTAAATTATTTTTTTTGTATAATATGGCTATATGGTTTCAAACCTGTGACATCAAAAATTAGAGGAAGAGCTCAAACCAATCAGCCAAGAAATCATTTATGATATCAACTTAAATAGTTTTTTACTTATACATAATAGATGTGATGTCTTACGTATTTTTATAAAAAACAATTATATAAATATATGTATAATATATATATATATATATTTATATATATATATATATATAACATATTATATTTATTTGTGGGTATAATTTTATATTATATTTATATATGTAATTAAATATATAAAGCTATAAAAGTAAATATATACAACTATAAAATTAAATACTCATGTATAAAAGTATATATACAACTATAAAACTATAAAAATATGTATAAAATTATAGAACCTAATATTATTATATAGTTATATATAATCTTTATATGTTTTATTATTTATTATAATATTACGGTTCAACCCCGATTCGACGGTTCCAACCGGTCGGACCTTGAACCTTTGGTCTCACCGGTTTGATCTTCGGTCCGGTTCTTACAACCTTGGTTCTCATAGGCATTTCACCGACCAAAAAAACAAACCTAATTCCTCAACTGTCATCAGCTGTGTAACATCCCCCAAACAATTAGACCCCCTAAGAGAGTTTTTATCATGACTAGGTCTTAACAAAGCACTAGGAAGTCCAAAAACACCATAAGAATCGAGCTAATTGGTAAAGTCACCTTGGTCTGCAAATAGTAAATTCCAGTTACCTAACCTAGGGTTGGAGTTCTAGGTATCAAGCTGATCACATAACCCTAAATTGACACCCCTAACCCTTTAATGAGCCCCTTGGGTCACAAAGGACCCATCGGGGTCAACCTAATTTGTCAATTTGACCAAAGTCAACCCTAACCCCAAATAAGTCAAACCTCCCAATTTAGGGTCAATTAGGGTTCAATTAGACCAACTGACTTTCACCAAGTTCCCCTAATCACTAAGGGATGCCAATGGGTCAACAACTCAACATTGACCCATTGGGCCTAATTAATTTCACCAATTTGACCAAAGTCAACACTTGGTCAATATTGACCAAATTGGGTTAATTAAGCCCAAAGCTCAATCCCTTTGGGCTAAGCCCAATTTCAATGGCCCAAATGATTTGTCACCATTGAAATTACATGAAATTCCATCCAATTTTTGGAGGGGGTGACTAGGAGAGAGAAATTGGGAGTTTTCCTAAATTTGAAGAGAGAGAAAATGGGCATTCAAGGTGAATTCATGGCACTCAAGGCAAATTGACCCTCCATTCTCTCCCAATTGATGAGGATTCATTCCCTCTATCAGTTATGAGGAGTTTTCTGATGATTTCATGCCAAGGGGAGGTAAATTTCATGGGAGTTTCACATGGCCAAATTTTATAATTAATGGTCATTAAGGGCATTCAACTTTGTAACCCCCCTCTCCCTAAATTGAGCCCTTTATCATCTTAAGAGATTTGAGGGAAGTGAAACCACCATCTTTCCAAGAGTATTTCGTGCTCCCTAGTCGGTGGTTGTCATGGCCCCCCAAAGCTCCTCAAGCAACCTTGGCGGATCGGAGATCGGCAAGGCTTCAAGGCTCCACTCAGGTCTAGTTCTTCTCCTCTACTCTAGTGGATAGATCTACATCAAAAATCGGCAAGGATTGTGTTCAATTGGTACCCAATAGGAATGGCCAAAATCTCCATTTTTTGAGGTTTTTCTTCTCGCCAATACCACCGGTTTCGGCCACTGCCGGCCGGCCAAGACCTCCCATCGCCGACCACCACCTCAAAGAAGGTGGTGGTGGCATTGGCCGGCCGGGGAGGGGAGTGGGTGCCCGGGAAAACCAAGGTAAAGAGGCTACAGGTCGAGGCAATCTCTACCCTTGGCTGAAGGAGGAAGATGACCAGCTGCCACCCGATCTGCTTCAGGATTCGTGCTGAATCATTTTATATTAATCCTTGTGAAATTATATTTTCTGTCACATATATTGCTGCACCTAGATTAATTTTGAAAAATATTTGGGCCCTCTACAGGAAACGTGGTCAACAACAAAGTTATAGCCATTGGAGTATACTTTAATTTAAAATTAATTTCAGCCCAAAATGAGCTCTGTAGCTCCCTGTAGGGCCATTATGGTGGGACTGGTCCCTAGTGTAGGACAACCACCATTTCTTGAATAACTTTTGATTGGGTCATGGGATTGACTTGAAAATTTAAACCTAGGCTATTTGTACCTACACCCTTAACATATCCAAAGATGGGAATTTTAGGAGAACATTTTTCAAAGGTTTATGTAAAAATTTAATTATCCATACATTAATTAATTATAGAGTCTATTGACCTCCAATCCCCTCCAAATTTTGGTTGGTTCTCTTTAGGGATATTGTATGATCCTGGTAAAAATTTCAGCCTAATTGGACTAATTTTGTTGGGTAATTAGTTAACCCAAGTTTGGTGAAACTAGGTCAAACTAGATCAAAAGTGCACATGATGGAATTAGGTGGTCAAATCTCATCCAAGTGGTGTGAAACTTTGACCACTGGTTTAGGATCACATAAGACACCCCCATGATTAATTTGGGGTGTTGTGGTGTGGATATGCCCTAGAAACCTAGTTCTAACCTTAGGGTTCCCTAGAATGGCCATGGAATTTAGGATATATGTTCATGGGGTGTGATTATGCTCTAGGGAATTTTAAGAGAATTTTAGGAGTACTTATATCCCCTAAATTAGGTCATAACCCCTTTAGAGAAATTTCTTATAAGAGATATTTACATAATCAAATGGTCTTGGATGATGATGAAACCTTGGTAGTGCCTTCATAATCATATTATAGCCCCCTGGTATTTTTTGTGTAATTTATTAAATGATTTAACCAGTACTTTATTCTCAAGGCACCTATTTTGTCTTAATCTTAAGAAAAATAATTGAGGCTCCAAAACTCTCAGGAAAAATGTGCAATTTGGTGATAGGACCTTTAAGAGCACTAGGAAGCTCTGTGAATTTTTATATAAATTTTAGAGATTGTTATCAGTAGGCAACTTCACAACATGCTCATATAAGGATTTCTTTGGAATATTTATTTAAGTGATTAATAAGCCTTTATAAATTTTAAAATTTGGCCTGAGAACTTTGTTGATTAATATAACTGTCTGGTAATATTCCCATAATTTTTGGACAAGTATTGTTGGTGGTTGCTTCTTTAATTTCAAATTTTGGTTCAATATTCAATATTATAAATAGAGGATAATTCCTGATTGTAAAATTGTGACACTCTGTATTTACTGTTATTTTGGCATGATAGATTTATCCTAATTTTATGAGAGTCATGTCATAAGAATACCTTACACTTCATGTTCATATTCATAATTGACAAATATTGGAGAAATTTAAATAAATGCTAAAATGTTGAGGAAAAATATGATTCTCTAGATTTAGTCTTAAAATACCATGGTAGTCCTCCAGTAAAAATCTTGTGTCATGTGGGTGAATATTTGGAGTACCTCTACTTATAAGCTTCATATAGTTAGTTGGTCTGCGTATAGTAAAAATGTGAAACTTGGGTATTTAGGGGCCTATCAAGTGGAAGTGGCCTTTAGATGGTGTGCATGGTCTGGTTGAAGAGGATGAGGTCATCAAAAGGAGTTTAGGAGATAAGAGTGCTAGGTCGGTTAAGGGTCAGGTCGTGCTCGGGAATGACGAAAGATCGTCTTTCCCCTAGCGTGAGTTAATACATGTGAAAAGATAAGAGGCTTAGGCATATGGGTAGATACCCATAATATTAAATTTCTTGAGAAAGGGAGCCTTGGGGTGTCATCCCATTGTAGCACCTAGTACCGTAGTGAGCCCCTAACAGGGTAATCCTCGGGAAGTCCAAGGTTAACCATACACTGTTGGGCTAAGTTGTTATGCAAGATTAACTAAGTAATATACTCACTCACACTCCATTGTCACAGGTGCTTAGTCGATTTGGTCTTACGGGCGGTAGGCTTGGTGGTTGTAGTAATAGACTTATTAGTCTTGTGAGTTATGACTCAACCATGTTTGTTGTGCCGGACGGGTTAGCCCGGGGAGCTTATGGCTCAGAGGTAGATGTAAAAATGTTTGTATGTGCATAAGGTGGTGGGACCTTAGTGTTGATGGTCGTTGCACCGACATTAATACTTGGGCTCGGTAAGTGGGGATAACCCTTTACCAAAACAAGTCTGGTGGTCTAACTAGCAAGGGTACGCAGTAGCTCTGTTGTTGTGTTCTTAGCATTGAGGCGTACTTTAGGTCTAGGTTAGGTAGTACAAATACCAACCTAGAGGTGGGCGAGGCCCAACCCACCGCTTCCGTTTGCCACTACGGGAGTATCTTGGGAGTCTTGCTAGCTCCAAAAAGGGGGAACTAAAGGTCTGTGCGCATAGTGTCGTAGTGTGTAAATTGCACTTGTGTGAACATAACATTTAACTGCATACCTTACATGACATAGCTTCAACATTGCATTTCAACCCCTACCCCTATTGTATAAGTCGGTTATGGGACTTCTTATATGATAGGCCTTGCTAAACGACCCCTTGGTCTATAGGTTTGTGTGAGCATACCTATAAATCAATGGTTTTATTCCTATTACCTGCTTTTATATACTGCCCTTACTTATTCCTTACCTGCTCTTACTATGCTCTTCTACTGTTTCAATTATTTATATACACATGTGTAGTGTAGAAACATTCCCTATAGATTATGTGTCACAACCCGCATTTTCTCTGAATTTACGAATATCAGAGTAAGAGAAAATACGCGTCATGAAGCCACGTCATGAAGCCACGTCATGCATGAGACAACTGCAGACGCTCAGGCGGAAACCTATTACTTGCATAGTCAAAACATGTTTACATGATATATCATCATTTGAAATCATTTATTTGAGTTTGGGGGTAAGAACTGTGTCTCTCGGTTCGTGGATCAACTAGTCCACCGAGAAAAGTATACGTAAATTGCAGCGGAAAATACTTGATTTAGTTCACTTTAAGGTCCTAAATGCACGTGATGAAAGGACATAAAGTAAATGATATGCACATATCTAGGCGTAGTGTAAGTACAGAAAATATCTTTTAGGCGACTTTAAAGATAAGGATTTCAATAAAAAGGTATGTAATGTGGATGAAAGAAAAGCCATTTTTATAACTATAATGCACCTAGACATAAATCATTCCCAGAGATCAAGATACTCAAGATCCAAAAAGTAGTAGCAAATAACTGGAAAGTAAGCTATAAAGTATCAAAAGGTGCACAACGGGCATCAACAACCTGACACTAACCCGTTGGCTCCAACTAGCATGTCTGAACACAAAAAGAAAACTAACCACAACTACCTCACAGCAGCTGGGTAAATCAGCAACTACAACTACCAGAGACTCCGGGCTACACCACTAACAGCTAAGCCTCTGAACCTGAGGCATTCAATAAAACAAAGAACGCCTCAGCAAGGGATTACAATTGGCAGCAAAACAAGAAGAAAAGTAAATAAGGCATAAGGGGTACCAACCCAAGCCAGATTTTCCGAAAGAAAAGCTCCAAACAAAGAACTAAACAAAACACCAAGTGCACCAAAATGCCATAAAGAGGAACAAACAAGGTTCATTTATCTTGTTACATTATTTAAAGAGACTGATCAGCTCCAACTAAACAGGGGCGGTCCTTTATCCTCTGCCACCCAATGTCAAAAATGGGTGGGGGTTTCTATCCCCAACCACCCAAACACGGCCCACGGGACCACAGCCCAAGCCTACGGTTCACCACTAAATGGCCACCATGCAAGTCTACAACACTCCCCACTCCCCCCCCCCAAAAAAACACGACCCACCGTGCAAGGACAAAGGCAGTGGTCTTATTAATTAATTCTTTTAATTATGGTATGGGACAAAGCCCGAGAAAACACTCACCAGGATACCCTAAGGATAGGGTCACAAATAATGTAAACACTGCAAAAGACGATTCGTAAGAGAAGACATAAGTTATCTAACCACAACGGGTACAAGGTTTCAAAGAGGAGAAGTAATCAGAGACATAACTCAAGTACCAAGATGTAGACAGCAATTCTTGAGAACCCAATGGTCAAAATACAAGGGTTTCAAGAGAAGTCAAAGACAAAGAACAAGAGGTTCTAGAGAGGTCCAAGGGCAGGGAAATCATTTCTCCTGAGATTAAAAGCAGGGAATTAAACTGCTTCTCGAGAAATTAAAGCAGGAATCAAGCCTTTCTCGTGGAGGAAAGGAGCAGGAATAAAATAAAATATTTCTCGAGAAATTAAGGGCAGGGAACCAAGGCTTCTCGAGAAATTAAAGGCAGAAAAGAGCAGGCTCTCGAGAAATTAAAGGCAGGGTAAAAGGCTTCTCGAGAAATTAAAGGCAGGGTAAAAGGCTTCTCGAGAAATTAAAGGCAGGGTAAAATGCTTCTCGAGAAATTAAAGGCAGAAAGGAGCAGGCTCTCGAGAAATTGAAGGCAGGGTAAAAGGCTTCTCGAGAAATTAAAGGCACGGTACAAGGCTTCTCGAGAAATTAAAGGCAGAAAAGAGCACGCTCTCGAGAAATTAAAGGCAGGGTAAAATGCTTCTCGAGAAATTAAAGGCAGGGAAAAAGACTTATCGAGAAATTAAAGGCAGGGTAAAAAGGGATTTCTCGAGAAGTAAAGGGCAGGGAAACAAATTTCTCGAGAATTAATTGATGACAGGAACCAGGGAAAAATATCAGATACATAGGGGAGAATAAAGACAGAAGGGGGGAGTTGTTAACTATCCAGCAAACACTCAAAATACAAGACAAAGCACATCCAGAACCCATAAAAAAGGAAATACTGTGCTGCAAGAAATAAGAAAGAAGGAGGAGAAAGCCACTTGCCTCAAAACCCGGCGAACCACGAATTTCTCCGCTCCAAAAGCCAAAGATCTGGCCTAGAAATTACCCGAGCACAAAACCTGGAACCATTCAGATCAAAAAGATGTTGGAACCTTAGTTTTGATTTGAGTTAGGATCCACCTTTAATGTATAAGTTTCTATCATAACTTATTGTATAACTTTGATCAAATCCTATTAAGAAAGAAGGCTGAAAAAGAGACATAATTAATAGGCTGAAAAATAAGAGAAAGATAAATTTTACACATGTTCTCTGTGTTCGACGAACGGCCATCTGCGTTCGACGAACGACGCTCTACGGTCGACGAAAGGTATTCATTCTGCGCTCGACAAAATCCAGCGGTTCAGCGGTCAACGAACAGATTGTCTCAGCGGTCGACGAACAGACCCCTGCTCAGCGGTCGACGAAATCCTGCGTTCGACGAACTCAAATCTGCGTTCGACGAACAACTCAATATTCATCGGTCGATGATCCAGCCAGTCTCTGTGTTCGACGAATAGTTCCGTTCGACGAACTCTAGTCTGCATTCGATGAATATTCAGCAGATGTTCAGAACAGTGAATCAAATGTTCAGGTCGACGAATCGAATGATCAGGTCGACGAACTTGAACCTGAGCTCGACGAAATATCTGCAGCATTATTTTATATCATTCAGCTCGACTAAATACTATATATATGCTGTCAGATTTATTAAAGCAATATCTTTATTATTTCTATTTATATATATTGCTATATTTATATTGTTGAATTAACAATACAGCTGTTGAAGCATTAAATGTTATAGCCGTTTGCAGCAAAGCATTAAATGCTATAGTCGTTGCAGCCATCTAAAGACGGAAAGTTGTCTGCTCGAGGATCTGTGAAATAAAAGAGATATTATCTCTTTCCTCTTTGGTCGGCAAGGACTCAAATCAGCCCAGGAAAGAGGACAACAACTTTTACACGACAGCAGGAGACATCTCTTCATTACAGCAGATTATTATATAGCAGATTATATACAGCTGTTTCTCTAAAAAGATTATATATACATATCATATTGCTGTATAGTATATACAGACAGAATATATTACAATTGCTGTACAGGAAAAAGAGAAGAAGAAGAGAAAAAGAAGAACTGCAGCAAAAACAAAGAACAACATTATTACTCTATCTTGTTTTGTTTTTGCTAACTCTTCTCTGGCAGATCGTCTATATCCTGAGACACCAATCAATACTATTTGCTCAGGATCTAAACTGCAAGAAGAAAAGAAGAGTATTCACAATCTAGAGAAGGAGATTCATCCACAAGCTGTCATCAAACTAAATCAGACAGGGGGAGCTCTCTTCAACATCTTCATCAAGTGTCTTCTCAGCAAATAGAAGAACAACATAACATTTTCTATTTTCTTTATTCCTCCCATCTTGTAAAGGGTTAAAAATCCCTTCAAAAGTTTACTCCCAGTGACAGGGCACCTTAGCAAAAACCTGCATCTTGGTTTTGAGCACCTGATCAAAAGCTCTATGGTGTGTGGACACCTGAACAAAATCACCTTTGTGTGAGGGCACCTGATCAACAACCTCCTAGTGGATTCCTACAAGTGGGTAGAAAAGTAGATGTACCCAGGTTGAGGGGAACTACTATATATCTTGTGTCATCTGGATGTGTGCTTTGATTGTTTGTTTTATTTCTTATTTCTTGCTGTGATTACTTATGCACTCTTAATGTTTGTGTTTATTACTCATACAGCACTCAGCACACTTATATATATATATACATAACATTATTTTGAAGTAAAACTTAAACAAGAAGTTTAATATATTATGAACTAACTCTCCTTTCAATTGGTATCAGGGATGTTGATTACTTTCAATTTCTTGCAACTGATACTCAATTGAACTCCTTTCAATTGGTATCAAAGCGAGGTTGATTTTATTACTTCAATTACTTGCAACTGATACTCAATTGAACTCACATTCAATTGGTATCAGAGGAAGTTGATTTTTCACACAGGCTAACACCTGAAATCACAAAGATCACATAGTTCTTAAGTTTTTCTAAAATCTAATGGCTCAAGCAGATTTTTCATTTTCATATCCACCAATATGTAATTTGGATAGTTTTCCTTTATGTCAAGTTAGAATTAAGTTATATATGAATGTCATAGATGAAGAAATCTACAATTCCATTTTGACAGGAACTTCATCTTCAATCTCTTCAACAGATGATAAAAAAAATGAAAAGTGCTGATGTCATGGCCATGAACATATTGGCTAAATCAATGTTAAAAGACATTCTTCTTAAAGTGGCTGATTGCACTTCAGCAAGGAGCAGCTGGAACTCCCTCTCAAGGATGGTAAATGAATACACCTTTACTTCTTCCACTAACTGCATTTTTGATGCAGAACCATCTTCTAATCTGAGTATAGAAGAAGAAAAAAAAGAACAAAATGCCAGAAATTTCTGTATGATGGCCATACTTGGTTCATATTACATATCAGATGCTGAATCTGAAGCAGAAATGGTAACTGAGGTAGATGTATGATATAGAAATTTCGTGTTTGAAATTAAGTGAAGGTTTGAAGATTTTTCTCCAAAACTATATCCGACTAAGGCAAGTGTACCTTATCCTCTATAGCATAGGATATTTAGGAACATCAAGGTCGTATTCCACGGGGCGCGTTGATTACTTCTACTTCGAGGAAAGTCGCCATTATCTTATCGACGAAATTTTGAGGTTTGTTTTGCTTAACTAAAAAAAGACAAAATGCAAGCTAAATGAAAAGATTAAACGAAAATAAAAGGCTTAATGCTCAAACAAAGTGGAGGGGGGAAAAGGAAAGGAAAATTAGCATTGCATGAAAGGAAGAGTGCTTAAGGAGAAAGAGAACATGAAAGAAAACAAACTTAATTTTATTGAAAATCAAAACGATTACAAGCTTAAGAAGAGATTACAAAGCTAGGAAAGTAAAGTTACAAGCTTTAATTAACTAGTGCAAGTAAGAAATAAAAACTAGTACATAACATGAAAAAGAGAACATGAAAGCTTAAGGAAAAACATGAACATGAACATGAAAAGCTCACTAACAGCTCTAACAGCACCTCCCCAACTCCAAAATTCTAAACCCTGGACTCAAGGAGAGCCTCTGAATTTATAGCAGAAATTTTCAAGTTACATGCCATCGGTCACGGGCGTGACCTAGGGCGTGTAAACATTGATGACAGTGGATCTGGCAGTAGCATGGACTTTGCGTGACGGCGGGAGAAAATCGGACATTACACGCCCGTGTAACTTGGGTCACGGGCATGACTTTGGACGGCTTCATTAAATGCAGCGTGGGCTGGATTGCGGCGGCAGCGCGCAAGGATCACGCGGGAAAGTCACAGGCGTGACATTGGGGTCACGGGCGTGTACCTGGGCACCTTCAATTAATGCAGCGTGGGCTGGAATTCTGCGTGGCAGAAAGTGCTCGTCGAACGAAGCTCCACATTCGTCGAACGGAGGGCCAGAGCGCGTTCGTCGAACGATGCTACATATTCGTCGAATGTAGGGGCATAGCGCGTTCGTCGAACACTGGTCCACATTCGTCGAACGGAGGGGCAGAGCGCATTTTTGTCGAATGGAGCTCCACTTTCGTCAAACGCAGGGGCAGAGCTTTTTTTTTGTCGAACGGAGCTCCACTTTCGTCGAACGCAGGGGAAATTTCGTCGAACGTAGATCTTTAGATTATACGCCCTTGGTCATGGGCGTGACTGAGGGCGTGACTTGTGATTTTCTCCAATTTTCACCAAAAAATTCTGGAAAAATAAAAGTAAACTATATTTAGAACTGAAATTATAAAATGTAAACTAAGGGGGTAATTTAGAACAGAAATTATAAAAGTAAACTATATTTAAACTAAAATTTCATTTAAACCAAAAGTTTAGTTAAGATTAAATTCAAGGAGGAGTTAAGTCCTATATTATGATGATGATTTGAAAAGAGGGAAAAATGTTTAGGCAAGGACTTCTCAAGAAAATTAATTAGTTTAACAATATTGTAGAAATTATAAAATGAGATTAAATTAAAATTATAAGAACTCTATCTTAAAAGAAACTTAAGGAAAAGTAACTTACTAAATATTGCTCTCTCTGTAATCTTAAACTAAATCTAGAATAATGATAATTGGCTAAGGGGGATTTCATAAAATTTGGCATAAGAAGAGATCTTTGATTTGAGGTGATGAATTTTATCCTCTCTCCTCTATATTTTTTTCTTTTTTCTCTTCTAATAACAACCCAAAATGTATATGGTTTAGGAGTAATGAATTTTATCCTCTTACTCCATGCCATATAATTTTTTCAAATATTTTGGGTGCATATGTTTTAGGGAATAATGAATTTTATCCTCTTATTCCCATGACATATGATCTTTTAAACTTCATTTTTTTTATGCCACAAAGGGGGTAAGGAAGGAAATTAAATCTAGTTAGCTTTAAATTATATTGAGGGCAAATTCTAGTAACATTAAATTTCCTAAGATCTAAAAAGATAGAAGAAAATATAATTGAAATCTAAAGAGGTTTAGCAAATTCACTACAAAATGAAGCCATTTAAAAATAAAAAGAGAAGTCATGCTAAATAAATTCTCTAGTCAATTTAAAATCATAAGATGATTCTTAAATCAAGATTACCTCAAATTTAAAATTAACAAACTATGATAAGCAAAATTTTAGCCAATTAAAAACTTAAACATGCTTATAAACATTCTCAACTAGATTTCTAAGAAATCACAAAAACAACAAATAAGAGAGGTATAAGATATAAATTTTTTGTATTTTAAGTTTTTTTCATATATTTTTTTTTTGATATTATTTTTTTTTGATAAGAAATAAACAAAAACATATACTAAAAAGCTTAAAATTTTTTTGTTAATTCTTGGACTTCCCGAGGTATACCCCGTGAAGGGTTCTCACATTACTAGGAGGTGAGATGGGGTGAGGTCCCAAACGTCCCTTTGCAAGATTTAAATTTTTCAATTTTCTAAATATTTTTTGAGTTTTGGGTTTTACAAGTGCTAAAATAGAAGAAAATATAAGAAAATATATTTTTTTTTTGAAAATTTTCTTATTTTTCAACTATTTACAAAGAACTATTTACACCCCCATACTTAAAGTTAAACATTGTCCCCAATGTTTAAAACTAATTATGAAGTAAAAGAAAATAAAGTGCAAGACAAAACAAAAAGGAAATGCATGATAAAAGAGAAGGAAGAAGGAGAAAGGGCTTCCCTGATTTTTTTTGAATTTTGCGCGGGGAAGCGGCGATTACCTACAAAATATGTTAAAGAACTAGAAAAAACAATAAAAAGATAACTTTGGGGTGCCTCCCAAAAGCGCTTTGTTTAAGGTCGCGTAGCTTGACCCACTTGCCGATCATATTATAGGAGGAATTAAAATCGAGTCACTCTTTTCATTAGTTAACTCTCCCGGAAGATATAATTTAATGCGGTGCCCGTTAACTTTGAAGGAACCATTTTCCGGGTGGGAAATTAAAATTGTCCCATAGGACCAAACCTCTTTAACAATAAAGAGTCCGGACCATCGGGATTTTAGTTTTCCCGGAAAAAGGTGAAGGCGAGAATTATAAAGGAGGACGAGGTCGCCCGGCGAAAAAGTTTTCGGAAATTTTATATGTTTATCGTGATAAAACTTTGTTCGCTCCTTATATAATTTATTGCTCTCATACGCATTCACTCGCCACTCATCTAATTCATTCATTTGGAATTTTCTTTGTTCGCCCGCTAAAGCAGAATCGAGGTTTACAAATTTAAGAGCCCAAAATGCGCGGTGTTCTAATTCGACCGGAAGGTGGCAAGCCTTGCCATAAACCATTCGATACGGTGTACAACCGATAGCGGTCTTGTACGCCGTTCAATAGGCCCATAGCGTGTCATCGAGCTTTATTGCCCAATCCTTCCGATTAATAGAAACTGTTTTTTCTAATATCCGTTTTAATTCTCGATTAACAACTTCTACTTGGTCGCTCGTTTGTGGGTGATATACAGTGGATAATTTGTGCGTGACACCTTATTTTGCTAAGTTTTTTGTAAATTGACTATTGCAAAAATGGGTGCCCCGATCACTCACTATAGCGCGCGGCGTGCCAAATCGAGAAAATAATTTTTTTAAGAAATTAACGACGACTCGCGCATCGTTGGTGGGGAGAGCTTACGCTTCTGCCCACCTCGACACGTAGTCGACCGGAACGAGAATATATTTGTTTAAATAAGAGGGAGGGAGAGGACCAACAAAATCAATACCCCAAAGATCAAAAAATTCGTATTCTAAGAAAATATTTTGGGGCATCTCATCCCGGCGGGAGATGTTCCCCGACCGCTGGAAGCTGTCGCAAGTACTCACAAGGGTGTGAGCATATTTGAAGAGCGTGGGTCAATAAAAGCCCGCCTCCAGCGCCTTTCTCGCAGTTCTGTTCGAATGATAATGACCATCGGTGGGTCCCTCATGACAATGACGTAAAATTTTAAGGCCTTCCTCGCTTGAGACGCATCTTCTCACTACCTGGTCTGCGCATACACGGAATAAAAAGGGGTCCTCCCAAAAGTAATTCTTTAAATAAGAAAAGAATTTCTTCTTTTGCTGACTCGAGAATTCTTTTGGCAGGACCCGGGCTACTAAATAGTTAGCCAAGTACGCAAACCAGGGGGTAGAAGATGAATTAATATTTTCGAGAGCAAGGAGGCGCTCTTCGGGAAATTTATCATTAATGTCGGCTTCTATTAATGCTTCCAAGTTGGGGTTTTCTAAGCGGGAAAGGTGATCGGCCGCCAAGTTTTCGGCTCCCCTTTTGTCCCGGATCTCTAAATCAAACTCCTGCAAGAGGAGGATCCATCGCAAAAGACGAGGCTTGACGTCCGATTTACTCAAGAGATACCTAAGCGCGGAGTGATCTGTGAAGACTATATCTTTGGAAAGCGTGATATATGACCTACACTTATCAAAAGCGAAAACGATCGCTAGAAGGTCCTTTTTGGTAGTGGTGTAGTTTGCTTGTGCCGACGTGAGTGTTTTGCTCGCATAATAGATCGGGTGAAAATACTTACTCACCCGTTGGCCTAAAACGGCACCAACCGCAATATCACTCGCGTCGCACATGATTTCAAAAGGGAGCGACCTATCTGGGGCGACTAGAATCAGGGAGTTTATAAGTTTCTCTATGATAAGTTGAAAGGCTAAATGACATTCATCGTTAAAAAGAAAAGATGATTCTTTCTCGAGAAGATGGGTTAACGGCTTTGTGATTTTGGAAAAATTTTGTATAAAGCGCCGATAAAACCCCACGTGGCCTAGGAAACTTCTACTAGCTTTTACGTTTGTTGGAGGGGTAGCTTTTCAATTACTTCAATCTTGGCCCTATCGACCTCGATCTGCTTGCCCAAAATTTTATGGCCAGGGACTAATCCTTCTTTGACCAGTAAATGGCATTTCTCCCAATTAAGCGCTAAATTTGTTTCCTCACATCGCTGCAACACGCGCTCGAGATTTTTTAAACAGTTTTTAAATGAGTTTCCGTACACGGAGAAGTCGTCCATAAACACTTCCATCACCTCCTCTACTAACTCGTCAAATATTGCCAGCATACATCTTTGGAATGTAGATGGCGTGTTACTGATAAGAAAAATTAAACTTCTTCTTCTTAGGGTTTATGATTTATAAAAATGCGAAGAAGATTGATGATATTTTCCAAAACTATATTCGATGAAGGCAAGTGTACCTTATCGTATATAATATAGGATATTTTATAAAAATATCAAGGTCGTATTAAACTCGGGTTTGTCGAGTACTTCTACTTCGAGAAAGCGGACTATTATTTTATCGGAGAGAGAGCCGAAAAGAGAACTAAATTGCTACTAAATAAAAGAGAACGAAAATAAAGAAAGAAAATAAAACTTGATTAAAACTCGCTTTGAAATGAAATTAAAAGATAAATACTATCATTCAACTCTAAGCCTTGACCGTGGGGATTCCCGAAGCTCGAACATGCCTCTCTCGAGGTTAATGCCCAACTAAGCTTAGGAAAAATCAACCGGACTCTCGTCCTATAATTGATTACCTAAGACTTGCTTTACGCTGTGAATCCCACTATAGGATTTGACTCCTATCCGGAAGATTTACGTCAGCCTCTCTCGAGGGGTGCGTGCAACTCTTTTTATTCTCGAGTGATCGACTCGTAAGCACGTCCTCTCGGCTAGCTAAATACGAAAACAAATTCCGAAATTCATAACCGGAATATGAACTTGATATCGTTATATTTCGAGAATAAATCGAAGGAGAGAAGATACGATAATAAGGAAAGAGATGATTTTGATTCAAAGCTTGCTAAAAATCAAGACTACAAAATAATTGCTAAAGGAAAAAATTAAAACAAGAAAGAGAGAGAAAGAGGAAGAAAGAGAGTTTGCGAAAATAAAAGAAAGCTTAAATTTTCATTGCCATAAAAGAAAGAGATTACATGAAATAAAACCTACATTACATTGCATGGAATTGAAACTAAGCTAGCTTGCATGAAATAAAATTACAAGGAATGAAAAAAAGAAATAACGAAAGTACATGAAATTAAAGCTAACCCTAAAACATGAAGAAATAAGGAAAACTGTACTAGAACAACCCAAATGGGCAGGGGAAGGGAATGGAATGCTGGAGGGGAGCATCTGAATTTATAGGAAAAAATTCCAGGTTACACTCCCTCGGTCACGGGCGTGACCTAGGGCGTGTAATACTTGTTCTGCACGGCTGCGACATCGGCGTGGGTCTTGCGTGACTGTGTCGCGAAAAAGGACATTACACGCCCGTATAACTTTGGTCACGGGCGTGTACCTGGGCGGCTTCATCAATGCGGCGTAGGCTTGAGTTCGACGCAGCAGGGAGCTGGGATCACGCGGGAAGTCACGGGCGTGACTCTTTTGTCATGGGCGTGACTTGGGTCAACTCCTCGACAGAATCTCCACGTCTCGACGGTAGTCAGCTGGGAAGATTCTATGATTACACGCCCTTGGTCACAGGCGTGACCTGGTGTCACGGGCATGACCTGGGGCGTGACTTGCTGTGGACTAGCTCAATCTGCTCGGCAACACTTCTGGACTGATCTTAGTGTTACACGCCCTTGGTCACGGGCGTGACCTAGGGCGTGTACTATGGAATTTGTCCAAAAACACCAAAAAATCTGCAAAACAAAAATACAATTATATTTAGAACTAAAATTATAAAAGAAGTGATTTTTAACTAAAATATAAATAATATTTACAAAATTATATTAAACTTAACCTAAATACAATAATTAAAATAAGCATAAATCCTACTTATCAGTTACAAAGACTGAATGGCATCCTTCGATAAGCGAAGGTGCCAAAGGGACAAGTGAAAGTGGTTTTCTCTTGGTCGTCGGGCGAAATCGGGATTTGGAAATATCCCGACAAACCATCGAGAAAACAGTAGTAGGAGTGACCCGAAAGGCGCTCTAAAATTTGGTCGATAAATGGTAGAGGGAAGTGTTCCTTACGGGTGGCATCATTTAGTTTCCGATAGTCGATGCACATCCGCCAACCCGTAACAGTACGGGTTGGGATCAATTCATTATTAACGTTCGCAACCTCCGTGACGCCACCTTTCTTTGGCACGACTTGTACTGGGCTAACCCAAGTACTGTCTGATATTGGGTAGATGATTCCCGCGTCCAGAAGTTTTATAACTTCGGCCTTAATGACTTCTTTCATGTTCGGGTTTAGTCGTCGTTGAGGATGGACTGAGTTGCGGGAATTACCTTCAAGAAAGATTTACGTCATCCTCTCTCGAGGGATGCGTGCAACTCTTTTTATTCTCGAGTGATCGACTCGTACGCACGTCCTCTCGGCTAGCTAAATACGAAAACAAATACCGAAATTCATAACCGGAATATGAACTCGATATCGTTATATTTCGAGAATAAATCGAAGGAGAGAAGATACGATAATAATGAAAGAGATGATTTTGATTCAAAGCTTGCTAAAAATCAAGACTACAAAATAATTGCTAAAGGAAAAAATTAAAACAAGAAAGAGAGAGAAAGAGGAAGAAAGAGAGTTTGCGAAAATAAAAGAAAGCTTAAATTTTCATTGCCATAAAAGAAAGAGATTACATGAAATAAAACCTACATTATATTGCATGGAATTGAAACTAAGCTAGCTTGCATGAAATAAAATTACAAGGAATGAAAAAAAGAAATAACGAAAGTACATGAAATTAAAGTTAACCCTAAAACATGAAGAAATAAGGAAAACTGTACAAGAATAGCCCAAATGGGCAGGGGGAAGGGAATGGAATGCTGGAGGGGAGCCTCTGAATTAATAGGAAAAAATTCTAGGTTACACGCCCTCGGTCACGGGCGTGACCTAGGGCGTGTAATACTTGTTCTGCACGGCTGCGACATCGGCGTGGGTCTTGCGTGATTGTGTCGCGAAAAAGGACAATACACGCCCGTGTAACTTTGGTCACGGGTGTGTACCTGGGCGGCTTCATCAATGCGGCGTGGGCTTGAGGTCGGCGCAGCAGGGAGCTGGGATCACGCGGGAAGTCACGGGCGTGACTCTTTGGTCACGGGCATGACTTGGGTCAACTCCTCGACAACATCTCCACGTCTCGTCGGTATCCAGCTGGGAAGATTCTAAGATTACACGCCCTTGGTCACGGGCGTGACCTAGGGCGTGACTTGCTGTGGACTAGCTCAATCTGCTCGGCAACACTTCTGGACTGATCTTAGTGTTACACGCCCTTGGTCACGGGCATGACCTAGGGCGTGTACTATGGAATTTGTCCAAAAACACCAGAAAATCTGCAAAACAAAAATACAATTATATTTAGAACTAAAATTATAAAAGAAGTGATTTTTAACTAAAATATAAATAATATTTACAAAATTATATTAAACTTAACCTAAATACTATAATTAAAATAAGCATAAATCCTACTTATCAAATACCCCCATACTTAAGCTTTTGCTATTCCAGAGCAAAAGTATGAGAAATATTTATAAGACATTTAATAAAAAATTTAATTAAGACTAAAAATTTATTGAATCACAAGTAAGCTAAAAAGAAAATTTAAGGATTGACGAATTAAGTCCTAAATTATGAAATTAAAATAATAAGAGAAAAATATTTAGCCAAGAGTTCTCAAAAATATTAACTAGTTAACAAAATTGAGTAATAAGTAAGCAAAATTAGATTTACAATTTATAAAAACCATAACTTTGAAAAATCTAAAGGAAAAATGTAACTTACTAAGGATTGCTCTCTCCATAACATAATTTAAATCTAGATCAAAGATATTGGGTTAGGGGGGGGGGGGGGGTTCATAAAATTTGGCATAAGAAGATATCTTTGAATGAAGGTGATGGATTTTCCATTTCACCAAAGTGGTTTTTTTTTTAAGTAAATATTTTTTTTCTCTCTTCTAACAACAACCCAAAATGTATATGGTTTAGGAGTAATGAATTTTATCCTGTTACTCCATGCCATATAATCTTTTCAAATATTTTGGGTGCATATATTTTAGGGACTAATGAATTTTATCCTCTTATTCCCATGACATATGATCTTTTAAAATACTTTTTTTATGCCATCAAAGGGGTAGGGTAGAGAAAAGACTTCTAGCTTATAAATTAAATTATTTTGAGAGCAAATTTTAGTACTTTAAACTTTCCTAAGATTTTAAAAGCTTGAGGTAGAAATAATTAAAATCTAAAGGTGTTTAAGCAAGATTACTAAAAATTTGTAACTATTTAAAATAAAAGAGAAGAAGTGCTAAAGAAATACCTCTAATCAAATTAAAATCATAAAATATTTCTTAACACTAAATCACTTAAACAAAAATTAGATTTAGCAAACCATGATAGAATAAATGATTAGCAAATAAAAAAGTATAAATGCTTATAAATAAACTCAAAATGATTTTGGAAATGATAAAAACCAAAGTAAGGGCTTATTATATTTTTGGGATTTTTTATAAGTTTTATGTAATAATTTTTTTGGAATTTTTTTTGATATTACCTTTTTTTTGGAATTTTTAATATTATCTTTTTTTTAGGATAAGAAATAAATACTAAAAATGCTAAACATAAACTAAAAAAAAACTAATTTTTTTTGTTAATTCTTGGACTTCCCGAGGTCTACCCGGTGAAGGGCTCGCAAGGTACTAGAGGCTGTGATGGGAATTCAAGCCCAAGGCGTCCTTTCCGAGAATTTAAATTTTCGATTATCTAATTTTTTTTGAATATTTTTGGGTTTTCTAAATTTTTTTTTTTTTTGAAAAAGCTAATTTTTCTTTTGTAAAAGACAATAAAAAGGAAATAAACTATTTACAAAACTATGTACACAAATATTTTTGGAATTTTGTGATTTTCAAAAAAAAAATTTTGGGAAATTTTCTACGATTTTATAATTTAAAAGAAAGGGAAATACACCCCCATACTTAAAGTTCAACATTGTCCCCAATGTTGAAAGCTAAGTATGGAGAATAATAAAATAGAAAATACAAGAGCATGATTATGAAAGAAAAAGAACAAGGAGAGGAAAAGAAGTACGTCCCTGATGGAGGCGGACGACCATCACGATTACCTGCAAAAATTTTCTTTCAAAACCATAAGACAAAACACAAAATCAAAAGAATTAAAACATAAAAGTTACTTATTATTATTATTATTATTATTATTATTATTTTTTTTTTGATAAAAGTAAAAGTGCTTTCTCTTTTCAAAATATCGACAAAATATCCCCGGCAATGGCGCCAAAAACTTGATAAGAAAAATTGAACTTCTTCTTCTTAGGGTTTATGATTTATAAAAATGCGAAGAAGATTGATGACATTTTCCAAAACTATATTCGATGAAGGCAAGTCTACCTTATCGTATATAATATAGGATATTTTATAAAAATATCAAGGTCGTATTAAACTCGGGTTTGTCGAGTACTTCTACTTCGAGAAAGCGGACTATTATTTTATCGGAGAGAGAGCGGAAAAGTGAACTAAATTGCTACTAAATAAAAGAGAATGAAAATAAAGAAAGAAAATAAAACTTGATTAAAACTCGCTTTGAAATGAAATTAAAAGATAAATACTATCATTCAACTCTAAGCCTTGACCGTGGGGATTCCCGAAGCTCGAACATGCCTCTCTCGAGGTTAATGCCCAACTAAGCTTAGGAAAAATCAACCGGACTATCGTCCTATAATTGATTACCTAAGACTTGCTTTACGCTGTGAATCCCACTATAGGATTTGACTCCTATCCGGAAGATTTACGTCATCCTCTCTCGAGGGGTGCGTGCAACTCTTTTTATTCTCGAGTGATCGATTCGTACGCACGTCCTCTCGGCTAGCTAGAATACGAAAACAAATACTGAAATTCATAACCGGAATATGAACTCGATATCGTTATATTTCGAGAATAAATCGAAGGAGAGAAGATACGATAATAAGGAAAGAGATGATTTTGATTCAAAGCTTGCTAAAAATCAAGACTACAAAATAATTGCTAAAGGAAAAAAATTAAAACAAGAAAGAGAGAGAAAGAGGAAGAAAGAGAGTTTGCGAAAATAAAAGAAAGCTTAAATTTTCATTGCCATAAAAGAAAGAGATTACATGAAATAAAACCTACATTACATTGCATGGAATTGAAACTAAGCTAGCTTGCATGAAATAAAATTACAAGGAATGAAAAAAAGAAATAACGAAAGTACATGAAATTAAAGCTAACCCTAAAACATGAAGAAATAAGGAAAACTGTACTAGAACAACCCAAATGGGCAGGGGGAAGGGAATGGAATGCTGGAGGGGAGCATCTGAATTTATAGGAAAAAATTCCAGGTTACACTCCCTCGGTCACGGGCGTGACCTAGGGCGTGTAATACTTGTTCTGCACGGCTGCGACATCGGCGTGGGTCTTGCGTGACTGTGTCGCGAAAAAGGACATTACACGCCCGTATAACTTTGGTCACTGGCGTGTACCTGGGCGGCTTCATCAATGCGGCGTAGGCTTGAGTTCGACGCAGCAGGGAGCTGGGATCACGCGGGAAGTCACGGGCGTGACTCTTTTGTCATGGGCGTGACTTGGGTCAACTCCTCGACAGAATCTCCACGTCTCGTCGGTAGTCAGCTGGGAAGATTCTAAGATTACACGCCCTTGGTCACAGGCGTGACCTGGTGTCACGGGCATGACCTGGGGCATGACTTGCTGTGGACTAGCTCAATCTGCTCGGCAACACTTCTGGACTGATCTTAGTGTTACACGCCCTTGGTCACGGGCGTGACCTAGGGCGTGTACTATGGAATTTGTCCAAAAACACCAAAAAATCTGCAAAACAAAAATACAATTATATTTAGAACTAAAATTATAAAAGAAGTGATTTTTAACTAAAATATAAATAATATTTACAAAATTATATTAAACTTAACCTAAATACAATAATTAAAATAAGCATAAATCCTACTTATCAGTTACAAAGACTGAATGGCATCCTTCGATAAGCGAAGGTGCCAAAGGGACAAGTGAAAGTGGTTTTCTCTTGGTCGTCGGGCGAAATCGGGATTTGGAAATATCCCGACAAACCATCGAGAAAACAGTAGTAGGAGTGACCCGAAAGGCGCTCTAAAATTTGGTCGATAAATGGTAGAGGGAAGTGTTCCTTACGGATGGCATCATTTAGTTTCCGATAGTCGATGCACATCCGCCAACCCGTAACAGTACGGGTTGGGATCAATTCATTATTAACGTTCGCAACCTCCGTGACGCCACCTTTCTTTGGCACGACTTGTACTGGGCTAACCCAAGTACTGTCTGATATTGGGTAGATGATTCCCGCGTCCAGAAGTTTTATAACTTCGGCCTTAATGACTTCTTTCATGTTCGGGTTTAGTCGTCGTTGAGGCTGGACTGAGTTGCGGGAATTACCTTCAAGAAAGATTTTATGAGTGCAGAAAGAAGGGTTTATACCCTTAATATCCGATATTTGCCACGCAATTGCGTGGCAGTGCTTTCTTAAGACTGTAGTCAACTCAGAAATTTTTGAGTTGCTAAGATCGGATGAAACGATGACGGGTTGCTTAGACTCTTTTTCTAAAAACAAATACTGGAGGTGAGGGGGCAGTTGTTTTAACTCTAATTCGGGTGGTTCTTCATAAGAAGTTTTAATTTTCAATTTTTCTAGAAATAACGGTTCGGGTGATGTGGGGTGAGAAACTTCTTCTTCAACATAAAAGAGCTCTACGGGCTCGGAATCACTACTTGCCGATGAAGCTAACTCGAGGGATGAATCGAACTAACAACACTCTTCTAAGTAAAAACACGAATCGTCGTTTTCTAATGTTTTCCGCATCGAGGAATTTATGCCGAAAGTAACTTCATCGTCTCCAACCCGTAGGAGGAGCTTTCAGTTACTTACGTCTATAATAGCGCGGGAGGTGGCAAGGAAGGGCGGCCGAGTATGAGGGGTACTTCGGCATCCTCTTCGATGTCAAGAATGACAAAATCCAACTGGAAGATGATTTGTCAACCTTGACGAGCACGTCCTCCACTATTCCTATCGGATATTTTAAAGAACGATCTGCTAATTGAATACTCATTCGAGTGGGCCTTGGATTTCCTAGACCTAGCTTTTTGAACAAAGAAAATGGCATAAGGTTGATGCTTGCTCCAAGATCCGCTAAGGCGTGTTTTACTAACGAATTGCCAAATAGACATTGGATGGAATACCGTCCCGGGTCATTTACTTTTTTAGGCAATTTGTTGAGTACAACAGCTGAGCATTCTGCGTTTAAAGAAATATGCGAAATATCTTCTAACTTTTTCTTATTGGAGAGCAACTCCTTAAGATATTTCGCATATTTAGGCATTTGAGAGATAGCCTCGCAGAAAGGTAGATTAATATGGATTTGTTTTAAAACATCTAAATTTTTTTTAAATTTTTTTTCGGCGCACTCATTTTTAAATTTAAATGGTTACGGAATATTAGAAGTAGGAGCGCGCGGATTTAAAATAGAAGCGTGCGGAGCTGAAAGAGAAGCGTGCGGAGCTAACGTAGCAGGAAAATTTGAAGAAGAATTAAGAGTAGGAGGAGGAGAGGAAGTTACCTTGGGTTCATCCTATTTTTGAACAACCTCCTTCCCGCTTCGGAGTGTAATCGCGTGCGCGCTCTCCTTTGGATTTTGCATTGTATTCCCAGGTAGTGCTCCTTGCTGACGCTCAGAAATCATCTTTGCGAGCTGGCCCACTTGATTCTCTAAATTTTTTATCGATCCGGTAAGGTTCCGAATGTTCGACTCATTTGTAGCAACATATTTTGCAAAAACCTCTTCAAGCGGAGAGAGTTTTTGTTGTTGCAGTGGAAAACCTGGTGGATTAAAATTTTGAGAAATCAAATTTGGAGGCGGAGTTAAGTTAAGAAGTTTATTAGGGGGAGGTTGATTTAGATTCATAGAACGCTGAGCATTTCCTTGGCTGCTCCATGAGAAATTCGGATGATTCCTATAACCCGCATTGTATGTGTTGTTATACGGAGCGGTGTTGGGGTTATAGGAAGGCCGAGGCGGATTTCCCATGTAGTCAACCTGTTCTTCAATTAAAACGTTATTAGCCCAAGGAGGAGTGGCGGAGGAAGCAGACATCTCCGCCACTTGCTTTGTTAAGCGCTCAACTTGTAAAGCCAAATTTGCGTTTGCGTCTATTTCAAAAATTCCGGCCGGCTTATTAGGCCGCGCTCGGGGCATGTTCCATTGGTATGCATTCGTGGCCATCTCTTCGAAAAGCTCTTGAGCGGCGATTGGGGTTTTGTTATTTAACGTCCCCCCGGCGGCCGAATCAATCATTTGCCTCGTTTGGAGATTTAAGCCATTATAAAATATTTGCACTTGTTGCCAAGTGGCAAGTGCATGGTGAGGGCATCGACACAAAAGCTCCTTGAAGCGCTCCCATGTGTCATAGAGAGTTTCTGAGTCGATTTGCATGAACGACGCAATATCAGTGCGCAATTTAGCAGTCTTTGAAGGCGGGAAATATTTATTTAGAAATTTTTCCGCCATTTCGGCACATGTAGTGATGGATCCCCTAGGTAGGGAGCCCAGCCACTACTTGGCCTTAGACCACAAAGAAAAAGGAAAAAGACGTAATCGAATGGCGTCATAGGTGACACCATTGATTTTAAAAGTATCTCAAATTTCAAGGATGTAAGAAATATGCGAATTTGGATCCTCGTCCGGTTGACCATCGAAGGTCACCGATTGTTGCACCATTTGTATGATGCTGGACTTGATCGCAAAATTATTGTTCACCGCTGTGGGGCGAACAATACTCGACTGTGTGCCTTCCAAATTCGGCCGCGCGTAATAGGACATGGTCCGTTGCGCGTCCTCATCAGGATTTGGATCGTTAAGATTAGGAGGATTAAGATTATGATCCATATTCGCTGTGCTAGTGTCCCCGATCGACTCTTCGGATTCTACTTGATTTTCCAGATCACGAGAACGGCGTTGCCTCAAAAAGGTTCGCTCGATCTCCGGATCAAAAGGAATAATCGAAGCGCTACCTCGGGTCATACACTAAAAAGAGAAGAAAGGAAGAGGAAAAACTATTTTTTTTCTTTTTGAAATTTAGAAAAAGTAAAATAGAATAAAAAGAAGCATGATAAAATTAATAGCTATCCTCTTTTCAAACTATCTACGCAAAGTCCCCGACAACGGCGCCAAAAACTTGATATAGAAATTTCGTGTTTGAAATTAAGTGAAGGTTTGAAGATTTTTCTCCAAAACTATATCCGACTAAGGCAAGTGTACCTTATCGTCTAAAGTATAGGTTATTTAGGAATATCAAGGTCGTATTCCACGGGGCGCGTTGATTACTTCTACTTCGAGGAAAGTCACCATTATCTTATCGACGAAATTTTGAGGTTTGTTTTGCTTAACTAAAAAAAAGACAAAATGCAAGCTAAATGAAAAGATTAAACGAAAATAAAAAGGCTTAATGCTCAAACATAGTGGATGGGGAAAAGGAAAGGAAAATTAACATTGCATGAAAGGAAGAGTTCTTAAGGACAAAGAGAACATGAAAGAAGAAAACTTAATTTTATTGAAAATCAAAACGATTACAAGCTTAAGAAGAGATTACAAAGCTAGGAAAGTAAAGTTACAAGCTTTAATTAACTAGTGCAAGTAAGAAATAAAAACTAGTACATTACATGAAAAAGAGAACTTGAAAGCTTAAGGAAAAACATGAACAAGAACATGAAAAGCTCACTAACAGCTCTAACAGCACCTCCCCATCTCCAAAATTCTGAACCCTGGACTCAAGGAGAGCCTCTGAATTTATAGCAGAAATTTTCAAGTTACACGCCCTCGGTCACGGGCGTGAACTAGGGAGTGTAAACATTGCTGACAGTGGATCTGGCAGTGGCGTGGACTTTGCGTGACGGCGGGAGAAAATCGGACATTACACGCCCGTGTAACTTGGGTCACGGGCGTGACTTTGGACGGCTTCATTAAATGCAGTGTGGGCTGGATTGCGGCGACGGCGCGCGGGGATCACGCGGGAAAGTCACGGGCATGACATTGGGGTCATGGGCGTGTACCTAGGCACCCTCAATTAATGCAGTGTGGGCTGGAATTCGGCACTGCAGAAAGTGTTCGTTGAACGAAGCTCCACATTCGTCAAACGGAGGGGCAGAGCACGTTCGTCGAACGCTGCTCCACATTCGTCGAACGGAGGTGTAGAGCGCATTCGTCGAACGCTGCTCCACATTCGTCGAACGGAGGGGCAGAGTGCGTTTTTGTCGAACGGAGCTCCACTTTCATCGAACGCAGGGGCAGAGTTTTTTTTTTCGAACGTAGCTCCACTTTCGTCGAACGCAGGGGCAATTTCGTCGAACGCAGATCTTTAGGTTACACGCCCTTGGTCACACGAGTGACTGAGGGCATGACTTGTGATTTTCTCCAATTTTCCCCAAAATTCTGCAAAAATAAAAGTAAACAATATTTAGAACAGAAATTATAAAAGAAGTGATTTTAAACTAAAATATAAATAATATTTGCAATTTTAAATTAACACTAAACTAAATACTATAATTAAAATATGCATAAATACTACTCATCAAGGTAACTTCAATTCCTAATTTTACCTGTGATCTAGATAAATCTGTTTTCAAATCACCATGTACAGGTATACAAAAAATCTGAAAATAGAATCAGAAAAGAGCTAATAATAAACAAATTAATTTCTGATAAAATTAAAGAAGATTTAAAGTCATCAGAAGAACACATTATCTGTTTAAAAAATAAGTTAATTAAAGCTGATAAGTTTCAACAAACTTTTAAAGAAAAAGAAAAACTTTATGTTCAGCAACATCAAATTAAATTTTCAAATTTGTATTTTAATGAAATAAAAATGCCAATATATCTAATGATAAGGCATTTGGATTTACCTATTTTAAAACATTTAGAATTAAACAGCAGTTATATGATTCCCTTGAATTTTTCTATCTTAAAACAAAGTCAGATAGACTTCACATTCTTCCAGATTTTCTCCAAAATCAGTTTGAGCATTCTACTCAGATTGCATAGATCAGAAATGATCAAAGCACTAAGTGTGAGTCTCTTCTGATTAAGGGGATTCTATAGAAAGAAGCTACCAGGCTTTGTATTTCTGATTTTAAAATTCTTAGAATCCATTAACAACTAGCAATTCATCATTAAAATCCTATTTAAATCACAATCTAGGAAATCAGAATTGCTTAAATGATTTTTAAAAGTAGGAAATAATCTCTGACCCTTAAGCCTTAAGTTATTTAAAGACTTTTTATGCTTAGGTATCCTAAACAAAATAGGAGGAGATTGTTAGAACCTAGTCTTAATTTGGATTAGGATCGCAGCTCAAATAGGGGGAGATTGTTGGAACCTTAGTTTTGATTTGAGTTAGGATCCACCTTTAATGTCTATGTTTCTATCATAACATATTGTATAACTTAGATCAAACCCTATTAAGAAAGAAGGCTGAAAAAGAGACATAATTAATAGGCTGAAAAATAAGAGAAAGATAAATTTTACACATGTTCTCTGCGTTCGACGAACGACCATCTGCGTTCGACGAACGGCGCTCTGCGGTCGACGAAAGGTATTCATTCTGCGCTCGACAAAATCCAGCGGTTCAGCGGTCAACGAATAGATTGTCTCAGCGGTCGACAAACAGACCCCGGCTCAGCGGTCGACGAAATCCTGCGTTCGACAAACTCAAGTCTGCGTTCGACGAATAGCTCAATATTCAGCAGTCGACGATCCAGCCAGTCTCTACGTTCAATGAACAGTTCCGTTCGACGAACTCTAGTCTGCGTTCGACGAATATTCAGCAGATGTTTAGAACAGTGAATCAAATGTTCAGGTCGACGAATCAAATGTTCAGGTCGACGAATCAAATGATCAGGTCGACGAACATGAACCTGAGCTCGATGAAATATCTGCAGTATTATTTTATATCATTCAGCTCGACTAAATATTATATATATGCTGTCAGATTTATTAAAGCAATATCTTTATTATTTCTATTTATATATATTGCTATATATATTGTTGACTTAAAATACAGCTGTTGAAGCATAAAATGTTATAGTCGTTTGCAGCAAAGCATTAAATGCTATAGCCGTTGCAGCAAGCTAAAGACGGAAAGCTGTCTGCTCGAGGGTCTGCGAAATAAAAGAGATATTATCTCTTTCCTCTTTGGTCGGCAAGGATTCAAATCAGCCCAGGAAGGAGGACAACAACTTTTACACGACAGCAGGAGACATCTCTTCATTACAGCAGATTATTATATAGCAGATTATATACAGCTGTTTCTATAGACAGATTATATATACATATCATATTGCTTTACAGTATATACAGACAGAATATATTACAATTGCTGTACAAGAAAAAGAGAAGAAGAAGAAGAAGAGAAAAAGAAGAACTGCAGCAAAAACAAAGAACAACATTATTACTCTATCTTGTTTTGTTTTTGCTAACTCTTCTCTTGCAGATCATCTATATCCTAAGACACCAATCAATACTATTTGCTCAGGATCTAAACTGCAAGAAGAAAAGAAGAGTATTCACAATCTAGAGAAGGAGCTCCATCCACAAGCTGTCATCAAACTAAATCAGACAGGGGGAGCTCTCTTCAACATCTTCATCAAGTGTCTTCTCAGCAAAGAGAAGAACAACATAACATTTTCTGTTTTCTTTATTTCTCCCATCTTATAAAGGGTTAAAACTCCCTTCAAAAGTGTACTCCCGGTGACAGGGCACCTTAGCAAAAACCTGTATCTTGGTTTTGAGCACCTGATCAAAAGCTCTATGGTATGTGGACACCTGAACAAAATCACCTTGGTGTGATGGCACCTGATCAACAACCTCCTAGTGGATTCCTACCAGTGGGTAGATGAGTAGATGTACCCAGGTTGAGGGGAACTACTATATATCTTGTGTCATTTGGATGTGTGCTTTGCTTGTTTGTTTAATTTCTTATTTCTTGCTGTGATTACTTATGCACTCTTATTGTTTGTGTTTATTATTCATACAGCACTCAGCACACTTATATATACACATAACATTATTTTAAAGTAAAACTTAAATAAGAAGTTTTAATATATTAAGAACTAACTCTCCTTTCAAAGGAGGAGTTAGGTCACTACCTCAAACCCCAAAAATCCAAGAATAGGGAAAAGCTTACCTCTAAAACGAAGATCTCGTCGAGAGCTTTCCGAATTAACTCTCCAAACGCGATTCCGACTACAACAGCCCTAGAAATCGCCGGAACTCATCGACAGGCCGCTCTCGCTCTCTCGCCCGCAAGAACTCTAGGTCAGCCGACAGGAAAGGAGATGAAAAGAATAAAACCTAAACTTAAGGTATAAATTCTAAGCTCCCAGGAAATCGTCGAACCCATCTAGCAGTTCGTCGAACGAACTCAGCCAGCAGATCGTCGAACACAGGCTGCCTGCCGTTCGTCGAACGCAGGCTGTCTGTCGTTCGTCGAACGCAGGCTGTCTGCCGTTCGTCGAACGCAGGCTGTCTGTCGTTCGTCGAACGCAGGCCGCCTGCCGTTCGTCGAACGCAGACATAGAAATACAAAAACAACCTCTCCTTCTACGAAAACTACGATGGGAACTAAATCAATGTGGACATCTACGAAATTCGCACCTAAACTGAAATTCAGCGCTACGAATCCAACAGCGAAGTCAGAAATTAATTCCAACGAGCCAAACTCGGGGTAAATCTTCCCGAAGCTAAGATCTCAATAACTACACAAAATCTCCTCTACAACTCAAAACGACGCAAAATCTCGCACGCTCGATCTGATTTACATACTTTAACCAAGCTAAGGCTCAAAACTAAACCTGACGAGCTGACATAATGCCCTTACGCCAAAATTATGCCACAACGGACACGTAAATAATTAACGAAAATCAGGGGCGTTACAGTCACTCCCCCTAAAAAGAAGTTTCGTCCCGAAACTTGAAATCCAAAGATTAAGAAAGATACTGAATCAAATCCGAAGGTTACCAGACAGAAGATTTACGCGAAATCTAAGAGAAGAGGCTAGGATGAGGCTCTCTCATGGCAGACTCTAGCTCCCATGTTGCGCTTTCGATACCCTGATTCTTCCAAAGAACCTTAACCATCGGGATCGTCTTCCTCCGCAACGCACGCTCCTGAGTCTCCAAGATTCGGATAGGCTCTTCAACATAGGAAAGATTGGGTTGTAGAACGGGCACCGAAACAAGAACTAAATGATCTCTATGCTGATACTTCCTCAGCTGGCTCACATGAAACACATCGTGAACATTAGGGAAGGAAGCAGGTAAATCCAATCTATAAGCTGACGCTCCGATGCGCTCAACAATCTGGAAAGGTCCCACATACCGGGGGTCCAACTTGTGGTTCCTTCCAAATCTCTTAACGCCCGGCATCGAAGAAACTTTCAAGAACACTAAGTCTCCAACGGCAAACTCAAGATCCATCCTTCTCTGATTGGCATACTTCTCATACCGCTCCTGAGCAATACGAAGCTTCTCGCGGATATGAGTCACAGCAATGTTCATCTCTTCTAAAGCTTCTGGGCCTAACAACGGGCTCTCACCAATCTCGGCCCAAAACAAGGGAGTCCGCCAACGCCTCCCATACAAAGCCTCAAAGGGGGCCATTTGCAAGATTTCCTGATAACTGTTATTGTAGGCACATTCCATCAATCCAAGACGCTTATCCCACGCTCCACCATGATCAAAAATATAGCACCTTATCATATCTTCCAAAATTTGATTTACTTTTTCTGTCAGACCATCAAACGATCTGCTTCAGGTCTTTGTACAATTTCGTGGAACCAGGATGATAGGAAACACTTGAGTCATGCGCTTCACTACAGATCCTTGCCCGAATATCATCCAACGCGGGGATACAATATCTACCTCGGTACTTCAAAGTATCTTTATCATCGATCGAAAAATATGGTAATTCTCCTCTCTCGGTCCTACTCTGGAGATGTTGCAGGTCAGGGTCTTCCTTCTGGTGCAATATCGTAAGGGTTATCCAAGAAGGCTCTTCAGCATCTAAGCTCGAAGGCGCGGTACAACTACCGACTAAAATATCCATCAACATAAACTCATCCACTACGGATTGCACGAAAAGATTGAAGATATGCGCGGTCTTTCTACTCAGGGCATCGGCCACCACATTAGCCTTACCCGGATGATATAGGATATCAACTTCGTAATCCGCCACATACTCCAACCACCTTTGCTGGCAAAAATTTAGCTCTTTCTGGGTAATGACATACTTCAGACTCTTGTGATCCGTAAAATCTTGCATGACACTCCATATAATAGATGACTCCAAAGCTTTAAAGCATAATTCACTGCAGCAAATTCTAAGTCATGTGTAGGGTAATTCCTTTCATGAACTTTCGATTATCTAGACCCATAAGCAATCACCTTTCCTTCTTGCATCAAAACACATCCTAACCCAATGTGAGATACGTCCACATAAACAACATACTCTATTCCTTCGATCAGCAAGGCCAACATAGGTGCACTGCACAAACGCCTCTTTAATTCCTGAAAGGCTTCTTCGCAAATATCGCTCCAAACAAAAGTGGTATTCTTCTGGGTAAGCTTAGTTAAAGGTGTCGACAGCACTGAGAATCCTTGAACAAATCTCCTGTAGTACCCAGCCAACCCTAAGAAACTCCTTATCTCCTTAGGCGATGAAGGCCTCTTCCAATCCAATACAGCAGAAAATCTTAGCAGGGTCTATAGTAATTCCGTCCTTGTTCACCACATGACCCAGAAAGGATACCTGAGGAAGCCAGAACTCACACTTACTCAGCTTCACATACAACTTGTGCTCTCTAAGAGTAGACAATACTAAGCGCAAATGCGTAGCATGCTCCTCAGCACTTCTGGAATAAACCAACACATCATCGATGAATACCACCACAAAATGATCCAGAAAATCCTTGAACACGCGGTTCACCATATCCATATACGCAGATGGTGCATTAGTCAAACCAAAAGACATCACGAGAAATTCAAAATGACCATATCGGGAACGAAAGGCAGTCCGAGGGACGTCCGACTCACGGATCCTCAACTGATGGTAACCTGAACGAAGATCGATCTTTGAAAACACCGAACTACCACGCAACTGATCAAACAAATCATCGATTTGCGGCAACGGATATCTGTTCTTTATGGTTACCGTATTCAACTCCCTATAGTCTATGCACAACCTCATAGAACCATCCTTCTTTTTCACGAACAACACTAGAGCACCCCAGGGCGAAGAACTTGGCATAACGAATCCACACTGCAACAATTCATCTAACAGGGTATGCAACTCTTCCAGCTCGCGCGGGGCCATACGGTACGGTGCCTTAGCAATAGGACGAGTACCAGGCTCCAGATCAATTACAAATTCTACATCTCTCTCAGGCGGGAGACCAGGAAGACTAACCGGGAAAACATCAGGAAAAAATACATTCCACGGGAACACCCTCGATACATGGCAAACCGCTAACAGTTTCTAACACAGAAACAAGGTAAGCAAAACAACCGGAATCTAAAAGTTTCCGAGCACAAACCGCAGAAATAATTGAGGAATCCTGGCGTGGAAAACCATACACACTCATGGGTTGACTGTTGTCCATCTTGAAGTCCAAACATTTAGCCTTGCATTGGACAACCGCATCATATCTGGACAACCAGCCCATGACCATGATCACAATGAAATCTTCCAAGTCTAGCACTTTTAAATCCGCAAAAGTTAAGAAGTCACCTAAGAGGATAGGACAATTCTGGATACCCAGGTCCGACACCACAGAGTCGCCAGAAGGAAACTTAACGCGAAACGCACCGCCAATCTGATCGAGGATCAAACGATGACGCTCTACAAAAGCCCTAGCCACGGATGAGTGGGTAGCACCAGAATTAAAAAGGACACGCACCCAATTATTCTTTACCTTAAATTCTCCTATAGCAATTGGATACATAACTAGCCGAACAGAAATTGAAACTAAGGATAAAGGCTGAGAGTTAAATTAAGGTCTAACCTAAAATAACTTGGGTGGAATTCTGAGCCTCTCCCCTAATCACCACATTCAACTTGCCATTTCCTTTATCCTAATGCTGCGGCTGCGGCAGCGGCAAAGCCCAAAGTGGCACTAGCTGCAGAGGCGGTTGGAAATGCGGGAAACTAGTCTTAACGTTCCCCTTCTGTCCACACTGAAAACACACCTTATCCTTGGACCAGCAATGGGCAACATTGTACAACCCCGATATTCGCCGAGAGGACGGGCAACCAAAGGCGGGCGAGTCAAGAACTCGCCAAGTGCTCGCTAGGAAGCCGGCGAGTCAAGAACTCGCCAAGTGCTCGCTAGGAAGCGAGCGAGTCAAGAACTCGCCAAGTGCTCGCTAGGAAGCGAGCGAGTCAAGAATTTGCCAAGTGCTCGCTAGGAAGCCGGCGAGTCAAGAACTCGCCAAGTGCTCGCAAGGAGGCGAGCGGGTCAAGAGTTCGCTAGGAATCGGCCAAATTACCCTGTCACCCTTGGTGGTCTGCCTTTAGCCTCTCCAAACAGCGGAGTTTGGCTGTTAGCAGACCCATTTGGGGTGCGGATAGTAAAATCAAGAGGCGGAATCCTACTATTTGCAGGCCAGATCAGAAAATCTATAAATAGGACCTCAAGGGAACCTTTGGAGAGGATCTCACTTCAGCCTCCCTCTCCTTAGGCGTTCTTTGGTTAGCATTTCCAGAGCTCTCCAAGGTACCCAAGTCTCAGCTTTGGCTAGGGAGGGGAAGCGCTCAACTATCTTCCGGGTTAGTGGAGGGACCTCCTCACTGTGACCAAGGTCTAGGTCATTTTCCTAATCTTCCGCCTACCCTCCTCGAGGGATTAGTAAGGACTAGCCACCCCTCATCTCGGTGAGGGCCCCGAGCTCTACGGGAGACCGAGAAATCGGTTTCAACATTTTGGTGCGGTGAGCGTGGAGAGTGGCTGGTTCAAGAAAGTTCCAGAGAAGGGTTATGGCGGAAGAAGAGGAGCAGGGCGAGGAGTTCGGCGAGACTCCTCAGGAGGCGATGGCTAGGATGCTCGCGGATTTCAGAAATGAGGTGCTCGACACCTTGGGGTTCACGGTCACAGCTCTGCGAAGTGAGTTTGCGACCCCGGCACCTCAGGCGACCCCTCCCCCAACAGCAGTCGGCGAGAGGGCACCAGGAGGAAGGGCTGGAAAGGAAGTTGTCGTCGGCTTAGGTCAGAGCCAGGAAGGGCGGGTGTTGTTCGCCAGTCCGGCGAGCTCCGTGCCGGCGAGCTCAGTGCTGGCAAGCTCCGTCCCAGCGAGCGCGTCACTGACGAGTGCACGCCAAGAGGAAGCGGCGACTGTCGGGGTGGTTCAGGCGAGCACCGCCCTCGCGAGCACAGTCCCGACGAGCTTAAGTTTGCCGAGCGAACTTGGGGGACGAGTGGAGCCAGGAAGAGTGACAGGAGGGGGAAGCCCCTTTTGCGAGTTGGTGCTTTCCGCACCCATCCCGGGGGGATTTGGAGAATGGGACCGGGTGTACTACAACGGTAGAGATGACCCTGTCCAGCACCTACAGAGTTTCGAGGACTCAATCTCCATCAGGCCGATGTCAGATGCCTTCAAGTGTCGGCTCTTTGCCGTCACCCACATGGAGAAGACCAGGGACTTGTTTGATCATCTCCCAGCAGGGTCAATCTACTCGTTCGAGGATTTGCGCCGAAGTTTTTTGCTCAGGTTTTCGACCTCAAAAAAGAGGAAGAAGGACGTTGATTCCCTCTTCACGGTGAAGCAGGGACCCAGGGAGTCGCTGGCTCAGTCTGCCGATCGATTCCAGGAGGAAGTGCAGCTCACTCAGGAGATGCCTGGGTTTGCACTCCAACTCGCCTTCACGGTCGGGTTGAAAGAGAGTTTCTTCAAGATGGCGTTGAAGAGAAAAGCCCCCGTCTCCTTTGAAGAGCTGATGGAGAGGGTGTCGGAGGAAGTCGCGAGTGAGGAGGCCAATCCAGAGCTCACCAAGAGGCTAGAAAAGCTCAGTGAGCCGAAGGTGAGGCAGCAGGAGGTCAGGAGAAGGGAAGTGCCCCGGGCCCCGGAGGGAGAATGGAGGCCGCAAGGTGGAGGAATGCAAGGGCAGGGAAGGGGTTACGGCCCAGGAAGGGGTAACCATGTCGGAGGTCAATGGAGGCCCCCCAGTTAGGGTGGAGGCAAGGTCCGATGCAAATGCCTCCCCCTCCCCAACATGCCATGGCGATTGGAAGGGGAAGAGGAAGAGGAAGAGGAAGGGGAGGAGAGGCAGAAACGACAGCCGCTAGGAGGAGAAGGAACAGGGTGGCAGAGGCCGAGGCGAGGGAAGTGGTGTTGCCATATTGCATCTTCCATGATGTGGAAGGTCACTCGACGGACACCTGTCCGGAGTTCCTGGAAGTAAAGAGGGTCAGAGCGCCCGCGCCACCACAGCAGCAGCCAGTAAGGATCGTGGAGGTTGAACCTCGAGAGGAGGAGGAGGAAAGATGTGAAGATAGAACCGATATGGCAAGTAGAGGAGGGATCGGGGTGATCCATGGGGGGTAGGGGTGGAGGCGACCCGCAAGGGTAGCCTTCATAACATCTACCGCCGGAGCGTGGCTTCGACATCCACCGCTCCACCCCCGACCGAAAAAATCATTTTCACCCAGAAAGACATGCCGGGCTACGAGGACCTGTTCTGCAACGCGCTGGTCATCCAGACGGCGATCGAGAACTTCACCATCTCCCGGATCCTAGTGGACAACGGAAGTTCGGTCAACGTCATCTTCAAGAAGGCGTTTGACAAGATGGAGGTGGAGCCTAGGAGGGTGTTGGCCTCAGATGGCCCTTTGTTTGGATTCTCGGGGGAGAGGAAGGAAGTAGAAGGGGGAGTGGGGCTTCATGTGACCCTGGGTGGGCAGTCTCGGAACTGTCGTTTTGTCATTGTGGACGCCCCAAGCAGTTACAGCGCTATCTTTGGACGGCCACTTATTAGCGCGTTCCGCTGTGTCCCTTCCACCTTTCATCAATGCCTCAAGTTCAACGTTGGATGGGTTCAGGTGCGGATCAGAGGGGATCCCAAGGTGGCAAGACAGTGCTACATAACGGCTGTCAACACCATCTCGTGGATGGGAGAAGCTGAGAAGTGGGATAGGATGATGGAGGAGGCGGCCGAAGACGGAGGTAAGGAGGTAGCCAAGGAGAAGTTGGAAGAAGATGAAGTCCATGCCCAGGAAGGGGTAGCTGAGGGACCCCGGGCGGAAAGAGAGGAAGAAGAAGAGAAGGCCCAGGAGGGAAGGGCAGAAGAGCTGATGGTGGTAGAGAAGGAAGTCGAGGAGGAATCCCAGGCTCCCACGTGTGCCGAAGAGGAGAGGGCTTGGGGAGAGCAGTCCCGGTTGGAGGCTGTGGACGAGGTCGTAGAGCTCGAGGTCACCACCCGGCGCGGAAAAAGTCCGAGTCAGCGGAGAACTCAGCCCAGAAGATCAAGCGCAGATTCTGGCTTGCGTACAGAAGAACGTGGATGTCTTCGCTTGGAGCGCCGCGGAAATGCCCGGGATCGACGCGGATGTGGCTTGCCATCGCCTCAACCTCGACCCCGGCGCCCGCCCCATCCGCCAGAAGAGGAGGGCCGTCGCAGACAAGCTAGAGGGCCCATCCGCGAGGAGGTGGGCAAACTCCTGCAGGCCGGATTTGTATCGGAGATCCAGTATCCAGGCTGTGTCTCCAATGTCATTATGGTAAAAAAGGGGGAAGGTAAGTGGCGTATGTGTATCGACTTTTCGCTTCTTAATAAATCATGCCCGAAAGATTGCTACCCCCTGCCCAGAATCGACGCGCTGGTTGACTCAGCCGTTGGTTTTTCTGTAATGTCTTTCTTAGATGCTTTTTCAGGTTACCATCAAATCCGCATGCATCCCCCGGACATCAAGGATGTTTCCTTCATCACGGGGGATGGATGTTATTGCTATAAGATGATGCCCTTCGGGCTCAAGAACGCAGGGGCTACGTACCAAAGGATGATGGATAGGGTCTTCCGCGAGCAGAAAGGAAGAAATTTAGAAGTCTATGTTGACGACCTCATGGTGAAGAGCCGAGACCTTGGGTCTCACCTCCAAGACCTCGAAGAGACATTCGGGACCCTGCGGCGGTACAAGATGAAACTCAATCCCTTGAAGTGTGTCTTCAGGGCGAGCCGAGGGAAGTTCCTGGGCCACTTGCTCACCCCCGCAGGAGTGGAACCCAACCCGGACAAAGTTAAAGCGGTGATGGAGTTGGGGTCGCCAAGAAATCCGAAGGAGGTTCAGAGCCTTACAGGGAAGTTGGCTGGGCTCAGCAGGTTCCTCTCCAAGGCGGGAGAAAAGTGTGCACCTTTTTTCAAAGTACTGCGGGGAAACAAGAAGTTTGAATGGACCCCGGAGTGCGAGAAGGCCTTCCAGGCTCTGAAAGAACAGCTCACCCAAACCCCTCTGATCCAGGGACCGAGGCCAGGAGAAGACCTATCCCTGTACCTGGGGGTAGGGTCCGAAGCAGTAAGCTCCGTGTTAATCCGGGAGGAAGGGAAGAAACAGTTCCCTATCTACTACGTCAGCCGAGTGCTGAAGAAGGCAGAGCTCCGGTACCCGATCTTGGAAAAGTTGGCCTTCGCATTGGTGGTGTCAGCCCGGAGGCTCCGGCCTTACTTTCAAGCCCATTCAATTAAAGTAGTGACGGACCACCCGCTCCGCAAAATCATGGAAGGGGTGGAGCACTCAGGAAGGTTGGCAAACTGGTACGTGGAATTAAGCGAATTCAATATCACGTTCGTGCCCAGGACGTCCATCAGGGCTCAAGCGGTGGCAGACTTCATGGCCGACTATGCGGCCGAAGTGGGGGATAACGAGCCACCTCCCCCAGAAGCATGGAAGATGTTGGTGGACGGAGCGTCGGGAAAATACTCCTATGGAGGGGGAATAGTCCTGGTAAGTCCTCAGGGGACTCGGATTGAGCAAGCCTTAAACATCCATTTCCCAATCACCAACAACCAGGCTGAGTACGAAGCAGTGATAGCGGGCCTTCGACTGGCCCGGGAACTAGGTGTGCAGGACGTGGAGGTCTCCACGGACTCCATGGTGGTAGCATGCCAAATCAAGGGAGAATTTGAAGCAAAGGATCTGACCCTCCTACTATACCTGGAAAAGGTTAAGGGGGTCATCGGGCAGTTTCGCACCTTCTCCATCAAGCACGTGCTGAGGGAGGAGAGCACCCAGGCGGACCTCTTAGCCAAGTTCGGTCCTCGAGCGGGAGGGACGACTTCAGAACTCTTCCGGCCCTCCATCGAGGAAGGAGAATTGATGGAAGTGGATCGACGAGCCTCGTGGATGGATCCGTTTATCACCAACCTATCCTCCGGGCAGTTCCCTGGAGAGGACGTGGACAAGAGGCGCTTCAGGTATAAGTCCGCCTATTACTCCTTGCATGCAGGGGGGCTATATAGAAAGACCCACTCGGGACTCCTGGCCCGTTGTGTCTCCGAGGAGGAGGTCCCGAGAGTGCTGGAAGAAATCCACTACGGGGAGTGCGGCAGTCACTCCGGGAGTCGGACCCTGGAAGGGAGGGTGTTGAGGCAAGGCTACTTCTGGCACACTCTCAGCAAGGATGCGGCAGAGTTTGCAAGAAAGTGTCCGAAATGCCAACTCTACGCTCCGCTCCAGCTCCTCCCAGCCCAAAGACTCCGGACCATCACGGCTCCTTGGCCCTTCGCCATATGAGGGCTAGACCTGGTCGGTCCCTTTCCCCAAGCCAGCGGCCAGAGGAAGTTCCTGCTGGTCATGATCGACTACTTGTCCAAGTGGGTAGAGGTGAAAACACTTGCTAAGGTAACCTCTCAGGTTATAAGGAATTTTGTGTGGGGGGAAATAATTTGCAGGCATGCACTCCCTCTAGCTATAGTGACGGACAATGGGCCGCAGTTTGCGAGTGAAGAGTTTGTTGGCTTCTGCACTCAGCTCGGCATTGACCTCAGGTTCGCTTCGGTCCACCACCCGAGGAGCAATGGGAAGGTGGAGGCGCCGAACAAACTAATCGTTAACCTATTAAAAAAGAAAGTGGAGAACCTTCGGGGAAACTGGTTGGAACAGCTACCCTCCATCCTCTGGGCCATGAGGACTACTCCGAATACCGCCACCGGGGAGACTCCATACAAGCTCTCTCACGGGTCCGAGGCCGTTCTCCCCATAGATTTTGAGGTAAAAACCCCCCGGGTGATCGCTGCGAGCGAGGGGGATGAAGAGTGGCTAGAAGGTAACGATGCGGAGCAGAGGCTGTCCTTGGACCTGGTGGAAGAACTCCGGGACTTGGCCACCGTCATACAGGAAGAGGTCAAGCGGCGGATGGCTCGATATTTTGACAAACATATCCGGATAAAAAACTTTCAGAAAGGAGATCTAGTCCTGAAGAAGGTCGACGCGGCCGGCAGAGGGGCCACGGTGGGTAAGCTTAACCCCAACTGGGAGGGTCCATATATTGTAAGAAGGGTGCTCAAGTCAGGAGGGTATCATCTTCAGGATGTGGAAGGGGTACCCCTCGACCGAGCCCGAAGTGGGATGATTTGAAAAGGTTTTACCCTTGAGTGCTTTATTATGTTGTTTACTTAACGCCTTGCTCCTTTCTTATGACGCTTATAACTACTGCCGTGCCGACATGACAAAGGTTGGGTATGATGGTGCTGGAATGCCCCAGATCGATTCCGCTCCCGGGCTCTCACTAGACGGGGGGTTCAGGTTGATCTCTGGAGAGGCTGGCAAAGTAATAAGTGTTGGTGCTGGAATGCCCCAGATCGATTCCGCTCCCGGGCTCTCACTAGACGGGCGGTTCAGGTTGATCTCTGGAGATGCTGGAGAGGTAACAAGTGTTGGTGCTGGAATGCCCCAGATCGACTCCGCTCCCGGGCTCTCACTAGACGGGGGGTTCAGGTTGATCTCTGGAGAGGCTGGCAAAGTAACAAGTGTTGGTACTGGAATGCCCCAGATCGATTCCGCTCCCGGGCTCTCACTAGACGGGGGGTTCAGGTTGATCTCTGGAGAGGCTGGCGAGGTAACAAGTGTTGGTGCTGGAATGCGTCAGATCGATTCCGCTCCCGGGCTCTAACTAGACGGGGGGTTCAGGTTGATCTCTAGAGAGGCTGGCAAAGTAACAAGTGTTGGTGCTGGAATGCCCCAGATCGATTCCGCTCCCGGGCTCTCACTAGACGGGTGGTTCAGGTTGATCTCTGGAGAGGCTGGCGAGGTAACAAGTGTTGGTGTTGGAATGCCCCAGATCGATTCCGCTCCCGGGCTCTCACTAGACGGGGGGTTCAGGTTGATCTCTGGAGAGGCTGGCAAAGTAACAAGTGTTGGTGCTGGAATGCCCAAGATCGATTCCGCTCCCGGGCTCTCACTAGACGGGGGGTTCAGGTTGATCTCTGGAGAGGCTGGCAAAGTAACAAGTGTTGGTGCTGGAATGCCCCAAATCGATTCCGCTCCCGGGCTCTCACTAGATGGGGGGTTCAGGTTGATCTCTGGAGAGGCTGGCAAAGTAACAAGTGTTGGTGCTGGAATGCCCCAGATCGATTCCGCTCCCGGGCTCTCACTAGACGGGGGGTTCAGGTTGATCTCTGGAGAGGCTGGAAAGGTAACAAGTGTTGGTGCTGGAAAGCCCCAGATCGATTCCGCTCCCGGGCTCTCACTAGACGGAGGGTTCAGGTTGATCTCTGGAGAGGCTGGCAAGGTGACAAGTATTGGTGCTAGAATGCCCCAGATCGATTCCGCTCCCGGGCTCTCACTAGACGGGGGGTCCAGGTTGATCTCTGGAGAAGCCGGCAAAGTCGTGCGTGGGTTGAGCAGGTAAGACAAGATACTCATGCCAGGGGATTCTGGCTCGCGAGCGACCCCAAGACCCGGGCCAGGCGAGACCAGAGGTTCGCTCGCGCACGAGGATCATTCACGGCAGGGTAATAGAGTCGATGGCTCGCAAGGTCACTCGCAAAAGGTATCGAAGCGAATAAGGAAAATGACCCCGGAGGAGTCCGTTCTCGCGACGAACCACGGATATCGGCGGGAATCCGCCAGTGGCAAGTGCGAATGAGGTAGGCGAGAGCGACCCAGATATAATACAACGAGAAAAGGCCGCCAACAAAATAGGGGCGAGCGCGAGCGCTAAATGAAGATCCACATACACGAACATAAAAAGATAGGGGCCTCACGGGCACAATGGAAAAGACTGCATGCGAACCATGAATAAAACATAACAAAGAAAAAGATTGATAAAACGTTCCCTTTCATTCCTCACAAAAGATTACAATTCGGCGGCGGTCTCGCCGGAAACAAAAAGAAAGGAAAACTTTTACATCTTTAACAAGAAGAAAAATCAAGGCGGCTCGCCTGACAGCTCTTCAATCGCTCTCTCGACCCTCCGGCTCGGAGATGGAGGCGAACAAGTCGGGAACGACTTGCTCCGCGGTGAACTCCATGGAATCGGGGATGATCATGCCCGCTCCCTTGAGAATGTCGAGGACAAGCTCCGCGATCTCCATCGACCTCTTGCGGTCGGCTTCCTTCTCTTCCCGCGATTGACCGCGAGTCCCATTTCGCGAAGGAGGGGGAGGTAGCACCACCGAGGCCAGGTCGTGGACCTGGGCCTTGAGACAAGTGTTCTCCAACTCCAAGTCAGCAATCCGCGCGTGGAGCTGACTGACGGACTCGGCATCCTGCAAGAGGCGGGTTAGCGAGAGGAGAACAAAGCCAAACTGGAAGAGATTTCCACCGAGCAATACTTACCAGCCCGCCTTGAAGGCTGGCGAGGAGGCCCTATGACAAGGCCTCTTTCCCCTTAAGCTCCGTGACTTCATCCGCGGACTTCTGAAGCTCGACTTTGAGCTCCTTGATCTCCCTATCCCCCGTGAGGTACCGACGACCCACCATGTGTGTTAGCTCCATCGCCTGGAACTGGGCTCGCATCGCCTCGTATACGACCCCCCTCGGCATGAAGGACCGAAAGAGGGAGGCGTCCTCGCAACCATAGAGACAAAAGGCGAGGGCGAACTCCTCACCCTCGGCCTTGCCGTCCTCTACCCAGGAAGGGAGCAGAGAGGAGCAGGCGATCTTGTTCTGGTCAGGGTCCTACGCGAGTACCGGTTCGCCGACCGCATCCACCAGCTTCATGCCGAGCCCGAAGTTAGTATGGCTCGACGGCTTGGGCCGAACGACAGTCTCCCCTGGCTCGCCCCCCTCTTTGGCGGGCTCCTGATCCGCAGAAGGAGAGGGGAGGTCGGGCTCAGACAGGTCCACAACCTCCTTCGCCTTGGCAGCAGAGGGAGTCTTCTTGGCCTTCTTCCCCTCCCCCTGCGAAGTAGGCCGGCGTTGGGGGGGGGGGGGAGGATGCTTCTTTCTCGATGAGGAGCTCGGGACGTCGCGACAGGCCTCGGCGGCCACGCGCGCGAGCGAGCCGGGAGAAATAGAAGAGGGAGGCGCATGAGGCGGATTGAGGGGAAGATCGCGTTCTCCTACAAAGATAACGAGCGTTAGACGATCAAAAGAAAGAGGATTAAGAAAGTGGGCGAGTTCGAGCAAAACCTTCTCCCGGAAGGACGGGTGGCAGGAGGTCCACTCGCTCTCGGAGGAAGGTGACCTCGAAGTTTTTTCCTTTGAGGAACTGATACAGTGCCGCGTCGCAACCGCCTAGCAAGATCGGAGGGCGGTAGGCAGCCTCGTCTAGCTGGATAGGGTTGTAAGAGATGTTGCCGAAGGGACCCTTCACCAGGATGAACTTTTGCGTCCAGTAATGAGTTTTGTTCACAAATTGAGCCGTTCTGTCCCTGTTCGCGCGAAATGAGAAGATCTTGCGGAAAGCGAGCAGGCTGAACTCGATCCTCTCCGCCCAGAGGTAACTGGCAAACGCGACCACCACGGCGATCGCGTTCGGCGTCAGCTGGCTCGGCAAGACGCCGAAGTACTTTAGCACCTGGAAAATCCGACAAACATTAAGCGCTGTTCGCAAAGCAATTCAGGGAAGCCAAGGATGAGAAATAGATAATACCTGGCGCACTTCCGGCCAGAGAGGGAGTCGGAACCCATTTTCGAAATGGGCGATAGGAATTGCGAGCTCGTCTGGGTGCGGGTCGCTGAGGGAATCCCTATCGGTAGGGCAGCGAGCCACGAAACCGGAGTGGATGAACTGGTCAGCGGCGGCCCGATATTCCTCCTTCGTGAGGTTGGCGCAGTAGAAAATGCCGTCAAGGAAGGCCTTGGCGCACTTGGCTCGCCCCTCTGTTTCCGCCTCGCCAACCATAGTATGTGATCCGCCGAGTCACGAAGGTCGCGAAAATGAGCTAAAATCTGCGAAAGAAACAGAAGGAGAAAGAGCGCGAGGAGGAAACAGTAAACGCGGTGGTTGAAATGAAAAACGGTCAGCTATTTATAGGAATAAGGAAGGCGGGAAGAAGCCGAAGCGTCGTTATCTGCAGATAGCGGATCCGCGCGGTACTCTCCCGCCTACAGGGATCCAATTTGCTCCCTGCGAGTCGACAACCTGTTAAAAGCTTTTCCCCATTGGCGAGCTCACGCTAAAAACAATGAATTATAAAGGAAAAAAGCACGGGAGGTGCGCGAGTGCGAGTAATGGAGATGTAATTCGCATGAGAGCAAACCAAGCGGGGAAAAAGAACGAGATAAAAAGCAAAAAAAAAATAAGAGGCTCACAAGCGAGTCAAAGTACTGTTATTACAGACTCATAAAGATTGTTCGCGACCCCTCCTAATGAAGAGGAGGGGGAAGAAAAACAACAGAAGAGCAATACGAAGATCCTCAATATCGCAACCACTTCCAGCGACCGCGACCCCGGACACCAGAGCGAGGGGGGACTCGCGGGTAGTGATACTTGCTGAGTGACCTGTTCTCCTGGCTCGTCAGCCGCATGTAGTCATCGATGCGAGCAATATACACCCTAGGGGAGGTCGCGTCGCCCTGATCGGTCGGTCGTATCTCAGCAAGAACGCGTGCGTTCGCGTCCTCCATCGCTGCGAACCTTTCTTCATTGGCGAGCCGGTCTAGCCGATTCTGCTCGTGTAGATCCCTTAGCATGGTGGTATGCTTCTGAAATATCTCCGTGACCCGCCTCATCATTCGCTCCGGATCTCTAGGATCCCCCAAAAAGTCAGCGACCTGGCTCGGCGAAGGGGGTGGAGACATCTCCAGCGCTCTAGACTCTGACTCGGAGGGAGGGGTCGTCGAGTTACCTGCGAAGTAGGAATCAGTGGCAAAGTGAAGAACAACACTCAGTGACAACAGTCTAACCTAGTGGAGGAATTGGAGTACTGGGTCGCTGGCGGGAGGTGCCCGGCTGACCCCGGAATGCCTCAATAATGGCAGGGGTGAGGGCCTTACCCAGACTAGAAGCGAGTGCGGGTCTGGAGCCAAGTCCTGGCTCGGCAATCAACGTCCCTCCTGGGCTCCTCTGACCCAGGACGCCGAATCTAGGAGTGGGGATATTTTGATTTGGCCTGAGGGGCGAGTTCGATGGAGGAGGAACTTGATCCTCTGGGGCCGCGAGGGAAGACACTGCATGAAAAGTAAGTACGACTTAGCGAGTCAAGGAACGTAAGGGAAAATGAGGTAGTTCGCTCACCCCGTTGCGAAGGCGAGTCCTGTCTATCAACGGCCCTCGTATCCGCAAGAAGAACGTCACCCCCACCCATAGAGGAGAGATGGATCTCCGTGTTTGGCCTTCCCGATTCATTCTCGCCCGGAGGATCATTCTGCGAATATCATAAATAAGGACGAAAAGGAAGAGCACCAAATAAGCAACTGGGCGATAATACCTGAGAGGCGCGCTCGTCATCCGGAGAGTGCGGCGAAGAGTAAGACACACCCCCACCAGCCGGGCGCCGGACGAACTTCGCCGTCCTTAGGGAAGGAGCAGGCGGAGAGCGTTGCGGAGAATTCCAGGAGGCGATGACAGCGGTCTTCCCCTTCTGGGCCGCCTGCGAAGCCTTTAGGCGGGCCAGCATCTCATCCTTTTTCGACATTGCGTTGGGGGCGAGAGACCGAGTAAGAAAAGCCAGAGAAAAATGAAAAGTTCGAATGACGGCCAAGGAGAGTGGTATTTATAGTGGTAGGCGTGGGACCCACCGAAAGATTCTCGCCACGTCACCGAGGGGCCGAAGAATATCAAGGGTTGGACGATTCTTCACGAGCCTGAAAAGCCTCACGAAGAGCGGGGATTGTGTACAACCCCGATATTCGCCGAGAGGACGGGCAACCAAAGGCGAGCGAGTCAAGAACTCGCCAAGTGCTCGCTAGGAAGCCGGCGAGTCAAGAACTCGCCAAGTGCTCGCTAGGAAGCGAGCGAGTCAAGAACTCGCCAAGTGCTCGCTAGGAAGCGAGCGAGTCAAGAATTCGCCAAGTGCTCGCTAGGAAGCCGGCGAGTCAAGAACTCGCCAAGTGCTCGCAAGGAGGCGAGCGGGTCAAGAGTTCGCTAGGAATCGGCCAAATTACCCTGTCACCCTTGGTGGTCTGCCTTTAGCCTCTCCAAACAGCGGAGTTTGGCTGTTAGCAGACCCATTTGGGGTGCGGATAGTACAATCAAGAGGCGGAATCCTGCTATTTGCAGGCCAGATCAGAAAATCTATAAATAGGACCTCAAGGGCACCTTTGGAGAGGATCTCACTTCAGCCTCCCTCTCCTTAGGCTTTCTTTGGTTAGCATTTCCAGAGCTCTCCAAGGTGCCCAAGTCTCAGCTTTGGCTTGGGAGGGGAAGCGCTCAACGATCTTCCGGGTTAGTGGAGGGACCTCCTCGCTGTGACCAAGGTCTAGGTCATTTTCCTAATCTTCCGCCTACCCTCCTCGAGGGATTAGTAAGGACTAGCCGCCCCTCATCTCGGTGAGGGCCCCGAGCTCTACGGGAGACCGAGAAATCAGTTTCAACAAACATCATGCCCATTCCTCTTACATAAGGTACATGTCAGATATCCTCTGGGAGCGCTCTGTATTGCTGACATTTGCTGCTGCTTCTTAGCTCCCAACCTCTTGAAACATATCTCGAACGGATGGCCCGGGCGACCATAGAAGCTACAAACTTCGCCACTTCTTTTCTTCAAGACCAAGGCAGGCGCACCAGAATTTCCTTCTTCTCCAGCCTTTCTCTTTCCCTTCTTCATCAATCGGTCTTGCTCTAACGACGACAGAAACTTCCTTAACAACACCGCCTTAAACGACTCCTACGAACACCCCTCTACGAGGTTCTTCCTTTCCTTGATCCACCAACTCTTAGCAAGTCCCTTCAGCTGGTAAGCGGCGACCATCACTCTTTGGCCCGCAGAGATTCCCGAGTGCTTAAAAATATCTTTGATGGCAACTAACCAGTCATCCAAAGCCATGAAATAAGCTCTTCCGCCAAACGTAGGTGGTCCTAATCGCTGAAAGTGCGATATTAAATTCATTTCCGGAGGTATCGTTACAGGGGGTACCAAGGGAGCAGGAGTAGGTATTGTCTGTCCTACTATGGGGTCCTGCACTACGGGTTGCTGCCTAGTACCGACAGACAACAACGCCTCAACTTGCGATTGCATCGCAACCATCTGCCTAGTCAGAGCCTCAGTGCTCTGGCGCAGACTCTCAATCAAAGCTTCTCTCTGCGCTCCGTATGACTCGCCCTCCGACTGGGGAGTCGACCTAGTGGCGACTCGCTCACGCACCATCTCTGCTAGTACGCATGAACCTTTAATTAAAACATAACCTTACACTAGAACTACACTGCTTGGTTCAGAACATACATGTACAGATACTTGCCATTGCTACCACCTTGCTCTGGGATTTTTTTATGATGATATGCTAAATTTGGGAAAGACACTACATCGTCCCTCTTGACTCATGTGCAAAGGGCATGAATGCATGAATTTTTCTGTTCGTTTTGAAATCAAGGGTGTACTTGTGTCATCATATAAGTCTTTAACTTCGCACGTGTGCTTATGCAATGCTATGTAAGGTATGTTGTGCTATGCATTCTAATAAAGGCCTTAATGCATGTTATGAGCGGCGTACACATGAAATATTATGCATCCCATACTACATAATATTGCATGTAACGAAAAAGAAAAACGTGCTAGTGTTCATCCATGTGATGATGGTTATGCATCCCATACTACATAACCATCACATGTTGACACCTATGGTGGATCCATATACTAACACATATTATGCATCCCATACTACATAATATGCCCCGTATACTTCTTATCATGCTATGAGTGTAGTGTTCATGCTTCGTCCAAGACGTACTGATGACACATCGGTGTGTGTATGCAATGGAAACAAAACAACTACTATATAAAAATTTGTTGCCCGACCGACTTGTCGAACAACCTAGCTCTGATACCAACTGTTACAACCCACATTTTCTCCGAATTTACGAGTATCAGAGTAAGAGAAAATACGCTTCATAATGCCACGTCATGCAGGAGACAACTGCAGACGCTCAGGCCGAAACTTATTACTTGCATAGTCAAAACATGTTTACATGATAGATCATCATTTGAAATCATTTATTTGAGTTTGGGGGTAAGAATTGTGTCTCTCAGTTCGTGGATCAATTAGTCCACCGAGAAAGTATATGTAAATTGCAGCGGAAAATACTTGATTTAGTTCACTTAAGGTCCTAAATGCACGTGATGAAAGGACATAAAGTAAATGATATGCAGATATCTAGGCGTAAGATAAGTACAGAAAATATCTTTTAGGCGACTTCAAAGATAAGGATTTCAGTAAAAAGGTATGTAATATGGATGAAAGAAAAGCCATTTTTATAACTATAATGCACCTAGACATAAATCATTCCCAGAGAGCAAGATACTCAAGATCCAAAAAGTAGTAGCAATTAACTGGCAAGTACGCTATATAGTATCAAAAGGGCACAACGGGCGTCAACAACCTGACACTAACCGGTTGGCTCCAACTAGCATGTCTAAACACAAGAAGAAAACTAACCACAACTACCTCGTAGCAGCAGGGTAAATCAGCAACTACAACTCCCGGAGACTCCGGGCTACACCACTAGCAGCTAAGGCTCTGAACCTGAGGCATTCAATAAAACAAAGAACGCCTAAGCAAGGGATTACAAGTGGCAGCAAAATAAGAAGAAAAGTAAATAAGGCATAAGGGGTACCAACCCAAGCCAGATTTACCGAAAGAAAAGCTCCAAACAAAGAACTAAACAAAGCACCAAGTGCACCAAAATGCCATAAAGAGGAACAAACAAGGTTCATTTATCTTGGTATATTATTTAAAGAGACTGATCAGCTCCAATTAAACAAGGGCGGTCCTTTATCCTCTGCCACCCAATGCCAAAAAAGGGTGGGGGTTTCTATCCCCAACCACCCAAACACGGCCCACGGGACCACAGGCCAAGCCTGCGTTTCACCACTAAATGGCCACCATGCAAGGCTACAACACTCCTCACTGCCCCCCCCCCCTCCCCCAACACGACCCACCGTGCAAGGACAAAGGCAGTGGTCTTATTAATTAATTTTTCTAATTATGGCATGGGACGAAGCCCGAGAAAACACTCACCAGGATACCCTAAGGATAGGGTCACAAATAATGTAATCACTGCAAAAGACGATTCATAAGAGAAGACATATGTAATCTAACAACAACAGGTACAAGGTTTTAAAGAGGAGAAGCAATCAGAGACATAACTCAAGTACCAAGAAGTAGAGAGCAATTCTTGAGAACCCAATGGTCAAAATACAAGGGTTTCAAGAGAAGTCAAAGACTAAGAACAAGAAGTTCTAGAGAGGTCCAAGGGCAGGGACATCATTTCTCGAGAGATTAAAAGCAGGGAATTAAACTACTTCTCGAGAAATTAAAGCAGGAATCAAGCCTTTCTCGTGGAGGAAAGGAGCAGGAATAAAATAAAATATTTCTCGAGAAAATAAGGGCAGGGAACCAAGGCTTCTCGAGAAATTAAAGGCAGAAAAGAGCAGGCTCTCGAGAAATTAAAGGCAGGTTAAAAGGCTTCTCGAGAAATTAAAGGCAGGGTAAAAGGCTTCTCAAGAAATTAAAGGCAGGGTAAAAGGCTTCTCGAGAAATTAAAGGCAGAAAAGAGCAGGCTCTCAAGAAATTAAATGCAGGGTAAAAGGCTTCTCGAGAAATTAAAGGCAGGGTAAAAGGCTTCTCGAGAAATTAAAGGCAGAAAAGAGCAGGCTCGCGAGAAATTAAAGGCAGGGTAAAAGGCTTCTCGAGAAATTAAAGGCAGGGTAAAAAGGGATTTCTCAAAAAGTTAAGGGCAGGGAAACAAATTTCTCGAAAAATAATTGATGACAGGAAGCCAGCGAAAAACATCAGATACATAGGGGAGAATAAAGACAGAAGGGGGGAGTTGTTAACTATCCAGCAAACACTCAAAATGCAAGCCAAAGCACATCCAGAGCCCATAAACAAGGAAATACTGTACTGCAAGAAATAAGAAAGAAGGAGGAGAAATCCACTTGCCTCAAAACCGGGCGAACCACGAATTTCTCCGCTCCAAAAGCCAAAGGTCTGGCCAAGAACTTACCCGAGCACAAAGCCTGGAACCTTTCAGATCAAAAGGAGGACTTAGGTCACTAGCTCAAACCCCAAAAATCCAAGAATACGGAAAAGTTTACCTCTAAAACGAAGATCTCGCTGAGAGCTTTCCAATTCAACTCTCTAAATGCGATTCCGATTACAACATCCCTAGAAATCGCCGAAACTCCTCGACAGGCCGCTCTCGCTCTCTCGCCCGCAAGAACTCTAGGTCGGCCGACAGGAAATGAGATGAATAGAATAAAACCTAAAAATAGGTATAAATACTAAGATCCCAGGAAATCATCGAACCCATCGAGCAGTTCGTCGAACGAACTCAGCCAGCAGATCGTCGAACGCAGGCTGCCTGTTGTTCGTCGAACGCAGGCTGTCTTCCATTCGTCGAACGGAGGCTATCTGCCGTTCGTCGAACGCAGTCTATCTGCCGTTCATCGAATGCAGGATGTCTGCCATTCGTCGAACGCAGGCCGCCTACCGTTTGTGGAACGCAGACAGAGAATTACAAAAATAACCTCCCCTTCTACGGAAACTACGACGATGACTAAATCAATGCGGACATCTATGAAATTCGCACCTAAACTGAAATTCAGCGCTACGAATCCAACGACGAAGTCAGAATTTAATTCCAACGAGCCAAACTCGGGGTAAAGCTTCCCGAAGCTAAGATCTTAATAACTACACAAAAGCTCCTCTACAACTCGAAACGACACAAAATCTCACACGCTCGATCTGATTTACATACTTTAACCAAGCTAAGGCTCAAAACTAAACCTGACGAGCTGACTAAACGCCCTTACACCAAAATAACGCCACAGCGGCCACGTAAATAATTAACGAAAATCAGGGACGTTATATTATGCCCGTGTCATCTGCTATTGTTTTCACCCCTTGTTGTCCTCCGCTTCATTCCTCCCGCACGGTGCCTAGGTGTCACCGGGTGAGGGGTGGCAGATTGGCTTAGTCTTTTGACTAACGGTCGGTGGACCTTATTATTTTAGGGGACCTGGGAGATGCTGTAGCACCAGAGGCCGGTGCAGATGGAGACGGGGCAGTCTAGCATGGGAGCACCATTGGCAGGATCTGTGAGCATCGTTTAGTTCTAGTATTTTATGCTACCGCGAGTGTCTATGTAGTGAGGATTTGATGTATCGGGCAGGAGCCCTTATTATTTCTGTCTTTTATTTCAGTTATGTTTATGTGGACATCTCCTTATGATGATTTACCATTTATGTGATGTGGACTTGTCTTCTCAAGTTTGTTAATCTTACTTCTTCTATGATCGATAAGGCCAGCAGGATCAGCATTTTGTAGTGGCGACCTTCCCAAGTGAAGGTGCCACCGCAAAACGGCGGTTCTGGGCATAAGACCCCGGATTTGAAAAAATAAAATGTGGTCTTACAAAGTGGTATCAGAGCAAACCTTGATCCGGAGAAAAGAAAAGAAGTCCACAAACCCTGGGCCACCCCGCGCGAGCTTAGTTTGAGGACAATCTAGCAGCAGAAGCAATGGTGTGCCCATAAGGGAAATCACATGAAAAGTCCACTTATAACTGAATATTCTTTAGCTAAGTCCCTTACGAGTATAATTTCTTGTGTAGCCCACGAAAAACCCTACACCGCAGCATGGAGTCCCACTGACTCCAAACGTTGTTCCACCACCACCGGCTCCTAGTCCGTTCCAGCAGTCGGAAATGGGACCAATACTGACAGCCATACTTTAGACATTTAGGGAACACCAGACACCGACTCATCAGCAGCACCCTGGGGCCAACTGGCTGAGCATCTTTCGAGGCCTCTGCCCCCCATCATATCTCGGGACATAGGCTCTTGTGAGGACTGAGGAGTGGGTGGACATCATGGAGGAGATACTGACAGGGATTCAGTGCCCGACCCACTTCATATGCATACACTATCATATGCTCGATCATGACAATCCTTCAATAAGTGGTTCCTCATCAATCTTAGTAGATATACACTCATCCCTACACAATTTTGCTAATAACAAAGGGGGACAAGAAATTGAGAAATTTAGTCAAATAGATATTTAGGTGGAGTAAATTATATGAGAACACTTATGTAGGGGGAGGACTTCATATAAAAAGAGTATGCATTATCGCTTTCAAATCTATCATGTTTTTAACCTGTTATTCATGCATATCTTATTACCGCACTTATCTATAAACACAAATGGTCTTAATCTCACTAATTTCTCATACAGGTATTTGTTATTATCAAAAGGGGGAGATTGTTGGAGCTTGCGTTCTGCATCTCTTGGTTTGAGAATAACAAATACCATGATATATTTGATCTAGTCTTTTGTGTGTTTATAGTGTCCAGGTTGTACATGTTGAATCAGGAGACAAGTTCTCGTTCATGGGCATGATCCAAGAGTGTGTACACTTTAGAAAAAGCAAATGGATGAGTTTTTTGCGCTGATCTTAAAATGGCCATAACTTTCAATCCAGGAAGAGTTACGGAATGGTCCACCCCATTTCGGAGATGAGAATGACTCCATATACAGTCTGGAGAAGTTCGGATGGCAAAAAGAAAGAGGAGCTATCGGATTCCGACATCTAGATGTAGGAATCTGATAACAAAAATGACGTCAGCATGACAACGGGCATGTTCCGCACGATTTGCACGAAGAACAGTTATATCCACTATCGGAATTCCGACATCAGTTTCGCCGACGACAGCTCCACGACCATCAAATCTCGCAGAAACGTCACATTCATGGGACACGTGGCAGCTGGAGGAGATAACGTCGGTGGACGACAACTAGATGTAGTCGACGACATCGACAAATTATATATTGACTCATTTTTCGTGGAGGAGAAGTTACATACTATTCTGGAGTACCAATTCCCGAGTGCATTCCATTCAGAGAGCTCTAGAACTCAGAGAACTCCCATTTTGGCAAGAACGTTCAAGAGCGAAGAAGAGACGGTTCGTGCACAGTATCTCATGCAATCTTTGCAAGGATTCGACGCCATCTTCAGAGCTTCATATTTAGGGAGTTTCATATCTGAATTTCTATTTTGTATTTTATCTTATCATTTTGTAATCGGAGGAGGAAATCGCCGTCTTGTGCGTGGCATCTAAGTATGTGTGTGGCTTAGGGGAAATCACCGCCTTGCGTGTGGCGTCTAGGTCCTTGTGTGGCTTAGGAGGAAATCACTGCCTTGTGCGTGGCGTATAGCTCGTTGTGTGGCTTACGAGTAAATCGCCGTCTTGTGTGCAGCGTCTAGATCATGGGGAGATCTAGGGGAGGCTAGTAGTAATATCTAGGAATAGATACGTTATAGCCCGCCGGTCCTTGGTTGAAGGACCGGTAAATTAAAAAGAAGTTTATTTTTATCATAGCCTTGATCTTAAGCTTTATTAAGATCAATAGTTCTTTGTATTCACCACTTGTGAAAATAAAATTTGATTTCCAATTTCCTCATGATTTTCTAAGTGATTATTTTGGTTGTGTAAAAATCTACTTGTTTATCATCGCAAAATTATCTTAATATTTTAGAAAAATTTCAAAGTAAATATTAGCCCTTATTCACCCCCCCCCCCCTCTAAGGGCGCCGCAAGATCCAACACTTGGTATCAGAGCTAGGTTATTCCAATACGACTTAACAACCGGGAATAATGGTGCTTCATGATCTCGTATCTTATAGATGGGATAATTTTTATGAAAATGAAAAATCATTTTCACCACCTTTATTTATGGGTGAAAATTATAATGAGTGGAAAAATCTTATGGAAAAATTTCTTAAATCTTTGGATATTGAAGTTTGGAATATTACTATAAAAATTCCCCCACGTATTTTAAATAAAAATGAAATATTTTTAAATGCCAAATCTATGAATAGTCTATATTGTGCTCTAGGTCAAAATATTTTCAAACATATTTATACGCTCCCTACTGCTTTTGAAGTTTAGAAATTTCTTGAGAAAACTTATAGTTTTCTTTCCACAAATGATGAACTAGAGGAATTACTTATGGATCCAAGAGATGAAATCGACGAGGACTCATGATTGGAGGAAGATCTATTTATGAGAAAAGAATGCAACGTCACAATATTGGACTCAAATGATGGCAACACATCAAGCAAAAGAGAAGACAGAAATTCAACTATGGAAGAGGAATGTCAAGAAGATGTCAAAGGAATCTTTGGTTCAAATCTTGCCTCATCCCAAAGCAAGGTAAGAAAATCAAAATCTTCTCTTTTTATAACAAATTCTATTTCTACACTACATATGCTTGAAATTGCTAAACGTAGAATTAAAAATTTGAAAAATGCTAATTTCAAACTACATTTAGAAAATAAAACTTTAAAAGAAAATGCTAAAGTAGAATCAAGTAATGATGTGTTAAATTCTCTTTCATGCTCTTTAGTTGAAATTCCTACTCCTTGTTTTGATTTTAATGATCTTAAAGAAAAATTCAAGGATTTTGAAAAAGAGATTTTAATTTCAAAAGAACATAATGAAAAAGTGATAAATGAAAATAATGTTCTATCTTATAAACTAGAATCTCTAAAATCACATGTGCAAAAAATTTCAAATGATTTTAAAAATCTTTTTTCTAATTTATCCTCAAAACTATATAAAGCGTCTATTAGTGTTTCAAACTCTATAAATCATAAACCTAGTAGAATATTTATTTCTAATCCTCATTTAGCATCTCCCAACAAAGACTTAAATGTTCTCAAATTTTCTTTAAGTAATACTTTTGAAAATAATTATGGAAATTTGAAGTATAAGAATATTAAACCAAAGTATGAATGGAGGCCCAAAATTAAAGATAAAACATTAACCTTATTTGAAAGAACCCATTCATCACTATCTCCCCAAAAACCAACACAATGTATTTTGGAACCCAAAGGAACCATCCCACTTGGACCCCTTTGGATACCTAAATCTCTAATTAATTAGTATCCAATCATTTGCATGAAGTAGAATTAAATCAAAATGGAATATACAATACTCTACTTCATGATATGCTTAATGTCTTTTTATTTTATTTGTTTTCTAATTTTTGAGCCAACTCGCTAAGGTCACTTACATATATTATGCAATATGACTTTCACATTTTAAGCCTAATGGTTAACAAATTTAATTAAATTAAATTAATTATAAAGTCATAAAGTTTTCAAGTGATCTATCTTTCCTTTTTATATGTTTTATCCTTTTTAAATCCATTTCCTATAAATGTCTTATATTATCATTATAAATTGAATGCTAACTTTGCTAAGTGATATTATCAAGACTAATGCAATTACTTTCAAAAATGGATTTAAATAAGCTTTGAAGGGTCTTAGGCTAAAATATTAAATGAGCAACTTATTGTATATTTGTCTATTTTCTTTGTTACATATGATAGCCCCTATAAAGGAAAATCATGATCTAGAAAAATCAAAATTGAAAAAATAAAAAAATGATGAATATGGTTTCATAATCACCACCATGATCTATTGATATCTTATGCTAAAATTCACTATAATCATATATCATAATTCATGATCTCTCAAGACCTATCTTAAAATCACTAATTCTATCAATCTTAGGAATTATGAAATATATGATTACGATTGGTATTATAGTTTCATATCTTGTTTAGTGTGTGTGATGTGCATCTCTATTGTTTGCATGAATCTGATCATATTTAGACCTTAAAATTAACTTGACATTAACAAGATGAAATCAAATAGAATTGACTCTTCATTCTAGGTCTATAAAATTTCAAAACTTTATAATTTATTACATGCAACCAATTATATATATTTAGCATATTTTGCATAACATCCAAATTCATTATCCTATCTGCACCTCTTGGTATATGCTCAATTTAGTGTCTATGCTGGGATTATCAATATAGTGACATGCTAAAGGTAGAGAAATTTGAACTTTAAAATTCATGAGTACAATGTGGTTTCAAAATCCACTATATGTTATACAACTAAAACAAACTCATGTTTTATGAATCAATCCTTAGACTAAAACGCTTAGTATATCCATAATAATTAACCCATGACTTATGTCTCAAAATAGCGAGGGCATAGGATTGTGTGAATTAGAGACTTAACATCTAAGTCATGTCTTGTCCTTAACCAGGGAGGGTTCCAGTGAGACCTTGCGAGGCACTGAGGGGAAAGAGTGCTAGGTTGAGAGTCATTTTTTGTATGCATATGGGATTAACACCCCAACCTACAGCATGTATGCAGCTCCTCATGTCCATCCGTCTCTTAGTACGGGGCTATAATGTGTAGACATATAGTTAGGGTATATTATTCTTGGGTATACTCATATTATATTCATTGCATGAATATTATCTCACTCTTTATACTTAAATCATGCATATTTGCTTTTGTTCTAACATTGCATCTTGTGTTTGCATATTTTATTATTTTGAGCTTTAATGATTTTACAAAACACAAGTATTTGAAAAATCACCAAAAACATGTTAAAAGAGCCTTCAAATCTAATCAATATACTCTGAAATTTCAACTAAAGGAAGGTCTCTTTATAATACAAATGAATTATGAAAAATAATTTTCAAAACATCAAAATTTGCAGTTCTGTCTCGGCGTTAAGAAGCTAGAGCCTGGCGTTAGCTCCTTTGCTCCAATATTTTTTTTTTGAATAATTTCTAGTATTATTTTAATGTGTTGTGTATGTTTTATTTCTTTGTTTGTAAAAAGTTTGCTATCTTTTTATTTCCTTTAAAACAAAATTTTATTTCTTTTCAAAAAAAATGTATTTTCTCATGCATTATTCTGGGTGTATCTCTCTGACATAGAATATCATTTACTGATTGGGCTAAAAAGACTTCTATGTTTTCTAGAGAATATATATATAAAAATATATAAAATTACAAAACAATTTCAAAGAACAAAAATATGTTTTTCTCTTTATGTGTGTTTATTGTTTTGTGCATATATAAAAATTCAAAAATTTATAAAAACTAATTGTTATTCATTGCCATTATCAAGGATGATTAATTATATCAATTAAAGATTAAATACAATGTTTAATTTAACTTTCAAGTTTCTTAAAAAACATTGTTTTGTATTTGTCATACCTTGAAAATTATCTTATTATGTGCAATGAAATTGATTGTAGACAAACATGCGTAGAAATGCTTAGCATGCCTCTAAGTATGAGTAATGTATTATGTTTGATAATTATTCATTCACTCACTTATTTTTGATAACTTACATGTGTTTACAATCTTATTCTTGCATGATTGTATAATGTAATAACATAAGTAATTAAAATGCTTAAATAGATTACGTACACAACAATGAATTGGTTATTACAATTCATTGTCTTTCATACACTTATTCTTAAGAGAAATGTGGTTTCAAATTCAAATGATATGTTTGCAAAACAAGTGAATTCGGGGTCCTTGGTCATAAAAATCAAAATTAAATAATAATAAATGACAAGGAAAACTCCACCAAACACTACTCACCCTCCTGATAAGTCTTAATGAGCATTATGAGGTTGAGCACCTTGGCTATGAATTGTTAAGTGTCTTATAGCAAACAATTTATATGCCACTTCTCTTAGTACACCGAATCACAAAAAAAATTGAAAATAAAGCTAAAAAGTATAAAAGTGATCCTCAAGCACTACTTTGCACCCTGATAAGTCTTAATAAGCATTGTGTGTGCAGAGCACCTTGGTAGTTGTACTCTTTATTTATATGCATTGAAATATTGTGGAAGTAATAGTATTTGTGTATTTTAATGTTGTGTTAATTCATTATATATGTCATGTGTTTTTGATTGATTCACTTGTATACTTTATCAAAACACTATTTTGTACACGTTATTATTTTTCATAAAACTTCTACTCATGAAATTGGATCCTAATGCTCATCTACTCAATTCTCTACAAACTTAAGTAAATGCACTAGATAACAAAGCATGATCGCTACAATGTTTATGTTTACTTGAAATGCAAATTTTATTACATTGTAGTTTTTGTATCTTTTTTGATATTATGAAATCATGCTTGCAATTTTATCTTAATGGAATAGCATCTCTTCAATCTTTGACTCAAACATCAACTTTTCAAATTTAAAACTCATTATCGTTTATATGATTTTATCTTCTAAAATGATGTTTATGTTTAAGAGTGCTAATTATATTCTTCTGCTATGTTTACCATTTATGCGCATTCATGTTTATTATTCTTAACACCATGGTATTCTTTTCAACAAGTGGTATCTTAAAATAGAATGCTTATTTTATAATGTCAGCAATGTTGCTTACTACTATATGTTCCATCATGCTTATATTTTTCTTAACAAGTAGTATTTAACAAGCTTTTGATTGCATCCTATTTTTCTTCTCGACATAGAACATATTACTCCTTATTGCACACTCTAACCTAAACCTTCTTTTGATACTACCAAAAGGGGAGAATAAATTACATAAATCTAATATTTAGGGGGAGTACATTATAATGATTTCAAACTCAAAGAAAGTATTTATGTAGGGAGAGTAATCATATAGGAGGTGCATACACTATCGTATGCTCGATCATGACAATCCTTCAATAAGTGGTTCCTCATCAATCTTAGTAGATATAAACTCATCCCTACCCACTTTTGCTAATAACAAAGGGGGAGAAGAAATTGAGAAATCAAGTCAAATAGATATTTAGTGGGAGTAAATTATAAGAGAACACTTATGTAGGGGGAGGACTTCATATAAAAAGAGTATGCATTATCGCTTTCAAATCTATCATGCTTTTAAAATGTTATTCATGAATATCTTATTACCGCACTTATCTATAAACACAAATGGTCTTAATCTCACTAATTTCTCATACAGGTATTTGTTATTATCTAAAGGGGGAGATTGTTGGAGCTTGCGTTCCCCGTCTCTTGGTTTTAGAATAACAAATACCATGATATATTTGATCTAGTCTTTTGTGTGTTTATAGTGTCCAGGTTGTACAGGTTGAATGAGGAGACAAGTCCTCGTTCATGGGCATGATCCAAGAGTGTGTTCACTTTAGAAAAAGCAAAAGGATGAGTTTTGTGTGCTGATCTTAAAATGGCCATAACTTTCAATCCAGGAAGAGTTACGGAACGGTCCACCCCATTTCGGAGATGAGAACGACTCCATCTATAGTCTGGAGAAGTTTTGGACGGCAAAAATGAAGAGGAGCTATCGGATTCCGACATCTAGATTTAGGAATCCGACAGCAAAAATGACGTCAGCATGACAACGGGCATGTTCCGCACGATTTGCACAAAGAACAGTTATATCCACTGTCGGAATTCAGACATCGATGTCATCGACGACAGCTCCACGACCATCAAATCTTGCAGAAACGTCGCATTCATGGGACACATGGCAGCTGGAGGAGATAACGTCGGCGGACGATAGCTTGATGTAGTCGTCGACATCGAAAAATTATATATTGACTCATTTTTCGTGGAGGAGAAGTTACATACTATTCTGGAGTACCAATTCCCGAGGGCATTCCATTCAGAGAGCTCTAGAACTCCGAGAACTCCCATTTTGGCAAGAATGTTCAAGAGCGAAGAAGAGACGGTCCGTGCGCAGTATCTCATGCAATCTTTGCAAGGATTAGTGCAGTCTTCAGAGCTTCATATTTAGAGAGTTTCATATCTGAATTTCTATTTTGTATTTTATCTTATCATTTTGTAATCGGAGGAGGAAATCGCCGCCTTGTGCGTGGCGTCTAAGTCTGTGTGTGGCTTAAGGGAAATCACCGCCTTGCATGTGGCGTCTAGGTCCTTGTGTGGCTTAGGAGGAAATCACCCACTTGTTTGTGGCGTCTAGGTTCTTGTGTGGCTTAGGATTTAATCGCCGCCTTGTGTGCAGTGTCTAGATCATGGGGAGATCTAGGGGAGGCTAGTATTAAGATCTAGGAAGAGATACGCTATAGCCCGTCGGTCCTTGGTTGAAGGACCGGTAAATTAAAAAGAAGATAATTTTTATCAGAGCCTTGATCTTAAGCTTTATTAAGATCAATAGTTCTTTGTATTCATCACTTGTGAAAATAAAATTTGATTTCCAATTTCCTCATGATTTTCTAAGTGATTATTTTGGTTGTGTAAAAATCTACTTGTTTATCATTGCAAAATTATATTAATATTTTAGAAAAATTTCAAAGTAAATATTAGCCCTTATTCACCCCCCACCCCCCCTCTAAGGGCGCCGCAAGATCCAACACTTACGAGTGGCAAGTTTCTTTTGTAGCCTGCGGCGAACCCTGCCCCCAGCAGGGAATACCTCCGGCTACAAAGATCTCTTTAGATAGTCCTTTAGTCAACGAGTTAGATTTAAACTCCACTAGGACACATTACCTACCATGACAATTTATACCATGCGCTAGTCTAAAATAGACCGTAGGTATAATTTTGGTGAAGGTACGAGGATACCCCAAAGAGGCTAGAGAAAGATAGATTGACACATAAGAAAAATGGTAGGGGACTCGCAGATCTAACCCTCGTACTGGTGACATGTTTATATAGAGACAACCACCATCAGATTAGAATTGAAGTTCAGAAGATACCCATTTGGGATTGGGTCACATGTTGACCATGATAAGGTTGTCGTAGTGGGTACCTTGAAGAGTCTAATGTATGTAATACACCAACAAGTCTCAAGATAGAACCCCAAGTCTAAGGTTGTGTGCCCTGAGGATTGTTTACATACTTAGGATGAATATAACATGGAGATATCAAAGATTCTTAGCCCAAAATAGATCGTGGATTATCTTTTGTTTATTGGGGCTTACCTTTTGTTTATTCGGCAAATTAGTTACTGACTTGGGTTTCCTTTGGATCTAATTTAGAAGGTGTTGCATCGTGAACATGGTGATTTTGAAGTCGATCTTATTCAATGATACTTGGACGAAGATGAGACGGTTTAACAGTATGTTTGGAATCATAATTTGTAGTATTACCAGGACAATGGATAGACATCGTTGATCGAACAACGAATTGACCTTAGTTGAAGCATTAGAAATGTAGAGTCGTCAGGATTAGTCACTTAGGGATGCCGATGTGCCATTCTAGAAGTTATGGACGGAAACTAGGTCATACAAGTCGTAGTTATATTTGAGGTTCTTGTGACTTGGGGCATTCGGAAGTGATTAACTCATGACTTGTTAAAAGTCACACCTTATCATGGTAGAAAATTTTAACTACAATAATAGCCCTTATGCCTTGGGAGCTATGATGATGAATAACCAGAGATCTTAGACGATGACTTATTGGATTTAGAATATAGTGTTTGAATTTACTATTATAAGAACGATATAAGTTTATCTTACTTTGGACCATCCGAAAGTGATCAAGACTAGCATATGTGGAAGTGATGGGAATTCAAAGAAATAAATGTGGTGATATTTCCTTGATGAAATTGACTTGTGAAAAATCTTAGGGCTTCAAAGGATTTTACACGTATACCTTGTGAATCAAACTCCACATAGAAAATGATTGGGAGTCATCTTATAAACATTGATACTAATAATGACTGGTTAGCATACACTCATAAGTTCATGAGTCACCCCCACTTAAATTTTGAGGATGATTGGGACGCTTGATGGTTTGATCAATTCCCCCAGTGGTAAGAACTGGATAAGTCGTAGAGTAGAGATGATTGATCACTCAGACGTACTCATAGGAATAAGAAGTTGATGGTGTAGAGAAGTTTTTATAGAATCGATGCCTACCCACACAAATGAGAAATATAGTCATCGGAAAGATGGTGTATTGCAGAATGTATGCCCTCATAATAAAGAAAGATGTCATAGGCTTTGTGATGCACGGTGAAGACCAAGTGCAAAAGTCTTTGGAGAACTACCACAGTCACTGCCCATGTTAGAGTGGAGTTCGAGGATATAATTATGGATTTCATACACAGGTTACCACATCCCCACTCCGGGCACAATTTTATTTGGAACATCTAAGATAAATTGACCAAGGTAGCTAGGGTCACCGCAGGATGGAAGGATGCTCCCGTTTGTGATTAATGTTAATTGTTGAGTAGTTTGTCCCTTATCGTGGTGTACGATCGTGTCAGATCAGAATGAACGGTTTACGTCTAAAGAGTGAAGATCTGTCCAGGCTTATCTGGGCTCTTGGTTGACGTTCAACACAACTTTCCACCCTCATAGGGATGGAGGCACAAGACTCCACTGTCTTGGATCCAGGATGAGGATCCCAAGACACTCGGCTCATATTTATGGAGGACATAGATTCCCAGGTGAGACTGATTTCAGTTAGGATGTTGGAGGCCTAGAGCAGCCAGGCCAGGTATTACGATGTGTGGTATTATCAGGTAGAGTTCCAGGTTGGAGACTGGGTGTTCTAGAAGATACGTACGATGCAGGGAGTCTTGCGAGTTTGCAGGCGGAAGAAGCTCTGTTTGAGATAGATGGGGCTCTATCAGATCCTGGAGTGGATCAGCCCGTTGTCTTATAGATTGGAGTTGCCTCCGGAGTTAGCGGGATTGCACGACGTATTCCATGTCTCCTCTTTTAGGAGGCTCTACTACAGCCGGGGCAGTAGGTTTCTACTGTAGATGGATCGGTAACTTCTGACCGATCAGTTCTCGTGGAGCCAGTAGGTAAAAGTCATGTGGTAAAATCATGGACAGAAGAATCTTATCTGGGAACTACTGGAACTGATGCAGCAGAGGCAGCCGATACTCTTCACGTCAGGTATAACTTCAATTCTTAGGGGATGTTACGTCCAGTTACCTTCAGTAGAATCCCCCGCAAGCATAACCTGAATTTCGGGGACGAAATTATTATTTTTGTTTATTGGGATTTGTAACATCTCCAAAACAATTAGACCCCTAGGAGGGTTTTGGTTATGACTAGGTCTTAACAAAGCACTAGGAAGTCCAAAAGGACCATAAGAACTGAGCTAATAGGTAAAGTCACCTTGGTCTGCAAATAGTAAATTCCAGTTACCTAACCTAGGGTCGGAGTTCTAGGTTTCAAGCTGATCACATAACCCTACCATGACACCCCTAGCCCTTTAATGAGCCCCTTGGATCACAAAATACCCATTGGGGTCAACCCAATTGGTCAATTTGACCAAAGTCAACCTAACCCCAAATAAGTCAAACCTCCCAATTTATGGTCAATTAGGGTTCAATTGAACCAACTGACTTTCCCCAAGTTCCCCTAATCACTAAGGGATTCCAATGCGTCAACATTGACCCATTGGGCCTAATTAAATTCACCAATTTGACCAAAGTCAACACTTGGTCAGTATTGACCAAATTGGGTTAATTAAGCCCAAAGCTCAATCCATTTGGGCTAAGACCAATTTCAATGGCCCAAATGATTAGTCACCATTGAAATTAAATTAAATGCCATCCAATTTCTGGAGGAGTGACTAGGAGAGAGAATTTGGGAGTTTCCCCACTTTGAAGAGAGAGAAAGTGGACATTCAAGGTGAATTCATGGCATTCAAGGCAAATTGACCCTCCATTATCTCCCAATTGATGAGGATTCATTCCCTCTATCAGTTATGAGGAGTTTTCTGATGATTTCATGCCAAGTTGAGGTCAATTTCATGGGAGTTTCACATGGCCAAAATTTACAATTAATTGCCATTAAGGGCATTCAACTTTGTAACCCCCTCTCCCTCAATTGAGCCCTTTATCATCTTAAGAGGTTTGAGGGAAGTGAAACCACCATCTTTACAAGAGGATTTCGTGCTCCCTAGTAGGTGGTTGTCATGGCCCCCAAAGCTCCTCAAGCAACCATGGCGGACCGGTGATCGGCATCAAAAATTGGCAAGGATTGGGTTCAATTGGTCCCCAATAGGAATGACCAAAATCTCCATTTTTGGAGGTTTTCTTCTCGCCAATACCACCGGTTCCGGCCACCACCGGCCGGCCAAGACCTCCCATCGCCGGCCACCTCCTCAAGGAAGGTGGTGGTGGCATTGGCCATCCGGGGAGGGGCGTGGGTGGCCAGGAAAACCAAGGTAAAGAGGCTACAGGTCGGGGCAATCTCCACCCTTGGCTGAAGGAGGAAGATGACCAGGTGCCACCCGATCTGCTTCAGGATTCATGCTGAATAATTTAATATAAATCCTTGTGAAATTATATTTTCTGTCACATCTATTGCTGCACCTAGATTAATTTACTAAAAATACTTAAATCCTTCTACAAAAAACGTGGTCAACAACAAAGTTGTAGCCCTTGGAGTCTACTTTAATGTAAAATTAATTTCAGCCCAAAAGGAGATCTGTAGCTCCATGTAGGTCTATTTTGGTGGGACTGGTCCCTAGTGTAGGACAACCACCATTTCTTGAATAACTTTTGATTGGGTCAAGGTATTGACTTGAAAATTGCAACCTAGGCTATTTGTACCTACACCCTTCACATATCCAAAGATGGGAATTTTATGAGAACATTTTTCCACGGTTTTTGTAAAAGTTTAATAATCCATACATTAACTAATTATAGAGTTTAATGACCTCCAATCACCTCCAAATTTTGGTGGGTTCTCTTTAGGGTTATTGTACGACCCTAGTAAAAATTTCAGCCCAATTGCGACTGATTTGGTTGGGTAATTAGTTAACCCAAGTTTGGTCAAACTAGGTCAAACTAGATCAAAAGTGCACATGATGGAATTAGGTGGTCAAATCTCATCCAAGTGGTGTGAAACTTTGGCCACTCGTTTAGGATCACATAACACACACCCATGATTAATTTGGGGTGATATGGTGTGGATATGCCCTAAGACCCTAGTTCTAACCTTAGGGTTGCACTTTAAGCCTTGTGAAGTACATAAGGGCATATGTCCTTGGATAGTCATAAAACTTAGTAGATAAGTTTATGAGGTGTAAATATTCACTAGGAAATTTTATCAGGATTTTAGGAACACTTATCACCACTGAGTTAGGTTATAACCCCTTTAGGGCATTTCCTAATGAGAGAAATTTATATGCTCAAATAATATTGGATGGTGATGAAACTTTGGTGGTACCCTCATAATCATGTAATAGATCTCTGGTAATTTTTTTGTAATTATTGAATTAATTTATATAGCACTTCATTCACAAGTCTTCTATTTGGCCTTAAGAATATGTTAAATAAATGAGGGCCAAATATCCTCTGGAAAATTATGAAACATGGTGGTAGGATATTTTAGTGCATTAAAGAGCTCTGTGAATTTTTGTATAATTTTTGGAATTATTTATCAGTAGGTTCCTTCACAATTTTCCCTAAAATGGGTTTACTTGGAATATATATTTATGTGACTAATTAGTTCTAATAAATTCTGAAATTTAGTCAGTAGACTTTTCTGATCAATATAAATATCTGGTAATTTTTACATAATGTTTGGACAAGTATTTTTGGTGGTTTCTTCTTTAATTTCTAATTTGGGATATTTGTTCAATATTATAATTAGAGGCCAACCCCTTACTGCAAAATTTTGATGTTATGTATTTACTGTTAATTTGACATCATAGATTTTCCATAATTTTATGGTGGTCATATCATAAGAAGATCTTACACTTCATGTTCAATTTCTTGCCTGGCCAATGTTAGAGAAATTATAATAAATGCAAATAATTAAGGAAAAATATGATTTTCTGGATTTAGTCTTAAAACATCATGACAGACCTCCAGTAAATATCATGAGTCAGTTGGATGAATATTTGGAGTGCCTCCTCTTATGCAACTCATGTAACTCATTTGGTCTGCGTATAGTAAAATGGTAAAACTTGAGTAATTTGTGGATCATTAGGTGGGAATGGAAGGTAGAGGGTGTACCTGGACTGGTTAAGAAGATGCGAGATCACTAAAAGGAATCTATATGTTGGTTGTACCCGATAAGCTAAGAGGTATGGTTGTGTCCGGGACCGATGAAAGATCGTCTTTCCCCTTAGAGGGTCATAAAGTACTTAGGGTAATTTATGTGTAATGATAAGAAGGGTATTTTTACGGGTAGTTACAAATAACATTAAATTCCTTGGAAAGGGAGCTTTGGGGTGTCATCCCATTATAGTTCGTAGTACCGTAGTGAGCCCCTCACAGGGTAGACCTCGGGAAGTCAAAGATTAACCATAAATTGTAGGGATAAGTTGATGTACAAGATTAACTTAATAATACACTCACCCACACCTCGTTGTTATGGGTATTTTAGTCAGTTTGGTCTTGAGAGTGGTAGTCTCGGTGGTTGAAGTAGCGGACTAGTTAGTTTGGTGAGCTTGTGACTCAGTAATGCTTGTTGGTGCGGACAGGTTGGTCCGGCGAGCCGGTGGCTCGGAAGGTTATGGTGACGGGAGGGTTATCCCAGAGAGCTTATGGCTCAGGAATAGATGGTAAACATGTTTGCATGTGCATAAAGGTGGTGGGTCTTCGGTATTGATGGTCGTTGACACCGACGTCTATGTTGGGAACAGTGCCCATCAGTGTTCCAGATTTAAAGAAGTGCTCAGCTCAATGATAATTGCAAATTGTATTTAATGTCATATCTAGTTCATGTTTGCAGAAATCAGACATTATGTCAAGTACTTTAGTTATTTCACTAAGTACAATATCGTTGAGAAGAATAGGAGATGTCGTCGACAAAGTATGCTTGTCGTCATGATGATGAGCAAAGCAAACGCTGAGACTTGGCGAGTTTGTCGAATGAAGAATGAAGTTCGTCGAACGAAGAACGAAGTTCATCGAACGCAAAATGAAGTTCGTCGAACGCATAAACTTCTCTGCAGATCGACAGAATCCGCTGAAAAGAGGAAGCCATCTCAGCCCAACCGCTGAGACAGATTTAAAAGGAAGGAATGTCGTCGAGAAGATGCAGTATCGTCGACATCATCAAAGAAGCCGTGTCGTCGGAAAGGCTAAGTAAGACTAATGCCAATGACATCGTCGTAAAGAAGGCGTGACGTCGAGAAGACTGGAGAAGGACAGCTGAAGACGAGCAGTTGCTAAAGCAGAGTCTGTCGACATGATATCGCTCATGTCGTCGAAAGATCAAAATGATTACGACGACAGACTACAAGAAAGAAGATCACCATGATACAGTCAGAGATAGAATATCGTTGTATATGCAGAAACGCCAGAATATCTCGTATCATCGTGATATCAGCGTTAGAGGCAGAAGCTAGAAGACTTGAAGATCCACCAAGGCCTAAGGCATCGACAAAGTTTTGTCGTCGAGATATTATCCATATCGTTGTAATGCTGTCAGTATCGGCATAAAGCTGGAAATATCGTCGAGACGGAATTCAAATATTGTGGATGCGCTGTCAGCAATTAATGTCGCCGCCTTATTGTCCAATCAGCGCATACTCTTAAGGAATGGGCGTCTGACAGTAAAGGACAATATATGTGACCGTTAAGCAGCTCTTCCATCCTATAAAAGGGAACAATGATGCCCTAGAAAAAAAAAATCTTGGTGAGAGACAAGAACGAAAAAGAATCTCGTCGTTGCTTCTCAATAGAACAGTACATTCTGCGGAGAAGAAGAAGAACAAGTAGAGAACAAGAATCAAGCATTCTCAGAAGAATCAGTCATCTCCATTGACTGATAAGAAGTCGTTCCTCATCAGGCTAAGAGAAGAGATTGAAGAAGAACTGTGCTTTCAAGATCTGAATCAGAAACATCTTCTTCAACCTCAAGTTGCTGATCTCCATCAGTCTAAGTTGCCGATCTTCATCAGGCAGAAGAAATAGTTTTCATCACTGTAAATCTTTTATTTTTGTAAGGCTTGAGGGCCTAAGTGTGTAGTTTGTAGGCTGGAGAGCTGTGAGGCTTGAGGGCCAGGGCAGTGGACTTGCGGGTATGATTTTGTCTTGCTTGAGGGCTGGAGAGCTATGAGGCTTGAGGGTCAGGGCAGTGGACTTGCGGGTCTGATATTGTCGAGCTTGAGGGCTTGGGTGCAGTAAGGGCTTGCGGGCCTAGGCTGTAGGCACAAGACTTGCGGATCTGTGTTGTGTAGGGCTTGAGGGCCTGAGTGTCGAGCATGCGGGCTCGGGTGCAGTAGGGGTTTGCGGGCCTACGCTGTAGGATTTGCGGGTCTGTGTTGTAAGGCTTGCGGGCCTGAAGATTTGGCGGAGTTTGCCGAGCCTAGCACACTGCTAGGTAGGCACAGAGGTAAAGAGGACTACTCAAGACACCCTATCTTGAGTAACCTCTAAAAGCTCTTGTGTGCTCTCTGTGTTGTGCTAATCTAATTTGCAGATCTCTTAATCAGAAATCAAGAACACCTAAAGGGGATAAAATAATTTGAAAAACCTATTCACCCCACCCCGCTCTAAGTGATAAGTTGACACCCAATAAACAACAAGTGGTATCAGAGCGAGGTTGTTCAAAGAAATGCTTAATAGCTTGAACAGATCTGCCCGTGGGTGTTCATTCATCATAGCTATGGAATAAAAAATAGTTATTTGCTCTAAGGAGAACTTTGCCCTTTGGAAAGTAAGAGCAAGAATATTCCTGGAGGCAGTGGATCCCAAAATGTTTCAAATCGTTCAAGAAGGGCCATATGTCCCCAAGCCAGTGCTCAAGTGAATGACTGTAGAAGATGAGATCCTTCTAGCCAACTTGGACAAAGAAGCCAGAAGCATTCTAGCTGGTGTAGTAGATCTGCCAACACTCCAGAAGTTGAGTCACTGCACAACAGTAAAAGAGATGTGGAACTCTCTAACTGTCCTTATGGAAGGATTAAAAGAAGATAGAAGCAGGGTAGCTGAGAAGAAAGTCAGAGCATTGAGCGACAGTGACTCAAGCTATTCAGACTCAGAAGAGAATGCTGATTTTGGACTGACTGCCTTGTCTGAGTCAAAGGAAGAAAGTCAGGATGATGTCTGTCTAGAACAGCTATGCATCAGAGCACCCCTAACTATTTCAGATAGTGAATCAGATGATGAAGAATGCTCTGTAGACAGAGAAAGAATACGAGCACCTATAACTCTCACAGACTGTGAATCTGAGGATTAGGAAGTCTGTGGGTTGATGGCTCTATCAGATGAAGAAAATCATGATGAATCACATCATGATAAGGTATGCATCACTCACACATCTGTACTACCTGCTTCAATTAAGAAGACCAAGAGTGCATCAGATGATTGCTCATCCTCTGAAAATAATGCAGAAGACTGCTCATCATGCAACAATAAGAACCATTCTGATCTAATAGAGCAGTTTCGTGATCTCTTGGGAGCTCTGAGAAAGAGCAAGATGCTTGTTAAGAAGCAAGCTAAGGAGCTAGAATCACTCAGACCCATTAAGGCTGAGATGAATGAGGAATTGGATATGTCCCACAATGAGGGCACCAACACCTGTGAGCTCAAGAAAATCATAGGCAAGCTTCATGATGAAAGTAACCAAAGGGAAGAACTCATCAGGAATTTTAAGAATGATCTGCTTAAGGAAAGAAGCTTAGTGGCTCAATTCTCTAAGCCCAAAACTATACTGCCCATCATTGACCCCTTCTCCTCCTATGGAAATAGGAGGGGATTGGGTTTCAATGAAGGGGCAGTAGTTGATGGGAATGGAGAACGGGGCAAAACAAAAGCTGAGCCTCATACCACCTTTCGGAAGGTAGTGCGTCCCTCTAATAAGTATGATCAGGACAGTGTCCATGGTCCCTCGATGAATGGAAGCTCCATTAGTCTGGGAAATGCTCCTGACTATAGGAAGAGAAAGGGCATGGGGATGAGTGCATTGAAGGCTCCCCATGAGGAAATCCAAATGGCCCATCATGGACCATTTGTGTTTGGTGCCCCAGCCCCCACATTCAAGGGTAAGGAAGCAACACCTTCCCAATCTCTTCCAGCAAAGAAGCAGGCTGGTAGCCAGTATAATCAACTCCCACTTGATCATTTCTGATACTATCAACACTATGTCAGCTACCAAGCTGACATCTGTTGCTGACAAACAGATAATGTCAAGAAGAAATAATTATACTAGAGCAGCCAGTCAGCCCTTAGCTGAGTGAGATAGGAAGAATGCTGCTTCCTTCTCTACTGAACATCAGCAATGTGATTCTCCAACCACCTCAAAAATTGTTTAGAAAGGAAGCTACAACATCCATAAATGTTGGTACTATGGCAAAGTGGGACACTTTGCCATTGACTGTTGGCACAACCCTAGTGTGCCTAGTGCAAAGGAGAGACCTCCTGGAAAGGCCAAGGTGAGTAGAAGAAATCCCTATTATGCTAACAAGAACCTAGGACCCAAGTCACCTTGGGTTCCTAAGGAATATTAAAATCTGTCTTGCAGGGTAGTCCATTTAGCCAATCAAAAGCAAACAAGTCTAATGGACAATAAGTGATCCAGGCTTAACTCTGGACTAAGAAAAACCTCATCACATGCCATGATGCATTGGTTAAGGGGGAGCTAAAAGTAAGAATGGAATAAAACATCACATCAAGGGGGAGCTACTAGCTCAAGAAGACTTAAAAGCTAAGGCGAAGTTAACTATGTTAATGTTCAATACATAACCTCATCTTTATCATTTTGTAAAATTAATTTTTACTTAAGTAAAAGTTGTCACTCAAGGAGCACATATGTATGGCACTGCTAAAGAATTGCACTGATCATACACAAGAGTGAAGAAGAACAATATCATTTTGAACACAAAACTATATCGTCGAAATGATGATTGGTATCGTCGAAATGAGTCCTCGACATCAAATTTGTGTCACGACGATACCTAATCATCAATGGACACTTGAATAGACCTGAGCTTAACCAATCATTACAGCTAAACTCGAGTTAATAAGATATTTAACAAATGAATTTTCATCTTCCAACTCGGAAACTATAAATAAGGTCAAATGTCTTAAAGTTAAAGCACTCTCTACATTAGCCCTAAAAAGTCGTTGTGTTCTCCGCGGCTTCAAAGAGTGATCGAGTCGACTATGCTGAAATCCTTCTGGATCAAGCAAAAGATGGCACCAAAGAAGGAATATTTTCTGTACGAAGGAAGTGAAGTGGTGAGGAATGGGTTCTCAGAAGGATTAGAAGAAATCCAGAGCACCATTAAGCTGCTCGAGGCCATCGGCCTGGAGTTCGCCCTCTCTGAGCCGACAGTAATATTAAAAAGAGAAGTGTTGGTGTTCTACTCGAATGCCAAGGGTGGCTCAAAGGGAACGTCTGTGAAAAGCTTGATCAATGGGATAAAAGTCAAAGTGAATCCTAAGAGGTTGGCTAGGGCTCTTCAGCTGTCGGCCTTTGCCAAGGGGGAGGAAGATGAAAAGGTCACCCAGGAAGACCTCAGCAAAGCTCTGGAATGGTGCGGACACTCCAGCAAGACCTGTGGGTCTCTGGAAAGGAAGAATTTCAATGAACAAGGAAAGCTGATGGCAGACATTGTGGGAAAAGCCCTCCTCTGCAAGGTAGAGTCGCATGACAGGAAATCCAGGCCCATGTTCGAGACAATGGCAAGGATAATCCTAAGGAAGAAGAACAACTGGGGTCAGATTATTTTCAAGATAATTCAAGACAGCTTTCAAGTTCCAAATCTAGGAAGAATACTATCATTATATCTACTGCTATCCTACCTTGAAAGCTTTAACAAGAAGTATGGCGCAAAAATCCATCACATGAGAAGAATGGATATCAGGATACTGGAAAGGTGGGAGGAAGTTCTGACTAAATCTCCCAAGAAGCTGAAGACTGCAGAGGTTGTGAATAGGAAGGCAGAAATATTATCAAAAGAAAGCGAATCAGGCAACAGCTCAGACTCGTCTGACCCTGAAGTACCTGTAGAGAAGAGAAATATTTCCCTCCAGACCTTTGCCCTAAGTCTGGAATCCGGGAAAATAGTAACAGCAGGAACTAAGCAAGAGGATGCTGAGTCTGAGGGGGAGAAGAATGGTGATCTCCCTGCTCAAATGGAAGAAGTGATCAATAAGATCATTGGGGTTGAGGATGATGTCCATCTTGGATCAGTAGACCAAGAGGACCCAAGTAGAGATCCCCAAGAAAAGAAGCTAGAGGATTCTTCTGATGAGACTAGCAGAGATCTATTGAGTCCTGAAAATGTAGAAGGGCCAAACCAATCACCCATCAGAAAACCTCTATCTCCAATACTAGAAGGAAATGAAGAAGAGGAACAAGAAGAAGCTAGTTCACCTCCAGAGAATAGACCAGTGGAGCTCTCACTGTTGTCTCAGATAAAGATGCTTCTGGAAGAGCAAAGATTAAAAATTGAAACTTATATTACCTCTGCGGTCAATGAACTAAAAAGGGAACTATCTGTTGAAAGAGAGAGCTTGAGAAATGATGTGAAGAATCTACAAGAGTATACTTCCAAAGAGACAATCCTTACTCACAAGGGTCTATCTAATTTAGGGGTCAATCAGACTCTAATTGTCAGCAACATAGAAAAGGCCTACATTGCATCCACCAAGAGGATCGCTGAACACAAAGCTGATCTCCAAGAAAGTCTAGATCACCACAATAAAGATATAGACAGTCATCTGCTGGAGACCAAGAATCACTTGGAAGCAGGAATTCACATGCTTAAAAACAAAATATTGGTTTCTGAGGAGAATCTCCAGAGTGGGATATCTGAAGCAGTCATAAAGGGGGAGAGATCAATGATAAAGACCAGTGGTGATCATGCCATCTGGACCACAAACACCATCAGGGAAGCAATGAATCTCCCTCCTCTCCATTTTGATGAGCCTGCAGGAGAGTAACTAGCTGAAGAGCAAAATGCAGACATTCCTGATACTGCCACTGATAAGGGTAAAGAGAAGGAAGCACTGGAGGATGAAGGAATAAAAACAAGGAAGAGAAAGTACAGGGAGGAAATGGAGAAAAAGGATGACTATGAAAGATGGAGTCCCAAGTCCAGAGCCATCATATTAAATGCATGGGAGCTGGTGAAGGTAAATAAAGGTGAGGGGTACAAAGTGTATAGTCCTCAAGAATAGGCTACGCATGAAGAGCAAGAAGAAGCAAGAAGAGTATACAGAAGGGACAAGCAAGCAGGCAGAATCCCTGTAGACACTCCTGAGCCTCTAAAGTATCATCCCAAGCCATTTGAATACTTCACCAGACATGCTGAAAAGGAGCAGGAAACCAGTGCCAAGGAAGCAATGGGTGAAGCTGCTATGAGGGCACCAGAGACATAGATGACTAAATCTTTAAGGGGCTGAATGTAGAAATGTCAAAAACTATTGAAAACATTTGGCACTATTTATAAATGTAGTAACACATGTCAAATTCTGTGTTGACTCAATTATAGTTGCAATGTCATCACCATATGCTTATTTGCTTAAAATTTTAAAACCTTGTATATGAGTGGCGTTTATCATTGAGTGGGTTATGACTTCTTCAAATAGGGGGAGATTGTTGGGAACAGTGCCCAACAGTGTTCCTGATTTGAAGAAGTGCTCAGCTCAATAATAAGTGCAAGTTGTATTTGATATCATATCTAGTTCATGTTTGCATAAATCAGACAATATGTCAAGTACTTTAGTTATTTCACTAAGTACAATATCGTCGAGAAGAATAGGAGATGTCGTCGACAAAGTATGCTTGTCGTCATGATGATGAGCAAAGCAAACGCTGAGACTTGGCGAGTTCGTCGAACAAAAAATGAAGTTCGTCGAACGAAGAATGATGTTCGTCGAACACAGAATGAAGTTCGTCGAACGCAGAATGCAGTTCATCGAACGCAGAAACTTCTCTACAGATCGACAGAATCCGCTGAGAAGAGGAAGCCATCTCAGCCCAACCGCTGAGACAGATTCAAAAGGAAGGAACGTCGTCGAGAAGATGCAGTATCGTTGACATCAACAAATAAGTTGTGGCATCGGAAAGGCTAAGTAAGACTGATGCCAATGACATCGTCGTAAAGAAGGCGTGACGTCGAGAAGACTGAAGAAGGACAGCTGAAGACAAGCAGTTGCTAAAGCAGAGTCTCTTGACATGATATCAATCATGTCATCGAAAGAACAAACTAATTATGACGACAGACTACAAGAAAGAAGATCACGATGACACAGTCAGAGATAGCATAGAGCTGTATATGCATAAACGCAAGAAAATCTCGTATCGTCGAGACATCTGTGTCAGAGGCATAAGCTAGAAGATTTGAAGATCCACCAAGGTCTAAGGCATCAACAAAGTCCTATTGTCGAGATATTATCCATATCGCCGTAATGCTGTTAGTATCGGCATAAAGCTGGAAATATTGTCGAGGCAGAGTTTAAATATTGCGGATGCGCTATCAACAATTAATGCCGCCGCATGATTGTCCATTCAGCGCGTACTCTTAAGGAATGGGCGTCTGACAGTAAAGGACATTATATGTGACCGTTAAGCGGCTCTTCCGTCCTATAAAAGGGAACAGTGATGCCCTAGAAAAAAAATCTTGGTGAGAGAAAAGAACGAAAAAGAATCCCGTCGTTGCTTCTCAATACAACAGTAAATTCTGTGGAGAAGAAGAAGAACAATTAGAGAACAAGAATCAAGCGTTCTCAGAAGAATCAGTCATCTCCATTGACTGATAAGAAGTCGTTCTTCATCAGGCTAAGAGAAGAGATTGAAGAAGAACTGTGCTTTCAAGATCTGAATCAGAAACATCTTCTTCATCCTAAAGATGCCGATCTCCATCAGGCTAAGTTGTCAATCTTCATCAGGCAGAAGAAACCATTTTCATCACTATAAATCTTTTATTGTTGTAAGGCTTGAGGGCCTAAGTGTCTAGCTTGAGGGCTGGAGAGCTGTGAGGCTTGAGGGCTAGGTCAGTGGACTTGCGGGTCTGATTTTGTATAGCTTGAGGGCTGGAGAGCTGTGAGGCTTGAGGGCCAGGGCAGTAGACTTGCAGGTCCGATATTGTCGAGCTTGATGGCTTGGGTGTAGTAAGGGCATGCGGGCCTAGGCTGTTGGCACAGGACTTGCAAGTCTGTGTTGTGTAGGGCTTGAGGGCCTGAGTGTCAAGCTTGCGGGCTTGGGTGCAGTAGGGGCATGCGGGCCTAGCCTGTAGGACTTACGGGTCCGTGTTGTAAGGGTTGCGGGCCTGAAGATTTGGCGGAGTTTGCCGAGCCTAGCACACAGCTAGGTAGGCGCAGAGGGAAAGACGACTACTCAAGACACCCTATCTTGAGGAACCTCTAAAAGTCTTGCGTGCTTTCTGTGTTGTGCTAATCTAATTTGCAGATCTCTTAATCAGAAATCAAGAACACCTAAAGGGGATAAAATAATTTGAAAAACCTATTCACCCCCTCCCCCCTCTAGGTGATAAGTTGACACCCAATAAACAACACTCAATACGTTGACTCAACAAGTGTGGAATTTGCACTTAGCCATAAAAGTCTGGTGGTCCAGCCAGAAAGAGTACGCAGATGCTCCGCGGCTTTGCGTTGAGGCGTACGATAGGTCTAGGTTAGGTAATGTGAATACCAACCTAGAGGTGGGTGAGGCCCAACCCACCACTTCCGTTTGCCACTACGGGAGTATCCTGGGAGTCTTGCTAGCTCTAAAAAGGGGGAACTAAAAGTCTGTGCGCATAGAGTCGAAGTGTGTGAGTTGCACTTGTGTGAACATAGCATAAACTACATAACTCTATATGTCATGGCATAAGTATTGCATTTCAACCCCTACCCCTATCGTATAAATTGGTTATTGGTCTATAGGTTTGTATGGGCATTCCTATAAATCAATTGTTATATTTCTATTGTGTACTTATCTTTACTTACTCTTTACCATGCTCTATTACTGCTTCAATTATTTATATACACATGTGTAGTTGTATACATTTCTTGTAGACAAGATCCGTCGTCATCTGCTTTGTTTTACACCCCTTGCTGTCCTCCGCTTCATCCTCCCGCACGGTTCCTAGGAGCCATTGGGGGAGGGGTGGGGAACATAAGGGTTAGGCATTTTGACTAAAGGTCGGTGGACCATATCATTTTAGGGGATTGAAGAGATGTAGCAGCACTAGAGGCCGATGCAGATGGAGGCGGGCCAGTCTATTACAGGAGCACCAGATTAAGGATCAGGGAGTAATTAGTAGTTAGCTTCCGCGAGTGATCTCTTAGTGAGGAGATGATGTACAGGGTATGAGCCCTTTATTATTGTAACATTTGTTATTTAAGTTATATCATGTGGACATTTATTATATATAGCATGTGATTGTGGACTTGAACTTTTGTTTGTTCATTTATACTTTTCATCTTCTGTGATCGATAAGGCCGGCAGGATCAGCATTTTGTAGTGGAGACCTTCTCGAGTGAGGGTGTCACCGCAAAGCGGCGGTTCTGGGCATAAGACCCGGTTTTGAAAGAAACAAAATGGGGTCTTACAAGTTGTTGCAACTCTCTTTTCATCATCTCTGCACAGTACTCCATCCTTTGTATCCGTCGAAACCAGTTGCGCCTCTCCTCCTCGACTGCCATCAACCGAAATTGTTGTCTTCCTCGACTGCCATCTACTGAAAGTAACTATGCAAGTCATCTAAAATGCTTGGGCTTTACCCTCGACACCTCCTCCTGCTTCCTCCACTAAGAAGCTGCTCCTCCACAAAACCCCTCCATCCTCCTACGCTTCAGTAATGCTCCTATACATGTATTACTCTCGCTTCCCTTCAAACCTCTCTGTTTCTATACACTTTTGCCATCGTCCCTACGAACCTCTCAGTTTTTCTTGCACATGTCTTGCTCGACACCTTCATAGCCTAGGTATGCCTAACTCCTGTTCCATCTCCATTTCTCAACTTCTCTAAACCTGTATAACTTCAAAAACAAACATTTTATGGCTAAGCCATATAACACAGCTTATGAATTTCTGCATTTGTATCATGCTTATGAAAAACAAATCATTGTTTGGATTTTTAGGTTTGGTGCATTTGATTGTTAAATCTCTCAGCATAATAAGTTATCCCAGTTTCTGCATTTCTATGTTCAATGTTTATGCCAATTGTCAAATTTGATGGCTTATGATTTTAAATCTCCTTGCCAAATTTGATGGCTTATGAGCAGCATTCAGTTATAATGCCTTTTAGAACTTCATTTGTTTGCCCAACTGTGGGTTTGATAATGCCTGCATAGGCAAAATGCTTTTGTTGAGTAGGTTTTTATAACATTTCTATGCTGCTTCTCCAATTATATGTTGTAATTTATGTCATGATTTCTTTAAATTGACCGTATGAAATCATAATACATTATAAGAAGCATTCAGTTATAATTATAAACAACATTCAGTTTACTTTCTAGCCTTCTGCCATCGTCCCTTCAATCCTCTCTATTTTTCTTGCAAAGGTCCTTCTCGACACCTTCATCGCGTCCTTCCAACCCGCGACGCGCATCATCTCTCCTTCGTCAAGTCACTACATTGCTGAGGTATGCCAAGTCCTGTTCCATCTCCATTTCTCAACTTTTCAGATTTTAAATCTTCCGGCACTCTGCAAATAAAATCTCCTAGCATAGTTTCAAATCCAAGCATTTTTGTTATTTTGTCATGATTTCTATAAATTGACCGTATGAAATCATAATACATTATAAGCAGCATTCAGTTTACTTTCTGGCCTTCTGCCATCATCCTTTCAATCCTCTCTATTTTTCTTGCATAGGTCTTGCTCGACACCTTCATCGCCTCCTTCCAACCAGCGATGCGCATCATCTCCCCTTCATCAAGCCACTGCATTGCCGAGGTATGCCCAAGTCATGTTCAATCTCCATTTCTAAACTTTTTTGATTTTAAATCTTCCGGTACTCTGCAAATAAAATCTCCTAGCATAGTTTCAACTCCTAGCATTTTTATTTATTTTGGGAGTGAAGAAGCCATTAAAAATGTAAGTTGGCTTTATATCTAAACTCATTAATATTTTCTTGACACCTACTTTCTTAATCCAGATAAGCTTGGCCTTTATTATAGAAATATGCAGCTTAATAGAATTTGGAGTTTGGTAAGAACTCATTATTAGGCATAGTTGTTCTATTTTCTTATTTTTCTCAAAGCAAGTTCACTAAAATTATTCATTATATATTACATGTGTTGCTTACTCAATTCTTTGGGACAGTAATTATTCTAATTTTGGTGTTGCTTACATCGTTCATATATGTTGAGCAGTTTGTTTTAAAATAAGAGAAAATAAGTACATTGTATCTCACCACTGCTCTAGAAATTTTGGTCTCACAACTTATAACATTTATATTTTTAGTTCTCCTGCTTTGAGATTTTGTAAATTTCAGTTTCTTATTTCAGAATTATTCAGAAATTTCTATATAGAGCCTACATAGAAATTTATTCTGAAATTTCTATTAAGAAATTCCTACATTACTACACTTTATTCTAGAATAAGCCTACATAGAAATTCCTATAAAGAAATTCCTAATTGACTTTATTCTTTATCTCCTTATATTACTGCACTTCAGTTCCCGGAATTCCCAGAACTCCCATCTGAATTAAGATGATATTCAATATTCTTCTTTATTCAATTTTCTAAGAAGGATAATGAAGGATAATAAGACTACAAATTTATTCATATGTGTAGGTAGAGAACGTGATTGAATTCCAGTTCTCAAGCTGCTGTCGATTTATGTTTTGATATAAATTTATGTATTGTTATAGATTTGAGATCATGTCAAACAAGTATTGTGTAGTTTGGTAATAAACAAATGATGTCCATTACATAATTACTCAAAATAATTATCATATCAACGTGGCTGATTTAAGTAATTTATAGTTATTATTTTTGTTATCAAATAATTATTGTGTAGTTTGACACCAAATAATTTAATTTGTATTTGAAATCATTCTGTAGATTTCTCAAATGACTTGCTTATCTATATACATACAAAAATTATATTATTAGCAATTACACTTTGTAAATATAGCTGGAATCTATTACACATGATTTGATACCAGCCAAGTATATAGTTGGATTGTGTTATTATAATAATATATTACACACCCAAAATTCTAAATGCAATGACTTGATATTATGCATTGTTTAAATCATTCACTGATTTAAATGTCTAAATTTGTTCGCAGAGATTTATATACTGAGTTCTTAATAGTCCTTTCTTAATAGAAATCACTCGTCATTTCAGGATCGTCCGTTAAACCGAGTAATTGCTGAGTTTTTTGTTTGGACTTCTCATCACTTGGTAATGTTTTCAATACACTTTTAATTTGATGCGTTTTCATTCCCCGTGTTTCTTCACTGCACTTTTATTTCTATTTATTTGAAGCTTGAAATATACATGTAGAAAAAAATGTTCTATAGAAATAAACCTGTAGCTCTATAAATCCGCCAGAGAGTTAAAAAGAAATCCTCCAAAAATATTTCTACTCTTCATTTCTTAACAATGCATAAATAGAGAGTATCATAGTCATCAAAAAAATTATACCAAGTGATGATTTTAATACAGACTAAATACTACTCCACACTCAATATTATTAAGTACCACAAGCAACCATCAACATCATACATGTTGTAATTGACGCGCAAAACTATGCTTGCAAACGACAACGACAAGTGTACCGTATCGAATGTAGTATAGGTTATTAAAACAAGGTCGTATTAGACTCGGGGCGGCTGATTATTCTTACTTCGGAAAATCTCTATTATTTTATCGAAACAAACTTGGGTTGGTTGGTTGCAAGAAAGAGAAATAATTTGTTAAGACTATGATTAAAAGGATTAGCACTCAACCTTGAATCACCTTGGAAAATAAATAAATAAAGAAATAAAACTTCTAATCCTCTTTAAAAGAAATGCTTGACCGTGGAGGTTCCCAATTTATAAACATACCTCTCTCAAGGATACGCTTAAATGAGTTTAGGTTGATCAATCGATCTCTCGTTCTAGAATCGAAACCCCTAAAACTCGCCTTATCGAAGTGAACCCCTCTTTTGGATATAACTCCAATCCGGGAGATTTATGTCGTCCTCTCTCGAGGAGTGCATTCAAATCTCTTTATCCTTGAAATTATCGATTCGAACTCAAAACCTCTCGGTTATTAGACTACGAAAACAAGAATGAGGTTATATATCGATAATATAATCTCAATCAATATAAATTTAAGGATAAATCTTAAGCGATCTAAATAAGAGAAAAAGAAGTTCTAAACTAGATTATGAATTATATTTTCCTTGGATCATCTCGGCCGAGTACTAATGAAATTTAGCTACTCATGGAGATGGAGGAAGTAATGAAATAAAAGAAGTGCATAATGAATATTGAGAGTAGATTAAGAGAAGGAGTAATATTTTATTAATTGAAAAAGAAATTACAACAAGGAAACAAAAAGTTACAAACCTGAAATGAAAGTGCAAGCAAAGAAGGAAGATTACAAGCTTAAGAATGACAAAATTAGTGCAAGAAAATAAACTAGAACTCCAAAACTTTGTTCTTAAACATCTGCTGGAGCTGGCCTTATATAGCTGAAAAGTTGAGGTTACACGCCCTTGGTCACGCCCGTGACCAAGGGCGTGTAAGGGGCATGATCGAAGCAGCAGCGGAGAGGGCGTCTTCTGGAGTAAATGCTGGCGTTTCAGCCGTGTCCCTGGGGCGTGTAATCTCAAAATCTGGCTTCTGGCGGGAATCTTCGGCGGGAAGGAGCGCGGGGCGAGTCACGCCCGTGACCTGGATGTCACACCCCCTGGTCACGCCCGTGACCTGGGGCGTGTAACTTTAAATGACGTGGCAGGCGTGCTCCAGATGCTTGTGGCGGGTCGTGGCCGTGACATTGGGTCGCGCCCTTGGTCACGCCCGTGACCTGGGGCGTGTACTTGGCGAACTTTTCACGGAACGTCCCCGGAGTGGCAGAAACAGGTCTGGAACACTACGCAGGTTACACGCCCATGGTCACGCCCGTGACCTGGGGCGTGTAAATGTACTTTTTTTCTCCTAATGTCCAGAAAACCTGAAAACACAAAATAAACTTAGGTTAGCTTATGAAATTAAAATATGAAAGATTTATATGATATAATTTAGATAAAAGACATAATTTCATATTAAAATAATAATAAAACTATACTAAAAGATGAGTAAATAAATTACTCATCAAACACCCCCATACTTGCTCGTTGCTCGTCCCGAGCAAACCATTTTTCATAAGGGTAAGAAAAATTAATGCAAGATAGAATTATGAAGACTAGAGAGTAAAATGCGAAGTATTATGCTGGCATGCATAGATATTTTAGTAAAAAGATGTTTTTGGCATAAATTCTAACTTATGAAATACTTCAAAAATGCGTTATAATTATTTATCATTACTTTAAAAATGAGTCGACGGTCAATCAAAAAGTTATGTGAAGGGAGAAAATAGCGTGATTGCTGAGATTTAAATTACTAGACGTAGACGCTCGGGGTGGCCTCCAAATAAATCCATCAATGTCGACGGCCATAGGCTTGCCCGTTTGCACTTTCTCCACTACACTTCGAACTAAATCGACTCCATGGATCTTTAGGACTTAAATATGGTACATTTTGAGGCTTGGGTTTAAGGGTGAGGTAAACAATTAAAAACATGAAGGCGCATTCCACTTAAACAAAATTTTTGAGCTAAAAGAAAATGATGACCACCACAAAATAATGAAGCTTTACCCCCATACTCATATTTTTTCAAAGGGGAGACACTCTCATACTCTTTTATTTAAATCACGAATCTTCATAATTGGGATCATTCCAAGTATGCATGTGCATACCTAGGCCGCATATCATTATGAGATTATTGTTTTTTGAGATTTAAACATTTCTTTTGAATTGATACCCATAAATTTTTTTCTTTCATAGAATCATACCCAAAATATTTTTTTCATTTTAGCTCAAAATTTCAAAGTGTTCATTTCTGTTTTGGGCTTTTTAGCTTTGGTGCCGAAATGATGAGGGTGGATCAAATAAAGGTGTAAGGCTCAAATTTGTGTGAACAATGGTGGTAAATCTAGGTTGGGTGCTAAGGCTCAAATTATCCAAAGAAAGGCTTAAATCATTTCCGTAAAGTTAATTTGTCTAAAGTGCACATGTTTTGAAAATAGCTTGGGGCAAGTTCTAGACATCGAGAAAGTGCACCCTTTTGTTCAATTCGAGTAATCGCTTTCTAACAATCTTCTACACACTCACCTAAACTACTTTTGGATAAGACCGGATTCGAATTTAAAAGTAAAATAAATTATTACTACGCAAATTAATAAAACATAATTTTAGATCTATGTCAAGAATTTAATTTTACACCAACACTACTCAAAGACAAGCATATGACTAGGAGCACTACATGAGTCAACAATTTTACTCAAAAGTTTCAAAAACTATTCTAGCACAAAATTATTTTTAGTCCATATGAAAAACAGTCTACTTAGAACTTACAATTTAGCAAGTGGGAGTTTTCATGAGTAAAAAGAACTTTTTCTAATAGATTTTTTTTTTTAGTTCTTAGACTTCCCAAGATCTACCCGGTGAAGGGTTTGCAAGGTACTAGAGGCTATGATGGGAATTCAAGCCCAAAGCATCCTTTCCAAGAAATTTAATTTCAATTTTTTTAATATTTTTTTTGTTTTCAAGTACAACTACAAAGAAAGCTATGATACACCCCCATACTTAAAATTAAACATTGTCCCCAATGTTTAAAACGAAGTATGAAAGATAAAACTTAAAAAAATGACAATAAAGAAAAATCAAGATAAATTACTAAAGTGTAAAGAGGGCTTCCCTGGATGGTAGTCGGGGTTGCCGGTCAAACACCTGCAGAGTTAAATTAGAAAAACAAACAAGAAAAGAAAGACAAAAATAAAGAGGTTAACATTGGGATGCCTCCCAAGAGCATTTTGTTTACCGTCTCGAAGCTTGACTAAGTGGTAATTTTAAAGATTTTGGAAGTGAATGGTTTCGATGTTTCCGGACGCTGGGTCGACAGGGTGATATAATTTTAAGCGTTGTCTGTTGACTTTGAAAGAGCCTTTTTCCGGGTGCTCTATTACCAACGTTCCGTATGGCCAAACTTCTTTAACTATGAAGGGACCGGACCATCGTGATTTTAATTTACCCAGAAAAAGCCTAAGTCTTGAATTAAATAATAGGACTAAGTCTCCCGGTGAAAAAGTTTTTGGATTTTTGATTTTTTTTATCATGATAAAATTTTGTGCGCTCCTTATAAATCTTATTATTTTCATAGGCGTTTGCGCGCCACTCGTCTAATTCATTTAATTGCAGTTTTCTATGCTCGGAGGCTAAGTTTAAATCCAAATTTAAAAATTTTAGCGCCCAAAAGCCGTGATGTTCTAATTCTACCGGCAAATGACAAGCTTTACAATAGACTAACCGGTACGGCGTACATCCAATGGCAGTTTTGTATGCTGTCCGATAGGCCCAGAGTGCGTCCTCTAATTTTAAAGTCCAATCCCTTCAATTAACGGACACAGTTTTTTCTAAAATTCGTTTAATTTCACGATTCACCACCTCCACTTGGCCATTTGCTTATGGGTGGTAGGCGGTAGATAGCTTGTGTGTAACTCCATATTTTGCTAAAATTTTAGCAAGTTGGTTGTTACAGAAATGTGTGCTCGGATCACTAATTATTGCTCGGGGTGTGCCAAATCGTGAATTCTTTTTTTTTTTAAATTGTACAACGACTCTCGCGTCGTTGGTGGGAAAGGCTTGTGCTTCCGCCCACCTAGACATGTAATCGACCGCAACAAGAATATATTTATTATTACAGGAAGAGGGTAAAGGACCTACGAAATCAATTCCCCACAAATCAAAAATTTCGCATTCTAGAAAAATATTTTGGGCCATTTCGTCCCGGTTACTAATGTTACCTGACCGTTGGCACCGATCACAATTACTCACAAAATTGTGAGCATCTTTAAATAAGGTGGGCCAATAGAAGCCCGACTCTAGCGCCTTTCTTGCGGTCCGGTTCGCTTGATAATGGCCACCGGTTGGCCCTTCGTGGCAGTGCCGTAGAATTTGGGTGCCTTCCTCGCCCGAAATACACCTTCTTACCACTTGGTCCGCGCAGACACGAAATAAAAAGGGGTCCTCCTAAAAATAATTTTTCAAATCCGAAAAGAATTTCTTCTTTTGTTGACTTGAAAAATCTTTTGGTAGGACCCGGGCCACTAAATAGTTGGCCAAATCCGCGTACCAATGGGTGGAAGAAGTCGTTACCTTTTCGATGGAAAGGAGGCGCTCTTCAGGGAATTTGTCGTCAATTTCGGCTTCCACTAGCGCTCCTGCAGCCGGATTCTCCAACCGTGAGAGGTGGTCAGATGCAACATTCTCCGCTCCCCTTTTGTCCTGGATCTCCAAATTGAATTCTTGTAGTAGGAGGATCCACCTTAGCAGTCGAGGCTTTGCATCTCCTTTTTGTAGCAAAAACCGGAGAGCGGAATGATCTGTAAAAACAATAACTTTTGAAAGCGTTAAATATGATTGAAATTTATCAAACGCAAAAATTATTGCCAAAAATTCCTTTTCCATTGTTGTATAATTTGCTTGCGCGGATGTTAGAGTTTGGTTGCGTAATAAATTGGGTGAAAATATTTATTCACCCGTTGGCCCAAAACTGCACCTATAGCAAAATCACTCGCGTCGCACATGATTTCAAACGGAAGAGACCAATTTGGCGCGATTAAAATAGGAGAATTGATAAGCTCGTTTTTAATTTTATTAAATGCTTTTAAACATTCATCATCAAAATTAAATGCGGATTCTTTTTCTAAAAGATGAGTTAGCGGTTTCGTAATTTTTGAGAAGTTTTTTATAAACCGCCTATAGAAACCCGCATGACCTAGAAAACTCCTGATAGATTTTACATTCGTAGGAGGGGAAGTTTTTCTATGACCTCGATCTTGGCCCTATCGACCTCGATCCCCTTACTAGAAACTTTATGTCCGAGGACTAACCCCTCTTGGACCATAAAGTGGCACTTCTCCCAGTTGAGTGCCAAATTCGTGTCTTCGCAATGTTGAAGAACACGGTCAAGATTATTTAGATAATTAGTGAAAGAATCGCCAAAAACAGAAAAATCATCCATGAATACTTCCATGACGTCTTCTATAAGTTCATTAAAAATTGCCAACATACATCTTTAAAATGTAGCCGGCGCGTTGCAAAGTCCAAACGGCATTCTTCGATATGCGAAGGTGCCGAACGGACAAGTGAAGGTGGTTTTCTCTTGATCTTTGGGAGCAATTGGGATTTGAAAATATCCCGAAAGACCATCGAGAAAATAATAGTGCGAATGGCCGGCGTTCTAAAATTTGGTCAATAAACGGTAACGGAAAGTGATCCTTGCGGGTAGCATCATTTAATTTTCTGTAATCGATGCATACATGCCAACCTATAACAGTACGGGTCGGAATCAACTCATTATTTTCATTGGTGATTACCGTTATTCCTCCCTTTTTAGGCACGACTTGCACTAGGCTAACCCAAATGCTATCAGAAATTGGATAAAAAATTCCCGCGTCTAATAATTTTATAATTTCGGCCTTAACGACGTCCTTCATGTTTGGGTTAAGGCGTCGTTGGGGCTGAACAGCACTGCGAGAATTATTTTCTAAATTTATTTTATGCGTGCAAAATGAGGGGCTAATCCCCTTTATATCCGAAATTTGCCATGCAATTGCATGGCGGTGATTATTTAAAATTTTAATTAATTCGGAAATTTCCGAATCGTTAAGTGCGGAAGATATTATTACGGGCAATTTTAAATTTTTTTCTAAAAATATGTATTTTAAATGTTCCAGCAATTGTTTTAGCTCTAAAATCGGTGGCTCCTCGTAAGATGTTTTTATTTTAGAAATATTTAAGTTTACCTCTTCAAATTTGGTTGGCCGAGTTTTTTCTTCTAAACAAAATAAATTTGCAATTTCAGGATTTTCAAATAAAGGCGAAATTATTTCAGAAAACGACGTTATTTCCTCTTCAAAATTTGTTTCTAGGGTAAAACAAGAGTCGTCGTTTGGAAACGCATTTCTCATTGATTGATTTATATTAAAAATAACTTCTTCTTCCCCAACTCGTAAGAGAAGGTTTCCGTTACTTACGTCAATTATAGCCCGAGCGGTGGCTAGGAAGGGCCGGCCGAGTATGAGTGGTACTTCGGCGTCCTCTTCGATATCGAGGATGACAAAGTCTACCAGAAAGATAAACTTATCAAACTTCACTAACACATCCTCAATGATCCCGATTGGATACTTTACGGACCGATCCGCTAGTTGGATGCTTATATTGGTTGGGCTTGGGGTGCCCAAACCAAGCTTCTTAAATAAGGAGAATGACATAAGATTTATGCTCGCCCCTAGATCGGCCAAGGCATTTTTAATTAATAAATTTCCGAACAAACACGGGATGGAAAACCGTCCCGGATCATATAATTTTTCCGGTAATTTATTTTTGAACTATCGCCGAACATTCTGCATTAAGAGAAACACGCGAAATATCTTCTAGTTTCTTTTTATTTGATAATAAATCCTTGAGATATTTCGCGTATTTAGGCATTTGAGAGAGTGCCTCGCAAAATGGTAAATTAATTTGTATTTGTTTTAAAATATTTATAAATTTTTTATACTGCTCCTCGTTGCGCTCATTTTGTAATTTTGAAGGATACAGAATAGAAGGCGTTTGAATAATGCGCGAAGCTAAATCAGAAGAGTTTAAATGCGGAGTTGGAGTTGAAACGTTTACCTTTGGCTCGGCCAAATTTGAACTTTTTACCTCCTTTCCGCTACGGAGGGTGATAGCGTTGGCGCTCTCCCGTGGATTGGGCTCAGTATTGCCCGGTAGAGCTCCCTACTGGCGTTCGGAGAACATCTTGGCGAGTTGTCCGATCTGATTTTCTAGGCTTTTAATAGATCCGGAAAGGTTCCGGATATTGGCATCAGTAGAAGCGACGTATTTGGTGAAGACCTCGTCAAGTGAAGGGCCCTTTGGTGGTTGTGGTTGAGCGAATCCGGGAGGATTCACTTGTGGGGGGCGTTGAGCATTATTGGGGTTGCTCCATGAAAAATTCGGGTGGTTCCTTAAACCCGGATTATAACTATTAGGGAGATTATTTTTTGGGTTATAAGGAGGACGATAGGAGTTCCCCATATAATCAACTTGTTCTTGATTATAATTATAATAATTATAATAATAATAAGAATTATTATTATTAGCCCCGTTAATGGCTGAGGAAGCAGACATCTCCGTCATTTGCTTAGTAAGCCATTCTACTTGATATGCTAAATTCGGGGTGGCCTCGACTTCAAAGAGTCCGGTCGGTTTGTTAGGACGCGACAGTGGCGCATTCCTCTGATAAGCATTCATGGCCATCTCCTCAAAAAGCTCTTGAGCGGCATCTGGGGTTTTGTTATTTAGAGTTCCCCCAGCTGCTGCATCAATCATTTGCCTCGTTTGGAGCTTGAAACCATTGTAGAATGTTTGAACTTGTTGCCATAAAGGAAGGGCGTGGTGAGGACATCTCCGCAATAATTCCTTGAAGCGCTCCCATGTGTCATAGAGAGACTCCGAGTCTATTTGCGTAAATGAGAGAATGTCCGTACGTAATTTAGCGGACTTCACCGGAGGAAAATATTTAGTTAAAATTTTCTCCGTCATTTCGGCCCATGTAGTGATGGAACCTCTAGGAAGAGATCCCAACCATTGCTTGGCCTTAGTCCGCAAAGAAAATGGAAATAAATGCAAGCGAATGGCGTCATCGGTGACGCCATTAATTTTAAACGTATCGCAAATTTCCAAAAAATTCAATAAATGTAAATTTGGATCTTCATCTGGTAACCCGTCAAAGATGATGGTTTGTTGTACCATTTGAATGATACTCGTTTTGATTTCAAAATTATTATTTGCCACTGCCGGGCGAATAATACTTGATTGTGTTCCCTCCCAATTTGGCCTCGCATAATAGGACATAGTCCGTAGCGGAGCCTCATTATGGTCGGGGTCACCCATTATAACTTCGTTAGTCTCTCCGACTGACTCTTCGTGAATTATTGGTAGATCACTAAATCGGAGACGTCGTCGCAAGGTGCGCTCGATTTCCGGTTCAAAACCAAATACAAAATCAATTGAAAAGTTTCCTCGGGTCATAAACCAAAAGAACAGAAAAGAAGCGGAAAAAGAAAAAGGGAAAATAAGATTTTAGATAAATAAATTTATTTTTATTTTATTATATTTTTTAGATTTTTTTTTATTAGGTGATTTAAAATTAGTCCTGGACTTCCCAAGATCTACCCGGTGAAGGGTTTGCAAGGTACTAGAGGCTATGATGAGAATTCAAACCCAAAGCGTCCTTTCCAGGAATTTAGTTGCACCTTAAAATTAAGAAAAAGAAAAAGATAAAATTAATAGATATTTCGGTTTTCGAAATATCAACTGAGTCCCCGGCAACGGCGCCGAAAACTTGATGCGCAAAACTATGCTTGCAAACGACAACGGCAAGTGTACCGTATCGAATGTAGTATAGGTTATTAAAACAAGGTCGTATTAGATTCGGGGCGGCTGATTATTCTTACTTTGGAAAATCTCTATTATTTTATCGAAAGAAACTTGGGTTGGTTGTTTGCAAGAAAGAGAAATAATTTGTTAAGACAATGATTAAAAGGATTAGCACTCAACCTTGAATCACCTTGGAAAAATAAATAAATAAAGAAATAAAACTTCTAATCCTCTTTAAAAGAAATGCTTGACCGTGGAGGTTCCCGATTTATAAACGTACCTCTCTCAAGGATACGCTTAACTGAGTTTAGGTTGATCAATCGAACTCTCGTTCTAGAATCGAAACCCCTAAAACTCGTCTTATCGAAGTGAACCCCTCTATTGGATATAACTCCAATCCAGGAGATTTATGTCGTCCTCTCTCGAGGAGTGCATTCAAATCTCTTTATCCTTGAAATGATTGATTCGAACTCAAAACCTCTCGATTATTAGACTACGAAAACAAGAATGAGGTTATATATCGATAATATAATCTCAATCAATATAAATTCAAGGATAAATCTTAAGCGATCTAAATAAGAGAAAAATAAGTTCTAAACTAGATTATGAATTATATTTACCTTGGATCATCTCGGCCGAGTACTAATGAAATTTAGCTACTCATGGAGATGGAGGAAATAATGAAATAAAAGAAGTGCATAATGAAGATTGAGAGTAGAATAAGAGAAAGAGTACTATTTTATTAATTGAAAAAGAAATTACAACAAGGAAACAAAAAGTTACAAACCTGAAATGAAAGTGCAAGCTAAGAAGGAAGATTACAAGCTTAAGAATGACAAAAACAGTGCAAGAAAATAAACTAGAACTCCCAAACTTCGTTCTTAAACATCTGCTAGAGCTGGCTTTATATAGCTGAAAAGTTGAGGTTACGCGCCCTTGGTCACGCCCGTGACCAAGGGCGTGTAAGGGGCGTGATCGAAGCAGCAGCGGAGAGGGCGTCTTCTGGAGTAAATGCGGGCGTTTCAGCCGTGTCACGCCCTAGGTCACGCCCGTGACTTGGGGCGTGTAATCTCAAAATCTGACTTCTGGCGGGAATCTTCGGCGGGAAGGAGCGCGGGGCGAGTCACGCCCGTGACCTGGATGTCACGCCCCCTGGTCTCGGCCGTGACCTGGATGTCACGCCCCCTGGTCACGCCCAAGACCTGGGGCGTGTAACTTTAAATGACGTGGCAGGCGTGCTCCGGATGCTTGTGGCGGGTCGTGGCCGTGACTTTGGGTCACGCCCTTGGTCACACCCGTGACCTGGGGCGTGTACTTGGCGAACTTTTCACGAAACGTCCCCGGAGTGGCAGAAACAGGTCTGGAACACTGCGCAGGTTACACGCCCATGGTCACGCCCGTGACCTGGGGTGTGTAAATGTACTTTTTTTCTCCTAATGTCCAGAAAACCTGAAAACACAAAATAAACTTAGGTTAGCTTACGAAATTAAAATATGAAAGATTTATATGATATAATTTAGATAAAAGACATAATTTCATATTAAAATAATAATAAAACTATACTAAAAGATGAGTAAATAAATTACTCATCAGTAATCAATCAAAGGTTTATCCAAGATTGCTTTATATATCAAATAAAGATGAACTCAATTTAAGATCAACTTAAATTAAGATCAACTCAAATTAAGATGAACTCAAATCAAAGCCAGAGTACCACTCCTAATCAATTATCTCAATCACATGTAGATGGCAGACCAAAACCAAGGTGAGTCATCGTCATCAATGGCAAACAGAGGTGGGACGGTCCAACGTAAGTGGTGGAGACATTCAACTTTTATGGCAACGACGGAGCAAGCTCGGGAGTCAACCTGGGTACGTGTTAGTAATTGAAGATGGTCATTGAATACAGAACAACGGAGTGTAGTAAATGTGAGGAGAAGACAATTGCGCTCAGCATTGACTATGTCAGTAACCATGGTATTCCAAACAAATGAGGCAGAACCTCCAAATCAACCAATTGAAATTGGACATAATCATTCGACACCCAATTCGAGAGTAGGCCTTCGAAATATTGCGAGAAATTATAATTCCTCCGACAACGTCAGAGTCGATCGGATCCCGCAGTCGACAACTTTCCCTCATAGTGCAACTCGATTATTCTACAAAGAATCAAAAAATTTGTGTTGTAATCTTAACTAGATAATTTTACAAGGCATTCCTGTCCCCACCACCACAGTTGCTGGCTCTTTACACCGACCAGTCCACAAAAGGGCGACATCTTAGGCAAAATATACATGCATACAATCACGTATACTCTTTCACATCCATGGGAATTTCACTTGACGAAACACTTTCTGCTTTCAACCAGGGTTTGTATACATTCATAGCACATGGAGCTATATATCACAAGATTGGATCTCATATTCCTACTCTGGGAACAAACCACGGTTTTTACAAATGTTCATCTAAGACACCGAAAATGAGACCTCACACAGTATGGAAGAATGTAATGGACTTAATATGGAAATATTGAATGAGATCAAACATATCCTTGATGCTTACAACCCATATGTCGCAAACTTTAGACAAATTGCTCAGCATCTACATTTACAATCGTGCCAACTACTAATTTATGAACGACCATCTACTGACCGATAATACATCCTTCCTACCGCATCTCAGGTGGCTGCAGTGTTAGTTGGTGTAGAAGATTTTGGTGAGTCTAGTGATAGGAACATCAAAATTCATTCCATAAGCGGGCATATAACTACAGTCATGGAGTATGTAGGTAATTATGATCCACTTCAATGCCCACTCATGCTACCGCACTGTACTTTTGGTTGGGATAAAGATTTTCAGAATGATCAAGGATTGTGTGTTTGTTATTGTGACTACAATGCATCTTCGCTCCAGGTTCCTAAATTTATGTGTATTGTTTCAAAACTGTATGTAATAGATGTTTAATGTGCTAAGTTTGTGCAATTGGTGGCCTAATGTAGATACACACTAGTAATCCATCAATACTTCTTCGTGGAGGACGACTTCTTCAACAATACATCATAGATAACTACATCAAGATTGAGACTCAAAATCTAAGATGGATTAGCCTGAATAAAAATAAAAACCGAGCAGAGCTATATCAAGGATTGCAAGATTGCTTAAATGCTGGTGAAAATGATGTAGGTATAATACATTTATTTTCATATTTATGTTATCACCGATATTTTGTATATGTGAGCAGCTGGTTAGCTTCATGTGTGAAATGATTTTTGACTAAGAAATATTGGGCGATTAATCGTACTTCCATCTTCTTTCATTGGAAGTCCTCGGGATATGAATCAGAGGTATCAAGATGCAAGGTCAATCGTACAACACTGCGACAAACTAGATTTATTCTTAACCATGACGTGCAATCCTAATTGGAATGAAATAAAAATGAATTGTATCCAGGACAATCACCACACTATCGCCCAGATCTACTTACAAGATTTTTTCGACCAAAACATGAAAACATGAAAGAAGAGATCTTTGTTAAAGGTATCCTTGGAAAGGTAGTTGCACACATTCATATTATTGAATTTCAAAAAAGGGGTCTACCACACGTACACATGTTGGTTACTCTTGATGCAGAAGATAAATTAAATACTCCAGACGACTATGATTCATTAGTGAGCGCTGAGATACCTAATCAACAAGTTGATCGCCCTTTATATGATGCAGTTCTGAAACATATGATACATGACCCATGTGGTCATTATAATCTGAATGCCCAATGCATGAAAAACTTCAGGTGCAATAAAGGATATCCTAAGCATTTTGCTGAATATACTGTGCAAGGGAATGTTTCATATCCAGTTTATCGACGACGTATTGACAATAGTAGAACTATTATAATTGGTCGTGGCGAGGGATTTGTTGTGGACAACAGATGGGTCATACCATACAACCCTTGGTTACTCTTAAATTATGATTGTCACATCAATTTGGAGATATGCAGTAGTATCAAGAGTATCAAGTATTTGTATAAGTATGTCTATAAGGGACATGATTGGGTGTCATTTGAAGTTCGTGTTACCCCTAATTATGATGAGTCTAGCAAGTACATCGACGGTCATTGAGTTTGTGCATCGGAGGCACTGTGGAAGATATTCAAGTTTGAGATGACGAGGATGTATCCATCCATTTCAAGCCTGCTAATTCATTTACCAAATCAACACCAGGTTCACTTCAACAGTGAACAAACAACTTCAAGTGTCCTGGCAAAGGACAGGAACTCTCGATCAATGATAACTGAATTCTTTAGGAAGTACAATGAGGACCATGATCTAGAGAAGTTAATTTATAAAGATTTTCCAAAATATTATAGATATCTAACAACCGAGCGCCGGTGGATAGCACGAGTATCAAACCAAAAGGTTATTGGTAGGTTATATGTAGTCTCCCCGATAAAAGGCGAAATATTTTACTTACGATTGCTACTCAACCACGTTAAAGGTCCTAAATCATTTGAGTATCTAAAGTGTGTGACGGGCGTTCAATGTATAACCATTAAACAAGTTGCAGAGCGATACAGACTTCTTGAAGAGAATAATAGCTTTCAAGATTTCTTGGCTGAAGCAAGATGTTTTAGAATGCCAATTTCGTTAAGGACACTCTTTGCAATGATTCTATTATACTGTGAACCGAGCTCTGTGTGAGACCCATTGAATTAAAACTTTAACTATATGATTGAAGATTACACATCAACGAGCACGTTAAATAGTACTTACATACAAGATAAGCTACTTCATGATTTTGACGACATTCTACAATAACATAAGAAAACTATAACAAAGTTTGGTTTGTCGGCCATAAATGAATGTCTTGAGCGATTGCACAACTTCTCCAGCTTAATCGAACATGAGATTTCTTTCTCAATATCCGATGATGATATAAATTCAGTTCACTCATTTAACTCAGATAAGAAGACAACATTCAACATTATTGGTGCAGCTTTACGAGAACGACAAAATGTGGTGTTCTTCTTAGATGGTCTGGGAGGCACATGAAAAACATACCTTTATCGAGCATTACTAGCAACTTTTAGAAAGGAATGTTTCATTATATTGGCAAGAGCTTCATCGGGCATTGTGACAAACCTGCTACCTGGTGGGAGGACTGCATATTCAAAGTTCAAAATACCAATCAAATTTCAATTAATGCTAACATGAAATTTAATAAACAGTCAGATTTGCGTGATTTAATATAACAATAAGGGGCAATTATTTGAGATGAGGCGCCAATGATTCATAGGAAGGCACTCGAAGCTGTAGATCGATCTTTCAAGGATGTGCTTGATGTGAATGAGCCATTCGGTCGCAAGGTTATGATCTTTCGTGGTGGTTTTCGCCAACTAACGCTCGTTGTTGTGAATGGAACAAAACCTCAAATTATTGGTCCAAGCATTGTTGAATCGTATCTTTGGACAAATGTCCGCATTCTTAGCTTAACTGTGAGCATGCGAGCTCATGATGATCCATAATTCTCGGACTTCTTATTGCGTGTTGGTAATGGTGATGAATCAACGTTACAAAATGATATGATTCAAGTTCCAAACTCAATGGTCATTCCTTGGGAAGATGAACGCTCCATAAATATTTTAATCAATGCGATATTTTCTAATCTAAGTTCACAAACCGATGTCAGGTATATGGAAAGCAGGACAATAATAACACCTTTGAATGAGAATGTCAACAAAATAAATGAAAAATGTTTTGAGATATTTTCAGCGGAAAGCAAAACCTACTACTCTTTTGACTCTGTTGTGGATGACACCCATAATTTATATTTACCAGAATTCTTAAATTCAATAAATCCTAGGAATATTCCACCTCACGAGCTCAATCTCAAAAAAGGTTCGACGATAATGCTTCTTCGGAATATTGATTCAAATATTGGGTTGAGCAACTGAACAAGACTCACATGCGTATCTTTTTCAAGAAAAGTTACTGAATTTGAAGTATTGAATGGAGAATTTAAAGGCCATAGGGTATTCTTACTATGAATTCCTTTGAAGAGTGCAGAAGATGTTAAAATGCCCTTTGAGCTCACTCGAACAAAATTCTTAATACGTTTGAGCTATGCTCTAATGATCAACAAATCACAGGGCCAAACTAATTTCAAATGTTGGGGTATATTTCCCTAATGATATTGTTGGAACAACCCTATTTCTGATTTGGGCTAGGATCACACTATGTTGAATAAGGACAAAGTTGACCCCAATGTATAGTTTATGGGTCAAGAGTTTTGGCTGTTAGAACTAGAGATTTCATTCAGATTCTGCGTTCGACAAACTCCACACTGGGTTTGACGAATGACTATCTGCGTTCGACGAACAGCAAGCTCTCTGCGTTCGATGAACAGACTTGTTCTCAGCGGTTGACAAACCCATCTCAGCGGTCGAAGAATTTGTCTAAGTGCAGTGCTCGACTAATTATATTTTGCTCAAGCTCAGCGGTTGACGAATTTATCCAGGCTCAGCGGTCGATGAATACTTCCGTTCGACGAACTCCAGTTTGCGTTCGACGAACACCTTCAGATCAACAAAATTAATTATTCCAACAAGATTCAATTGAGGTCGACGAAATAAATGTCGTGTTCGACGAAAATCATGAGGTCGACGAATCTGCGTTCGACAAATTTTATTCAGATCGAAGAATTATTATTTATGTTCAGATTTATTTTAGAATATTATATTTATTCATTCTCTGAACTCAGATCGACGACAGCAATGACTCTTTCTTTCAGATCAAGTAAGGAAAATATATTTCCTTTATTATTTAAGTTATAGCCGTTGACATTTCCTCGGAAAAGGACATATTCATAAAAAAGGAAAGAATTAAATGGCGCAGCTGTTTTATGTTTTCAAAATAACTCTTCAACGTATTATATTCCTTAATATAAGGAATCTACAATTAATGTCTGTCTAAGATTTTCAAAAGAAAAGGAAAGAAAATATAGCAGATTAATTTGACAGCTTTCACGACAGATCTTCAGTACAGAAAATGAAAGAGAGAAATATACAGGAAGAACAGAACAAAAATACATAGATCTTCTTCTTCTTCTTCCTCAAGCATTCTTCAGAAAACAGAACTTCATCTTCTTCCTCCTTCAGCAGCACACATTTTCTGACAACAACTACACCATCTCTCAGATTTCCTACTACAATAATCAGATCAAGAAAGGAGAAAATCTTCAGGAAGAAAAAGAAGAACAGGAATACAAATCATCTTCTTCTTCCTCAACAACAGCAACTTCATTCAACTGAGAACAACATCAACATTATTCTCTCAGTCATTAGCTGCAAGTGCAGATCTTTCAAAAGAGCAACAAAAATCTGAAGAACTCTTTCTTCCAGATTTATCTGCTATAGGAAGATCATTTCTTTAAAGAGAAAGCTTCAGCCATTCAAATGTCAAACATCTTCAATCAGACAGAGGAGCCTTTCTACAACATCAAATCCACTAGAGTCTTCTCTATACATCTTGACAGAGAAGAACATCTAAACCCCTCTCTATCCCATTCTATACAGGGTTAAAACTCCCTTCAAAAGTTTACCCCATTGGTGGCAAGACACCTGATCAAAAAATCTAGTTGGTTTTTGGGCACCTTATCAAAAGCTCATTGGTGTGAGGGCACCTGATCAAAAATCCTAGTGGATTCCTACCAAGGGTGGTAGAAGTGTAGACGTACCCAAGTTTAGTGGGGAACTACTATAGCTCCTTGTGTCCCCTGTGTTTGATTTCTTTTCTGTGTTGTGTTGTGTGCTGTTTTTCATTATTCATTTTATTTCAGTTTTTATTTATCACTCACTCTCTAGACGTATATATATATCAATATTTTTAATTCCGCAAAAAAACTAAGGGAAAAAGTTTTAAACTCTATTCACCCCCCCCCCCCCCCCACTAGAGTTAATTTAAGATCTAACCTCCACTTTCAGATGTTTTCAGCCATGGATAGTTGTATGTGGCATTATAAAGAGGGGTTTCCGCAAAGAGCAGCAAAGTGATGGTTACAAATGGCAAATTGAAGGAGCAAGGAGTTTATACTAAAAATGTTGTATTCAAGGAAATCTTCACAAGATTGCATGCATCAAACCAGAATATATAGATTGACATGTTGTCTTTTTGATGAATGTATAACCAAACTGTAATATGTTTAATTGTTAGTTGTTTTTTGTGTCTGAATTAGCATATACAATTTAGTCAATACAGATTAATTTCAACTCTATAGATTGATTTCTATGTAATTTCAACCAATGTGTCCCCCCCCCCCCCGCACGGGGTCCCTTTATGAAGCATATATTCTTTTTTTGATATTCTCATTATTATAGTTTTGGATCAATGCACCATTGAGTATATATATATAACAGTCTTGGATCCATGCACCATTGAGTATATATATATATAACGGTATTTTTATTCATCTACATGATCTAATTTTGATCCCTACTTCATCTCAAATAAATGCAGATAGCAGACCACCAAAATCAATCTGAGGCGGCGGGGTTGTTGCCAAACTTGGGTGGCCCTGTCCAATGCAAGAGCTAATTTCGTGCATTTTAAATAACCTAAAATAGTATTACATGTTAAACACGTTCATTTACCTCAAATGTATCATTTGTTTCTCATCTCTACCAGTCTCAAGAAATAAAATCTGCAATACCACTGCCACTGCCTACATAGATTATGAATACTATGATGAAGTTTGCAATGTGAGTATAGACAGGAGGTCTGATGGTTCACGTACTGAAGTTGAAGGTTTTAGGCTAGTTATCCCGGCATTGCCAAGACGCTTGAGTGCGAGAGAAGAGTGAAATTTTGTGTTCTATATGATTAGGAGGTATCACCTAACAAAGAATATATACTATGATTTGAATATTGTTGTTTTAACACATCACAAAGCTGATATTTATTGATTTTTATCTTCACATCTTTAATCGAAACAGAATCTCCCAAGGCCACTGAATGAAATCTATTACTACATCAGAAGGGGATGCCAAAATTTTGATATGGATTCAACAGTGGGATTATGCCGTATTTTTTTGCATGTTTACAGGTTTTAATTTGTTGGCATAAATATAGGAAGGTTTTAATTTTTTGAATCCATGTTTGTTATCAATTCTACTGTTATATATATCTTGCATGCTCATGGATTTCTTCATTGCGGATTGCTATTTTGATATTATTTTGATATGTATTGTGTTCTAAGATTTTTTTCATTACAAGTATGAACTTTGTTCTGAGCTATTTTTCATTACAACTATGAACTTCACATGTATGCATGTTACATGCAGATGCATGTGCTATAATCATATTCCTAAGTTTTGGGAAAAACCCCTTTTGATTTAACTTAACAAATAAACTATAAGAGATTTCATTTCTTAGGTTTATTACCCACATTTTATAGTAAGGGTAATCTGGTCATTAGATGACTTAGGATATCACACTCAACTTAGAGTGTCAAGACCAAGTCAAGACAAGATTAAATTCAATTAAGTTAAGACTTGCGTCGAATACAAGTCGACATAACTTCGACTTGATATCGATGCAACTCTGAGTTAATGTCGAAGTAGAATATTCAGCCTGTCGAAGTATAAGTCAAGTCAACGGAACGTCGAAAGGGACTCAATGCAGAAGATAGAGGTTGTCCAAGCCATCTAACAAGTCGATGCAATGTCGACTACAATTCGACGCAAAAGTTAAGAGAACAAGTCCAATGCTTCAACTCGACGGGTACGTCGATAAGGTATCGACGTAACGTCGACATCTGAGTTCATCCAAAGCTAAGAAGGAATTAGAAGTCACGTCGATAAGAACTCAGAGGTGCGTCGACATGAAGATTGATGAAGTCAATGCAACATCGAATACAGTAAGAAAATGGAAGCTTTTTCAGCTGTCCTTTTGGGACCTTTTCAGAAGGACCACCAGGCTAGATACAGTTCTCCAATGGCTTGTTTGTTGCTAAGAATAGAAGGAAGTATTCCAGGACATATCAAATCACTTTTGGAAGCTATTTAAAATGGATTAGGGTGAACAAAAGAAGAAAGGAAATTAGGTGAATTTCTTTTCAGGACAAGCCAAAAGGAGAAAGGCTTTTGAAAATACAATCATACATAATAAGTATGCAAAAAGAGGAGAAGAGAAAAAAACAATTATTACATCATTCTGGCTGTCGATTAGGGTCTTCATCTTCTTCCTCCTCAAACCCTAAAAGACAGATTTACAGAAGAGCACTCTCAGCACAGGAACATAATTTGCTGCTTCTTCTTCATTATCATACAAGAACAGAACAACAACTAGTGCTGAGAGAAAAAAGATTAAACAAAACAACCCTTGCAAATCATCACTATCATAAGCAAGGGTTCATCAAATTAGATCCAGTGAAAGAAAGCCAGAAGCATCAACAAAGGTTCTGAAGGATTCCGAGAACAGAATTCTCTCCTTCTCCTTCTCACTTTCTTCTTCTTATTTCCTTCACTTGTACAGAGTTTTAAGAATCCCTCTTCCAAAGGATTATGTGATTCAAGATCTCCTTATCAAAATATTTGATTTGATCAAGATCTCCTTATCAAAAGATCTGAGTGGTTCAAGATCTCCTTATCAAAAGATCTTTGGTGCTAAGAGTCTCCTTATCAAAAGACTCAGGCATAGGATGTGAAATCCTACCAGGGAGGTAGAAGAGAGGAATACCCACATTTTGGTGAACCTCTATAAAAATCTTGTTTCATTTTTGTTGTGCATTTTCTGTGCTGTCTCATTTATAACTTGTTGTTTTTCTGCTTTATATTTACAACACTGATTTATTCTGTGTGGGTTTTGTTCAGTGCATAATACCTTAGTATTTTTATTGTATGCATAGTTAGGGTAAAAATATTTAAATCTCTATTCACCCCCCCCCCCCCCCCCCCCCCCCCCTCTAGAGAATTCTCAGAGGCACACTGTGCACTTTCAATTGGTATTAGAGGGAGGTTGATCATTAAAAGGTTAACACCTTGATCAAAAGATCTCCTACTCTCATTTATTCATTTTAAAATCAATTAAAACTATTTTTAAAGACAATGAGTTCTAAGGATTATGCATTAACAAGATCTCTAGTGTGTAATCTGAACAAGTTTACACTATGAAAGGCCAGAATAAAACTCTATATGAACTATATTGATGAGCACATTTTTAATGTTATCATTTCAGGTCCTCCAACCCCATACAAGAAACATGCCAGTGGATCTTCAACACAGCAACTTGTGCCCAAGGCTGAGTGGACAGAGACTGAAAAGAAGTAAAAGGCATGTGATGCCAAAGCTATGCACATTCTGGTATCCACCATGTCAGATGACATCTTCCAGAAGGTATCTGACTGTCAATCAGTCAAAGAGATTTGGGAATCTCTTTCCATAATGGTAAAAGGAAGTTCTGATGAAAGAAAGGATAGGAAGTCCCTTCTCCTATCCCAATATGAGAACTTTCAAAAGAAAGCTGATGAATCTGTTGCTGAGATGTATGACAGATTCAGTATCATTGTCAATGAGTTGAAGAGTCTGGACAAGGAGATATCCTTGAAAGAGATAAATGATAAGATCCTCATGTGCTTCCCTAGCTCATGGGATTCAAAGATCTGGGCCATCAGAGAGTCCAGATGCCATAGAGAAATCTCTACCGAGGCTTTGCTAGGAAAGCTTAAGTCATATGAGATGCTACGGAAAAACAGAGGCAAAGTAGACAACTCCAACTCCTATCCAAAGGAGCCTTGCTCTAAAAGCTACTGAAGGAGAGCCCTCCACTCCTAAAGATGAAATGTTCAGTCTCCTGGCAAGGAGATTCAGAAAATGGGTCAAGACTGAAGACTCAAGAAGAAAAGAGTGGAGCTCAAATCCTAGGTTTGATAAGACTCCAAAGAAAGAAGTGATATGTTTCTCCTACAACAAACCAGGGCACCTTGCTCCTGATTACCCAGAAGAGCAAAGGGACAGGAGCAGCAACAAAATGAAACAAATGAAGAAGTCCTTCAGGAAGTAAGACAAGAAGAAGGGCAAGAGGTTCATTGCTGAAACCTGGAGTGACACTGAAGCAGAGTTAAGCTCCCCTTCATCTGAGAGTGATGAAGAAGCAAAAGTTGAAGCAGCCTGTATGATGGAACTAGGGATATCATCAGATGATGAAGAAGAACATGTATCTCTGTTTGATGATTTTGATTTCAATGCTGATGAATTTAAAATTTGTTTTAAAGAGTTTTGCAATGATTTTCTTAATATACAAAATGAATTTGAAACAAATAGGGAAGAATTAGAACAGTTTAAGAAAGATGAATTATATTCACTAAATAATGATCTGAGAAATGAAATTCAAGAAAAAGAAATAGAATTGATAGATATGCGGAATGAAAATCAAAAGTTAAAAGAAGAGCTAGCAAAGACAAAATCCTTTGAGAACTCTCTCAATGGGAGGAGTCAAAAGCTCAAAAATATTACACAAAATCTCTCCATGAGATTTAGGAACCTAGGTCTAGGAGCAGACCCATGCACTAGCACAGAAGTCCCTAGGAAACCTGCCTGGAAATATCCAGTTAGATTCATTAGACCTAGTGACTATCAATCTAATGAGAGTTGGGCAAAACATAAGGATCAGAATATTAATCATCTAGATAAAACAAATGCAGTTAATAACATAAATCCAAATAAAGAAAAGAAATCTCTAGGAAAAAGTAATTCATAGAAAATAACCAACAACAACCAAAAAGGTAAAGCAAAAACTAGAATAATAAAACACTCTGCTGATCTTTTATATTTAGATACATTATATACACACTTCAAGTACCAAAATAATAAACATAGGTTTGGTAGACCCATTCCTTATCATCCAAAAGGATATAATGAAAGACCATTCTACTCTTTCATAGAACCTTATAATGGTAAAAGCAAAGGTCCCAAGGTAACTTGGGTTCCTTCTATTGTTTAAGCTATTTGTGCAGGAATAAGTAGGATCCCGCATAGGAGATAATGTAAGGGGAAGGAAGAACAATGGTCTAATAAAGACCCAAATCCAACAGGGGAGTGATTTCTACTTTGAATCTTCATATCATCTTCTTTAGGCCATGAAAAGAATTGTATAAATACTATTTTTAATAAAAATCATTGCTGGGAAAAATAGAAAGAACCTTTTAAGAAAATTGAACTATTCATTCAGAGTTGCGTCGATTACAATTCGACGTACCGACTAATTCTACTCGATGCCTGCTCCGAAAGCAATATGCCAATGATAATTCAGAGTTGCGTCGAATAGAATTCGATGTACCGTCAAATTCTATTTAACGCTAGCTTCAAGAGCCATCTAAATCAGATAATTCGAATAGCATTCGACGCAACATCGACTTCATATCGACGGCAATGTTGAATGAATAATAGCTCGTCAAACTTGATAGTGCATTGAGTTTTAATCAACGCAACGTCGACATGACAGTGCGCGCATCTTTACTTCTAGAAGCTGCTTCGACACATTTTGGCGCGATGTCTATTAATCTTTTCGACGTTGCTTTGATTAAAACCCTAAGCAGCGACGAATCATCTTCTTTTTAAAAAGATTGGCGTCGAAATATTTACGCTTTCTGTTGAAAATGTTGAAGTGTGAAGATGGCGGTGTGGGAGGTGTATGCGCGATCTCGCGGTCTCCTCTGCGGTCTGATCTATTCGGTCTAGCCACAGTCTATTCGGCCTGACCGATGTTCTCTGTCCAAGGTTGCTGAGGTGAGGCCGCGCGGTCTGTTTGTGTGACCGCGTGGCGAGCTAATGTTCTTTCTGAGCGGGTTAAGCTGTTGACTGCACAAGGTTGTTATTCTGGTATCAGGCAGTCCGGTCTGGTGATTGTCCGGGTTCTTGGTGGTGCGCGCAGACTAAGGCTTTCTTAGTCGCGCGGTCTCCCTTTTGTGTTCGCATAAGCTGGTCCCTTGGCGATCTACTGGTGTATGCAGACACTGATGTTGGTCGACTTGGCGGGATGTTGCCCTAGTCGACTTGGCTGTGTTCGCGGTCTCTGGAGGAGGTCTCGTATAGGTGAACACTGGTGGTGAGCATCATGACATTGCAGGCTGTCATGATCGCGTGGCTTATTGGAGGAGTGGCGATCTCCTGGTCATTTGAAGTTGGCGAGCTCACATTACGCAGAGCGATCTTCTGCTGACAGCGCGGGTTGACCGGTCTTGGTCACGCGGTCAGGGCGGTGACTCTATCTCATAGAGTGGTGTCTGGATCTAGTCCCACGCCTATAAATAGGAGTCACTATAGGACCAAAATCAATTGCACCAAGTGTAAGTTGAACTCGCGTGTAGTTCTTGCGGTCTCTTTTTTGTGACCGACCGGTTTGCTAATTGAACTTGTCTTGTGCAGCTTCTGCGGATAGTGCGGACAACAGCGGTCACTTCTTCTTCTAAAGTGTCCGCGCGGTCTTGCGGCTTGTAGTGCGGGTTGCTGGAGTTCGGGAGAATCAGTGGAGTTTGGGAGAATCAGTGGAGTTCGGGAGGTCGTGGAGTTTCAGTGGTGTGGTTCAAGTTGCCGGAAGTCTGTTCGCGCGAACACCTTGACCGTGCGGTCTGGTGGTTTTTGTTGTCAGACCGCCAGTTATCCCTTCAGTATTGTATTTCTCTTTTGGTTTTGTGTACTGGCGAAATCATGTCTCGCCATGTATACCTCGCTCTGTAATGAAGATTTTTGATGTTATCAATAAAGATTGCTTTGCTTCATGTGCTTCTAGTTGTTGGCTATAACTTTAAGTTGTACGATTCCTGCTCACTCCTAGATCAATGGAAAATTTCACATGGTATCAGAGGGAGGTTGGAGTGGATAGAGCGGGAACAACTTAAAGTTGCCATCGCATTTGTGAAGAAGGAACCAGTGGTAGAGCCAAGGAAGCAGGTTTTGCAGGAGGTCTTGGAATTGAGATGCTCACATCGACTAACTTCAAGAAGTGGAAGTCGTGCATGCAGAGTTATCTTCTGGGTGAGGACCTCTGGGAGGTTGTTGGAGGAGATAGTACGGAGGATGTTGTCCCAGTTGGGGATAATGGTCATGAGGTGAGAAATTGGAGGAGGATTAATGCGAAAGCAGAGTTCACTCTAAAAAGGGCAAGATCACCTGACCTATTCGATCACATATTAGGGTGTGGATCAGCTGCCGAGATCTGGAGAGCCCTGGACGGGCTGTTTAACAAGAAGAATGTAGCGAGGCTACAGTTCCTAGAAAATGAGCTGGCTAGGTCGGCTAAGTGAGATCTCTCTATCTCTACGTTCTTCATGAAGATGAAGAATCTATGCGCTGAGATTTCAGCACTGGATCCTGATGAGCCAATTTCTGAGGCGAAGCTGAAGAGGAACATCATCCACGGCTTGCGCAAGGAGTATGTGTCCTTTGTGACGTCGGTGCAGGGTTGGGCAAATCAGCCGTCTCTGCTGGAGCTGGAGAATCTGCTTGCATCGCAGGAGAGCCTAGAAAAGGCAGATGGCGGGGGGTGTCAGTGTCTGGGGGAGAAGGCGAGGTTCTCTTCACAGGGAAGAAGAAGAAATGGGATAAGAAGAAGAAGACCACCGGAGGCAATGGGCCTCAACTTCAGGTCAGCAGGAGAGGGGCTATGCTCCTAAGGCTGAAGGGAAGAAGAAGGGAGAAGGACCCAAGTGCTTCAGATGCGGGAATCTTGGTCACATCAGGAAGGATTGCCGGGTGAATCTTCAGCCAGGGCATGCTACTGCAGGGAAGGAGGAAGTTGAGGCCAGGCAAAATGATGGCGGATGGGGAGGAGCCTTCTCGGCTTCTGTCAGAGCTGCGGCTCCTATAAACTATCAGGAGGACTGGATCGTGGACTCGGGGTGTGGTCATCACCTCACCGGGGATGAGTTGAAGCTTTCTTCAGCGCAGCCTTACTCAGGTAATGATGTTATCATAACAGCTGATGATACTGTGCATACTGTCAAGAAGGTGGGGGTTGTTTCCTTGAGCAGTGATAGGGGGCCACTAACGTTGAAGAGTGTCTATCATGTGCCTGGAATGAGGAAAAACCTCTTCTTTGTGACCAACGTTGTAGACGCTGGGTATCACGTTCTGTTCAGTCCAACAGAAGTGAGGTTTCTACGAAATGTTGAGGCGGTAAAAGCTGATGTTCATGTCGGGAGAAGAGCAAAAGACTTGTTCGTTTTATCGACAAGTTCTTATGTTGATAAGATGAGGACAAATGATAGTGTCGTTATATGGAACGAGAGGTTGGGGCATGTAGGGATGGATAAGCTGAAAGCTATGGCGATAAAAGGCCTGGTCAAGTGCCTGCCAAGTCTATCTTCTTACGGTGACGGTCATGTTTGTGCGGGATGTCAGTTCGGCAAGTCTCATCGACTGGCATTTGATAAGTCATAGACAAGGAGTAGTGTGCCGTTGGAGTGAATCCACGGTGACTTGATGGGACCGACTGCTACCCTAAGCCTCGGAGGCAGCAGGTATATGCTAGTGTTGATCGACGATTACACCAGATATGTCTGGGTCTATTTTCTGAAGGAGAAGGCGGAGGCGTTTGCCAAGTTTGTGGAGTTCAAGGAGCTAGTGGAGGGTCGGCTAGGCCTACAATTAAAGAAGCTGAGAACTGACAACAGGGGGTAGTTCACCTCTGGTGAGTTCTCTAATTTTTGCAGGATGGCAGGCATCCGGAGGGAGGTTACTTGTGCGCATACTCCACAACAAAACAGAGTTGCATAGCGAATGATCTGTCATCTGACGGAGACCTGCAAGTGTTGGCTGCATGCCAAGAGTATCCCAAGGTCCTTCTGGGCGGAAGGAATGTCTTGTGCCGCCTACGTCATTAACAGGATGCCTCTAAGTCCCATCAACATGTTGACCCTGCATGAGATGATGTTCAAAGAAAAGCCAAGCATGGCACACCTTCGGGTGTTTGGTTCCACCTGCTATGTGGACGTTCCAGATATGCTTCGGACAAAGCTAGATGCAAAAACAAGGAAGCTAGTCTTAGTGGGATATGATGATCAGAAGAAGGGCTGGAAGTGCATGGACCCAGAGACGCGGAGATTTGTTGTATCTCGCGACATCGTGTTTGACGAGGTGACGTCTTACAAGGGAAGTTCTGGTGTTGAGTTACCAGAAAGCAGGTTGGAGGAGCCAGAGAGAGCTGTGGAAAATCCATAGGTGGAGCTGTCTTTGTCACCATATGGTCTATCTATTTCTAGTTCTGATACGGATGCTTCTGGATCAGGATGCAGGGGGAGCGATGCTCCTAATACGTCTGGAAGGGGAGCTAGGGAAGAAGCAGCTGAAGATAATGCGAGTCAGGAGAAGGTGTTGAGGAGATAGAAGCGAACGATCGTTGCTCCTTATCGCTATACAGGAGGAAACATGGTGAGCCTTGTCTCGTGTTTCTTTGCTGGTCCCCTAGATGAGCGGGAACCAGTGAGATTTGAAAAGGGCAAAGGCGTGAAACAGTGGGATTTGGCTATGGAAGAAGAGATGGCAGCTCTTGAGAAGAATGAGACCTGGTCTCTGGTGCCCAGGCCCAAGGGTATCACCCATGTGACATGCAAATGGGTCAATAAGCTCAAGAAGAAGGCAGACGGTAGTATCAAGCGATACAAGGCTTGCCTTGTGGCTTGTGGATTCTCGCAGCAATACGGTGAAGATTATGAAGAGACAATTAGTCCGGTGGCGAAGATTACTTCAGTTCGGTTCGTTATTGCCTTAGCGGCATTCTATGGGTGGGAGATTTGGCAACTCGACGTAAAGAATGCTTTCTTGTACGGCGAGATTGACAAGGATATCTTCATGATCCAGCCGCCAGGCTTCGTATCTGAAGATTTTCCAGACTATGTCTGTATGCTGAAGAAGGCCCTGTATGGGTTGAAGCAAGCGCCGAGGGCGTGGTACGGGAAGATCGCAGAATATCTCCTATTATGTGGATTGGGTGCTTCAGACTCTGATTCAAGCTTGTTTGTCAAGAAGAACGGGGAGCTTCAAGTCATCGTGCTGCTTTATGTCAACTGTATGATCGTGAAGGGGAATTTGAAGGAGGAGGTAGCAAAGCTTCAGGCTGAGCTATCTATCAGATTTGAGATGAAGGACTTGGGTGAACTCCACCATTTCCTTGGACTCGATGTGCAGAGGAAGGAAAGTGGAGTGCTGGTGTCGCAGGCTGGATATGCGGAGTGAATCGTGGAGCAATTCAGCATGAAGGAAGGGAAATGCATTTCTAGACCTCTGGAGAAGGCCATGAAACATCGGAAGGATGAGGGGAGGATTCTGGAAGATCCGATTGTGTTCCGAGCTCTGGTTGGGAGCTTGATTTATCTGACAATCACTAAGCCGAATATTGCATATGCGGTTGGCAGGGTGAGTCGTTATATGGTGGAACCATGGATGCCTCATCTACTAGTGGCCAAGAATATTTTGAAGTATGTCAAGGCAACTTCAGATGTGGGTCTCATATACAGGAGGGATGCGGGCTTCGAGGTGCATGGGTATATGGATGCTGATTACGGGGGAGATTCGGATGATCGGAAGTCGATGTTTGGATTCGACTTCATGGCGTGCCCCACGGCTATATCATGGTGCATCAAGCAGCAGGATTATGTGTCTATCTCTACCACGGAAGCGGAATACAAGGCTTCGGCCTTGGCAGCTCAAGAAGCCATCTGGCTTAGGAGGTTGGTGGGAGATGTCCATAAGGAGGTTCAGGGTCCGACTCTGCTCCGCAGAGATAATGAGAGTGCACTCAAACTGGTTACTAATCCAGTTTTTCACGCGAGGACCAAACATATCGAGATCGAGCATCATTTCATTCGTGAGAAGGTGCTGGAGGGGTCTCTTTTCAGTTGAGCATGTTCGTAGTCAGGACAACGTTGCTGACATATTCACAAAGCTGCTGGAGAAGGGGCCGTTCACTCGGCTGAGGAGTTTACTTGGGCTGTTTTCAACTTCCCACTTCAAGGGGGAGTGTTGAAAATGTTGAAGTGTGAAGTTGGAGGTCTGGGAGGTGTTCGCACGGTTTGGTCTAACCCCGCGATCTCGCGGTCTCCTATGCAGTTTGATCTATTCGGTCTAGTCGCAGTCTATTTGTCCTAACCGCCGTTCTCTGTCCAAGGTTGTTGAGGTGAGGCCACGCGGTCTATTTGTGTGACCGCGTGGCGAGCTAATGTTCTTTCTGTGCGGATTAAGCTGTTGACCGCACAGGGTTGTTATTCTAGTATTGGGTAGTCCGGTCTAGTGACTGTCAGGGTTCTTGGTGGTGCTCACAGACTAAGGCTTTCTTACTCGCGCGGTCTCCCTTTTGTGTTCGCATAAGCTGGTCCCTTGGCGATCTGCTGGTGTATGCGGACACTGGTGTTGGTCGACTTGGCAGGCTGTTTCCCTAGTCAACTTGACTGTGTTCATGGTCTCTGGAGGAGGTCTCGTATATGCGAACACTGGTGGTGAGCATCATGACCTTGCAGGCTGTCATGATCGCGCGGCTTATTGGAGGAGTGGCGATCTCCTGGTCGTTTGAAGTCGGCGAGCTCACATAGCGCAGAGCGATCTTCTGCTGACCGCGCGGGTTGACCGGTCTTGGTCACGCGGTCAGGGCGGTGATTCTATCTCATAGGGTGGTGACTGGATCTGGTCCCACACCTATAAATAGGAGTCACTGTAGCAGCAAAATCAATCACACCAAGTGTAAGCTGAACTCACGCCTAGTTGTTGCGGTCTCTTTTTTGTGACCGGTCGGTTTGCTGATTGAACTGGTCTTGTGCAGCTTCTACAGATAGTGCGGACAGTAGCGGTCACCTCTTATTCTAAAGTGTCCGAGCGATCTTGCGGCTTGTAGTGCGGGTTGCTAGAGTTCGGGAGAATCAGTGGAGTTCGGGAGGTCACAGAGTTTCAGTGGTGTGGTTCAAGTCGCCGGAAGTCCATTCGTGCGGTCTCCTTTTCTAGTCGCGCGAACACCCTGACCGCGCAGTATGATGGTTTATGTTGTCAGACCGCGAGTTATCTCTTCAGTATTGTATTTCTCTTTTGGTTTTGTGTACTGACGAAATCATGTCTCGCCATGTATACCTCGCTCTGTAATGAAGATTTTTGTTGTTATCAATAAAGATTGCTTTGCTTTATGTGCTTCTAGTTGTTGGCTATAACTTTAAGTTGTACGATTCCTGCTCACTCCTAGATCTACTGAAAATTTCACACTTTTGAATTCTCTTCTCTTTGCTTTCGTGCTCGCCCCTTCTCTAGTTCTCTCATGTTTCTCTCTCTATCTCTCTCTATCTCTCTCTCTCTCTCTCTCTCTCTCTCTCTCTCGTTTTCTCTTGTGTTTGCAGGTACCTCAAATTGATGGCTCCACCAAAAGTGAATTCTAGTTTTGATGTGGATGTCAATTCTTTCAGTGCAACGACCGAAAGCTTCAAAGCCATTCTTAGCCTATTTCAAGATGCTGGTTTAACCAAACTGATATCCACAAGATGCAAGATCCAGGATATGAAACTGACTGAGTTTAAAGATAATGTTCAAATAGGAGAGGATGGATCCCTCAAGGGAAAAGTTTCTGAAACAGATATCAGCATAATAGAGGAATTACTAAACCAGACATATGATCTTCCAACTGGGAGTGACTCAGATGAATTGTCAGGGGATGAGATAAAGAAGGCACTGGAGATTATGAAGTTCAAGAAAGATAAAGCCATCAATCTGAAGAAAATTGACCTTGGAGAAGAATACATGTTCTTGACAGATATTATGGGGAAGGTGTTGTTATGCAAGATTTCAGCACATGATAATATTCCCAAGCAACAACTTCAGATAATGTGGGCTCTTGTTCTTAAGAAGAAGATAAATTGAGGAAGATGCCTCCTGAAAATGATTGGGCACAAGTACTCTCATAAGGAAAATGCATATATGAGAGTTATGAGTCAAGTAATTCTCCACCACTACCCTGCAGTGTGCAAATAAAAAGGAGTGACAATTCCTCCTGGGAAAAGGATCAACATTGGGATCTTTTCCAAGTGGACCAGACAGATCCTAAAGCCTGGTCAAGCTGCACCTTCTCCTCCTCCTTCTCCAACTCCACAGGATATAGTCCCAGAACTCTCAAGGGAAGACATCCTAGCAGAGGATCCTGCAGTAACACAACAAGATACCATTCCAGAAGATTTTCCTGCTCAGAATATCCAGTCCACCCCATCCACTATAGTTCCAAAGCAAATACCACAGTCTCTGATCCAACCACAGCAATAACCATCCACCCTACTTAAAGACAATCAGCCTGCTCCTCCACCACCACTAGTTCATTTCTCTCATGAAACCTACCAATCTCTTTCCCCTGCCTACCGAGATCCTCCTGATCTGAATGAGAATCTCACACCTCCACTGTCACCTGCCTCTACCTCTCAGTTTACACCTCCAATTGATCTTGAGCAAGCAATTGCTAAGGCAGTAGGGATGGCTTCCAGCACCTTTGCTGATCTAATGGCCACTCAAGCCAGAAGGTTTAATAAAAAGTACTCTCAAATGGAAAGTGAGATACTTGATTCATGGGGATCCCTCATGGCTCTCAAGGAATTTGTGTGTAACATCCCCCAAACAACTAGACCCCTAGAGTGGTTTTGTCATGACTAGGTCATGACAAAACCCAAGGAAGTTTGAAGAGATCACTTGGCCTTAGGCTTGAAGGGGAAGAGCACCTTGGTCTGCAAATAGCAATTTCTAGTTACCAATCTTAAGGTTGGACTTTAGGCCTCACCTTGACCCTTTGACCCCACCATGGCACACCTAACCCTTTGACGGGTCCCTTAGAGCATTTAGGACCCATTGGGGTCAACCAAAGAGGCCAAATTGAACAAAGTCAACCCAAGCCTCAAATAAGTCAAACCACCATATTTAGGGTCAATTAGGGTTCAATTGGACCAATTGACTATCCCCAAGTTCCATTGGTCACAAAGGGAGGCCAATGGGTCAACATTTACCCATTGGGCCTAATTAATTTCACCAATTTGACAAAGTCAACACTTAGTCAACCTTGCCCAAAAAGAGAGGAAAAGGCTAACTCAAGCCCAATCCACTTGGGCTAGGCCTAATTGGAGTAGCCAATTAGCTTAGGAGGCTTATAATTACTAGGAGTTACCACTCAATGTCTGTAAATGGTAAATAGGAGAGAGAAATCTCATTTTCTCCAAGAATGGAGGAGAGTTTAAGAGAGGGATTAATGACATTCATGGCTTAGGGAGATCAATAGCCACCATTTCGTCCTCTAATGTCAACATTCAGTTTCCCCAATCATTTTGGAGGAGTTTAATGGTCATTCCCGACCACATAGAGGCGGGAATTTGAGGAGTTTTCACTTGGCCGAAAATGGCCATTAATGGCCATTCATGGCAATTAGGAGTTACACTCTTCCCCCTCCCCAATTAACCCATATAAATCCTTCAGTGGATGGAGAGGAGGAGTTTCCCCACCTTACCTGAAGAATTCGAGCCCTTAAGACAGGAGTTGACATGGCACCCAAAAGCTTGAGGCCGGCCAAGGAGGACCACCAAATCGGCATGCTTCAAGGCTCCACACAGGTCTGGTTCTTCTCCTCTCTCTCTGTGGATAGATCCCATTAGGTTGCCTGCAAGTATTTGGGCAAATTGGTCCCCAATCGGGTAGGCCAAGAGCTTCGTTTTTGGAGCTTTAATCCCGCCTCTATACCCCTGTTCCGTCCACCTCCGGCCGGCCAACCATCGCAAATCGTCGGCCACCACCTCAACGAAGGTGGTGGTGGCATTGGCCGGCCGGGGCGGCGCTTAGGTGGCTGGGAAAACAAGGATGAAGGAGCTCCAGGTGCGGTTAATCCTGGCCGTCGGCCAGAGGAAGAAGACAAACGGATGTCGTCCGTTCTTCTTCAAGATCTGTGCAAGGTCTTCAGATTTAAATGATTATGTTATATCGTTATTTCATTTATTCATCGAGCGGTAGTCGGAGTTCGTCGAACTGATGGTTGAGTTCGTCGAACTGAACCCAGAGTTCGTCGAACGTAATTCATTTGTCGAACACACTCTGGAATTCGTCGAACTGACAGTTGAGTTCGACGAATTGAACCCGGAGTTCGTCGAACAGAATCAATTCACCAAACTGATTGTTGAGTTCGTCGAACTGAACTCGGATTTCGTCGAACGCACTGAAGCACGATGTTCGTCAAATACAGAACTCATTTCATCGAACAAAGATCTGATTTCTTCGAGCGCACTGAAGCATGGCGTTCATCGAACGCAAAATAGATTTCGTCAAACGCAGGTTGGATTTCGTCGAACGCAGAGACTTGTTCCAACCCATTTTGTCATACTTCCTGTAGTATTTCATTTTAATTATAAAAAATACTAGAACCCCTCAAATGAAAAAGTGGTTAACACCAAAGTTGTAGCCCTTGGAGTCTACTTTATTTTAAACTTAATTTCACCCCAAAAGAAGTTATGTAGCTCCCTGTAGGTCCATTTTGGTGGGACTGGTCCCTAGTGCAGGACAGCCACCATTTCTTGAATAACTTTTGATTGGTTTATGGGATTGACTTGAAAATTGAAACCTAGGCTACTTACACCTACCCACACATCATACACAAAGATGGGAATTTTAGGAGAACCTTTTTTTAAAGTTTTTGTAATAATTTCATAAATTAAATATTAATTAATAATTGGGTCAAATGACCTCCAAGCCCTCCAAATTTTTGTGGGTACTTCTTAGGGTTATCACATGACCCTGGTAAAAATCTCAGCCCAATTGGGACTGATTTGGTTGGGTAATTTGTGAACCCAAGTTAGGTCAAATTGGGTCAAAGTTAGGGCATGGTGTTTATCTTGGGGTATGGTGGTCAAAACTCATCACCATGAGTTGAAACCTTGGTCACTGGTTTATGATCACCTAAAACACCTCCATGAGTAAGATGGGGTGGTGTAGAGGTGGATATGCCCTAGAACCCCAGTCTTACCCCTTGAGGTGCATATAGAGCTTTGTGAAGGACATGTGGTAAAAAGCTATAGAATGACCATGGAACATAGGAGATATGTTCATGGGGTGTGATTATACTCTAGGGAAATTTGAGAGAATTTTAGGAGTACATAATTCCCCTAAATTAGGTCATAAACCCCTTAGGGAAATATCTTATAAGAGACATTTACATGTTCAAATGGCCTTGGATGGTGATGAAACCTTGGTAGTGCCTTTATAATCATAATATTGACGCCTAGTAATTTTTGTATAATTTATTTAGATGATTTAACTAGTACTTCATTTACAAGGCACCTATCTTGTCTTAATTTTAAGAAATATAGATAAGGGTCCAAAACTCTCTAGAAAAATGTGCAACTTGGTGATAAGAAATTTCAGAGCACTAGAAAGCTCTGTGAATTTTTATATAATTTTTGGAAATTGTTATCAGTAGGATACTTCACAACATGTGCAAATTAGGAAATATTTGGATTAATTATTTCAGTAATGAAATGATTCCCATAAATTGTGAAACTCTGTAACTAAGCATTTCTGGACATAATAGAGGTCTGGTAATTTTCCCATAATTTTTGGACAAGCATTTTTGGTGGTTCCTTCTTTAATTTCTAATTTTGGATAAACATTCAATAATATAATTAGAGGACAATTCCTGATTGCAAAATTGTGACACTCTGTATTTGATGTTATTTTGGAATGATAGATTTATCTTGATTTTATGAGAGTCATGTCATAAGAATCCCTTACACTTCATGCTCATATTTATACTTGGCAAATGTTGGAGAAATTTAAATAAATGCTAAAATGTTGAGGAAAATTATGAATCTCCGGAGTTAGTCTTATAATGCCATGATAGCCCTCCAATAATAATCTTGTGTCATGAGGATGAATATTTGGAGTACCTCTACTAGTAAGCTTCATATAGTTAGTTTGGTCTGTGTATAGTAAAAATGTGAAATTTGGATATTTAGGGGTCTACCAAGTGGAAGTGGTATGTAGTTGGTGTATATGGTCAGGTTGAAGAGACTGAAGGTCACCAAAAGGAGTTTAGGTGATGGGAGTGTGCTTGGTGAGTTAAGGGTAAAGTTGTGCTCGGGATTGACGAAAGATCGTCTTTCCTCTAGCGAGTCATAAAATACGTAGAGTATTTCAAGTGAAGTGTTAAGAGGGGTAATCTTATGGGTAGATACCAACAACACTAAGTGTCTTGAGAAAGGGAGCCTTGGGGTGTCATCCCATTGTGGTTCCTAGTACCTTAGCGAGCCCCTCACAGGGTAATCCTCGGGAAGTCCAAGATTAACCATAAATTGTAGGGTTAAGTTGTATATAAGAATAATTTAGTAATATACTCACTCACACTCCGTTGTCACGAGTATGTTAATTGGTTTGGTTTTAAGAGCGGTAGGCTAGTGGTTAGAGCAGCGGACTAGTTATTCTAGTGAACTTGTGACTCAGTAATGCTTATTGGTACGGACGGGTTGGTCCATCGAGACGTTGGCTCGGAAGGTTATGATGACGGACGGGTTAGCCCGGGGAAAGTTATGAGTCGGGATATAGTAGAACATGTTTGCATGTGCATGAAGGTGGTGGGTCTTCGGTATTGGACGGTCGTTCACACCGACGTCAATATGTTGACTCGGCAAGTTTAGAATTTGCACTTAACCATAAAAGTCTGGTGGTCCAGCCAGTAAGAGTACGCAGATGCTCTGCGTGTTTGCGTTGAGGCGTACGATAGGTCTAGGTTACGTAGTGTGAATACCAACCTAGAGGTGGGCGAGGCCCAACCCACCACATCCGTTTGCCACTACGAGAGTATCCTAGGAGTCTTGCTAGCACCAAAAAGGGGGAACTAAAGGTCTGTGTACATAGAGTCGAGGTATGTGAGTTGCACTTGTATGAACATAGCATAAACTGCATAACTCTGCATGTCATGGCATAAACATTGCATTTCAACCCCTACTGATGTCGTATAAGTCGGTTATGGGACTTCTTATACGTAGGCCTTGCTAAACCACCCCTTGGTCTATAGGTTTGTATGGGCATTCCTATAAATCAATGGATACTTTTCAATTATATACATGTTTTTATATACTTCCTTTAATTATTCTTTACCTGCTCTTACTATGCTCGTGTACTGCTTCAATTATCTGTATACACATGTGTAGTGGTAGAACTTTCCGTAGTTAGATTCACCGTCATCTGCTCTTTGTTGTACCCCTTGTTTTCCTCCACTTCATCCTCCCACACGGTGCCTAGGAGACATTGGGGGTGGGGTGGGGAACATAAGGCTTAGTCTTTTTGACTAACGGTCAGTGGGCCATATCATTTTAGGGGATCGAGGAGAAGCAACAGCACCAAAGGCCAGTGTAGACGAAGGCGGGCCAGTCTAGTACAGGAGCACCAGTTTCAGGATCAGTGAGTGATTAGTAGTTAGATTCCGCAAGTGATCTTGTAGTGAGGACATGATGTACAGGGCATGAGCCCTTTATTATTGTAACTTGTTATTTCAGTTATACCATGTGGACATTTATTATATATAACATATGATTGTGGACTTGAACTTCTATCGTTTGTTTATACTTTTCTTCTTCTGTGATCGATATGGCCGGCAGGATCGGCGCTTTGTAGTGACGACCTTCCCGTGTGTTGGTGTCACCACAAAGCGGCGGTTCTGGGCATAAGACCCGGTTTTTTTTAAAATGGGGTCTTACATTGTGTCCTCCTCCATGGTCACTAAAGATTTCTTAACCTCTCTTCTCAGCACAGTTAAGAAGGGGGAAAACATTCAGGAGGAGGAAAGGTCAGTTCTAGAAAAGAATGACTAGGTGTATGATAAGGATGTGGAAAATCCTAACAAACTCACTGTATTTCAATCAGTAAGGACAAAGTCTCCAGATGAAAATAATCAGGGGGAGATTCCTACAATATCTTAGGAAGCTGCTGGAGAATTTCCTGGAGAAAATCAGGGGGAGTTGCCTGCAGTAAATCAGGGGGAGCTTCCATCAACTCAGGGGGAGCTCCTAGAAAATGAACAAATAACGAATGAAGTGACAATGATGGCTAAGGAGGCTGCCCTAAATGCTGAGGAGAATGCTCAATCTCAGGGGGAGCTTCCCAAAGATGATGAAATCAGTAAAGAGGCTGATAGGAATCTTGAAGAAGATGAAGAACCAATTGCATTTGATGCAAGGAAGGTAATACCAAAAGTATTTTCAAGGAAAAGGAAAACTCCTGATAAGGAGCATTGAAACTAAGGTATTTTGTCAAATAGATATGGTGAACAATATATTTACTTGACAATGAATGAAATGACATGTGATTTTGTTCAATCATGTCATATTGTCCATAAATGTCTTGTTTGTATTTGTATTTATGTAAAATATTGTGTAAAATAAACTTTAAAACAAACTGTAAAATTTGATAAGATAAGTAGGGGAGATTGTTGGGAAAACCCCCTTTTGATTTAACTTAACAAATTAACACTAAGTGATTGATGAGCAAAACTATGCGTGCAAACGACAACGGCAAGTGTACCATATCGAATGTAGTATAGGTTATAAAAACAAGGTCGTATTAGACTCGGGGCGATTGAGTACTCTTACTTCAAGAAAGTCTCTAATATTTTATCAATTAAAACTTGAGGTTGGTTTTGCAAATGGAAAATTAAAATAAGAATTAAAAGAACGATTAGCACTCGATCTTTGAATCACCTTGGAGATAAAAAAAATAAGAACAAAGAATAAAAGCGCATTCTCTTAATAAAATAGCTTTGACTGTGGAGATTCCCAAATTATGAACGCACCTCTCTCGAGGATGCGCTCAAATGAGTTTAGGTTGATCAATCGAACTCTCGTTCTAGAATCGAAACCCCTAAAACTCGCCTTATCGAAGTGAATCCCGCTATTGGCTTTTACTCCAATCCGGAATGGTAACGTCGTCCTCTCTCGAGGATTGCATTCTACTCGTTTTTATCCTTGAGTGATCGATTCGTCTTATGAGCCTCTCGGCTAACTAAAGAACGAAAACAAGAACAAGAATTATATATCAAAAATATAATCTAGTTATCTTAAAATCAAGGGTAAATCTTAAGCATTTTCAAAAAGAGAAATAGCAACTATAGATTATTCCATGACTTATATCATTCCTTGGATCATCTCGATCGAGTACTAATAATATTTTAGTTACTCATGGAGATGGAGGAATTAACGAAAATAAAAGAGTACATTAAGGGAAAGAGAAAAGAATAAGAGAAAAGGGAACTAAATTTAATGATTTGCAAAAGAAATTACAACTAAGAATTAAAAGTTACAAACCTGAATGAAAGTACAAGCTAAGAATTGAAATAACTATAATCATAAGAAATAAAGGAGGAGCATAAGAACGACTAGAAACATGAAAATAATACAAGAAAATGAAATTCTAATCCTAAAAATTCGTCCTTAAACATCTGCTGGAGCTGGCTTTATATAGCTGAAAAGTTGAGGTTACACGCCCTTGGTCACGCCCGTGACCAAGGGCGTGTAAGGGGCGTGATCGAAGCAGCAGCGGAGAGGGCGCCTTCTGGAGTAAATGCGAGCATTTCAGCCGTGTCACGCCCTAGGTCACGCCCGTGACATGGGGTGTGTAATCTTAAAATCTGGCTTCTGGCGGGAATCTTCGGCGGGAAGGAGCGCGGTGCTAGTCACGCCCGTGACCTAGATGTCATGCCCCCTGGTCACACCCGTGACCTGGGGCGTGTAACTTTAAATGACGTGGCAGGCGTGTTCTGGGAGCTGGAGTCGATTCGCGGCCGTGACATGGGTCACGCCCTTGGTCACGCCCGTGACCTTGGGCGTGTACTTGGCAAATTCTTCACGGAACGACCCCGGGGTGGGGAAGTAGGTCTGGTACACTGCGCAGGTTACACGCCCATTGGTCACGCCCGTGACCTGGGGCGTGTAAATGTACTTTTGGCTCCAAATGTCCAGAAAACCTGAAAACACAAAATAAACATAAGTTAGCTTATGAAATTAAAAAAAGGAAAGATTTATATGATATAATTTAGATAAAAGACATAATTTCATATTAAAATAATAATTAAACTATACTAAAAGATGAGTAAATAAATTACTCATCAGTGATTTTACTTCTTAGGTTTATTACCCACATTGTATAGTAAAGGTAATCTGGTCATTAGATATCTTAGGATGTCACACTCAACTGAGAGTGTCAAGACCAAGTCAAGACATGCTTAAATAAAGTTAAGTTAAGACTTGCGTCGAATACAAGTCAACGCAACTTTGACTTGATATCGACGCAACTCTGGGTTGATGTCCAAGCAGATTATTCAGCCTGTCGAAGTATTAGTCAGGTCGACGGAATGTCGAAAGGGACTCGACGTAGAAGATAGAGCTTGTCAAATCCATATAACAAGTCGACACAACGTCGACTATAATTTGACGCAGAAGTTAAGAGATCAAGTCCAATGCTTCAACTAGACGGGTACGTCGATAAGGTATCGACGTAATGTCGACAAGGTATCGACGTAACATCGACATCTGATTTCATCCAAAGCTAAGAAGAAATTCGAAGCCACGTCGATAAGAACTCAGAGGTGCGTTAACATGAAGATTGATGAAGTCGATGCAATGTCGAATAAAGACAAAAAAAGGAAGCTTTTCTAGTTGTCCTTTTGGACCTTTTCAGAAGGACCACCAGGCTAGAGACAGTTCTCGAACGGCTCATTTGTTTCCAAGAATAGAATGAAGCATTCCAAGACACAACAAAATCACTGTTGGAAGCTATTCAAAATGGATTGACTAGTCGAGAACAAAAGAAGAAAGGAAATTAGGTGAATTCCTTTTCAGGACAAGCCAAAAGGAGAAAGGCTTTTGAAAATATAATCATACACAATAAGTATGCAAAAAGAGGATAAGAGAAAAAAATAATTATTACATCATTTTGGCTCTCGATTAGGGTCTTCATCTTCTTCCTCCTCAAACCCTAAATGATAGATTTACAGAAGAGCACTCTCTGCACAGGAACATAATCTGTTACTTCTTCATTATCATACAGAAGCAGAATAACAACTAATGCTGAGAGAAAAAGGATCAAGCAAAATAACCATTGCAAATCATCACTATCATAAGCAAGGGTTCATCAAATCAGATCCAGTGATAGAAAGCAAGATGCATCAACAAAGCTTCTGAAGAATTCTGAGAAAAGAATTCTCTCCTTCTCCTTCTCACTTTCTTCATCTAATTTCCTTCACTAATACAGAGTTTTAAGAATCTCTCTTCCAAAGGATTCAGTGGTTCAAGATCTCCTTATCAAAAGATCTGAGTGTTTCAAGATCTCCTTATCAAAAGATCTGAGTGGTTCAAGATCTCCTTATCAAAATATCTTTGGTTCTAAGAGTCTCCTTATCAGAAGACTCAGGCACAGGTTGTGCAATCCTACCAGGGAGGTAGAAGAGAGGACTACCCACATTTTGGGGAACCTCTATAAAAATCTTGTGTCTTTTGTGTTGTGCATTTTCTGTGCTGTCCCATTTATAACTTGCTATTTTTCTGCTTTATATTTACAGCACTTATTTATTTTGTATGGATTTGTTCAGTGCATAATACCTTAGTATTTTTATTTTATGCATAGTTAGGGTAAAAATATTTTAATCTCTATTCACCCCCCCCCCCCCCCTCTAGATAATTCTCAGAGGCGCAATGTGCAAATTCACTAAGGATATACCTCTTAAATGTAATTCATAGCGTGACTTCTCTTCTTGCATGCCACTCACGACCAATGTCGCCCCGACGACCAATGTCACCCCGAAGACCAATGTCACTGCCCTTGATCAATATCCCCTCCCCAACCAATGTCCCCACCCCACCAATGTCCCCTCACCGACTAATGTCGCTGCCCACGACCAATGTCGCCGCCCCGACCAATGTCACCATCATGTTCAATGTTGTCGCCTCGACCAATGTCATCGCCCCGACCAATGTCGCCGCCACGACCATTGTCTACGCCCAGCCATTGTCACCGACCAATGTCTCTGCCCCGATGACCAATGTCACCCCCCCCCCCCACCGATGACCGATGTCACCCCACGACCAATTTAGCCCCCCCCCCCCCCGACCAATGTCGCCCCCACGACCAATGTTTCCCACCATGACTAATGTCGCCCCCACGACCAATGTCGCCGCACCAAAAAATGTTGCCCTCACGACCAATGTTGCCCCTAAGACCAATGTCGTGCACGGGAGACCCTGTGTGGGGAGACGACATTATTTTTGGGCGACGACATTGGTCCTGGACAGTGATATTGGTCGTGGGTGGGGACATTGGTCATGGGCAGTGAAATTGGTCTTGGGAGGCGACATTGGCCGTGGGCGGTGTTTGGAAAAACCCCTTTGATTTAACTTAACAAATTACCTAAAAGGGATTTTATTTCTTATGATTGAATTACCCATTGTATAGTGAGGGTAATCTGGTCATTAGGTGTCTTGGGATATCACACTCAAACTAGGGTGTCAAGAGCAAGTCAAGAGAAGCAAAATTTAGGCAAAGTTAACACTTGCGTCGAATAGAATTCGACGCAACGTCAAGTTATTGTCGACGCTACTCTGACTAGAAGTCCAAGTAGTTCACCTTTCTGTCAAAGTAATCCAAGTCAACGTTTCGTCGAATAGATATCGATGCAGAGGCCATGGATTTGTCGGAGTAGTTGAGTAGGTCGATGTAGCTTCTACTTTAACTCGGCGCAGAAGGAGGTATTTGTCGAAGTCATCTAAAGTCGATGCAACGTCGACATCATCTCGACGCAGATAATGAAGTTCATAGCCAAGCAATCAACTTGACAGTTACGTCTATTGGATATCGACGCAATGTCGATTATCAGAGTTCATTCAAAGCAAGGATGAATTCAAAGATGCTCCTACAAGAACTCGAAGGTGCGTCGATAAGAGACGAAGTGAACTCGGCGCTACGTCGAATACAGTCTGAAAAGGGAAACCTTTTCAGCTGTCAATTTTGACCATCTCTCATGGCCCACCTCTCTCAAGACCGTTCCCCAATGACACCTTAATTGCCTCAAATGGAATAAAGAATTAACCATGGTTAGAGAAAAGCTTTCTTGGAAACAAGTTTAAATGTTGGTGGACGGGTCGGGAATTATCGAAGGAAGGAAGGTTTTATTGTCTATACAATTATACCCTTCAGGACTTACCAAAAAGGAAAACAAATTCAAATTCAATAGTGGGACAATAAAAGGAAACAGAAGAAAGAGAAAAGCAAGGCACTCATCACAATCGGCGATACTGTTCTTTTGGGTCTCCTTCTTCCTCCTCTCTCTCACAGGAACCCTAACATAAGAAAATATTGAGAAGGAATATCTGTTGCACTTCTTCTCACTATGAACAGTACAAAATAAAGCTGCTCATCAACACAATTTCATAACAGCCAAAGTTCAATCAGAAAGAAGATAGAAGGATCTGACAATCATAGCTTCTGCAAATTATCACCATCATAAGCAGAAGTTCATCAAGAGCAGATCCTGTGAATAAATACAAGAAACTGTTCTTCATACAACCATCATAAGAATTCTGAAAAAGATTTCTTCCTGTTCTCCTTCCTTTCTATAGAAGAGTTTTGTTAATCCCCCGTCAAAGGATTCAGTGGTTCAAGATCTCCTTATCAAAAGATCTGGTGGTTCATGATCTCCTTATCAAAAGATCTGGTGGTTCATGATCTCTTTGTCAAAAGATCAGTGGTTCTAAGACTCTCCTTACCAAAAGACTCAAGCACAGTGGTGCACCCTACTAGGTGGTAGAATAGGGGAGTACCCACATTTTGGGGAACATCTATAAAAATCTGTCTTCTGGTTGATTGCATTTTTGTGCTGTCCCCTATAGACTAGATTTCATTTTCTGTCCTTTATATTATTTCTTAAACTGCAGCCACTTTATTCTGAGATATATCTTGTGAAGCATAATACTTTGGTTTATTGTATTTGCACAATTAGAATATGAATAATTTTTAAATCTCTATTCACCCCCCCCCCCCCTCTAGAGGATTCTCAGAGGCACACTGTACACTTTCAATTGGTATCAGAGGGAGGTTGATCAATAAAAGGTTAGCACCTTGATCAAAAAGACCTCCTATACTTTTTCAGTATTTCAAATATATTTTAAAAAAGAAAATGAGGTCTAAGGATTATGCCTCTACAAGACCTCGAGTGTGTAATCTGAATAAGTTTACACTCTGAAAGGCTAGAATAGTACTATATATGAACTCTATTGATGAGGAAATTTTCAATGTAATCCTCACAGGTCCTCCAACCCCAATTAGGAAAGACTCCATTGGGAAGGTCATACAAACCTCAGTTCCAAAAGCAGAATGGATTGAGTATGAGAAGAAGGTCAAGGCATGTGATGCTAAGGCCATGAACATACTGGTCTCAATCATGTATGATGACATATTTCAGAAAGTTGCTGATTGCAACTCTGCAAAAGAGATCTGGGAATCTCTCTCCAAACTAGTTGAAGAAAGCTCTGATGAGAGGAAAGACAAAAAGGCTCTACTCATATATCAATATGAGAATTTCAAAAAAAAGGCTGATGAAAGCATTACAGAAATGTATGACAGATTCAACCTCATCATAAATGAGCTGAGAGAGCTTAACAATGAAATCTCTCTCACAGAGATTAATGACAAGCTCCTCATGTGCTTCCCTAGCACATGGGACTCTAGAATCTGGGCTATCAGAGATTTTAGATGCCTCGGGGAGATATCAACTGATGCTCTCCTAGGAAAGCTCAAATCCTATGAGCTCCTATAGAAAAGAAGGGATGAGTCAGAAGCCCAAGAAAGGACACCACTTCCAAAGAGAGGACTCTTGCATTAAAAAGTGCAGAAGCAGAGTCCTCCACTACTGAAGAAGAAATGTTTAATCAGTTGGCTAAGAGATTCAAGGAGTGGGCGAGGACAGAAGATTCCAGAAGGAGAGAGAGGAGCTCAAGCAAGTCAAGGTAAGACAAAACTCCTAAACAGGAGATAATATGTTTTTCTTGCAGAAAGCCAGGACACATTTCTACTGAATGTCCTGAGGAAGACAAGAACAAGAAAAGCAAGCAGATGAAGGAGAATAGGAAGAAATCCTTCATGAGAAAGGAGAAGAAAGGAGAGAGTGGTCGCTCAGCTGAGACCTGGAGTGATTCAGATTCAGAATCAAGTTCCTCCTCATCTAAAGATGATGAAGAAGGTGGACCAGAAGAAGCCTGCTTAATGGCTTTTGAAGATCCCACTAATGAAATTGAGGTGAGCATATTTGAAGACCTTGATTTTTCTTCAAAAGATTTTAAAGGATGTTTTAAATAATTTTGCCAAGATTACATCAACAATCAAAGGAACTTGAAAAAATCAAATCTGAAATAAAAGCTCTTAGTCAAGATTCCTCATTCTCAATTAATAGTGATCTGAAATGTGAACTGCATAAGAAAGAAAAAGAAATAGATCTCATAGATAATGAAAATTCAGATCTAAGGAAAGAACTCTCAAAGGCAAAAGCCTTTGAAGTCTCCCTCAATGGAAGGAGCCAAAAGATCAAAGAGATTTCAAAAAATCTCTCCAAGAGATTTAATCATCTTAATCAAGAATCACAATCACTCACTAGCAAACTTGCTTGTGATAGACCAGTAACATCCTCTAGGTTTAGGACAAATAATTTATCAGAATCATGTAAAGAATATGAGAAAGATAAGCTTAATAAACTCACCACATTTAATAGGGTAGACACTAGTGATGAACCAGGAATCCTAGGCACACAACCCTTGGAAAATTTAGATTTGAAGAATGAGTCTGCTACATGCAGAAGTTATAAAATTGAAATAGAAGAGATGGATGAAACTTTTGAGGAATATAGAAATGATTATCAAGCTCATATTGACTCTGTCATTTCCACTCTTAAAAATAGCACATGCCTACAATAATGCTAGACATGATTTAATGCTCAAGAATGATAAATTAAGGTCAGAAATCAACTTGCTTAAGAAAATTGTAAATTCAAATTCGCAAACACTAAATAATATGAATCATACGTCGAATAAAACTCGTCGCAATTTTAGGAATGCGTCGAATGTGTAACGCCTTAATTTTAAAGAAAACGATTTTGGTCTGCGAATAGCGGTTTTGGGGTGCGGTTAGAGGGTGCGGTGTGCGGTTAGGGAAGTGGGTCTGCGGATAGCAGGAATGGGTTAGGGTTTTGATAAAACCCCTAAAATCCATTCTCCCCTCTCCCGATCTCCCTTTCCCTCCCGATCCCTCTCGCTCTCGTTCGCACAGGGCGCCGCTCCCCCTCTTCCCGATCTCCCCTCCCCTCTCTCGATCCCTCTCTCCCCGTCGGCCTGGAGCAAGGAGGAGCATCCCCTGAGCCCCCTTCTCCCTCTCTCGCCGTCGGCCTGGAGTAAGGAGGAGCCGCCCCCGAGCCCCCTTTTTCCCTCTCCCCGTCGGCCTGGAGCAAGGGCACCCGAGCAGCCCTCTCCCACTTCTCCCCTTCTCTTTCTTGTTCTGCTGCTGGAAGTAGAAGCCCGAGGAGACCTCTCCTATCCTCCCCTCTCTTTGTCCCAGCCGCAGCCGGCTAGGATAAGGCCGACCCCTTTTGGTTGGGTGTCATTGTGTACACGACTGTGGAGTTGGAGCTTGGCCGACCAAGTGCGGGGAAGAACTCGCGTGGTCATTTCGGAGCTCGGACCGGAGTGCGGTCCTTTCCCTCCGTGTAAAATCTCAGATCCATGGCTTCAAAGCGACGTCTAAGGGTAACGATCTCTTCTACCCTCATTTGGACATGTCCTAGTCCTTTTCCGTGCATCGTTGAGGCCCCTACCCAAAAGGGTGATGTCGTGGCCTCCGATGGGTCGATTCGTGTTATCCCCGTCAAATCTTGCATACATGTAGAGTCCATGCATGAAATGGATGTAGGCGCGCTGTGTGAAGCCCATCCGAGACGGTTAGTCCGGATTGGTGATGCTTTTTGATATTATGTGTGCCGGGGGAAAACTCCGTGTTGATATCCTGCTTCGTAGGACTAGAGAGTGGTACTGCATGCGCAGCAACGCCTGGGGGTGTGCCCCGGGGAGCACCTGAAGTTAGAAACAGAAATGGAGTTTCTATTCACTACCGCCGGCGTTAGCGTTTTCGCCGGGCGGTAGCTCCCAGACTTGGTTCTGGTGATTTTGTGCGTTCTGAGGCAGTGGGAGTGCTACTGCATGTTTAGCAATGCCTGGGGGTGTGCCCCGGGAAGCACCCATAGCTAGAAGCCAAAATAGGGTTTCTGTGCGCTATCGCCAGGCGTTAGCATTAACGCCAGCGATAGCTCCCAGACTGAGTTCTGGTGATGTTGTTGTGCCCACCTGTTGAGAGGACCTGAGGCCTGTGTGACCGACCTTTGAGGGTGTCCTGGTGGATGACTTAGCGGCCCATAGAGCCGACTAATTGAGAATACCTGGGCTGAGGGGATGCCATACCCGCTTTTCATGTTGTACAACGAGATCTGTGAATAACGGGCATTTGGCGAACCTGAAACCGCACCATTGCAGCACCTGATTAGTGAGTCTCGTACAGCATGTCGGGAAGCAATGGGAAAGAGTCATCGGACTACGGGATGTTAACAATTAAAAGCACGGGCGAGCCCTGGTATTCGGGCCACCGACTTTAGCCTCTAAAGGCAAAGCCATCGAGAATGGATGGTGGTGGAAGGCGGAGTACACCAAAGAGTGCCTGAGAGCACGAGACGTGGAGGCCATTCCCACGTTTGTGATTGTTGCATATGTATGAACTGTTGTGGGCTTTGCTAGTCGCACTCTTATATATATATGTTGCTGAGGTTGTTTTGCAGGGATGGTTAGAACTGCCACCCCCTCGAAGAGGTGGGGTCGTTATAATTTGGTCAGCTTTAGCTGACCGTTGCCCTGTTTTGCCACCATTTTTGGTGGGCTTGTTGTACAGGTGCTGGACCGAGCGGGAACATAACGGGCTCATAGCGGGCTGAAGCCCTTGTGCTGCTGCGGCCCTTGAAGGCCTCTTGATGTTCTTTTGCTTTTCATGTATGGCCGGCCTGGGCGCCGATGTTGGTAAATTGTAAGGCCGTCGTGCCTCTTTTGTTGTGTAAAACCTTTTATTCCTATTAATAGAAGTGGACATGCCCGGGTTCGGGTTTTGATGGTTTATATATCTTGTCTCTCTCTTTTGCTTCTGCATAGAATGCTCTGAGTTAGGTTCGTTGTTTAGAGTCGTTCGATATTTCAATTAAGTGATGTTCCCGTTTGTTTTGTAGTATATGGCATGGGGCCCCGGCCGGACCTTCTGTTATATGCTCCCAAACGGATGGGGATGTTACAGAATGCATCTCGACAGACTCCAGCATATGCGCCGACATCATCTCGAGCAACTATGTGCGTGCGTCGAATTACACTCGAAGTAACCAATATCATACTTCGAATGATTATCGACGGGACTATGCAGGTATGTCGAATTGCACTCGACACAACTCTAAAACTACGTCGATTTCATCTCAACGCATATTTCCTGAACAAAATCACTAAACATCAAAACCTTTTTTTTTCAACCCAAGATGTTTTTGCTGCTCTAAACAAAAACATACTGCCAAATATTGATGGCATAACAATGCAGTACTTCTTCACCTAAGGGAGAACAATGGAAGACCATCTCATTCTTTCATATCTCCATATGATGATAGAAGGAAGAGACCCCAGCATGAGAGGGTCTTTATTAATGTTTAACTTACATGTGTAGAGGGAAGGCTGTCCAGCCACAAACTAGCAATGGTATCTGGACAGTGGATGCTCCATGCATATGACTGGAGCAAGATATTTGCTGGAAAATTTCATGAACAAGGAAGGGCCCAAGGTAATTTTTGGGAACTCCCACTCTGGTCAAACCAAAGGATATGGTTTGATCAGGATTGGAGAAATCTTCTTTTCTAAAGTAGCTTATGTTGAAGGACTTCAACATAATCTGATCAGCATTAGTCAGCTGTGTGATGGTGAATACAAAGTTGTGTTCACCAAGTACTTGTGACATATAGTCAGCTCTAAGACTGATCAAATTTTATTGACTGGTCTCAGAAAGGGCAAGGTATATGTTGTAGATTTTGAATACACAAAGTCTGAGATCTGCTTATTCAATTCCCAAGTTGAAAATAGTGAGTTGTGGCATAGGAGACTTAGTCACCTAAACTTTAAGACTATTTCCAAACTCTCCAAACTTAACTTAGTCAGGTGTTTACCAACTGGTAAATTGAATAAGGTCCATCCTTGTAGAGCCTGCCAGCTAGGAAAGCAGATCAAGGCATCATTCAAAACAATTGGTAGGAATGATTCTCCTAGAATCCTTTTTTTATTGCACTTGGATCTATTTGGTCCTATCTTCACTCAAAGCTTAGTAGGTAAGTCTTACACACTAGTAATTGTGGATGACTTCTCTAGATTCAGCTGGGTGTTCTTCCTGAAAGCAAAGTCAGATACCTTCAAGATCCTCTCAAGATTCATTAGACAGATTCAATCTGAATTCAACACCCAGGATGCTGTGATCATAATTGATCATGGTACTGAGTTTGAAAACCAGTTAATGTGTTGCTTCTGTGAGGATGAAGGGATTAGACAATGCTTCTTAGCTCCTAGAACTCCCCAACAAAATGGGGTAGCTGAAAAGAAAAATAGAACTCTAATTGAATCTGGTAGGACATTATTAGCTGGATCCAATTTGCCAAAGTCCTTTTGGGCTGAGGCTGTGAATACAGCCAACTATGTTCTAAACAGAAGTCTCATCCACAAGACTAAACTAAAGGCTCCCTATGAGTTATTGAAGGGAAAGACACCCATAGTCACTTACTTTAGAATCTTTGGGTGTGCTTGCTTTATCCTCAACAATGGGAAGAGCCATCTTGCCAAATTTGACATGGATGATGATGGGATATTTCTGGGATATTCATCATCAAGCAAGGCCTATAGATGCTACAATAAAAGCTCTCTCAAAATTGAGGAGTCTGTGCATGTGGTCTTTGATGAAACTAACATGTTTAACAAGGGGAAGGAAAGTTCCACCAGTCCTACTCTACAGGAAGAAGACTAGCTGGCAGAACAAGTTGAAAGGATAAGCTTATTAGACCATCCTCCTGTATGTCAAGAAAAAAGACAACAGGAGTCTAACACTAACTCAGGTGAAGATTATGCAGCAAAAGAAGAGAAAATTGCAGCACCTGAGTTACCAGTCACAGACATCATTCAAGTGAATGAGGATGAAGCTCCTAATGTCTTTGAGCAGGTGGTAGCTCAGGAAGAAGATAATCTCCTAGATCATCCAATAAGATCCAGGATGACTCAAAAAGATCATCCTCCAACTCAAGTTATAGGAGACTTGACAGCAGGAGTAAAGACAAGGAAACAACTAACTTGTGAGACAATGCTGCAATGTTTTTTGTCACAATATGAACCCAAGAAATTTGAAGAAGCAGACAGTGACCCTCACAGAATATCTGTTATGCAAGAGGAACTAACCCAGTTTGAAAGGAACAAAGTCCGGACTTTGGTGGAAAGACCAAAGAATTACCCAGTGATTGGAACCAAGTGGGTGTTCAAGAATAAAATGGACTCAACTGGGATCATAATCAAAACTAGGCTAGACTTGTGGCCCAAGGATACAGGCAAGAGGAAGGCATTGATTTCAACCAGACATTTGCCCCAGTAGCCAGACTGGAGGCAATCAGAATGTTCCTAGCATATGATGCCCACATGAAGATCAAGGTATATCAGATGGATGTCAAGAGTACATTTCCCAATGGAAAACTACAAGAAGAGGTGTATGTGGAGCAGTCACCAGGTTTTGTCAATCCAACTTTTCCCTCTTCTGTATATAGATTAGATAAAACACTATATGGTCTAAAGAAAGCTCCAAGAGCCTGGTATGAGACCAAATCTACCTTTCTCCTGGAACACAACTTTGAAAGTGGAAATGTGGATAAAACCCTGTTCACAAGAGCACATAAGAATCAGCTACTACTTGTACAAATATATGTAGATGACATTATATTTGGCTCCATAGTCCAATCTTTATGCAAAAGGTTTGCTTACCAGATGCAGTCAAGATTTGAGATGAGTAGCATGGGGGAATTATCATATTCCCTTGGTCTCCAAGTTAGACAAAATCCAGATGGCATTCTCATATCCCAATCCAAATATACTAGAGAACTCATTAAAAGGTTTGGGATGGAGAATGCATATGTTATCAAAACCCCCATGGCTACTAATGCTGTTTTAGATAGAGATGAACAGGGTAAGTCATTTGATTAGAAGACTTAAGAGCAGCCATTGGCTCTCTTCTCTACCTAACATCTAGTAGACCTGATATAATGTTTGCCACATATATTTGTGCAAGATTTCAAGTTGACCCAAAGGAATCCCACATGAGTTCTGTCAAAAGCATCCTCAGATAACTGAAGGGTACTCCTGAGCTTGGCTTATGGTATCCAGCTGAATCTGGATTTGAATTGGTTGGATATTCAGATGCAGACTATGCTGGATGCAGGCTTGAAAGAAAAAGCACTTCAAGAACATGTCAGTTTCTGGGTGCCAGACTGATATCATGGTTTAGCAAGAAGCAAACCACACTATCCACTTCTACAGCTGAAGCTGAGTATATAGCTGCTGTTCACAAATCTTGTGGATGCAAAATCAGTTGTTAGACTATAGCTTCTCTCTTCCCAATTCCAAAATCTATTGTGACAACTCTTGTGCAATTTCAATTGCTTCCAATCCTGTTCTCCACAGCGGAACTAAGCACATAGAGATAAGGTACCACTTTCTCAGAGACAATGTAGAGAAGGGTAAGATCAACCTTCAATACATATCTACTAACAATCAAAGGGCTGACATCTTCACTAAACCTCTCGATGAAAGTAAGCACAAGTTTTTCGTCAAAGCACCGAGGATGCTTGATGGAGCTTTGTAGGTTCCTTATTATTATGTATAAAGATATATTTTCTATAGAAAATTATTGCTGGGAAAAACAACAAAAATCTTAAAGAAAATCATAACTGTTTAATCATAGCTGCGTCGAATTAAAATCGACGTACCGTTGACCTCTACTCGACGTCAGCTTCGAGAGCTCTCTGGGATGGATCATTCGAATACCACTCGACATAACGTTGAATACTTATCGATGCTTACGTCGACATCATTATTGATAACTATATTTCGAAGCCACGTCGACATGAACTTGACGCTCCATCGACTTGACAGATCACGCGCATGGACATATTTTGGCGCGCTGAATACTGCTCTTCTCTCGACGTTGCTTCAAATAAAACCCTAAGTTGCGACGATTCATCTACTCAAAGCAACTTTTGCGTTTAATTCTATTGTGCTATTCGAGTTCTCTCCTTCCTGCTCTCTTCCTTCTTCCCTCTCTTCGTCTATTTCCCTTGTTTCAGTGTAGGTTCTCATAGTGTTTCAATGGCTTCTCAGTCTAGTCATGAAGATATTATGGAGGCAGTAAATCTAGCCCTTCAAACAGTACTATCCAAGTCCGGCTCGCTCTATCTGGAATTCTCCACAGACTGTTATCGCAAATTACGTCGTCAACATAGAAGATTGAAAGACCGTACCTCTGACCTAGAGGTTTTTAACAGGGAAGTGAGATTGGCAGCTGTGCCTGCTGATGGCTTTATATCCTTCTTCAATAATATAAAGCATGGGGGAGTAGTACCAGCCGGCAGCAAACTCATCAACAACAGGTTGCTCAAGATTCGGTTTACACAACTGCAATCCCTCTCTCTTTCATATCTGAAGGAGAGCCTGCTGTATCATCCAAACTATAACTTTCAGTTGCAGTAAATCAGGGGGAGGCAATCTCTCAAAGGACTCTGCCCTTTGCTCAGGGGGAGCCATCAACTCAGGGGGAGGTACCCTCAATCTCATATGATCAGATGTACCTTAATTCTCTACAAGAATTTCAGGAAGACACTAAACCATCCATCTCTGATCCACTATCATTCAGAATGTCTTCTGAAGATTCATCCATAGCACCCTCTCCAGCCAAGATAGCTGATCAAGATTATGTTTCACCTGATCCAGCACCAGCTCAACCAGTACCTCCAGCTCAGCTTCCTTCTCCACCTGCTCCTATGTCTAAACCATTTCTTCCAACACCAGTCTTCAGAGGTAGACCTCCATATAGAGGTGGGATTAGAGGTATAGGAAGAGGAAGAGTACCCATTTGGGAGATGTACACAAAGGAACAGAGGAAGGAATACAGGAAGGATAAATCTTATTATAAGAAATTTGAAAAGGTTGAATTTCCAGAAAACACAATGGAAACCTACACTAATCCAGAGCTTGGCAAAATATTTGAGGAGAGTGTTGATAGAGAAAGGTATAAATATGAGATAGCCCCAAAGAAGCTTTAAGATAAGAAAAACAGGTTCATAGATATTCTAAAAAGTGGGAAAGAAGCGGTTGAGAAAGAAGAATTGGCCAAAGCAATTCTAATCAAACCTGCTATGTTTGATCACGCATTGTATACTACAATAAATCCCAAAGCCAAAGTGTTAGAAGGAGTAGAGAAACTCCACAGAGGAGGTGTTGGAAGTAATCCAAAGGATGCAGTACAACTTCCCTAGAAAAGAAAGAAAAGAGAGAAATCACCTGAAGAGGGGATAGAGAAAAGGAAGATCCTCTTTACAAAAGCCTCAACTTTTGAAAAGGAACAAACAACTGTTGTTGAAGAACTAGTTGTAGCTATTGAATCAAATCCTGACAAATGTCCTGAATCAGATGATCTAAGCCTAGAAATCATAAATCTGATGACAGCCAATGTTTTTTGTCTTGGTTTCACTCTCAAGGATATTCATCCTAACACTGAAATGGACCTGAATAAATTGTTCAAAGGTCATGGAAAGATATAGAAGAACCCATAGAAATCCATCCCTGCAAATTTCAAATATGTGGAAAAGAAGCACAGGAGAGTATATGAGGACTTATTCAACTTTCTCAAATAAAGTAAGTGATACTCCTTGTGGTGGGTAATCTATGATAAAGCTTTTGTTAATCATTAATCTGATACCTTCTTTCTTTATCAGCTTATCTAGCTTATTCATCTTATGTCTACGTTGTCTTGTATGTATTTGTGTTTTATGCAAAAATGTGTGTAAAATCACTCTGAACAAACTGTAAAATTTGTTAAGATAAATTGGGGGAGATTGTTGGGAAAACCCCCTTTGATTTAACTTAACAAATTACCTAAAAGTAATTTTATTTCTTAGGATTGAATTACACATTGTATATTGAGGGTAATCTGGTCATTAGGTGTCTTAGGATATCACACTCAAACAAGGGTGTCAAGACCAAGTCAAGAGAAGCAAAATTTGGGGAAGTTAACACTTGCGTTGAATAGAATTCGAAGCAACGTCAAGTTATTGTCGACGCTACTCTGACTAGAAGTACAAGTAGTTCACCTTTCTGTCTAAGTAATCCAAGTCGACGTTACAGTGAATAGATATCAACGCAGAGGCCATGGATTTGTCGGAGTTTTTGAGGAAGTCGATGCAGCTTCTACTTTAACTCGGCGTAGAAGGAGGTATCTGTCGAAGTCATCTAAAGTCGATGCAACTGTTGGAACAACCCTATTACTAATTTGGTCTAGGATCACTATCTGTGGTTTGGACTCAAGTTGACCCCAATGTATAGTCTTAGGGTCAAGGTCTAAGCATGTCTAAGTTAGATGAAACTTAGTAAAATTCCAAGTTTTTTGTGTTCAACAAACACCTTCCTGTGTTCGACGAACGTCGTGTATCAGTTCGACAAACTTGCTCTCCAGCTCGACGAACTTAGTCTTCCAAGCAAGTTCAACATATTCTATATTTCAGTTCAAAGAACTCCTGATTGAGATCGACGAACTCAGTGTTCAGTTTGACGAATGAGTAACTCAATGTTCAGTTCGACGAACTTATATTTCTGTTCGACGAAATTCCTCTTGAGCTTGAAGAATCTTGAAGATCAATTATTTCTTTCTCTGAACTCAAATCGACTATTCAGCAACGGATCTATTCAAATATTTGGATTTATTCATATTCAGATAAGTCAAGATTGTTGGACATGTGTGTCACATCCCTTTGTTTGAGAATATCAAATCCCATATTGTATTTGATATTGCTTGTAGTTTATTTATAGTGTGCAGGAACTATAGGAGCAATACTCCACAGGTAGAAAGCAGCTTGGAACAATCTTTTGAAAGGAGCAGCACTAACGCCAGCGCTAGCGCTACCGTCAGCGCTAGCGCTAACGCCAGGCGCTAGCTCAAGATCATCTCAGCGGTTTCATCTCAGCTTCTGTCTCAGCAGTTAGCCTCGTCTCAGCGGTTCCTCAGCGCTACCGCCAGCGCTAACGCTACCGCCAGGCGTTAGCTTGAGCTCGTGCAGATCGCCACTCCGCCGACGGTTCCTCAACCGCTCAACACGACCGCTACCGCCAGCGCTATCGCTACCGCAGGCGCAATCGCTAACTCCAGGAGCTATCTCGATTTTGTGCACAGAGCCACGTAGCCGACGGTTCCGTAACCGCTTAACACGAGCGCTACCGCCAGCGCTATCACTACCGCAGGCGCTAGCGCTATGTTCTATAAAATGATGTGTTCTCTCTCATTTTGGGTTAGAGATCCAAGAGAGGTTGATTGTGCCACAACTCCAGTGTTGTTATGCTGCCGAAGATGGATCTCCCACAAAAAGCTTAAGGAGAAATTCTGGAGGAGGACTACGTCACGCAACATTCGAAGGACGATCACTTCTACCACGCTTATGCTACAGCGATCCTTCATCCTCGACTCCAGAGATCTCATATAGGGAGTTTTATTATTGTTTTTCATTATTTCCATTCCATACTTTTTGGTAACCATTTAGAGAATTCGCCTTGTGTTGGCGACCAGGTCTGGGTAGGACTTAGGGGGAAATTCACCTTGTGTTGGAGACTAGTTCTAGGTGATTATATCTAGGGGGTGCTTGAGGCCATATCCGGGGAAGGATTGGCTAGAGCGGCTTGAGGCCTTATCCGGGGAAGGATAGGCTAAAGCCAACCGGTTCGTGGGGATACGAGTCGGTATAGAAAAGTAAAAGAAATTTACATATGTACGCCTCCGATTTCTAGCGATATAGAAATCAAATTTATGTAAACACTTTTTTCATATAATATAATCATGTCTCTTTTGTGTTTACTTGATTTCTATCATTTGGCATAATCTCTATTATATTGTGTTCTAAGTTTTCAATTCTAAATCTAAATTGTTTATTTCAATCTCTTTCATCATAAAACAATTTAGTACTTGTTTGTAAAATTGCAAATCATAATTTTCTATTCATTTAGCTAAATTGTTATTTTACCTTTCGCATATTATAAAACAATTTAGTAATTTCCATAAAAATTATAAAAAGAATTTTATTCCCTTATTCACCCCCCCCCCCCTCTAAGGGCGCCACAAGATCCAACAAGTGGTATCAGAGCTAGGTTAATCCAAACGGTTTAAAAACCAGGAATAAGGGCGTCTCATGATCTCGCTTCTACTAGTAAGGGAAATTTTCTTATAAATGAAAAATCTTTAGCACCACCTTTATTTGAAGGTAAAAATTATAATGGGTGGAAAACTCTTATGGAAAAATTTCTTAAATCTTTGGATTTGGAAGTATGGAATATTACAATTATAATGCCCCCAAATATTTTAAATAAAAATGAAATGTTTTTAAATGCCAAATCAATGAATAGTCTATATTGTGCATTAGATCAAAATATTTTCAAACTTATTTAAACATTTCCTACTGCTTAAGAAGTTTGGAAATTTCTTGAGAATTCTTATAGTCTTCCTTCCACAAATGATGAACAAGAGGAATTCCTTATGGATCCAAGAGAAGAAATCAATGAGAACTCATTCTTGGAGGAAGATAAATCTAAGAGAGAAATCGACGAGGAATTCCTTATGGATCGAAGAGAAGAAATCGATGAGGACTCATGCTTGGAGGAAGAAGAATACAACGTCACAATGTTGGACTCATTTGTTGGAAAAACATCAAGCAAAAGAGAAGACGGAAACTATAGCAAGGTAAGAAAATCTAAATCTTCTCTTTTTGTAACAAATTCTATTTCTACTTCTCGTATGCTTAAAATTGCTAAATGTAAAATTTTAAAGTTGAAAATTGCTAATTCCAAATTACGTTTAGAAAATAAATCTTTACAAGCAAACGATAATGTAGAATCAAATATTGATGTGATAAATTCTCTTTCACTCTCTTTAGTTAAAATTCCTATTCCTTATCTTAATTACAATTTATTAAAAGAAAAATTCAAGGAAATTGAAAAAGGGCTCTCAATTTCTAAACGGCATAATGAAAAATTGTTAATTGAAAATGATGTTTTATCTTGTAAGTTAATACAATTAAAATCTTTTGTTGAAAAATTTCAAATGTCATGTAATGAAATTCATCATAAGATTTTGAATAACAAGGATAAACTAACTTACATAATCATTTCTAAAAAGGATCATTTTCATACATCAACTCAAAAGAAGTTTAGTTTCAAAAAGAATTATGACCCTCACAAAATTCTTAAGAGTCATTATTATAAATCTCAATATATTTTCAATCATGATTCAAATTTAAAAACTCCTTTTCATGAACATCAAACTATAAATTAATATCCTTCATATTATAAGAGTACGTCTATAAGAAAGAGTGGAAATGAAAATCATCAAAAGAAGAATCAATCATTTAAAACATATTGTAACCCACTCTTTCAACAATCACTTCTAAAGAAATATAATCACTCTTATAAAATTTCAAAGAATCCATATAATGAAAATCATTATGATTATCAACATCAATCTATTTTGAAAAATAATTTGAATAAACATAAATCACAAATGAATTATTTTTCAAACAACTATCATTCCAAAAAGATGTCAAATAATCATAATATGAATTTAAAAGAAAAAACAACCAAAGTATGAATGGAGGGCCAAAATTAAAAACGAAACATTAACTCCACTTGTAAAGGCACATTCATCACTATCTCTCCAAAAGCCTACACAATGTATTTGGGTACCCAAAGGAACCATCACACATGGCCAACTTTGGATACCTAAATCTCTTATCATTTAGTATCTTCCAATTGCATGAAGTAGAAACAAATAAAAATGTAATATCACTACTCTACTTTATGATATGCTAATTGTCACTTTTTTTTGAACAAACATGCTATGATCACTTTATATATCATGTAATATGACTTTCATATATTAAGCCTTATGTTTATCAAATCAAATTTGAATTAAAATTGAACATTAAGTCATATATTTTTTCAAAGTAATCTATCTCTCATCTTTGATTGTTCTTTATCCTTTTAAATCCTTTATCCATCTATGTCTTGAATTAACATTATAATTTGAATATAGAAATTATTTTCAAGACTAATGAAATTAATTTTAAAAATGGATTTGAATGGTTTATTAAAGGGCTTAAGCTAAAAATTAAAATGCGCACCATTATGATAATCTTCTATTTTTGTTTGCTGCATATGATAGCCCTTTATAATGAAGAATAGTATCAAAAATTGAAAACATAAATTCATCTAAACGCATGTTTAATCTTTCAAAAATGCGAGTTTACGATCAAAACTTCAAACAACCATATCTTTTGATCTGCTTGCCTGATTTTTGCGTTTAATATATTTTCAGAAAGAGCACAAAAATCTCCATCTAACGGCAAACTAGGCTTGCTCATTTGAGTTCTCTTGGTGCTGTCAACTTGCCCAATTACAACTCCGTTTTAAAAGCTATCTTAGTTTGCTTGATTTGGAAATTTCTGTGTTTATGGATTTTTCATCACATGCTATACTTAGTATAATTATTTCATATTTTATATTATGTGTGTGATGTGTGTCACCAATGTTTGCAAGAAATTTAGAACTTAGAATCATCTTGTATCATTAAGATCAAATCAAAAGTTTAATCATTTCGTTCTAGGTCTAAAGATAATTAGTTTGAAAAATTTCTCATATTACATGCAACATTATCTCCATTAAATCATATATAATATCATTGCACTCAAAACTAATCATCCTAGCATCACTTCTTGGTTTATGCTTAAATTTATACGCTAGGTATAACATTTACAATGCTATTAAAATATCATGATAACTATGTGATTTGAAATTATATAGATTACTAAAATTCCAACAAACAGATAGTTTATGGATTAATATTTATGAATATTGTTTCATGAATCATATATTATCATGCAAAACCATAGATCAATAAATTCAATTATTGAATGACATTTTATTTCAAAAACTTTATATATATGATCTTTGTCTTTTATACAATTGGATGATCATCATTTTTTATAGACTTACAAATCAATCATGTTCTTTCAAAAGAAAATCACTATATCACTATATCATAAGTCTAGAAGGATTAGAATTCTCATACATCATGATGATCTAACATATGTTCTATGCAAAAATTCTCTTTAGTCATAAATCATAATTCATGTTCTATCAAGACATATCTCAAATCGATAATAGGAATTATGAATCTTATGATAAAAATTATGAATAATGTTTTCTTTACATTATTTGATGTATTGATTTGCTTTGCTAGTGATTGCATGTATCTCTCATATTTGTAGACTCTAGAATCAACTTTGTAATGAAAGTATAAATCAAACTAAATTATCACTCCATTCTAGATCTATAATTTGAATTTCTATTTTGGAATACATGTAATATTAATATTAATCTTATGACTTGACATTAAACCCTAAACTCATCATACTAGCATTGTCACTTATTGAATATTAGTAATTGTGCTAGTTATCTCATATCGTCATCTCATAATAGTAGAAAAACTATGCGGCTTTATAACTCATCACATTAAACAAAACCCATAGTTTATAAATCAACCCATAGTCTAAAAGGCATAGGTTGTCCAAAGATTATTCACCTTTGAGTTCATATCTCACAATAGCGGGGGCGTAGGATTGGATACATTTGAGTCCTAACCTATAAGACATGTCTTGTCCTTAACCGGGGAGGGTTCCAGTGGGGCCTTGCGAGGCACTGGGGGAAAGAGTGCTAGGTTGAGCGTTCTCTAGTGTGTGCATATGGGAGTAACACCCCAACCTACGGCATGTGTGCAGCTCCTCATGCCCATCCGTCACTTAGTACGGGGCTAGGGTGTAGACATTTAGTCGGGGTAGTCTTTAATCTTAGGACGTACTTATATTATTCTTTGCATGATCATTTTATTTACTTATCACTTAAATCATGCATATTTTGGGTTGTTTTATAAAAAATGTCCTCTTGTGTCTTCATAGTTTATATCTTCATGTTTAAATGTTTTTGTAAAACACAAGAATTTGAAAAGCCAAAGTTTCATGCAAATTTGATCCACCTAGAGATCTCCAAAAATTCTGAAATTTCAGCATGGAACTACTTTAAGGACACTTAATCAAAATCAAAAATCAAAAATTTAAAATTCTCAAAAAATCACGTACTGTTTCCAGCGCTAGCGATAGCGCCGGCGCTAGCGTGGGTTTGTGATTTTTCTGTTTTTTAAAATTTCTAAAAATCTACAAAAATATGTTAGTTTATTTGTACAAATCTATTTTTGTTTTTCTGTTTATCTTATTTTCATTTTATTTATATTATGAAAAATCAACTACAAAAGATCAAAATTCAAAAATACAAAAATATTTTTTTGTTATTTGTGTTTTAATCATATTATGAAAAATCAACTACAAAAATTCAAAATTAAAAAATATACAAAAATATGTTTTTGTTATTTATGTTTTTTCTTCATATTATGAAAAATCTACTACAAAAATTCAAAATTCAAAACTTACAAAAATATGTTTTTGTGATTTTTTCTGTTTTTATTTGATTTAAAAAAAATGACAAAACAAAAAAACTGTATGATCTTTATTGTCAATATCAAGCATGTATGAATTCTATTATTTAGAATTATTTACAATGTTAAACCTTATTTCTTCAAAATACTATGAACATTGTTTTGCTTATCATGCTTTGATATATCTATTTAAAGTGCATCAATTGTATTGAAAAATGTGTAGAACCAGGCTTAGCATGCCTCTAAGTATGAGTAAATGTTTTATGATTGATAATGATATATTTCACTCACTTATTTTGGTAATCAATATGTGTGTCTAAATCTAAAAATGCTTGCTTGTGTATTGTATTTGTACAATGAATTAAAACTTGCATAAGTTTATTGCTTACACTACATTTGAATTGCACTTATGAAATTTAGAAAAGTGGTTCAATTAAAAAATTTGGTTTGCAAAACAAGTGTATTCGGAGAATGTTGTCTCACAAATGCGAACAAAAAAATTATATATGTAGACAAATATAACTCCACCAAGTACTACTTGAACCTCCTGATAAGTCTTCATAAGCATTGTGAGGTTGAGCACCTTGGAAAGAATAGTAAAGTGGCTTGTGCAAACCTTCGTTATTACACCACTTTGTTAAAAAAATTATGTGCATTAAAAGTGTGTGAAAGTAATTTACTTGTGTTTTATTGTGCACTTTACTCTACATATGTCTTGTATTTTGATGATTTAAATCAATTGTTAACATTGCCCAAAATACACTTATGTGCACATCATTATCTTTCATAACACTTCTTCTCATGAGTATTGGATTCTAATGCTTTATTTATACTACTCTTTAAGAAATGCACTTGATAACCTAGCATGATCTCTACAATGTTTTGGTATTTCTTGAACGTAGAATTAAGTAACATTGTAGTATAATCTCTCTTTGATATGTTCATGTCATGCTTGGTATTTTTATGAAAAAACTTTGAGATTTCAAAAAGGTTAAAACATCTTTCAATTTTGAACTAAAACTCATATTTTTACTTATGCTTTTCATGCTTACAAAAAGATGTTTATTATAATCTTCCGCTTGCTTACAACTCTTATCTTTATATTTGAAATCTCTTATATATGCTATGCTTAAACTCTTTATCATTATTTATATTTCGAAAAGCTCGATCATGATATATAAATGCCTCCTTACTACCCTCACCCCACCTTCTTTTGATAATACCAAAAGGGGAAGATTAATTGAAGAAATCTATATAGGAGAAATATAGAAGATTAAGGGGAGAATAATTCATGTAATCTATCATTTAGGGGGAGTAGAACATAAAATTACATTTATGTAGGGGGAGCATTAAGATAGGGGGAGTATGCACAATTTCACCATGCTTATCATATACTATAGTTGCACTTTTATCTTGCTTATCTTATCTATAAACACTATTGTTGATTTCTTGCTTAGAGGATTTGTTATTATCAAAAGGGGGAGATTGTTGGACATGTGTGTCACATCCCTTTGTTTGAGAATAACAAATCCCATATTGTATTTGATATTGCTTGTAGTGTGTTTATAGTGTGCAGGAACTATAGGTGCAATACTCCACAGGTAGAAAGCAGCTTGGAACAATCTTTTGAAAGGAGCAGCACTAACGCCAGCGCTAGCGCTACCGCCAGCGCTACCGTCAGCGCTAGCGCTAACGCCAGGCGCTAGCTCAAGATCATCTCAGCGGTTTCATCTCAGCTTCTGTCTCAGCGGTTAGCCTCGTCTCAATGGTTCCTCAGCGCTACCGCCAGCGCTAACGCTACCGCCAGGCGTTAGCTTGAGCTCGTGCAGATCTCCACGCCGCCGATGGTTCTGCAACCGCTCAACACAACCGCTACCGCCAGCGCTATCACTACCGCAGGAGCTATCGCTAACGCCAGGCGCTATCTCGAGTTCGTGCACAGAGCCACACAGCCGACGGTTCCGTAACCGCTCAACACTAGCGCTACCGCCAGCGCTATCGCTACCGCAGGCGCTAGCGATTTATTCTATAAAATGATGTGTTCTCTCTCGTTTTGGGTTAGAGATCCAAGAGAGGTTGCTTGTGCCATAACTCCAGTGCTGTTATGCTGCCGAAGATGGATCTCCCACAAAAAGCTTAAGGAGAAATTCTGGAGGAGGACTACGTCACGCTATATTCGAAGGACGATCGCTTCTACCTCGCTTATGCTACAGTGATCCTTCATCCTCGACTCCAGATATCTCATATAGGGAGTTTTATTATTGTTTTTCATTATTTCCATTCCATACTTTTTTGTAACCATTTAGAGAATTCGCCTTGTGTTGGCGACTAGGTCTGGGTAGGACTTAGGGGAAAATTCGCCCTGTGTTGGCGACTAGTTCTAGGTGATTAGATCTAGGGGGTGCTCGAGGCCATATCCGAGGAAGGATTGGCTAGAGCGGCTTGAGGCCTTATCCGGGGAAGGATAGGCTAAAGCCAACCGGTTCGTGGGGATACGAGTCGGTATAGAAAAGGAAAAGAAATTTAAATATGTACGCCTCCGATTTCTAGCGATATAGAAATCAAATTTATGTAAACACTTTTTTCATATAATATAATCATGTCGCTTTTGTGTTTAATTGATTTCTATCATTTGGCATAATCTCCATTATATTGTGTTCTAAGTTTTCAATTCTAAATCTAAATTATTTATTTCAATCTCTTTCATCATAAAACAATTTAGTACTTGTTTCTAAAATTGCAAATCATAATTTTCTATTCATTTAGCTAAATTGTTATTTTACTTTCGCATATTATAAAACAATTTAGTAATTTCCATAAAAATTATAAAAAGAATTTTATTCCCTTATTCACCCCCCCTCTAAGGGCGCCACAAGATCCAACAAAGATTTCATCTTTTTCTTATATCCATCCTATTCTCTTCTTTCGAGAATCTAGCCGTTGACATATATTGGAAAAGGAAACTTTCACAGAAAAGGAATTAAAGTATTTTGCAGAATTAGAAAGTTTCTATTGTAGTTCCAAGAATGATTTAGTTCAGTTTATTTTATTCCTTATCAGAAGATTTGAATTTTCAAATCAGATTATATATCTAAGGAAAAAGGATGAATAAGTACATAAGAGATATACAAGAGGATACAAGAGACAACATAATATACTTGTAAAATACACAGAAAGAAAGGAGATATACAAAAATCTTCATCTATAGCAGCATCTCCATTCTTTGAGAATAACTGAAATCTTCTCTCAGAAGCATCTGCTGATTCTTAGTCTTCTACACCCAAGAGGAAGCTTCACCAACTGTCAACAAACTCTATCAGACAGGGGGAACTTTACAACAACGGCAATCCACTAGTCTTCTCTCAGATCTTATTGAGAGAGAAGAACTGCATAACCTCCTTTTTGGTTCATTCTTTTTACCCCACCTTGTACAGGGTTTAAACTCCCTTCAAAAGTTAACCTTTGGTGGCAGGGCACCTGATCAAAAACCTATGGTTTGGTTTGAGCACCTGATCAAAAGCTCAGTGGTGCTTGGGCACCTGATCAAAAATCCCATTGGTGAAGGGCACCTGATCAAAAACCTCCAGTGGAGTCCAACCAAGGGTGGAAGAATAGTGCATGTACCCAGGTTGATTGGGGAATCACTATAGATCCTTGTGCCTTTTCTATGTTTATGTTATTTTCTGTATTGTGCTGTGTTTCTTGTTTTGTTTTTCTACTCAATCAACTACATATATATATATATCACTATTTTAATTCCGCTATAAAATAAGTTAAAACTTTTAATACTCTATTCACCCCCCTCTAGAGTAAATCTAAGATCTAATACCTCACTTTCAATTGGTATCAGAGGTTGGTTGATTGGTTACACAGGCTAACACTTGAATCTAAAGATCAATTTGATCTTAACTTCTTCTAGAGTTTCCTTTTTCTAAAAAATAAAGAAAAACTCATGGCAGAGAACAAAGATTACTCAAGCACAAGACCTCCTATGTGCAATCTTAACAAGTTTGCATTATGGAAAGCAAGGATCAAACTATATATGAACTCTATTGATTAAGATATTTTTAACTCTATTTTGACAGGACCTCCTACTCCATCAACAACAACAAATAATGAAACAGCAACCAACACTAATACTATTCCACCTCCTGAGTGGACAGTTTCTCAGAAGAAATAGAGGAATGTTGATGCCAAAGCTATGAACATCTTGGCACAGACCATGTCTGATGACATATTCTAGAAGGTTGTGGACTATACCTCAGCCAGGGACATCTGGAACTCTCTCAACAACATGGTTGATGGATCTGCAGATGATAGAAAGGATAGGAGATCCCACCTAATCTCCCAATATGAGAACTTCAAGAAGGGAGATACTGAAATGGTTGCAGATATGTATAACAGACTCAGTCTCATCATCAATGAGATGAAGTCTTTGGAAAAAGTGATCACAATCACTGAAATAAATGATAAGATCCTAATGTGCTTCCCCAGCACATGGGACTCAAGGATCTGGCCAGTTAAGGAAGCCAGAAGCCTAAATGAGATCTCCAATGAGACCTTATTAGGCAAACTGAAATCCTATGAGCAGCTTATCTAATCAAGAGAAGCTAAACAATCTACCTCCTCACCAGCCACCAAAAAGGAAAGAAGCATTACTTTTCAGGCAACAGAAGAGGAAGACAAAGCTCCAGGAGAAATGGAGTTCATGAGCCTCCTAGCCAAAAGATTTTACAAAATGGCTAGAAAGGACCTCAGAAAGAAGGACTTCAGATCTAAGGAGAAGCCAAGGTTTGACAAAACACATTCTAAAGAAATTATTTGTTATGGTTGTAGGAAGCTCAGACACATCCTACCTGAGTGTCCAGAAAATCAAAAGAAGGACAGAAGAAAAGAAAAGGGAGAAAAGAAACACTCCAGAAAGCCTTCCTCCCACAAACATAAACACAAGGGATAGGGCTTTGTGGTTGAGACATGGAGTGAGACTGAATCAGAGTCATCATCCAGCTCCTCTGAAGATGAAGATGATTCAAATGAAAAGGATCAATGCATGATGGCTATCCATAACTCAAGCAGTGATTCAGAACATGCATCATCATCCAGCTCAAGTGATGATGAAGATGATGCAGATGAAAGAAGTTTTTGCATGATGGCTATCAATGCCTCGGCAAATAATTCTGATGAATCAGAATCTGACACTGATGGTGATCAGGTATTTTCTACTAATAATTTTACCTCAGATGATTTTAAAAATGAATTTAAGACTCTTTGTTTAGATTTGATTAAATCTGAGAAGGAGATAATTTTCCTCAGAAGTAAGTTGGTTGAAATGAACCAACTAACTGTAGATAATGCCAATCTTAAGGAAGAACTGGCTGCCTCCAAAGAACATATTGTTTTCATTGAGAACAAATTATCCGAGGCCAAAAAGTTTGAAGAATCCCTCAATGGGAGAATCATCAAACTGATGGACATCACAAGCACTATAAATGCCAGACTCAATGGATAACTGGGCTTGGGTGCATCATCAAGTCAGTCATACCTTCTTAAGAAAGACACTCTATCTACTCGAGTGAAATTCATTTCTGCCAAAGGCAAAGAGGCAGTAGAAGTAGGTAAGAACATCTCAAGCAAGGCTGTTAAGAACAAAGGAATTCAAAAGCATTCATTTAATGGCGTTCGACGAAATCACATGAATTCATCGAACGGTGGTCGATGAACATTGAATATAGATTTTCAGTATAGCTATCCTTCGAGCGGCGCTAGACGAAATAACTTCAATTCGTCAAACGACGATTTACGAACTCAGCCAAGTTCGTCGAACGAAAAATGTACTGCATTTCTAAAGAATTCTCATTCTCAACATACTAAGAATCCCTTTACTGAGTGGACTATTTCTCCTAGGAGATATCATCCACAAGGCTATAAGGATTAGCCTGAGATCTCTTACATTTCAAAATTTTGTGGTAAGACAAAAGGACCCAAGATAATCTGGGTCAAGAACAACTAGTCTATTTTCTATTTTGTAGGTACAAAGCTATCCAAACATAGATGAACATTGGTATTTGGATAGTGGCTGCTCTAAGCACATGACAGGAAATAAGGCCAATCTAAGTAATTACAAGGCAACGCTTGGAACCAAAGTAATTTTTTGAGACTCCAACTGTGGACAGACTAAAGGATATGGAAAAGTCAGAGTTGGAGCAGTTACCTTCAAAGAGGTACCATATGTCAAGGGTCTCAAGCATAACCTCATCAGCATATGCCAGCTATGTGATGAAGGTTATCAGGTAACTTTTGATCATTCCTTATGTCTTATTACCAATACTAAGAACATCAATGTGTTATCTGGTATTAGACAAGGAAATATATATATAGTCAATTATGATTCTGCCAATTAAGACATTTGTTTATTTAACTCAATAAGTAAAGCAAATGAGTTAAGGCATAAAATGCTAGGACATATTAACCTTAGAACTCTAAGCTCTCCAAGGAAAATCTGGTAAGAGGTCTGCCATCTGGTTCATACAAGAAGGAAGGACTCTGCAGTGCTTGTCAACTAGGAAAGCAGACCAAGAGTAGTTTCAAATCTTTATCCAAGAGTGATTCACTTAGGATTCTGTACTTGCTGCATTTGGATCTCTTTGGACCCATTGCAATACAGAGTTTAGGAGTGAAACATTACACTTTAGTTATTATAGATGACTTCTCTAGATTAACTTGGGTGTTCTTTCTCAGAAACAAGTCTGACACTTTCAGTGTTCTGACAGACTTTCTCAGGTCCATCAAGATTGAGTGCTCTATTCTAGTTGCATTGATCAGAAGTGATCATGGAACTGAGTTTTAATCTCTTCTGATTAGAGAATTCTGTGGAAAAGAAGGGATCAGACAATGTTTCTCTGCTCCTAGAACTCCTCAACAAAATGGGGTAGCTGAAAGGAAAAATAGAACATTACTTGAATCAACAACTACATTGCTTGGTAATGCTCACTTGCCACTCTCTTTTTGAGCAGAGGCAGTGAACACAACAAATTAATGGTTAAACAGGAGTTTGATACACAAACTTAAGGGTAAAACACCCTATGAATTGCTTAAGAATAAAAAGCCTAAAGTTAACTATTTTAAGATTTTTGGTTGTAAATGCTATGTGCATAATAATGATAAAAAATATCTAAGGAAATTTGAAGCAAAGGCTACTTAAGGTATATTCCCTGGATACTCTATTTCTAGTAAAGCATATAGAATTTATAACAAATCAACTCTTAAGATAGAAGAGTCCATGCAAGTTTCTTTTGATGAAACTAACATGTTGAATGAGGAGAGGAGTACCACCTCTACCAAATATATTTTGCAGGAACCAGCTCTATGTGAAGAGCTTAATGGATTGGATCTACAGAATAATGATTCCCTACTTCCATCAACTCAAATTGTTGAAGACAGTGAAGAAGAAGATAATCTAGAAGTTCTTGCTGATAATGCTAATCAAATGACAGCTCATCAAATCCCTCAAGAGGATACTCTTGCTGAACCCATTCCAACTGTTGATCACATCACATTAGAGATCATCCAATATCCTATGTTATTTGAGACATCTCAGCACGTGTTCAAACAAGGCATCAACTCAACCAAAATCAGATGCATACTTGTTTCCTATCACAAATTGAACTGATGGCGCGTCCCCTCCGACACTCCTTGATGATAATGACCCGGCTGCCGAGGCGCTGCGCCACAAAGATCTGAGGCGCCATGATGATGTTGTTGGAAATCCGCGTTATAATCTCCGCCCGCGGCGTGCCAAACCCCCATGAAGAATTAAACTTTTATGCATGCACTTTTATTTTATATTAATAAATATAAAATTATTTCATGACACATGATAATTTAATATTTATTAAAGTGATTGTTATTTTAATTTTGAACTATTAATTTCATTTTGGTGTGTATTTAACCATACGGATGGATGAGATTTCATCTCCATCATGGATGGTTATAATGTTGTGTAAACTCCTATTTAAAGGGGTCTTTATGTTGGAATGAGATTCATTGAAGATTAAAACAAAACCCTAATCCCCCTTGGGAAATTTCGGCCAAGAGGTGCTCCCCCTTTGCCGCCCACCCCCCCCCCCCCCCCCCCCCCCCTTTCTTGGTGTGACTCCAAGGCCACCTCCCTCCATCCTCTTCGGTGCGACTCCGACGAGACTTCCGCGGTGCGACTCCAAGGAAGAAAGGGTGCTTCTCCGTTCGGTGCGACGCTGGTGGAACCGTGGAGAGAGAGATTCTCCCACATTTATCTTGAGTGCATGCTTGTTCTTGGTTGGGTAACCTCTCCCCTTTCTAGTGATTCTTCTACGCTTGTTTTTGTGGAGGTTTTGTCGAATCGTTTCCTCCGAGATCTTAAATCTTTTCGCTTGCAAAAATCTGAACTATAAGCGTTGTTATTGAACCCCTTGTTGTTCGAATCGGGTAGATCCGGTGCGGGAGCGAAACTTGGCCTAGCCTTGATTTGCTCTTCAAGATTGGCGCACTTGGCGCTAACAAGGAGTTAATCACAACTAACGTTTTATCGCCGCTTGAAAGTTCACCACCGCTCCAAGAAAATTGTCGCTGCATTTGAAATGAATCGATTGATGGAATAGATGCTTGTGTAGGTGCGGTGAGTTGTGTGCTTGTTGGAGAGGTAGGTCTTAAGGACGTTGTATCGAGTCCGGCTTACGGCGAGTTGTGTGCTTGTTGGAGAGGTAGGTCATAAGGACGTTGTATCGAGTCCCGCATATTTTTATCTTTCGGATTTGGAGAGCCAACCGACCCCTTTTCGTTCGCTTTTGGTCGGAATCTCTCCATGTTATTTTATTCTCTGTGATGAATGTTTGTTCCGTTAGCGTAACGTCCACGTCGTCACGGTACCCCTACATCAATTTGGTATCAAAGAGAGGTTGTTTCAACTCCCACGTTGCAAACATCCTCGCTGCGATCCTTGTTGGTCGTTCGAATCAATAGGAAAATCTGAAAATTTTCGGATTGGTCTGCGTTTAGCAAAATCTCAGAAATTTAAAACTTGTCAGAAAATTCTGAATTTTTTTCTGTAGCTTCCTGCACGTATTTCCAGTAACATTAAAATTGAAACTTTTTCGATTCGTCCTCGTTAGGTCGGCCTAAAAATTGGAAGCGTCGTAATTCTATCTAGGTGGTGTGCGAATAGCGGTCTGAAATCTGAAATTTTTGTCAAATTTCAAAAAAAAAAAAAATTTTAACGATCTCCGTATTACGCACATCAGGAATCTATAAAATATCCTCTGTTCAATCTAGCTACAGCCCTAGGAAAAATCATCTTCCCAAAATTTTCCTGAACCTGAATGCGAACTAGGCTAGGCACGGAGTACACGACACCGTCTACGTCTAGGATGGCCGCGAATCAGCACGAAGATCCCAACACCGAGGCCATAGCAGTCCTACGCACCGAGCTGACTGACCTTAGGACGATGTTAGAACAAATCTTACGGAATCAAGGAGGACCGCCACCACCACCCGGTGATGTTGAGGGGCCCAACCGGCACCAACCGGTCTCTGATTCGGATTCTGATGGGGGCTATCCCCGAGTGCCTCCTCGAGAGCGCCGCCCCGAGTGTGGTTTTGATATCACAAGAGCCATCAAGATTGATGCCCCCACCTACGATGGCATGGGAGACCCCCAGGTCTTCCTTAGCTTGGTAGTTGATATGGAATTTTACTACCAGTGGCACAATCTCACGGATCTCCAAAAGGTCCAAGTCGTCCGCATGAAGTTGACAGATCGTGCGAAAACTTTTTGGCTGAATGAGGAAAGGAGGTTGGGAGCCGGACAAGAAGTCCCTCCTATCGGATGGGCGGTGATGAAAAATTTGCTCACCGACCAATACGTTCCAGCTTACCACCGAACCCAAATGTTCGATGAACTAGCCACCCTGCGGCAAGGTTCAAAGTCGGTGGCAGAGTATATGGGAGAGTTGAAAGACCGCATGGTGCGTTGCGATCTTAGGGAACCCCCATAGGTCACATTATATAGGTTTCGTAAGGGGCTTCAACCCGACATCCAGCGGAAGCTCTTGCACTATGGGCACACAGATCTGAACACGACTTTCAATGCCGCCCTAGACATTGAAAAGCACTTAGCCGCCAAGGCTCACTCCCGTTATTCCCACACGAGGAATAAGACCACCGTTGGAGCATCTTCTTCCACCTATCCGGACAGGGGAAAATCTAGAACCACCGAGTCTAAATCCGTCGTGATCACCACTAAGAACAGTAGGAACCCCACGAGTGAGCGTGGTCCCATTGGGAAAGTTAGCAAGGCCAATACCATGTGTTATTCTTGCAGTGTTCAAGGCCACTATGCCTTTGAATGCCCAACTAAGACTAAGGTCGTTGCCCTCTTAGACATGGTCGCCGATTCTACTGATTATGTGTATGAGGCCGCTGAGGAGAGCGACCCCGAAGGGGTCCCAAGCGATTTGGAAGACGATCCCCCCTCATGGTGATGCATTGTATTCTGACCACTCCACGTCCACTAGATGACTGGAGGAGGACGAGTATCTTTTCTCTGATCTTTAAGAGCGATGACAAGCTGTGCAAGCTCATTTTAGATAGCGGTCGCTGTGTGAATGTTATCTCTGAGAACGCCGTTAGGGGTATGAATCTGACCACAGAACCACACCCCACACCCTATCAGGTAGCTTGGATTAGCAAGGTTACCGTCCCGGTTAGCAAGCGTTGCCTGGTCCCTCTTACCTTTAAATCTTACACGGATGAGGTCTGGTGTGACGTCCTTCCCATGGACGCGTGCCACGTGTTATTAGGCCGCCCTTGGATTTATGACTGTGACGTCACACATTTCGGTCGAGCCAATACTTATAAATTCAAATTCAACGGTAAGACCATCACATTGAGACCGACCGTTCCGAAGGAGCCGGTAGCTTTGGATAAGGACAGTACTGTCCCGGCCGAGAGGAAGGCTTTGAGCCTAGTTGGTAGGAAAGAGTTTGTGAGAGATCCTTTTCTTGAGGGAGTAATGTACTCTTTAGTTCTTATGAGTGCGAAGGGTGAATCAGAAGCGTTGGAGGAGTTGCCTTGGGAGTTACGAGCACTTTTGGACGAATATAAGGACGTGAACCCAGACGAGTTGCCTTCTGTGTTACCTCCATTGAGGAACATATAGCATGCGATAGATCTCATTCTGGGTTCGTCCCTGTCGAACCAACCACACTATAGGCTTCATCCCGCGGCCCACAAAGAGCTGCAGACTCAGATCGAGGAGTTGATGAAAAAGGGATTCATCAGGACTAGCATGAGTCCTTGTGCGGTGCCAGCCCTTCTTGCCCCCAAGAAGGATGGTACGTGGCGGATGTGTGTTGATAGCCGCGCTATCAACAAAATCACTATCAAGTACCGATTTCCTATACCGCGCTTAGATGACCTTCTAGATGTCTTGTCTGGCGCCACGATATTTTCTAAGTTAGATTTACGAAGCGGCTATCACCAGATAAGGATCCGCGAGGGAGATGAGTGGAAGACGATGTTCAAGTCTAAGGACGGGTTATACGAGTGGCTTGTGATGCCCTTCGGGCTATCCAATGCCCCCAGCACATTCTCCCGGATGATGACGCATGTCTTTCATCCATTCATGGGGAAGTTCGTAGTTGTCTACTTCGATGACATCTTGGTTCACATCACTACTACCACCGAGCACATCTCCCACATGAGAGTGGTTCTTTCCACCCTACGGAAGGAAACCTTATTTCTGAACCTCAAGAAATGCACTTTCCATGTTACGGAGGTGGAGTTTTTAGGCTACATCGTTGGAACGGAGGGCATTAGAGTCGACCCTAGCAAGGTTAAGGTGATTAAGGACTGGCCCGTGCCGACCACGATATTTGAGGTGAGAAGCTTCCATGGGTTGGCAACTTTCTATCGTCGTTTCATCAAAGACTTTAGCAGTATCATGACCCCATTAGTGACTGCATGAAAAAAGGTGAGGTTACTTGGACGAAGTCCGCCACCTTCGCTTTCCAACGCATCAAAGAGCTTATGACTGAGGCACCCGTCTTACGTCTACCTGACTTCTCGAAAGTCTTTGAGCTTACTTGTGACGCTTCGGGCGTGGGAATATGAGGTGTCTTGAGTCAGGAAGGGCACCCTGTGCGTTTCTTTAGTGAAAAGCTGGCGGGCGCTAAATTGAATTATTCCAACTATGATAGGGAATTTTATGCGGTCATTAGATGCTTGCACAACTGGCGGCATTATCTCCTCTCTAAGGAGTTCGTGATCCTCTCCGATCATGAAGCTTTACGATTTATCAATGGCCAACATAAAATCAGCCCGCGTCACGCCAAGTGGGTATCCTTCCTACAGGGTTACACGTTTAATCTCAAACATCTTAAGGGAGCGGATAATCGGGTTGCGGATGCTCTTAGTCGCCTAGCCCTTTAAGTCACCACTATGGAGGTTAACGTTGTCGGGTTCGAGCGAATCAAGGATGAGTACGCTACATGCCCGGATTTTTAGGATTCTTACCTTTCTGCCCCGGATAGTTCCCCCACCACTATTACTGCGTTCGTTATCAAGGATGGTTACCTCTTTAGGCATTGGAAATTATGTATTCCGCAGTCATCTCTATGCCTCCATATTATCTGGGAACTGCATAGTGGCGGGTTGAGTGGCCACTTCGGTAGGGATAAGACTATCACCCTGGTTGATGAAAAGTTTTATTGGCCAAATCTGAAGGCAATGGTAGGACGGGTAGTGAGTAGTTGCCGTACTTGCCAAGTTTCCAAGGGAACCAAAACCAATGTCGGGTTTTATACTCCGTTGCCTATACCATCCGTACCTTGGGAGGATGTGAGCATGGACTTTGTCTTAGGCCTACCCACCACTTTTCGTCGTCATGATTCTATCTTCGTAGTTGTGGATAGGTTCTCCAAAATGGCATACTTTATACCATGTACTAGAACCGATGACGCATCTCATATCGCTAAGCTATATTTTAAGGAAGTCGTTAGTCACCGAGGAGTGCCGAAGACAATTGTCTCGGATAGGGATGTTAAGTATACGAGCTTCTTCTGGAAGACACTTTGGATACTAATGGGTACCAAACTATTGTTTTCCTCCGCCTATCATCCTCAAACCGATGGGCAAACTGAGGTGGTTAACCGGAGCCTAGGGAACCTCCTTAGATGTCTCGTGAGTGATCATAAAGGCACATGGGATCTTATTCTTCCCCACGCTCAGTTAGCCTACAACAACTCCAAAAATCGGTCCACCGGTTTGTCGCCAAATGAGATTGTCCATGGGTACAAGGCCCATATGCCTCTTGACTTGGTTCCCTTGCCCCCAACATACAAGGCAAGTCAATTTGCACAATCCTTCGCCCAACATATTCATGACCTTCATGCATGTATACGAGCTACCTTGACTGCTCAGTATGATTCTTATCAGGCACATGCCAATATACATCAGAGAGTGTCACACTTCAAGGTTGGCGATTTGGTCTTAGTACGATTAGTTCCCGAACGATTGCCATCTGGCATCGTTAGAAAGTTAGCACCTAAGCGCGCCGGCCCTTTTCGGATCATCAAGAAAATAGGTGACAACGCTTTTGTTTTAGATTTGCCTGCCGAACGGGGAATCTCCCCTATTTTTAACGTCTCGGATTTAACGATGTTCGTATCACCTCCACATGAGTTGAGTTCCTTGACGTCTTCTCCTTCCACCAAATCATCTAATGGGTTGGGGAGTGGTTGTATGAATGACCTCTCTCTATCGGTTCCCACAGGTATTTCACCGGATGGTAAGTCGCATACTTTTATTCCTACTGCTGATATGTTTCCCCAGGTTTCCGAAGACTTTTCTCACTTCGGACATGATACTGTCTGCGGAGCTACTTACTACCTCAGAGGGTGCTACTTACCGCTTCCTCATCCGTTGGCGTGATCGCCCTCCGTCAGACGATTCTTGGGTCCTCGCGACAGAGCTTCAACGACTGGATGCTGATCTTCTCCGCCGCTACATTTCGGACCACACATCGGAGATGCTTGATTTTGAGTGGGGGAGGATTGATGGCGCGTCCCCTCCGCCACTCCTTGATGATAATGACTCGGCTGCCGAGGCGCTACGCCACAAAGATCTGAGGCGCCATGATGATGCTGTTGGAAATCCGCGTTATAATCTCTGCCCGCGGCGTGCCAAAACCGCCATGAAGAATTAAACTTTTATGCATGCACTTTTATTTTATATTAATAAATATAAAATTATTTCATGACACATGATAATTTTATATTTATTAAAGTGATTGTTATTTTAATTTTGAACTATTAATTTCATTTTGGTGTGTATTTAACCATACGGATGGATGAGATTTCATCTCCATCATGGATGGTTATAATGTTGTGTAAACTCCTATTTAAAGGGGTCTTTATGTTGGAATGAGATTCATTGAAGATTAAAACAAAACCCTAATCCCCCTTGGGAAATTTTGGCCAAAAGGTGCTCCCCCTTTGCCCCCCCCCCCCCTCTTTCTTTGTGTGACTCCAAGGCCGCCTCCCTCCATCCTCTTCGGTGCGACTCCGGCGAGACTTCCGCGGTGCGACTCCAAGGAAGAAAGGGTGCTTCTCCGTTCGGTGCGACGCCGGTGGAACCGTGGAGAGAGAGATTCCCCCACATTTACCTTGAGTGCATGCTTGTTCTTGGTTGGTTAACCTCTCCCCTTTCTAGTGATTCTTCTACGCTTGTTTTTGTGGAGGTTTTGTCGAATCGTTTTCTCCGAGATCTTAAATCTTTTCGCTTGCAAAAATCTGAACTATAAGCGTTGTTATTGAACCCCTTGTTGTTCGAATCGGGTAGATCCGGTGCGGGAGCAAAACTTGGCCTAGCCTTGATTTGCTCTCCAAGATTGGCGCACTTGGCGCTAACAAGGAGTTAATCTCAACTAACGTTTTATCGCCGCTTGAAAGTTCACCACCGCTCCAAGAAAATTGTCGCTGCGTTTGAAATGAATCGATTGATGGAATAGATGCTTGTGTAGGTGCGGGGAGTTGTGTGCTTGTTGGAGAGGTAGGTCTTAAGGACGTTGTATCGAGTCCGGCTTACGGCGAGTTGTGTGCTTGTTGGAGAGGTAGGTCCTAAGGACGTTGTATCGAGTCCCACATATTTTTATCTTTCGGATTTGGAGAGCCAACCGACCCCTTTTCGTTCGCTTTTGGTCGAAATCTCTCCATGTTATTTTATTCTCTGTGATGAATGTTTGTTCCGTTAGCGTAACGTCCATGTCATCACGGTACCCCTACATCATGAACCTCAATCCATAAAAGATGCAGAACAAGATCCAAACTGGATTCTTGCAATGCAAGAGGAACTTAATCAATTTGAAAGGAACAAAGTATGGTATTTGGTTCTAAGACCAAAGGGCCATCCAGTTATTGGCACTAAATGGGTCTTTAGGAACAAGCTAGATGATCAAGGCTTGATAATCAGAAATAAAGCCAGATTGGTAGCTCAAGGATACTCTTAGGAAGAAGGGATTGATTATGATCAAACCTTTGCTGCTGTTGCAAGAATTGAAGCTATCAGGATATTTCTTGCATTTGTTGCTTTCAAGAAGTTTATAGTCTATCATATGGATGTGAAGAGTGCATTTCTAAATGGAGATATCAAAGAAGAAGTATATGTGGTACAACCACCGAGTTTTATCTTTCCAACTCACTCTTCCTATGTTTTTAGGCTTAATAAAGCTCTCTATGGTCTCAAGCAAGCTCCCAGAGCATGGTATGAGACCCTAGCTTATTTTCTTTTAGAGAACAAATTCTATAGAGGCAATGCAGATAAAACTTTATTTTTTAGAATACATAAAAAAAAACTTTACTAGTTCAAATTTATTTAGATGATATTATATTTGGCTCTACTGATTCAAATTTATGCAAAAGGTTTTCTGACCTAATGCAATCCAAATTTGAAATGAGTAGTATGGGTGAGTTATCTTACTTCCTTGGCCTTCAAGTGAAGCAAACTCCTAATGACATATTCATATCGCAATCCAAGTATGCTAAGGAATTAGTGAAAAGATTTGGTATGTCTGATGCTTCTTCTATGAAAACACTCATGCCCTCCAATGCTGTTGTAGACAATGATGAATCAGGGAAACCTGCTGATCAAAAAGTGTATAGAGCAATTGTTGGCTCTTTACTTTACTTAACAACTAGTTGACCAGACATAGTGTTTGCTACATGCATTTGTACTAGGTTCCAAGTTAACCCCTAAAGAATCTCACTTTATTTTATTAAAAAGAATTTTGAGATATATAAAGGGTTGTCCAAATCTAGGACTTTGGTATCCAACAACATCAGAATTTGAATTATCTGGATTCGCAGATTCTGATTATGTTGGATGCAGAGTAGACAGGAAAAGCACATCAGGAAATTCCAGTTCCTTGGTGATAACCATGTGTCTTGGTTTTGTAAGAAACAGACTTCTGTCTCTACATCAACATCTGAAGCAGAATATATTGCTGCTGGCAGTTGCTGCTCACAGATTCTGTGAATACAAAATCAACTCTTAGATTTTGGTATCAACTTAAATAAATCAATTATATTTTGTGAAAATACTAGTGCAATATCTATAGCACAAAATCTAGTACTCCATAGTAGGACTAAACACATAGAAATTAGGCACCACTTTATCAGAGATAATGTGGATAAAAACAAAATTTGCCTACAATTTATTCCTACTGACTTACAAAGGGCTGATATTTTCACCAAACCTTTGGATGAAAAGAAGCACATCTTCTTTTTAAATCAACTAGGAATGATAGATGGAGATTCAATAAATTAATATTTTTTTTACTTATCCCCTCATTTTGTCGAACGGAGATCGACAAAAATTAGTCCTTCGTCAAACGGCGATCGACGAAACCAATTAGATCCAGAGATCGACGAAGCCAGCTCGTTAGTCGATTAGAGATTTAAGAAAATTTATCTTTCATCGAACGCAGTTTGACGAAGCCCCAGACTCTTCGACTTATGTTTTTATTAAGTTTAGCCGAACCCCGTTCAACGAAAGCTTGCGCCTTCTCCGAACTCTTTCTTTATAATCAAATTTTGATTCCATTTCGTTTTTGCGCCTACAGAAGTTGCTCTTGCCTCCCTCCAAGTTCCTTTGCACTTGATCATTTTTCTCTTGCAGATACTCATGGCCATCTCTTAGTCAGTGCTTTCTTCAATGAAGTTCGATGCCGGATTTGATATAGACATGGAATCATTTGCTCAATCAGATCATATTTTCAAGGATATTCTTTAACTCTTCGAAGAACAACAACTGAAAAAGTTTATGACAACAAAGATTAAGCTTCCAGTTGCTGAGATTAAAGAATGGGTACACACTCTTCAGACACAGAATGCAACATCTGTCTCAGGAACTATTTCAGGAAATCAGGTTCCTTTTTCCCCATAAATTTTAATAGAGATTTTTGGCTTGATAAATGGTGAAGATGATCTGGACATCACTTCTGATGAATTTAATATTCAATTGGATAAGATGGGTCACTCCAGTGGAAACCCTAACCATCTTATGAAGAAGAATTAGTCTGTTGAACACAAAATCTTAGCTGATGTTGTTGGCAAGGTTTTGCTGGGAAACACCTCTGCACATGATTACATTACAAGGCACCAATTTCTGTTGATGGTGGCCTTAGTGGAAAAGAAACAGGTTAACTGGGGAATGATTCTTTTTTAAGCTATCAAGAAAAAGCATAGCAAGATGAGTGTTTGCTATGGCAGGGTTTTAGGAATCGTACTTCAAGAAAAAAGCCCAGAGCTGCTGGTGTCACCCACAGTTTTCATAAATGCAAGCAAGAGGTTAACTTCAGCACTTTTTGGCAAATGGGACAGAGTAATACCAAAAAGGACTCCAAGGGCAGAAACATCCAAGAAGGCTTCTGAGATCACAAGGACTGACTCAGTCACTCCCTCAACCCCACAGGAAGTTCCTCCCACTGAATCTTCAACTCCTATCCCTTCTCAACCTCTTTAGACCACTACTACTGAAGAAGTTCTTCCTTCCAACACTCCCATAGACACATCTTCCTCAATACCTTCTTCCCCACCTCTATAGGCTATTCAGTCTGCAGAGTTTCTATCCTTATCTATTCCATATGATGATTCTCTTCCCCCATTTGATTCTCTTCCCCCATTCATCCCACCTCCTTTATTTGAACTTTTGTCTCCTCAACAACATACTCCACCTCATTCACCCATCCATAAGGATAATCATCAAGCCATTCTCTCAAACACTTCCATTCCACCCATCTAAAATACTACAAACATCTTCCTACCCTCATCTGTTTGTACCAACCAGGCTCACACCTATACTCCCTCTTCTTCCATTCCAGCATCCACATACTCTCAGCATACATCTGAATATGTGTATGTTGATTTCTCCTCCATTGCTGAGCAAATCTTCAATCATATATCTCCAAAACTGACAGCTCTTCTGGATGAGAAGCTAACTCCAATTCTTAAAGCCATCTCAGAACTATCTTCCAAACTTGCCTCCATTCCTACCTCCTCAACACTTGTCCCTTCTTTTGGGGGCCTAGATTCAGGTCTCCCTGAACCTAGGAAGGGGGAGATGCTCAATGAAGAAGCTCCAGTTGATACAACTTCAGTATGGTTATCAGATTCCGACCACCACAGCCCTACGAATCATCGACCGAACGCTCCACGAAGCTTCGATCTCGCTCTTTCGCTCGACGGTTGAATTGATCGAGGGAGGAAGAAGAGGAAGAGGGGAGGGCATTAGGTTTTTATACTAAAAACCTAATTTACTATTTAAATAATTAAATAATGCCCCACTCTTACTTAAAACCGCGAGGGCGACCAAAACACCTCGGATTTCTACGAAATTCGCACCTAAACTGGAAATCGGCGCTATGAATCCAACTGCGGAGTCAGAATTCTATACTGACGAGCCAAACTCGAGATAAAGCTTCCCGACGCTAAAATCTTGATAACTACCCAAAAATCTCATCTACAACTTGAAACGACGTGAAATCTCGCACGCTCGATCTAAATCACCTGCTCTAACTAAGCTAAGGTTCAAAACTAACCTGGCGAGCTGACGTAACGCCCTTACGCCAAAATTACGTCATAGCGGCTACGCAAAATAATTAATGAAAACCAGGGGCGTTACATTAATCCAGACTTAAAAAAGAATGCACACATGGACATATATAGAGAAACAATTGCTACTGCTCAAATTAACAAAGCCAAAGCTGAAGGAAAGGATTATTCACAGTTTACAACTATGTCAGAATTCAGAAGACAAGAGTTTGAAAGATATAGTTCAAGGCATCTCTTCAATGCTGAAGACTATCTGAAGTTGCACCCAGCTGCAGTTGTTCCTCATGCTTCATCTCAAACCCTGGTGGGAGCAAATGACCTATATATGAGTAAGAGAGAATCTGAAAATCCCAACAGAGAAATCATATTCAAACCTTCTTCAAAGATAGAGAAAGACTCCTATTTTTTGGTTTTACTAATTTCTGCATACAGTGTAAAACATTCTAAACTCAGAGTATTATATTTTTTATCTGCTGAAATGAATTTTAAATTCTGTCAGATATATATGCTATGTGTTTATTGTTGTTTGTGTTTACTATTTTTTGTCAAATAGTATCCTAACCCAAATAGGGGGAGATTGTTGGAACATCCCCATTACTAATATGGGCTAGGATCACTTTCTGTGGTTAGGACTCAAGTTGACCCCAATGTATAGTCTTAGGGTCAAGGTCTAAAACTTAGGAAAATTCTATGTTTTCTGTGTTCGACGAACGCCTTCCTTAGTTCGACGAACGTCATGTATCAGTTCGACGAACTTGATCTCCAGCTCGACGAACTTAGTCTTCCAAGCCAGCTCAACAGATTTTATATTTCAGTTCGACGAACTCCTGATTGAGATCAACGAACTCAGTGTTCTGTTTGACGAATGAGTAAATCAGTGTTCAGTTCGACGAATTCCTGATTGAGTTCGACGAACTCAGTTTTCTGTTCGACGAAATTCCTCTTGAGCTTGATGAATCCTGAAGATTAATTACTTCTTTCTCTGAACTCAGATCGACTATTCAGCAACGAATCTATTCAAATAATTGGATTTATTCATATTCAGATAAGTCAAGATTTCATCTTTTTTTATATCCATCCTATTCTCTTCTTTCGAGAATCTAGCCGTTGACATATATTGGAAAAGGAATCTTTCACAGAAAAGGAATTAAAGTATTTTGCAGAATCAGAAAGTTGCTATTGCAGTTCAAAGAATGATTTAGTTCAGTTTATTTTATTCCTTATCAGAAGATTTGAATTTTCAAATCAGATTATATATCTAAGGAAAAAGGATGAATCAGTACATAAGAGATATACAAGAGGGTACAAGAGACAACAGAATATACTTGTAAAATACACAGACAGAAAGGAAATATACAAAAATCTTTAACTACAGCAGCATCTTCATTCTCTGAGAATTACTAAAATCTTCTCTCAGAAGCATCTGCTGGTTCTTAGTCTTCTACACCCAAGAGGAAGATTCACCAACTGTCAACAAACTCTATTAGACAGGGGGAGCTTTATAACAACAACAATCCACTAGTCTTCTCTCAGATCTTATTGAGAGAGAAGAACATCATTACCTCCTTTTTGGTTCATTCTTTTTACCCCACCTTGTACAGGGTTTTAACTCCCTTCAAAAGTTAACCTTTGGTGGCAGGGCACCTGATCAAAAACCTGTGGTTTGGTTTGAGAACCTGATCAAAAGCTCTGTGGTGTTTGGGCACCTGATCAAAAATCTCATTGGTGAAGGGCAACTGATCAAAAACCTCTAGTGGATTCCTACCAAGGGTGGTAGAAGAGTGCATGTACCCAGGTTGATTGGGGAAGCACTATAGATCCTTGTGTAATTGCTGTGTTTGTGTTATTTTCTGTATTGTGTTGTGTTTGTTGTTTTGTTTTTTTACTCACTCAACTACACATATATATATATATATATATCACTATTTTAATTCCGCTATAAAATAAGTTAACTTTTAATACTCTATTCACCCCCCCCCCCCCCCTCTAGAGTAAATCTAAGATCTAATTCCTCACTTTTAGCAACGTCGACTTCATCTCGACGCATATATTGAAGTTCAGAGTAAAGCAATCAACTCGACGGTTACATCGATTGGATATCGAAGCAACGTCGATTAGCAGAGTTTAGTCAAAGCAAGGATGAATTCAATGCTGCTCCTACAAGAACTCGAAGGTGCGTCGATAAGAGAGGAAGTGAACTCGACGCTACGTCGAATGCAGTCTGAAAAGGGAAACATTTTTAGCTGTCATTTTTGACCCTCTCTCATGGCCCACCTCTCTCAAGACCGTTCCCCAATGGCTCCTTAATTGCCTCAAATGGAATAAAGAATTTACAAAGGTCAGAGAAAAGCTTTCTTGGAAATAAGCTTAAAGTTGGTGGACGGGTCAGGAATTAAAGAAGGAAGGAAGGTTTTATTATCTAGACAAATATACCCTTCAGGACTTACCAAAAAGGGAAAAAAATTCAAATTCAATAGTGGGACAATAAAAGGAAACAGAAGAAAGAGAAAAGCAAGACACTCATCACAATCGGCTATATTGTTCTATTGGGTCTCCTTCTTCCTCCTCTCTCTCGCAGGAAACCTAACAGAAGAAAATATTGAGAAGGAATATCTGCTGCACTTCTTCTCACTAAGAACAGTACAAAACAAGGCTGCTCATCAACACAATCTTATAGCAGCCAAAGTTCAATCAGAAAGAAGATCGAAGGATCTGACAATCATAGCTTCTGCAAATTACAACCATCATAAGCAGAAGTTCATGAAGAGCAGATCCTGTGAATAGATACAAGAAGCTGTTCTTCATATATCCATCATAAGAATTTTGATAATAGAATTCCTACACCCTTCTTCTTTCTCTTTCTCCTTCCTTTCTGTAAAATAGTTTTGTTAATCCCTCTTCAAAGGATTAAGTGGTTCAAGATCTCCTTATCAAAAGATCTGGTGGTTCAAGATCTCCTTATCAGATGATCTGGTGGTTCATGATCTCCTTGTCAAAAGATCAGTGGTTCTAAGTGTCTCCTTATGAAAAGACTCAGGCACAGTGGTGCATCCCTACCAGGTGGTAGAAGAGGGGAGTAACCACATTTTGGGGAACCTCTATAAAAATCAGTGTTTTTTCTAGTTGATTGCTTTTCTATGTTGTCCCCTATAGACTAGATTTCATTTTTTGTCCTTTATTTTATTACTTAAACTATAGTCACTTTATTCTGAGATATATCTTGTAAATCATAATACTTAGGTTTATTGTATTTGCATAATTAGAATAGGAATAATTTTTAAATCTCTATTCCCCCCCCCCCCTCTAGAGGATTCTCAGAGGCACACTGTGCACTTTCAGGCAGAGACAATGGTAGTGAGAGGCGACATTGGTTGTGAGCGGCGACATTGTTCGTGGGGGCGATATTGGTTGTGGGAGGCAAAATTTATCATGGGCGGTGACTTTGGTCCGGCGAGGGGACATTCGTCGAGGGCGGCGACAATGTTATTAGGTGCAGCGACATTTATGACTGTGAAAGAACTCATGTCACAATAGTACCAATGGTCTTGCCTATATCCTAACTATGGTCAGGATGATACATCTATATCATATTGGTGTATGAATGAGTCATGGGATTACAAAAATCCATTATTCATGACCACAATGAAAATAACATCATCATGGAATGTATGTTTGCCATAACAACAGTTGTGACCGCCGCCAAGAAAAGAAAACTATTGTTGAAACCATCAACCGGTCTCTTGAGTTTGGACCCATAGGGGGTGTAGACTAGACCTACTTCTCGCTCACTAACACTCTTGATTGTGGATGAAGAAAAATGAATAGACTCAAAGCTTTAGCGAGGAGGTCCCGTCACACACGCAAAAGATCATTTAGAGCATCCCCTCCCAAACCAATTCTCAACTGGGCACCTTGGAGGGCAACACGAGGCAACCAAAAAAAGCCAGGAGGAGAGAGCTCAAAATATTAGATCTCCTCCAAGGTGTCCTTAAGGGTCTATTTATAGTTTTTCTAGTCTGGTCTACAAATAACATAAATCTGCCTTTTAGTTTTACTGATCGCACCCCAAATTGGTCTGCTAACAGCCAAACTCCGCTGTTCTGAAGAGCTATTGGCAGCCCACAATGTAACGGTACTAGCTAGCCTGACCCGGGCCCCTAGCCTAGTACCGCCGGCACCGACGGCCCAGGACCGTCAACAGACCAACTGGCACCGCCGGTTCAGCCTGACCCCAACAACCACTTTTTGTAACGGCACTGGCTAGCCTGACCCGGGCCCCTAGCCCAGTACCGCCGGCACCGACGGCCCAGGACCGTCAACAGACCTACTGGCACCGCCGGTTCATCATGACCCCAACAACTGGTCAACCACAAGCCTGCAGGCCGTACACGCCAACGACTCTCTGGCCCTGTTTCTCAGGCGCAGCGCGTTGTTGGAGGGGGGTCTCGAACCCACAACCTCACTTGATAAGAACCTCTTCAAACAGGTGCAGCTCAGTTGGTGATGAGACCTGTTTGAAGAGGTTCTTATCAAGTGAGGTTGTGGGTTCGAGACCCCCCTCCAACAACGCGCTGCGCCTGAGAAACAGGGCCAGAGAGGCGTTGGCGTGTACGGCCTGCAGGCTTGTGGTTGACCAGTTGTTGGGGTCATGTTGAACCGGCGATGCCAGTAGGTCTATTGACGGTCCTGGGCCGACGGTGCCGGCGGTACTGGGCTAGGGGCCCGGGTCAGGCTAGCTCAGTTGGTGATGAGACCTGTTTGAAGAGGTTCTTATCAAGGGAGGTTGTGGGTTCGAGACCCCCCTCCAACAATGCGCTGCGCCTGAGAAACAGGGCCAGAGAGGCATTGGGGTGTACGACCTGCAGGCTTGTGGTTGACCAATTGTTGGGGTCAGGCTGAACAGGCGGTGCCAGTAGGTCTGTTGACGGTCCTGGGCCGTCGGTGCCGGCGGTACTGGGCTAGGGGCCCGGGTCAGGCTAGCCAGTACAGTTACACACAAAGGGTATCTAGGTAATTTCCTGACTAATGCCTTCTCGGCGAGTAGTTCGTGAAGGGACCACTCGCCAGACTTCTCGCGCACTAGACTCTCTAGGTTCCACTGGGCGAGTGGTCCATAGGGACACCACTCGCCAGATTCTTGGTTCGATGGGCGAGTGGGGTTCCGCCCTCACTCGCTCGACCTCCCACTCATTCGCACTCCTAAGCGAGCGAGTGCTTTGTGGATGAGGCTTGCACTCGCCCTGTGGCTTCCCTACCACTCCTGACCTGGGCGAGTCATCCCCCGGTACTCTTGGCGAATGCTCTTCATGACCTACCTTGCATGCCACTTGACCCTTTGGGACCCGGGGAACCACTAGGTGAATTCGGTGTTGTACACAATCCCTGCTCTTTTTGAGCGTGTTCGATGAATACGGGGTTGAACAATAATCATAACCTCCGCATTCACAGCTGGCACTATCGTGCTAAACAGAGCCTTTATATACTAATATGATGAGCAAAGTTTGCAAGCATCATAGGTCTGTCAAATTACCATATAATCCAATGTAAATATCATCATATTATAACATCTTGTGACAAATCTATCATCTATCATTTGTGGGCAGCCGCAACAAATTAATGCAAGAAATTTATTCCTTCTTATAGCATACAAATATATAAATTCCAAAAGTGATAATGTATATATAAAAAATAAGGAGTAATAATAAATAAAATATTCGACTATAGACCCTTATACAAATCGCCCATAGTCAAATAAAGCATTTTTGCCCGGGTGAGCATTTTTTTTTTGCCGGGAACGTATTTTTCGCCCAGGCGCGCAATCTTTGCTCGGGTGCACATTTTGTCGATCGGGCACGCCCGAGAAAAAATGTGCGCTCGAGCGGAAAATGCGTGCCCGGTCGGAAAATGGGCACCATGTAGACAATGCGCGCCCATGAGGAAAGAATGTGCGCCCTGGCAGAAAATGCGCGTCGTGACGAAAAATGGGTGTTGGACAGAAAAATTCGCGCCCCGATGAAAAATGTGCGCCGAACATTGATTTCTTCATTTCTAACGACCTTGAAAATAACTATGTTTTAGTGTGTGTAAATATCAATTCAATCATCTCAATTACAATATAAAGTTGAACAGTGAAATTACTAATTTTAATTGATGTGACAAAATTCCTGCATTCAGCCGAACAACAGAATTGGAATTAAATTCAATTCAAATTCCTACGGGAATCTGAACTGGGCCAATTCCAATTCTTACACCTCATTTCCCACCAAACAAACATAGCCAATTAAGTATTCGAGTTGGATATCCAAAGTTAACGATTGGTGACTTAGATTAGATGAATATACGCTTAAATTTTTTTATGATAAATAAAAATACTGTTGGGAAAATGACACTCAATGTTCCCTTGATTTGAAGTGACCTCACACTCAATGCTAAGTACAAGTTGTATTTAATAAACCCTATTACTATCTCATAAGTATGCAAGACTAGGTCACACCATGGTATAATGTATGATCAGCTGAGACGAGCGCTCTGTCTCAGCTGAACCACTAAGACAAGACCAGGAGCCGCTGAGAAGGTGTGTGGGCAAGCTGAGCTGCAGATAGAAGAAAACCGCTGAGACAATTGTCTGTCTCAGCGGATCCGCTGAGATGGGACAGAAGCAACCACTGAGACGGCTGACCATCTCAGCCCAACCGCTGAGACAGATTCGAAAGTGATATAGCGGGTTCTGCTTTTGGCGCAAGCTGCAGAAATGCATAATGGGGTCCACCAATCACTCTCATACCTGTCAGGAGGACAACTAAGAGTCGTTGAGGGTCAGTGGTGTATAAAAGGAATAAGTTAGGATTGAGCAAACAACCTTTGCTATTGATCTTACTCTCCAGCACACAAACTCAAGAACAATACTGTTCCATGGTCGGCAGCCAAGAACTGAGCTCACACAAGGCTGCAAGGAGAAAAGAGATTGCTTATCTTGATTCATCTCAAGATAGAGCAAGTAGATCAAGTCCTTCATCTGAAGGGCTGATCAAGAAGAATCAAGTTGGAGCTGCACTTCTCCTCTCTGGTTCAAGTCAGCAACAGCAACAGTTAAGAAGAAGAAGAACAAGGATTGATCTCTTCTTCATTCAATGTGTAATCCTTATTATATCATTTGTAGGAGCCTTTGGGTTCTGAGACTGTAGGGCTTTATTGCCTGAGTGTGTAAGGCTGATTGGCCTGAGTTGTAGAGCTGAGAGGTCAACATGAGGTAGGACCAAGAGGTGGTATGAGTTGTAGGAGGTGGATTCCTCTGAGGTAGGGTTGTTGTGCCTGAGGTAGGGTTTGGGAAAACCTGAGAGATACTGTTGGATCTGTGCTGTAATCTCTTGAAGCTGAGTTTGGAGAAGTTGGCCTTGTCTAACTCATTGTTAGAAAGGTGAAGGGGGGATGAGGACTACTCAAGACACCCTGTCTTGAGGAACCTCTATAAATCTCTTTGTGCTTTCTGTGCTTGATAATTTGCTAACCTAAATTCATAAAACACTAAGCCTAAAATAACTGAAACCTATTCACCCTCCCTCTAGGTGTTTAAGACTACATCCTATATAAACTATCAAGTGGTATCTGAGCTAGGTTGGTCAAGAAGGATATAACTGTCTGACCAGATCCTATAAAGGAATATTCTTATCAATCCAATGGCTTCCTCTGGATTGCAGAAGGAGATGGGATCCATGAAATTTCCCATATGCAACAAAGAAAACTTTGGCATATGGAAGCAAAGGGTTAGATTTTTTATGGAAGCATCTGAATCAAGGATCTACATAACTGTAAAGAAAGGGCCTTTCACCTTTCAAACTACCTCCACCATAGATCCAACAAGAAGAGTGTCGAAGACCTTCAATGACTTGTCCAAGGATGAACTTGCATTGTTCACTATGGTCAAAAGAGCCCAGAACATCATAGTGAATTTTATTGATGATTCCACATTTCAAAACTTAGTACACTGCACTACTGCCAAGGAAATGTGGGACACATTAGTAATATATATGGAAGGGACAGCTGAAGTGAGGGATGATAGAAAGTCACTCCTTAACCAAGAGTATGAAGCCTTCAGGCACCTCAGCCAGGAGAGCATCTCTATGTGCTATGAGAGGTTCTTTAGAATAGTCAATGAGATGAGAACCTATGACAGAGTGTTCACTGATTTTGAGCTGAATGATAAGTTCCTTAGATCTCTAACCAGGGATTGGGACACAAAAATCTGTGCTATCAGGGAAGTGGATAGGCTTGGTGAGACCCCCACTCATACACAGTTTGGAAAGCTGCTCTCTTATGAGATGCAGCTGTCTGCAAGAAAGGAAGAGGACACCTCAACAAGGGCCTAGGCAAGGGAGAAATCAGTAGCTCTCAAAGCTGACAGCTCCAAGAAAAGCAAGGGAAGGATGGTGTCTCCTCCAAGGAGAGGTGCTGAATCTGAAAAATCAGAAATCAGCACCTCAGATAGCTCTTCCTCTGATGAAGAGTTTGCTGCTTTCTCAAGGCAGTTCAAGAAGATGATGAGGAGGAAGAAATGTAAGAACAAGACCTCCTCCTCATTACACTCCAAGAAAGACCACAGGAAACTTGAAAGACAGCACCCAAAGGGTGACAGGTATGATTCCAAATCTAGTAAACATGTTTCAAATAACATAATTTGCTATTGCTGCAGCAAACCTGGACATGTCATAGCTGACTGTCCAGCCAAAAGAAAGGAGAGAGGTGATAAGAAGCATCATCACCAAAAGGATAGGAAGGGTGAAAAATCCTTCCTAGCAAAGAAAGGAAAAATCTGGAGTGAATCTGAATCCTCAACATCAGATTCAGAGAATGAAGAAGAAGCCTACATAGGGCTATTTGCAGCAGAAGAAGATGAAGATTATCCTGCTACCAAGGTTGGAGTTAGGGCCCCTCTATCACACTCAGACAGTGATATAGAGGAAGATGAAGAGGACAATGTTCAACTAGGCCTTATGGCCATCACTGATGAGAAGGATAGTCAGAACATCCCAGAAAATGAACAGGTATTAATTCATTCCTTATCCTCTTATGATTATGAGACTGGCCCAGAATCTGTAGTACCTTCATCAATTGATGGAAGTGATTTAGAAGTTGAGGTGGATGTCAATCAATTGATTGACAAGTATGATGCTCTCTTGGAAGCTCTGAAAAGGAGCAAAAACTAGCCAAGAGGCAAGCCCGAGAAATTGATTCCCTTAAGATTAAAAAACAAGAATGCACTGAATCTTCTACCAAGAGGAATCAGATGTATAGGGAAATTAGCCATCTGAAGGGGATAACTATCACCCATCTGAGCACCATATCCCTGAAGAACAAGGTCATCAAGGATCTTGAGGAGAAGCTTGTGAAAGAAAGAAGCCTTGTGGCTCAATTCTCCAAGCCAAAATTTGTCCTCCCTATTATTGACTCATTCCCTTCTCAATCCAATAGGAGAGGACTAGGATTCAATAATTTGGAAGCAGGAGAAGGGAGTGGAGAAAAGAGAAGGGGTAAGGCTAAGCATCAAACAACCTTTCAAAAGGTATTACTCCCTTCCAACAGGTATGACCATGAAAGCATGTATGGTCACTGGAAGAATGGAAGTACCTATAGGAAGGAAAACACTCCTTCCCATAGTGGAAGAAAGGGTTTGGGATTGAGTCCCATGAAGGTTCCCCATGAGGAAATTCAAATGGTCCAACATGGACTATTTATATTTGGTACATCAGCCCCTTCATTCAAGAATAAGAAAGCAAGCCCTTCTAAGGTTAATTCAGCCAAGAACATGACTTCTGTCAAATCAGTGGACATGTCTAATTGCTTAGAGTCTAATGCCATCAAAACTTGCATTGCCCAAAAGCCAAAGCAAGTTGATGCCATTAATACAAAGACCACAAAGACTGTCCACAGATTGACTTTCAGCCAAATCCTTGCTGAAAGAAACAAGAGAAAAGCTGCTGTCTCTCCTCCTAAACATTTGGACTGTGCTGCACACCCCTCAAGAAATGTTCAGAAGAGGAGATACAACATTCATGAATGTTGGTGCTGTGGTAAAGTAGGACACTTTGCCATAGACTGTTGGCACAATCTTAATGTGCCATGTGCAAAGATGAGCCTTCTTGCAAAGGGTGCAGCTAGTGTAAGGTCATTTCATCATGCTAATAAGTACCTAGGACCCAAAGCTATTTGGGCTCCTAAGGATAACTAAACTCCTTCTTGCAGGATAGTTCAAGTACCAGCCTCAACCAAATTTGGTACTTCGACATTGGGTGCTCAAGGCACATGACAGGAACAAGAAATCTTCTACAGGACTACAAGGCTGTGAATAGTGGACCCAAAGTTATCTTTGGGGGGTCAGAAAAGGGAATCACCAAAGGATATGGTATGATCACCAATGGCATAGTCTCAACTACAAGGGTAGCTTATGTTGAAGGGTTGCAACACAACCTAGTAAGTATAAGTCAACTATGTGATCTAGGATATGTCATTGAATTCCGTAATGACAAGCGCTTGATTAAAAAAGTCTAAAGACTTAGAGACCATTCTCTCAGGCACTAGGAGTGGGAATGTTTATTGCTTAGACTTTATATGCAGTAATTCTCTTACATCGGTTTGTCTAGTAGCTAATGAGAATGAGTCCTTTTGTGTTCAATGGCACAAGAGACTTGCTCACATTAACTACAAGACAATGTATAGACTATTCTCTAAAAACCTTGTTAGGAATAGTCCTATTATAAAATGTATTAAAAGTGGTCCCTGCCATGCTTGCCAATTGGGTACGCAAACAAGGGCCACCTTTAAAAATATTGGCTCCAAAGACATTGAAAGATGTCTTTATCTCTTGCATATGGACTTGTTTGGTCCTTTGCCAATTTAGAGTCGAGGTGAGAAGTTGTATACTTTGGTGATTGTTGATGATCACTCAAAATATACATGGGTATTCTTCCTAATGAAGAAGTCTGATACTCTAAATATCTTTATAACTCATGTCAAAGCAATTCAGAATGACTTGCAATGTGCTGTGGTCAGGACTAGAACTGACCATGGCACATAATTTCAATATGAAGCTATGACAAGGTTTTGTCAAGAATATGGTATCACCCAAGAGTTCTCCTCCCCAAGGACTCCACAACTAAATGGTGTGGCTGAGAGGAGGAATAGGACCTTGATAGAAGCTGGGAGAACGCTGCTTAGTGACTCCTCACTCCCAGAATACTTCTGGTCCGAGGCAGTCAATACTGCATGTCATGTTCTCAATTGAGCTTCCATCAATAAGGTTCATGGAATAACTCCCTATGAGATTCTGAAAGGCAAACAACCTACAATTTCATACATTAGAATCTTTGGCTCCAAATGTTACATTTTAAACAATGGAAAATCTCAATTAACAAAGTTTGCAGAGAAATGCAATGTGGGTGTTCTTGTTGACTATAACTCACATAGTAGAGCTTATAGAGTGTATAACAAGAAAACTCATGTTGTAGAGGAGTCTATGCATGTAGTATTTGATGAGACCAGCCTAATATATAATGGCTGGTCTAGATCTTCTGTCTTGGAAGGAAATGAACAGGATTTGGAAAGGATGTCTATACAAGACACACCTGATGTAGGGGTACCGTGACGACGTGGATGTTACGCTAACAGAACAAACATTCATCATAGAGAATTAAATAACATGGAGGGATCCGACCAAAAGCGAACGAAAAGGGGTCGGTTGGCTCTCCAAATCCGAAAGATAAAAAATATGCGGGACTCGATACAACATTCTTAGGACCTACCTCTCCAACAAGCACACAACTCACCGTAAGCCGGACTCGATACAACGTCCTTAAGACCTACCTCTCCAACAAGCACACAACTCACCGCACCTACACAAACATCTATTCCATCAATCGATTCATTTCAAAATGCAGCGGCAATTTTCTTGGAGCGGTGGTGAACATTCAAGCGGCGATAAAGCGTTAGTTGAGATTAACTCCCTTGTTAGCGCCAAGTGCGCCAATCTTGGAGAGCAAATCAAGGCTAGGCCAAGTTTCGCTCCCGCACCAGATCTACCCGATCCGAACAATAAGAGATTCAATAACAACACTTAGATTTCAGATTTTTGCAAGCGAGAAAATTAAAGCCACGGATAAAGCGATTCGACAAAAACCTCCACAAACTAAGCGTAGAAAGAATCACAAGCAAGGAGAGGGGTTACCCAACCAAGAAGATGAACACACAAGATAAGGTGGGAGAATCTCTCTCTCCACGATTCCACCGGCATCGCACCGAACGGAGAAGCACCCTTTCTTCCTTGGAGTCGCACCGCGGAAGTCTCGCCGGAGTCGCACCGAAGATGATGGAGGGAGGCGGCCTTGGAGTCACACCAAGAGAGAGGGGGTGGGGGGGGGGGGGGGGGGGGGGGGCGGCGGCAAGGAGGGATGCCCAAGCTTGGCCGAAATCTCACAAGGAGGATTTTAGGGTTTAATCTTCAATAATCCTCATTCCAACATAAAGACCCCTCTAAATAGGAGTTTACACAACATCATAACCATCCATGATGGAGATGAAATCTCATCCATCCGTATGGTTAAATACACACCAAAATGAAATTAAGAGTTCAAAACTAAAATTACAATCACTTTAATAAATATAAAATTATCATCTATCATGAAATAATTTTATATTTATTAATATAAAATAAAAGTGCATGAATAAGAGTCTAATTCTTCATGGCAGTTTTGGCACGCCGCGGGCGGAGATTATAATGCGGTCTTCCATCAGCATTTTCATGGCACCGTAGATCTTTGTGGCGCAACGCCTCGGCAGCCGGGTCATCATCATCAAGGAGTGTCGGAGGGGACGCGCCATCAACACCCAGCAGCTGCAAAGCTTATTCTGATGCTGCCATCCCTGAAGAGGAAGAAGTCAATACTGATGAAGACACTGCTGAACCAGCAGAAACAACACAGCAAGCTGAGAACAGACTGCCTACAGCTGTAAGACATCTAAGGGTTCATCCAAGAGAACAAAGAATTGGAGATCACAATCAAGGTGTATTAACCAGAAGAAGGGCTCATAATGAAGCCCTATTATTGAGCTTCCTATCATAAATAGAGCCCAAGAAATTTGAAGAAGCCAACCAAGACACCTTTTGGATTCAAGCTATGCAAGAAGAACTTCTACAATTCAAGAGATGCAAGGTATGGAAATTGGTGCCAAAACCTAAAGGACACAATATCATAGGTACCAAACGGATTTATAGGAACAAGTTAGATAAAAATGGCACAATCATAAAGAACAAGGCAAGGCTGGTAGTCAAGGGGTATAAATAGGAAGAAGGGATAGACTTTGATCAAACCTTTTCCCCTATTGCAAGGTTGGAAGCAATTAGGATATTCCTTGCCTATGCCACCCACAAGGGGTTCAAAGTGTATCAAATGGATGTCAAATCAGCCTTCCTCAATGGTGACTTGAAGGAAGAGGTATATGTTGAGCAACCATCAGGTTTTGTACATTCTACCCTCTCGAGTCATGTTTACTTACTTAGGAAAGCTCTTTATGGTCTTAAGCAAGCCCCAGGGCTTGGTATGAAACATTGTCTAGCTTTCTCATCAAGAATAAGATCTTGAGGGGAAAGATAGATAACACATTGTTTCTTAGAGAAACAAGGGGCAAGTGTCTCCTAGTCCAAATATATGTTGATGACATAATATTTGGGTCTACTGATGACAACCTCTGCAAAAGGTTTGCCAACCAAATGCAGGGGGAGTTTGAGATGAGCAGTATGGGAGAGCTCAAGTACTTTTAGGCCTCCAAGTAATTCAGTCTGATGTAGGTATATTCATTTCTCAGACCAAGTACACTATGGAGCTTATCAAGAAGTTTGGGATGGAATCAACTTCCACCATGAAAAACTCCCATGGGGTCCAACATTTCCCTGGACAAGGATGAGAAGGGCAAGGCCTTTGATGAATCCATGTACAGGTGCATCATTGGATCCCTGTTATATTTAACTGCTAGTAGACCAGATATTATGTATGGTATATGTGTGTGTGCTAGGTACCAGGCATGTCCAAAGGAATCTCACTACTCCACTGCAAAGAGGATTCTGAGATACCTTAAAGGCAGCCTACACCTTGGCCTTTGGTACCCTAAGAACAATGATTTTGAACTAATTGGATTTTCAGATGCAGATTTTGCAGGCTGCAAAGAAGACAGAAAAAGCACAAGTGGCACTTGTCAATTCCTAGGAAGAAGGTTGATATCATGGAGCAGCAAAAAGCAGACAAGTGTGGCTATCTCCACTGCTGAGTCTGAATACATTGCTGCAGGGAGCTGTTGTGCACAACTATTATGGATTCAACACCAACTAGAGGACTACAACCTTAAGGTAAGTAACTCTCCTCTTTATTGTCACTCATCCAGTGCTATCTTTATTGCTAAGAATCCTGTCTCTCACAGAAGGACTAAGCATAAAGAAATAAGATATCATTTTATAAGATAACATGTAGAATCTCAAGATACCTGCCTTGAATTTGTCCCCACTGACAGTTAAGTGGCTGATATCTTCACTAAGCCATTGGATGAGGCCAAGTTTAATTCCTTCAAGATTGAACTAGGAATGTTAAATATAGAATAGTGTAAAACACTTCATTCTTCCAATCTTGATTTGATATAACTTAAAATGTTGACACATCAACCCTATGAGAGACATGATTAGGCACTCAAGTAATCCTATCTCTAATGATTTTAAAGTAGTATGATCAGCTTAACCAGAACAATATGTTTCAGCTGAGCTTCAGATTGCACTTAGAAAGCTAGGAAAAGTCTCAGTTCGACGAACTCCAGTTTGAGTTCGACAAACTCAGCTTTGTGTTCGACGAACTCAGCTTTGTGTTCGACGAACTCATCTTTATGATGTAGTTTCAGATGAACACAGCTTTGTGCTCGACAAACTCCAGTTTGAGTTCGACGAACTCAGCCTTATGATGTAGTTTCAGATGAAATCAGCTTTATGTTCGACGAACTCCAGTTTGAGTTCGACAAACTTAGCTTTGTGTTCGCCGAACTCAGCTTTATGATGTAGTTTCATTTACACTAATAATTATAAGAGCAATCAAATCCAATTACTAGGTTTAATTTTAACTAAGTTTTAAGCCATATAAATCGCCAATCTGATTAGTGAAAAGCACACGACCCTTCTCTTCCAGCCGCCGAGACGGATCACCTACTATTCCGTCCCAGCGCATTCCTCCACCACTGCAATGGCTCCCAAAAGCTCTAAAGATCTTTGTTGGGGAAATGATTTATCTTAACCCCTAAAATGAGTAGAATATAAATTCTAAGAATGAAAAATTAGTCTAAGTAAATATGCGTCGAATAGAATTCGACGCAACGTCGAAGTGTAGTCGACGTTCCTCTCAGAATGAGTCGAAGTAACTCCAAACAGAATTCGACGTAACTTATGTCGACGTAACTCTGATTTCTAGTCGACGCATATAGTGAAGTCGACCCACCTTTGTCGACGCACCTTCCATATTCTCCTCTCTACGTCATGTCAGTCTGAAATCGACGCTTTCGTCGAATGGTAATCGACGTGCGTCGATTTCTATGTGAAATTCAAAACACGCCAGATTTCTTTCCTTCTATCTGTAGATCTTAATTTTATGGAATGATATTATTCTTTTCTAGCCGTTTTGAATCAGTCTTTCCTTCTAAATGATTCTTGGCTAAATTGATTAAGTTTATTATGGATATTATTTGAAATCAGAATAATCTCTTTCCTTCTACAGAAATATTGATTATGAGATCTTTTCTCTCTTACCATTTCTCTAACTACTAATTGATTATTCTCCTATAGTATTCTTTGAATAAACAGAGCTATAAATAAGAGGGAAGTCGGCAGAGAAAAAGTAACAAGTGATCCACTCCATCCATTTGAAATAGAGGAAAAGCTCCCAAGAGAAAAGAGAGAAAAATTGAGAAAAGTGATAGTGTGCTGAAGCCAACAACAAGACTTCTTCTTCTTCTTCTTCTGAAGCCATACTGCTGCAATTTCTGAAAGTTCTCCTTGAATGAGAAAAAGGCCTACAATCTTCTTCTCACTATAGAAGAGAGATTTCATTCACTATTTCTTGTGCTTCTAATCTTCTTGCTAGGAAGAAGATTCTTTCTTGTTTCAATTACTTCTTCTCTTTATCTTTATTTCATTTTCAAACAGTGTGAAAGAGTTTTTAGAATCTCTCTTCAAAAAATTCAGTTGTACTGGTTCTAAGAGTCTCCTTGTCAAAAGACTCAGGCTGGTTCTAAGAGTCTCCTTATCAAAAGACTCAGTGCAAGATAGTGAATTCCTACCAAGGGGGTAGAAGAGTGGACTACCCAAAGTTTGGGCAACCACTATATTTGTTTGTGTTGTGCTGTGATTTTCTTCTTGCTATTTTCCTTCTTTACTTGCTTAATTCTTGTTGGTGTGTGGGAAGTTTAAATCTGTGATTATTACACATATATATATATAATTGCACAAAGTATTTTTAAATCTCTATTCACCCCCCCCCCCCTCTAGATAATTCTAGTGAGGTTAACTGTGCACTTTCAATCTTCTTGAAGGATTTGAGATAGTAAGGCATGGGTTTGCCCATGCTCCAGAAGAAATTAAGGGAGTGATTCAACTCCTAGAAGACCAAGGCCTGTAATTTCTACTATCTAAACCCTGTGTCATTCTCAGAACTGAAGTTCTTGAATGGTTTGGTAATGCCAAGTTGTCCACCTCCAAATTGATGCAGGACGTCGGGGCCCCGACCGCACCTCATGGCATCACACTAGCTAGCGAACCACGGTCAAGCACGCCTGCCAGAAGGACTGCAGTTCAGGCACCCCAACCCATCTCCGTGCCTGTTCTCAGCGCGGTGGGTTGTTGAGGCTGGGGCTCGATCCCCAGACCTCCTTGATAAGAACATCTCCTAAGAGGCCTTATCACCAACTGACCTGCACTTTTTTGATGCAGGACGCCTGGGCCCCGACCGCACCCCGTGGCATCACACCAGCTAGCGGACCACGACCAAGCACTCCTGCCAGAAGGACTGTAATCCAGGCACCCCAACCTAGTTGGTGTAAGGCTTGTTAGGAGAGGTTCTTATCAAGGAGGTCTGGGGATCGAGTCCCAGCTTCAATAACCCGCCGTGCTGAGAAAAGGCGCGGAGATGGGATGGGGTTCCTGGACTACAGTCCTTCTGGCAGGAGTGCTTGGTCGTGGTCCGCTAGCTGGTGTGATGCCATGGGGTGCGGTCGGGGCCCCGGCATCTTGCATCACAAATACTCCCTCAAGTCAAAGATTGGAGAAGATAAAATCAAGATAACCCCAACAAAACTATAAAGAGCATTACATCTTCCATCCTGCAGTCCAAGTGAGGAGGATGACATCTCTGAAAAAGACAAGAAAAAGGCTCTAAAATGTACTGAGTACAATGATGCCAAAATTGGCTCATTGAGGAGGAAATTTTTCAACCAAAAGGGAAAACTTTTATCAGACATTGTAGGAAATGCCATTCTTTGCAAACCAGGGTCCCATGATACAATCTCATAGTACATGTTTGACCTCATGACAAGAATAATTTTGAAAAAGAAAACCTCTTGGGGAGAGGTCATCTTTCAAAGAATAAAGGAATGCTTTCAGGCACTCAATATGGGATGAATTCTCTCCTTATACCTCCTCCAAACCCACCCTGACAAGTTCAACACATCCAAAGGAGGAAATCTTCACTATCTCAAGAGAGTGGACATCAAGACTTTAGAAAGATTCACAAGGGTATTGCTTATGAGTCAGCCCTCTGAAACTAAAGGAAAAGAGAAGACAACCCCACATCTTATAAGAAAACAAGGTTGATCATGTCCAGTTCTGAATCTGATAATTCAGACAAAGATGTAGATGTTGGTGCTGACATTGGGTCACACAAACATTCTTGACAAATAGGCTACACCAAATGACATGCCAGCTGACTCTCTCCACCCACAACAGCTAGACAAAGACATAAATTCTGGTAACTAATTCAACTCGTCCTAACTCATTAATCATAGCTAATAACAATAGTTAGTCAAATCTGACATTTAATTAATGTGGACCCCAGATCCTCAAGAACTTGTGTATGCTTCATCTGAGGGGGAGTATCAGCAAGAACCATCACCCATTGATATTACAAAAATCAATGATGATGATGTGAACATAAGACCATCACCTCAAAATTTACAAGGCCAGATTGACACAATTATCTTCAGTCTTGAAGAAAGAATAAGAAACATTCCTGAAAATGCACCAGCCCTGTGGTCATTACCCTCACAAGGTTCATCTGATGCCCCATCTGAGGGGGAGCAGCCACAAGAACCATCAGCTAATAAAGATCAGGTTATAGGTAAGCCCTAATAACCCAGCCTAAACATTCAGAATTATAAAATCTAACTTTACAATTCTTGTTCTAGAATTCCTAGATTCATCCATTCAAGTTGATTTATCTGAGGAGGAGGTGCATAATGCTCCTCCTGCAGAGAAAGATGATGTTCTAGGTAAATCTTACATTATTATCCTTAGAACCTCTAAGTAGTTCAATCTAACTCCAACTCATTGTCCCAGCATTCCTGGACTCAACAGAAAAGATTGCTCTCTCTGAGGGGGAGGAGGATGATAATGCTGGTGATGTCAATCTGAGTGATCATCAAGATGCTAAAACTGAAGATGAGCAGGATGATGCCCCAGCTGCTATTATCAACATCAGCAAGCCTCTTCCTCCACCTCACCCAATGAGGATCTTCTCAGTTCCATAAACCTACTACTTCAGTCTCATCTCACCTCCATGCAAACTAATCTAGATTAATCAGTTACCTCAGTAAGGTAATATGTGGATCAGTCCATCAAAAATGTGAAAGCTGAAGTCATGTATGAGGTCAAGGAAATAAAGGAAAACACTGAAATACTCAACAAACAAATGTCCAAATGGTTTGATCTGGCTGAAAAATCTGTAATTTCTCAGAATTCCATTCTAAGATCTATGGACAAACACCTCCAGTTGTTTGAACAGGACATGACATATGTCAAGAATTATGTCAGTCAAACAGATGAAGTGATAGAGAAGTCAACCAATCATCTCTAAGAGTATGTCTATTCCACTGCCATGTAGTTAAATGAAGAAGCTGACAGGTACATGGAAGAGCTCAAAGCAGAAATTGCATTTGTTTCCCAATCCATTGCTGAGAAAGCCACCTCTTCCCATCTGAATGAAGAAGTTGGCAAGTTAAAAGATGTTCTTCAATCTGATATAGAGAATGCGTTCCAAACCCGCTCTGGCATAATAACTGCAGCCAAGCATGACCTCCATCAAAAGATATATGAAGAAGCCAGAAAGGGGGGAGGACACAAATGCTATCATAAATTCTGAACTCACCCTGAAAGTTCTACAAGGGACAAGGATAGCTCTGAATATTCCTATCCTAGATGACAACAGGGAGGAAGACTGGGATTTCCCTCATCAAGTGGCAATTGCCCAAGATAAGAATCTGAAAAAGAGAAGGGAAAGGGAAAGGGTAATGGTGGTTGAAGAATTTATGGCAAGGCAAAGGGAGGTGCAAAATAATGACCCTAACCATGAGCAATGGAGTGATGACTCCAAGGACATCATACTAAATGCCTGGATAAGGCATGGTCAGGTGTGTAAAGATATTGACAAGCTATATCCATCTGAAGAATGGATAAAGCATTTGGAGAGAAATACTAAGAGGGCTAAAATTTTCAAAGAAAATCTGGTAAGAAAGGTAAATCCAAGAAAATGCCCTCTAGATACATTCCAAAACCATATATGTATTTCCAAAGGCAAGAGAACAAGAAAACAATTGCTGATATCAAGGCTGCCAATGCTGAAAAGAAGAAGCCTCCAGGTCAAGATAACATTGTTGCTGATGACATGGATGATGCTTCAATGAAAGGGAAGGAAGCAGCTGTTAACTATCCTGAAGGCTCTTCTTATAAGAAAAGAAAGATTTGAATGACTTTTGAAATAGTTTATGTATATAAATGCTAATGAACTATAATGACTTAAGATTGTGTGGATGCAAACTTAATTATACTTTGCCTAAAAATATTTTATCAATATTTGAATGCAAACTGAGCTTTGAATTACTATTCTATCTGGAATGAAACTGATGGATTGTTAATGTAATCAGCTTGTATCATTACTAAATCTGAGTTATATCTAAACCTTACCCTGTTTTGATTGGTTAATTCAATCTATGTTGCATTGTTATGTTTATCAAATCTTACTGATGGATTGATTAAACTCTGTGGTAGAATCTTTTCATAACAACCATCTGTCTTAATATAGCTGATGCACTAAGAATGATATGTTGAACTCATTAATGCAATAACACATATCAAGAATTTATGAGTAATGTACTCTAGCATTTGAGGGTGTTCTGACTTCTTCAAATAGGGGGAGATTATTGGGAAAATGACCCTCAATGTTCTCTTGATTTGAAGAGACCTCAAACTCAATGCTAAGTTCAAGTTGTATTTGATAAACCCTATTTCAATCTCATAAGTATGCAGGACTAGGGCACACCATGATGTAATGTATGATCAGCTGAGACGAGCTCTCTGTCTCAGCTGAACCGCTGAGACAAGAACAGGAGCCGCTGAGAAGGTGTCTGGGCAAGCTGAGCTGCAGATAGAAGAAAACCGCTAAGACAACTATCTGTCTCAGCGAATCTGCTGAGACAGGAAAGAAGCAACCGCTGAGAAGGCTGACCATCTCAGCCCAACCGCTGAGACAGATTCAAAAGTAATCTGGCGGGTTCTGCTTTTTGCGCAAGCTACAGAAATGCATAATGGGGTCCACCAATCACTCCCATACCTGTCAGGAGGATAGCTAAGAGTCGTTGAGCGTCAATGGTGTATAAAAGGAATAAGTTAGGGTTGAGCAAACAACCTTTGCTATTGATCTTACACTCCAACACACAAACTCAAGAACAATATTGTTCCATTGTTGGTAGTCAAGAACTGAGCTCACACAAGGCTGCAAGGAGAAAAGAGAATGCTTATCTTGATTCATCTCAAGATAGAGCAAGTAGATCAAGTCCATCATCTGAAGGGTTGATCAAGAAGAATCAAGTTTGAGCTGCACTTCTCCTCCCTGGTTCAAGTCTACAATAGCAGCAGTAAAGAAGAAGAAGAACAAGGCTTGATCTCTTCTTCCTTCAATCTGTAATCCTTATTATATCATTTGTAAGAGCCTTTGGGTTCTGAGACTGTAGGAATTTATTGCCTGAGTGTGTAAGACTTATTAACCTGAGTTGTAGAGCTGAGAGGTCAGCTTGAGGTAGGACCACGAGGTGGTCTGAGTTGTAGGTGGAGGATTCCTCTGAGGTAGGGCTGCTGTGCCTGAGGTATGGTTTGGGAAAACCTGAAAGATCCTGTGGGATGTGTTGTAGGCGCTTGAAGCTGAGATTGGAGAAGTTGGCCTTGTCTAACTCATTATTAGAAAGGTGAAGGTGGAAAGAGGACTATTAAGAAACCCTGTCTTGAGGAACCTCTATAAATATCTTTGTGCTTTCTGTGCTTGATAATTTGCTAACCTAAATTCAGAAAACACTAAGCCTAAAATAAAAAAAAACCTATTCACCCCCCCCCCCCTCTAGGTGTTTAAGACTACATCCTATATAAACTATCAAATACTGCAAAAAAACATGAAAACAAGAAACTCAGGCTCCAAAAAAATTTCATGAAGCAACCCAAATATACTTAAAAAAGGCAATACTATTGAAAATTCCTACAAATTAGTAAAAATCGTTTATTAATAATCGATTGTTTCATAATAAAAAACTGCAATCATCTAAGTAGAAGTTCATACCATCTTTATAGCAATTGTAATCTAAATCACCACCGCCACCAAATTATAATCTAAAACCTTATGGCTAAGAAGATTATGCTTAAACTCATGGAAATCAGTGAATGACACATAAGTAGGGGTGCAAACGAGTCTAGCTTGACAAAATTTCCAAGCTCGAATTAAACATTCTAAGCTCGAGTTCGACGAGCTCATTTTGTCCAGCTCAAGCTCTAGCTCAAGAGTGTTGGGGTCCAACCCCTAAAGAGAAGAAAATTTGATCATGATTGGAGTTGTGCTGCCGCAGGAGAAGAAGCAGGTTGTGTATAACATCAGATTCTACTTCTGCTGCTATCACCGGGCGGTACCTCTACCACTGGCGATAGCATATCGATTTGTCATCGAGAGGACTGGCAGTGTCGTCAAGAGGACTGACAGTGTCGTCGAGAGGACTGATAGTGTCGTCGAGAGGACTGCAATTGAGGGCTAATGCTCGGATGTATTGGTACCGTGGGAGGTAGCCTTATCGTCTTGACAGGGCTATATCGTTGAGATGAGTATACGATATTGTCGAGACAACTTGTCATCATGATGGATACCGTGGATCGGTAGTATCTATCGCTGGGCGGTAGCGCACGAAAACAGTTTTGTTAACCTGTGATCGAGAGCCGTTGAAACGCTTTGGAACTTGTTTCAATGGCTAAGATAAGTTTGCCCTTTTGCCCTAAATAGGCAGAGATGCTTTGACATAAGTAATTATTCCATATTAGAATTGTCTTTTGCTTTTCAAGTTGGAGAGACAAAGAAGTCTTCCTCCATTATTGTCGGAGGGAGTTTTTCAAGGAGGAAGAACAAGTTTCTCAGATCGATGCTTTTGTCTTCACTGTAAGGAGTTTTTGCTCTATCTTGTCTGCGTTTGCCTTTGGTGCTTGAGGAGAGATTTAAGTTTTGTTTCCTTTCTTAAAGAGAATTTATTTTCACCATGAGTTGAGAGGGCATTCAATTAGTGAATCCAAGGGGGATCAAGGTTGGGTAAACCTATATTATATTTTCCCTCATTATTTTTGAGAGGGTTTTCCACATAAATTTTATTGTCCACCGGTGGGTATTATTTTTGTGTGATTGATGTTTTTATAATTTTCTATTGTGCCCATATTGCTCAATATGTTATATCTGTTGTATCTTGTGGCGCCCTTAGAGGGGGGGTGAATACGGGCCTTTTTGAATTATGATTTTTTACTTAAGAATTTTCAAAACAAATTTTGCTTTTCTAAAAATCACTTATAAAAATTTACAAACTATGAAATTTTTAAATTAGATCAAACACAAAATTTCTAAGTTAAAGATTAAGCAACCAAATTTTCAATTAAAGAAAAGGCATAATATTTTAATCATGAAATTCTCATACAATGAAAATGATCTTAACAATGCTTAAGATCAAGGCATAAATAAGATAATATACTTTTGACAATTTTTGTTTACCAATCCTTCTCCCATGGATCAGAAGGCTATCACTTGTCTTTCCCTAGACCAAGCCCAAGTCTATCCTCTAGATCTTCCCAAGATCTAGACGTAGCACACAAGGCCACGATTTCCTACCAAGCCATGCAAGGACTTGGACGCTCCGCGCAAGGAAGCGATTTTCCCCTAAGCCACGCAAGGACTTAGACGTCACGCGCAAGGAGACGATTTCCCTACCAATACAAAATGAAATGTATATAAATGAAAATACAAAATAAAATGAAGAACTCCCTAGAAATTCAGATCTCTGAAAGGAAGGTTGAAGCCTCGAGATGATCGTTGATGTAGAAGCGCGCCCGATCTCGTCTTCAATTTCAAACCTTCTCAGCACAAATGGGAGTTCTTGAGGTTCTGGAGCTCTCTGGTTCATATGCACTCAGGAAAGGACTTGGAATTCTCAAAGCTCTAAATGCACGAACAAAACGAACCCATTTATAGATTTTCACTGTCGCCTGGGCGACATCGCTGTCGGAATTCCGACAGCCCCAAACTGTTGTTCGTCGTGCTGTCGTGCAGGCAGTTGCTGTAACTTCTGCGCTGTCGCCTGGGCGACATCGAGTGTTGGAATCCCGATAGCCCCAAACTGCCATTCGTCGTGCTGTCGTGCGGGCAGTTGCTGTAACTTCTGCGCTGTCGCTTGGGCGACATTGAGTGTCGGAATTATGACAGCTCCTCTTCATTTTTGCCATCCGAAACTTCTCTAGACTGTATATTGAGTCATTCTCATCTCCGAAATGGGGTGGCACGTTCTGTAACTCTTCCTGGATTGAAAGTTATGGCCATTTTAAGATCAGCACACAAAACTCATCCTTTTTCTTTTTCTAATGTGTACACACTCTCGGATCATGCCCATGAACGAGGAATTGTCTCCTCATTGAACCTGTACAACCTGGACCCTATAAACACACAAAAGACTAGATCAAATACAACACGGTATTTGTTATTCTCAAACCAAGAGATGCGGAACATAAGCTCCAACAATCTCCCCCGTATGAGAAATTAGTGAGATTAAGACAATTTGTGTTTATAGATAAGTTCGGTAATAAGATATGCATGAATAACATATTAAGAGCGTGATAGAATTGAAAGCGATAATGCCTACTCTTTCTATATCAAGTCCTCCCCCTACATTAGTGTCTCTTATAAACTACTCCCCCTAAATATCTATTTTACTAGATTTCTCAATTTCTTCTCCCGCTTTGTTAATAACAAAAGTGGGTAGGGATGAGTGTATATCTTTTAAGATAGGTAAGGAACCATTTATTGAAGGATTTTCCTGATCGAGCATATGATAGTGTATGCACCTCCTATATGATTACTCCCCCTACAAATATACCCATTTTTTGAGTTTAATATCATTATAATGCACTCCCCTTAAATATTAGATTTATGCAATTTAATCTCCCCTTTTGGTAGAATCAAAAGAGGGTTTAGGTGAGGGTAGTAAGGAGGCATTTCTTATAAATGATAAAGCATGATCGAGCATTTGTAATATAGATAATGATAAAGATTTTAAGCATAATATATAAGAGATTTAAAAAAAAGAGTTGTAAGCAAGCGGAAGATTATAAGAAACATCGTTTTGTAAGCATGAAAATCAGTGTTATAAATATGAGTTTAAGTGCAAAATGTAAAGATGTTTTAACCTTTTTGAAATCTCAAGTTTTTTTTTCATAAATATACCAAGCGTGAAATGAACACATCAAAAAGAAAACATACTACAATGTTACTTAATTTTAACTTCAAGAAATACCAAAACATTGTAGAGATCATGCTAGGTTATCTAGTGCATTTCTTATATAAAGAGTAGTATAGATAAAGAATTGGAATCCAATACTCATGATAAGAAGTGTTATGAAAGATAATGATGTGCACATAACTGTATTTTGGGCAATGTTAACAATTTATTTAAAACACAAAATACAAGACATATGTAGAGTAAAGTGCACAATAAAACACAAGTATATTTACTTTCACACACTTTAATGCATAATATTTTATAAAAAGTGGTGTACTAATCAAGGGTTGCACAAGACACTTTACTATTCTTTCCAAGGTGCTCAACCTCACAATGCTTATGAAGACTTATCAGGAGGTTCAAGTAGTGCTTGGTGGAGTTATATTTGTCTACATATATAATTTTTTTAACATTTGTGAGACAACATTCTCCGAATACACTTGTTTTGCAAACCCAAAAAATTTTAACTTAACCACTTTTCTAAATTTCACAAGTGCAATTCAAATGTCGTGTAGGCAATAAACTTATGCAAGATTTAATTCATTGTACAAATACAATACACAAGCAAGCATTTTTAGATTTAAATATACATGTTGATTACCAAAATAAGTGAGTGAAAGGTATCATTATCAATCATAATACATTTACTCATACTTAGAGGCATGCTAAGCTTAGTTCTACACATATTTTTCAATACAATTTATGCACTTTAAATAGATATATCAAAGCATGATAAACAAAACAATGTTCATAGTAATTTGAAGGAATAAATTTTAACATTGTAAAAAATTCTAAATAATAGAATTCATTCATGCTTGATATTGGCAATAAAGATCATACAATTTTTTGTTTTATCATTTTTAAATCAATTAAAAAAAGAAAATCACAAAAAAATTTTTTTTGTAATTTTTGAATTTTGAATTTTTATTTGATTTTTCATAATATGAATAAAAACAAAATAACAAAAAGTCAGAAACACAAAAACTAAGTAGTACATATGAACTAAAATATTTTTTATAGATTTTTAGAAATTTTAAAAATCAGAAAAAGATAAATTATGCAAACACAAGAGGACATTTTTTTATTAAATAACCCAAAATATGCATGATTTAAGTGATAAGTAAATAAAATGATCATGCAAAGAGTAAAATAAGTATGTCCTAAGATTCAATACTACCCCGACTAAATGTCTACACCCTAGCCCCGTACTAAGTGACAGATGGGCATGAGGAGCTGCACACATGCCGTAGGTTGGGGTGTTAGTCCCATATGCACACAATAGAGAACACTCAACCTAGCACTCTTTCCTCCCAGTGCCTCGCAATGCCCCACTAGAACCCTCCCCGGTTAAGGACAAGACATGACTTAGAGGTTAGGTCTCTAATGCATACAACCCTACGCCCCCGTAATTGTGAGATATCAAGTCATAGGTGAATAATCTTTGTACAACCTATGCTTTTAAACTATGGGTTGATTTATAAACTATGGGTTTTGTTTAATGTGATGAGTATATAAAGCCGCATAGTTTTTCTACTATTATGAGATGACGATATGAGATAATTAGCACAATTACTAATATTCAATAAATGATAATGCTAGTGTGATGAGTTTTGGGTTTAATGTCATGTCATCAGATTAACATTTATATTGCATGTATTCCAAACTAGAGTTTCAAATTATAAATCTAGAATAAGGTGATGATATTAATTTATTCTTATTATTACACAATTGATTCTAGATCTATATATATGTGAGATACATGCAATCAATAACAAAGCATATCTATGCACCAAATGTGAAGAAACAATTATTCATGTTTCTATCATAATATTCATAATTCCTATCTAATAGACATTATTGATCTTAGATATTTTTTGATAGAACATGAATTATGATTTATGATTACAGAGAATTTTGCATAGAATAATTGTTGGATACCATGATTTATGTGAATTCTATTCTTTCTAGACATATGACAATACGATTTGATGATTTTCTTTTGAATAAGCATGTTTGATTTTTTTTTAAGTCTAGAAAAAGATGATCATGTAATCATATCAAAGACAAAGATCATATATAGAATGTTTTGAAATTGTTTAATAAAATTGCATTCAATAATTCAATTTATTGATCTTTGGTTTTGCATGATAATATATGATTCATGATACAATATTCATATATATTCTAATGATTAATCCATAAACTATGTGGTTGTTGAATTTTAGTATTCTATTATAATTTCAAATCACATAGTTATCATCAAATTTAAATAACATTGTACATGTTATACATAACATTAATATATAAGCATAGACCAAGAACTGATTCTAGAATGATGAGTTTGAATGCAATGTTATTACCTAGGATTAATGGAGATAATGTTGCATGTAATATGAGAAGTTTTCAAATTAATTTTCTTTAGACCTAGAATGAAATGATTAATCTTTTGATTTGATCTTAATGATACAAGATGATTCTAAGGTCTAAATTTCATGCAAACATTGGTGACACACATCACACACATAATATTTAAATTAATATATGAATCAATTATACTAAGGATAGCATGTGATGAAAAATCCATGAACACAGAAATTTCCAAATCAAGCGAACTAAGATAGCTTTTAAAACAGAGTTGAAATTGGGCAAGTTGACAGCACCAAACGAACTCAAATGAGCAAGCCTAGAATGCCGTTGGATGGAGATTTTTGTGCTCTTTCCGAAAATATATTAAACGCGAAAATCAGGCGAGCGGATCAAAAGATATGGATGTTTGAAGTTTTGATCGTAAACTCGCATTTTTGAAAGATTAAAACATGCGTTTAGATGAATTTTTGTTTTCAATTTTTCTAGATAATATTCTTCATTATAAGGGCTATCATATGCAGCAAACAAAAATAGAAAAGAATAAAAAACGTTGCGCATTTTAATTTTTAGTTTAAGCCCTTTAATAAACCATTTAAATCCAATCTTTAAAATAGTTTCAATAGTCTTGATAATAATTTCAATATTCAATTTCTAATGATAATTCAAGACAATTAAGGGTAAAGGATTTAAAAAGAATAAAGACCAATCAAAGATGAGAGATAGATCACTTTGAAAAAAAAATATGACTTAATGTTCAATTTTAATACAAATTTGATTTGATATAAACATTAGGCTTAATATATGAAAGTCATATTTCATGATATATAAAGTGATCATAGCATGTTTGTTCAAAAAATAAAAAATAAACAAAAGAAAAGTGACAATAAGCATATCATGAAGTAGATTAGTGATATTTCATTTTTATTTGTTTCTGCTTCAAGCAAATGATAGGATACTAATGAATAAGAGATTTAGGTATCCAAAAGGGACCAAGTGGGATGGTTCCTTTGGGTACCCAAATACATCGTGGTGGCTTTTGGGAAGATAATGATGAATGGGCTTTTTCAAGTAAAGATGATATGTCATTTTTCTTTATGGGTCTCCATTCATACATTGGTTGTTTATCACTTAAATCCATATTATGATTTATGACATCTTTTTGTGATGATAGTTGTTTGAAAAATAATTCATTTGAGATTTATGTTTATTCAAATTATTTTTCAAAATAGATTGATGTTGATAATCATAATGAATTTTATTATATGGATTCTTTGAAAACTTATAAGAGTGATTGTCTTTCTTTAGAATTGAATGTTGAAAGAGTGGGTTACAATAAATTTTAAATGATTGATTTTTAATTTGATGATTTTCATTTCCACTCTTTCTTATAGAAATACTCTTATAATATGAAGGAAAATATTTTATAGTTTGATTTTCATGAAAAAGAGTTTTTAAATTTGAGTCATGATTGAAAATATATTGAGACTTATAATAGTGACTCTTAAGAATTTTGTGAGGGTCATAATTCTTTTTGAAACTAAACTCCTTTTGAGTTGATGTATGAAAATGATCCTTTTTAGAAGTGATTTTGTAAGTTAATTTATCTTTGTTATTTAAAATCTTATGATGAAATTCATTACAAGTAATTAGAACTTTTTCAACAAAAGATTTTAATTGTCTTAACTTACAAGTTAAAGCATCATTTTCAAATATCAAATTTTCATTATGTTTTTTAGAAACTAAGAGCCCTTTTTAAATTTCCTTGAATTGTTCTTTTAATAAATTGCAATCAAAATAAGGAGTAGGAATTTCAACTAAAAAGCAAGATGGAGAATCCACATCATAATTAGATTCTACATTAACATTAGCTTTTAACCTTTTATTTTCTAAACGTAATTTATCATTTGTAATTTTCAATTTCTTAATTTTACGTTTAGCAACTTGTAACATATGTAAAGTGGAAATAGAATTAGTCACAAGGATAGAAGAATTTGATTTACTTACATTGCTATTGGGAGAGGCAAGATTTGAACATAAAGTTTCTTTCACATCTTTTTGGCACTCCTCATCCAAAGACAACATTTCTTCTTCTCTTCCACTTGATGTGCTCTCCATGGTTTCATCCTGAGAGATTCTTTCTTGATTGCTTCTGCCAATTTGAATGTTTTCCAAATGTTGTGCATGCTCCAAACCTATACACGGAAGATCAAACATTTCATCAAGAAATTTCTAAACTTTGTTAGCATTAGTAAAACAATAAATCAATTTGGAAATATCTTTTGATAAAGCACAAAATAAAGTATTAATAGCCTTTGCATTTAAATGACATTCCAATTTATTTGATTCATCCGCTGGTCTTATAATTGCTGTATTCCAAATTTTGATATCATATGAGTCATAAAAAAATTTCATTAAAATTTTCCACCCTTTAGAATTTTTGCCCATAAATAAAGGAGGTGATAATACTTTTTCATTTATATTAAAATTTTACCCACTAGTAGAAGCGAGATCATGATCAAGAGGGGTCATTATTCCCAGTTGTTAAGCCGATTTAGAATAACCTGGCTCTGATACCACGTGTTAGATATTGTGGCGCCCTTAGAGGGGGGGGGGGGGGGGCGTGAATAAGGGCCTTTTTGAATTATGATTTTTTACTTAAGAATTTTCAAAACAAATTTTGCTTTTCTAAAAATCACTTATAAAAATTTACAAACTATGAAAATTTTAAATTAGATCAAACACAAAATTTCTAAGTTAAAGATTAAGCAACCAAATTTGCAATTAAAGAAAAGGCATAATATTTTAATCTTGAAATTTTCATACAATAAAAATGATCTTAACAATGCTTAAGATCAACACATAAATAAGATAATAAACCTTTGACAATTTTTGTTTACCAATCCTTCTCCCAAGGATCAGAAGGCTATCACTTGTCTTTCCCTTTGACCAAGCCCAAGCCTATCCTCTAGATCTTCCCAAGATCTAGACGTAGCACACAAGGCCACGATTTCCGACCAAGCCACGCAAGGACTTGGACGCTCCGCACAAGGAAGCGATTTTACCCTAAGCCACGCAAGGACTTAGACGTCACGCACAAGGAGACGATTTCCCTACCAATACAAAATGAAATGTATATAAATGAAAATACAAAATAAAATGAAGAACTCCCTAGAAATTCAGATCTCTGAAAGGAAGGTTGAAGCCTCGAGATGATCGTTGATGTAGAAGCGCGTTCGATCTCGTCTTCAATTTCAAACCTTCTCAGCACAAATGGGAGTTCTTAACGTTCTGGAGCTCTCTGGTTCGTATGCACTTAGGAAAGGACTTGGAATTCTCAAAGCTCTAAATGCACGAACAAAACGAACCCATTTATAGATTTTCACTGTCGCCTGGGAGACATCGCTGTCGGAATTCCGACAGCCCCAAACTGCTATTCGTCGTGTTGTTGTGCGGGCAGTTGCTGTAACTTCTGCGCTGTCGATTGGGCGACATCTAGTGTCGGAATTCCGACAGCGCCAAACTGCCGTTCGTCGTGCGGGCAGTTGCTGTAACTTCTGCGCTGTCGCCTGAACGACATTGAGTGTCTGAATTTCGACAGCTCCTCTTCATTTTTACAATCCAAAACTTCTCCAGACTGTAGATTGAGTCATTCTCATCTCCGAAATGGGGTGGCACGTTCTGTAACTCTTCCTGGATTGAAAGTTATGGTCATTTTAAGATCAGCACACAAAACTCATCCTTTTGCTTTTTCTAATGTGTACACACTCTCGGATCATGCCCATGAACGAGGACTTGTCTCATCATTGAACCTGTACAACCTGGACACTATAAACACACAAAAGACTAGATCAAATACAATACGGTATTTGTTATTCTCAAACCAAGAGATGCGGAACATAAGCTCCAACAATATCCCAACAAATGGTATCAGAGGCAGGTTAGTTAGTGTCTGATTGGATGTTCTTGTTTAGATTTGGGTCAATGGTAGGTGACGATATTGGTATGTTCCCTACATTCCTAAATCTGATCTAGGATTGTCTCAGACCGTCAGACTATTGTAGAAGATGGAGCAGAACATAAGAATGGTCAGCATGAATGAAAAGAATTGGAATATATGGAAGCCTCGGATGTAGGATCTTTTGTATTTTAAGGATCTCCATTCTCCAATATCAGAAAGACCGACTACCATGATGGATGATGCAGTGTGAAAGAAGATGGATAGGAAGGCAGTGAGATTCATCCAGCAGTGGCTAGATGAATCTGTCTTCCGCCATGTATCCACTGAGTCATCGACTTAGGATTTATGGAGAAAGCTTGAGCATTGAACAAGAGAATGGCAGCAGGCAACAAGGCTTTCCTGGTCAGAAATCTTATGAACTTGAAGTACAAGGAGGGTTCTCAGATGACAGAGCATCTGAACCTTGCCCAGAGCATCATCAATAAATTGGAGGCCATGAAGATCACCTTGGGGGATGAGCTACAAGCACTGATGATCCTTAATACCTTACTAGAGAGTTGGTAGACTCTTATGGTGTCGCTGAGCAATTCAGTACCTGAAGGCATGTCAAGGGAGATGGTGACTGTTGGACTTGTGTGTCACGTCCCTTTGATTGAGAATAACAAATATCATATTCTATTTGATCTTGCTTGTCGTGTGTTTATAGTGTGCAGGAACTATATGTGCAATACTCCACAGGTAGAAAGTAGCTTGGAAACAAATTTTCTGAATGGAGCACTACTGTCAGCGCTAGTCGTTACCGCAGGCACTAGCGCTGTCGCCTGGCGCTAGCTCCAGCTCGTGCCACAACACCACGCCGCAACGGTTTCATCACCGCCTCTACACGACCGCTACCACAGGCGCTAGGAGCTACCACAAGTGCTAAACTCCAAGTTGTATAAAATGAAGATTTCTCTCTCGTTTAGGCACCACATCCCAGAGAGAATTCCTGCGCCAAATTTCCAGAGTTGTTACTCTGCCGAAAAGTCATCTCCCATTTAAAGCTAAAGAAGATTTCTGAAGAAGGAAGCCATCACGCTGCATACGAAGAACGATTGCTTCAATCTCGCTTATGCTACAGCGGTCCATCATCATCAACTCCAGAAAATCTCATTGAGGGATTTTTTATTTGTATTATTTTTTTTTGTGAATTTTAATAGGTAAATCGCCTTGCGTTGGCGACTAGGTCCTTGCGTGGATTAGGGGGATTCACTGCGTGTGTTGGTGACTAGGTCTAGGTGATTAGATCTAGAGGTGAACAAGTTCATATCCGGGGAAGGATTGGCTAGAGCGGCTTGAGGCCATATCTGGGGAAGGATAGGCTAAAGCCAACCGGTTCATGGGGATACGAGTGGGTACAGAAAAGGAAAAAGTATTTGTATTTGTACTCCTCTGATTTCTAGCGATATTGAAATCAAAATTATGTAAACACCTTTTTTATATAATACAATCATGTCTCTATTTGTGTTTACTTGATTTCTTTCATTTGGCCTTAATTCCGATATTGCAAATTTTCTTCAGCTAAATTATTATTTCACTCTCATTTATTTTTAAACAATTTGGTAAATTTCTTAATTTTATAAAAAGAAATTTTATTCCCTTATTCACCCCCCTCTAAGGGAACCTATAAATCCAACAAGTGGTATCAAAGCGCAGGTTATTCCAAATTGGTTTAAAAACCTGGAATAATGGCGTCTTATGATCTCGCTTTTTTCGAGGGTCAGGAAATTAGTAGACCTCCACTATTTACTGGGTCAGATTATAATTATTGGAAAAATATGATGAGATGTTTTCTTATGACCCTAGATATTGAGGTGTGGAATATGGTAGAAGAGGAATACTCTCCTCCTACATTTGTATTTGGAGAGGTAACATTAGAAAAACCTAAGGATAAATGGGATGAAAGGGATAATCTTAAATGCAAAAATAACACCAAGGCCATGAATGCTTTATTTTGTGCGTTAGATAGAAATGAGTTTAATAGAATTTCTGCATGTACTACTACATATGATATTTTGAATCATTTGGAAATTACTCATGAAGGTATATTGCAGGTTAAGGATTCAAAACTATTCCAACTGGAGTCAGAATATGAAAAGTTCTGTATGGATGAAAGCAAAGATATTGATGCAATGTACACGCGTTTCACCAAGATCGTCAATGCCTCCAAAGGTCTTGGAAAAACCTTCTCCAACAGCGACTTGATCTGAAAGATTCTTCGATCCCTTCCTCCAAAATTCAATCCAAAGTTGATGGCTATCTCGGAGTCGCACAATCTAAGAACGCGCCTGATTAAGAGCCTCATTGGGAATCTAAGAACTCATGAGGTAGAACTCAATATCCAATACGATGAATACAGCGGGGAGCCAAAGAAGAAGGCATTGGCACTAAAATCAAAGAAGGAGTGCCAAGAGGATGAGGATGAAGATGAAGAAAGTCTCTTGGTAAAGAATTTCCAAAAGTTCATGAGAAATCGGGAAAGGAGAAACACCTTCTGGAAATATTTCCAAGAAAATGGAAGATGGAAAAGGTCATCTTCAAAGAAGGAAAAGGAGAGCGATGATGAAGAAGGAAGATCTCCACAAGAATGTTATCATTGCAAGAAGACTGGGCATGTTCAGAGCCAGTGCCCAAAATTTTTAAAGGAAAAAAAGGGAAACCAGCACAAAGGGAAGGAAAAGAGGAAGATGCTAAAATCTACAAGATGGGATGACTCCTCCTCCTCCGAAGAATCAAGTGGGTCTTCATCAAGAGAAGATGAAGAAGCAAACATGTGCCTCAGGGGACATGGAAATGACAACGACGATACTAGAGTTCTTAGCGACACTGAGGTAACTCCTCCCACTTATGATGAACTTTGTAATGAATTTCTTGAAACTTGCAAAGCTTTTGATAAAAATCTGAAAGATAGTATGTTGGGAAAATGATTTATCTTAACCCCTGAAAATGAGTTGAATATGAATTCTAAGAAAGAAAAATCAAGGTTAAATAAATATGCGTCGAATAGTATTCGACGCAACGTCGAAGTGGTGTCGACGTTCCTTTCAGAATGAGTCGAAGTAACTTTAAGAAGAATTCGACGTATCCTATGTCGACTTAGCTATGACTTCTAGTCGACGCACCTTAGTCGACGCACCTTCCTTATTCTCCTCTCGACGTCCAGCCAGGAAAAATTCGACGCTTACGTCGAATAGTAATCGACGCACGTCGATTTCTATGTTTAATTCAAAAAATGCCAGATCTCTTTCCTTCTTTTATAGATCTGATTTATATGGAATCAATTTATTCTTTATAGCCGTTCTGAATCATTCTTTTGCTCTAATAGATTCCTGGCTAATTTGATTAAATCCATTATGGACATTATTTGAAATCAGAATGAATTCTTTCCTTCTATAGATATAATAGTTATGGAAATATTTCTCTCTTTCTAATACTCTATTTACTAATTGATTTCTCTCCTATAGTGTTATCTTAATACACAGAGCTATAAATAAGGATAAGGTCGACAGAGAACAATGATCCACCATATACATATTGAAAAAGAGGAAAATCTCCCAAGTGAAAAAGAGAGAGAATTGAGAAATAGTCCTGCAGCAACCATCAAGCTTCCATCCTCTCCTGCTTCTGAAGCCATTCTTTTGCAAACTCTGATAGCTCTCCCAAAAAGAGAGAAAAGCTACAAATCCCCTTCTCACTATAGAAGAGATTTCATTCACTACTTCTTGTGCTTCCAATCTTCTTGCTAGGAAGAAGATTCCTTCTTGTCTTTATATTATTTCTCTTTCTTCTTTACATTTATTTCACTCTCAAATACTGTAAAAGAGTTTTTAGAATCTATTTTCAAAAAAATCAGTTGTACTGGTTCTAAGAGTCTCCTTTTCAAAAGACTCAGTTGGTTCTAAGAGTCTCCTTATCAAAAGACTCAGGGTGGTTCTAAGAGTCTCCTTGTAAAAAGACTCAGTGCAAGATAGTGAATTCCTACCAAAGGGGGTAGAAGAGTGGACTACCCAAAGTTTGGGGAACCACTATATTTCCTTGTGTTGTGCTGTGATTTCTTTTCTTGCATTTACTTTCTTTACTTTCTTAATTCTTGTTGGTGTGTGGGAAGCCTTAATCTGTGATCACTACATATATATATATATATAATTGCACAAAATATTTTTAATCTCTGTTCACCCCCACTCTAGAGAATTCTAATGAGGTTAACTGTGCACTTTCAATTGGTATCAGAGCTAGGTTGATCTAAAAAGGATAACTCCTTGATCAAAAAGGTCCTACACCTCTTATTTATATATAAATATATATATATATATTTCTAAAAATTATTTTTCACATGGCACAAATCAAAGATTATGCTTCCACCAGACCACCAATGTGCAATCTTGAAAAGTTTGCAGTTTGGAAAACAAGAATTAGGATTTATATGAATTCTATTGATGAAGAATTATTTAATGTTATCTTGACAGGTCCTCCCAAGCCTTATAGAAAAGACTCAAATGGTGAACTGACTCATACACTTGTCCCAAAGGCTGAGTGGACAGTTGAAGAGAAGAAGGCAGGAACATGTGATGCAAAAGCTGTAAATATTCTGGTCTCAACCCTCTCTGATGAAATCTTTCAAAGGGTTGTTGATTGTGAATCAACCAAAGAAATTTGGGAGGCTCTCATAAAGATGGTAGAAGGAAGTGCTGATGAAAGGAAAGGTAGGAAGGCTCTATTGATCTCTCAATATGAGAACTTCCAAAAGAAGAATGAAGAAAGCATCTCTGAGATGTATGACAGATTCAGTCTGATCATCAATCAACTAAGGGACTTGGATAGAGAAATCTCTCTCACAGAGATCAATGACAAATTGCTGATGAGTCTCCCAAGTTCATGGGACTCAAGGATATGGGCAACAAGAGACACAAGAGGACAAAGGGAAATTTCAACAGATGCTCTCTTAGGAAAACTCAGATCCTATGAGCAACTGCTGAAAACCAGAGAAGAGAAGAAGAGAAGAGAAAATACCCCAACTTCTTCAAAAGATAGGAACATTGCATTAAAAGCAACAAAAGAAGGAAGCTCTGTCACTGAAGAAGAACTATTCAGTTTCCTGGCCAGAAAAGTCAAGAAATGGGTCAGGACAGATGGATCAAGAAGGAGAGAGTCAAAACCAAGGTATGACAAAACTCCTACTAAGGAAATTATTTGTTATTCTTGCAGTAAACCTGGACATATTGCCCCAGAATGTCCAGAAAATGCTGAAACAAAGAAAAATCTGAAAAAGAAAGATCTCAAGAAAAAAGGGAAGAAGAAAGAAAGAGGCTTTATTGCAGAAGCCTGGAGTGAAACAGACTCTGAGGACAGCTCCTCTTCTAAGAGTGACAATGAAGAGCCTAAGCAAGAAGACCTACGCTTAATGGCACTTGAAGGCTCAAAGAAAGATGATGGTGCTAAATCATGGAGTGAGACAGGATCAGAAGAAAGCATATCTTCTGAAGATGAAAGAGAAAATAGCCTTATTCTCATAGAGGAATCTGAGGATAAGGATGAGGTAAGCATTGTGGATGAAATAGATTTTCAAAGTGATAATTTCAGAAATGATTTTATGGGAATGTGTCTAGATCAACTAAAAGCTAAACAAGAAATTATGGATCTAAAAGAACAAATTAATATGGCTAAAAACCAGAGAAATAGAGAAGTGAAATGCTCTAAAAATTATGAATTAAGGGCTAACATCATAGAAAAGAAGGTAGAAAGGGCTAGAATAGAAAACCAGCTCCTTAAGGATAAGGTATCCCAGGCAAAAGCTTTTGAAGAATCAATAAAAATGAGAAGCCAAACTCTCAAGGAAATCACTGAACAACAAACAAGGAGACATAAAAATCTTGGTCTAGGGGCTGATCCCTCAACCAGCCAAATTCCATCCAACAAACCTGCTTGGATGATCCGTGTAAAATTCACCCAACCTATCAAATCAAACCAAGAAAAAGACTCACTAAATAAGGAAGAAGACTCCCTCAAGGAAATAAAACAATTTGATAAACATCATATTATTCAGCTGATGACTCTCAAACTTCATCTGAAGAAGCAACTAAGCCAAAAGAAACAATACATAAAAGAGCCAAATCAGAAAAAAGGAAAAAGAGAATTTATGAAGATACAGATGCGTCGACTTCATATCGACATATGAATGATAGTGCGTTGAATCCTACTCGACACAATCTCTCAGATGCCTCGACCTCAACTCAATGCTTGAATAAAAGTACGTCGACATCAAATCGACGCAACTTTGTTCATGCATCGATACCAGATCAACGCAATCTGGAGAAAGCGCCGAATATAAATCAATGCAACTATCAACATACGTCGAATATATATCGACGCATAAAAACTCAGAGCAACTTAAATGCCTATCCTCCAAAAACCTTCCATCTTAACCCCTATTCAGGACCCATTCATCCTAATCATGATTTCTATCCTAATCAACACCTCTATCCTAACCAAACTTTCTATCCTAACCAAAATTCCCATCTAAATCAAACTTACTATCCTAATCAACACTTCTATCCCTCTCTAAACTCAAATTCTCGCAATACTAAGATAATCAAGTGCTACATATGTAACAAAACTGGCCACCTTGCCAAACAATGTTGGCACAATCAATCAAACTATCTGTGAAAATTAGTCCAAGACTAACTTAGAAACCTTTAGGATTAGGAAGAGATAAAAAGAAATAAACACCTAGAATTTTTCAGGAAAATTAAAAGTCACGTCGACTTCTAATCGACGCACCGTCGATGACTCAACTCAATAAGTGAAATCGACGCATGCGTCGACTACAATCGACGCATACGTCGATACGAAACCCTAGCATCTTAACGCGGGCTGTATCGATGATTACATCGAATTCCACTCGATGTAACGTCGATTTCATGAAAATAAGCGGCAATACTAAAATATTTTCGGTCACATCCACTGAAGTACCGAATAAGCCTCGAATAGTGTCGCATTTCGACATTTCACCTGACTTACAAAGACTCTTGAGTTAGAAACCTTCACTACTCTGCATCCTTCATCCTTTTTGCTCCTCAGTCCAGCCGATTTCTTCCTCTCTCTCTCACTGACCTAAAATGGCTCCCAAGACCAACTCTGGTTTCGACATTGACCTTGAATCTTTCCAAGCTACCGCAGAAAACTACAAGAGACTCATTGCTCTGTTCACTGAAGATGGACTAGATAAGCTCATCTCCACAAGATGCAAGCTCCTGGAAACAGAGCTCACAGAGCTGATGACTCATGTTCAGATATCTGAACAAGGAGAAATCCAAGGAACAATCTATGAGACACCTGTCTCAATCTCTGCAGAACACATTAGGACAACCTTTGATCTTCCATCAGGTACACCCTAATATTATCTTTGTTCAAAGCAAATAGGGAAAGAAAATCAGCTTCTAAAGAATAACTAAATAAGTCTTCATCACTCCCTTATTAGGTGATGAATATATAGACCTCACACCTGATGAAATCAAGCATCTGCTAACCACCATGAAGTTTTCAAAGGATAGACCAATCCATCTAAAGAAAATAGACTTTTTTGAGGAGTACAGATTGCTAGCAGATATAGTACGAAAAATCCTGCTATGCAAGACCTCAACAAAGGATGCAGTGCCCAAGCAACAACTGAATATCATAGGGGCCCTGGTGCTGAAGAAGAAGGTGGACTGGGCCACATGCTTGCTCAAGATGATAAGCTCTAAATACTCACACAAAGAAAATGCATATATGAGGATTATGAGTCAAGTACTCTTCCACTCCTTCCCTGACCTATGTAGGTCAAAAGGAATCCCTATTCCTCCAGGGAAAAGGATGTCAATAGCTCTATTCTCCAAATGCACCAGGCAAATTCCTAAGCCTGGTTCCATTCCTGAAAAGACTCCATCTCCTCCTAACTCTCCTGTTCATCCATCTCCTCCTCCTCCTCCTCCTCAAAGAGACAATTCTTCTCTACCACCATCATCTACTCCACTAGTCTCTACCACTCTCACAACCCCTCCTCTACCCACCTCTTCTCAAAAACCTGCTCAAACAGCAGTTTCTCCATCTCTTCCTCCTCCTACTTTCTCATCCTCTCCACCTCCTTTATCACCCATACCTCATGTATCAACTAACTTCTCTCCAGCTTCATCACCACCTCCACCACTCTCTCCTCATCACCAACCACAACATGAACCATGTGCATCCCCTGAAGCTCTCCTCACTCAGTGCATTGCATCAGCAGCTCAAACATTTCAAGAAATGCTGGATGAGCACTGCTCCCAGATTCATTCTTCCATCCTACACATGCACACCCAAATAGATGGGGTCAGTGCCTCTGTGCAAAGTCTAAAGACCTCTCTCTCTTCCTCTAGAGTAACCAGGTCTTTCTTAACCTCCTTGGCCAAGAAGGTCAAGAAGGGGGAGAAGCTAGATGAAGAGCAGCCCTCCACTCCTAAATCTCTCTCCCACAAGTCAATTGGAAATGAGAGAGTACCTGAGCTACATATTGAAGAACAAACAATAGAGGTACTCAATATAGCAAGAGAGGCTGCAAGTCAAGTGGTACAATTACAAGGGGAGGCAAGCAGGGCAGAAATTGAAGCTGAAAAGGAAGATGTGGCAGATGGTGAGAAAGATAAAGAAGCTGAAACTCAGGGGGAGCTAGGTACTGTGATAGTTGAAATAGGAGCTCAGGAGCCAGGTACTGCTATGACTGAAGCTGAAACTGAAAAAGAAACTGAAGAGGAAGAAGTAGAAGCAACCAAGGAAGTTCCATCCCAGGGGGAGCAAACTGATGTAACTCAGGGGGAGCTGAGTGAACTACCTGGTGCTGAGAAGGAGCAACCCCCCTCTCTTAAAATAGTTGTATTCACTAGAAAAAGGAAGACTCCTCCTACCCCTCCTGAATAATTCCTCAAAACAATGAATGATATATTTATGGTTGAAAACTGATTGATCTGAACATGAAGTTTGTTTATAGGATTTCCTTTTCTAATTTCTCTTCTACTTGCTTAATATATTCCTTACCTATATAAATACTTTGCTGTGATTGATCATATGCTGATACAATTTCTCTCTAAATAGGGTTACGACAAATAGGGGGAGATTGTTAGGAAAATGATTTATCTTAACCCCTGAAAATGAGTTGAATATGAATTCTAAGAAAGAAAAATCAAGGTTAAATAAATATGCGTCAAATAGTATTCAACGCAACGTCGAAGTGGTGTCGACGTTCCTTTCAGAATGAGTCAAAGTAACTTTAAGAAGAATTCGACGTATCCTATGTCGACGTAGCTCTGACTTCTAGTCGACGAACCTTAGTCGACGCACCTACCTTATTCTACTCTCGACATCCAGCCAGGACAAATTCGACGCTTACGTCGAATAGTAATCGACGCACGTCGATTTCTATGTTTAATTCAAAAATCGCCAGATCTCTTTCCTTCTTTTATAGATCTGATTTATATGGAATCAATTTATTCTTTATAGCCGTTCTGAATCATTCTTTTCCTCTAATAGATTCTTGGCTAATTTGGTTAAATCCATTATGGACATTATTTGAAATCAGAGTGAATTCTTTCCTTCTATAGATATAATAGTTATGGAAATATTTCTCTCTTTCTAATACTCTGTCTACTAATTGATTTCTCTCCTATAGTGTTATCTTAATACACAGAGCTATAAATAAGGAGAAGGTCGACAGAGAACAATAACAAGTGATCCACCATATACATATTGAAAAAGAGGAAAAGTTCCCAAGTGAAAAAGATAGAGAATTGAGAAATAGTCCTGCAGCAACCATCAAGCTTCCATCCTCTCCTACTTCTGAAGCCATTCTGCTGCAAACTCTGATAGCTCTCCCTTAAAGAGAGAAAAGCTACACATCTCCTTCTCACTATAGAAGAGATTTCATTCACTACTTCTTGTGCTTCCAATCTTCTTGCTAGGAAGAAGATTCCTTCTTGTCTTTATATTATTTCTCTTTCTTCTTTACATTTATTTCACTCTCAAATACTGTAAAAGAGTTTTTAGAATCTCTCTTCAAAAAATTCAGTTGTACTGGTTCTAAGAGTCTCCTTTTCAAAAGACTCAGTTGGTTCTAAGAGTCTCCTTATCAAAAGACTCAGGGTGGTTCTAAGAGTCTCCTTATCAAAAGACTCAGTGCAAGATAGTGAATTCCTACCAAAGGGGGTAGAAGAGTGGACTACCCAAAGTTTGGTGAACCACTATATTTCCTTGTGTTGTGCTGTGATTTCTTTTCTTGCATTTACTTTCTTTACTTTCTTAATTCTTGTTGGTGTGTGGGAAGCCTTAATCTGTGATCACTATATATATATATAATTGCACAAAATAATTTTAATCTCTATTCACCCCCTGTAGAGAATTCTAGTGAGGTTAACTGTGCACTTTCATAGTATTTTATTGAATCGTGAAAATGAATCTCTAATTAAAGAAAATCAATAGCTTTCCAAAAAATTAATTGTTTTAGGAAAAAGAAAGGTTTCTTGCCAAGAGTGTGATCACTCCATTAAAATGGCAAAAGACATTGAAGATTCTCTTTCTAAAGCCCTCTCCCATGCCTAAATTCTTACAAAGGAGAAGGGGGAATTAGGAAGGAAACTAGAAGCATCTCTTTTGCAAATTAAGAATATTAAAAAGGGTTTTGAAAATAGGTGTGTCATGCTTGTGAAAGAAAATTCATCACTTAAAGCACAAGTTCATGATCTCACCGTGGCCATTAAAAATTTTGGAATAGGCCAAAAATCACTGGATATGATTTTAGGGAAACAGTGCTATGGTTCTGGAAAATTTGGGCTCGGATATCGAGGTGAGGGCTGTCGCCCGGCGCTAGCCAATGACGTCGTCGCTAGCACCTCATACAAAAATCCAACATTTTCTTTTACAAAATTTTTTCTTCTATAAATCTGATTCCTTCCAGCAAGAATAACACAATTCCAGAAAAGGGTCTCAACCCCCTTTGTTTCATGTGTAAACTGTTATAGGTTAGGTCACACATCTAGTTCTTGCAGGAAAGTGAAACAAAATACTTTAAAGCAAATCTGGGTACCTAAAACTTCCACTTATTCTATGGGTGGTACCGCTTGGGTATCCGGATCTTTACTCTCATCTTCTTTCTAGATGTGCAGGAAAACTAAGGACAATGAAGACGTGTTGTACTTGGATTCTGGATGCTCCAAGCACATGACGGGCAATAAAGCAAAGTTCCTTAGCCTAGAAAAGAAGAAGGGAGGGATCGTGATGTTTGGCGATAATGGAAAAGGAAGGATCATGGGAATTGGTACAGTTGGTAACGAATCATTTACGATATCTAATGTTCCTTATGTGAAAGGGCTAAAACACAATCTAATTTCTATTAGCCAATTATGCGATAAAGGATTTGATGTTTTATTTGAATCTTCCACTAATTTATGCAAAATATCCAATCCTACTACAAAAAATATTTTACTAACTACACCAAGAATACATAATGTTTATATAGATTCTTTTCATGATCTTTTTAAATTATCTATAAAATGTTTTATCACTAAAAATGATGAATTAGAACTTTGGCATAGACGACTAGGACATGCTAGCACAAAGCTTATTGTAAAACATGCCAAAAGTGATTAATTGGAGGATTGCCTAGGTTAAATGGAACTTTACCTTCACTTTGTTCATCATGTCAAAAGGGAAAATTTACTAGATCCTCTTTCAAACGTAAAAATTTTATTTGTACTACAAGACCCTTGCAATTAATTCATATGGATCTTTTTGGTCCCGTTAGCACTGCAAGTCTTGGTGGTAGATCATATACATATGTTTTACTAGATGATTTTTCAAGATATTGTTGGACACTATTTCTCTCATACAAATCCGATGCATTTTGCAAATTAGCAAAATTATGTACTCGCATTCAAAATGAAAGTGATTTAAAAAAATGCATTCATTCGGATAATGGAGGAGAATTTCAAAATGAAATGTTTACATCTTTTTGTGATATGTTTGGCATTAAACATGAGTTCTCCGCACGACGCACACCACAACAAAATGGTGTTGTAGAAAGAAAGAATAGGACACTTCAAGAACTAGCACGCATTATGATATGTGAATATAAATTGCCTAAGTCCTTTTGGGCCGAAGCTGTAAATAAATCTTGTTATGTTATGAATAGAAACATGCTTCACCCATCTCTTAATCACACACCATACGAACTTTATTTTCAAAAAAAGCCTAACGTATCTTATTTCAAAGTATTTGGTTGTAAATGTTTTATTTTAAATACTAAAGATAACTTGGGAATGTTTGATGAAAAATGCGATGAAGGAACTTTTCCGGGGTACTCTTCAACTAGTAAAGCCTATAGAATTTTTAATAAATAAACTAGTAAAGTTGAAGAGTCAATTAATGTAAAATTTGATGAGCTTGCTCCTTGTATAGAAAGACTTTCCACAGGAAACGAGGATGATCTTGTTGTTTATTGGGTGTCAACTTTATCACCTAGAGGGGGGGGGGGGGGGGGGGTGAATTGGTTTTACAAATTATATTATCCCCTTTTAGGTGTTCTTGATTTCTGGTTAATAGATTTATAAAATAGAAAGCACAACGCAGAAAACACACAACGATCTATAGAGGTTCCTCAAGACCGGGTGTCTTGAGTAGTCCTCTGTCCCTCTATGCCTACCCAGCAGTGTGCTAGGCTGGGCAAACTCTGCCAACAACTTCAGTCCCTCAAGCCTTGCTACATGGACCCACAAGTCCCAACAGCATAGGCCCGCAAGCCCCTACTACCCCCGAGCCCGCAAGCTCGACGCTCAGGCCCTCAAGACCTACCTAGCCAGACCCGCAAGTCTAGCCTCTTCCCTGGCCCTCAAGCCTCAGAGGTCTTAAGCCCTCAAGCTTGACAAATAGGCCTGCAAGCCTTACCTAGCCAGACCCTCAAGTCTATCCTCTGCCCTGGCCCTCAAGCCTCACAGGTCTCTAACCCTCAAGCTGGACCAATAGGCCCGCAAGCCTTACCTATCCAGACCCTCAAGACTAGACTCTACCCTGGCCCTCAAGCCTCACAGGTCTCCAATCCTCAAGCTGGAAAAATAGGCCTGCAAGCCTTTACAAAGATTACAGTAAGAATAACTGTTACTTTTGTCGGATGAAGATTGGCAACTTTAGCCTGATGAAGATTGGCTTCTTTAGGTTGAAGAAGATGCTTCTTGATCTGGAGATTCAGCACTAGGTCTTCTTCAGCCTTCACTTTTTTTTGCCTGATGTTGATCGGCAACTTATAAGTCGATGATGATGATTGATTCTTCAGAGAGCACTTGATGCTTGCTCTCTACTTGATCTTCTTCTTCTCCACCGAGAATATTGTTCTATTGAAGTGTAGCGGCGGGAATCTTTTTCGTACATTTTCTCTCTTGTTCGAAGACAAACTTTTTTTTAGGGCATCACTGATCCCTTTAATTGGACAGATGAGCCGCATAACGGTAACATGTGATGTCCTTTAATGTCAGACGCCCATTCCATAAGAGCACGCGCTGATTGGACAATCAGGCGGCGACATTAAATACTGACAGCACGTCTGTAACATTTGAATCCATCTCGATGATATTTCCATTGTTACGACGTCATGGACAATATCTCGATGATAGGACTTTGTCGAACTCTTACGCTTTGATAGATCTTCGGTTATTCTTGCTTTTGCCTCTTATACTGGTATCTCGACGATACGAGATATTCTTGCTCTTCGATGATATGGCATATTTGACTGTGTCATCGTAATCACCTTGACTTCTCGACGACATGCCTTCTTTATGATGATGTTTGTTCTTTCTCGATGACAAGGCCACTTTGATGAAGTCGACGATACTGCGTCTTCTCTGCATTCAACGATCTTGCTGAGTCTCAGCGGTCAACGATCATCCTTCTGAGTTTGACGATCTTGCCGAGTATCAGCGGTCGACGATCTTTTTTCTGAGTTCGTTGATCTTGCTTCTGCGTTCGACGATCTTGCTTCTTCGTTCGATCAACTTGCTTCTTCGTTCGACGATCTTGCTTCTGCGTTTGACGAGCACGCCAAATCTCGGTGGTGGTCGATCTTCCTTCTGTGTTCGACGAACTCCCTTCTGCGTTCGACGAATCTTGTTCTTCTATCTTCCTGAGATTTATAAGCTAGAGAAGCGATCAAATACAAAGTGAAGTTTTCTTTACTTGGTGACTTCTTCAAATCAGGAATCATGTGGGCAAGATTCCCAACAATCTCCCCCTATTTGAAGAGTCGGAATCTCAATTCAAGACTACTTTCACTAGACAATAAATATTATAATCTTAACTTTGGGCATGTAAGATTGTACTTATCTTTGCTGAACTCTCTGAGTACATCAAGCTTGTAGCTCCCACTAGATTTGATGTCTCTTCTTTTATGGCTCCCAATACTTCTTTGAGGCCGTCTTCTTGAGCATCTTATCTTGAACATTTGATGCCCTTTCATTTCTCCCCAATTCTGACTTCTTTCCTGGAGCTTCTTTTAAGTAGACAATATTCCAAGGCTCCCCCTTACTCGATTATAGTTCATCCAAATCCTGAAAGGTTGTTTAACCAATCATCTAGAATGGGATTAATGAACACTAAGTAGAGAATTACTCAAAGTTCAACATTCCCAGTTGGAATTTTAAGAAGTTGAACTTAGCTTCATCTAGGGGCTTTGTAAATATATCAGGCACTTATTTGTCTGTTGGGACAAACTCAAGGGTGATATCTTCATTTTCCACATGCTCCCTGATGAAGTGATACCTGATCTCAATATGCTTATTCCTGCTGTGAGAGACTGGATTCTTAGCAATTGAGATTGCGCTTAATGAGTCACAAAATAGGGGTGTTTTGGTCATCTTTAGGTTGTAATCTTCAAGTTGATGTTTGATCCATAGCAGTTGGGCACAGCAGCTTCCAACCGAGATATATTCTGATTCTGCTGTTGAGATTGCCACACTTGTCTGCTTCTTACTGCTCCAAGAGATCAGTCTTCCACCAAGGAATTGACATGTCCCTGATGTACTTTTCCTGTCTTCCTTGCACCCTGCATAACTTGCATCTGATGTCTAGCATAACCTGCATAACATGCATCTGAATTCTAGTATTTTCCCATGTATGATTGTACTGCATTTTGCTAGCTAAGCACACAAGGTGCAGGGCACGTTATCAGTTATCAGTAGGCAATAAGTAGATGTAGCAGTAATTGCATTTTTATGAATACCATGCCGCAATAACATCACCGGAATATGCCTTATAAGCATTCATATATAAATGTTCTTATACTAGAATTGTTCATATATAAGATTAGTCATATAACTGGACCGATTGTTCTTAACGTAATATGAACTTAAGAAATAAATGTCTTTCAATCGTTTTTAAATAGGACGTCTTCTTGTGCCTTACTGGAGCTGGCTTCCTTTGCTTCTTTCTTTTTCTTTCACCTATAGAAGTTCATTGGCTTCAGGATTTTCTTTGGAGGAGGAGGAGGACCGTGGGGAAAAGCCATCTTATGTCTTGTTCTTTCTTCCAGATTTTTCACGTGATGATTCCATTCTATAGAGGAGTACACTCTCTCATGGTCTTTTTGACCGTGTCCAAATGTTATCCAAGATTTAGTGATGATTTCGTTCGAGCAAGGACTCCACCGACTAGATTCTGGGTCCTGTTGGACCTCCTTTACTCTTTTATTCCTGTACTTTTCGCAGGATGTTTTCCTTTTCTTTCTAATTGTTGCGGATTCACCTGATTCAGTTTCAGAGTCGGAGTTGGTGGAGGGTTCTGTGGGTATGTATTCAGAGGGGGTTACTTGAAGCGCTTGCTTTACTTGATTACTTACCCATTTCGCTTGATGCAAGCAGGCAGCTACGCTTCCCTTGATCTCTTCCCGAATTTCTTCTTCAATTCTCCTTTCCCCATCTTGGATTACTTCTTTTACTGACTCCTTTAGTTCAAATATCTGCTCCAGAATTTCCTGATCTCCGGCATCTGTTACATTTCATACTTCCGGTGATGAGCGTCTAGAGTTTGCTCCTGGTTAGTGATTCTGTTCAGGATGAGAGCTGTGGACTACGCATGTAGAGCTTGAAGTTGAGAGATGTCATCCTTTATTGACTTCACCTCATCCTTCATCTCATCCTTAATTTTGTTTATGGCCTTTTCTATGAGGGTTTCTATTCGCTCCCACAGGTCGGTGAGTGTCACAAGGGGGGTAATCTCATCGGTTCCTTTTTTTGTTGACATTTATCCTGGGAGGACGAATGGTTGGAGACGAAGAGGTGGTTTGTTGAAGGAATGTCTTAGGGCAAATGATTTCCATCCTAGACATTCACACTGTTTATAGTGGGGGTAGGTGAAGAGGCGTGTACCTTTTTTATTTTATCGAGGAATCGATGACTACCGCATCGAGCGGCTATGATTTACAGAATTTAACAATATTTAATATATTTAAGCGTTGTTCTGACGATACTGTTGAAGCACATCTTATTTTATCGATTATACGATTCTTCCTAACGCGTCTGCCTAAGGCATTCTTCCACCCTGCTTGTGAGTTACCCTTTGGTATTAAACCTACACTAAGATGGTTAGTGAGCAAATTTTGCTGTTTCAACTTATCGGCTGGAACAGCTACCTTGTCCAAGGCCCAGATTTATGGGCACTTGGACTATCAGTGAATTGAGATTACAGACCCTTCGGAACCCAAGTAGTTTTGGGTCCTAGCACATTGTTATCTTTAAAAGACATACTGGATTTAATTACTTTCGGATAAGCGCAGTAATAATGAGCAAGGCTATTTGAAGGTTTAGCAAACGTTACCCTTGGAGCAATTGGATTGTACCAACAATCAATTGCAATGTGGCCCGTCTTGCCACAATACCAACAGTCAAATTTATTGTATCTTATCCTTTTGCTGTTGGTAGTTGTCTGAATCCTCTGTGGGTGATTGGAGGAGTACCTGTAGAAGCTAGAATTGTATTGGTTAGAAATATGATTCTTCCCGTTCACATTTTTCCTTTTGAACTCAGACCTTTGTAGGGGTTCCTTCATCCTCATGTGTCTACTGATCTCCTATTTCTTTGTGTCTCCCCTTTTAAGTTGTACCTTGGAAGTAGTAGGTGACATCTTTCTTCCCCTTGTGGGAGTCCCATCCGTATGATACCCAGGGACCGGTTCTCCTATGCTCTTGTTGAATGGAGAAGTGACCTTCCTCAGGTCAGCCTTTGTCTCACATAGTGGGTCTAATCCATTTTCTTTGAAGCATTTTTGTTCCCCTCTTGGAATGGAGCAGCAACCATTTACTAATGGAGGAGAGATCTCTGTTTTGGAGGAGCTTGTTACTTGATTTCCTTTAAAAGAGAATTTGTCCTTCATATTCCTGACCCTTGATTTCAGGAGGCCAACCTGATCTCTATCCTTCTTTAGAATAACAACCTCCTTGGTGAGGGAGTAGCACAACTCCCTGCTATCTTCTAAGGCCTTCAGAGTTTTTCTAAACTTGCTTATTAGGCCCAGGTTGGAACTGGCATTGAAATCCTTCTTGAGTTGGCAGAACTCTGCATTCTGCAGAGTAAGCTTCTCTGCCTTTTCCAAGAGATCAAAGTTTCTGGCTTGAAGAATTGAGATTTCATCAGCTTGCTTTTTGCAAAGTTCTCTGCTCCTTCTGAGATCTTCTATAAGATCTGAGAGGCTCATTTCAGAATCTGAATCAGTGTTCGATAGAGGATCCCTTATGCCACCCTGTTCTGAGATGACTTCATTCTGAACTTCTTCCTCTGACTCAGATAGGACAGTTAGTCCAAACTGTGCTTCCTCCTCTGCATCTGAGTTTCTTGAGTCGCTATCACTAAGGGTTTTATTCTTCCCCTCAGCCACAGTACTTCTAACTTTGGAGGATCCTTCCATGAGGGCTGTCAGAGAGTTCCACATCTCCTTAGCTGTTGTGCAGTGGATCAACTTGTGGAGTATAAGAGTATCAACTGCATTAGCTATGATGTTTCTGGCTTTCTTGCCCAAGTTGACTAGGGTGATCTCATCTGAAAGTTGAGGTTAGATCTTAAATTAACTCTAGAGGGGGGGGGGGGGGGGGGGTGAATAGAGTTTAAAAACTTTTTCCCTTAGTTTTATAGCGGAATTAAAAATAGTGATATATATGTGTAAATGAGAGTGAGTAATAAAAACTAAGTAAAGAAAATTAGCACAGCACAAACACAGAAAAGAAATCAAACACAGAAGACACAAGGAGCTATAGTAGTTCCCCACTAAACTTGGGTACATCTACTCTTCCTCCACCCTTGGTAGGAATCCACTAGGATTTTTGATCAGGTGCCCTCACACCAATGAGCTTTTGTTCAGGTGCCCAAAAACCAACTAGATTTTTTGATCAGGTGTCTTGCCACCAATGGGGTAAACTTTTGAAGGGAGTTTGAACCCTGTACAAAATGGTGTAGAGAGGGGTTATGAAGTTCTTCTCTGTCAATATGCTGAGAGAAGACTCTAGTGGATGTTGATGTAAAGCTCCCATGTCTGATAGAAGTATATGACAGTTTGGTGGAGAAGCTTTCTTTTGAAAACAGAAATCTTCCTGTAACAGATGATTCTGAGAGAATGAATTCTTCAGAATATTGTTGCTCTTTTGAAGATCTGAACTTGCAGCAGAGATCTGAGAGAGAGAGAGAGAGAGAGATCTTGAAGATGTTGTTCTCAGGAAATGGAGATGCTGCTTGAGAAAGAAGAAAACTGAGTATTTTTGACTGTGTATTCTTCTTCTTCTTCCTTGTTCTCGCTGTATCTTTTTTTTTGTGTTTTGAAAGAATGAAAATGAATCAATTCTTTGAATTCTGTCGTGAGCATAAGACAATAATCTCTGTCTTGATATCTTCTATCTTTGGAATAGAATAATCAGAATTTAATTCTTTCTTGGAACAGCAACAGAGACCAAACAACTTTGGCAGGTCCTTTAATTCCTTAGCCGTGAAATGTTCCTTTGCATTAATTGTCAACGGCTATCTTTTTCTTGTAATAAGGAAAGAAAGGAATTTAATAACTGAATATAATATCCTTACTTATCTGACTTGAATACGTCCAAAGATATTTGAATTAATCAGTTAAAGTCGTCGATCTGTGTTCAGAGAACTGACAAATAACTGATATTTAATTATTAAATAATCTGGAATCTGTATTTGTCGATCTGAGCTGTCGTAAAGAATTTGTCGAGCGCTGGCTGGATTTTTTCGAGCGCTGGCTAGAATTCGTCGAGCGCTGGATGGAATTCGTCGAGCGCCGATAGCCATTTGTCGAACGCCGAGAACTTAAATTTTTCCTTAAGTTCTAGCTAATCTAACAGCCTAAAGACTTGACCCTTAAACTATACAATGGGGTCAACTTGATCCTAGTCAACATATAGTGATCCTAGCCCAAATCAGTAATAGGGATGTTCCAACAATCTCCCCCTATTTGGGTTAGGATACTATTTTACAATCATTCAATTAATAATCAACAAAAGAACAAACAACAAAGCATATATATATCTGACAGAATGTAAATTCATTTCAACAGATAGAATAAAGTATAGTGCTCCGAGTTTAAAAACATTACAACCAAAATGTCAAACAAGAACAAAATAGAGTCTGAACCTTTTCATTTCTTTGCTGAGGAAGGCTTAAAGATAATTTCTCTGTTGGGATCTTCAGATTTCTTCTTACTCAAATAGAGGTCCTGAGCTCCCAATATAGTTTGTGATTTGCCTTGAATAACTACTGCTTCTGGGTGCTGTACCAAATATTCTTCAGCATTGAAAAGGTGTTTAGAGCCATATCTCTCAAATTCTTGCTTTCTGAATTCTGACAATGTTGAATATTGAGAGAAATCTTTTCCTTCAACTTTAGCTTTATTAATCTGAGTTGTTGCTATAGATTCTCTGAATCTTGCCATGTGTGAAATCCTTTCTTCTTCTGGATTGGGAGAAGGAGGCCTATATTCATCATTATTGTCTTGACTAAAAGAACTTTCTTGAGGATTTCTATCTCTGTGAGAGATGCCTTTAGAGATAGAATATTTATATTCTGAAGAAACATTTCTGGTTGAACATGAAGGAGGTCTTGATGACCTAGGACTTTTAGAACCACTTGAACTAGCTGGTATCCTTGATTGCTAAGGAATAAACTTCTGAGAGGAAGAAGAGAGTGTTGTTGAACCTGCTGCTAGAGGAGGAGGAGGAGGAGGATGATTATATTTGACAGGCTTGTCAGAATAATAACCAGTCTTCCTCATCTTCATTCTTCTCTTGTTCTCATTCCTGGAAAATTTCATCCAGCCTGGGGTATCTTTATCAAGAGGAATATTATGAAGGATATAATAAGGAATATCATTATTTGGATTTGGAGGCTCAGGGACAGCCATTGACTTTGCTTTCCTTTTCTTTCTTTTCTTGGATGATGAATCATCAGAATCACTATCATCTCATTAGAATCAGAAGATTGAATTGGGTCATCATACAAGTCATTTATCAATTTAAGAGCCTTAACTCTTTGCTCTTCAGCTTCATAAGCTGCATCTTATGCTTTCCATATTTCATCAAAATCTGGAATAGGAGAGTCATCAAGAACAAAAACTGGAACATCAAAACTCTTGAGAATTTCTTCTGAAATTATAACTGATTGTTCTGCTTGACCTGGAGCTTGAGTTTGAATTTGAACTGGAACTTCAAAATTCTTGAGAAACTCTTTCAACACAACTTTACTTATAGGAGCAGTATATGGAACTATTGCTTTTGAATATTCTTGATACTTTGGCAGATTTGAGAAAACTGAATTAAACTTAGATAGCAAAGAAATAATATCTAGAGAGGGATGAATATAGATATTATTTATCTCTTCTATAACTGGAATTTCTGAGACTGTAAATAAATCAATCATTTCTGAATCATACTCTGTCACTGAATCTGCAAAAACTGGAGCTTCTGCTACTTCTGGAGCTTCTTCATGAGACATCTCCCCCTGCCTAGCTTCAGGGATACCTGAATCTAGGCCCCTAGAAGAAGGGATAGAATGAGAGGAAGGGAATGAAGAAATTTTAGCAGATAGATCATAAATGGCTTAAAGAACTAGAGCAAATTTTGCATCCAGGATGGTATCTAGCTTAGGAAGAATATTAAGAGCTGGAGCAAGTTTTGCATCCAGGAGTTGGTCTAGCTTGGGAAGAATGTGATCAAGAATTTGATCAGCCACAGATGAGAAATTGAGATAGATGAATTCTGGTGGATTGGATGATGATGGTGTAGAAGAGGATGGAATGGAGGTTGGTACAAAAATGTTTGTAACATGAGCAGATTGTTGAGGGGTGTTATGATGGATAGGACATGAATGGTGGATGGGTGACTGGTGGTCATCATGTATGGGAGATAGAGGTGGAGAAGTGTGAGGAGGCAGAAAGTCAAATGAAGGAGGGGGAAGGTCATTTGTAGGTGTTGGAGAATTTGGAGAATTTGGAGTAGGAGTTTGTGCAGGGGAAATATGTGGAGTAGGAGTTTTTGCAGGGGAAATATGCTGAGTAGGTGGAAATGGGAGAGGAGGAGAAGAAACGGGAAAAGGAACTTCTGGAAGGGTTGAGGGAGTGACTGATACAGTCCTAGTGTCTTCAGAAGCTTGCCTTGCTGATCTGGGATTCTTCTTTGGAATCACCCTGTCCCACTTGGCAAAGAGAGCTGAGGTCACCCTCTTGCTTGCATTTATTATTACCTTGGGAGAGACCAAAAGGTCTTGGTGCCTTTCCTGCAGAACAATGCCTATAACTCTTCCAAAACAAACATTATCCTTAGAAACCTTCTTCTTAATTAACTCAAAAAGAACTGACCCCAATTCAGTTTTTCTTTTCCATCAAGGCCACCATCAAAAGAAATTGGTGCATATTAATGTAATCATGACCTGTTGTCTTGCCTAACAAGACATTTCCAACAATATCAGACAAAAACCTCTATTCCATAGACAAGTTTTTCTTCAGCAAATGGTTAGGGTTTCCATTTGAGTGACCCATCTTAACCAAAGCATCATCAAATTCAACAGAGCTTAGTTCTATGTCATCATCACCATTTACAAATCCAAAAACTTCGGATAGAATTTCTGGGGTTAGAAAAACCTGATGTCCTAATATTGTTCCAGATAAACTTTCATCTTCTAACTTAGCAGTATAAACCCATTCTTTGATTTCTGCTATAGATAGCTTTATCCTTGTGCTCATAAACTTCTTCATGTGTTGTTCTTCAAAGAGTTGAAGAATGTCCTTGAAAACATGGTCAGACTGAGCGAATGATTCCATATCTATGTCGAATCCAACGTCGAACTTCATGGAGTAAAGCACGGCTTGAGAATTCGCCATTGAAACCTGCAATAGGGAAAAAGATCAAGTGCTGAGGGGAACTGGAGGGAAAGCGATTTTTGTAGGCGCAAGCTTAGAAAGAAATAAAAATGAGATTAAATAGAAAGATCGGAGAAGGGGGCACATTCGTGAAGCGATGTTCGGCAAAAACCTAATAAAAGCAGAAGTCGAAAAGACTTTAGGTCTCCGTCAGACAGCGTTCGAGAAAAATATCTTTTTTGTCGACCACGGTTCGACAGGTGAGATTTTCTTTTTTGATTCTGAAGTTAAAAGGTTTTGTCGACCATTGTTCGACAAATGATTCAAATTCGTCGTCCTCCGTTCGACGAATTGAGGGGATAAATAGAAATTAAATTTTTTAAACCTATTGAATCTCCATCTATCATTCCTATCTGATTTATAAAGAAGATTTGCTTCTTTTCATCCAAGAGCTTGGTGAAAATGTCAGCTCTTTGCAAATCAATAGAAATAAATTGTAGGCAAATTTTATTTTAATCCACATTATCCCTAAGGAAGTGGTGCCTAATTTCTATGTGTTTAGTCCTACTATGGAGAACTGGATTTTGTGCTATAGATATTGCACTAGTATTGTCACAAAATATAGTTGAATTATTTAAGTTGACACTATAGTCTAGGAGCTGATTTTGTATCCACAACATCTGTGATCAGCAATTGCCAGCAGCTATGTATTCAGCTTCAGCTGTTGATGAGGACACAGATGTCTGTTTCTTTCAAAACCAAGACACAAGCCTATCACCAAGAAACTGGCAAGTTCCTGATGTGCTTTTACTGTCTACTCTGCATCCAGCATAATCTGAATCTGAGAATCCAGATAATTCAAATTCAGATGCTGTTGGATACCAAAGTCCTAGATTAGGGCTACCCTTTATATATCTCAAAATCCTTTTTAATAAAATTAGATGAGATTCTTTGGGGTTAACTTGAAACCTTGCACAAATACAGGTAGCAAACATTATCTCAGGCCTACTAACTGTTAAATAAAGTAGTGAGCCAACAATTCCTCTGTATACTTTTGAATCAATAGGTTTCCCTGATTCATCATTATCAACAACAGCATTTGAGGGCATGGGTGTTTTCATGGTGGAAGAATCAGATATACCAAATCATTTCACTAATTCCTTAGCATACTTAGATTGGGATATGAAGATTCCATTTGGAGTTTGCTTCACTTGAAGACCAAGGAAGTATGATAACTCACCCATACAACTCATTTCAAATTTAGATTGCATTAGATTAGAAAATCTTTTGCACAAATTTGAATCAGTAGAGCCAAAGATAATATCATCTACATATATTTGAACTAGCAAAGTTTGATTTTTATGTATCTTGAAAAATAGGGCTTTATCTACTATGCCTCTACAGAAATTGTTTTCCAAAAGAAAACTAGCTAAAGTCTCATACCATGCTCTAGGAGCTTGTTTGAGACCATAAAGAGCTTTCTTAAGCTTAAATACATAAGAGGATTGAGTTGGAGAGATGAGACCTGGTGGTTGTTCCACATAGACTTCTTCTTTGATTTCTCCATTTAAAAATGCACTCTTCACATCTATTTGATATACCTTGAACTTATTATATGCAGCAAATGCAAGAAAAATTCTGATTGCTTCAAGTCTTGCAACAGGAGTAAAGGTCTGATCATAATCAATCCCTTCTTCCTGTGAATATCCTTGGGCTACCAATCTTGCTTTGTTTCTTATAATATTGCCTTGTTCATCTAGCTTGTTCCTGAAGACCCATTTAGTGCCATTGACTGGATGGCCCTTTGGTCTTGGAACCAAATCCTAAACCTTGTGCCTTTCAAATTGGTTGAGCTCCTCTTGAATTGTAAGAATCCAATTTGGATCTCGTTCTGCATCTGTTATAGTTTGAGGTTCAACTTATGATAGGAAACAAGTATGCATCTGATTTTGGTGTAGTTGATGCCTTGTTTGAACACCTACTGAAATATCTCCAATCACTTGTGATATTGGGTGATCTCTAACTGTGATGTGGTCAACAGTTGGAGCTGGTTCAGCAATAGTATCTTCTTGGGGAATTTGTTCATCTATCACTTGAATTGATTTGTCAGCAAGATCTACTGGATGATCTTCTTCTTCACTATGTTCAAGTGTTTGAGTTGTTGGAAGTAAAGAATCTCTTTTCTCTAGATTTAGCTCACTTAGCTCTTCACATAGATCTGATTCCTGCAAAGTATTTATGGTAGAGGTGGTATTCCTCTCCTCATATAACAGGTTAGTTTCATCAAAAGAAACATGCATGGACTTCTCTATCTTAAGAGTAGATTTGTTGTAGACTTTATATTCTTTACTAGATAGAGAGTATCCAAGGAATATGCCTTCAGATTCCTTAGCTTCAAACTTCCTTAGATATTTCTTATCATTGTTATGCACATAGCATTTACAACCAAAAATCTTAAAATAGCTAACCTTAGGATTTTTATTCTTGAGTAGTTCATAGGGAGTCTTACCCTTAAGTTTCTCTATCAGGCTTCTATTCAACACATAATTTGTTGTGTTCACTTCCTCTGCCCAAAAAGAGAGTGGCAAATGAGCATCAGCAAGCAATGTAGTTGCTGATTCAATTAGTGTTCTATTTTTTCTTTCAGCTACCCCATTTTATTGAGGGCTTCTAGGAGCAGAGAAACACTGCCTGATCCCTTCTTTTCCACAGAATTCTCTCATCAGAAGAGACTCAAACTCAGTTTCATGATCACTTCTGATCAATGCAACTACAGTAGAGTACTCAGTCTTGATGGACCTGAGAAAGTCTGTTAGAACTTTGAAGGTGTCAGACTTGTTCCTAAGAAAGAACACCCAATTGAATCTTGAGAAGTCATCTACAATAACTAAAGAATAATGCTTCCCTCCTAAGCTCTGTATAGTAGTAGGTCCAAAAAGATCTAAATGCAGCAAATACAGAATCCTAGGTGAATCACTCTTGGATAAAGATTTGAAACTACTTCTAGTCTGCTTACCTAACTGACAAGCCCTGCAAAGTCCTTCCTTCTTGTATGAACTAGAAGGCAGTCCTCTGACAAGATTGTCCTTAGAAAGCTTAGAGATAGTTCTAAGGTTAATGTGTCCAAGCCGTTTATGCCATAATTCATTTATCTTACTTATTGAATTAAATAGAGAGATGTCTGAATTGGCAGAGTCAAAATTGACTAGATAAATATTTCCTTGTATAATACCAAATAATACATTTATGTTTTTATTATTGGTAATAAGACATTGGGAAGGGTTAAACGTTACCTGATAACCTTCATCACATAACTGGCTTATGCTGATGAGGCTGTGCTTGAGACCTTTGACATATGATACTTATTTGAAGGTGACTGCTCCAATCTTGACTTGTCCATATCCTTTTGTCTGTCCACAGTTGGAGTCTCCAAAGACAACTTTGGGTCCAAGCTTTGCCTTATAATTTCTCAGGATGGCCTTGTTTCCTGTCATATGCTTTGAGCATCCAATATCCAAGTACCAATATTCCTTTATCTTTGGATAGCTATGTACCTGCAAAGACAGAAAAATAAAGTAGTTGTTTTTGACCCAGACTACCTTGGGTCCTGTTGTCTTACCACAATATTCAGAAATAAAGGACATTTCAGGCTGATCCTTATAGCCTTATGGATGATATCTCCTTGGAGGTATTATCCATTCAGTGAAAGGATTTTTAGTTTGTTTTGAATTAGAATTCTTGAAATTTTCTGTATAGTATCTGTTCGACAAATTTGGGTATGTTCGTCGATCACCGTTCAACGAAAGTACATGATTTCGTCGAACGTCGTCCATGTAATAACTATACTGAAAATCTGTTTTCAATTTTCGTCGATCTCCGTTCGACAAATTGAAATCTTTTCGTCTAGATTCGTTCGACGAATTCTTCTGAATTCTTTTATTCTTAACAGACTTGCTTGAAATATCTTTATTTGCGTCTACAACCTCTTTACTTTTAGCAGAAACGAATTTTATAGGTGTAGAAAGCATATTCTTCTTAATTAGAGGTGGCTCACTTGATGAAGCACCCAAGCCTAGTTTGCTTTTAAGTCTAGCATTTACTGTGCTTGTAATGTCCATCAGTTTGATGCTTCTCCCATGTAGGGATTCTTTAAACTTTTTGGCTTCAGACAATTTGCTCTTAATGAGAACAATATGCCCCTGGAGGCAGCCAAATCATTCTTAAGATTTACATTTTCTTCACTTATATTTTTCATTTCAGCTAGCTTGCTTCTGAGTGAGATTATTTCTTTCTCAGATTTTAGTAAGTCTAAGCAAAGAACCTTGAATTCAGCTTTGAATTCAACTGAAGTAAAATCAAAGTTAGATAATACCTTATCTGCATCATCTTCTGCTTCTGATTCTGATTTTTCTTCAGAATTATGTCCTAAGGCATTGATAGCCATCATGCAGAAGGTTCTTTCTTCTTCATCATCATTGGAGCTGGATGAGGAAGCATATTCTGACTCACTGCCTGAGTCATATATTTCCATCAGACATTGGTCATTTTCCTTTGATTTTTCTTCATCATCAGATGAGCTGGATGATGATTCAGTTTCAGTTTCACTCCAAGATTCTGCTATAAATCCTCTTCCCTTCTTTTTGTGCTTGTGGGAGGAAGACTTGCTGGAGCTTATTTTCTCTTCTTTTTCCTTTTTCTTTTCTTTCTTTTGATTTTCTGGACATTCTGTCAGGTAGTGTCCAAGTTTCCTGCAGCCATAACAAATAACGTCTTTAGGATTTAATTTGTCATACCTTGATTTTTCTCTTGTTCTGGACTCTTTCTTTCTGAAGTCCTTCAGTAGCTTTGAAAGCTATGCTCTTTTCTTTCTTTGTTGCTGGAGATGAAGTGGATGATTCAGCTTCCCTGGATTTGATGAGCTGCTCATAATATTTGAGCTTGCCCAACAAAGCTTCAGTGGTAATCTCATTGAGGCTTCTGGCTTCCTTGATAGGACAGATTCTAGAATCCCATGTGCTGGGGAAGCACATTAAGATCTTGTCATTGACCTCAGTGATAGAGATCACTTTGTCCAGAGATTTCAGCTCATTGATTATGAGACTGAGTCTGTTATACATGTCTGCAACTGTCTCTGTTTCTCCTTTCTTGAAGTTTTCATACTGAGAGATCAAGTTTGATCTTCTGTCTTTCCTTTCATCTGTAGAACCTGCAACCATATTATTTAGTGAGATCCAAATCTCTCTTGCTGAAGTACATTCAATCACTTTCTGAAATATGTCATCAGACATAGTTTGAGCCAGAATGTTCATGGATTTAGCATCTGCACTCCTTTGCTTCTTTTGTGCTTCTGTCCACTCAGGAGGTGGGACAGCATGGTTGTATGTTGTTGCTTCAGTGCTTGTTGATGCTGAGGGAGTAGGAGGTCATGTCAAAATGACATTAAATTTTTCTTCATCAAATGAGTTCATATAAAGCCTAATCCTTGCTTTCCACAGTGCAAACTTACTGAGATTGCACATAGGAGGTCTTGTGCTTGAATACTCTTTGTTTTGTGCCATGAGTTTTTAACAGAAATAAATAAAATAAAAACTCTAAAAGAATTTAAGATCTAATTGATCTTTGTGATTCAGTTGTTAGACTGTAAAGAATCAACTTCCTCTGATACCAATTGAATGTGGAGGTTAGATCTTAAATTAACTCTAAAGGGGGGTGAATAAAGTTTAAAAACTTTTTCCCTTAGTTTTATAGCGGAATTAAAAATAGTGATATATATGTGTATATGAGAGTGAGTAATAAAAACTAAGTAAAGAAAATCAGCACAGCACAAACACAGAAAAGAAATCAAACACAGAAGACACAAGGAGCTATAGTTGTTCCCCACTAAACTTGGGCACGTCTACTCTTCTACCACCCTTGGTAGGAATCCACTAGGATTTTTGATCAGGTGCCCTCACACCAATGAGCTTTTGTTCAGGTGCCCAAAAACCAACTAGATTTTTTGATCAGGGGTCTTGCCACCAATGGGGTAATCTTTTGAAGGGATTTTGAACCCTGTACAGAATGGGATAGAGAGGGGTTATGAAGTTCTTCTCTGTCAATATGCTGAGAGAAGACTCTAGTGAATGTTGATGTAAAGCTCCCCCTGTCTGATAGAAGTATTTGACAGTTTGGTGGAGAAGCTTTCTCTTGAAAACAGAAATCTTCCTGTAGCAGATGATTCATAGAGAATGAATTCTTCAGAATATTGTTGCTCTTTTCAATATCTGAACTTGCAGCAGAGATCTGAGAGAGAGAGAGAGAGAGATCTTGAAGATGTTGTTCTCTGAGAAATGGAGATGTTGCTTGAGAAAGAAGAAGACTGAGTATTTTTGACTGTGTATTCTTCTTCTTCTTCCTTGTTCTTGCTGTATCCTTTTTTTGTGTTCTAAAAGAATGAAAATGAATCAATTCTTTGAATTCTGTCGTGAGCATAAGACAATAATCTCTGTCTTGATATCTTCTATCTTTGGAATAGAATAATCAGAATTTAATTCTTTCTTGGAACAGCAACATAGACCAAACGACTATGGCAGGTCCTTTAATTCCTTAGCCGTGAATTATTCCTTTGCATTAATTGCCAACGGCTATCTTTTTCTTGGAATAAGGAAAGAAAAGAATATAATAACTGAATATAATATCCTTACTTATCTAACTTGAATATGTCCAAAGATATTTGAATAAATCCGTTAAAGTCGTCGATCTGTGTTCAGAGAACTGACAAATAACTGATATTTAAGTATTAAATAATCTGGAATCTGTATTTGTCGATCTGAGCTTTAGTAAATAATTTGTCGAGCGCTGGCTGGAATTTGTCGAGCGCTGGCTGGAATTCGTCGAGTGCTGGCTGGAAGTCATCGAGTGCCGATAGACATTTGTCGAACGCTGAGAACTTAAATTTTTCCTTAAGTTCTAGCTAATCTAACAGCCTAAAGACTTGACCCTTAAACTATACAATGGGGTCAACTTGATCCTAGTCAACATATAGTGATCCTGGCCCAAATCAGTAATAGGGTTGTTCCAACATCATCTTTAGTCATCGTCTTGGATGTGGTCTTGGGAGCATATGGCCCTTTTTGAGTGACTTGAAACATCCTAGGATCGATTGCCTCCATGTAAATTCTTGCTCTAACTTTCCAAAGGGCAAAGTTCTCTCTAGAACATATAACTATTCTTGATTCCATACTTATGATGCTTAGACACCCAATGGCCGATCTGTTCAAGCTGTTAAGCTTTTCTCTGAACAACCTCCCTCTGATACCAATTGTTGTTTATTGGGTGTCAACTTTATCACCTAGAGTAGGGGGGGTGAATAGGTTTTACAAATTATATTATCCCCTTTTAGGTGTTCTTGATTTCTGGTTAATATTTCTATAAAATAGAAAGCACAACGCAGAAAACACACAATTATCTATAGAGGTTCCTTAAGACCGGGTGTCTTGAGTAGTCCTCTGTCCCTCTGCGCCTACCCAATAGTGTGCTAGGCTCGGCAAATGCCACCAACAACTTCAGGCCCTCAAGCCTTACAACACGGACCCGCAAGTCCCAACAGCCTAGGCCCGCAAGCCCCTACTACCCCCGAGCCCGCAAGCTCAACACTCAGGCCCTAAAGCCCTACCTAGCAAGACCCGCAAGTCTAGCCTCTTCCCTGGCCCTCAAGACTCATAGGTCTCAAGACCTCAAGCTTGACAAATAGGCCCGCAAGCCTTACCTAGCTAGACCCTCAAGTCTAGCCTCTACCCTGGCCCTCAAGCCTCTCTGGTCTCCAACCCTCAAACTGGACAAATAGGCCCGCAAGCCTTACCCAGCTAGACCCTCAAGACTAGCCTCTGCCCTGGCCCTCAAGCCTCACAGGTCTCCAACCCTCAAGCTAGACAAATAGGCCCACAAGCCTTTACAAAGATTACAGTAAGAATAACTGTTACTTCTGTCGGATGAAGATTGGCAACTTTAGCCTGATGAAGATTGGCTTCTTTAGGTTGAAGAAGATGCTTCTTGATCTGGAGATTCAGCACTGGGTCTTCTTCAGCCTTCCCTTTTTTTGCCTGATGTTGATCGACAACTTATCAGTCGATGATGATGACTGATTCTTCAGAGAGCACTTGATGTTTTCTCTCTACTTGATCTTCTTCTTCTCCGCCGATAATACTGTTCTATTGAAGTGTAGCGACGGGATTCTTTTTCGTACTTTTTCTCTCGTGTTCGAAGACAAACTTTTTTTAGGGCATCACTGATCCCTTTTATAGGACAGATGAGCCGCATAACGGTAACAAGTGATGTCCTTTAATGTCAGACGCCCATTCCATAAGAGCACGCGCTGATAGGACAATCAGGCGGCGACATTAAATACTTAGAGCGCGTCCATAACATTTGAATCTGTCTCAACGATATTTCCATTGTTACGACGTCATGGACAATATCTCGACGATAGGACTTTGTCGAACCCTTACGCTTTGATAGATCTTCGGTTATTCTTGCTTCTGCCTCTCATACTGGTATCTCGACGATATGAGATATTCTTGCTCTTCGATGATATGCCATCTTTGACTGTGTCGTCGTAATCACCTTGATTTCTCGACGATATGCCTTCTTTACGATGATGTTTGTTCTTTCTCGGCGACAAGGCCAATTTGATGAAGTCGATGATACTGCGTCTTCTCTGCGTTCGACGATCTTGCCGAGTCTCAGCGGTCGACGATCTTCCTTCTGAGTTTGACGATCTTGCCAAGTATCAGCGGTCGACGATCGTTCTTCTGAGTTCGACGATCTTGCTCCTGCGTTCGACGATCTTACTTCTTCGTTCGACAAACTTGCTTCTGAGTTCGACGATCTTTCTTCTGTGTTCGACGAACACGCCAAATCTCAGCAGTCGTCGATCTTCCTTCTGCGTTCGACAAACTCCCTTCTCTGTTCGACGAATCTTGTTCTTCTATCTTCCTGAGATTTATAAGCTAGAGAAGCGATCAAATACAAAGTGAAGTTTTCTTGACTTGGTGACTTCTTCAAATCAGCAATCATGTAGGCATGATTCCCAACTGATCTCTTACAACCTTTGGAGCATTGTGATGAGGAACCTTCCAAAGAAGAGAAAGAGGACGCCAAGGAAGATGATTATGTGCCTCCAAGCACCATGCAATTTACAAAGTATCATCCAAGGGAGCTAATAATTGCTGAACCATCTATTGGGGGTAAGAACTCACTCCTCTCTTCATGAATCTTATTCATATATATGTTTTGTTTCCGAAATAGAACCAAAACTTGTTTCTACCGCTTTAAATGATGAATTTAGGTTTTTGGCTATGAATGAAGAGTTAGAACAATTTGAGTGACATAATGTTTGGAAATTAGTAGAAAGACCATCTAATCACCCAGTTGTAGGTCTAAAATGGATTTTTAAAAATAAATTAGATGGTTATTCTAGAATCACTTGAAATAAAGCACGCTTAGTAGCATAAGGATATTCACAAATCGAGGGGATAGATTTAGATGAAACTTTTGCACTCGTTGCTAGATTGGATTCTATACGAATTTTTCTAGCATTTGCAAGCTTTAAAAGAATAAAATTATTTCAAATGGATGTAAAAAGTGCTTTTCTAAATAGGTTTGTAAAAGAAGAAGTTTATGTTGAACAACACCCTAGTTTTATTAGTGAAAAATTGCCCAATCATATTTATAAACTAGAAAAGGCGCTTTATGTTTTAAAACAAGCGCCCCGTGCATGGTATGAAAGACTTACATCATTTTTATTAAAGCACAGTTATATTATGGGAAGTGCCGATAATACTCTCTTCATTAAGCACAATAATGATGATAAGATTATTTTGCAAATATATGTTGATGATATAATCTTTGGATCTACTAATGAAGAGTTGTGTAATGAAGTTATTTTAGTGATGAAAAATGAATTTTAAATGAGTCTAGTTGGAGAACTTTCTTATTTTCTTGGTTTTCAAATATCACAAAGAAATGATGGTATTTTTATTTGTCAATCTAAATATGTCAATGGTATGCTTAATAGATTTGGATTTGAAAACCTTAAACATGCTTCTACACCAATGAGTGCATCACTAAAATTAAGAAAAGATGAATCGGGAATTTCAATTGATCAAACTTTATATAGAAGTATGATTGGATCTCTACTTTATCTAAGTGCAACTAGACCCAATATTATGTTTGTCATATGTTTATGTGCTCGATTTTAATCCAATCCAAAAGAATCTCATTTAAAAGCAGTAAAATGTATTTTAAGATATTTAATTGGGTCAACTAGATTAGGATTATGGTACCCACATAATAATTCATTTACACTTCATGGCTATTCCATTCGGACTACGCCGGATGCTCACTTGATAGAAAAAGCACTAGCGGTACTTGCCATTTTCTTGGACCTTCATTAGTTGCATGGTCTAGTAGGAAACAAAATTTGGTTGCACTTTCCACCATGGAGGCCGAATACATTGCACTAGGGAGTTATTGTGCACAAGCACTATGCATGAGCCAAACTTTAAAGGACTTTGGTTTTCATCTAAAACGCATTGAATTAAAATGTGACAACAAAAGTGCCATTGATCTTACAAATAATCCGGTACACCATTATAGATCCAAACATATAGATGTACGACATCATTTCATAAGGGATCACATTAAAAAGGAAAATGTTAGAATAAGTTTCATTGGCACGGACTCTCAACTTGCTGATATTTTCACTAAACCTCTTCCCGATGCAAGGTTTCAAATGTTAAGGTTGGAATTAGGAGTCTTAGACATCTTAGGATGAGTTATATGAAAAATGCTAAAGTTTTATGCAATTTGAGCAATCAAGACATCTCCAAAAATTACAAAATTTCTGCATAAGTCTACTCTTAAGACTCTTAATAAATATAAAAAAACCGAATTTTAAAATTCTCAATATTTCACTAACTGTTTGCCGCGCTAGCGCTAGCGTGAGTCTTCGATTTTTCTATTTTTTAAAATTTCTAAAAAACTATAAAAATATGCTTGTTTATACGTACAATTTAGTTTTGTATTTCTGACATTTGTTATTTTTGTTTTATTAATATTATGGAAAATCAACTACAAATATCAAAATTAAAAAATACTAAAATATGTTTTTGTTTTTCTATTTTTTTTCTTTCATTAAAAATTTCAAAACAACAAAAAAACTGTATGATCTTTATTGTTAATATCAAGCATATATGAATTATATTATTTAGAATTATTTACAATGTTTAAATTTATTCCTTCAAATTACTATGAACATTGTTTTGTTTATCATGCTTTTATATATCTAATTAAGTGCATCAATTGAATTGAAAAATATATGTAGAACCAAGCTTAGCATGCCTCTAAGTATGAGTAAATGTTTTGTGATTGATAATGATACCTTTTCACTCACTTATTTTGGTAATCTACATGTGTGCTTCAATCTAAAATGCTTGCTTGTATATTGTAATTGTACAATGAATTAAAACTTGCATAAGTTTATTACCTATACTACATTTGAATTGCACAATGAATTATAACTTGCAGAACAAGTGTATTCGGAGAATGTTGTCTCACAAAAGCGAACAAAAATAAAAATAGACAAATATAACTCCACCAAGCAATACTAGAACCTCCTGATAAGTCTTCATAAGCATTGTGGGGTTGAGCACCTTGGAAAATAATTGTAAAGTGTCTTGTGTAAACATTTATTATTATGCCACTTTTTCTAGAATATGTGCAATAAAGTGTGTGAAAGTTAATATACTTGTGTTTTATTGCGCACTTTACACTACACATGTCTTGTATTTTGTGATTTACATCATTTGTTAACATTGCTCAAAATACACTTATGTGCACATCAATATCTTTCATAACACTTTTTCTCATGAGTATTGCATTCTAATGCTTTATCTATACTACTCTTTCTATAAGAAATGTACTAGATAACCTAGCATGATCTCTACAATGTTTGGTATCTCTTAAACTTGAAATTAAGTAACATTATAGTATAATATCTTTTTGATATGTTCATTTCATGCTTGTTAACTTTATGTACAACCTTGAGATTTCAAAAGGGTTAAAACATCTTTACATTTTGAACTTAAACTCATATTTATACTTATGATTTTCATGCTTACAAGAAGATATTTCTTATAATCTTCCTCTTGCTTAAAACTCTTATTTATTTATTTGAAATCTCTTATAAACTAAGCTTAAACTCTTTATATTTACCTATATTACAAAAGCTCAATCATGAATTATAATTCCTAAAGAATGCCTCCTTACTTCCCTTACCCCACCTTCTTTTGATAATACCAAAAGGGGGAGATTAATTGATGAAATCTAGAGGAGATATCTAGAAGATTAAGGGGAGAATAATTCATGTAATCTATTATTTAGGGAGAGTAAAACATAAATTGCATTTATGTAGGGGGGCATTATGACAGGGGGGGTATGCACTATTCTCATGCTTATCATATACTATAGTTGACCGATTATCTCGCTTATCATATACTATAAACACCATTGTTGATTTCTTGCTAAGAGGATTTGTTATTATCAAAAGTGGGAGATTGTTGGACTTGTGTGTCACATCCCTTTGTTTGAGAATAACAAATCCCATGTTGTATTTGATCTTGCTTGTCATGTGTTTATAGTGTGCAGGAACTATAGGTGCAATACTCCACAGGTAGAAAGCAGCTTGGAATCAAATTTTCTGAATGGAGCACTACCGCCAGCGCTACTCGATACCACAGGCGTTAGCTCTACCACAAGCGCTAGCTCTACCTCCTGGCGCTAGCTCCAGCTTGTGTCACAACACCACGCCATGACGGTTTCATAACCGCCTCTACATGACCGCTACCACAAGCGCTAGGAGCTACCGCAGGCGCTAACTCTAAGTTGTATAAAATATAGATTTCTCTCTCATTTTGGCACCACATCCCATAGAGAATTCATGTGCCCAATTTCAAAAGTTGTTACACTGCCGAAAAGTCATCTCCCACTCAAAGCAAAAGAAGATTTTTGGAGAAGGAGGTCATCATGCTGCATCTGAAGAATGATCACTTCAACCTCGCTTATGCTACAGCAGTCCTTCATGATCAACTCCAGAAAATCTCATAGAGGGAGTTTTTATTTGTATTATTTCTTTATTGTGAGACTAGGTCCTTGCGCGGATTAGGGGGAATTCGCCGCATGTGTTGGCGACTAGGTCTAGGTGATTAGATCTAGGGGGTGCTCAAGGCCATATCCGGTGAAGGATTGTCTAGAGCGGCTTCAGGCCATATCTGGGGAAGGATTGGCTAAAGCCAACTAGTTCGTGGGGATATGAGTTGGTATAGAAAAGGAAATAGTATATGTATTTGTACGCCTCCGATTTCTAGCGATATTGAAATCAAATTTATGGAAACACTTTTTTTATATAATACAATCATGTCTCTATTTGTGTTTACTTGATTTCCTTCATTTGGCGTTAATTCCTATATTGCAAATTATTTTAAGCTAAATTGTTATTTCACTCTCCCCTCTAAGGGCGTCTATCGATCCAACAGTGACGAGCTGTATGTTGAACGAAAGGATGAGAAGGAAGGACTCTGGAACCACTACATCAAATGCTTTTCTCATGGAGGGATGGGGCAGACCGATGAAGAAAGAGGGTAAGCAAAGAGGCAACTCCAGGAGTAAGTCCAAAAGGAGATCAAGAGCTTCTACTACAAGAAGAAGGGCCATTATAGAAAATATTTCTACAAAAATGCAGAGAGATCAGAAGGGAAAGACGAAGGAGATGGGAGAATCCAGTGAGGGTGCAAGTGCGGCCTCCATTGCTGAAAATGAGCCGGTGTGCTTACATTGCAGTGGGTCGGCATGTCAGGAGTGTGTTGACATAATTTGGGTAGTGTTTGGTGGTGCATCCAACCACTGCACTCTTCACAGAGATTACTTGTACTCGTATGTTGCAAGTGATCTTGGCACTATTAAAATTGCAAATGTCGGTGTCTCGAAGATCATTGGCAGTGGAGACATCCACCTGGAGACTAATCTTGGGAAGGTTATTCTCAAGATGTTCAGGAACATTGCTAGTTTGTGGATGAACCTCATTTATGTTGGAAGGCTAGATGATGGAGGCTTTACTAGCATTATAGACAGAGGTGCATGTAGGATGGTGAAGGGCTCCTTGGTGGTGGCCAAGGGCAAGAAGTGTTGTAGTTCGTACCAAGCAAATGACAAGATCTACAGTCAGAGTATGAACGCAGCTGAAGACAACTCTATGGAGTTGTGGCACTACAGACTTGGCCATATCAGTGAGAAGAACCTGAAGATATTGGTGAAGAACAAGGTTCTTCCAGAATTGTCAGGTGAACTGTTTGACACTTGTACTCACTACTTGGCTGGCAAGAAGAGATGAGTATCTTTTGTGGTGGCTGAACCGAAGAGAAAGGCAGAGTTGTTGAACCTGATACACACCGTTGTTTGCAGTCCTATAGAGCCCAAGTCAGTGGTGAGAGCATCCTACTTTTTCACATTCATAAATGATCACTCGAGGAATGTATGGACTTATGTTCTGAAATAGAAGAGTGATGTCTTGGCAAAGTTTATGGAGCTCATGGCAAAGGTGAAGAAGATGACCGGGTAGCATGTGCAGATTTGGAAACTTCACCGAAAAGGAAACATTCATCAAGAATGGATGGTCGTCAAGACTGAATATGACAACTCGTATCGAGGAGTGTTAAGGCTAACGCCTGGCGGTAACTTATGGAAGTCCCGCGATCACGGTGCTTATTGAGGAGCAGAAAAGGAAGTAGTCTGATGGTTGGGAATGATATATACTAATGCGGCGCATTAGCATTACCGCGACGTAGTAGGAAGGGATACTAATTCTGGAGCAAGAAGGTTGCAAAAAATGGCTTGATATGCGTGCCTGATTATTGCCTAAAGAGGGTACCGCCCAGCGGTCGCATTACCACTGGCGCTAGGAGCTGAGCCTATTTAAAGTGCAGTCCGCCTCCATTTTGATTTGCTGATTTGAGAAGATATCAAAACCACTACTCTTGTATTCATGAGAGACACTTCTTTGCAACCCAGAGAACTCTATAACCATTCAAAAATGCAAGGAACTCAAATAAGGATCAATCACGCTTATTTTACACGAAGGTAGTACACATCAACATCAAACATTACTTCAGCACGCTTTCGACAAGATCTTCGAGTTCAACTTAAGAGGGAGTTTTGTCTTTAGATTTTATTTTATTTTGTAACTCTTAAGCTTTTTATTGGTAGAGAAATTTGCCTATGTTGGGGACTAGGTCGTGAGTGGCTTACGGAGAATTCGCCACGTAGTTGGCGATTAGGGCCTTGCGAGGACTAAGGAGAATCCGTCGCGTGGGTGTGGCAACTAAGTCTAGGGTTAGATCTATGGGGTGGATCGAGTCCTCATCTGGGGAGAGATAGGCAAGAGCCTACTGGTCATTGGGAGAAGGACCGATATAGAAAACCAAAGAGGTTCTTATGTATTTGCCTAAATCTCAAGCATTATTGGGATACATTTTTGTAATGATTCTAAAAGCAATAATACTATATGTTTTTCACAATTATCATTATGCAATCTCTGATCTTTGAAATCTAAATGAAAAGGCATTCTCTATCACTAACGTCGAGCGATAACACTATCGTTGGCGGTAGTAACAAAGTTCACATCTGTCATGCCAAATACAACCCAGTTTCATAAAAACTCTACAATAGTGTCTTAACTGAAATATCTTCATAATTATAGTCAACATATTTGAATAAACTAAGTTAAGTTTAAAATTTTTTAAACCCTTATTCACCCCCCCCCCCCCTCTAAGGGCGCCTACAAATCCAACATGTGGTATCAGAGCAGGTTATTCCAAAACAGCTTCACAGCCGGGAATAATGGCGCTTCATGATCTCGCTTCCACTACAGGGGATGAAATGGCATTTAATGAAAAATCTTTAACACCACCATTATTTATGGGTGAAATTAATAAAGGGTGGAAAATACTAATGGAAAATTTTCTTAAATCTTTAGATGAAAAAGTTTGGAATATTACTATTGAAAATCCCCCAAGCGTATTAAATAGAAACGAAATGGTATTAAATGCAAAATCTATAAACAGTTTATTTTGTGCTCTAGATCAAAATATTTTCAAGCTCATTTATACTTTAACTACTGCTTATGAGATTTGGAATTTTCTTGAAAATACTTATGATTCCCATTCTCTAGGTATGGAGTGCACATTAAAGGAAATGGAAGAAGACAACACATCAATGAGAAGGGAAGATGGAAACTCATCTATGGAAGATGAATGCAAAGAAGATGTCAAAGGAACTTCATGTTCAAATCTTGCCTCATTCGAAAGCATTATAAGAAAATCAAATTCCCTTTTTATTTGTAATTCTATTTCTACATTACAATTGCTACAAATTACTACTCGTAAAATTATGAAATTATAAAATGCTAATTGCAAATTGCGTTTAGAAAATAAAAGTTTAAAAACAAAAGTCAATGTTGAATCAAATTGTAATGTGTCTAGTTTTCTCCATGGCACTTTAGTTGAAAATATTACACCTTGTATAGAATATAATGAATTAAAAGAAAAATAAAAGAAACTTGAAAAGGAGTGTATTTTTGTAAAAGAACGAAATGAAAGATTGTGCTTAGAAAATTCATCTTTGAAAAGTGATTATCATATGTGTAAAAGTTTTAAAATTGAAATTAAAGAGATGGATGAAACATTTGAAGAATTAAGAAATGATTATATAATTCATATTAATTCTATTGTTATAACTCTTTAAAATAGCACAATCGCTTATAATGAAGCTAGACATAATTTCAAAATCAAGAATAATGAATTAAAAACTAAAGCAAACATGCTTAAGGAAATTGTAAAGAAAAATTCACAAAACATACACTCACAATATCAAGTAAAATCCAAAAGAAAGTTGAAATTATAAGAACTTTCATAATTTGACAAAGCCAAACAAAGGGAATAAAAAACTTCAAAAGATTGAAAATGAAACTTAAAAAATACTATCATCATTATCATTTACAACATCAAATGTTCACAAATTTCCTATGAAAAATAGTTTAAATAAACATCACAATTGTAAGCTTCAAAATAAAAATATTCATAATGGAAATTTGATGCATAAAAACAATATTAAACAAAATTATGAATGGAGGCCCAAAGCTAAAGATGAAACACTAACTCCACTAAAAAGGGCCCATTCATCACTATCACCCCACAAACCAATACAATATATTTGGGTACCCAAAGGAACCATCCCACTCAATTCTCTTTGGATACCAAAATCGCTTATTCATTAGTTATCATACAATTGCATGAAGTAGAAACAAATAAAAAATTAATACCTTTACTCTACTTCATGATATGCTTAACCCTCTTTTGTTTTTTTGTGTTTTCTTGTGCTTTTTCTCGAGACAACATACTATGGTCACATTATATAACTTGTGATATTACTTTCACACATTAAGCCTAAATTCATTAATAAATCAAATTGAATGAAATTGAAAAAAAAAGTAATATCATTTCACAAGTGATCTATCTATCCTTTCTTTTGGTTTTATCCTTCTAAATCAATTACCTATAAAAGTCTTATATTATCATTATAAATTAAATACTAAATTTGTTATATGATATTATCAAGGCTAATGAAATAATTGTCAAAAAAGGATTTAAAAAAATTATTATGGGTCTTAGGCTAAATGTATAAAATGTGCATGTTTTTTTGCCTATTTATTCAATATCTTGTTTAATCATAATCAGGCAAAATCGGAATTGAAAAAGTCACAAATTTAATGAGTCTTAATAAAAAATATCAGCTCTGTTGCTAGCGCCTGGCGGTAGTTCTAACGCAGGGGGTTGCACAGTTTTCCTAAATATTCTGATTTCTCTAATTATTAATTTCTGAAAAATTATTCTACTACTTTAATCATAACTATATGGTTTGGATTAATATTCAAAAATCAAAGAGAAAATTTACGAAACCCTTCAAAATAACTAAAAATATTTTATCATTATATTTATTTTCATTATTCACCGTACAACTTTTCTCTTTAAGATTTTGAAAATGTAAATATGAATTCTCTTTTATAATACTTCATTTACACTATCATGAATAATTAAATACTTAATTTTTATTTGTTAAAGTTAATCATCATTTATAATAATCATGCAAAAGCAAAAGATCATTTAATTTAAGCATTAAGCATAACTACAAAAGATGTTATTGCTCCCAACATATGGTGTGTGATCATGATCATTGTAACATTGCATTCAATCTCATCATTCTAGCATTATCAACTAATAAAAATATTATTACTCATGCTATTTATCTCATATTGCCAAAATGAATCAATTATAAAGTAGAAAATTTGAAGATAAAATTTATAATAACTATGTTGCTTAAAAATCAACAATAATTAGAAATCAATCTCGCAAAAAAATCATAGTTTATAAATTTTTCTTACATGATTAAATGCTTAGTATGTTTGTGATCATTCGCCCACATTATGTTTCTCACAATAGCGAGGGCGTAGGATTATGTACATTAGAGACCTATCCTCTAAGTCATGTCTTGTGCTTAACCGGGGAGGGTTCTAGTAGGGCCTTGCGAAGCACTGGGGGAAAGAGTGCTAGGTTGAGCCTCATCTTTTGTATGCATATGGGATTAACACCCTAAACTACAACATGTGTGAATCTCCTCTTGCCCATCCGTCACATAGTACTGGGCTAGATTGTAGACATGTAGTTAGGGTACCTTGATCTTAGACATACACATATTATATACATTGCATGAATATTATTTCATTCCTTATGATCATTTCACTCATGCATATTTTGTTCCCACATGCTATCTTATGTTTTTTACTATATACTCTTTGGACTTTCATGAGTTTGAAAAACATAAGTATTTTGAAAGAGTATTTTGACACCTTTTGCCAAAAATCTTTTATCTGCCTCTTTCACATTATTATTCAAAACTCTTTGTGTTACTTGGTGTTTCTTATCTTAGAAAACATGAATCGAGAAAAATCAGAATGAAAAATTATCAAAAATCATATTTTCTAAGCAAAATATCAAATCTCTATTGCTAGCCCCACACAATAGTACTAGCGCTGGTGGTAGAATAAATTCAATTTTTCCTTCTATTTGTATTTTTTGGCATAGAAGATCATTATACTGATATTCTCTTAATATACTTCTATGTTTTCCAGAAAACTATTTAGTGTAAAATATTTCAATATCAAATACAAAATTTCAAAACAATTTCAAAAGAACAAAAACATGTTTGTCTTATTGTTTCTATGTGTGTTTATTATTTTGTATTTATTATAAAAAATCAAAAATTATAAAAACTGTTTGCTTTTTATTGAAATGTTCAAAGATAATTATGTTTATCTTTTCAAGGTTAAAATATAATGTTAAATTCTAATTTCAAGTATCTTATGTAAGACCCCTTTTTTTCAAACATTCGGGTCTTAGGCCCAGAACCGCCATTTTGCGGTGACACCATCGCTCGGGAAGGTTGCCACTACAAAATGCCGATGCTGCGGGCCAAATCGATCACAAAGAAGCAAAGAATAAGAGAACTAAAAAGAAAGCCAAGTCCACATCACATAGAAAAGTAATACATCAACGAAGAGATGTCCATATAAATATAACTGAAATAAAGGAAGAGATAACAAGGGCTCCTGCCCGATACATCAAGCCTCACTACAAATTCACTCGTGGAAGCAAAATACCTAGAACTAATAGCCACTCACGGATCCTGTCATCGGTGCTCCCGTGCTAGATTGCCCCACCTCCATTTGCACCGGCCTCTAGGGTTGCTCCGTCGCCGCGGTCTCCTAATATGATAAGGTCCATCGACCGTTAGTCAAAAAGACTAAGCCAATCCCCCACCCCTCCCCCGGTGACTCCTAGTCACCGAGCGGGAAGGATGAAGAGGAGGACAAACAAGGGGTAATAACAATAGCAGATGACAGGGTATATTCTACAGGAAGAGTTCTACCACTACTCAAGTATATATATACATAAATGAAACAGTTAATAAGCATAGCAAGAGAAGGTAAAGAGTAAGTAAAGTGTAGTAAGTAAAGACAAAAGCAATAGAAATGTAACCATTGATTTATAGGAATGCCCACATAAACCTATAGACCAAGGGGTCATTTAGCAAGGCCTATCGTATAAGAAGTCGCATAACCAACTTATATGATAGGGGTAAGGGTTGAAATGCAATGTTTATGCTATGACATGCAAGGTATGTAGTTATGTTATGTTCACATAAGTGCAACTCACACACTACGACTCTATGCGCACAGACCTTTAGTTCCCCCTTTTTGGAGCTAGCAAGACTCCCAGGATACTCCCGTAGTGGCAAACGGAAGCGGTGGGTTGGGCCTCGCCCACCTCTAGGTTGGTATATGCACTACCTAACCTAGACCTATCGTACGCCTCAACGCAAAATCGCGGAGCATCTGCGTACTCTTACTGGCTGGACCACCAGACTTTTATGGCTAAGTGCAAATTCCACACTTGCGGAGCCCGAGTATCAACGTCGGTGGAACGACCATCGACACTAAGGACCCACCACCTTGTGCATATGCAACATGTTCTACTATCTATCTACAAACTCCAAACATAGACCACCTGGGCTTAACATGCCCAACCAAGAACCAAACTGAGCCACAAACTATCCAGATCAACAATCCGCACCAACCACCACCGAGCCTACAACTCGGGGTACCAAACCAACCAAACTCCTGTGACAACGGAGTGTGAGTGAATGTATTATTTGTTAGTCTTGATCATTTTTTATACTCCTATGACTTATGGTTAATCTTGGACTTCCCGAAGGTTACCCTGTAAGGGGCTCACTACGGTACTAGGAGTTGTAATGGGATGACACCCCAAAGTTCCCTTTCTCAAGGCCCTTACTGTTGTTGGTATCTACCCATAAGATTTCCCTTCTACCATTTCTCCAGAGTTAGACTTAAGTGCTTTAAGACACACCAGGGGAAAGACGATCTTTCGTCAATCCGCAGGACAACCTTACTCTTAACTCACCAAGTACACCTTCCTCACATACACTCCCTGGGGTGAACTTCTAACTATCTAGTCAACCCATGTGCACCATCTGCACACCATTTCCACCTATTAGGTTACTAAAAATCTAAGTTTCATAATTTTACTATACGCAGACCAAATTAATTATATGAAGCTCACAACTATAGGTACTCTAAATATTCATCCAACTGACCCAAGATATTTACTGGAGGTCTATCGTGATGTTATAAGACTAATTCCAGAGAATCATATTTTTCCCTAATTAATTAATATTTAATTTAATTTCTCCAAACACTTGCCAAGTGTGAAAATGAACATGAAGTGTATCTAAATCTTATGATATGGCTCTCCAATAATTATGATAAAACTATGATGACTAAATAACATCAGAAACAACATATCATATTTTTACAGTAAGAAATTGTCCTCTAATTTAAGTATTTATAATCTATCCAAAATTAAAGTTTTATGAAGGAACCACCAAATAGATCAACACTAAAATTATGGGAAAATTACCAAACTCTTGTATTCACCAGAAAAGGCTACTGACTAAGTTTCAGAATTTAAGGAAATCATTTTCTCACTAAAATAAATAAATTAAGAAAACCTCAAATTCAATGAACTGTGAAGTAGCCTACTGATTTAAGTCTTAAAAAATTCTATAAATATTTATAGAGCTTTCTAATGTTATGAAAGGTCCTATCACTAATTTGCACAATTTAACAATGAGTTTTGGACCCTCAAATATTTTTCTTAACTCTTAATCAAAACAGGTGCCTTGTGAAAGAAGTACTGATTAAATCATTTAATAAAATTCATAAACATTACCAGAGGTCTAAACCATGATTATAAGGGCACCACCAAAGTTTCATCATCATCCAAGACTTTTTAAGCATGTAAATATTTCTTTTAAGAAGTTTCCCTAAAGGGGTTATGTCCTAATTCAAAGGGAATATTGGATCCTAAAATTCTTATAAAATTACCCAGTGCCTATTTACACCCTATGAACCTAACCAACAAGTTTCATAACCATCCAGGGACTTTTGACTTCATGGCCTTCACAAGGTTCAAATTGCACACCTAGGAATAAAACTAGTGTTCTAGGGCTTAATCACCTCTACACTACCCCAAACCACTCATGGGGATACTTTAGGTGATCCTAGACCAGTGGACATGGTTCCGTCTCATGGGGATGAGTTTTGACCACCATACCCCAAGGTAAACACCATACCCTAACTTTGACCCTATTTGTCCTAACTTGGGTTTCAAAATACTCAAACAAAACAATCCCAATTGGGCTGATAATTTTACCAAGGTCATACAGTAACCCTAAGGAGCACCCACCAAAATTTGGAGGGCATTGGAGGTCATTTAACCCACTAATTAATTATTAGATGATTTATGAAATTATTTCAAAAACCTTAGAAAAAGGTTCTCTTAAAAATCCCATCTTTTTGTATGTTGTGTGTGTGTATTTAGCTAGCCTAGGTTTAAAGTATCAAGGCCATATCTACTACCAGTAAAAAGTTATTCAAGGAATGGTGGTTGTCCAACACTAGGGACCAGTCCCACCATTTTTGCTCTACTGGGAGTTACATACTCCTTTTAGGGTGAAATCAGTTTTAAACTAAAGTAGACCTTCAGGGCTACAACTTTGGTGTTGACCACTTTTTCATCAGAAGGCCCAAAGTATTTTAATAATTAAAATAAACTTCAGCATAAAGTGTGACAGAAATTAATATAACATTTAGTTATTAACTGAATCTGTGTTCGACGAAAGATATACAACGCTCGACGAAAGCTGAACACCTCCCGTTCGACGAATTATTTGTTCGACGAATTATTTCCTGCGGTCGACTAAGTTGACATCTAACTGTGTTCGACTAAGTTAATGTATAATAGCGCTCGACGAACGCTGAACACATCAGCGTTCGACGAAATATACGCTCGACTAAATTAGAGCATAACAACGCTCGACTAATACAGACTTAAACAGCGCTCGACGAAAACCTTTTGTTCGACTAAATTTTAATATTCAGCGCTCGACTAAAGCTGAACACCTCTCGTTCGACGAATTATTCATTCGACGAATTTCTTACATCGCTCGACGAAATAAATGATATAACTGTAAACATTAATATAAAGATCTGACGGCTCTCTATAATCGTCCCCAATCTTTGGATGGCTCACGACAGCCCGTCCTGGGCTTCCTTGCAGGGCAATTTCCCAACCACCTACGCCTCTTTCCGGCCGGCCAATGCCACCACCACCTACGTTGAGGTGGTGGCCGGCGATAGGGGTGGTTAGCCGGCTGGAGGTGGTCGGATCTGGTTTTAGAGGAAGGAAAAAGAGCACGTATCGCACCCTTTCAGAAGCATAATCCGAGCCCTTTTGAGCACATATCAAGCCCCTAATTTTGAAGAGATCTAGCACCAAGGGAGAAGAAGAGGATCGGACCTGAGTGGGGGCTTGGTTGCGTGAATTCCGGCGAGTCGCCATTGATGGTGCTGGAGCTTTCAGTGCCATGCCGATCTAGGATTTCTCTGCACGAAACTCACTGGAAAAATGGGGGATCTCTTCCTCTCTGAGCACTGAAGGAAATGGGAGGGGTTTTAATCGGCTAAGATGGCTTTATTTCTAAAAGCCATTAATGGCCATTAACAAGATTTCGGTTACAACTAAATTTCCTTTAATTCAGCCCCTCTGTCCATAAAAAATTCCAGAATCCATCTGTAACTGATGGGGAATGGTGAATGCTCATCAATTGGGGAGGAATTGAAGGATAAATCGCATTTAACCTCCATGAATGCTCTTTTCTCTCTCTGCGATTTGGGGGAAACTTCCTTTTTCTCTCTCCTAATCACCAAATACAGAACTAAGAGGAAATATCCAGAAATCAGCAGGCCCGCTAGATGATGGGTCTCTTAATTGGGCCTAGCCCAAATGGGTTGGGCTAGATATGGTTATATTGGGTGTAATTTGACCTAAATTAGGCTTAAGGGTAAATTGGTCAAATTTCAAGTCTCATGATGGGTCTTTTTGGTCCACTAGGTTCCTAGCAGCACTATTAGGGATGGGGTAAGGTCAATTTGGCATGGTGGAGGCTAATTGACCCTAATTGAGTTAGTTTGTCCAATTCAGGGTTAAAGTTGACTTTGGTCTAATTGGCCCCTTAGTTTGACTCCAATGGGTCCTTGGTGCTCCATGAGGACCCCTAATGGGTTAGGGATGTTATGGTGGGGTCAAGGTTCAAGGTGGGGCCCCTAAACACAATCCTAAGCTTGATATCCGAAAATTGCTATTTGCAGACCACTTGTGTTTTCTTCTTCTCTCCTAAGTTCACAGGGCCTTGGGCTCTCCCTATGGTTTTGTCATGACGTAGTCATGACAAAACCAACTTAGGGGTCTAGTTGTTTGAGGGATGTTACATCTTAAAACATTATTTTTTGTCATCCCTTGAACATTATCTTGTAATGTGCAATGAAATTGATTATATAAATCATTTGTATAAGTGCTTAACATGCCTCTAAGTACAAGTAATCTTTTATATTTGATAATGATTTATTTACTCACCTCTTTGATTATATACATATGATTTTAATCTTACTCTTGCATAATTGTGTAGTGTAACAACTTAACATTATAAAATATGTACTTAGTTTACCTACACCCCCTAAAAATCTTTTTATTTTCATGCACTCATATTTGAAGAAGTGTGTTTTTAAATCAAAAACTCTATGTTTCCAAAAACAAGTGAATTCTGAGAACTTTGTCCCAAACCAAAATTCAAATGAATACATACAAAGATAACTCCACCAAGCACTACTCACCCTCCTGGTAAGTCTTAATGAGCATTGTAAGGTTGAGCACCTTGGAGAGAATTACAAATGTCTTGTGCAAACTCTTTTATACACTACATCTTTTTTCACACCGAATCACAAATAAAAGAAGAGATAAAATATATGTGATCCCCCAAGCACTACTTTGTACCCTGATAAGTCTTAATGAGCATTGTGTGTGTAGAGCACCTTAGGAGTTGTACTATTTTTATGTGCATTGAAATAAAATATAGCTATATGGGTGGAAGTAATTCTAAAAATGCATTTCAATAATGTTGTGTTTATTACATTATACATGTCATGTGTTTTGATTAAATCATTTGTATACTCTTATAAAAAACACTACTTGTACATATCAATATTTCTTATAAAACTTCTACTCTTTAGTATTGGACTTTAATGCATATTTATATATCTTTTCTACAATCTTTTAGTAAATGCACTAGATAGTCTTGCATGATCTCTATAATGTATAAGTACACATGAATTGAGAATTTAAAACATTGTAGATTCCTATCTTGTCTTGATAAATTAAAATCATGCTTGAATTATTTTTGTATACCACAAGCACGTCTTGGATTTCAAATTCAAAACATCTTATTTCAAAAACTAACACTCTTATTTATTATGCTTGCAAATCTCAAAAAGGTTGTATATTTTAAAGGCCCTACACAAAGGCCCGATCGGGCCGGCCCTGACCGGGCCTGATCGGGCCCGGGCTTTTGTAAACCGGGCCGAGCCCGGGCCCACTGAAAATCGGGCTCGGGCCGGGCTCAGGCAGTTTCCCAGGTAGGGGGCCTCATCCGGCCCTCAGGGCCGGGCCGGGCCGGGCCGGGCCGGGCCGGGCTCGGGCCGGTTTTTTTTTAAACATTTAAAAAAAAAAATTTAATACTTATAACATATTACAAAATTAAAAATCTCCAAAATTACAAAATCATGACATATTACAAAATTAAAAATTAATAATTTACAAAATTAAAAATTTACAAAATTACAAATTACAAAATTACAAATTAAAAAATTGAAATATATTATTAATTTTAAATAAACTAAATTACAAAATTTATTAACTTATTACAAATGAGGCGTTTATCCAATCGTCGTGACTTATAAGTTGTAACGCGCTTATCCAACTCAGATATTCATCGCGTTCATCTCGTCTTCTAGCTCCTCCGAGCTCGCCTCCAACGCTGAAATGTGCTGCTTTCTCCTCGTAGCATCCAAATAGTCCTTATAGCAGATGCATAGTTCCTGTGATTCTTCATTTAGCCGACTCATTCGCTCGTTCAAAACCCTGCCATTAAGAGAAAAAGCGGACTCCGAAGCTACCGTGCTAGCTTGGATTGTTAGTAAATCTCGGGCCATATAGGCCAAAATAGGATATGTATTAACTTTACCTTTCCACCATTTTAAGAGATCGAAGTTTTCGATCTCCTCGGTACTCATAAAATCGCGGAATTGTGTTTTGGTATACAATCCTAATTCGTTTAAGCTACTAGTTGTGCGTGCTTTTTTCCTAGAGGCTAATTCTAACATTTTATTTTTAAAAGAATCTTTTGTTCTTGTTTGCGATACTTCTTCTCGGGGTCGCGAGCCATATAAGTTATCGTAATAATTTATTAATTTCATCTATCAAATTTTCTATGCCGTCTACGCCGAATAACGGATTTAACGCGACAGCGCATGAAAACGCGGGAGGCATTTCTCTGTAATATTTTAAATATTTTTCTTCCATTATTTCAATTAAAGAAAGCCACCCTTCGTGTTGCTTATAATAATTAAATTTTTGTGCGATATTTACAAAATTTTCAATTACTAGTGAGCTAGTCGGATAATACACGCCAGATAAAGAAACAGTCGCCCTATGGAAACATTTTAGTAAATCTACATAATGTAATAGTACGTCCCAATCGTTATCAGTTAAATCATGATTATTAATTAAGGTGTAATATTCCATAAGAAGTGTTTTTAGTTGAAACGCTCTTTTCAACATTTTATATGTTGAATTCCATCTCACGGGCATATCAAATTGAGGTTTCAAATATTTATGTCCTTGTGCTGTTACAAATTTTCTAAAATCTTGACTTCGTTGTTTTGTACAATAAATAAATTTGAGCATTGTCCGAATTTTTGAAATATACGGTTCCATAGCTGCTAGACTATCCTGCACTACTAAATTTAAAATGTGACAGGCACATCGAGTGTGAAAAAACGCACCGTTTAACATTGGTTTTAAATCGCGTTTTAACCACTCTATTGCGAGGTTATTATTACTAGCGTTATCAAAAGATATACTCATTATTTTATCTTTTAATTTAAATTCGCGCATGCATTTAATAATAACCTGATATATAACTTTACCTGTCTGCGGAAATTCAAAACCTTCAAAACATATAACGCGCTTATTTAGCTCCCAAGAAACGGGATCGATCCAATGACACGTGATACATATATACGATAATCCTACTTTTATGGAGCTACTCCAGACGTCGCTCGTTAAACTCACACGTCCCTCAAAAGTTTCAAAATAATTTATTAAAGATTGTTTTGCCTCAAAATATAATTTTAGTGCGTCGCGTCTAATAGTGGATCTACATACTTGTTGATATTTTGGCAGAAGTCCTTCGTGTATGTACTCCGTCGCCTCATCGTTGTAATAGTGGCTAAACGGCAACCCACGTCTGATGACGTCTTTCACCTGCAATTCATGTTGTCGAAGTTGATCGTACGTCCATATTTGCCCCGATGCGGATAGTTGTGCCTGGCTGGACTCTAGAGCTTGTTTCGGAATACAAGACTTTATGTGTCTTGCTAGTGTCGAGTTGCCGGTAAGGGTTAGCAATTTTGAACATAATTTGCATCGCGCCTTGAATTCGTCGCCGATTTTGACTTTGTCAAAATGATCCAAAACTGGCGCTTTCCGGTTATGCTCCACCACTTCGGCCGTACTTTGAGTCGACGATGCCGGCGTTGATGAGGAGGATGCCATAAATATTAGAGAGCGAGAGAATAGGAGAGTGAGAGAGAAATGAGAATAAGAGAAAGAGAGAGATGGTGAGAGAGAATGAGAGAGACGTGAGATGGGGAGAGAGAATGAGAGATGGCGGGTTTTTTTTAACGTTTATTTATAACTTTTTTTATTTTATTTTTTATTATTATTATTTTAAATAAAATATTTTTTTAAAAAAAATAATAAAAAATATATTAAAAAGGACAGCCTAGGGGCTAGGCTGGATAGCCTAGCCCCTAGGCTGTCCCACTGCCAGCTGACATTTATGTCAGCTGGCAGCAGCCTTAAAGGCTCTTATTAAGAGCCTTTAACGGCTCTTAATAAGAGCCGTTAACGACTCTTATTAAGAGCCTTTAACGACTCTTAATAAGAGCCATTAAACGGCTCTTTTTAAGAGTCGTTTAAGGCCTTTCGGGCCGGCCGGCCCTGGGCCGGGCTGCGCCTGGGCCTGGGCTCAGGCCGGCCCGAAAATCGGGCTTTGCCCAGCCCGGCCAGGCCCGGGCAACGGGCCGGGCAGGAGCTCCATATTGGAGCCCTGCCACGGCCCCAAGCCCAGGTTAGGCCTGGGCCGGGCTTTTCCCAGGCCGGGCCTCAAAGGGCTTTTCCCGGGCCAGGCTCGGGCCGGCCCAGTGGGCCCGGGCCTTTTGTGTAGGGCTACTTATTATATTTAAACTTATCTTCTGCTACGCCTTGTATGCACACTCTTGCCTATTTACTCTTTAAACAAGTGCTATTTTATTTTGATAACAAGTGATATTTTGATCTTGGACTTAAGTTGCTAAAACATCTATTTTCGACTAAAACAAAACTCATACTCATTTACTATGCTACAAACACCTATAAAGATGTTTATATATCTTGAATCATGCTTTCTACTGTCCTTTCTACTTATATGCTCGATGATGAATATTTTTTACCCAATAAGTAATATTGGCTCCTTATTTAATGATACTCATTCTTACTCCAAACTTCCTACAAAAGGAGGAGAATATCTAAGTAATTCGAACTCCATCCTTTACTCATTCATCACTTAGTATCACTAAGTCATAAATCATCTTCATGCTCTATCACTTCTCTCCACCCTCTTTTGATAATACCAAAATGGGGAAAATAACATTGAAAGAAATCCACACTTAAGGGGAGCAAAATACATAGGAAGCTTTGATTTAGGGGGAGCACTTATATAGTGGGAGCATCTATATAGGGCGAGCATATTCATTATTATTAAAAGGGGAGTTTGTTAAATGCTTTCTTATTGTTAAATGCATTCATTGCTATAAACACATTTCTTATTGTTAAATGCTTTCTTTCTAAAGTGGATTTGTTATTATCAAAAGGGGTGTTTGTTAGAACATGCTTTCCACATCTCTAAGTTTGAGAATAACAAATCTCATTGTATTTGATCATACTTGTCATGTGTTCAAGCCTCTATAAGTACGAAAAAGAAAGACGATGAATTCTCTACTAGGTCAAAGTTTTGATACTAGCGTGGCATACTAACACTGCCATTGGCGGTAGCATGTGTAGATTTGGAAACTTCATCGAAAAGGAAACATTCGTCGAGAATGGATGGTCATTGAGACTGAATATGGCAATTATCGCAGAGCGTTAAGGCTAATGCCCGGCGGCAACTTATGGAAGTCCCATGATCACGGTACTGATTGAGGAGCAGAAAAGAAAGAAGATCTGACGACTCTAAATGATATATACTAACGCGGCGCGTTAGCATTACTGCGGCGTGTTAGCATTACCACACTGCAGTAGGAGGGGATACCAATTTTGGAGCGAGAAGGTTGCCAAAAATGGCTTGATCCGCATGCCAGATTGTTGACTAAAGAGGCTACTGCCCGGCGTTAGCACTACCACTAGCGCTAGGATCTGAGCCTATTTAAAGAGCGGTCCGCCTCCATTTTGATTTGCTGATTTGAGAAGATATCGAAACCACAACTCTTATATTCGTGAGAGCCTCTTCTTTGCTACCAAGTGAACTCCATCAACTTCATAAATGCAATGAAGTTGAAGAAGGATCAATCACGCTTATTCTACACGAAGGTCGTACACATCAACATCAAACATTACTTCAGCACGCCTTCGACAAGATCTTCGAGTTCAACCTAAGAGGGAGTTTTGTATTTAGTTTTTTTTTAATCTTGTAACTCTTAACCATTGTATTGGCAGAGAAAATTCACCTATGTTGGCGACTCGGTCGTGAGTGGCTTAGGGAGAATTCACCATGTGGTTGGCGGCTAGGGACTTGTGAGGACTAGGGAGATTTCGCCGCGTGGGTGTGGAGACTAGGTCTAGGGTTAGATTTAGGGGGCGGCTCGAGGCCTCATCTACGGAGAGATAGGCTAGAGCCAACCGGTGCTTGGGATAAGGGTCGGTATAGAAAACCAAAAAGGTTTTTATGTGTTCGCCTCAATCTCAAGCATTATTGGGATAAATTTTTGTAATGGTTCTAAAAGTAATAATACTATATGTTTTTCACTATTATCATTTTGCAATCTCTGATCTTTGAAATCTAAAGGAAAAGACACTCTCTGTAACTAACATTGAGCGATAACATTACCGCTGGCGGTAGTAACAGAGTTCACATCTGTCATGCTAAATACAACCCAGTTTCATACAAGGCCTACAACAGTGTCTTAATTGAATTATCTTCATAAATACAGTCAACATATCTGAATAAACTAAATTATGTTTAAAGGTTTTAAAACCCTTATTCACCCCCCCCCCCCCCCCTCTATGGGCGCCTACAGATCCAACAACAATATATTTCTTAGAGAGCACAAAATCCTCTGGAAAGTTGGGGGTTTCAATTCTCTCAGGCCTCTGAAGGTGGTAGGGGTTTTAATTTGAGGTTGACGAAGCTTTATTCCCAATTGCCATTAATGGCCATTATGCTAATTTTGGCCAATTGTAACTCCCCTGAAATTGGCCTCCTTTTGGCATGGGATTGGCTGGATTCTTCTCATAAATAATAGGGGGAATGAATCTCCATCAATCGGAGGGAAATTGAAGAGTTAATTGTATTCATGGACATGAATGCCCTCTTGATTTCTCTTTTAAAATTGGGGAAACTCCCTTTTTCTCTCTCCTAGTCACCCCCTCAAGAAATTGAGTGAAAATCCATGTAATTTTCATCCATGAGGACTTATTGGATCATCAAAATTAGGCCTAGCCCAAATGGATTGAGCCTTGGGCTTGATTTCCCCAATTTGGGCTTAATTAACCCTAATTGGTTAAGCACAACCCGAGGTCAACTTAGTTGGTGCGACTGGCCCAAATGGGTGCCCATATGCCCCTTGACACCACCCAAGTCCAATTGTGACTTGTTGTGCTCAATTTGGGTCAAATTGAGTCACTTGGACCTAACTAAGTCAAATTGGGCTTTTTGGGTCCAAGTTTTAGTTTTGGCCTCACTCATGGAATTGATTATACCCAATGGGTTGTTAGTGACCCTTTGACGTCCCTTAAGGGTTAGGAAGGTTTGGGTGAGGTAAATTTGACTAATTAGAGACCAATTGGTCCTTAATTGGCTATTTTGACCTATCTAGCATTAGAGTAGACTTTGGTCAACTTGACCACTTTGGTTGACCCCAATGGGTGCTAAGTGATCCAAGGGACTCTTTATGAGGTTGAGGTGTCATGGTGGGGTCAGTTAGTCAATTTGAGGCCCCAAAGTCAAACCCTAGACTAAGTAACCATAATTTGTTATTTGTAGTCCAAGGTGATTTCACCTACTTACTTTGGTTCTTATTGTCGTTTTGATCTTCCTAGTGCTTTGTCCTGACCAAGTCATGACAAAACCTCCTAAGGGTCTAGATGTTTGTGGGATGTTACACCTAAAATCAACGAGCTAGTACGTTCGATGATCAGATTCTCTATCATGAGTTTTTAGACGCTTTTTCTTGTTATCACCAAATTCGCATGCACCCTCGAAATAAAAAAAATGTATCTTTTATTACAAATGATGGATGTTATTGATATAAAATGATGCCCTTCGGGATTAGGAATGTAGGAGACACCTATCAACAGATGTTGGATAGGGTGTTCAAGGAACAGAAGGGGCAAAACCTGGAGGTGTATGTCAACGACCTCATGGTGAAGTGTAGGAGTGTGGAAGAGTATCTCTGGGAGATGGAAGAAACTTTCACCAATCTTCAAAAATATAAAATGAGGTTGAACCCAGCAAAGTGCATTTTTGGAATAGGGAAGGGGAAGTTCCTATGTCAACCTAATCCAGACAAAGTCAAGGCGATTATGGAAATGGAAGCACCAAGGAATGTCAAGGAAGTTCAGCACTTGACAGGTCGGTTTGTAGGGTTGAGTAGGTTCCTCTATAGGACTGGGGAAATGTGCTCTCCGTTCTTTAAAACACTCAGACATAATAAGAAATTTGAATGGTCGACAGAGTGTCAAGAAGCCTTTGAGAGATTGAAGTACAGCTGGCACGTGCACCCTTGTTGCAAGGACTCGGGGAGGGAAAGACCTCTTCCTTTACATCATGGTAGGAGCCAAAGCGGTAATTTTGGTATTGGTCCACGAGGAATGAAAAAAGCAACTCCGTATTTACTATGTAAGTCGCGTCATGTGAAAGTCAGAGTTATGATACCCCATCTTAGAAAAGCTGGTGTTTGCTTTGATTGCATCAGCCCGAAGGCTCCGACCATATTTCCAGGCCCGTCTGATTAGGGTGGTGACTGATCACCCTCTCTGCAGTATCTTGGAAGGAGTAGAGCACTCAGAAAGATTGGCCAAGTGTTCGGTGGAACACAGAGAGTTAGACGTTACCTATGTCCCTCGACTGGCAATGAAGGACCATGCCGTGGCTAATTTCCTTGTCCACTACACCGTGGAAGTAGAAGAAGAGAAAGCACCCCGGTGAGTAGCTTGGGAAATGTTCATGGTTGGAGCATCGAGGAGGAACTCCTGTGGGGGAGTCATCATCCTTATCAGCCCCATGACACTAGGATAGAGCAGGTCGTTAATATTCACTTCGCGGTTACCAACAATCAGGAGGAATATGAGGTCGTAATCGCGGGGCTCCACCTAGCCCAGAAACATGGTGTTCACAACATTAGAGTTTACTCTGACTCGATGGTGTTTGCCTCCCAGGTTTGAGGTAAAGGTTAAGGGCTTGGTGGGCACCTTTAGATCCTTCTCCATACAGCATGTCCCTAGAGAGGAAAATGACCAAGTGGATTGACTAGCTATGTACGGCCCTGTGGTCGGGGGTATGATAACATGGTTGTTTCGACATTCTATCGAGGAAGGCGAGATGATGGACATCGATCAGACCTCCTCATGTATAGATCCCCTGGTTACTTTCTTAACCATGGGTGAGTTTCCCTCGAAGGTTCAGGATAAAAAGCGATTTAGGTACAAATTGTAAGACCCCATTTTTTTGCAATTCCACCGGGTCTTATGCCCAGAACAGCCGTCTTACTGTGACACAAACTCTCGGGAAGGTCACCACTACAAGACGCCGATTTTGCCGGCAAATTCACATCCAGGCTAACCATACATCACAAAGAAATAAAGTAGAACAATATAAGATCAAGTCCACATCACAAGGTGATATGTATAAAATATCAAAAAATAGTCCACGAAAAGAAATACTGAAGATAAAAGGGCTCCTGCCCAATACGTATAGTCCTCATTACATATTGCTCGTGGAATAAATCAAAACTAATCACTCACGGAACACGTGGTCGCTGCTGCTACTCATGAGCTAGGTTGGCTTACCTCCTCCTACAACGTAGTCTGGTTGCGCTGGATCTCCTGGGGCAGCTCCCATCTCCCAATCGGAGCCCCTGTGGTGTTTGGTCACAAACGATCGTTAGTCAAAAGACTAAGCCAATCCCCCACCCCTCCCCCGATGACTCCTAGGAACCGAGCAGGAGGAATAAAGAGGAGAACATTAAAGTAGAAGTGAACAAAGCAGGTGACGTGGCCCTCACTCACATAGATTGTATACGGAAAGTAAAGCTATACTAGCAATTCTACTATGTTAGAACTAAAAGGTAATGGGTAGTAAATAAGTGTAGTAAAATGCAATAAAGAAGCATTATAAAAGGGAAAGGTAAAGCGGCTATCACAGAGAATGGTAACCTTAACTTATAAGAATGCCCCTACAAACTTATAAGTTAAGAAATCGTTTTACAAGGCCCATCGTATAAAAGATCCCATAATAATTTATACGATGGGGGTAAAGGTTTAATGTTATGAATGACATGAAATGTTATGCAAGGTTTTATGTATATGTTGTTAGAACATGGTCTTCCGCATCTACTAGGTTTGAGAATAACAAATCCTATGTGTATTTGATCTTGTGTGTTTAAGTATGCAGCATAACAAAGTCCACATGACTCAAGGATTACATAAGAAGGTTGCCCCCAAAGTTGAGCCATCAAATCCAAATCTCCTACTAGCGCTAGCGGTAGTACTAGCGCAGGCGCTTGCTGTCGTTCGACGAACTGTTAGCGGCGCTCGACGAAATGCTCATAACTGCGTTCGACGAAAATTTGATCGACGAACTCTTAGCTGCATTTGACGAAATTTCGATCGACGAAATGTTTGCTTAAGCGCAATTCCGGGAGTACTTATAGAAGGAGATAGCGCTAGGCGGTATCCGATAGCGCAGGCGATAGCGAGGAGCACAGTAAGCAAAAGAGAATTGTTTCCTCAGATTGAAGATTCTGCCGCGCAGAATATGTCCTAATATGGGATTGCGCCGGCGGTACCACTAGCGCAGGCGCTAGCGCTGAGGCTATAAAAAGGACCCCTCTTCTCTCGTTTCATAGTGACATCAGAGAGAGAGAGAGATAGAGTGCTAGAATTCCAGAGGCTACCTTGGCCGAAAGTTGATGTCCTATCAAAGTTCTGCAAACTTCTGAAGGAGAATCTCATCACGCTGGATCCAAACGAAGTCCGCTTCTACAACTCTTATTCTACAGTGGATCTTCGTCTCCAACTTCAGAAGTTCATCAAGAGGGAGTTTTCATTATTTTCCTTTCTTATTTCTTATAAACAGTTAGTGAAATCGCCTCGTGTTGGCGACTAGGTCTGGGTAGGACTTAGGGCGGAAACTCGCTTTGTATTGGCGACTAGATCAAGGCTAGGTCTAGGGGGTGCTCGAGGCCACATCCGGGGAAGTGTTGGAGCGGCTTGAGGCCAAATCCGGGGAGGATAGGCTAGGGCCACCGGTTCGTGGGGATGCGAGTCGGGATAGAAAACAAAAAGAATTTACTATTCATCGCCACCGATTTCTAGCGTTATAGAAGTCAACTTTTGTAAAACCTTATTTGATATTAATAAAGCATGTCTCTACTTTATTTCAATTGTTTTACTTGACTTCTTATTGTCTTTATCTTTCATTATTACAAAGCTTTTCAAAATATCACTTAAGTTTTTGAAACCCCTTATTCACCCCCCCCCCCCCCCCCCCCTCTAAGGGCGCCTACCGATCCAACAAGTGGTATTAGAGCGGTTTTATTCCAATCGGCTTAACAACCGGGAATAATGGCGTCTCATGATCTCGCTTCTACTAGTGGGGCAAATTTCTGTGAAGAAGAAATATCTCTTAAACCACCTTTATTTGAAGGAACAAATTATAAAGGATGGAAAATTTTAATTGAACAATTTATTAAGACTTTAGATGTCGAAGTATGGAATTTAGCCATTGTAAGACCTGCGGATGAATCAAATTAAAAGGAACATCAACTAAATGCAAAAGCCAAACATTATTTATTTTGTGCTCTATCAAATGAAATTTTCAAATTAATATATTGTTTTTCTAGTGCATACAAAGTATGACAATTTCTTGAAGAAATGTATAATTTTCCTCTCACAGGTATAGAACAAACACAGGAGGAGAAGAGCATACAAGCATCCACTACTATTCAAGAAGATCTCTCTCGTAGCAAAGCCATGGAAATCATGGAAACTAACTTTGAAAAAGAGAGCATTACATCAAGAGAAAAAGAAGATGAAAATTCATCTATGATGGAGGAAGGCCTAAAAGATAACGAAGGAACTTCATGCTCACATTTTGACTCTACCAAAAGCGTTGTAAGAAAGTCTAAATCTTCTTCTTGTGTAATAACTTCCATCTCTAGTTTCAATATACTAAAAACTGCTAAAAGTAAGATCAAGAAATTGAAAATTACTAATAAAAATTTACGTTTAGAAAATAAGAGGTTAAAAGCTAATGTTAAATTAGAATCAAATTGTGATGTGGTTTCACCATCTTGTCCTTTACTTGAAAACACAAAAACTTGTTTTGATTGTAATAATGTTAGGGAAAAAGTCAAGGAACTTGAAAAAGAAATTATTTGTATAAAAGAACATAATGAAAAATTATCTTTAGAAAATTCATCTTTAAAAAGTGATTGTGCTACATGCAAAAGTTATAAAATTGAAATTGAAGAGATGGATGAAACATTTGAGGAATACAGAAATGAATACCAAAACCATATTGATTCAATTGTTTCTACTCTTAAAAATAGCACAATTGCGTATAATAAAGCTAGACATAATTTGAAACTTAAGAACAATGAGTTAGAGGAGCGCTGATGAGATCTAGGTTCCTTAGCTTATGCAATAGCACTGTTGTTGTCACAGTAGAGAACTACGGGATCAAAAATGCTAGGAACTACATCTAGATCGCCGATGAATTTCCTAATCCATACAGCCTCCTTCGCCGCATTTGCTGCAGCGATATACTCGGCCTCAGTTGTAGAATCAGCAACTGTCTCTTGCTTGGAACTCTTCCAGCTTACACCTCCTCCATTAAGGCAAAATACATAACCTGATTGGGATTTTGAGTCGTCCCTATCAGTCTGGAAGCTAGCATCTGTGTAACCCTTTACAACGAGCTCTTCCTCTCCTCCATACACCAAGAATTCATCTTTAGTCCTTCTCAAGTACTTTAAGATATTCTTGACTGCAATCCAGTGACTCTCACCAGGATCAGACTGATATCTGCTAGTCATGCTCAAGGCATAAGAGACATGGAGTCATGTACATAACATTGCATACATGATTGATCCAATTGCCGAAGAATATGGAACCAACTTCATGCGGTCCTTATCTCCAAAGATTTTGGACATTGGTCCTTAGAGAGACTCACACCATGTGACATGGGTAAGAATCCTTTCTTGGACTCAAGCATGTTGAATCGTTTCAACACCTTCTCAATGTATGTACTTTGGGTCAAACCCAGCAACTTCTTCGATCTATCTCTATAGATCTTAATACCAAGTATATAAGTTACTTCACACAAGTCCTTCATAGAAAATCAGTCCCATAGCCTGTTCTTAACAGCTTGCAGGGTCGGAATGTCATTTCCGATTAACAGTATGTCATCCACATACAAAATCAGGAAAACGACAATGCTCCCACTTATCCTATTGTAAACACAAGGTTCATCCTCATTCTTGATAAAACCAAACTCTTTGATTTTCTCATCAATACGAAGATTCCAACTTCGAGAAGCTTGTTTCAATCCATAAATGGATCGATTCAACTTGCATATTTTAGTTGCTTTATTTGGAGATTCAAAACCCTCGGGTTGTGTCATGTACACTTCCTCAAGGAGGTTTCCATTAAGGAAAGCCGTTTTGACATCCATTTGCCAGATCTCGTAGTCATAATACGCAGAAATATCAAGTAGAATTCTGATGGACTTGACCATGGCTACAGGGTAAAAGGTTTCATCATAGTCAACACCATGAATTTGTCTGAAACCTTTAGCCACCAGCCGACCTTTGAATGTCTGTACATTCCCATCTATGTCGGTCTTCTTCTTGAAGACCCACTTGCACCCTATGGGTCGTACCCCTTCAGGTGGTTCCACCAAGGTACAAACTTGGTTTGCATACATGGAGTCTATTTTAGATTTCATGGCCTCAAGCCACTTCTCGGAGTCAGGTCCACACATAGCCTCATGATAGGTTGCAGGCTCATCATCATGATCCAAAAGCAACACGTTACCTATTAGAGACATGAGAAATCCATATCTCTCAGGCTCAAATCTTGGTCTATCAGATCTACGCAGGACTTGTGTTTCTTGAGCAGGCTCTAGCTACAACAACTTGTAGTCCTTGCTCAGGTTCAAAAATCGGTTCACTTATTGTTTGTGGTTCTTGAACTTCTTCAAGTTCCACCTTTGCATTATTTCTGGATCAGAACTCTTTCTCCAAAAAGACGCCATTCCTTGCGACAAACACTTTTCCCTCGGACGGCAGGTAGAAGTAATATCCTTTGGTTTCCCTAGGATATCCCATAAGATAACACTTATCCGATTTGGATTCCAGCTTGTCAGGCATTTGACTTCACACGTATCCCTCACAGCCCCAAATCTTAATAAAAGACATACTAGGACGCTTCCCAGTCCATATCTCATATGGTGTCTTTAGAACCGTTTTCGTTGGAGCACGATTTAATGTGAAAGCAGCAGTCTCTAAAGCAAATCCCCAAAAGGAAACGGGCAAATCTGCATGACTCATCATCGACCGTACCATGTCTAACAAAGTACGATTCCTCCTCTCAAACACACCATTATGTTGTAGTGTTCCGGACGGAGTGAGCTGTGATACAATACCACACTCTCTCAGATGATCACGAAACTCATGACTTAGATATTCGCCACCTCGATCAGATCGGAGTGCTTTTATCCTTTTTCCCAGTTGGTTCTCTACTTCATTTTTAAACTCTTTGAACTTTTCAAAGGTTTCGGATTTGTTCTTCATAAGAAACACGTATCTGTATCTACTGAAATCATCAGTAAATGTAACAAAGTAGTAGTACCCACCTCTAGCCATAGAACTCATGGGTCCACATACATCACTATGCATTACACCCAAAAGATCATCAACCCTCTCAGTATGACCAGTGAAAGGGACTTTAGTCATTTTGCCCAATAATCAAGACTCACATCTATCAAATGATTCATAATCAAATGAATCTAATAATCCATCTTTATGGAGCTTAGATATGCATTTCTCATTTATATGGCCCAAACGACAATGCCAGAGATACGTAGGATTCAAGTGATTTGTTTTTAGTCTTTTAGTATTTTCTATGTTATAGATCGGATGGTTTAAGTTCAAAACATATAAACCATTAAACAATTGGGCAACGCCATAACAAACATCATTTTTATAAATAGAACAACAATTTTTCTTTATAATAAAAGAGAAACCAATCATGTCCAAACATGAAATAGATATGATGTTTCTAGTTATAGCAGAAACAAAATAACAATTATCAAGTTCAATTACAAGCCCAGTGGGCAGAGAAAGACGATAAACACCAACGGCAACGGCAGCAACTCTTGCTCCATTTCCAACACGCAGGTCTATCTCTCCTCTACCCAGCATTCTTCTTCTTGTCAGTTCCTGCACATTCGTACAAATGTGAGAACCACATCCGGTATCCAATACACAAGATGAAGGAGCAGAAAGGTTTATTTCTATAACAAATATACCTGAAGTGGAAGTCATACTTCCTTTCTTCTTTTGCAGATCCTCATTATAGAGGGGACAGTTTCGCCTCTAGTGCCCTGTCTTACCACAATGGTGGCACTTCCATTCCTTGGACAGACCTTTCTTATTCAGTGTTGAAGACTTGGGATCATGAGGAGACTTAGATCCAATCTTCGTCTTCATGAATCCCTTGGCCTTGCCCTTGCTCTTATGCACCATCAATATGGGGCTGGCAGGCTTGGCCTTCTTCATATTGATCTTGGTTGTTCTCAACATGCCTAGGAGCTCGGGTAGTGTCTTGTCAATTTCATTCATGTTGTAATTTAAGACAAACTGCTCATAACTGTCCGGCAACGATTGCAGGATCAGATCAATGGCCAACTCTTGGCCCAACGGGAACCCCAGTCTTTCAAGGTTCTCTGTATACCCAATCATCTTGAGTACGTGAGTTCCTATTGGGTCCCGAGCTCCCATCTTACACTGAAACAATGCCCAGGATATATCAAATCTCTCTTAGCGAGCTTGCCCTTGAAACATTTTCTTCAGGTGCTCCACCATCTCGTAACAGCTCATGTTCTCATGTTGCTTCTGAAGATCAGAGTTCATGGTTGCGAGCATGATACATTCTACATCCAAGGAGTCATCTCCATACTTTTTATAAGCATCTTTATCTGCACGAGGTGCAGTAGAGGCTGGCTCCTCGGGGGGATCTTCTTCTAGGACATAGAGCTTACGCTCTTGATTGAGAACAATTCTCAGGTTCCTGAACCAGTCTAGGAAATTCGTCCCATTGAGCTTATCCTTCTCAAGGATGGCTCTCAGGGACAACGCGGAGTGTGAAGTATTTGCCATGAAAATTCTACAAAATAATGCAAAGTTTATTTGTACTATATTTCAAAATACATTTTTATTATTTTAATAAGGACTTTAATTAAATACTCCCACTATTTTATTCAAATTGATAACCCTTCATATCAATTCAGAGAGTTAATGCGAGCTACTCTCTTAGTGGACAAGATCCATATTTCACCAACACAACGAGTCTGCTTTGCCGTTCTTCTCATAATGCGGTTATTTAGGTAGGCAACACGTGTCAATTGCATCACTATGCAACTCTTGTATGGTTGGTGAATAACTCTTTATTCGCATCCATCATATGGTGCATGCCAACACAATGCCTCTAGGCACTTAACTTTTGAGGTCACCCAGTTAAGTTATACCTGATGTCGATAGTGGGATATCACAATTATCCGCTCGCACCCTTACCAAGATAGATTAATGCACCTTGCTTTGGCAAGCCCACACTTCATCGATCGAGGCAGGAAGAGTATCATCCATCGGAAGGCATCCGTATACTTAATATTGGGTAAGAGATTTTTATTTATAAAATTGATTAACAATTAATCAATGTGCACTTTAAAATAAAATACAACATTCACAACCAAATACATCCCAGAAGTGCAGAAAACAAAATTATCAACGCTTGATAAAATGGGCTAAATCTGAGCATTTAGAACACTTCTAAATCTCCAGATTTACATGCATTTGACACAGGCCAAAAAACTCCACTTATGCAGTAGACAAGCTCGTCTCTCAATGTCAGATTCAAAATCTGACACATTTGGTTTCACAAACCAATTAGAGGGACGGTTACTGCAAAGGAGACACACAATCTGAAACAATGAAATCGCAACACAATCACATGCATTTCTGGGAGTTTTTCCAATCTGGAATATTTCTTCGAAATTCAAACATCCAGGAAGAAATCCACACATTTAGAACACTTCTAAATTTCTGATTTACATGCATTAGATTGCTAACCTGGCTCTGATAGCACTGTTGGGTTTTCTAATACCATTTCAAAAATGATAATACAGCATATCACATATGCGCAGCGGAATAATAAACTAGAACAACCCAAAGAGTTAAGGAACTTGCGATTTCATGATTCAAGAAATGAATAAAAGCATCACAATGCAATAAATAAATTTATACATGAAGGGGGTTAAGTCTAAGCTTAATCGAGATGCTCCAGGAAGATATCCGGTGAACGAAATCTGAGTTCCAAGAGCCGAAATGTATCGGCCCCTCTACAGTAGTCCACACGAGCACTGGAGAACCCTAGGTCTCGTCACACGAGATCTAGGTTAGAGAAGAAAAGCCCTCCAGCATCCCCACGGATTGCTAGATCAGAGACAGGGGAGGCGGCAACTATCGGAAGAATAGAAAAGCACTAGCGGAACGCTTCCGCCGCTACTCTCTAAGAACACGAAAGGGTCGGTGCCGAAAAACTATTTTTCACGCACACACCAAACCCTCAGATCGTGAACTAATATATAATGTCTGCATTCGACGAACTCAAGAGGCCTGCGTTTGACGAACTCAAGAGGCCTGTGTTTGACGAACTCAAAGAAGCCATCGTTCGACGAACTCAAGAGGCCAGCGTTCGACGAACCATTCGACGAACGTGCTACGCTAGCCGTTCGACGAACGCCGTTTGACAAACCGTTTGACGAACGTGCTACGCTAGCCGTTCGACGAATGTCGTTCGACAAACGCGCTACATTAGCCGTTCGACAAACGTGTTATACTAGACGATAAGAAGATATATATATCGTTGAGAAGATGACATATATCGTCGAGAAGACATATAAATATCGTCGAGAGGACATATATATCGTCGAGAGGATATACATATATCGTCGAGAAGACCAAAATATCGTCGAGCCAATCAAGACGATATCATTCAACACTTAGCCGATCGACGATCCGTTCGACGAACGCGCTACGCTAGCTGTTCGACGAACTTGTTCGACGAGCGACGTTCGACGAACGCGCTACATTAGCCGTTCGACGAACGCCTTCTTTAATCTGATCCCTTGACAACAATATTCTTCCTCCAATTTCTCCAAGCACTCTTTTGTGCGACCCCATAGGCTCATATCCCGTTTGCAGTGAGACTAGATATTTGACCACTTCCAGATCACCATGGAAATACCACCACCATTGCCTCCGGTGGTCTTCTTCTTCTTATCCCATTTCTACTTCTTCCCTGTGAAGAGAACCTCGCTTTCTCCCCCAGACACTGACACCCCCGCCATCTGCCTTGCCAGGATCTCCTGCGACGCAAGCAGATTCTCCAGCTCCAGCATAGATGGCTGATTTGCCCAACCCTGCACAGACATCACAAAGGCCACGTACTCCTTCCGCAAGCCACGGATGATGTGCCTCTTCCGCTTTGCCTCAGAAATTGGCTCATCAGGATCCAGTGCTGAAATCTCAGAGCACAGGTTCTTCATCTTGAGGAAGAATGTAGAGATAGAGAGATCTCCCTGAGCCGACCTAGCCAGCTCATTTTCCAGAAACTGTAGCCTCGCTGCATTCTTCTTGTTAAACAGCCCGTCCAGGGCTCTCCAGATCTCGGCAGCTGATCCACACCCTAAGATGTGATCGAATAGGTCAGGTGATATTGCCCTTTTTAGAGTGAACTCTGCTTTCGCATTAATCCTCCTCCAATTCCTCACCTCATGACCATTATCCCCAATTGGGACAACTTCCTCCGTGCTATCTCCTCCAATAACCTCCCAAAGGTCCTCGCACAGAAGATAACTCTGCATGCACGACTTCCACTTCTTAAAGTTAGTCGACGTGAGCATCTCAATTCCAAGACTTCTTGCAAAACCTGCTTCCATGGCTCTACCACTGGCTCCTTCTTCAGAAAGGCGATGGCAACTTTAAGTTGTTCACTGCTCTATCCACTCCAACCTGGCTCTGATACCATGTGAAATTTTCCGTAGATCTAGGAGTGAGCAGGAATCGTACAACCCAAAGTTACAGCCAACAACCAGAAGCGCATGAAGCAAAGCAATCTTTATTGATAATAGCAGAAATCATCATTACAGAGCGAGGTATACATGGCGAGACATGATTTCGCAAGTACACAAAACCAAAAGGAAAGATACAAGCTAAAGAAAGATAACTGGCGGCCTAATCACAGAAGCCGCCAGACCGCGCGGTCAGGGTGTTCGCGCGACTAGAAAATGAGACCGCGCGAACAGACTACCGACAACTTGATCAACACCACTGAAGCTCCGCGACCTCCCAAACTCCACTGATTCTCCCGAACTCCAGCAACCCGCAATGCAAGCCGCAAGACCGCCCAGACACTTTAGAAGAAGAGGTGACCGCTATTGTCCGCACTATCAACGGATCTACTTAAGGCTTCATGGATTTGTGTGAGTATCTCTCTAAACCTTCCTCTATATGATGTGGCACGAAGCTCTCAAATTTTGGAGTGGAAGGGGATGAAGAAGACGGATCCATGGGGTCCTTTTTATAGCCTCAGCGCTTGCGCCTGCGCTTGCGCTACCGCCGGCGCTATCCCGGATTAGGACATATTCTGCGCGGGGGAATCTTTAATCCGAGGAAACATTTCTCTCTGCCTTCTATGCTCCGTGCTACCTCCTGCGCTATCCGCTACCGCCAGGCGCTAGCTCCTTCTATATGTGCTCCGGAATTGCGCTAATCATTGCTAGCACCGGGCGCTAGGTGCTACCGTCGGCGCTAGTGGGCATGTTGGATTTGTTGACTAAAATTTGGGGGCAACCTTCTTATGTAATCCTTTAGTCATATGGACTTTGTTTCCTACACACTTAAACACACAAGATCAAATACACATAGGATTTGTTATTCTAAAACCTAGGAGATGTGGAAGACCATGTTCCAACAAACTCCCCCTTTTGATAATAACAAATCCATTAATGATAAAATAGAGCATTAATATATAAGCATGATGAAACCTACTTGTGTGTGTGAGAGTGATGACTTAAGATAATTATTGAATTTTGTATTTATAATTGCTCCCCCTAAATATATGCTCCCCCTAAGTGAATGCTCCCCTAATATGTAAGCTATCATCATAAATAATCATGTTAGTTTTCCATTTTGATAGCGGATTATATTTATCATGTTAGTTCTCCTCATTTGTTATTAGCAAAAGTGGGTAAGGAAGCAAAACACATAAATTTTTGATAATAAGATAAAGGCATGATCGAGCTTTGAGAGAGAAGGAAATGATAAGGAGTTTTAGAAAAAATTTTATAGAAATAGATCAAAGTGTTTAGCTTAAAGATGAACAATAAAACATTTGCCAAGTAATATTATCATGTTAGATCTTCCCCTTTATATAAGAGTTTTAAGCATAAAAAGTTAATGATTTCCAAATAACCAATCTACCCAGACAATATTTCTACACCCTAGCTCCGTACTAAGTGACGGATGGGCATGAGGAGCTGCATACATGTCGTAGGTTGGTGTGTTAGTCCCTTATGCAAACATTAGAAAAACTCAACCCAGCACTCTTTCCACATAGTGCCTCGCAAGGCCCCACTGGAACCCTCCCCGGTTAAGGACAAGACATGACTTAGAGGTTAGGTAATCTAATGTCTACAACCCTACGCCCCCGCTATAGTGAGATATGTAATCTTGGGATAATAATTGGAAACATTTAGCGTTTGAATCTAATGATGAGTTCATAGCCTATGGGTTTATTTTTTATTTGAATTTTTAAGGAAAAGGTCACATAGCTAATTTGAAATCATTAATAAATCAGAGTTTTAGCATTTCGGAAGACTTAACATTTTGGAATAAATAAGAACATCCTTTTAGCAATTAGGAACTCAAAACACACTTTGATTTGATATTCAAGAAGACGTTTTTTTATATGCAATATTTCACATGTTGGAGAAGTGTTTAACATAGATATGATATTCGTGTTAGACCAACCAATATAAAATCTACCAAGGAAGTCTACCATTTGTTGAAAAAGGAATTTTGAGATTTAAGACTTTGATATAAGCATGAAAGCGCAAGGTAGAGAATACATGGTGATGATGCGGAAGAATTATAGAAATACATGAAACACCTTTTTGACAATTCATAAGACAATATATGAGTTAAGTTCCAAAAATGAAGATGTTTTTGTAAATCAATTTGCATTTAAAATCTTTAAGATTGATAATAAAGTAACCAAGCATGAAATAATGTTATCTAAAGTAGATTACTACAATGTTATTTTAATTCACATATTCAAAACATATACAACATTGTAGAGAGCATGCTAGGTTATCTAGTGCATTTAGATATAAAGAGTAGCATAGAATTAGCATTAGGATCCAATACTCATGAGAAGAAGTGTTATGGAAGATAATGATGTGCACATAAGTGTATTTTGAATAGAGTGAACAAATGATTTAATCAAGGATACAAGACATATGTAGAGTAAAGTGCACAATAAAACACAAATAATTTTACTTCCACACACTTCAATGCACAAAGAAAATGTACAACTACCAAGGTGCTTTGCACACACAATGCTCATTAAGACTTATCAGGGTGCAAAGTAGTGCTTGGAGGATCACACGCTTTATTTTTCAATATATATATTTTTTGTGATCTGGTGTACTTAAGAATATGCGGTTTTAAAAAAAATGAAGGTTTGCACAAGACACTTTACTATTCTTTCCAAGGTGCTCAACCTCATAATGCTTATTAAGACTTGTCAGGAGGTTCAAGTAGTGCTTGGTGGAGTTATCTTTGTCAATTTATTTCATGATTATTTTTTGTACAAAGTTCTCCGAATACCCTTGTTTTGCAAACCAATATAATTTGAAAGGACAACCACTTTTCTTAATTTTTAAGAGTGCAAATAAATGTAGTGTAGGTAAGATACTTGTGCAAATTTAATTCGTTGTACAATTACAATACACAAGCAAGCATTCTTAGATTAAAAACACATGTAGACTTTGCCAAAATAAGTGAGTGAATAAATATCATTATCAATCATAAAACATTTACTCATACTTAGAGGCTTGCTAAGCTTGGTTCTACACAACCTTTTTATTATAATTGGTGCACATATGAGTAGATATATCAAAGCATGAAAAAAATGTTCAAAGTAGTCTGAACCGATGAATTGCATCATTATAGAAGTTTTAAATAACAGATTAAATCATTCTTCATTTTCACAATAAAGTCCATACAGTATTTTTTTTATATTTTTTAAAAAAATTGATTTAAAGTTTGAACTCTTAAAATTGATCTTGGACTTCCTGAGGTCTACCCTGTGAGGGGTTCTCCCAGTACTAGGAGATGTGATGGGATGATAACCCAAATCTCCCTTTCGCAAGATACATGTAAATAAAAAAGTTAAGTTCAAAAGATAATTTTTGATACTTGTTTTTGTTTTATATTTTTGTATTTGATTTTTGCATATATAAATAGAGATCAAACAAATAACCAAAGAAAGGAAGTAAGAAAAATATTTTTTGAAATTTGACTTTTGTAATTTTGTATTTTAAGTTTTCAAAAATCAATTATAGGCATAGATGCAAAAATGAGTAATACATGTAAAATAATATATTTTTAGTGATTTTTCAGAATTTTAAAATTACAGAAAATCAGACACTTGAGCTAGCGCCGATGTTAGATCCTAGCGCTTGTGTTAGCTCACCTAGAGTGATATTTTAATCATATAACCTAGATTTTTTTTATTTCAATTCCGATTTTGCTTAATTATGTTTGTGCAATGTAAGACCTGTCTAATGAAGTGAAAAGACGAGAAGAAATTGCAAAAAGGTGCGAAAGTTAAAATTTTAGAACATGGCTCCATATTCAATAAAGCTCCATATTCATTAAACCTTAATTATTGAGTTTTGCACAACCATTTAAGCTTAATATTACAGTATATGCAAACAAAGAAGACATGTTTGAACAAAATAGATATGCACTAATATTCTTTAGGTGGCAATGTTTTGAGATTAAGGTTATGCCAAAGTATAATAGTGTTTCAACTTATTGACCTAGAATGAAGTGAAGATTCAATTTGATTTGATCTTATTGATATCAAGATGATTCTAAGGTCTAAACTTGAAATAAATTACAATACACACATAATACACCAACAATGGTAAATAATTATAATGCCAATTGTTATCATATAATTCATATACATGAGATAGAGATAGTTGTTGTAGATGATTTGTTTGATATGAATTATGATATATGATTTTTAGAGAATTTTATCAAAGGACATCAATAGATTATGGCGGTGCGTGTGGCATTAGTATTTAAGACAATTAATCTTTCAATATGTCTTTTGTGATTTTCTTTATAATTTAGATAAATATCTCATAACAAATTTTGAGTTTGATTCATATGTATAATATAAGATATTTATAAGCAATGAATATAAGAATAAAAGATAGGTCATCAAAATAAAATATGATTTTGAATTTTGATTAATTTGATTTATAAAGTCATTATGTTTTAAGAGATAGGATCATATTTCCTGTAATATATAAGATGACCATAACATGATAGCATAAAAATAAGAAAACAAAAAGAAAAATAGAAAGACATTAAAGCATATCATGAACTAGAAAATTTTGTATATTGCATTTTTGAAAATATTCTACATTCATGCATTTGGTGATACTTAATGAATAAGAGATTTAGGTATCCAAAGGGGACCAAGTGTGGTGGTTCCTTTGGGCACCCAAATATAACGTGTAGGTTTGTGGGTAGATATTGATGAATGGGTCCATTCATGTGTAGTTAATATTTCAGTTTTAATTTTGGGCCTCCATTCAAATCTGGGTTTATTGTTATTCTTATGCATCAAATTTCTATTGTGATTATCATTATTTTGAAAATTATAATTGGAAGTATCGTTCATAAAAAATTTGTGTAGTTTTATTTTTAAGTTGGGAGAAACATGATTTTGTAAATAATGATGATTTTGATTTACAAATCCTTTGTGTTCCTTACTCCCATTATTAAACTTAGTTAAGATGTTCATATTCATATTCAACTTGTTTTTAGATATAGTTTGATATTGTGAATTTGTATTTATAATTTTCATAAGCAAGTTGATTTTTGATTTTAATTCATCATTCTTGATCTTTAGATTATGCTTAGCTTTGTTATAAGCTATTGTGCTATTTTTAAGAGTAGAAATAATAGAGTCAATATGATTTTGATAGTTATTTCTAAATTCCTCAAATGTTTCGTCCATCTCTTTGATTTAAATTTTATAACTTTTGCATGTAGCACAATCACTTTTTAAAGATGAAATTTTCTACAGATAATTTTTCATTTTGTTCTTTTACAATTAATAGTTCTTTTTCAAAATCCTTGAATTTTTCTTTAATATTATTACAATCAAAACACGGTTTTATATTTTCAATTAAAGTGCAAGGTGGAGAGTAATCAAACACATCAATCTTTGTTTCTACATTAATTTTAGCTTTTAAGTTTTTATTTTCTAAACGTAATTTTGAATTTAAATTTTTTAATTTCTTAATTTTACGCTTAGAAGTTTATAGCAATTGTACTGCAGAAATAGAATTGCAAAAGATGGAGATTGATTTCCTTACAACGCTTTTGGACGCGATGAGATTTGAGCTTAGAGTTCCTTTGTTATCTTTATCTTTTTGGCATTCGTCTTCCAAAGACACGATTTCTTCTTTTCCACTTGATGTGCTCATTGATTCATCATGAGAGGAGCTTTCTTGAACATCTTTGCAAGCTTTTATGTTCTCCAATTCTTGCGTTTGTTTTATTCCTGTAGATGGAGAATCATAAGTTATCTCAAGAAAATTCCACATCTCTTGTGTTGTAGGAAAAGAATGAATGAGTTTTGAAATATTTTGATCTAACGCACAAAATAGGCTATTCATAGTTTTTGCATTTAAAACCATTTCATTTTTATTTAAAACGCTAAGTGGCTTTTTAATAGTAATAGTCCAAACTTTTTCATCTAAAGCTTTAAGAAAATTTTCCATTACTATTTTCCATCCTTTATAATTTCTTCCTTCAAATAAAGGTGGTTTAAGAGATTTTTCTTCTTCATAAAAATTTACCCCACTAGTAGAAGCGAGATCATGAGATGCCATTATTCCCGGTTGTTAAGCCGATTGGAATAAAACTGCTCTGATACTACTTGTTGGATCGGTAGGCGCCCTTAGAGGGGGGTGAATAAGGGTTTTAAAACTTTTACTTATATTTTGGAATACTTGAAATAATAAGAGATCAAAATAGAGATTTTGAATAAAGATCTAAATTGTTATATAATGAAAAAGAGGATAATAAACAATTTAGAGAAATGAAGATCAAATCAATTTTATTACACAAAGAGAGACATGATTATTATTAATAAAATTGATTACAAAATTCGATTTCAATGACGCTAGAAATCAAGGCGAAATATGAAAGACTCTTTTTGTTTTCTATACCGACTCATATCCCCATGATCTGGTTGGCTTTAGCCGATCCCTCCCCAGATACGGCCTCATGCCGCTCTAGCCAATCCTTCCCCGGATATGGCCTCGAGCACCCCCTAGACCTAACCTAGATCTAGTCGCCAACACGAGGTGAATTTCAGCCCTAAGTCCTACCCAGACCTAGTCGCCAACACGAGGCGAGTTTACTAAACGATTATAAGAAAAGATGTGAAATAAATAAACAACAATATAAGAACTCCCTATATGGATCTCTTGGAGAAGTAAATGAAGACCCACAGAGTATGATCGTAGTCGATGCAGTCTTTCATCACGATGATGACGCGTGCAGAAATCTTCTCCACGGATCTCCTTAAGCCTTCATGGATTTGTGGGAGTATCTCTCTAAACCTTCCTCTATATGATGTGCACGAAGCTCTGGAATTTTCTAGTGGAAGGGGATGAAGAAGACAGATCCAATGGGTCCTTTTTATAGCCTCAGCGCTAGCGCCTTCTCTAGCGCTACCGTCTGCTCTATCCCGGATTAGGACATATTCTGCACGGGGTAATCTTCAATACGAGGAAAGATTTCTCTCTTGCCTTCTGTGCTCCGTGCTACCGCCTGCGCTATCTGCTACTGCCAGGCGCTAGCTCCTTATATATGTGATCCAGAATTACGCTAATCATCGCTAGCGCCGGGCGCTAGGTGCTACCGCTGAAATTGTTGAAGTGGAAGTTTGTGGAAGTTGGCGGTCTGGGTGGGAGGTCGTGCGGTCTGGCAAACCGTGCGGCTTGCGGTCTCCCTCCGCGGTCTGATCTCTCTGGTCTAGCCATAGGTCTCTGCGGCGTGATCGCTGTTCTTCTGTCCAAGGTGCCGAGGTGAGGCCGCGCGGTCTGGTCGTGTGACCGTGTGGCAGAGCAGGTCTCTTGATGGTGTGCACGGACTAAGGTATTCTTAGTCGCATGGTCTCCGGTGTGTGTTCGTATAGCTGGTCCTTCGGCGATCAGCTGGTATATGCGTTCACCGGTGTTTGGTCGACTAAGCAGGCTGTTTCCCTAGTCAGCCTGGTGTGTTCGTGGTCTCTGGGGGAGGTCGGGTGAGCATCATGACCGTGCGGGTTGTCATGATCGCGCGGCTTCTGTTTAAGTCGGTGAGCTCACGGAGCAGATTGATCTTTTGCTGATCACGCGGGTTGACCGGTCTGGTCGCGCGATTAAGGGTGGTGACCCTATCTCATAGGGTGGTGACTGGATAAGGTCTCACGCCTGTAAATAGGATCCATTGTAGTAGCAAACATTATCGCACCAAGTGTAAGCTGAGCTCGCGTTTTATTCTTGCGGTCTCTTTTTTTGACCGGGCGGTTAGCTGATCAAACTTGTCTTGTGCAGCTTCTGCGGATTGTGCGGGTAGCAGCGGCCACCTCTTATTCTGAAGGTGTTCGGGCGGTCTCGCGGCTTGCAGTGCGGGTTGCTGGAGTTTGGGAGGATTAGTGGCAGATCGCGGGGTTCTCAGTTAGTGTTGTTCAAGTCGCAAGCAGGCAATTCGGGCGGTCTTGTTTCCTACTCGCGTGAACTTGCAGGTCGGCCGTCCAGGCGGTCTCAGGAAGTCAGACCGTTGGTTATCTTTCAGCATTGTTGTGTTCCTTGTTTTTTGTGTACTGGCAAAATCATGTATCGCCATGTATACCTCGCCTTGTAATGAAGTTTTCTGCTAGCATCAATAAAGATTGAAGTTGTTTTTCATGTGCTTCTGGTTGTTGGCTTGATCTTTGAGTTAAACTATTCCTGCTCACTGCTAGATCTACGAAAAATTTTCACAGCTAGCGCTAGTGGGCATGTTGGATTTGTTGGCTCAAAATTGGGGGCAACCTTCTTATGTAATCCTTGAGTCATATGGACTTTGTTTCCTGCATACTTAAACACGCAAGATCAAATACACATAGGATTTGTTATTCTTAAACCTAGGAGATGTGGAAGACCATGTTCCGACATTGTTAAGTTGGTAGCTAACCATATGGGTCGTATCACCGTGGTGGATAATAATAGTGGATCAAACATCTCTACTTGTAGGTACAAAACACACAACAACCATCCCATGCCTTAATGTACATTTATGGGTTCATACCTGCAATACTATCTGAGGTCTCGCCAACGGTAGAGAGCGGATACCGAACTCTGGGGATTTTCCCATCGGGTTTATTTCCACATGACAAATCGCCCCAGAAGCTAATTGGATTTAATACTCGTGTCCCTCTGACAGTGTGTGATGCACGGTGGAGTGGATAGACCCGCCACCATTTTATATGATAAGACATTACACAAACGTAGTTCCCACAACAAACTAAGGATTTCTCTCTACGCCCCCTCGATCAAAAATAGACTTGAGGGATGGTAAGAAAGTAACCAAGAAAGGACCCTAGATAACTTGTTTGTCATATATTGTGATATCAAGTTTAAGTGATGCATTGGCCAGGTAAGTGTGATGTCGGTAGTCACACTACGTACAATTATACACCACCTTCCTTGCAGGGGATACTAGCTCACACATAATGTATTTCCTATACACCAGTTAGATGACTAAAAATGTGGGTCTCACAAATATAGTGCCAAGGTTAAATCTAGTCACTTTTCAAAAATGAAGCTATAACAAAGGATCTATCAACGATGCACAGTTTATTCAGATATACAAATAATAACCGAGATACTCTTGACAAAGATTTCTCAAATCTTAAATCAAGAGTTAAGTATGAAAAAATGTAAGAGCAAGAATGATATTTGAGCATTTAGAATAAGTATTTAAGGCCAATGCTCTTTATTAATATATATGTGCGATTAGTAGTTAACCAAACTATTCTTTTGAAGACAAACTATTTCATAAAGTAGTTAATTCATGTACCATTCTTTTGAATAATTAAACCAAGGCCAAACATGATATTCTTAGATTCTTACAGAAATTTAGGAATTTATTGAAGGGTTTAAGACTCATTTATTTCATTTATATGAAAGTGTGACATTAAATAATATCCTTTTAAAGGCATAAATTCATAAAGTGGTCAAATGAAGTCCAATCCTTTTGAAAACATAAACCAAGATCAGTTATGACATTAATAGGGTGCTATAAAAATTTAGGGATTTATTGAAGGGTTTATGACAATTTATTTAATTTATATGAAATTATGACATATTAAATAATATCCTTTTAGAGGCATAAATTCATAAAGTGTCAAATGAAGTCCAAACCGTATGAAAACTTAAACCAAGATCAGTTATGACATTACTATAAAAATTTTGGTAATTTATTGAAGGGTTTAAGATTCATGTATTTCATTTGTATGAAAGTGTGACAAATTAAATATTATCCTTTTAAAGGCATAAATTCATAAAGTGGTCAAATGAAGTCCAAACCTTTTGAAAACTTACCCCAAGATCATTCATGACATTATTAGGGTTCTATATAAATTTGGGAATTTATTGAAGGGTTTAAGACTCATTTCTTTCATTTATATGAAAGTGTGACATATTAAATAATTTAATTCATACCTTTTGGAAACAAAATTCATAGAGTGATCAAACCAACTCCAAATGGCTTCAAATTTTAACCCATGGTCTGTCATGACATTATTAGGGTGATATTAAAATTTGGGAATTTATTCATGTATCCAGGACCAAAATATTTCATTAATACACAAGTGTAACAATTTAGTGTATTTTAATTTGAACCATAGTAAAAATGTGTTTCATAAATTACAAGCTTTTGCATTTGAATTAGCAACCTTATAAAGAACCTATATACAAATTTTCAAATTTAAATTAGGTCTTATGAATGATAAATACACAAAATATGGAAATCCCCAAGGTTAATGTCACTCAAAATTTGAAAATTAATTAAGAGAGTTATCCACCTCCTGAGTAAATGTGCCACCACATTTTGAAAAGGTTTGACCAATCCTTAAAACTTCCATATTGATCACTTGGATTGGTTGATCCATTAAAGAACCTAAACATCACACTAAAAGTTTCTACTAGGTGTGCACATAATAATTTTATATTTAAAAATCTCTAAATTAAATATTAAGGAAGAGGAACAGATCTGACGCAGATCTGGCTACTAGGGAAAGCGGCAAATGGAGAAATGACCATCTCCCACAACGGATCCGCTATGGGGATCATCCCAATTATTATATAAGGATCTGGATGGCTGTGATTTCATCTTCAACCTTGAGCCGACGGTGAAGATTGATCCCACCTGGGAGGAGATTTTGGGGCTCCTCCACTACTGTCTGGCCATCACCACCCATCGCTAGCACCACAAATAGTTTCACTGTGGTGAGGGCTACCTCTTGGCTGTGGTCCAGCAGCCTGACACCGTTTCGCCAGCCGGAATTACAAGGACATTCCGACGGTGATTCTCCACTAAATTACATGAAATCTTGGCTTAATTGAGATCAATTTTGATTCAAAAACCTTCTAAGATGACTTCAGAAGGGGAAGAGGGAAGGAATCTCAACTATTTTTTTGTTGCTCTCCCTGATCGGGTTCGAGCATCCATGGATTGGTCGGCTGAGTTGGCTACACTCCTCTTGAGGGCTTCCACTCAATTTCTCTGCTTAGAACTGTTGCTTGGTGCTGGTGTAAGGTTTCTGAAGGGTGGGGGGGGGGGGGGGGGGGCTCTTATAGGCTTGGGCTGAGGATTGTAAAAATCCCCTTATGCTTACCCTGGCCGACCACGACTATGGTCTAGCTTGTACATCAAACAACCTTTCAATCCTTTGAGGCCTTGGATAAGATCAGAAGCTTCCTTTTAGCCTCTCAAAGAGGGAAGAATTCAACGGGGGGAATGGTGACTTCAATTTGAAATTTTGCCATTTTGAATAGTTTTTCTCTTAGGGGGAGCTTAGTCTAATTAATGGCCTTCTGATTTCGGTCATTGGGCTTAGGGTCTAAATGTGTTTAATGTTTAATTTGGAGGTTTATGGGTGAGTGTGGGGTTAGATTTTTAAAAGGTGGATTTAGGCCTTAATTACACTAAGGTTTGACCATGCTCAATTTGGGTTGACCAATGATGACCAAAGTCAACATTTTGCGGGCTTAGCTAGCCTTGGTCATGGTGTGGTTAGCTCAATTGATCAAGAAGGGGTTCATTTGACTGGTTTAGGCTAGTTTGACTAAATGCACAACATGTCCTCTTTTAAGGTTCTTACTATTGTCTTTAAGGTGATGTCGTGTGCTAATATGTGAAATGGTTTAATTAGGTCGTGATGAAGTAGGTGGTTAGCTCAATTGGCCAAGGTTTGGGTTAATTGAGTTGGTTTGGTTCACTTTGTGTAAATGCTCACCATGCATCTTTCTCTCTCTCTCTCTTTAAGGGCTTTGACCTTGTCTTCAAGGTGATGCGGTGGACTAATAGGTGAAATGGTTTACTTAGGTCATGAGGGAGGATATGTTGGGTTCAATTGGTTAGTGGTGGGGTTCATGAGACTTAAATTGGCTAACTTGGTTAAGTGCCCATTTTGCCCCTTCAAAGGCTCTACCTTATCTCTAAGGTGAGGTGGTGCATCAATTGGCAGTGCCAATACTTCTAGGGCCCTCATCCTAAATTGGGATGTTACACCCAGAGCCATGAGAGAGTTTATAAGGAGTTTCTCCCATGGTCGTGTTGGGTGTAGTTTTTATTGCCCAAAGTACTGTGGGAAGCTGCTCCACCCAGTTACCCTTCAAGTTATCCACCATTTTCTTTAACAGATTAATGATAGTCTTGTTCATGGCCTCCACCTACCCATTACTCCTGGGATGATGGACGAACGCGAAGTAGAGGTCGATGCCCAACTAGCCATAGAAGTTGATGAGTTCTTCACTAACAAACCATGGTTCATTGTCAGTGACAATGATCGGGGGTAGTCCATTCCGATAGACTATTTATCCCCATATAAATGTTTTTTATTACCTGTGAAGTTATCTTGTCCAGCTCCTTGACTTCAACCACATGGAGAAATAGTCAATCATGACTAGGTGGAATGTCCACTGCCCTCTGTCCTGAGGGATGGGGCCGACCAGGTGCATTTCCCAAATTTTAAAGGGCTATGTTAGTGGTGGTCCTGAGCCTCTACATTGGTAGGATCTAAAGCAGCTTGTAGAGCTGGAACTTTTGACATTTCCTTGCATACTGTGCCACATCCTGACTGAATGTCGTCTATAAGTAACTTTAATACCCTCTTCTCCAAGGTTCAACTTTCGGAGTGACTGCAACATCCTTAGAGTGAATCTCCTCCAGGACTCTAAGGGTCTCTTCCTCAGTGACACACCTTGCCAGGAGTCCCGACAGATTATTCTGGTATAGGTCCCCGCCATGAAGTAAGTAGTAGGTAGACTTGTACCTGAACCACCGCTAGTCCGGAACCCTTTGTGAGAACCTGCCCGAGGTTAGTAAGATGATGAAGGGGTCCATCCATGAGGGTCTTTGGTCAATCTCCATCAACTCTCCCTCTTCAATGGATGGCTGAAATAACACCATCATCGTTCCTCCCACTTGGGGCCGAACTTTACTAAGCGATTTGCTTGAGTATTCTCCTCCCTTGGCATGTGTTGAATGGAGAAAGTGTGGAACAAGCCAACGAGAAACTTGACCTTCTCCAAGTACCGATAGAGAGTCGGTTCCCTTGTCTCAATTTCTACCTTGACCTGGGACACCACTATAATAAAATCTGTGAATACCTTCATACCCTGGATTCCCAACTCCTTTGCTAGATGGAGCCCCGATATCACTATCTCGTACTCAGCTTGGTTGTTAGTGATAAAAAAAGGGATGTCTACTGCCTGCTCAATCTTTCTTCCCTGCGGGCTGATCAAAACCACTCCCTATCCTAGGGAGTACATTTACGATACTCAATAAATAAGCATCTCTCAATCCATATGCTCGGGATTCTTTGATTCTTCCACCTCCACCACGTATTTCGCCAGGAAATCCTCCACTGCATGATCCTTCATTGATAGTTGAGAAACAAAAGAGATCTCTAATTCTCTTAGCTTAATTGACCACTTCGCCAGCCTTTCTAAGTGATCCACTCCTTCAATGATGTTGCGAAGAGGGTGGTTGGTGATGAGTCTGATATTTATAGTATTTTATGGACTAATCCAGGCAAGTTTTCACTCGTGTGCACTTCACTTTCAAGCCTTAATTCCTTGTATTTCACTCATATTCACTTTCACTCTAAGTGCAGTCTTTAGGCCTATTTCGGCGTGCATTTATGCTCCATGTTGTTGGGGGTAAGCACATGGTTCTCCCCAATACTTTTCTATATCTAGATTGAGCTGGAGGGGTATTCCCAACTGTGTGATTCCTATGTTGATTGTTGTGCAGGTGGACGTTTCATCCATTTTTCCTAGATTTCATGTCTGCATGAATCACATGATCGTGTGTTTCCTTGACGCATGATCGCTCCGTTCGTGTGTGGTCATCTGCGGCTCAGAATGGTGGCCTATCCCTGATCGTGCGATTTGTTCATGCACGGGCAGTTTGCCCGTGCACTAAGAAAACACACGATCCCCTATTGTGTGCTAGGTTTCGAGCTATCTGGATTTGCCCGTGCGTTTTTACGCACGATCGGTTTCGATCGTGCGTTAGTATAATGCCTGGGCTCTCTGCTTCATCTTCCTAGGCTCCTGCTTCTTTAATAATGCACAGTCCATGCACGGTCGTGTGTTCGACCATGCATGACCATTTTTCTGACTTTTAACTATTTAAAAGCAGGAATTCATCCCTAAAAGAAAAAAGAGAACTTCCAGCCCGCCATTTTAGCTCCAGCTCTGCCCATTCCATCGATCCACCACCGCCCACTCTAGGAGAAGCTCCGACCATCGTTTCCTTGAAAATCCAATGTTAAATCTTCCTCCTCGGCCTCCTCAATCATCCTCGAGCTCAAGAGCTCCATTCTAAGATAATTTTTGCAGCATTCAAGGTTTCTCCGACGAGAGCTAGCTTGAGTTATATTACAAAGAAGATGGTTAATATGGAGGAAGGTGACAGCTCCTCTGAACCCCGGACGACAACTGAATACCGAGCTCGGACGAGGTGTGACAAACCTAAGATTCTGACCGTGAATCGTCAGCGAGTCTTCGAGTTTGGGTTTACACTTACCCCCATGTATTTTTACAGTTATTTCTTGTGGATGTATGTTTATTAAGAATAATGATCGTAAATCATTTATTAATGTTAATGTAATTTCATGATTATGAAACTTATTGTGGTTTATGTGTGTTGAGGAGCGCCCCTTTCCACCATCCACTCCATCGCTACATTGTGTGCCGCACTAGCAATTGCTAGGTGCGTGCTTAGTGATGAGGTGCTTACGACCCTCACTCCACTGGTTATGAATCATCCATATACAAGCCTTCTTGTTCATTCACCAGCCTACTCGTCCATCCACCAAGCGACGCGGTGATTTCGACCCGCATAGTTAATTTAGCTCTCTTATATTTTGTCTTTCAAAACCAATCAAAAACTCCCATTACAACCTTAGAAATCATTATAATTTATTCCCCTAATGAGAAGATCATACACCCCCACTTGCAGTCCTTTGAGAACGATATTCGGGGAGTCTCTCTCAAATTTTATTACTTGTACGACCGGTACACTTTCCGTATGCGTATCTGGTTTTTGGCTCCATTGTCGGGGACTGTAGTTGGTGCTGTGATTCTTTTGTGGGGAGGTTTCTTGTAAAGATTTTTTTAGTTTCTTTGTTTGTTTCTTTGTTCATTTTTCTTGTTTACATTATAGGGTGCTGCAATTGTTTATTGTTAGGTGTAGTGTATTGCACATTCTGTTCTTTCTATTGAATCTGTGTATCTTCATGCAATGTGGGCTGCATTTAACATCTGTTACCAATGGTGTAGAGATATTTCCCATGCTAGTGATAGATGCCCATCGGTAGATAGTAGCTCTAGTACCCAAGGCTCAATGTATCGGGCAACGATATCACATGGTACCCCCATACACTGTGCCTAAGTCCTATGTTTATTCATCTGCGTTGCACATGCTGAATTTGCATCCATCTCCGACCCAATTTGAGCAGAAGAAAAATGCAAAATAGTGCTTTTTTGTCGGATCATGGATCATGACTTGAACGATTGTGCTGAGTTTCTTCACCAAGTGGACGAGGATGATGAGCCAGACATCCGGATCATACCAACTCCTACCCATGGTAGCACACCTTCAACATCTAGTTATGTATATGTATCTCCTCCATGCTTTGAAGGGAATGCTTTGGATACTATCCTTAGATGTGTGGCTGATCTGGATTCCAACATCGCTGAACCAATTTCCGCTGTGCATATATCACATCGCGTAGATTTGATTCTTTGTGAGGAATCAGTACTTGACTTTCATTCGAGCACTATTTCTTCCCATTTTGCCCATACTACTACATTTATTTCTGACGACATTGTTGAGAATGTTTCGCAGGATGAGGCAGGAGACCTATGTTTTGTGTCATTTCCTATGGAGGAGGACAAACTTCAAGGTGAAGAGGATTTTACCTCAGCACCTGAGAAGGAAGTCCAAAACATGGGGAAGGCCAATGTTGATATTGTCGAGACCTGCAACATTGTCGACAATGCCGACATAAATTTCTTTGCCCCAGCCTATCGGGCGTGAGGCCGGGACCACTCCCCCGATTGATGTTCAATTAAATTTTCCTTCTCTTTCATTCCCTGACCCCCCTTCTCCTTCTTCTGAGCCTGTGCAGGTTGAGCTTCCGCAGGTACCCCAGGAGGACTTAGAGCATTGTGCGCAAGGCAATGAAGAATGTATCTTCTCATGTGAGGAGGTTGATCCCTCCTCCATATTGGAGGCCTATTTCATTACCTTCTCCTCCTACCGCCTCTCTGTTGATGATGACACCTTGCTGGTCAAGGATTTTTTTGTGAGATGAGTGAGGACTCTTCATCCGCATCTTACATTCTCTTCCCTCTACCTGTGAGAAGCAGGTATGATTTTTCATGTAGATTGGTAGTGGTTCTATCACCGTATCGGTACACACTACCGACACAGATATTAAGCATGTTACCTGTTCACTTCTCCTTTCATAGACAATTTAGCTAGGACTGTTAAAATTGCTAAATAAGGCATGCTAGGAAGACAGAAAACCCAGTACATATCTAGGCGTAGAAGTAGTTTTAATTTAAATGTTATCAACATTATAGTTTTCTTTATTTTGTATAATTAATAAGTTTAGTTTCTTGTTTTATTTAAAAATATTGAGTGTTTTCGCGCGCGTCGCGCGCCCTGTGAAGATTATAGAAGAGCATTTGCTGTTTCTGAGTATTTTGCTGTCCATCCTGTTCATTTTCGAGCGCGCATTTCCTTCCCAATTTGATCAAATCAGAGAAATTAGGAAATTTGGGCTGATGATTACAATCACATGATCCGATCACCCATGCGTGATCAAATTGCACGATCGTGCGATTTTTATTTTTATAAAAATTGCCATCGTCTTCCCGAATCGCATGCTGGCCCAATTTCTCCTCTGCGTGCGATTCGCGAGCTCCCTCCCGTGCGCGATCTTCTCCGGCCTCCTCCACCATCCTCTCTCTTGTTTTCTCTCTCATTTCCTTTCTCCGTCCTTCTTGATCTCTTGTGTGAAGCACCGTGTATGTGAAAGAGGTAGTGAGCCAGCTTTTCTGCGGTGGAGGGTCTTCTTCTTCAAGGACTGTGGATCATGGAGCAGAGGAAATGTTGCAGTTCAGGAGACCCAAGTTCTTGGAAAGGTGTAATTTGTTGTGACAGATAACCTTCCTAGATCATCATTTTGTTTCTGTCCCGAATCTCCGTGCCGTGCACTTAGATGAGGCAGTAGCAAGGCTACTCGACGTGGGGTCATGGAGAAACCTATTCTACATTATGGAGTTGGCATACCATTTACTCACACTTGAGTTCCTCACCACCTTTCCCATCATTGATGACGTCGATGAGGGAATCAGAGAGCCCACGTCGGTTTCATTCCGTGTGAGGGGTCGTACTCATACCATTGGTATTGGCCAATTGACGGTCTACGCCGAGATATACACCCACTTCAAACTCTTGCAGATGGATGTTCTCGATCGTCCGTACGAGTTCCCCGAGGGAGTATCTCCTAGCGAATTCTGGAAGTCCAACACATGACGGAATAAACCGTACGAGGCTCGAACAATAAACTCTACCCGTATTATTTCTCTCACGCTCTGCAACGTCCAGCACTTGATCGGGCATAACATCAATGCCCGTGCCATGATCCAGAATTTTGCCGGCTGGCAGGATCTCCTATACCTCTATAGAATGCACCAGGGTGTGCCCCTCCATCTTGGGCGAGTGCTTGCGCATTATTTTCTTCGCCAGTCCACTACCTCCTTCTGAAGTCGATCAGAGACTCACATTACATTACTAGGATCACCAAAGGACTTGGCATCTGGACTTTGCTGCCACCCATGACAATCATCTACAGGGGTTATTCTATTTATGTTTCCATAATAGTCGCATTCAAGTTGATCCAGAAGCTGCGGAATGGAGACAATTGGAGTTACCAGGTTTGCAAAATCGGGATAGGAAGTGTTGATCCTGTCGATGCTGTCGAGGCCAGTACCTCGGTTGGGATGAGTATGTAGCCTCCAGCTGTACCCCTCTCTTCTGATCCTGCTTCTCAGTGATATGCCCTGCGGCAAAGCATTGAGCACCAGTATCCTGAGTTCTATGAGTGGTTTGTATGCATGGAGGATGTTATGGCCATGCAGTACAAACTCTCTTCGCGGATTGGTGCACACTTGGGAGTTGAGCCTCCTGCTGCTCCTGCTCGGGCCTCCGTCTCGCGGTTTCAGCGGATGCGTACTCCTTCTCCTACTTTGCAGTATCCTCCGCAGTCCCCTCCGCTGTCTCATCAGTGATTGCTCAGCTATCTCTTCCAGGGCCTCTATATTTTTTAGTGTTTTATTTTGTGTCTTCAAAAAATCTTATATTTACCTTTATTTTTTGTTCTGTACCTGATATTATTCTGCTGGGGTTTCATCCCCAGGGTGTGGTTGTGGACAAATTTTGTATGTTATTTTTTATCATCACTTCCTTGTGCAGTCTATACCGCATTAGCCTTAATATTTTAATATCAGTGCAGGTAGTTTGTTATTTTCTTGGTCTTGTTTTAGTATAATAGTTAGTATCTGTGTATGTTGGAGATTATATTTTTGTAGGTGTAGCGCCATTGGAGACGGAAACTTGGAGCTAATTCTCAGATTTAATGTCAATCTTCTGGTATGCTCATTTCTGGGCATGGGGTAACCTCTCCTCCTACCTTCTTTTATAATTGTTAGTATTACATTATGTGATGCTTAGATTTAAGTCTGGGGGAGAGTATATTGTCATTACCCATATGCACGTGCACCTGACACAACATACTAGAAGTTATAATTAATTTCAATCATTTATTTATTTGTTCATTTTCATTGCACACCACAACACCCAATAGAGAGTGCACTTAATCGTAGGCGCGTAATGAGTCTAACTCCTTTCTTGTGTGTGATAGGGAAAATCGTTGTGCTGGCTTAGGATTATGAGACAGAGTAATATGTTTACTCCCATAGTGCACTAGTCGAGTACTCGCGTCTCGCATAGAATTTCGTATAGAATGATTTTTTCTTTATGCTTATAGTTTTGTATTTTTCTATTTGCGTAATAATTGTTTATTCTACTTAAAGTTGGTGAATATGGTGTGAATCTGAGGGTAGCGTAGGGATGTGTGTATATGGTTGTTAGGCTCATATTGCTCGAGTCGAGAGGAAGAATTATCTTTTTGGTTGGCTAAGAAGTTGCCCCAAGCAACTCTTGAAGCATTGGTATAGGTTAATTCTGTACGTGAGCGTCATGCAGGCCATCATTTTGGCGAGGTTGAGATTTGTGTATCGATCCTATCTTATAATCCTTGCTAGCCCATTTCTGCCTACCTCGTCCTTTGATTTAGCTCCACCGCTCTCACACCAAAGCCAAAAAGCCGATCCTAGTCGCATACCCAAAGCCGAGCTTTCGCTGTGTTCATAGTTTTCTCTTAGGGTGTTGATGTGGTGATGTTGATTATGGAAATGTGGGTGTGCTTCATTTGTATATTTGCTGAAAATGTTGTGAAAAGAAAAAAAAATTAGAAAAAGAAAGAAATGAGAAAAGAAAAAAATATATAATTTTGATTAAGAAAAGAGTTTAATTGAAAATCTTTTTAAAATTTGTATTGGGAGTAGGCAGTGCACACATCCATGTTTTCTGGTTCAAGTCTAGGGGTGTGGTGCACCTGCGTGTTTATTGTGTTCCGAGGATAACTCATTTGGGTTAGGTGCATAAGCCTTCAAGTTTATCATTGTTTATCCTACCGCAACCCAAGCCGCATTTCTATCCTAAAGTCCTACTGACTCCAGAAATAGAAGAATCTCCAGAAGAAGATGCAGAAGTTACAATTTTTGATACAGACATAATTGATTCAGCTACACAAGTTATAGAAGAAATAAATAATATATGCATTCATCCATCCTGTGATCTATATAGCTTATTATCAAAATTTGATGTCACATATTCTTCAAGGGTATCACCAAAGGTATACAGAGAGGACCTATCAAAGGCTCTGACATGCCTTCCTCAGAAGTCTCATTCTCATTCTGATATCATACAAAATTACATCTCCTCTACTCCTTCATTCACCGTTCAAGACATTCAAATAAAGGATCACTCTGCAGAATATGAAGATTATCTTGCAGAATTTCTTGATGATACAACAGCCTCACAAATTACTTCTTCACCTCCAATTCCTGTATGGAATGAAGAACCAATGCCAAGCTTTGATGAAATCTGGAGAGAAGCAGATGCAGAGTTTGACAAGGCTGAAGAAGAATGATTAAAGGCTCGAGAAGCAATCAAGAGAATTGATGATCTATACAATAAGCCAATCTCATCTTCTGACTCTGATGATGATGATGACAATAGTGATTCTGATGATACACTTTCAAAGAAAAGAAAGACAAGAAATAGCCAAGTCAAAGGCTGCTCCCAAGCCCCCAAATCCAAATAATGACATTCCTCTGTACATTTTGTATAATGTTCCTCTTGATGAGAAAACTCCTCATTGGATGAAGCTCTCCAGAAATGAGAACAACATGAAGAAGATATTCAAGAAGACTGGCCACATCCCTGACAAACCAGTCAAGGCACAATCATCCTCCTCCTCCTCCTCCTCCGGCAGCTGGTGCAACAAGATTATCAGGTGTTTCATCTTCCTCTCAGAAGCCAAGCTCTCAACTTTCTGGGAGACCTGGTAGTTCTAGTGGTCCTCAAGCCTCTAGATCAGCCAGTGCTCCTTTCTCTAAGAGATCAACACCTATCCTTCAAGAAAGTCAAACCTTTTCCTCTTCTCAAATATCTTCAGAATACAAACTTCATATATCTGTTGGATCTCTTCATAGAGATAGAGTACCTCAAAAGGTCACTCAAGGCAAAGACTTCTCAGGTTTCTCAACCATGTCAGAATACAGAAGAAAAGAACTTGAAAAATACAAAACAGTTAAAGCATTCAATGCTGAGGAATATATTGATATGCATCCAGAAGCATTTATCCTTCATGTCAAAGAGCAGAAAATCATTGGAGCTCAAGATTTGTTTATCAGCAAAAAGATATCAGAAGATCCAAACAAGAAAATCATATTCAAGCCTCCTTCTCAGGACAAAAAGTCTTAAATAAATTGCTTGGTTATTAATGTAAAGTTTCTAAACTCAGAGCATTTATTTTTTTTATCTTATCTGATGATCTATTTTAATCTATCAGATATATTTCATTTCATTGTTGCTCTGTTGTTTATACTTTCTGCTGTATCTATTTAATTATTTGTCAAATAGTATCCTAACCCAAATAGGGGGAGATTGTTGGAACAACCCTATTACTAATTTGGGCTAGGATCATATGTGTTGATTAGGATCTGTATTGACCCCAATGTATAGCCTTAGGGTCAAGTTTTAGGCTGATTAGATTAGCAGAACTTAGGAAAATTCAAGCTCAACACATGGCAAGTGGTGTTCGACGAATGACCAGATTCGTTCGACAAATTGCTTCCAGAAGACTGAAGATATTTACAGTTCCAGCGGTCGACAAATTCTGAGCCAACGCTCGACAAATAACTAGCGGCGGTCGACAAATTCTGAGCCAGCGCTCGACAAATGACTAGCGGCGGTCGACAAATTCTAAGCCAGCGCTCGACAAATGACTAGCGGCGGTCGACAAATTCTAGCCAGCACTCGACAAATTGCTTTCTGACGTTCAGACTTATATTCTCAGTGGACGTCAGTTCTCTGAACTCAAATCAGCAAAATAACGGATATATTTATTTCTCCTTGGACGTATTCAGGCAGTCAAGTAAGGATATCTTTCTCATTTATTATATCCTTATATTCCTTCTATTCCAAGAAGAAGAGTAGTCGTTGACATTTAATGCCAAAGGCATCTTTCTCGACAAAAGGAATTAAAAGGACCTGCCAAAATCGTTTTGGGTGGCTACCTGGTTCCAAGAAGGATTTAAGTCACAAGAAGACATTCCTTAAATAGACAGAAGATTTGAATTTGAAAATATATATACAAACAGTTATCAGAAGAAAAATACAGAACAACAAGAACTGAGATAGTCGTCTTTGGAGATAAAAATAAAGAAAAACTTCACCATCACTTTCTCTCTTCTGTGATCACAGAACAAGGAGGATAGAAGAAGTTTTTCAGAAGAAGAAGAAGAAGAAAATACACTATTCTTTTTCAGCATTCTTCTTCATCAAGGCAGCATCTTCATCTTTCTGAGAACCAGATTTAATCTCTTAGATCTGTTGCAAGATAAAGTCTTTCAAGAGCAACAACAATCTGAAGATTAATTTCTTCCAGATCATCAGCTACAAAGACTTCTATTTGAGAAAGCTCTATCCAAAAGCTGTCATCAACTCTCATCAGACAGGGGGAGCTTTCTGCTTCAACACCTTTTGTCTTCTCTCAGATCATTGACAGAGAAGAACACTTTATACCTTTTTATCTCATTCTGTACAGGGTTAATACTCCCTTCAAAAGTTTACCCAGTGGTGGCAAGACACCTTATCAAAAAATCCTAGTGTGGTTTTTAAGCACCTTATCAAAAGCTTATTGGTGTGTGGACACCTTATCATAAATCCCTTGGTGCCTGGGCACCTTATCAACCCTCCTAGTTGATTCCTACCAAATGTGGTAGAAGAGTAGACGTACCCAGATTTATTGGGGAACTACTATAGCTCCTTGTGTCTTTTGTGCTTGATTGTCTCTGTGTGCTTGTGCTGTGTGTCCTTTATTAATTCTGTAGTTTTCTATAACTCACAGTAAATACACATATACTTAAACAGGAGTTTAATTTCCACTATAAAACGTATTAAAAATTTAAATACTCTATTCCCCCCCCCCCCCCCCCCTAGAGTAATTTAAGATCTGACCTCCACTTTCAATTGAATTGGAGGTGAAGAAGTAATTTGTGAGGCTGTTGTATCATCAAGAAATTCTGCAAGATCATCTTCATATTCTGCAGAGTGATCCTTTATTTGAATGTCTTGAACAGTGAATGAAGGAGTAGAGGAGATGTAATTTTGTATGATATCAGAATGAGAATGAGTCTTCTGAGGAAGGCATATCAGAGCCTTTGATAGGTCTTCTATGTATACCTTTGGTGATACCCTTGAAGTATATGTGACATCAAATTTTGATAATAAGCTATATAGATCACAGGATGGATGAATGCATATATTATTTATTTCTTCTATAACTTGTGTAGCTGAATCAATTATGTATGTATAAAAAATTGTAACTTCTGCATCTTCTTCTGGAGATTCTTCTATTTCCGGAGCTTCTTCATATGACATCTCCCCCTACCTAGCTTCAGGGCAGCCTGAATCTAGGCCCCTAGAAGAAGGGACAGTAGTGGAGGAGGGAAGAGAAGCTATTTTAGCAGATAAAGTAGAAAGTGCCTGAAGAACTGGAGCAAGTTTTGCATCCAGGAGCTGGCTTATTTTAGGAAGGATAAGATCAAAAACTTGATCAGCAATAGAGGAGAGGTTGAGGGATGGATAATCTGGTGGATGACTAGAGGATGGTTGTGAAGTGGATGGAGATGATATTGGAGGAATGATATTGCTGATGTTAGTGGTATGTGTGGGAATGTCTAGATGGATTGGAGAATGATATTCAATGTGTATTGGAGATGGAGGAGTGGTAGGTAGTGGTTCTGAAGATGGAGGAGGAGGTGTAGCATCACTGATATGGGCAGTTGAGAGTGGAATATCATTGATGGGTGATATTGCAGTTGAAGGAGGGGATGAAGAATGAGAAGGTGCAGGAGAAAGTTGAGCAGGTGGAGAGAGAGTATGAGAGGAAGGAGGAACTGAGGAAGGATCTTCTAGAAGGGTAGAGGGAGTGACTTGATCAGTCCTTGTATCCTCAGAAGGTTTCCTTTTTCTAGAGGCCTCAGCTCCTGTATTCTTCTTGGGAATTACTCTATCCCATTTAGCAAAGAGAGCTGAGGTCAGCCTCTTGCTGGCATTTATTGTTGCTTTTGGTGACACCAGAAGCTCTGGACGCCTTTCCTGTAGAAAAATCCCTAAAAATCTTCCAAAGCATACATTGTCTTTATAGTTTTTCTTTTAAATGAGGTCAAAAAGAATTGATCCCCAGTTGACTTTCTTCTTCTCCATTAAGGACACCATTACCAGAAATTGGTGCCTACTGATATAGTCATGCCCAGAGGTCTTGCTCAGCAAGACTTTTCCAATAATATCTGCTAAGAACTTGTAGTCCTGAGACATGTTCTTTTTCAGAAGGTGGCTAGGGTTTCCATTCAAATGCCCCATTTTGACTAAAGTTTCATCAAATTCATTTGAGCTTATGTCTAATTCATCTTCACCATTTTCAAAACCAAAGATTTCAGAAAGGATGGTAGGAGTGAGAGAGACATGATGACCTGAGATTGTTCCCGACAAGCTTTCATCGACTGGCTTTGCAGTGTAAACCCATTCTTTTATCTCAGCAACAGCTATCTTCTGCCTGGTGCTTAGAAGCTTCCTTAGATGTTGTTCATCCAGCATTTGAAGAATATCCTTGAAGATTTGGTCTGACTGTGCAAACGAGTCCATGTCAATGTCAAAACCTCTATCAAACTTCATTAGGTGCAGAGATGCCTGAGGAATCATCATTGTTCCTGCAAAGAAAATTGAAGATCAAGTGCAGAGGGGAACTGGAGGGAAAGACGATTTCTGTAGGCGCAAAGCTTAGAATAAGATAAAATAAGGATTATATAGAAGGGTCGAAGAATGAGGGCGCATTCGTAAACCACTGTTCGACAAAACCTAATAAAATTAGAAGTCGAAAAGGCTTTATTTCTTTGTCTGAAAGCGTTCGATGAGAGCATCTTTTTCGTCGACCGTCGTTCGACAAAAGAAATTGCCTTAACTGACTCTGCCTTTATGAGGTTTCAGAGACCACCGTTCGACAAACGATTCAAATTTTTCGTTCTTCGTTCGAAAAATTTGTGAGAAAAATAGAAATACTTAAATTTTAGCAGATTGAATCTCCATCTATCATTCCTAGTTGATTTATAAAGAAGATGTGCTTCTTTTCATCCAAGGGCTTGGTGAAAATGTCAGCTCTTTGCAAATCAGTAGAAATGAATTGTAGGCAAATTTTTTTTTTATCCACATTGTCCCTGAGGAAGTGGTGCCTAATTTCTATGTGTTTAGTCCTACTATGGAGAACTAAATTTTGTGCTATAGATATTGCACTAGTGTTGTCACAAAATATAACTGACTTATTTAAGTTGACACCATAGTCTAGGAGCTGATTTTGTATCCACAATATCTGTGAGCAGCAGCTGCCAGCAGCTAAGTATTCAGCTTGAGCTGTTGATGTAGACACATATGTTTATTTCTTACAAAACCAAGATACAAGCCTATCACCAAGAAACTGACAAGTTCCTGATGTGCTTTTCCTATCTACCCTGCATCCAGCATAATCTGAGTCTGAGAATCCAGTTAATTCAAATTCAGATGTTGTTGGATACCAAAGTCCCAGATTAGGGCAACCCTTTATATATCTTAAAATTCTTTTTACAAAAGTAAGATGAGATTCTTTGGGATCAACTAGAAACCTAGCACAAATGCATGTAGCAAACATTATGTCTGGCCTACTGGCTATTAAATAGAGTAGAGAGCTGATGGCGCAAATCTCACACACCACTATAGGCGGTAGCTCGACTGCGACACGAAACGGCAGTGTTCCGATCGTTCAAGTAATATAAAATGGGAATGAATCCCCAAGTATCGATCTCAAAGGAACACAGTAAGGTGCAGTTTATTATCGAGGAAGGACTTGAGATTGAAGTCCTTTCGAGCGGATGGATGCGGAAACGGGAGTTTTGGATTGTGGAAAATAAAGAGAAAATACTATAATTACTCCTATGCAATGACGTTATACAAAGCTTCGCTCGGCGGGATGGAAGACTACGTAGGCCTTGAACGCGCTAGTTTTCGACAAGCACGCCACTAGCAATTGCTAGGGCGGCACCGAACACGATGGTGGAATGGAAATTAGATGGGGGCGCACCTCAATAAGCACACATGAACTAAATGTTTCCAAATAAATGAAATAAACATTAAGCAATATTGTTCATAGCATACATCATCAAAATATAGAGGGAACTAGTTTATACAATCAACAACATAGGGAAGGAAAAAGAGAGTAAAGGAGTCGACCACATCCGAAGCCTTGCCGAAGATTCACGGTTGGAATCGCTGGGTTGTCAATCCGCGTCCAAGATCGGTCTTCAACTGCGTCCGAGGTAGAGGAGGGCTATCACTTCCTCCCAATGGCTCGTGTTATTCGTGTCACGATCCAATCTCCTCCGATACACGACCTCCTTGCTCGATGTTGGCGATCTTTGGGATAGAAACCTCTCCTTGGAGCTCAAGGATGATGGAGGAGGCCTAGGGGGGTGGAAAACCTGTGGAAAGGGCGAAAACGGCAGACTGAACGGAGTTCCCGATCGTGATCCCCCCCTAATTCGCGAACAGGATTTTTATAGGCGCTGAAACGAATACTGCGCATGGTCATTGGCGCACGACCAGTGGTCGTGCACACTGGAAATCTGCGATCGTGCGCACTGCTTGGACGGAGCCTGAAATGAAAGAAATTTATAAATACATGTTCGCACGACCAGTGGCGCACGACCGGTGGTCGTGCGCACTATCATCAATGGTCGTGCAATAAGCCAAACAGAACTCATAAAACAGGCGTTAAGTTCACACGATCAATGGCGCACGACCAGTGGTCGTGCGCGATAGAGCCAGTGATCATGCGCAGTGTTCCTGTACAGAATTATACCGGGAACACCTGCACGACTCCTGTTCCAGCATACAACACCAGTCTAGCCACTGAAGGTGGCACTTAACACTGCATGAAGACTAGTAACGAAGATGAACAAGAAATAACATCAAAACGGGCCTAGAAGTGCACTTAGCATGGAGTATTAAATAGGAATGAAAACATGTCTAAAGTGAAGTGCAAAGACTAGAAAATCGGCCCAGATGAGTCCAAAATGTGTATATAATTGGGACTCATCACACCCCAGACTTACCTGTTTGCGCGTCCCGAGCAAACGAATTCGGTGGAGTGTGAAAATGGTAGTTAACAAAGAAAATTACACAAAGGAGTACAATGCGAAGTAACAAAAGCATGCAAATAGAAGTTTAGTAAAAAGAGATTTTAACTATGCTAACTAATTTACGAAAGTATTAGAGCGTAAGTAGAGATTTAGTTATACTCAGTTGGTGAATTATGAAGAATTCGAACAATCATGCCCGGTGTGAAAGTAACAAGACACTAAGGCGGGTGTTGCATAAGGTCGGGGTTTAGGAATACCTCCGCTGAAATCCATCAACGTCGTGAACCATACGCTCGCCCGGTCACACTCTCTCCACAGCGTTAGCAAACTCACAAGTCAAATCAATAGGGCTTTTAGGATTATATTGGGGCTTAGGTTGCGGTATGATATTCAAATTTAAACACGATGGCTACGCAACCCAAGTGAGCTAACGGAACGCTGCACCGCACAAAACCAAAAACAATGCTCTTGTGACACACCCCCAGACTTATCATGAAAACTAGGCGTGCACACGGCCTACTTCACAATTACCAACAGATTTTCTATTTAGCTCGGAAGGATTTCTTTACGACATATTTCTATTTCAGATTTTTTTCTTTTAACAATAAACTTTTCTTCTTTGACTTATCCTCCGGTTGGTTCAAATTTAGCAAAATAAAATGTGTTTTTCTTCATCACATCACAAAGATTCCAAAAATCACACCAAATCAAAAACATGAGTGCAGATAAACATCTATTTGGTTGCGAAAGTGGGCAAAGCTTCAGGCCTTGGTGAATGGAGGAGGAGCTGAACAAAAGAGTGGTAGGCACAAGTTTGGCTTGCAAGGGTGAGCGAAAAGGACATGGAACGACAAGGCTCAAACTAGCCAAAAGGTGGCCTACATAACGTTTAACTCGACGAGTCGCTCTCGCCCATGCTTCGAGAGTCGCTTGGGGCAAGTTCTTAGCCCACGAGAAAGGTAAACCTTCCTCCCGACTTGAGCAACACACGACTAGTGCTCGTACACACACAACACCGGGTTATCGTCAATTTCGTTTACATTCACCATTTGAGTATAACAAATCTAAATTTACGCAAAAATACTAAACATAAATTAGATGCATAGAAACAATCTAGTTCTACTCAAATTCTACCATAGCATGCGGGTGCGACTAGAACACTGCTCGAGTCAACATCGCACTTCAAATAGTAATTCCCAAGCTAACATCCTATTTCACACTCCAACCAAAACAGTTTATTTGGAAACAACACAAATAGGAAAGCGCGCGCTCATGTGGATGAAGTGGTGCATGAAGCGTGGAATAATGATGATGGCAATGAAAAATATAAGCAAACTTCCAGCATGCGGTGCAACTCGTACGCATAGTGGATAACACATGCTCTCCCCCAGACTTAATCTACACATTACATCACAAAACTGAAAGCTAGGAGGGAGAAGTGTTACCCAATGCTCAGAATTGAGCATACCGGAGGATTGGCGTTAATTTCGTGCACAATCCGCAGCATCCACCAACACAAAGTACAAAGCACACCTGCAAACGGTACAACTAAAAGCAGCAAAAATAGATAAAAACTGAATTGAAAAAAGTTAGAAAAACAAAAACAGCAAGTCTGGGTTGTCACCCATGGAGGTGAACCAGTTCCTGCGAATAAGATTAAGCAAATGCGCACATAACAGAAGGGACGAAATATGAAAACAAAATTCACAAAACGATGCCCAGATGAGCATCCAGAATCAAAGCGTTATTATTACAACAAAATAAAGTACGCTCATATGACTCGAAGAGACAGAAAAAAAAAACAAGAACAAGATAAGACTGAGATTGGCCTACACACGGGGTGGACAAATCACTCGTCGTCGCTGTCACTATCTAAAACAACGACGGACGGAGGAGGTCTGGATGAGGATGCGGCACCGCCAGGAGGTGGGGGAATATTCAGTCCTCCCCGCAAGGCTTGCTGATACACGAAGTCCGTCAGCCAATACTGGTTCGCTTCCAAGTCGGAAAGGCGCTGGTTGAAGCTTGGGACCTTCGGTGCTCGTGAAGAACTACCCTCCTCCTTGTGTTTCCGCTCCGGCATGGATGACTGACGCCGCGGCTGCGGGAGGGCTATCTCTCGGTGAGTGGTCAGCGGCTCAGCCGGCTCTCCGTGCTCCTCATCAACTTGCCTCTCCCTAGGCGCATCACCTGGCATCACGACCATAAAACGCCTACTACTCTTCTTCCCCACAACCCGCAGTAAATGAAAGCTCACCATGGTGGCTCTGGTGATGAAGGAGGGCGCAGTTACCTACACCATCGGAGGCAGCTGACTCCAAACCCCCAATCCCTTAGCAATGCGAGTGATATAATATGCACCACCAATGGCACCAGTGAGACCGTAGGTGGCCTCGTGATGGAGGAAGAGAGCGAGCAAGTAGCCTAGATGCAAGGGCAGCCAGAATTCCATACTATATAAGCAGGTCAAATCCTGCCACCCCACGACATTCTGACTGAGAGCTCGGGCGACAAGAGAATGGCTAAGAACGTGCTGCAGGTATCGGAGAGCAGGCGCGACAATCCAGGTGGATTTCCTCTTCCTGGCAACATACTCTTCGTCACGACCTGTGAGGGCACACCACGCAGCACGCGGGGTGACGTCGTCAGGGAAGGAGATACTCGTACTCAAAAAATCAATCGCCGCAGCCTCCTCCTCAGTGTAAAAACCTGCGCTCACCGCCAACTCCGCAAGAGAAAGAGTGAAGACTCTCCCCATCATTCGAAAAGAACATTTTCCTGGACGTAGGCCGCAGGACAGCAACTCCCACTCGAATGTTGCGAGAAACTCCAATGTGAGCTCCCGGTAGCCAAGGTCATCACACTCAAACACCCTGCTCCAGTGATCAAATGAATAACGAAGGCGGACTGCCTCCCCCAACTCGCCATTGTCGCCGATAGAATTAAGCTTGTTCCAATCCACTAGATGTTGGGATAGAAATGGCTTCTCCTTCAGTGAGTTGTATCGCCGTGTGTGCGAATCCTTGGAAAAGGTGGCCATTCGAGCAAGGATCTGAGCTGGAGAGGCGGAGGGACGGCCAGAGCGGTGGTAGGCCTTGGCGAAATGGCGAGCTCTGGAAATCATGGTGGGATTAGGGCAAGGGAAGGAGGAAGAACCGAAATGGGCTCACCGGAGGGAGGGAGGACGCACGATCGGCGAGCACCCAGCGGAAACGGCGCACGAACTGTAGCGAGAGGACGACGGAAGCCAAGACCTAGGATGCGCACACAGGGCTCGGGCGAACCAGTTTTTATAAAGAAACTGGGCCGATCGCACGATCAATGATCGTGCGCGATAAATACTGCGCACGACCATCGATCGTGCGCGAAGGAAATTTTCTGGCATCCAACTTTTTCATGAAAACTGAATCCACCGCGCCCCATGAGCGTTCCAGGGTCCACCGCGCATGAGGGGCCAAACGCAGCCGTAATAAAAACTAATTTAAAGTAAGAAAATAGGGTAGAAAGGAGAACAATGCAAATACGAAGAAAAAGATTAATCCTAGATAACTGTTGGGATACATGTCCCCCCAACGAGACTTATTTATGAGTTTTAGATGTATACTAACTGATAGGCGTATGATAGTGAAAATGAACAGGTAACTGTTCTAATACGTGTGTCGGTAGCGGGTACCGATACAGCGACAGAACAGTTACTCCTCTACACAGATGATAATACCTACTTAACGCAGGTAGAGGAAACAGAAGATAAGAAGAGAGGGGGGTATCCTCACTCAACTCACCAAACACATCCTTGCCTACCAAGGTGTCGTCAACAGGGAGACAGCAGGAGGCGAAGGCAATGAGTGGAGCTTCCTCAACGGAGGGGGAATAATCCTCCTCACATGAAAGGATGCTCTCATCATTGACTTGAGCAAAAAGCTCCAAGTCCTCCTGAAGTACCTGCGAAGATTCAACCTGCATAGACTCAGATGAAGGAAGGGGATCAAGAAATAAAGAGGACGAAAAACATAAATAAACATCAATCGGGGGAGTGATCCCGGTCTCACCCCATCAGGTTGGGGAAGTAAAATAATGTTGGCATTGTCATCAATGCCGCAAGGTTCAGCGGGATCGACAGTGGCCATGCCCAAGATTTGGACTTCCTCCACCGGTGTTGAGGAAAGCTCCTCTTCACCTAGAAGGTTGTCCTCCTCCATAGGAGCAGGCATAACACATAAATCTCCAGCCTCATCCCGCGACACATCCTCAACAATGTCGTCAGAGACGAAAGTAGTATGCACAACAAGGAGAGGAGTAGTGCTCGGATAAAAGTCGAGCACCGATTCCTCACAAAGAATCGAATCCACTAGGGGTGGTGGATGCACTGGGAGAATAGGCTCAGCAATGTCGGTGCATAGATCAGCCGCACATCCGGTGACCGTATCCATGCCATTCCCTTCAATATGTGAAGGTGACAAAGACACATAACCGGATGTTGAATGTATGCCGCCAGAGTTAGGAGTTGGGACGATCCGGATATCCGGCTCGTCATCCTCGTCCAATTGGCGAAAATACTCGGCACAGTCCTTCAAGACATGATCAGTGCTCCGACAAAACCGGCACTGCCTAGCGGGCTTCTTTGGCACAGCGGGTGCTGAAGCCGAAAAGAAGTAAGACGGTAAAGGCTCAGCAGAGTAGCCATAAGACTTACGTGCACCATATGGAGTATCAGACGAAGTCGGTGCTCCATATGCTGGGCTATAAGAATTATGCCTACTATTCTCCGTAGGGCATTCATCACTAGAGTGGGAGGTAGCTTCACACCAACGGCAACGGAAATTATGATGTGCCCACATAGTGCGAAGATAATACGATTCAAAAATAAAAATGCTATTGTGCAAAATACTACACCTAACAAAAATTACTAAAGCAACCTAATTAAAACAGGAAAAATGGAATAAAAAGAAATAAAACAAAGAAATGCAATTTACAAATGGAAGGGCTTCTCTCTCAGGTTCTCCCTTTCCAGAAAACTCACATGACAGGGTTCCCCGACAACGGCGCCAAAAACTTGATGGCGCAAATCTCACACACAGCTATAGGCGGTAGCTCGACTGCGACACGAAACGGCAGTGTACCGATCGTTCAAGTAATATAAAATGGGAATGAATCCCCAAGTATCGATCTCAAAGGAACACAGTAAGGTGGAGTTTATTATCGAGGAAGGACTTGAGATTGAAGTCCTTTCGAGCGGATGGATGCGGAAACGGGAGTCTTGGATTGTGGAAAATAAAGAGAAAATACTATAATTACTCCTATGCAATGCCGCTATGCGAAGCTTCGCTCGGCGGGATGGAAGACTACGTAGGCCTTGAACGTGCTACTTCGTAAGGGCGGATGGACGAGTAGGCTAGCGAAATGAGGGTCGCCGGCACATCTTCGACAAGCATGCCACTAGCAATTGCTAGGGTGACACCGAACACGATGGTGGAATGGAAATTAGATGGGGGCGCACCTCAATAAGCACACATGAACTAAATGTTTCCAAATAAATGAAATAAACATTAAGCAATATTGTTCATAGCATACATCATCAAAATATAGAGGGAACTATTTTATACAATCAACAACATAGGGAAGGAAAAAGAGAGTAAAGGAGTCGACCACATCCGAAGCCTTGCCGAAGATTCACGGTTGGAATCGCTGGGTTGTCAATCCACGTCCAAGCTCGGTCTTCAACTGCGTCCGAGGTAGAGGAGGGCTGTCACTTCCTCCCAATGGCTCATCTTCGTCGTGTCACGATCCAATCTCCTCTGATACACGACCTCCTTGCTCGATGTTGGCGATCTTTGGGCTAGAAACCTCTCCTTGGAGCTCAAGGATGATGGAGGAGGCCTAGGGGGTGGAAAACCTGTGGAAAGGGCGAAAACGGCGGACTGAACGGAGTTCCCGATCGTGATCCCGCCCTAATTCGCGAACAGGATATTTATAGGCGCTGAAACGAATACTGCGCACGGTCATTGGCGCACGACCAGTGGTCGTGCGCACTGGAATTCTACGATCGTGCGCGCTGCCTGGACGGAGCCTGAAATGAAAGAAATTTATAAAATACATGTTCGCACGACCAGTGGCGCACGACCGGTGGTCATGCGCACTATCGTCAATGGTCGTGCGATAAGCCAAACAGAACTCATAAAACGGGCGTTAAGTGCACACGATCAACGGCGCACGACCAGTGGTCGTGCGCGATAGAGCCAGTGATCGTGCGCAGTGTTCCTGTACAGAATTGTACCGGGAACACCTGCACGACTCCTGTTCCAGCATACAACACCAGTCTAGCCACTGAAGGTGGCACTTAACACTGCATGAAGACTAGTAACGAAGATGGACAAGAAATAACATCAAAACGTGCCTAGAAGTGCACTTAGCATGGAGTATTAAATAGGAATGAAAACATGTCTAAAGTGAAGTGCAAAGACTAGAAAATCGGCCCAGATGAGTCCAAAAATGTGTATATAATTGGGACTCATCAAGAGCCAACAATTGCACTGTACAGTTTCTGATCAACAGCTTTCCCTGATTCATCAGTATTAATAACAGCATTAGAGGCCATGGGTGTTTTCATAGTAGAAGAATCAGACATTCCAAATCTTTTCACTAATTCCTTAGCATACTTAGATTGAGAGATGAAGATTCCTGATGGGGTTTGCTTCACTTGAAGACCAAGGAAGTAGGACAATTCAACTATACTACTCATTTCAAATCTTGATTGCATTAGATTGGAAAATCTTTTGCACAAATTTGAATCAGTAGATCCAAAGATAATGTCATCCACATATATTTGAACTAGTAGAGTTTGATTTTTATGTACTTTGTAAAATAATGTTTTGTCTACCATTCCTCTACAAAAATTGTTTTCCAAGAGAAAGTTAGTTAAAGTCTCATACCATGCTCTGGGAGCTTGTTTGAGACCATAGAGAGCTTTATTAAGTTTGAATACATAAGAGGAATGAGTTGGAGAGATGAAACCTGGTGGTTGTTCCACATAGACTTCTTCTTTGATGTCTCCATTGAGAAATGCACTTTTGACATCCATTTGATATACCTTAAACTTCTTGAATGCAGCAAAGGCCAAGAAAATCCTTATAGCTTCAAGCCTTGCAACAGGTGCAAATGTCAGATCATAATCTATGCCTTCTTCCTGTGAATATCCTTGAGCTACCAATCTTGCTTTATTTCTCACAATATTTCCTTGATCATCAAGCTTGTTCCTGAAGACCCACTTGGTGCTGGATGGCCTCTTGGTCTTGGAACCAAATCCCAAACCTTGTTTCTTTCAAACTGGTTGAGTTCCTCTTGCATTGCAAGAATCCAATTTGGATCTTGTTCTGCATCTTTTATGGTTTGAGGTTCAACTTGTGATAGAAAGCAGGTATGCATCTGATTTTGGTGTAGTTGATGCCTTGTTTGAACACCTGCTGTGATATCACCAATCACTTGTGAAATTGGATGATCTCTGACTGTGATGTGGTCAGCAGTAGTATCTTCATTGGGAATTTGTTCAGATATTACATCCTGTGGTGGATGTTCTGTTGTAGCTTGATTCAGGTAATCAACAAGATCTGGATGATCCTCTTCTTCACTATCTTCAAGAGTTTGAGGTAATGGATGCAGTGAATCTCCTGTCTGTAGATTTAGCTCTTTAAGCTCTTCACATAGAGCTGGTACCTGCAAAGTGTTCTTGGTAGAAGAGTTCTTCTCCTTGTAAAGCATGTTAGTTTCATCAAAGGAAACATGCATAGACTCTTCTATTTTAAGAGAGGATTTGTTAAATACCCTATATTCTTTACTGACTATTGAATATCCTAAGAAGATTCCTTCTTCAGATTTTGGTTCAAATTTCCTAAGATATTTCTTATCATTGTTATGAACAAAACATCTACATCCAAAAGTTCTAAAATAATCAACTTTGGGTTTCTTCCCTTTAAGCAATTCATAGGGAGTTTTACCCTTAAGTTTGTGTATCAAACTTCTATTCAGAACATAATTTGCTGTGCTGACAGCCTCAGCCCAAAAGGATAGGGGCAAGTTAGCATCTGCAAGCAATGTTCTTGCTGATTCAATTAGAGTTCTATTCTTCCTTTCAAGTACCCCATTTTGTTGAGGAGTTCTAGGAGCTGAGAAGCAATGCCTGATACCTTCCATCTCACAGAATTCTTGCATGAGAAGAGACTCAAACTCAGTGCCATGATCACTTCTGATCAATGCAACTACAGTAGAGTACTCAATCTGTATGCTCTTAAGAAAGTCTGTAAGAACTTTAATGTTATCTGACTTTTCTCTCAAAAAGAACACCCAAGTGTATCTAGAGAAGTCATCCACAATAACTAGAGTGTAAGACTTCCCCCCTAAGCTCTTTATTGCAATAGGTCCAAAAAGGTCTATATGTAGCAAGTATAAGATTCTAGGTGAATCACTTTTAGATAATGATTTAAAGCTGTTTTTGGTTTGCTTACCTAATTGACATGCCCTACAAAGACCTTCTTTCTTATATGATCCTGATGGTAAGCCTCTAACAAGATTATCCTTAGCTAATTTAGCAATGGTCCTAAGGTTTACATGTCCTAATCTTTTATGCCATAATTCACTAGATTTGCTTAACTCATTAAATAAACAAATTTCTGATTTAGATGAGTTGAAGTTTACTAAATATATATTTCCTTGTCTAATTACTGATAGAACAATAACATTATCAGATGATTTAATGATGCATTCTGATTTATTAAATGTTACTTGATAACCTTCATCACATAACTGACTTATGCTGATGAGGTTGTGCTTTAGACCCTTGACATAGGTTACTTCCTTGAATGTCACTATTCCAATTTTAATTTGACCATAGCCTTTGGTTTGTCCACAGTTGGAGTCTCCAAAGATCACCTTGGGTCCAAGTTTTGCCTTGTAGTTGTTCAGGTTGGCCTTGTTCCCTGTCATATGCTTTGAGCATACACTGTCCAAGTACCATTTTTGATTTAATCTTGGATGGCTGTGTACCTGCAAAGACAAAAACATAAACTAGTTGTTTTTGATCCAGACTACCTTGGGTCCTTTTATGTTACCACAAAATTCAGAGATAAATGTCATTTCAGGCTGATCCTTGTAGCCTTGTGGATGATATCTCCTTGGAGGTATAGTCCACTCAGTAAAAGGATTTTTAGTATATTTAGGATTAAAATTCTTAGAGTTTTCTGTATAGTGCTTGTTCGAGGAATTTGAATAAATTCGTCGATTATTATTCATTTTATAACTATACTGAAAATCTATTCTCAGTTTTCGTCGAGCCTCGTTCGACAAATTTGAATCCTTTTGTCGAGTGTCGTTCGACGAATTCTTCTGAATTCTTTTATCCTTAACAAACTTGCTTGAAATGTCTTTATTTCTTTCTGCAGCTTCTTTGCTTTTAGCAGAAATGAATTTTATGGGTGTGGAGAGGATGTTTCTCTTAATCAGAGATGGCTCTCTTGATGAGGCACCTAAGCCCAGTTTGCTATTATTAATTCTAGCATTGACAGTGCTTGTGATGTCCATCAGCTTGATACTTCTCCCATTGAGGGATTCTTCAAACTTTTTGGCTTCAGATAACTTACTCTCAAGAGTAGTAATGTGTTCTCTGGAGGCAGCCAAATTTTTCTTAAGATTTCCATTCTCTTCACTTATATTGTTCATTTCAACTAACTTAGTTCTGAGAGAGATTATTTCTTTCTCAGATTTTATTAAGTCTTGGCAAAGAGTTTTGAAATCATCTTTGAATTCAATAGAAGTGAAATCAAAGTCAGATAATACCTGATCAATATCATCTTCTGTTTCTGATTCTGATTTCTCTTCATCAGAATGGTTAGTTGAGGCATTGATTGCCATCATGCAAAAACTTTTTTCTTCTTCATCATCACTGGAGATGGATGATGATGCTGATTGTGACTCATTGTCTGAGTCATAAATAGTCATTAAGCATTGGCTGTCTTCTTTTGTTTCTTCTTCATCAGAGGTGCAAGATGAAGATTCTGATTCAGATTCTGTTTCACTCCATGATGTTGCTACAAATCCTCTTCCCTTCTTCTTGTGAGAGTGGGAGGAAGATTTGCTGGAGCCCTTCTTTTCTTCCTTTTCTTTTCTTCTTTCCTTCTTGTCCTTCTTGTGTTGAATCTCTGGACATTCAGAAGCAATGTGTCCTGGTTTCCTGCAGCCAAAACATATGATTTCATTAGAATGATTTTTGTCATACCTTGGCTTGTCATGACTTCTGGATAGCTATTTTCTGAAGTCTTTCTTAGCCATCTTATAGAATCTTTTGGCTAACAGACTCATAAACTCCTCTTTGTCAGGAGCTTTTCCTTTATCTTCTGCAGCCTTGAAGGCTATGCTTCTTTCCTTCTTGGGTGCTGGGGATGAAGTGGATTCTTCAGTTTCCCTAGTTTTGATGAGCTGCTCATAAGATTTGAGCTTGCCCAACAGAGCTTCAGTGGTGATCTCATTGAGACTTCTGGCTTCTTTGATTGGCCAGATTCTGGAGTCCCATGTGCTGGGAAAGCACATAAGAATTTTGTCATTGATCTCTGTGAGTGAGATCACTTTGTCCAAAGACTTCAGCTCATTTATTATTAGGCTGAGCCTATTGTACATATCAGCTACATTTTCTGATTCTCCCTTCTTGAAGTTCTCATATTGAGTGATCAGGTGAGATCTCCTATCTTTTCTTTCATCTGCTGATCCGGCCACCATGTTGTTGAGAGATTCCCAGATTTCTTTTGCTGAGGTGCACTCAACTACTTTCTAGAATATGTCATCTGACATAGTTAGGGCCAAAATGTTCATGTCTTTTGCATCTGCATTTCTCTGCTTCTTCTGAGCCTCAGTCCACTCAGGACGTGGAACAGCAGTGTGGTCTGTTGTTGCAGCAGTACTAGCTGATGTTGTAGGTGTTGGAGGTCCTGTAAGAATAACATTAAAAATCTCCTAATCAATGGAGTTCATATAAAGCCTAATCCTTGCTTTCCATAGTGCAAACTTATTGAGATTGCACATAGGAGGTCTTGTGCTGGAATACTCCTTGTTTTGTGCCATGAGTTTTAAATAAGATAAAATTCTAGAGAATAAAACTCTTAGAAAAATTAAGATCTGGTTGATCTTTGTGATTCAGGTGTTAGCCTGTAAAGAATCAACCTCCATCTGATACCAATTGAAAGTGGAGGTCAGATCTTAAATTACTCTAGAGGGGGGGGGGGGGGTGAATAGAGTATTAAAATTTTTAATACGTTTTATAGCAGAAATTAAACTCCTGTTTAAGTATATGTGTATTTACTGTGAGTTATAGAAAACTACAGAATTAATAAAGGACACACAGCACAAGCACACAGAGACAATCAAGCACAGAAGACACAAGGAGCTATAGTAGTTCCCCAATAAATCTGGGTACGTCTACTCTTTTACCACCTTTGGTAGGAATCAACTAGGAGGGTTGATAAGGTGCCCAGGCACCAAGGGATTTTTGATAAGGTGTCCACACACCAATAAGCTTTTGATAAGGTGCTTAAAAACCACACTAGGATTTTTTGATAAGGTGTCTTGCCACCACTGGGTAAACTTTTGAAGGGAGTATTAACCCTGTACATAATGAGATAAAAAGGTATAGAGTGTTCTTCTCTGTCAATGATCTGAGAGAAGACAAAAGGTGTTGAAGCAGAAAGCTCCCCCTGTCTGATGAGAGTTGATGACAGCTTTTGGATAGAGCTTTCTCAAATAGAAGTCTTTGTAGTTGATGATCTGGAAGAAATTAATCATCAGATTGTTGTTGCTCTTGAAAGACTTTACCTAGCAGCAGATCTAAAAGATTAAATCTGGTTCTCAGAAAGATGAAGATGCTGCCTTGATGAAGAAGAATGCTGAAAAAGAATAGTGTATTTTCTTCTTCTTCTTCTGAAAAACTTCTTCTATCCTCCTTGTTCTGTGATCACAGAAGAGAGAAAGTGATGGTGAAGTTTTTCTTTATTTTTATCTCCAAAGACGGCTATCTCAGTTCTTGTTGTTCTGTATTTTTCTTCAGATAACTGTTTGTATATATATTTTCAAATTCAAATCTTCTGTCTTTTTAAGGAATGTCTTCTTCTGACTTAAATCCTTCTTGGAACCAGGTAGCCACCCAAAACGATTTTGGAAGGTCCTTTTAATTCCTTTTGTCGAGAAAGATGCCTTTGGCATTAAATGTCAACGGCTATTCTTCTTCTTGGAATAGAAGGAATATAAGGATATAATAAATGAGAAAGATATCCTTACTTGACTGCCTGAATACGTCCAAGGAGAAATAAATATATCCATTATTTTGCTGATTTGAGTTCAGAGAACTGACGTCCACTGAGAATATAAGTCTGAACGTCAGAAAGCAATTTGTCAAGCGCTGGCTTGAATTTGTCGACCGCCGCTAGTCATTTGTTGAGCGCTGGCTTAGAATTTGTCGACCGCCGCTAGTCATTTGTCGAGCGCTGGCTCGGAATTTGTCGACCGCCGCTAGTCATTTGTCGAGAGATGGCTCAGAATTTGTCGACCGCTGGAACTGTAAATATCTTAAGTCTTTTCGAAGGAATTTGTCGAACGAATCTGGTCATTCGTCGAACACCACTTGCCATGTGTTGAGCTTGAATTTTCCTAAGTTCTGCTAATGTAATCAGCCTAAAACTTGACCCTAAGGCTATACATTGGGGTCAATACAGATGCTAATCAACACATAGTGATCCTAGCCCAAATTAGTAATAGGGTTGTTCCAACATAATCGAGTGTTGTGGAGAGAGTGTGAACGGGTGGGCTTATGGCCACCGACATTGATGGATTTTAATGGAAATTGTTCTTAGTACCGATCTTGAGCAATCCTTGCCTCATCGATCAGTCTAATTTCTTCCTACGCATGGCCGGACGATTCACCGAGATTCCACTTTTGAGTAGAAATAGTATATAACTACGCTCTTAGATTTGTACAAACTATTTTGTATAATTAAAAATTCCTTCTATTGCATTTCTACGCGCCCGAGCATGCGACTTCACATGGTACTCCGCATTTGCAATTGTTAATCTAGCTAGTCCTTTTTCTCGTCCGCATAAGGGATGATTTGCTCGGGATGAGCAAATTGTTAAGTCAGGGGGTGTGATGAGTCTGATATTTATAGTGTTGTATGGACTCATCAGTGCTAGTTTTCACTCGCATGCACTGCACTTTTAAGACATAATTGCTTGTATTTCACTCATATTCACTTTCACGTTGAGTGCACTCTTTAGGCCCATTTTGGTGTGTATTTGCGCTCCATGTTGTTGGGGGTAAGCACATGGTGCTCCCCAACCCTTCTTCTGTATCTGGATTGAGCTGGAGGGATATTCCCAGCTCTGTCATTCCTGTGTTGATTGTTGTGCAAGTGGATAGTGTATCCATTTCTCCCAGATTTCATGTCTGCACGAATCACACGATCGTGTGTTTCCTTGACGTACGATCGCTCTGATCTTGCATAGTCATCTGCGGCTCAGAATGGTGGTCTGTTCCTGATCGTGTGGTTTGTTCACACACAGGTAGTTCGCCCGTGCATGAAGGAAACACACGATCCCCTATTGTGTGCCAGGTTTCGAGCTATATGGATTTGCTAGTGCGTTTTTACGCACGGTCGGCTTCGATCGTGTGTGAGTGAAATGCACGGGCGCACTACTTTGTCTTCCTGGGCTACCTGCTTCTTTAATAATGCACGGTCCACGCACGGTCGTGCGTTCGACCGTGTGTGACAATTTTTCTGACTATTTACTATTTAAGAACAGGAATTCTGCCCTAAAAAGAAAAGGAGAACTTCCAGCCCGCCATTTTAGCTCCAGCTCCGCCCATTCCATTATTTCACCGCCGCCCACTCAAGGAGAAGCTTCAGCCATCGTTTTCTTACAAAACCAACGCTAAATCTTCCTCCTCGGCCTCCTTCATTATCCTCGATCTCAAGAGCTCCATTCCAAGATAATTTCCGCTGCATTTAAGGGTTCTTCGGCGAGAGCTAGCTTGAGCTATATTACAAAGAAGACAGGTAAAGTGGAGGAATAATGGCAGAAGTACCCTTAAATGCGGTCACCTTCCGACCGTGAATCTTCAGCGAGTCTTTGAGCTTAGGTTTACTCTTTCCCCCTTGTATCGTTACAGTTATTTCTTGTGGATGTATATTTGCTAAGAAAGATGATCGTAAACCATTTATTAATGTTAATGTTGTTGGACATGTGTGTCACATCTCTTTGTTTGAAAATAACATATCCCAAATTGTATTTGATCTTTCTTGTCGTGTGTTTATAGTGAGCAGGAACTATAAGTGCAATACTCCACAGGTAGAAAGCATCTTGGAACCAACAAACTGAGCTGAAGCACTACCGCCAGCGTTAGGGGTTAATGCAGGCGCTAGCGCTACCGCTATCGCCTGGCGCTAGCTCAAGTTCGTGCACAGCGCCACGCCGCCGATGGTTTCGCAACTGCTTCACACGAACGCTACTGCATGTGTAAGGAGCTACCGCAGGCGCTATCTCTAAGGTCTATAAATTGATGGGTTCTCTCTCATTTTGGTGAGAGCTTCCAGAGAGATTACTTGTGCCAATCTTCCAGACTTGTTACTCTGCCGAAAGTTCATCTCCCACTCAAAGACAAAGAAGATTTCTAGAGAAGGAAGGCCCCACGCTGCATTCGAAGAACAATCTCTTCAACCTCGCTTGTGCTACAGCGATCCTTCATCCTCAACTTCAGAAATCCCATAGAGGGAGTTCTTGTTATTTGCTTTATTTCATTATTGTAATTTTTGTAGTAGAATTCACCTTGTGTTGGAGACTAGGTGCTTGCCCGGCTCAGGGGGTAATTCGCCGCGTGAGTTGGCGACTAGGTCTAGTAGATTAGATCTAGGGGGTGCTCAAGGCAATATCCGGGGAAGGTTTGGCTAGAGCGGCTTGAGTCCATATCTGGGAAAGGATATTCTAAAGCCAACCGGTTCGTGGGGATACAAGTCGGTATAGAAAAGGAAAAATTGTTTTACTTTGTACGCCTCCGATTTCTAGCGATATTGAAATCAAATTTATGTAAACACTTTTTTTATATAAATACAATCATGTATCTATTTGTGTTTACTTGATTTATCTCCTTTGGCGTAATCTCTAAAATATTGATTACTAAGTGTTTCAATTCTAATTACTCAATTTAAATTCTTTAGTTCAATCTCTTTCATCATAAAACAATTTAGTACTTGCTTCTAAACTTGGATATTATGATATCGTCTTATGATCTCGCTTTTTCCGAGGGTCAAGGAATTAGTAGACCTCCACTATTTACTGGATCAGATTATAATTATTGGAAAAATAGGATGAGATGTTTTCTTTTGACCCTAGATATTGAAGTATGGAATATGGTCGAAGAGGCATACTCTCCTCCTACAATTATAGTTGGAGAGATAACTTTAGAAAAACCAAAAGATAAATGGGATGATAGGGATAAACTCAAATGTAAAAATAACGCCAAGGCCATGAATGCTTTATTTTGTGCGTTAGATAGAAATGAATTTAATAGAATTTCCGCATGTACTACTGCATATGAAATTTGGAATCATTTGGAGATTACTCATGAAGGTACATTGCAGGTTAAAGATTCAAAGCTTTTCCAACTGGAGTCGGAATATGAAAAATTCCAGATGGATGAAAGTGAAGATGTTGATGCCATGTACACGCGCTTCACCGAGATCATAAATGCCTCCAAAGCTCTTGGAAAGACCTTCTCCAACGGCGACATGGTCCGAAAGATCCTTCATTCCCTTCCTCCAAAATTCAACCCAAAGGTGACGGCCATTTCAGAATCGCATAATCTAAGAACGCTCCAAGTTGAGAGCCTCATTGAGAATCTCAAAACCCATGAGGTAGAACTCAAAATCAAATATGATGAATACAACAAGGAGCCAAAGAAGAAGGCGTTGGCACTAAAATCAAAGGAGTGACAAGAGGATGAGGATGAAGATGAAGAAAGCCTTTTGGTAAAGAACTTCCGAAAGTTCATGAGGAATCCGGAAAGGAGAAACACCTTCCGGAAATGAAGGAAGATGGAAAGGGTCATCTTTGAAGAAGGAAAAGGAGAGTGACGATGAAGAAGAAAGACCGCCACCGAACTACTATCATTGCAGGAAGACCGGGCATATTCGGAGCCAGTGCCCAAAGTTCTTGTAGGATAAGAAAGACAAGCGGCACAAAGTGAAGGAAAAGAGGAAGGTCTTAAAAGCTAGAACTTGGGATGACTCCTCCTCCTCCTATGAAGAATCAAGCGGGTCTTCATCAAGCGAAGATGAGGAAGCAAACATGTGCCTCATGGGACATGGAAACGACGGCGATGACACCAGTGTTCTTAGAGACACTGAGGTAACTCCTCCCACTTATCATGAACTCTGTAATGAATTTATTGAAACTTGCAAAGCTTTTGATAAAAATATGAAAGATGGTATTTTGTTGAATCGTGAAAATGAATCTCTTATTAAAGAAAATCAAAAGCTTTCCAAAAAATTAATTATTTTATAAAAGAGAAAGGTTTCTTGCCAAGAGTGTGATCATTCAACTAAAATGGCTAAAGATTTTGAAGAGTCTCTTTCTAATGCCCTCTCTCATGCCAAAACTCTTACAAAAGAGAAGGGGAATTAGAAAGGAAATTAGAAGCCTCTCTTTTGCAAATCAAAAATAATAAAAAAAGGTTTTGAAAATAGGTGTGTCATGCTTGTGAAAGAAAATTCTTCACCTAAAGCACAAGTTCATGATCTCACCATGGCCATTAAAAAATCAGGAATAGGCAAAAAATCACTGGAAATGATTTTAGGGAACCAGTGCCATGGTTCTGGAAATTTTGGGCTCGGATATCAAGGTGAGGGCTACCGCTCGGCGCTAGCCACTAACGTCAGTGCTAGTCCTCATACAAGAAGCCTGAATTTTCTTTTTCAAAATGTTTTTCTTCTGTAAATCCAATTTCTTCCAGCAAGAAAATATTCCAGAAAAGGGTCTCAACCCCCTTTATTTCGTGTGCAAACGGTTATAGGTTATGTCACACATCTAGTTCTTGCAGGAAAATAAAATAAAATACTTTCATGCTAATCTGGGTACCTAAGGCTTCCACTTATTCTATGGGTGGTTCCATGATGAGTCCCAATTTTATACACATTTATGGACTCATCTGGGCCGATTTTCTAGTCTTTGCACTTCACTTTAGACATGTTTTCATTCCTATTTAATACTCCATGCTAAGTGCACTTCTAGGCCCGTTTTGGTGTTATTTCTTGTTCATCTTCGTTACTAGTTTTCATGCAGTGTTAAGTGCCACCTTCAGTGGCTAGACTGGTGTTGTATGCTGGAACAGGAGTCGTGCAGGTGTTCCCGGTACAATTCTGTACAGGAACACTGGGCACAATCACTAGCTCTATCGCGCACGACCAGTGGTCGTGTGCCACTGATCGTGCGCACTTAACGCCCATTTTATGAGTTCTGTCTTGCTTATCGCACGACCATTTACGATGGTGCGCATGACCACTGGTCGTGCGCCATTGGTCGTGCGAAAATGTATTTTATAAATTTCTTTCATTTCAGGCTCCGCCCAGGCAGCGCGCACGATCGCAGAACTCCAGTGCGCACGACCACTGGTCGTGCGCCAATGACCGTGCGCAGTATTCAGTCCAGCGCCTATATATATGTCTGTTCCGCTTTTAGGGTGGGATCGAGCCGCCGGGAGCGCGAGTGGCAGTCCGTACGCCGGCGATTTCCATTCCTGGACACCTCCACTTCATCTCCTACGCAAGGGGAAGTCCTCTCCAACCATTCCAAGCATTTCTCCATTGTCTGGGAGCATTCTCCACCATCCGCAAGCCCTCAAGCAGCTGTTTTTCCACTCCAGTCCGGTGAGAAGAAGAGGAATCCTGAGGTAGAAGACGACGGAACCACGTAGAGAGATCGTGACAGTTTCTCTACACCGGAAGCACAGTCCGCCCGAGCCCGGAGGTAGCTTGACAAACTACCATTCCGGCCGTGAACGGCCTCTAGTCTTCATCCATTGGTTATCTCTTTCCTCTCTCCTTCGTTGTAATCTTTGAATCTTTTAAACTTGAATATCATGATGTTTGGTTTAAATGAAATGAATGTTTCTTCTCTTTTCATCATTACTTGCTTGTGAATCGCTTCGCCTCCACTCATCCACTCACTCACTCACGCACTCAAGGTGTTCGATCCGCGTTAGCAAGAGCTAACGGTGTTTGTGAAGAGGTGTTTGCGACCCTCGCCTTCCCGCACTAGAGCACGCTCCATCCGCCTCATGAAGCACGGCATCGCGGCCGTTGCATCCATCTCGCCTTGCGAAGCGGTGCTTTCAACCCGCATTTCCTTCATTGTTGTTAAGAGTAGGAAAACCCAACCAAAACCCCCCTTTTTGTGTGTTTGTTTACGCTTGTGTAACAATAGTCACACAACACGATTCGTTTACCCAACCTGCATTCCTCAAGAGACCGACACTCGGGGATCCTATTCCCAAACTTTATTACTTGCGACCGGTGCACTTGCCGAAATATCGCATCAAGTTTTTGGCGCCGTTGTAGGGGAATGTTCAGGCGTGTAACGTCTTGAGTTGTGAGCTTTTGTTACAAGAGCAGTTGTTTTTGATTTCCTTTGTTTTGTTTTCTTTTTGTTGTGACTGTGCATGCAGAGACAAGCCGCGGGGGAACTTGTACCCTTTGATCTAGAGATCGAACGGACCGCTTGCGCACGAAGGCGCGCAGCAGCCGTACAGGCGGCAATGGGTGACAACATAGACCCAAACAATGCTGACCCAAGAGTGCCCGATGTGGGGCAGCACCAACCTGGAGATGAGCAAGAGGTAGTGAGGCCTCGACCCAGAACGATGAGAGATTATACCACTCCGACAGCTGGGAGTGTGTATCCGGGATTTGGTCCCAACATTATGAACAACCAGTTCGAGATCAAACCTGCGATCTTGAACATCATCTGGAACAATGCTCAGTTCTCCGGGATGACCAGTGAAGACCCGCACCTGCAGCTGACAGAGTTTTCCGATATCTGCGGAACTTTCCGCTACACTGGAATATCTGACGATACAGTCAAGCTGCGACTGTTCCCATTCTCACTTCGTGACACGGCCAAGGTGTGGCTCCATTCTATTCCTCCTGGGACCGCCGCGACTTGGGATGCTCTTGCATCCAAGTTCCTGGCCAAATTCCACCCCGTTGATAAAATTGTGAGCCTGCGGCAGGAGATCGCCACCTTTCGCCAAGCTGACAAAGAGACCCTTGCCGAGGCGTGGGAGTGCCTTAATGATCTTCTCCGCCACTGCCCGAACCACGAGCTCCAACCGTGGAATGTGGTAGAGACATTTTACTTTGCGATCGAGCCCAACTACAGGGCAATGATCGATGATGCTGCGGGTGGTACTCTAATGAACCACACTCCAGAGGAGGCCCTTCAGATTCTGCGCGATACCGCCTCACACAGTACATTCTGGACTGCCGGGAGAAATGCACCAAGGAACGCCCGCGGTCTCTTTGTGGTCAACTCACTTCCTCCTACCCTCGCGCCTGCTGCTGTCATTACGTGCGAAGGATGTGGAGGCGGCGGCCACCACGCATACGAATGTTCAGGGAACAACGTATCAGGTGACTTCGCGCACTTATCCTTGAATGAATCCGTTAATTTTGTAGGAAATCAGTCTAAGGGGGTGCCATTTAATAATGCTTATCATCCCGGAGTGAGAAGTCACCCGAACTTCTCATGGAACCCAAACACGCATGGCCAACGATGGGCACCGGGGCAGCATCAAAACGATGTTTACGCCTCCGGGAGCCAACCGAGGCCACCACACCCGGATTATAACCAAGGCGCCCCAGCCCAAAAAAAGAGTAATCTGGAGGAGATGATGGAAAAATTTATGCAAGCGGCTACCTCAAATATGGTGAACCAAACCGCATCCATGCGGAACTTGGAAACGCAGCTGGGCCAATTGACCCAAGTGCTAACCGAGCGGTCGCATGGGACCCTTCCTAGCGACACTGAAAACAACCCAATAGATCAAGGGAAGAGTCTCGGCGATGTGGTAGAGGCTGATCCAAGTGAGTTGATGATTTCTTGTTCCATCAATAATATTGAAACGAAAGCTTTGTGCGACTCTGGCTCCTCCCGAAACGTCATTGCGTTGCAAGACGTTGCTAAATTGCAACTTTTGATGAACACGGAGGATCGGAAATCCCTTATGCTTGCTAATGGGACCGTTAAACAATCTGAGGGGGAAGTGAAAAATGTAGAAGTGATAGTTGAGGGGATGATTGTGGTTGCTGATTTTCAGGTGTTGGGACCCCAGGAAAATCACTCTATCCCTATCTTGGGCGTGCCGTTCTTGAAAGAGAGCGGTGCCACCCTTGATTTCGCTACGGGGTGTGTCTTCCTACCCAATATGGTGCTGCAGCCCACTTGCCCCAAAGCTATAACTGAAACATCCACTCCTCCCCCTCTCTTTATTTTTGATGAATCTCTGAGTTGTGCAGGAAATGAAGAAGATAAAGAACCAATTGAAGGAGAAAAGGAGGAGCACCAGTCCAGTGAGGAAGAAGTAGATCTTCGGAGAGAATTTGATTCCAAGACGGAGGAAGATTGCATTTCGAAAAATATTGACTTGAATTTAGTTCGGGACACTGTCCCACTATCTTCTTGTATTGATTCTTGTAATAAACAATTTAAGCGCTCCATCTCTTGGGCTGATCCGGTAGTCATCGCGACGCCGAAAGTGACGCCACCCACCACCAAGGTGGAAAAATCTGAAAACTTTCAACGTTGGCATTCCCCGACTGTCACTAAACTTATACAGGAGAAACTTCTGCACGACGCTCGCACTACCGCTCTCCGTGGCAAGAGGGCGGAGGTTAGGGGAACACTGGGTGACACCAGTGTTGGCCCTAAAGCCTTCACCTCCCGCCTACGAGCTACGGGAGACGCGCACCATAAGACTGCCTATAGCTGATTTGTGTTGTCTGAATTTGTGAAACTGCTTCCGTGAACTTCTCCTTTAATTTCTGCACTCTTTAAACAATCATAATACAGGTATTTGGTCCAGCTTAAGGACATAAAACAAAAGCGCTGCTGGAAGACAACCCAGATTTCCTAATTTTATTTTTCTCTAACATGTTTAGTTCAGTTCTTATATTTGTTTTTGCTGTTTTTAGTTTTGTGCTTGCAGGTGTGTTGTGTTCTTTGGTGCGGATGCTGCGGACTGCTCTTTATCTTAATCGCCAATCGTCTGGTATGCTCAATTCTGAGCATTGGGTAACACTTCTTCCCCCCTTAGCTTCCAATTTCTGTGATGTAATGTTTAGACTGAGTCTGGGGGAGAGTATGTTGGTATCCACTATGCGTACGAGTTGCATCGCATGCTAGGAGTGCTTATATTTATCTTTATCATCATCATTGTTTTCATGCTTCTTGCACCACTTCACCCACATGAGTGCGCGCTTACCTATTTGTTTTGTCTCCGAATGAACTGTTTTGGTTGGAGTGTGAAATAGGACGTTAACTTAGGAATTACTATTAGGAGCGCGATGATGACTCGTGTAGTGTTCTAGTCACTTCGCATGCTATGGTAGAATTTGAGTAGAACTAGATTGTCTCTATGCATCTAATTTATGTTTAGTATTTTTGCGTAAATTTAGATTTGTTATACTCAAATGGTGAATGTGAACGAAATTGACGATAACCCGGTGTTGTGTGTGTACGAGCACTAGTCGTGTGTTGCTCGAGTTGGGAGGAAGGTCTACCTTTCTCGTGGGCTAAGAACTTGCCCCAAGCGACTCTCGAAGCATGGGCGAGAGCGACTCGTCGAGTTAAACGTGATGTAGGCCACCTTTTTGGCTAGTTTGAGCCTTGTCGTTCCATGTCCTTTTCGCTCACCCTTGCAAGCCAAAATTATTGCTACCACTCTTTTGTTCAGCTCCTCTTCATCCACCAAATCCCGAAGCTTATCCTACGCCCGCAACCAAATTGTTGTTTAACTGCGCTCATAATTCTCAATTTGTGTGATGTTTGGAACTTGTGCGTTGTGAAGAAAAACACGTTTTATTTTGCTGAATTTGAACCAACCGGAGGATAAGTGAAAGAAGAAAAGTATGTTGTTAAAAGGAAAAAAATCTGAAAAAGAAATATGTCGTAAAGAAATCCTTCCGAGCTAAATAGAAAATTTGTTGGTAATTGTGAAGTAGGCCGTGTGCACACCTAGTTTTCATTATAAGTCTGGGGGTGTGTCACACGAGCATTGTTTTTGGTTTTGTGTGGTGCAGCGTTCTGTTAGCTCACTTGGGTTGCGTAGCCATCGTGATTAAATTTGAATATCATACCGCAACCTAAGCCCCAATATAATCCTAAAAGCCCTATTGATTTGACTTGTGAGTTTGCTAACGCCGTGGAGAGAGTGTGACCGGGCGAGCGTATGGTTCACGATGTTGATGGATTTTAGCAGAGTAATCCCTAAGCCTCGACCTTGTGCAACACCCGCCTTAGTGTCTTGTTACTTTCACACCGGGCATGATCATTCGAATTCTTCATAATTCACCAACTGAGTATAACTAAATCTCTACCTATGCTCTAATACTTTCGTAAATTAGTTAGCATAATTAGAATCTCTTTTTACTAAATTTTCTTTGTTAACTACCATTTTCACACTCCGCCGAATTCGTTTGCTCGGGACGCGCAAATAGGTAAGTCTGGGGGTGTGATGAGTCCCAATTTTATACACATTTATGGACTCATCTGGGCCGATTTTCTAGTCTTTGCACTTCACTTTAGACATGTTTTCATTCCTATTTAATACTCCATGCTAAGTGCACTTCTAGGCCCGTTTTGGTGTTATTTCTTGTTCATCTTCGTTACTAGTTTTCATGCAGTGTTAAGTGCCACCTTCAGTGGCTAGACTGGTGTTGTATGCTGGAACAGGAGTCGTGCAGGTGTTCCCGGTACAATTCTGTACAGGAACACTGCGCACGATTACTAGCTCTATCACGCACGACCAGTGGTCGTGCGCCACTGATCGTGCGCACTTAACGCCCATTTTATGAGTTCTGTCTTGCTTATTGCACGACCATTTACGATGGTGCGCACGACCACTGGTCGTGCGCCATTGGTCGTGCGAACATGTATTTTATAAATTTCTTTCATTTCAGGCTCCGCCCAGGCAGCGCGCACGATCGCAGAACTCCAGTGCGCACGACCACTGGTCGTGCGCCAATGACCGTGCGCAGTATTCAGTCCAACGCCTATATATATGCCTGTTCCGCTTTTAGGGCGGGATCGAGCCGCCGGGAGCGCGAGTGGCAGTCCGTACGCCGGCGATTTCCATTCCTGGACACCTCCACTTCATCTCCTACGCAAGTGGAAGTCCTCTCCAACCATTCCAAGAATTTCTCCATTGTCCGGGAGCATTCTCCACCATCCGCAAGCCCTCAAGCAGCTGTTTTTTCCACTCCAGTCCGGTGAGAAGAAGAGGAATCCTGAGGTAGAAGACGACGGAACTGTTGGAGCCTATGTTCCGCATCTCTTGGTTTGAGAATAATAAATACCGTGTTGTATTTGATCTAGTCTTTTGTGTGTTTATAGTGTCCAGGTTGTACATGTTCAATGAGGAGACGAGTCCTCGTTCATGGGCATGATTCGAGAGTGTGTACACATTAGAAAAAGCAAAAGGATGAGTTTTGTGTGCTGATCTTAAAATGGCCATAACTTTCAATCCAGGAAGAGTTACAGAACGTGCCGCCCCATTTCGGAGATGAGAACGACTCAATCTACAGTCTGGAGAAGTTTCGGACGACAAAAAGGAAGAGGAGATGTCGCCCAGGAGACATCGATGTCGCTCAGGCGACAGCTCAGAAGTTACAGCAACTGCCCGCACGACAGCACGACGAGCAGCAAGTTTGCGCTGTCGGAATTCCGACAGTGATGTCGCCCAGGCGACAGTGAAAATCTATAAAATGGTTCTTTCTGTTCGTGCATTGCAAGTTTGGAGAATTCTAAGTTCCTTCCTGATGGCATACGAACCAGAGAGCTCCAGAACTTCATGAACTCCCATTTGTGTTGATAAGGTTTGAAATTGAAGACGAGATCGGACGCGCTTCTACATCAACGATCATCTCGAGGCTTCAACCTTCCTTTCAGAGATCTGAATTTCTAGGGAGTTCATCATTTCATTTTGTATTTTCATTTATATACATTTCATTTTGTATTGGTAGGGAAATCGTCTCCTTGTGCGTGACGTCTAAGTCCTTGCGTGGCTTAGGGGAAAATCGCTTCCTTGTGTGGAGCGTCCAAGTCCTTGCGTGGCTTGGTAGGAAATCATGGCCTTGTGTGCTATGTCTAGATCTTGGGAAGATCTAGAGGATAGGCTTGGGCTTGGTCTATGGAGAGACAAGTGATAGCCTTCCGATCCTTGGGAGAAGGATTGGTAAACACAAATTGTTAAAAGTTTATTTTTATTATAACCTTGATTTTAAGCTTTATTAAGATCGACAATCCTTTGTATTCATCACTTGTGGAAATAAATTTGATTTCCAATTTCTTATGATTTTCTAAGTATTTATTTGGGTTGTCTAAAAATCTACTTGTTTATCCGTTAAAATTATCATAATATTTTAGAAAAATTTCAAAGTAAATTTTAGCCCTTATTCACCCCCCCCCCCCCTCTAAGGGCGCCGCAAGATCCAATACGTGGTATCAGAGGGCAGGTTATTCCAATACGGCTTCACAACCGGGAATAATGGCGCTTCATGATCTCGCATCTTCTAGAGGGGATAATTTTTATGAAAATGAAAAATCATTATGTCCACCATAATTTATGGGTGAAAATTATAATGGGTGGAAAACACTTATGGAAATATTTCTTAAAACTTTGGATATTGAAGTTTGGAATATTACAATTAAAATGCCCCCAAATATTTTAAATAAAAATGAAATGTTTTTAAATGCCAAATCAATGAATAGTCTATATTGTGCATTAGATCAAAATATTTTCAAACTTATTTATACGCTTCCTACTGCTTTTGAAGTTTGGAAATTTCTTGAAACTACTTATAGTCTTCCTTCCACAGATGATGAACAAGAGCAATTCCTTATGGATCCAAGAGAAGAAACCGATGAGGACTCATGCTTGGAGGAAGATATATCTAAGCGAGTCACAATATTGGACTCAATTGATGGCAAAACATCAAGCAAAAGAGAAGACGGAAACTATAGTAAGGTAAGAAAATCTAAATCTTCTCTTTTCATAACAAATTCTATTTCTACATTTCGTGTGCTTAAATTTGCTAAACGTAAAATGTCAAAGTTGAAACATGCTAATTCCAAATTACGTTTAGAAAATAAAACTTTAAAAGCAAACGTTAAAGTAGAATCTTATATTGATGTTTCAAATTCTTGTTCATGCTCTTTAATTGAAAATGCTAAACCTTGTTTTGATTATAATACATTTAAAGAGGAACTCAAGGTTTTGGAAAAAGGTCTTTTAACTTCAAAAGAGCATAATGAAAAATTGTTAAAAGAAAATGATAATTTAAAGGATAAATTAGAATCATTAAAAATGTTTATTCAAAACTTTTCATATAATAAAACTTCTTTTATTTATAGTTTATCAAATTATCAAAAGTCTAAAAGCTTAACTTCATATTATAATAGTACGTCTATAAGAAAGAGTGGAAATGAAAATCATCAAAATAAGAACCAATCATTTAAAACATATTGTAACCCACTTTTTCAACATTCAATTCTTAAGAAAGACCATCACTCTTATAAACTCTCAAAGAATCAATATAATAAAATTCATTATGATTATCAACATCAATGTATTTTGAAAAATAATTTGAATAAACATAAATCCCAAATGAATTATTTTTCAAACAACCATCATTCCAAAAAGATGTCAAATAATCATAATATGAATTTAAAAGATAAACAACCAAAGTATGAATGGAGGCCCAAAATTTAAAACGAAACACTAACTCAACCTGTAAAGGCCCATTCATCACTATCTCTCCAAAAGCCTACACGATGTATTTGGGTACCCAAAGGAACCATCACACTTGGTCCCCTTTGGATACCTAAGTCTCTCATTCACTAGGAATCATTATATTGCATGAAGTAGAAATTAATTAAAAAATGAAATATTAGTACTCTACTTCATGATATGCTTAATTGCTTTTTCTTTTGTTTGTTTTTCTTATTTTTGAGCCAACACGCTAAGGTCACTTAGATATATTATGAAATATGACTTTTACATTTTAAGCCTAATGTTTATCAAATCAAAATTGAATTAAATTGAACATAAAGTCATTACTTTTAAGTGATCTATGTTTTCCTTTTGTTTTATCCTTTTTAAATCCTTTGCCTATAAATATCTTATATTATCATTATAAATTGAATGCTAAATTTTCTAAATGATATTATCAAGACTAATGAAATTACCTTCAAAATTGGATTTAAATGGATTTTTAGGGGTCTTAGGCTAAAATATTAAATGCGCAATTAATTGCATATTTGTCTATTTTTCGTTGCTGCATATAATAGCCCCTATATTGAAAATCATAATCGAGAAAAATCAGAATCAAATAATATCAAAAACAATGTGTTTTAAATCAAATATAGTAACTCCGTCACTAACGCTGGCGGTAGCATATTTTCCTAAAAATTCTGATTTTCTCTGAAAAATTATTTTTACTATCATTGTTGTCAAATACCTTGTATTTGTTTTGTCTAATTTCTAAAAATTAAAATCAAAAAGAAAATTTACAAAAATGATGAATATGATTTCACAATCACCACCATGATCTATTAATATCCTATGCTAAAATTCACTATAATCATATATCATAATTCATGATCCACCAAGACCTATCTTAAATCAACTAATTCTATCAACCTTAGGAATTATGAAATATATGATTGCAATTGGTATTATAGTTTCATATCTTGTTTTGTGTGTGTGTGATGTGCATCTTTATTGTTTGCATGAATCTCATTATCTTTAGACTTATGAATTAACTTGATATCAACAAGATGAAATCAAATAGAATTGTCACTTCTTTCTAGGTCTATGAAAATTCAAAACTCTATGTTTGAATACATGCAACTCAATCTTATATTTGTCCATCTTTACTTAGCTTTGCACCATGCTGTCCTAATTCATCACACTAGCATTATCCTGTACCATAGATAGAAATCAATGCTCATGCTAGTTATATCTTGCAATGCTAAAGTAAATTATATCATTAAAATATGAAAATCTTATTTTCCTTTTTAGTTATTTGCATGAATAAAACTTTTCTAAATGGATTTAAAATCAACAATCTTCGATAAAATTGTAAATTCAAAACTAACCATGAAATTATAACACAGTTAATATATTTAAGGCTTATACGCTTAGTATGTCCATAATCAATAAACCGATGATATGTGTCTCACAATAGCGAGGGCGTAGGATTGTGTGCATTAGAGACCTAACCTCTAAGTCATGTCTTATCCTTAACCGGGGAGGGTTCCAGTGGGGCCTTGCGAGGCACTGGGGGGAAAGAGTGCTAGGTTGAGTGTTCTCTAGTGTGTGCATATGGGACTAACACCCCAACCTACGGCATGTGTGCAGCTCCTCATGCCCATCCGTCACTTAGTACGGGGCTAGGGTGTAGACATTTAGTCGGGGTAGTCTTTAATCTTAGGACATACTTATTTTACTCTTTGCATGATCATTTTATTTACTTATCTCTTAAATCATGCATATTTTGGTTTATTTAATAAAAACAAAAATGTCCTCTTGTGTTTGCATAATCTATCTTTTTGAGCTTAAATGTTTTTGTAAAACACATGTATTTGAAAAAGCTATAGTTTTATGCAAATTTGAGCAATCAAGACATCTCCATAAATTACAAAATTTTTGCATAAGACTACTCTAAGGACACTTAATAAATTTCAAAAATCAGATTTTTGAAATTCTCAAAAAATCAAGTACTCTTTCCAGCGCTAGCGTTAGCGCCTGCGCTAGTGTGAGTGTTTGATTTTTCTGATTTTTAAAATTTCTAAAAATTTATAAAAATATTTTAGTTCATATGTACTACTTAGTTTTTGTGTTTCTGACTTTTTGTTATTTTGTTTTTATTCAGATTATGAAAAATCAAATAAAAAATTCAAATTCAAAAATTACAAAAATATTTTTTTTTTATTTTCTATTTTTTAATTGATTTAAAAATTATAAAACAAAAAAAACTGTATGATCTTTATTGCCAATATCAAGCATGAATGAATTCTATTATTTAGAATTTTTTTTTCAATGTTAAAATTTATTCCTTCAAATTACTATGAACATTGTTTTGTTTATCATGCTTTAAAATATCTATTTAAAGTGCATAAATTGTATTGAAAAATATGTGTAGAACCAAGCTTAGCATGCCTCTAAGTATGAGTAAATGTATTATGATTGATAATGATACCTTTCACTCACTTATTTTGGTAATCAACATGTATGTTTAAATCTAAAAATGCTTGCTTGTGTATTGTATTTGTACAATGAATTAATTCTTGCATAAGTATATTGCCTACACTACATTTGAATTGCACTTGTGAAATTTAGAAAAGTGGTTAAGTTAAAAATTTTTGGGTTTGCAAAACAAGTGTATTCGGAGAATGTTGTCTCACAAATGTTAAAAAAAATTTATATTTGTAGACAAATATAACTCCACCAAGCACTACTTGAACCTCCTGATAAGTCTTCATAAGCATTGTGAGGTTGAGCACCTTGGAAAGAATAGTAAAGTGTCTTGTGCAACCCTTGATTAGTACACCACTTTTTATAAAATAGTGTGCATTAAAGTGTGTGAAAGTAAATATACTTGTGTTTAATTGTGCACTTTACTCTACATATGTCTTGTATTTTGTGTTTTAAATAAATTGTTAACATTGCCCAAAATACACTAATGTGCACATCATTATCTTTCATAACAATTCTTCTCATGAGTATTGGATTCTAATGCTTTATCTATACTACTCTTTATATAAGAAATGCACTAGATAACCTAGCATGATCTCTACAATGTTTTGGTATTTCTTGAACTTAAAATTAAGTAACATTGTAGTATATTTTCTTTTTGATGTGTTCATTTCATGCTTGGTATATTTATAAAAAAAACTTGAGATTTCTAAAAGGTTAAAACATCTTTTCATTTTGCACTTAAACTCATATTTATAACACTGATTTTCATGCTTACAAAAAGATGTTTCTTATAATCTTCCGCTTGCTTACAACTTTTTTTGTGTGAAATCTCTTATATACTATGCTTAAAATCTTTATCATTATCTATATTACAAAAGCTCGATCATGCTTTATCATTTATAAGAAATGCCTCCTTACTACCCTCACCTAAACCCTCTTTTGATTCTACCAAAAGGGGAGACTAAATTGCATAAATCTAATATTTAGGGGGAGTGCATTATAATGATATTAAACTCAAAAAAATGGGTATATTTGTAGGGGGAGTAATCATATAGGAGGTGCATACACTATCATATGCTCGATCATGAAAATCCTTCAATAAATGGTTCCTTACCTATCTTAAAAGATATACACTCATCCCTACCAACTTTTGTTAATAACAAAGGGGGAGAAGAAATTGAGAAATCTAGTAAAATAGATATTTAGAGGGAGTAGTTTATAAGAGACACTAATGTAGGGGAGGACTTGATATAGAAAGAGTATGCATTATCGCTTTCAATTCTATCACGCTCTTAATATGTTATTCATGCATATCTTATTACCGCACTTATCTATAAACACAAATTGTCTTAATCTCACTAATTTCTCATACGGGTATTTGTTATTATCAAAAGGGGGAGATTGTTGGAGCCTATGTCCCGCATCTCTTGGTTTGAGAATAACAAATACCGTGTTGTATTTGATCTAGTCTTTTGTGTGTTTATAGTGTCCAGGTTGTACAGGTTCAATGAGGAGATGAGTCCTCATTCATGGGCATGATCCGAGAGTGTGTACACATTAGAAAAAGCAAAAGGATGAGTTTTGTGTGCTGATCTTAAAATGGCCATAACTTTCAATCCAGGAAAAGTTACAGAATGTGCCACCCCATTTCAGAGATGAGAACGACTCAATCTACAGTCTGGAGAAGTTTCGGACGACAAAAATGAAGAGGAGATGTCGCCCAGGCGACATCGATGTCGCCCAGGCGACACCTCAGAAGTTACAGCAACTGCCCGCACGACAGCACGACGAGCAGCAGTTTTGCGCTGTCGGAATTCCGACAGTGATGTCGCCGAGGCGACAGTGAAAATCTATAAAATGGTTCTTTCTGTTCGTGCATTGCAAGTTTGGAGAATTCTAAGTTCCTTCCTGATGGCATACGAACCAGAGAGCTCCAGAACTTCATGAACTCTCATTTGTGCTGAGAAGGTTTGAAATTGAAGACGAGATCGGATGTGCTTCTACATCAATGATCATCTCGAGGCTTCAACCTTCCCTTCAGAGATCTGAATTTCTAGGGAGTTAATCATTTCATTTTGTATTTTCATTTATATACATTTCATTGTGTATTGGTAGGGAAATCGTCTCCTTGTGCGTGACGTCTAAGTCCTTGCGTGGCTTAGGGGAAAATCGCTTCCTTGTGTGGAGCGTCCAAGTCCTTGCGTGGCTTGGTAGGAAATTGTGGCCTTGTTTGCTATGTCTAGATCTTGGGAAGATCTAGAGGATAGGCTTGGGCTTGGTCTATGGAGAGACAAGTGATAGCCTTCCGATCCTTGGGAGAAGGATTGGTAAACACAAATTGTTAAAAGTTTATTTTTATTATAGCCTTTATTTTATGCTTTATTAAGATCGACAATCCTTTGTATTCATCACTTGTGGAAATAAATTTGATTTCCAATTTCTTATGATTTTCTAAGTGTTTATTTGGGTTGTCTAAAAATCTACTTGTTTATCCGTTAAAATTATCATAATATATTAGAAAAATTTTAAAGTAAATTTTAGCCCTTATTCATTCCCCCTCTAAGGGTGCCGCAAGATCCAACAGGAACCACGTAGAGAGATCGTGACAGTTTCTCTACACCGGAAGCACAGTCCGCCCGAGCCCGGAGGTAGCTTGACAAACTACCATTCCGGCCGTGAACGGCCGCTAGTCTTCATCCATTGGTTATCTCTTTCCTCTCTCCTTCGTTGTAATCTTTGAATCTTTTAAACTTGAATATCATGATGTTTGGTTTAAATGAAATGAATGTTTCTTCTCTTTTCATCATTACTTGCTTGTGAATCGCTTCGCCTCCACTCATCCACTCACTCACTCACGCACTCAAGGTGTTCGATCCGCGTTAGCAAGAGCTAACGGTGTTTGTGAAGAGGTGTTTGCGACCATCGCCTTCCCGCACTAGAGCACGCTCCATCCGCCTCACGAAGCATGGCATCACGGCCGTTGCATCCATCTCGCCTTGCGAAGCGGTGCTTTCAACCCGCATTTCCTTCATTGTTGTTAAGAGTAGGAAAACCCAACCAAAACCCCCTTTTTGTGTGTTTGTTTACGCTTGTGTAACAATAGTCACACAACACGATTCGTTTACCCAACCTGTATTCCTCAAGAGACCGACACTCGGGGATCCTATTCCCAAACTTTATTACTTACGCGACCGGTGCACTTGCCGAAATATCACATCATTCCACTTGGGTATCCAGATCTTTAATCTCATCTTCTTTCTAGATGTGCAGGCAGGCTAAGGACAATGAAGTCGTGTGGTACTTAGATTCTGGATGCTCCAAGCACATGATGGGAAATAAAGCAATGTTCCTTAGCCTAGAGAAGAAGAAGGGAGGGATCGTGACGTTTGGCAATAACGGAAAAAGAAGGATAATGGGAATTGGTACAGTTGGTAACGAATCCTTTACTATATCTAATGTTCTTTATGTGAAAGGATTAAAACACAATTTAATCTCTATTAGCCAATTATGTGATAAAGGATTAGATGTGTTATTTGAATCTTCCACAAATCTATGCAAAATAGCTAATCCTACTACAAAAGATATTTTACTAACTGCACCAAGAATACATAATGTTTATATAGTTTCTTTTCATGATCTTTCTAAATCATCTATACAATGTTTTATCACTAAAAATGATGAATTAGAACTTTGGCATAGAAGACTAGGGCATGTTAGCACAAACCTCCTTGTTAAACTTGCCAAACGTGATTTAATTAGGGGATTGCCTAGGTTAAATGGAACTTTACCTTCACTTTGTTCACCATGTCAAAAAGGTAAGTTTTCTAGATCCTCTTTCAAAAGTAAAAATTTCATTTCTACTACAAGACCCTTGCAAATAATTCATATGGATCTTTTTGGTCCCGTTAGCACTGCAAGTCTTGGTGGTAGATTATATACATATGTTTTAATAGATGATTTTTCAAGATATTGTTGGACATTATTTCTCTCTTCCAAATCCAATGCGTTTTGCGAATTTGCAAAATTATGTACTCGCATTCAAAATGAAAGTGATTTAAAAATTAAATGCATTCGCTCGGATCATGGACCTTTTCTTGGTTATACATGCTAGTTGGATACTCTTGCTTTTTTTTCCTAATCGTAAGCAGTGGCTAATCTTGCATTTCATTTAGAAATCGGGATGGTTTTCTTTTGTTATACATGCTAAATTTCTTGGGAATTTCTCTTGTTAGTTGCCGAAGTTTTGGAAAGGTTATTAATTGTTAATCTTGGAAGTTATGTAGATGTATTTTGGTTTCGAGCTTTATAACTGCTTCAAAGTATTGGCCGCTTCACTCTTTAGTTAAGTAAGTAAATGCTATTATATGGCTTTATACTTAAAGTGCAAATGCTGAAGTTTATTTCCCTGTATCAAATATAAGATCTTCTTTGAGAGTCAAAATAAGCTAGTGGTTGTTGTGTTTCCCTCTTTGGGTTTTGATTGGTTTTCTGGGTTCTTGATTCCTGTTGTCACCCCCCTTAGAATCCGGATAGCTTCTTTACCTGTTTAGTTATGCTACCAGGTAGTCTGATAGGACTTTCCTAGGTTTAGAAAGGTTTGCTCGCCCTAAGATCGTGCAACTATTTCTTCTTTTATGAAGTTCCCCGTCGACCTTAAAATGAAGTCTTCCAGTCAACTTTGATATAAGTCCTCCTCGTTAACTTGATATAAGTATTTTCCCATCGTCTCTTGTTGAGTTTCCTGTCGATTTCATCGCTCATTCTGAATTGTTTCCTCATATATCTATATTTTCTTCCGCCGGGTATTCCCGGGTACCTTAAGCGTTGTTATCAAACCTTTTAAGTCCCTTTGGCTGAGACTTTTGATAAATCTATGCTCTATTCTTGAGTTGCCCTGTATTTGGTTAGTGTTCATTTGTGGTGTCTTATTGTGCCTTATTCATCGTACTGTTACGAGAAGTTCGTTGGGAGTCATGTTTGGACTCACCAAGTGTTTTCTTTGACCTTTGAGTGTTGTTCTGGTGTTTGGCCTTTGTGTTAAGTTTACCTTCGTCTTGTTCCAACACCAAGCCTTGCATGGTGTCGTGTTGTTAAAATCTCCGACCTTGTTGTAAGTTAAAAGTTAATCTATTGATTAATTACTGAACCTGGGGCTGGCTAATCCTCTCATCTTTGGTTGTGGGTAACAACCATTTGTCATCCTGTTTTCCCTGCCTGACACTCATCTGTTTGATCTGTTGGATTTATGAGCTAAGTATGCTATGTTGTTTAATTCTCCGGGATAGTTGTGGTGAGTGGTTTTTGATCCCTATGATCTTCGTTGTCTAATGTCCTGAGTGTTCTCAGGTGAACTGCACCGTGGTATAGTTATATACTTATATATATATATATGCATATACTTATGTATATGATTATGCACCCTGCTTCTGGTGCTATGTGTGAGTCTGTTGAGCGTGTGAGCTAAAGGTTATGGCCACAGTGCCTCTTTTGGGCTGTTGGTTTGGGTGGATTGGAGTCACCGCCGCAGCACTCCTGTCTGGTTTTTGGGCTGCGGGCGTTAGTGGATATACCACCGTCGCAGTGCCTTCTTTGGGGGATGCTTTTCCCTCGAGCTGATCAGTCTCAAGTTCTTATAAACATCTATGCTTATATATGTGTATTATGATATTATATATATGATCATCACCTCTGAGCCGCAATGGCAGACACGTGGTGGGCTTTGATTGTTTTGGCTAATACGGTCTGGTGCAGGCTTTTCCTCTTACCGAGTGCACTCGTTTGAGCTGGCTCGAGTTGTTGTAAGATTATTGATGTTTATCTGCTTAGTTTCCTTTCTGCACTCTTCTACTTCTGATGCTGCTAATCTTGGTTTTCTTGCACCCTTTTGGGCTGAGGCATTCTTTTCTTATGAATGTCTCAGGTTCAGGCCTTCAGCTGTCGCAGGAGTTAGAGTGGCGTCATTCAGTTTTCCTGTCGAGGCCCTTCCTCTCTTCTAGGTAAGAGGCAGTTCTTTAGTTGTTGCCTTCTTTTTGATGTTTTCCCTTCTTTTCTATGGGTTCGTGTCAGTTGTTGATGCCCATAGCTCTAGATTGCTTGTGCTAGTTTACATGCTAGTTGTTTTGCTGTTACTTTCAGGTTGTTTACCTATTTGCTCTCTGGGAAGCTTTATGCTAGGATGCATTAGTTACTTTATTCGTATAAAAATGTCATTCTTGCATATCATGATTTTTTTAAAATAAATGCCACATACTTTGAAGATCGTAGAAAATCTTTTCTTACTATACTAAACATAGATTTATGCATATCATTTATGGGTTGTTGATCTTCATACTCATGTAGGCTAAAAATGAACCTATTTTCCATTGCGTATGTATAGTTTTCTACTTGTGGACTAGATGATCCACCGGACCGAGGGACACGGTCTTAAGCAAAAATGTAAAATTCTCTTTTTAATCCAAGTACTTATATGTCTTTTATAAAATAATCGTAAGGAGTGTTTGCATGAGCGTCGGTTGTTGTCCCCTGCTTGACGTGGCATCATAGCGCGTATTTTCTCTTGCTCTGATAATATTTATTAAATTCGTGGGAAAATGCGGGTTGTGACACGAACCAAGCACATAGAGATTAAACATCATTTCATTCGGGAGAAGGTGTTGGAGGGATCTATTATGGTTGAGCATGTTGATGCGATGTTTTTGGCAAGTGCACCGGTCGCTGTCAAGTAATAATTGTGGAGAATAAATTCCCCGAATGTCGGTCTCTTGAGGAATGCAGGATGGGTGAACGAATCGCGCAGTGATGATTGTTACACAAGCGTTCAACAAACACAAAGAGGGGTTTTTGGTTGGTTTTCCTAATCTTAGCAATAACAAAAGAAATGCGGTTCGAAAACACCGCTTAGCAAAGTGAGGTGGATGCAACGGCCGCGATGCCGTGCTTCGTGAGGCGGATGAAGTGAACTCAAGTGCGAGAGGGTGAGGGTCGCAAACACCTCTTCACAACCGCCGTTAGCTCTTGCTAACGCGAATCAAACACCTTGCGTGCGGGCGCGAGTGAGCGAATGAGAACGGAGTGAATCACAACCAAACCATGAAGAATAACAAAGAGACATTCATTTAAACAAATAACATCTCAATATTCGAGTTTTACACGGTTCAAAGAGTACAACGAGGAAAGAGGAAAGGAATAACCGATGGTGAAGACTAGCGGCCGTTCACGACCGGAATGGTAGGTTGTCGGGCTACCTCCGGACTCGGACGGACAATGCTTCCGGCGTAGAGAGCTGTCACGATCTCCCTACGTGCTCCGTCGTCTTCGACTTTAGGTTTCTTCTTCTTCTCACCGAGCGGAATGAAAGAATGCTTGCTTGGAGGCTTACGGACGATGGAGAACACTCACGGACAATGGAGGAAGTCTTAGAATGGATGGAGGAGGCTTCCCTTTGCGTAGGAGATGAAGTGGAGGCTTCCCACGGTGGAGATCGGCGGCGTACGGAACAGGAATCCCGCTCCCGGCATGAACGAACACCCTAAAATCGCAACAGGCGTTTAAATAGGCGCTAGATTAAACAGTGCGCACGGTCATTGGCGCACGACCAGTGGTCGTGCGCACTAGAATCCTGTGATCGTGCGCCTGTCTGGACAGAGCCTGCAAGAAAAGCAATTTATGAAATATAATGTTCGCACGACCAGTGGCGCACGACCGGTGGTCGTGCGCACTAGCGTCGGTGGTCGTGCGCAATATGAGAAACAGAACTCAAAAAATAGTGTAAAATGCGCACGGACAGTGGCGCACGACCGGTGGTCGTGCGCACTGGAGTCGATGAGCGTGCGCACTACAGCAGACAGAACTCAGAAATTTAATGGTCAATGCGCGCGAGCAGTGGCGCACGACCAGTGGTCGTGCGCAGTAGAACCGGCGATCGTGCGCAGTGTTCCTGTGCAGAATTGCACCGGGAACACTTGCACTACTCCAATTCCAGCACAACCACAGATCTAGCCACTGAAAGTGGCACTTAACAGTGCAAGAATCTACTAAAGACAATAAACACGAAAATCACACCAAAGTGGGCCAAGATGTGCACCTAGCATGGGTTATCAAATATAAACTATAACAAGACTATAGTGCGTAGAATTGACTAAACAACGGCCCGGATGAGTCCAAAAATGTGCATATAATCAGGACTCATCACACCCCCAGACTTAACTGTTTGCGCGTCCCGAGCAAACGAATCCGGCGGAGTGTGAAAACAATAGTTAACATAGAGAATTACACAAGGGAGTACGGTGCGAAGTAACGTACACATGCGAGTAGAAATTCTAGTAGAAGAAGATTCTAATTATGCTAACTAATTTACATAAGTATTAAAGCGTAAGTAAAGATTTAGTCCTACTCAGTTGGTGAATTATGAAGAGTTTGACGATCATGCCCAGTATGAAAGTGACGAGACACTGAGGCGGGTGTTGCAAAAGATCGGGGCTTAGGAATAACTCCGCTGAAATCCATCAACGTCGTGAACCATATGCTCGCCCGGTCACACTCTCTCCACGGCGCTAGCAAACTCGCAAATCAAATCAGTAGGACTTATAGGACTAAAGCGAGGCTTAGGTTACGGTATGATATTCAAAGTTAAACACGGTGGCTACGCAACCCAAGTGAGCTAACGGAACGCTGCACCAAGCAAAACCAAAAACAAAGCTCGTGTGACACACCCCCAGACTTATTGTGAAAACTAGGTGTGCACACGGCCTACTCCACAAATACCAACAGATTTTCTAAAACGCTCGGGAGGATAACTTTTCAATACACTTTTTTCAGATTTTTATTTCAATACCATATTTTTCTTTTTCTTTTTCTTATCCTCCGGTTGATTCAAAATCAGCAAATAGAGTTTATTTCTCCTTCACAACACGACAATTCCAAACATCACACCAAATCTAAAACATGAGTGCAGATAACATATACTTAGTTGCGACAGTGGGATAAGCTTTAGGCCTTGGTGTATGGAGGAGGAGCTGAACAAAGGGAGTGGTAGGCACAAGTGTTGGGAAGCAAAGGTGAGCGAATAGGATATGGAAAGCGAAGGCTCAATCTAGCCAAAAGGTGGCCTATATCACATTTATCTCAACGAATCGCCCGCACCCATGCTTCAAGAGTCGCTTGGGGCAAGTTCTTAGCCCACGAGAAAGGTAAACCTTCCTCCCGACTCGAGCAACACACAACTAGCGCTCGTATACACACAACACCGAGCTATCACCAATTTCATTCACATTCACCACTTGAGTAGAATAAATCTAAAACTACGCATCAATACTAATCATAAATTAAAAGCATAGAAATAATCTAATTTTACTCAAATTCTATTGTAGCACGCGGATGCGACTAGAACACTGCTCGAGTCAACATTGCGCTCCCAATAGTAATTCCTAAGCTTTCATCCCAATTCACATTCCTAACCAAGATAGTTTGTTCAGAACAAAACAAATAGATAAGCACGCGCTCATGTGGGTGCTGTGGTGTGCAATGAAATTAAACAAAACATTTTAAATGAAATCTTCTAGTATGCAGTGCAATAGTGCACGTGAGCGGGTAAACAAACTACTCTCCCCCAGACTTAAACTAAACAATCCGCATAATATATGACAGGAGAATCAAAATAGAGCTAGGGGAAGAGAGTACCCAATGCTCAGCAAGTGAGCATACCAGAAGATTGGCGTTTAAACCACGACTAAGCTGCAGCATCCGCCATCCAGAGAAGATAACCTGCAGGGGTCAGCTCCGCAAAAACAAAGGAAAAAGACAAGCTAAAATAAACTACAGCTAACTAAACATGATTAGAAGAAATAAAAATGCAGGAAAAGTAAGATAACTACTGGGGTTATTGTCATCCCAGCACGACTTATTCGGATTTTATACAGTTCTAGCTTATAGGCCTATGAAAAAGAAGATGCACAGGTAACTGTTCTAATATGCGCATCGGTAGCGGGTACCGATACGGAGACAGAGCAGTCACCCCTCTACCTAAATATAAATACCTGCTCCTCACAGGTAGAGGGAAAAGAAAGTAAGAAGAGGAGGAGGCCTGGTCCTCACTCATCTCACCAAAACTATCCTTGCCCAGCAAGGTATCGTCCACAGCAGGTCCGCAGGAGGAGAAGGCAACGAATGAGGCTTCCTTAATGGAGGAGGGATCAACCTCCTCGCATAAAAGGACACACTCATCATTGACTTGAGCACAAAGCTCCAAGTCCTCCTGAAGTACCTGTGAAGATTCAACCTGCACAGGCTCGGGTGAAGAGGGGGGATCGAGAAATAAACAAGATGAAGAACATAAATAATCAAAAATCGGGGGAGTGGTCCCGGTCTCACTCCCATTAGGTTGGGGAAGTAAAATAATGTTTGCATTGTCATCAATGCTACAAGATTCGGCGGGATCAACGGTGGCCAGGCTTAGGATTTGGACTTCCTCCACCGGTGCTGAGGAAAATTCCTCTTCACCTAGAAGGTTGTCCTCCTCCATAGGAATAGGCACAACACTCAGATCAACCGCCTCCTCCTGTGACACATCATCAACAATGTCGTCAGAGACGAGTGTAGTATGCACAACAGGGATAGGTGTAGTGCTCGGATAAAAGTCGAGCACTGATTCCTCACAAAGAATCGAATCCACTAGAGGTGGTGGATGCACCGGGAGAATAGGCTCAGCAATGTCGGTGCCCAGATCAGCCCCACATCCAGTGACCGTGTCCATGCCATACCCTTCAAGATGTGAAGGTGACAAAGACACATAACCGGATGTTGAAGGTGTGCCGCCAGAGTTAGGATTCGGGACGATCCGGATATCCGGCTCGTCATCCTCATCCAATTGGCGAAGATAAGCAACACAATCCTTCAGGGCATGATCTGTGCTCCGACAAAACTGGCACTGCCTAGCAGGCTTCTTTGGCACAGCGGGTGCTGAAGCCGAAAAGAAGTATGACGGTAAAGGCTCAGCAGATTAGCCATAAGACTTACGCGCACCATATGGAGTACCAGACGAAGTCGGTGCTCCATATGCTGGGCTATAAGAATTATGCCTACTATTCTCCGTAGGGCATTCATCACTAGAGTGGGAGGTAGCTCCACACCAACGACAACGGAAATTGAGATGTGCCCACATAGTGTGAAGATAAAACGATTCAAAAAGAAGAACACTATTGTGCGAAATACTACACCTAACAAAAATTTACTAAAGCAACCTACTATAAAACAAGAAAATGGAATAAAGCGAGCAGAAATAAAATAAAAGATGCGATAAACAAATGGGAGGGCTTCTCTCTCAGATTCTCCCTCTCCAGAAAACTCACACGACTGTGTTCCCCGGCAACGGCGCCAAAAACTTGATGCGATGTTTTCGGCAAGTGCACCGGTCGCTGTCAAGTAATAATTGTGGAGAATAAATTCCCCGAATGTCGGTCTCTTGAGGAATGCAGGATGGGTGAACGAATCGCGCAGTGATGATTGTTACACAAGCGTTCAACAAACACAAAGAGGGGTTTTTGGTTGGTTTTCCTAATCTTAGCAATAACAAAAGAAATGCGGGTCGAAAACACCGCTTCGCAAAGTGAGGTGGATGCAACGGCCGCGATGCCGTGCTTCGTGAGGCGGATGAAGTGAACTCAAGTGCGAGAGGGTGAGGGTCGCAAACACCTCTTCACAACCGCCGTTAGCTCTTGCTAACGCGAATCAAACACCTTGCGTGCGGGCGCGAGTGAGCGAATGAGAACGGAGTGAATCACAACCAAACCATGAAGAATAACAAAGAGACATTCATTTAAACAAATAACATCTCAATATTCGAGTTTTACACGGTTCAAAGAGTACAACGAGGAAAGAGGAAAGGAATAACCGATGGTGAAGACTAGCGGCCGTTCACGGCCGAAATGGTAGGTTGTCGGGCTACCTCCGGACTCGGACGGACAATGCTTCCGGCGTAGAGAGCTGTCACGATCTCCCTACGTGCTCCGTCGTCTTCGACTTTAGGTTTCTTCTTCTTCTCACCGAGCGGAATGAAAGAATGCTTGCTTGGAGGCTTACGGACGATGGAGAACACTCACGGACAATGGAGGAAGTCTTAGAATGGATGGAGGAGGCTTCCCTTTGCGTAGGAGATGAAGTGGAGGCTTCCCACGGTGGAGATCGGCGGCGTACGGAACAGGAATCCCGCTCCCGGCATGAACGAACACCCTAAAATCGCAACAGGCGTTTAAATAGGCGCTGGATTAAACAGTGCGCACGGTCATTGGCGCACGACCAGTGGTCGTGCGCACTAGAATCCTGTGATCGTGCGTCTGTCTGGACGGAGCCTGCAAGAAAAGCAATTTATGAAATATAATGTTCGCACGAACAGTGGCGCACGACCGGTGGTCGTGCGCAATATGAGAAACAGAACTCAAAAAATAGTGTAAAATGCGCACGGACAGTGGCGCACAACCGGTGGTCGTGCGCACTGGTGTCGATGAGCGTGCGCACTACAGCAGACAGAACTCAGAAATTTAATGGTCAATGCGCACGAGCAGTGGCGCACGACCAGTGGTCGTGCGCAGTAGAACCGGCGATCGTGCGCAGTGTTCCTGTGCAGAATTGCACCGGGAACACTTGCACTACTCCAATTCCAGCACAACCACAGATCTAGCTACTGAAAGTGGCACTTAACAGCGCAAGAATCTACTAAAGACAATAAACACGAAAATCACACCAAAGTGGGCCAAGATGTGCACCTAGCATGGATTATCAAATATAAACTATAACAAGACTATAGTGCGTAGAATTGACTAAACAACGGCCCGGATGAGTCCAAAAATGTGCATATAATCAGGACTCATCACATGTGCAGAGCAAGGATAATGTTGTGGACATCTTTACGAAGTCGTTGTCGAAGGGACCGTTTGATCGGTTGAGGAGTCTACTTGGGCTAACTTCCACTTCCCACTTCAAGGGGGAGTGTTAAATTTTTGAAATGGAAGTCGAGTGTCCAGGCGGTCTGTTTTTTGGAGACCGCAGGGAATGCGCAGTTTGCGCATCTCTTTTGTTGGCGATCTGTTTCTGTTCGTCGGTTGTGCCCAAGTGTTCCTATTCGGGAATTGACCGGGCGGTCTAGTACTGGAGTCACTTTGGCGGTCTAGTACTAAGTCTGCTTGAGATTTCTCTGGCGGTCTGCTGTGGCTCTGATCTTATGGGAGACCGGGCGGGTTGTATGAGCCTGGTTCTGGCGGTCTGTTCTCGATCTGATCAGATTCTCATATGGTTGTTCTCCTATAAAAGACCGGGCGGTCTGCCGGTTTGAAATAAGCGTGCTGTCTTTCTTGGATCGTTTTGCTTAAGTGCAATAAGGTCTTATTGAGACCGCACGGTATGGTTCTGGAGACCGTGAGTTCTCAATAAGGAAGGTGATTGGATCCCTCATGGACGGTGATGACATCCATTTGTTTGCCTATAAATAGAGGTGCAGGGGTAGCCATTTGTATGCAAGAACTGTAAGATCTTAAGTTGGATTGATTATGCCGGGCTCGTTTTTGAGGTCGCGCGGTCTAATTTTGTTTGACCAGTTTGTTGTTTTCGTAGGATAGTGGCCAGTGTTCTACCGTCAGCATTCTTCCTTCTATCCAGCTTTGAATAAACCAGCTTGTCAGCGGTCTCGTCTGGGCGAACTGTGTTTTGAAGTTCTTGGTTTGTTTGCAGCGGACTCAGTTGATCAGGCGACCTTAAGAGGTCAGGCTATCTTGAGACCGTGCGATCTGGGCGACCAAGAAGTGCGGACATAGCTTTGTTCTCAGCAGTTCAATAAGCAGCAATTCATGCAGTCTGTGATGGGCGGTCTGGAAGTTTGAAAGTCAGCGACCTCTCATATTCACGCAGTCTCAGGGAAGACGACAATCTTGCTGAGTTCGAGCAGTCTAGGTGGTCTCAATTTTTTGTTCATCAAATGCTTTTTGTGTTGCTTGTTCTTGTCATCTAAGTGTTCTCTTATATATCATTTCTTTCCATGTATGCAACGCATTGTAATAAGATAGTAGTCAATTGATACTTTCTTGTCGTTCATTGTCACTAGTTAACTGGCTTGAATTGAATTGAAGTCTTCCATTGTTGTCTTCGATCCATCTCCGATATTTTAACACTTACCTGCTAAACTTTGAGTGGAGATGGGACCAAATAGGTCCATGTGACACAGGAATAGGATTTTGGGGGAATCATTCTTTCCAATTGGTTTGAATGATGCTTTGATCTGCTTTCCAAGTTGGTAGGGTCTACAGGGATGGTCTTTATTGAACTTACCAGTTGGTAAGCCCCTTACTAGGTTGAGCTTGGAGAGTTTGGCAATTGTCTTAAAATTAAGGTGACTTAGTCTCCTATGCCACAACTCACTATTTTCCAATTGGGAGTTGAATAAGCAAATATCATACTTTGTGTACTCAAAGTCTACAACATTGACCTTACCTTTCCTAAGACCAGTCAATACTATTTGGTCAAATCTAGAGCTAACTAAATGACACAAAGACTTAGTGAATACAACTTTGTATTCACCATCGCACATCTGGCTAATACTAATTAGATTATGTTGAAGTCCTTCAACATAAGCTACCTTAGAAAAGGAGACTTCCCCAATCCTGAGCAAACCATATCCTTTGGTTTGGCCAGAGTGGGAATTCCCAAAGATTACCTTACACCCTTCCTTGGCCTTGAAGTTCTCCAGCAGTACTTTTGCTCCAGTTAAATGCATGGATCATCCAATTTCCAGATACCACTGTTGGTTTGTGGTTGAACAGTCTTCCCTCTGCACATAAAATCAAACATTAGTACAGACCCTCACATGTTGGGGTCTCTTTCTTCTATCATGATATGGAGTTATGAAAGAATGAGATGGTATTCCAGTATACCCCTTTAGGTGAAGAAGTGCTGCATTGTTATGCCAACAATGTTTAGATATATTTCCTAGTTTAGAACAGTAGAAACATCTAGGAATGAATGTTGATAGTGGTTTAGATGTTTGATAATTCTTTGCAGGAAACATGCGTCGAGAAGAAATTGACGTATCTTTAGAGTTGCGTCGAAAGTAATTCGACATGTTTGCATAGTTCCTTCGATAATAATTTGAAGCAGAATATTGGTTGCGTCAAATATAATTCGACGCACCCTCATACTTTCTTTGAGATGATGTCAAAGTATATGCAGAACTACGTGAGTTGCAATCGACGCATCTCTAAAATTGCGTCGATTTCTATTCGACAAATGCTTCTTTTTATTGTGATTTTTATTTTTTTGTTTGATTTCTCTAAGGGGTGTTTGCCTAAGATCCCTGGTTGATTACCAATGTTTGCCCTATTAAATATGGTGAGTTTATTAGGGTTATTATGATCTTCACGAGATTCTGAAATATTATTAGGTCTAGACCTAAATAATGCTACAGGATTTTCCCAAGCATGAATGATAGGGATTGGTGTGCTAGTGGATGGTAGTGATTCCTGATCAAGATGATCAAATATCTTGGATAAATTTTGTGAGATATCTTTAGGCTTTTGACTCCTTCCATTTAGGGAGTCCTCAAAGGATTTTGCCTTTGTGAGTTCTTTCTGTAGGACTGAATTTTCATTATATAATATATATAATTCTTTTTCTTTCTTATATTATTTATCTCTTAGATCATATTGGTTAACTGAGTAATGGTTATCTTTCCCAAGTTTTTCTAGTTCTGTTCTGATTATTTTATGTTCCTTTTGGTTGTTAATAAAGTCCTGACATAATTCTTTAAAGCAATCTTTAAAATCTCTTGATGAAAATTCAAAGTCATCAAAGATTGTTACCTCATTCTCAGCAGAGGAGTCTTCCAGAGAAATTAAGCAGGCTTCTTCTTGTCCACAGTGTTCATCATCATCAGATAAGGAGGAGCTTGATTCAGAGTTTGAATCGCTCCAGGTTTCAGGTATAAAACCTTTCCCTCCTTTCTTTTCCTTCCTCCTGAAGGATTTCTTCTTGTTGTTCTTGTTTTTTTCTTCCTCAGGACTCTTAGTGGAAAAATTTCCTGGTTATCTAAAAGAAAAACAAATAATCTCCTATTTAGGAGTCTTGTCATACCTTGGCTTGCTTAAACTCCTCTCCTTCCTTCTGCAGTCCTCTGTCCTGACCCACCTCTTGATTCTTTTAGCCCAGAGATTTAACATCTCTTCCTTAGTGGTGGAGGACTCTGGTTCAGCAGTCCTTAATGCAAGAGTCCTTTCTTTAGGAGTTGATATTCTTTCCTGGGCTTCTGGCTCAGTCCTGCTTTTCAGTAGAAGCTCATAGGACTTGAGCTTTCCCAGCAGAGCATAAGTTGTTATTTCTCTAAGGAATCTAGAATCTCTTATAGCCCAGATCCTAGAGTCCCATGTGCTTGGGAAGCACATGAGGAGCTTGTCATTAATTTCTGTCAGAGGAATTTCATTGTCAAGCCCTCTCAACTCATTTATGATCAGGATGAATCTGGCATACATTTCTGTTATGCTTTCATCAGCCTTTTTCTTGAAGTTCTCATATTGGGATATGAGAAGTGACTTTTTGTCTTTTCTCTCATCAGAGCTGCCTTCAACTAATCTGGAAAGAGATTCCCAGATTTCATTGGCAGAGTTGCAATCAGTAACTTTTTGAAATATGTCATCTGACAAAGTTGATACCAGGATGTTCATGGCCTTGGCATCACATGCCTTGACCTTCTTCTCAGCATCAGTCCACCCTGCTTTGGGGACTGAGGTTTGTGTGATTTTTCCACTAGCATCTTTCCTTACTGGGCTGGGGAACCTGTAAGGATGGCATTGAAAATTTCTTCATCAATGGAGTTCATATAGAGTTTTATTCTAGCCTTCCAGACGATAAACTTAATTAGGTTACACACTGAAGGTCTTGTTAAGGCATAATCCTTAGAACTCATTTTATTTAAGAAGATATAATTAATTTTAAAGTAAATAAATGAGAGTAGGAGATCTTTTGATCAAGGTGGTAACCTTTTAATGATCAACTTCCCTGTTGAAACCGATTTCTCGGTCTCTTGTGAAGCTCGGGCCCTCAACAAGTTTAGGGGAAGCTACCCCTTACTAATCTTTTGAAAGGAGCATACCGGAGACTCGGAAATGGACTGAGACCTTAGTCGCAGCAAGGAGGTCCCACCACAAACCCAGAAGATCGTTGAGCGCTTCCCCTCCCAAGCCAAAGCTGAGACTCGGGCACCTTGGAGAGCTAGAGAGCTGAACCGAAGTAACCAAGGAAGAAGAAGAAGCTCAGAGATCTGAGATTGGAATCCTCTCCCAAGGTGGCCTTTAAGGTCTATTTATAGTTTTTTTGTTCCTGGTCTGTGAATAGAGGAATACCATTTATTGGTTTTACTAAACGCACCCCAATTTGTCCTGCTAACGGCCAAACTCCGCTGTTTGGAGGGGCTACCCGCAGACCACCAGGGGCAGAGGAGTAACTCCACCCCTTTAGTTGATGGACTAATGGTTTATGAGTGCACCACTCGCGAGAGAGATGAATTTGTCGAACAGATTTTGTCGAACGGAGAGACGAGTTCGTCGAATGGGTTTCGTCGAATGGAGAGGTGAGTTCGTAGAACGGAGAACGGAATTCGTCGAACGCTGAATGGAGTTCGACGATCTCACCAAATGCTCGGCGTTCGTCGAATGAAGGGCGGATTTCGTCGAACCTGAAGACTTTGAAGAAATCCGACTCGCCTGCCTTCTCGCGAGCAGTCGGTGAGTACCCGGATCGCTCTCCTTCTTGCGAGCAGCCGGCGAGTACCCGGCTCGCTTGCCTTCTTGCCGGTTGACCTTGAGACTCGGGTTCGCAGGGACACGACTCGCACCTCTTCCCGCGAGTGGCCTTTGATAGCTCTGGTTCGCCTTCTTTGTTACCTCCTCCATCTGTTGGATTTAAAACCCCCTTTGGGCGAGCGACCTGTGAAGACCTTGTTCGCCCTCTTACCGGCGACGTCCTTCAGTGTCGGGTCTCGCGTTTCCACCTACGAACACTTCCGCTGAGATATGCGCTCGTCCCAGCAAGTCCGCTGGGACGACATGGGTTTTCTGGGGATGGCCGTCGGAGCTGAAGCTGGACGTTCGTCTAACTGAGAAGCGAATTCGTCAAACAGAGAACAGGATTTGTCGAACTCAGAACGGCTTTTGTCGAACAGAGAATGGAATTCGTCAAACTCAGGACGGCTTTCGTCGAACGGAGAACGGAATTCATCGAACTCAGGAGCAGATCACGAGGATCTGGCTCGCCCACCTTCCCCACGATCGGTCGGCGAGCGCTCGACTCGCCCGCCTTCACGCGGGCTCGCCAATTTGAAGCGCGACTTTCGTCGAACCGAGACGCAAGTTCGTCAAACGTCAAAATTCGAAAAGGATCTGGTTGTCCTAGAATCATCACTGTAATCAGATCGCCGCGCCATGGCACGCTCCTCTTTCCATCCAGCGGTCGGCGGGTGGCTAGCTCGGCTTCCACATTATTTTTGCTTGTTAGTTACTCTTTAGTCTTCGTTCACCTCTAGGCGAATATCGGGGTTGTACACAATCCCCACGCTTCGCGAGGATTTTTAGGCTCGTGAAGAACCACCCAACCCCTGGTATTCGCCGACCCTGTGGTGACGTGGCGAGAATCTTTTGGTAGGCCCCATGCCTGCCGCTATAAATACCACTCTTCCCGGCCGACATTCGAACCTTTTATTCTTCGCTCCCTCTTCTTACTCGCCGCGAGCCCCAACGTGATGTCGAAAAAAGACGAAATGTTGGCTCGCCTGAAGGCTTCGCAAGCGGCCCAGAAGGGGAAAGCCGCCGCCATCGCCTCCTGGACTTCTCCACGGTGCTCTCCGCATCCACCCTCCATCAAAACAGCAAAGACCGTTCATCGCCCGGCCGGCGGGGGTGGGTCATCTTCTTTGCCGCACTCCCCCCATGATGGGCTCGCCTCCCAGGTACTATCATCAAGCTCGTTGGTTTAATGTCTTCCTCTTTCAACCTTGCTTATCTTACTCGCAGAACGCTCCTCCGGATGAGAGTGCCTTGGGGAGGCCAATCACAGAGACCCACATCCCTTCTACGGGCGGAGCTGATGCTCTTCTCGTGGATGCGAGTGCCACCGACCGACGGGACTCACCTTCGCAACGAGGTGAGTGATTTACCTTGTCTTCCTTCACGCCTCTCGACTTGCCAAATCACACCTACTCCTTATGCTGTGTCCCCTCTCGCGGCCCGGGAAGAATAAGTTACTCCTCCGGCGGACTCGCCCACCCTGCCGAACCATTCCATCGTCACTCCTCGATTCAGTCTCCTGGGACAAAGGATCCTTGGAGGGACGTTGATTGCTGAGCCCGGGCTTGGTTCTAGACCCGCGCTCGCTTCCAGTCTGGGTAAGGCCTTTACCCCTGCCTTCATTGAAGCATTATGAGGCCAGCCAGGAACCTCTCGCCAGCGGCCCAGTACTCAAATTCCAACACTAGGTTAGACTGTCGCTATTGGGTGTCACTTTCCACCTTCTTGCTGACTTCTACTTCGCAGGTGATTCCATGACCCCGCTCACCGAGTCGGAGTCTGGAGCGTTGGAGATATCTCCACACCCCTCGCCGAGTCAGGTCGCAGATTTTTTGGGGGACCCCAGTGATCCAGCGCGAATGAAGAGGCTGGTCACCGAGATATTCCAGAAGCATACCGCCCTGCTGAGGGATCTGCACGAACAGAATAGGCTGGACCGGTGATGCGCAAAACTATGCTCGCAAACGACAACGACAAGTGTACCGTATCGAATGTAGTATAGGTTATACAAACCAAGGTCGTATTAGACTCAGGGCGGTTGAGTACTCTTACTTCAAGAAAATCTCTATTATCTTATCAATTAAAACTTGGGTTGGTTGATGCGAGAAAGAGAAATAACTTTTTAAAACTATGATTAAAGGATTAGCACTCAACCTTGAATCACCTTGGAAAAAAATAAATAAATTAAGAAATAAAACTTCTAATTCTCTTAAAAGAATTGCTTGACCGTGGAGGTTCCCGAGTTATAAACGCACCTCTCTCGAGGATGCGCTCAACTGAGTTTAGGTTGATCAATCGAACTTTTGTTCTAGAATCGAAACCCCTAAAACTCGCCATATCGAAGTGAACCCCGCTATTGGATATGACTCCAATACGGGAGATTTATGTCGTCCTCTCTCGAGGACTTCATTCAAATCTCCTTATCCTTGAAATGATCGATTCGAACTCAAAACCTCTCGGTTATTGGACTACGAATACAAGAATGAGAATTATATATCGATAATATAATCTCAATCAAATTAAATTCAAGGATAAATCTTAAGCGATCTAAAAAAGAGAAAAGAAGTTCTAGACTAAATTATGAATTATATTTTCCTTGGATCACCTTGGCCGAGTACTAATAGAAATATAGCTACTCATGGAGATGGAGGAATTAACGAAAATAAAAGAGTACATCATAAAAGAGAGAAGAAAAATGAGAGAAGAAAAGAACTATTTTATTAAATTGCTAAAGAAAAGTTACAAGACAGGAATCGAAAGTTACAACTATTGAAATGAAAATACAATTGCAAAAAAAAGAAGGAGCATAAGAACTACTAAAACATGAAAATAAAACATGAAAATGAAAGTTCTAATCCTAAAAATTCGTTCCTGAAGTTCTGGAGAAGCTCCTTTTAAATAGGCAGAAATTTGATGTTACATGCCCTTGGTCACGCCCGTGACCAAGGGCGTGTAAGGAGCGTGATCGATGCTGGTGCGGAGAGGGCGCGTTCTGACATTAATACAGGCGTTTCGGACGCGTCACGCCTTGGGTCATGCCCGTGACCTAGGGCGTGTAATCTTTAAATGTGTTGCTGGCGGGAAATCTTTGGCGGGAAGGCGCGCGGGGCGAGTCACGCCCGTGACTGAATCTCACGCCCACTGGTCACGCCCGTGACCTGGGGCGTGTAACTTTAAATGATGTGGCAGGCGTGCTGACAGCTGGTGGCGGGGTCCCGACCGTGACTTGGTTGTTACGCCCTTGGTCACGCCCGTGCCTGGGGCATATACTTGGTGAATTTTTCACGGAACGACTCTGGGTAGCGTAGACAGGTCTAGAACACATCTTTGGCTTCACGCCCTTGGTCACGCCCATAACCTTGGGCGTGTACTTCACAGTTTTGCTCAAAATGCCCAGAAATCCTGAAAAATACAGAAAAGGCTTAAGTTAGTTTATAAAATTGAAAAGATAATAATTTAATTAAGAAAAGCATAAAAACTATATAATTTCATATTAAAAATATATTAAACTTATACTAAAAGATGAGTACAAAGAGTACTCATCAAACACCCCCTTACTTACTCGTTTTCTTGTCCCGAGCAAACAACTTTTCATAGGTGTAAAGAAATTTAAATACTAGAAAAAGAAATTTGAACTCAAGGAATAAAAATGTGAAGTTTACGTCTACGTGTATTTAACATATTGCTTTTACTTTTAAGTTAAGAGCTCGGTAAATTCTCGAATGCTATTCAGGGAGCGGGTAGCGTGTTTTCTAAGATCAATATTACCCAAAATCGAGTTTCGGGATAGCCTCCAAAGAAATCCATCAATGACGATGGCCATAGGCTTGCCCGGTCGCACTCTCTCCACTACACAAGTATAATGTCATAGTTTAAAGATCAAAAGGGCTTTCATTAGGAGTGAAACTTGGCTTAGGTATATGATTTGGAATTGGAAATCAAAGAGATAGAACATGACGGCTAAGGATCACACTAAACCAAGGTGAGAGTTTCCCAAAATTATCAAAATTTAAACCTTGCATAAGAGTTGTCATGAAGCAAAACATACAAAAACTCTCATTATTTTTAAAGCATAAGACCATGAATTATTTTCTTTATTTTTCATAATTGGCCAACAAAATAATTTTTCACATTTTTTTTATTATAGCTCCAAATAAGAAGTTGCAACTTCCTTATTTTCCCAATAGAACCCATTGCAAAATTTTAATAAATCTCAAATATTTAGTGTGATCATGGTGTGGATGTTTTGGCTTTGGTGAAAATGAAAGGTGGAGGGTAGCAAAGGAAATAAGGAAAGGCCCAAAGTGTTTAAACAATGAATTTTTTTTTAAAGGTGGGCAAACAGGCACAAACGATCAAAAGATGGCCTAAATCACTTCTAAAAACTATGACAAACCTATGCAAATGCTTTGAGAATCGCTAGAGGCAAGTTCTAGCCGTCGAGAAAGAATACCCTTCCATTCAAAATGTGTAATATTTCTCTAGTAAGCTTCTACATACTCACTTGAATTATTCATAGATTCTACCGGATTCAAGGTAAGAGTAAAACAAAGATTATTTTTTCGCAGTTAGAAAAACATAAATCTAATTTTATGCTGAATAGTTAATTTGACATTGAATTCTATAAATGCGTGCGTTTAACTAGGAACCTGCATGAGTCAACAATTTTATTCCAAAATTCAAAATCTAATGAAGTATAAAAATTCCCTACGGCACTATACAAATGCAAATCTACTAAGGATTTTGCGTATGAGTAAGTATAAAAATTCAGCATAAATTTTTTTTTTGGACTTCCCAAGGTCAACCCGGTGAAGGGCTCGCAAGGTACTAGAGGCTGTGATGGGAATTCAAGCCCATAGCGTCCTTTCAAAGAAATTTTATTTTTGTTAGATAGAAAATATTTATATATATATATATATATTTACTAAATAGAAATTCAAATAAAGCAATGCTACACCCCCATACTTAAAATTAAACATTGTCCCCAATGTTTAAAACTAAGTATGAAGAAAACTTGAAAAATAAACTTGTAAAAGAAAAATACATAAAATTAAAGATAAGCAAGGGGTGCCTCCCAAGAGCACTTTCTTTTTCCCTTCTTTAAGCTAGACGGTTAGTGTTAGGAAAAAGGAAGTTTAAAAAAGAGGTGGACAGACAACTCCCATAATTCGCGCTGAGGTGAATGTGCCGGCGTCAGTCGCCCGGCTAATCCTCCATTTATCTTGTGATTCTCCTTTTGTCCTTGAATTTGAATATGTAAATCCAAATCACCTATACTTACCTTAGGTGATTTGGAATAATAAAGATGAGCGGCATATGGATCATTGATTATTTGGGGTGGCAACGACTCATCCTTAACCTGAAAATTATTAGAATAAAGAGAATCACAAATAAACGAGTCAGAAAATTTTTCGCAAGGAGGAGGTTCTTGTGAAAATATTTGATTTAGCTCCGGTTGTTCATTTTCTAAAATAAAATTTTCTTTAGAAAAATCTAGTGCATTACCAAGTGGAATAAAATTTTTGGACACAAAATTTTCATGAATTTTTGGTTGGATAGAAAAAATTCGCGAATATTCATGACAAGGAAAATAAAATTCGGGTGGAGTAGGGGAAGAAACTTGTTCTTCTTCTATTTCATCCGGGGTGCCCATAAATTTAAAAAATTCTTGGTATAATAAGTTTTCTTCATCTTTGGTAAAAGAAGTTATGGGATTACATGAAACCACATGTTCCTCCATAACTAAATTATCCAACGATGGAGAAAAAACACTAGAAGAAATTAAATTTCCCTCTAAATTTTGGGGGGAAGTATCAAATTGAATCGGTGGAGATTCCCCAAAATTAGAGAAAGGTAATTGCGGCGCAATAGAAGAAGAACAAAAATTCGGATCTAAAGATTTATCTTCATCACCCCGAAAACTATCCGGGTGACCTTGCGACCAAGAATAATCTGCTGGAACAACCCTATTACTAATTTGGGATAGGATCACTATATGTTGATTAGGATCTGCATTGACCCCATTGTATAGCCTTAGGGTCAAGTTTTAGGCTGATTAGATTAGCAGAACTTAGGAAAATTCAAGCTCAACACATGGCGAGTGGTGTTCGACGAATGACCAGATTCGTTCGACAAATTGTGTCCAGCAGACTGAAGAAATTCACAGTTCCAGCATTCGACATTTGTTGAGCGGCGCTCGTCAAATAGCTAACAGCGCTCGACAAATTTTATAGCCAGCGCTCGACAAATGACTAGCAGCGGTCGACAAATTCTATCCAGCGCTCGACAAATTCCTCTCTGAAGATCAGATTAATATTCTCAGTGGATGTCAGTTCTCTGAACACAAATCAGCAAAATAACGGATATATTTATTTCTCCTTGAACGTATTCAGGCAGCCATGTAAGGATATCTTTCTTATTTATTATATCCTTATATTCCCTCTATTCCATGAATAAGAATAGCCGTTGACATTTAATGCCAAGGCATCTTTCTCGACAAAAGGAATTGAAAGGACCTACCAAAATTGTTTTGGGTGGCTACCTGGTTCCAAGAAGGATTTAAGTCAGAAGAAGACATTCCTTAAAGAGACAGAAGATTTGAATTTGAATATATACATACAGTTATCAGAGAAGAATAGAGCAAGAACTGAGATAGTCGATTTTTGATAGAAAAACAAAGAAAAACTTCACCATCACTTTCTCTCTCCTATGATCACAGAACAAGGAGAATAGAAGAAGTTTTTCAGAAGAAGAAGAAGAAGAAAATACATTATTCTTTCCAGCTTTCTTCTTCATCAAGGCAGCATCTTCATCATTCTGAGAACAAGATTTAATCTCTTAGATCTGCTGTAAGATAAAGTCTTTCAAGAGCAACAACAATCTGAAGATTAATTTCTTCCAGATAATCTGCTACAAAGACTTCTATTTGAGAAAGCTCTGTCCACAAAGCTGTCGTCAACTCTCATCAGACAAGGGGAGCTTTCAACTTCAACACCTTTGTGTCCTCTCAGATCATTGACAGAGAAGAACATTCTAAACCTCTTATCTCATCTTGTACAAGGTTAATTCTCCCTTCAAAAGTTTACCTAGTGGTGGCAAGACACCTTATCAAAAAATCCTTGTGTGGTTTTTAAGCACCTTATCAAAAGTTTATTGGTGTGTGGACACCTTATCAAAAATCCCTTGGTTCCTGGGCACCTTATCAACCCTCCTAGTGGATTCCTACCAAGGGTGGAAGAAGAGTAGATGTACCCAGATTTATTGGGGAACTACCATAGCTCCTTGTGTCTTCTGTGCTTGATTATCTCTGTGTGCTTGTGCTGTGTGTCCTTTAATATTTCTGTACTTTTCTATAACTCACACTGAATACACATATACTTAAACAGTAGTTTAATTTCCACTATAAAACGTATTAAAAATTTTTAATACTCTATTCACCCCCCCCCCCCCCCTCTAGAGTAATTTAAGATCTGACCTCCACTTTCAATTGGTATCAGAGGGTCGTTGATTCTTTACAGGCTAACACCTGAATCACAAAGATCAACCAGATCTTAATTTGTCTAAGAGTTCCTTTCTCTCTATTTTTATCTTACTTAAAACTCATGGCACAAAACAAGGAATACTCTAGCACAAGACCTCCTATGTGCAATCTCAATAAGTTTGCACTATGGAAAGCAAGGATTAGGCTTTACATGAACTCCATTGATGAGGAGATTTTTAATGTTATTCTAACAGGACCTCCAGCACCTGCAACATCAACTAGCACTGCAACAACAATAGACAACACTGTTGTTCCACCCCCTGAGTGGACTAAAGCTCAGAAGAAGCAGAGAAATGCAGATGCAAAGGCCATGAACATTCTGGCTCTAACTATGTCAGATGACATATTCCAGAAGGTTGTTGAGTGCACCTCAGCAAGAGAAATTTGGGAATCTCTCAACAACATGGTGGCAGGCTCAGCAGATGAAAGAAAAGATAGAAGATCTCATCTGATCTCTCAATATGAGAACTTCAAGAAGGGAGAATCAGAAAATGTTGCTGATATGTACAACAGGCTCAGCTTCATAATATATGAGCTGAAGTCTTTGGACAAAGTGATCTCACTCACAGAGATTAATGACAAAATTCTTATGTGCTTTCCCAGCACATGGGACTCCAGAATCTGGCCAATCAAAGAAGCCAGAAGTCTCAATGAGATCACCACTGAAGCTCTGCTGGGCAAGCTCAAGTCTTATGAGCAGCTCATCAAAACTAGGGAAGCTGAAGAATCCACTTCATCCCCAGCACCCAAGAAGGAAAGAAGCATAGCCTTTAAGGCTGCAGAAGATAAAGGAAAAGCTCCTGACAAAGAGGAGTTTATGAGTCTGTTAGCCAAAAGATTCTATAAGATGGCTAAGAAAGACATCAGAAAACAGCTATCCAAAAGGCATGACAAGCTAAGGTATGACAAAAATCACTCTAATGAAATCATATGTTTTGGCTGCAGGAAACCAGGACACATTGTTCCTGAATGTCCAGAGATTCAACACAAGAAGGACAAGAAGGAAAGAAGAAAAGAAAAGGAAGAAAAGAAGGGCTCCAGCAAATCTTCCTCTCACTCTCACAAAAGGAAGGGAAGAGGATTTGTAGCAACATCCTGGAGTGAAACAGAATCTGAATCAGAATCTTCATCTTGTTCTTCTGATGAAGAAGAAACAAAAGAAAACAACCAATGCTTAATGGTTATTTATGACTCAGACAATGAGTCACAATCAACATCATCATCCAGCTCCAGTGATGATGAAGAAGAAAAAAGTTTTTGCATGATGGCAATCAATGCCTCAACTAACAATTCTGATGAAGAGAAATTAGAATCAGAAACAGAAGATGATATTGATCAGGTATTATCTGACTTTGATTTCACTTCTATTGAATTCAAAGATGATTTCAAAATTCTTTGCCAAGACTTAATAAAATCTGAGAAAGAAATAATCTCTCTCAGAACTAAGTTAGTTGAAATGAACAATATAAGTGAAGAGAATGCAAATCTTAAGAAAGATTTGGCTGCCTCCAGAGAACACATTACTACTCTTTAGAATAAGTTATCTGAAGCCAAAGAGTTTGAAGAATCCCTCAATGGGAGAAGTATCAAACTGATAGACATCACAAGCACTGTCAATGCTAGATTTAATAATAGCAAACTGGGCTTGGGTGCTTCATCAAGTGAGCCATCTCTGATTAAGAGAAACATCCTCTCCACAACCATAAAATTCATTTCTGCTAAAAGCAAAGAGGCTGCAGAAAGAAATAAAGACTTTTCAAGCAAGTTTGTTAAGGATAAAAGAATTCAGAAGAATTCGTCGAACGAAGCTCGACAAAAGGATTCAAATCTGTCGAACGAGGCTCGACGAAAACTGAGAACAGATTTTCAGTATAGTTATAAAATGAACAGTTGTCGATGAATTTTTTCAAATTCCTCTAACATGCACTATACAGAAAACTCTAAGAATTCTAATCCTAAATATACTAAAAATCCTTTTACTGAGTGGACTATACCTCCAAGGAGATATCATCCACAAGGCTACAAGGATCAGCCTGAAATGACATTTATCTCTGAATTTTGTGGTAACATAAAAGGACCCAAGGTAGTCTGGGTCAAAAACAACTAGTTTATGTTTTTGTCTTTGCAGGTACACAACCATCCATGATTAAATCAAAAATGGTAATTGGACAGTGGATGGTCAAAGCATATGACAGGGAACAAGGCCAACCTGAACAACTACAAGGCAAAACTTGGACCCAAGGTGATATTTGGAGACTCCAACTGTGGACAAACCAAAGGCTATGGTCAAATTAAAGTTGGAACAGTGACATTCAAGGAAGTAACTTATGTCAAGGGTCTAAAGCACAACCTCATCAGCATAAGTCAGTTATGTGATGAAGGTTATCAGGTAACATTTAATAAATCAGAATGCATCATTGAATCATGTGATAATGTTATTGTTCTATCAGGAATTTGACAAGGAAATATATATTTAGTAAATTTCAACTCATCTAAATCAGAAATTTGTTTATTTAATGAGTTAAGCAAATCTAGTGAATTATGGCATAAAAGATTAGGACATGTAAACCTTAGGACCATTGCTAAATTAGCTAAGGATAATCTTGTTAGAGGCTTACCATCAGGATCAGATAAGAAAGAAGATCTTTGTAGGGCATGTCAATTAGGTAAGCAAACCAAAAACAGCTTTAAATCATTATCTAAAAGTGATTCACCTAGAATCTTATACTTGCTACATATGGACCTTTTTGGACCTATTGCAATAAAGAGCTTAGGGGGAAAGTCTTACACTCTAGTTATTGTGGATGACTTCTCTAGATTCACTTGGGTGTTCTTTTTGAGAGAAAAGTCAGATAACTTTAAAGTTCTTACAGACTTTCTTAAGAGCATACCGATTGAGTACTCTACTGTAGTTGCATTGATTAGAAGTGATCATGGCACTGAGTTTGAGTCTCTTCTCATGCAAGAATTCTGTGAGATGGAAGGTATGAGGCATTGCTTCTCAGCTCCTAGAACTCCTCAACAAAATGGGGTAGTTGAAAGGAAGAATAGAACTCTAATTGAATCAGCAAGAACATTGCTTGCAGTTGCTAACTTGCCCCTATCCTTTTGGGCTGAGGTTGTCAGCACAACAAATTATGTTCTGAATAGAAGTTTGATACACAAACTTAAGGGTAAAACTCCCTATGAATTGCTTAAAGGGAAGAAACCCAAAGTTGATTATTTTAGAACTTTTGGATGTAGATGTTTTGTTCATAACAATGATAAGAAATATCTTAGAAAATTTGAACCAAAATCTGAAGAAGGAATCTTCTTAGGATATTCAATAGTTAGTAAAGCATATAGAGTATTTAACAAAACCTCCCTTAAAATAGAAGAGTCTATGCATGTTTCCTTTGATGAAACTAACATGTTTTACAAGGAGAAGAACTCTTCTACCAAGAACACTTTGCAGGTACCAGCTCTATGTGAAGAGCTTAAAGGGCTAAATCTACAGACAGGAGATTCACTGCATCCATTACCTCAAACTCTTGAAGATAGTGAAGAAGAAGATCATCCAAATCTTGTTGATTATCTGAATCAAGCAACAGCAGAACATCCTCTACAGGATGTACTAGCTGAACAAATTCCCAATGTGGATACTACTGCTGAACCAACTCCAACTGCTGACCACATCACAGTTAGAGATCATCCAATTTCACAAGTGATTGGTGATATCACAGCAGGTCTTCAAACAAGGCATCAACTACACCAAAATCAGATGCATACTTGCTTTCTATCACAAGTTGAACCTCAAACCATAAAAGATGCAGAACAAGATCCAAATTGGATTCTTGCAATGCAAGAGGAACTAAACCAGTTTGAAAGAAACAAGGTTTGGGATTTGGTTCCAAGACCAAGAGGCCATCCAGTTATTGGCACAAAGTGGGTCTTAAGGAACAAGCTTGATGATCAAGGAAATATTGTGAAAAATAAAGCAAGATTGGTAGCTCAAGGATATTCACAGGAAGAAGGCATAGACTATGATCAGACATTTGCCCCTGTTGCAAGGCTTGAAGCTATAAGGATTTTCTTGGCCTTTGCTGCATTCAAGAGGTTCAAGGTATATCAAATGGATGTGAAAAGTGCTTTTCTCAATGGAGACATCAAAGAAGAAGTCTATGTGGAACAACCACCAGGTTTCATCTCTCCAACTCATTCCTCCTATGTATTTAAACTTAATAAAGCTCTCTATGGTCTCAAACAAGATCCCAGAGCATGGTATGGGACTTTAGCTAACTTTCTCTTGGAAAACAATTTCTGTAGAGGCATGGTGGACAAAACATTATTTTACAAAGTACATAAAAATCAAACTCTACTAGTTCAAATATATGTAGATGACATTATCTTTGGATCTACTGATTCAAATTTGTGCAAAAGATTTTCCAATCTAATGCAATCAAGATTTGAAATGAGTAGTATGGGTGAATTATCATACATCCTTGGTCTTCAAGTGAAGCAAACCCCATCAGGAATCTTCATCTCTCAATCTAAGTATGCTAAGGAATTAGTGAAAAGATTTGGAATGTCTGATTCTTCTACTATGAAGACACCCATGGCCTCTAATGCTATTATTAATACTGATGAATCAGGGAAACCTGTTGATCAGAAACTGTACAGGGCAATTGTTGGCTCTCTACTCTATTTAACAGTCAGTAGGCCAGACATAATGTTTGCTACATGCATTTGTGCTAGGTTTCAAGTTTATCCTAAAGAATCTCATCTTACTTTTCTAAAATGAATTTTAAGATATATAAAGGGTTGCCCTAATCTAGGACTTTGGTATCCAACAGCATCTGAATTTGAATTAACTGGATTCTCAGACTCAGATTATGCTGGATGCAGGATAGATAGGAAAAGCACATCAGGAACTTGTCAGTTTCTTGGTGATAGGCTTGTGTCTTGGTTTTGTAAGAAATAAACATCTGTGTCTACATCAACAACTGAAGCTGAATACTTAGCTGCTGGCAGTTGCTGCTCACAGATATTGTGGATACAAAATCAGCTCCTAGACTATGGTGTCAACTTAAATAATTCAGTTATATTTTGTGACAACACTAGTGCAATATCTATAACACAAAATCCAGTTCTCCATAGTAGGACTAAACACATAGAAATTAGGCACCACTTCCTTAGGGACAATGTGGATAAAAACAAAATTTGCCTACAATTCATTTCTACTGATTTGCAAAGAGCTGATATTTTCACCAAGCCCTTGGATGAAAAGAAGCACATCTTCTTAATAAATCAACTAGGAATGATAGATGGAGACTCAATCTGCTAAAAATTAAGTATTTCTCTTTATCTCACAAATTCGTCGAACGAAGAACGACAAATTTGAATCATTTGTCGAATGGTGGTCTCTGAAACCTCTTAAAACGCAGAGCCAGTTAAGGCAATTTCATTTGTCGAACGACGGTTGACGAAAAAGATGTTCTCGACGAACACTTTCAGACAAAGAAATAAAGTCTTTTCGACTTCTAATTTTATTAGGTTTTGTCGAACAGTGGTTTACGAATGCACCCTCATTCTTCGACCCTTCTATATAAGCCTTATTTTATCTTATTCTAAGCTTTGCGCCTACAGAAATCATCGTTCCCTCCAGTTCCCCTCTGCACTTGATCTTCAACTCTCTTTGCAGGAACAATGGCGATTCCTCGGGCCTCTCTGCACCTAATGAAGTTTAATGCAGGTTTTGACATTGACATGGACTCATTTGCACAGTCAGACCAAATCTTCAAGGTTATTCTTCAAACGCTGGATGAACAACGTCTAAGGAAGTTTCTAAGCACCACGCAGAAGATAGCTGTTGCAGAGATAAAAGAATGGGTTTACACTACAAAACTAGACGATGAAAGCTTGTCGGGAACAATCTCAGGTCATCATGTCTCTCTCTCTCCCACCATCCTTTCTGAAATCTTTGGTTTTGTAAATGGTGAAGATGACTTAGACATAAGCTCAAATGAATTTGATGAAGCGTTGGTCAAAATGGGCCATTTGACTGGAAACCCTAGCCACCTTCTGAAAAAGAATTTGTCTCAGGACTACAAGTTCTTAGCAGATATTGTTGGAAATGTCTTGCTGAGCAAGACTTCTGGGCATGACTATATTAGTAGGCACCAATTTCTGTTAATGGTGAGCTTAATGGAGAAGAAGAAAGTCAACTGGGGATCAATTCTTTTTGAATTGATTAAAAAGAAAAACTCTAAAGATAATGTATGCTTCGGAAGAGTTATAGGGATTTTTCTGCAGGAAAGGCATCCAGAGCTTCTGGTGTCACCAAAGGTGACAATAAATGCCAGCAAGAGGCTGACCTCAGCACTCTTTGCTAAATGGGATAGAGTAATTCCCAAGAAGAATACAGGAGCTGATGCCTCTAGAAAAAGGAAAACTTTTGAGGACACAAGGACTGATACAGTCACTCCCTCTACCCTTCTAGAAGCTCCTTCCTCAGTTCCTTCTTCCTCTCATAACCTCTCTCCACCTGCTCAACAATCTCCTGCACATTCTCATTCTTCATCACCTCCTTCAACTGCAATATCACTCATCAATGATATTCCACTTTCAACTGCCCACATCAATGATGTTCCACCTCCACCTCAATCTTCAGAACCACTACCTACCACACCTCCATCTCCAATACACAATGAATATCATTCACCCATTCATTCTCCTAGTCCAATCCATCTAGACATTCCCACACATACCTCCAACATCAGCAATATCATTCCTCCAATCTCATCTCCATCCACTTCACAACCATCCTCTAGTCATCCACCAGATTATCCATCCCTCAACCTCTCCTCCATTGCTGATCAGGTTTTTGATCATATCCTTCCTAAAATAAGCCAGCTCCTGGATGCAAAATTTGCTCCAGTTCTTCAAGCAATTTCTGCTCTATCTGCTAAGATAGCTTCTTTTCCTTCCTCTACTATTGTCCCCTCTTCTAGGGGCCTAGATTCAGGCTGCCCTGAAGCTAGGCAGGGGGAGATGTCCTATGAAGAAGCTCCAGAAATAGAAGAAACTCCAGAAGATACAGAAATTATAGTTTTTGATACAGATATGATTGATTCATGCATAATATCAGATACACAAGTTATAGAAGAAATAAAGAGTATATGCATTCATCCATCCTGTGATCTATATAGTTTATTATCAAGATTTGATGTCACATATACTTCAAGGGTATCACCAAAGGTATACATAGAGGATTTATCAAAGGCTCTGATATGCCTTCCTCAGAAGACTCATTCTGATAACATACGAAATTACATCTCCTCTATTCCTTCATCCACTGTTCAAGACATTCAAATAAAGGATCATTCTGCAGAATATGAAGATGATCTTGCAGAATTACTTGCTGATACAACAGCCTCACAAATTACTTCTTCACTTCCAATTCCTGTATGGAATGAAGAACCAATGCCAAGCTTTGATGAAATCTGGAAAGAAGCTGATGCAGAGTTTGACAAAGCTGAAGAAGAAAGATTAAAGGCTCGTGAAGCAATCAAGAGAATTGATGATTTATATAATAAGCCAATCTCATCTTCTGACTCTGAAGATGATGATGATGACAACAGTGATTCTGATGATACTTCATCAAGAAAAAGGAAGAGAAGAACAGCTAAGTCAAAAGCTATTCTCAAGCCTCCAAACCCGAATAATGACATTCCTCTGTATATTTTGTATAATGTTCCTCTTGATGAGAAAACTCCTCACTGGATGAAGCTCTCCAGAAATGAAAATAACAGGAGGAAGAAATTCAAGAAGACTGGCTACATCCCTGACAAACCAGTCAAGCATAATCATCCTCCTCCTCCTCCTCCTCCAGCAGCTGGTGCAGCAGGATCATCAGGTGTATCATCTTCCTCTCAGAAGCCAAGCTCTCAACGTTCAGGGAGACCTGGTAGTTCTAGTGGTTCTCAAGCCTCTGGATCCGCCAGTGCTCCTCCTTCTAAGAAATCAGCACCTATCTTTCAAGAAAGTCAAACCATTTCTTCTTCTCAAATATCCTCAGAATACAAACTTCATATTTCTGATGGATCTCTTCACAGAGATAAAGTACCTCAAAAGGTCACTCAAGATAAAAATGATTCAGAAGATACTTACTGCTTTCCAGATCCAGAAGAAGAGAAAATCTGTCAGATGGCAAGACTGAAAGAAACAATTGCATCTGCACAGATTAACAAAGCTAAAGCAGAAGGCAAAGACTTCTCAAATATCTCAACCATGTCAGAATACAGAAGAAAAGAACTTGAAAAATACAAACCAATTAAAGCTTTCAATGCTGAGGAATATATTGATATGCACCCAGAAGCATTTATCCCTCATGTCAAAGAACAAAAAATCATTGGAGCTCAAGATCTGTTCATCAGCAAAAAGAAATCAGAAGATCCTAACAGGAAGATCATATTCAAGCCACCTTATCAGGACAAAAAGAATTAAATATTTGCTTGTTTATGAATGTAAAGTTTCTAAACTCAGAGCATTTTTATGTTATCTGATGATCTATTTTAATTTATCAGATATACTTCTTTTTTGCTCTGTTGATTGTACTTTCTGCTGTACTTATTCAATTACTTGTCAAATAGTATCCTAACCCAAATAGGGGGAGATTGTTGGAACAACCCTATTACTAATTTGGGCTAGGATCATTATATATTGATTAAGATCTGCATTGACCCCATTGTATAGCCTTAGGGTCAAGTTTTAGGCTGATTAGATTAGCAGAACTTAGGAAAATTCAAGCTCAACACATGGCGAGTGGTGTTCGACGAATGACCAGATTCGTTCGACAAATTGTGTCCAGCAGACTAAAGAAATTCACAGTTCCAGCATTCGACATTTGTTGAGCGGCGCTCGTCAAATATCTAACAGCGCTCGACAAATTTTATAGCCAGCGCTCGACAAATGACTAGCAGCGGTCGACAAATTTTAGCCAGCGCTCGACAAATTCCTCTCTAAAGATCAGATTAATATTCTCAGTGGATTTCAGTTCTCTGAACTCAAATCAGCAAAATAACGGATATATTTATTTCTCCTTGGACGTATTCAGGCAGCCATGTAAGGATATCTTTCTTATTTATTATATCCTTATATTCCCTCTATTCCATGAATAAGAATAGCCGTTGACATTTAATGCCAAGGCATCTTTATCGACAAAAGGAATTGAAAGGACGTGCCAAAATCATTTTGGGTGGCTACCTGGTTCCAAGAAGGATTTAAGTCAGAAGAAGACATTCCTTAAAGAGACAGAAGATTTGAATTTGAATATATACATACAGTTATCAGAGAAGAATAGAGCAAGAACTGAGATAGTCGATTTTCGATAGAAAAACAAAGAAAAACTTCACCATTACTTTCTCTCTCCTATGATCACAGAACAAGGAGAATATAAGAAGTATTTCAGAAGAAGAAGAAGAAGAAAATACACTATTCTTTCCAGCTTTCTTCTTCATCAAGGCAGCATCTTCATCATTCTGAGAACAAGATTTAATCTCTTAGATCTGCTGTAAGATAAAGTCTTCCAAGAGCAACAACAATCTGAAAATTAATTTCTTCCAGATAATCTGCTACAAAGACTTTTATTTGAGAAAGCTCTGTCCACAAAGCTGTCATCAACTCTCATCAGACAGGGGGAGCTTTCAGCTTTAACACCTTTGTCTTCTCTCAGATCATTGACAGAGAAGAACATTCTAAACCTCTTATCTCATCTTGTACAGGGTTAATTCTCCCTTCAAAAGTTTACCCAGTGGTGGCAAGACACCTTATCAAAAAATCCTTGTGTGGTTTTTACGCACCTTATCAAAAGCTTATTGGTGTTTGGACACCTTATCAAAAATCCCTTGGTGCCTGGGCACCTTATCAACCCTCCTAGTGGATTCCTACCAAGGGTGGTAGAAGAGTAGACGTACCCAGATTTATTGGGGAACTACTATAGCTCCTTGTGTCTTCTGTGCTTGATTATCTCTGTGTGCTTGTGCTGTGTGCCTTTACTATTTCTGTACTTTTCTATAACTCACACTAAATACACATATACTTAAACAGTAGTTTAATTTCCGCTATAAAACGTATTAAAAAAATTTTAATACTCTATTCACCCCCCCCCCCCCTCTAGAGTAATTTAAGATCTGACCTCCACTTTCATAGTCTACTTCGGAGGTAGAAGAACAATTACTAAACACCGCAAAATTATTCTCCTGAAAATTTGAAAAAATATTTTCCTCTAAATTTGGGAGGGGGGGGGGGGGGGCAGTATCTATTTGAATTGGCGGAATTTCCCCAAAATTAGAGAACGAAAATTGCGGTGTATAAGAAGAAAAACAAAGATTCGGATCTAAAGATTTATCTTCATTGCTCCGAGAACTATCAGGGTGAGCTTGCCACGAGGAATAATCAACTTCGGAGCTAGAAGAACAATTATTAAACGCCGAAAAATTATTCTCATTAAAATTAGAAACATTATTTTCATCAAAGTTTGAAAAATTATTTTCATTAAAAGATGAAAAATAATGATCAAAATTATTTGCATAATATTGAGGATAATTATTTTCATAATAATTATTTTGAGAATATGAATGTAAATAACATTCCTCACTTTGATGAGGCGCACCACAATAATGACAACTAAATTGGCGTCCTCGCGCGGCTTGTAAGAGATAAAGTTGGTTTCGAAGCTCGGCAACCTTAACGGCCAATTCAGATTCTTTCATAATAAAAATAAAAAGGGAACAACCTTTACTCAAATGAATGGAATTTTAAAAATATTTTTATTATATAAATTTTTTTTAAAAGCGGGTTAAATTAGTCCCAGACTTCCCAAGGTCAACCCGGTGAAGGGCTCGCAAGGTACTAGAGGCTGTGATGGGAATTCAAGCCCAAAGTGTCCTTTCCGAGAATTTAGATTGCGCTTTTTAAGATTTTTTTTAAAAGTTTTAGGAGGAGAGGGAGAAAGAAAAAGAACGATAAAAACTTGATGCGCAAAACTATGCTCGCAAATGACAACGGCAAGTGTACCGTATCGAATGTAGTATAGGTTATAAAAACCAACGTCGTATTAGACTCGGGGCGGTGATTACTCTTACTTTAAGAAAATCTCTATTATCTTATCAATTAAAACTTGGGTTGGTTGATGCGAGAAAGAGAAATAACTTTTTTAAACTATGATTATTGGATTAGCACTCAACCTTGAATCACCTTGGAAAAAAATAAATAAATTAAGAAATAAAACTTCTAATTCTCTTAAAAGAATTGCTTGACCAAGGAGGTTCCCGAGTTATAAACACACCTCTCTCGAGGATGCGTTCAACTGAGTTTAGGTTGATCAATCGAACTCTCGTTCTAGAATCGAAACCCCTAAAACTCGCCTTATCGAAGTGAACCCCGCTATTGGATATGACTCCAATCCGGGAGATTTATGTCGTCCTCTCCCGAGGAGTGCATTCAAATCTCATTATCCTTGAAATGATCGATTCGAACTCAAAACCTCTCGGTTATTGGACTACGAAAACAAGAATGAGAATTATATATCGATAATATAATCTCAATCAAATTAAATTCAAGGATAAATCTTAAGCGATCTAAAAAAGAAAAAAGAAGTTCTAGACTAAATTATGAATTATATTTTCCTTGGATCATCTCGGTCGAGTACTAATAGAAATTTAGCTACTCATGGTGATGGAGGAATTAACGAAAATAAAAGAGTACATCATAAAAGAGAGAGAAAATGAGAGAAGAAAAGAACTATTTTATTAAATTTCTAAAGAAAAGTTACAAGACAGGAATTGAAAGTTACAACTATTGAAATGAAAATAAAATTGCAAAAAGAAAGAAGGAGAATAAGAACTACTAAATCATGAAAATAAAGACATGAAAATGAAAGTTCTAATCCTAAAAATTCGTTCCTGAAGTTCTAGAGAAGCTCCCTTTAAATAGGCAGAAATTTGATGTTACACGCCCTTGGTCACGCCAGTGACCAAGGGCGTGTAAGGAGCGTGATTGATGCTGGTGTGGAGAGGGCGCGTTCTGGCATCAATGAAGGCATTTTGGATGCGTCACGCCCTAGGTCACGCCCGTAACCTAGGGCGTGTAATCTTTAAATGTGCTGCTGGCGGGAAATCTTTGGCGAGAAGCCGCGCGGGGCGAGTCACGCCCGTGACTGAATGTCACACCCACTGGTCACGCCTGTGACCTGGGGCGTGTAACTTTAAATGACGTGCCAGGCGTGCTTACAGCTGGTGGCGGGGTCCCGACCGTGACTTGGATTTCACGCCCTTGGTCACCCCCGTGACCTGGGGCGTGTACTTGGCAAATTTTTCTCGGAACGACTCTGGGTAGCGGAGGCAGGTCTAGAACACATCTTAGACTATCACGCCCTTGGTCACGCCTGTGATCTTGGGCGTGTACTTGACAATTTTTCTCAAAATGCCCAGAAATCCTGAAAACACACAGAAAAGGCTTAAGTTAGTTTATAAAATTGAAAAGATAATAATTTAATTAAGAAAAGCATAAAAACTATATAATTTCATATTAAAAAATATTAAACTTATACTAAAAGATGAGTACAAAGAGTACTCATCAACCGGCTCGCGAATGAGGAAAGTTTTGTCGCGATGGAGGACGCGAACACGCGCATCTTCGCCAAGGTGCGGCCGACTGATCATGGCGACGTGACCTCCCCCGGGGTGTACATCGCTCGAATTGACGATTACATGCGGCTGACGATCCAAGCGAACCAGTCGCTTTGCGAGTATCACTACCCGCGATTCCCCACTCGCTCTGGTGTACGGGGTTGCGGTCGCTGGAAGTGGTTGAGATACTAAGAATTCTCGCTTTGCATTTTATTATTTTTCTTCCCCCTACCCTTCGTAGGGAGGTGTTGCGAACAATTTTTACAAGTCTGTAATAATGATACTTTGACTCGCTTGCGAGCCGTTATTTCCCATGTTTATTACCATTTCTTTTGCCATGCCTGGCTCGCTCATTCGTTGGTTACTTTTATATCTCTATTACTCGCACTCGCATTTTGCTTTATTTCACTGTCCAGCGCTAGCTCGCCGACGATTAACGGGAGAAGGTTCGACAAGGTGCTGACTCGCCAGGAGCGAATAGGACCCCTACAGGCGAAAGAATACTGCGCGAATCTGCTATCCGCAGACACCGGCGCTTCAACTTCTTCCCGCCTTTTTTATTTCTATAAATAGTCGGTCTTTTTTCTTTTCGACCACAACATTTACTATTCCTCCTTCGCGCTCCTCCTCTTTCTAACTCTCTCGCAAACCTAGCTCGCTCTCGCGGCTTTTGTGATTCGCAGCTTCAAAAACAACATGGTCGGCGATGCGGAAGCTGAGGGGTGGGCCAAGTGCTCTGGGGCCTTCCTTGAAGGCCTTTTCTTCTGCTCCAACCTCACGAAGGAGGAATACCAAGCCACCGTCGATCAATACATCCACTCCGGGTTCGTGGCTCACTGCCCTACCAAGCGATACACCATCAGTGACCCGCATCCTGACGAGCTCGCCATCCTCATCGCTCATTTCGAGAATGGGCTGCGACTCCCTCTCTGGCCGGAAGTGCGCCAAGTATGTTTGGTTCTTGACCCCTTTATTTCTGACTCGCTTTGCGAATGACGCCCTGACCCCTGTCTACTTTACTAGGTGCTCAAGTACTTCGGCGTTCTGCCGAGCCAGATGACGCCGAACACGATCGCCGTGGTGGTCGCGTTCGCCAGTTACCTTAGGGCGGAGAAGATCGAGTTCAACCTGCTCATCTTCCGCAAGGTGATCTCGAGCCAGCATGTCACTGTTTGCGAGACGGTGAACAAATCCCACTATTGGATGCAAAAGTTCATCCTGGTGAAGGGCCCTTTTGGCCACATCTCTTACACCCCCACCCAGCCAAACGAGACTGCTTATCGCCCTTCGGCCTCGCTAGGGGGTTGTGATGCGAGCTTATACCAGTACCTTAAAGGAAAGAACTTTGAGGTCGCTTTCCTCCGAGAGCGGGTGGACCTGCTGCCGCCTGTCCCCCAAGGAGAAGGTTTGACTCGCGCTCGGTGATCTCCCCACTCCCCTCTTCTTCGATTAGCTAATGCTCTTAGTTATCTTTGCAGGAGAGCATGAACTTCCGCTCAACCCTCCGCACGCGCCTCCTTACTCCCTCACCTCTGGCCCGCTCGCGAGCGTGGCCTCCGAGGCCTTCCGCGACGTTCCAAGCTCTTCGTCGGGGAAGAAGCGATCCCTTCCTCCACGCCGGCCCACCTCGCAGGGGGCGGTGAAGAAGACCAAGAAAGCCCCCTTTGCCGCCAAGGAGAAGGAGGTCGTGGACCTCTCTGAATCCGACCTCCCCTCTTCTTGATGAGTAATTTATTTACTCATCTTTTAGTTTAGGTTTATTATGTTTTTAATATAAAATTATGTTATTTATAGGAATTTTATCATATATATCCTTCCATTGTTTATTTCATAAGCTAACTTAAGTTTATTTTGTGTTTTCAGGTTTTCTGGGCTGTTTCGAGCAAAAAGTTAAATTACACGCCCCAGGTCACGGGCGTGACCCATGGGCGTGTAACCTACGAGTTATTCTAGCCCTGTTTCTGCCACCCCGGGGTCGTACCGTGAAGAATTCGCCAAGTACACGCCCCAGGTCACTGGCGTGACCAAGGGCGTGACCAGATGTCATGGCCGCGACCCGCTGAGACGAAGCAGACCCGCTGAGACGAAGCAGAACTGCTGAGATCAAGCTTTACACGCCCCAGGTCACGAGCGTGACCATGTGGTGTGACATACAAGTCACGGCCGGGACCCCACCACCAGCAGCCAGCACGCCTGCCACGTCAATTAAAGTTACACGCCCCCGGTCATGGGCGTTACCGAGGGCGTGACATCCTGTCATGGGGGTGACTCGCCCAGCGCACCTTCCCGCCGAAGCTTCCCGCCAATAGCACTATTTTGAGATTACACGCCCTAGGTCACATGCGTGACCCAGGGCGTGACACGTCCGTAACGCCTGCATTGAAGCCAGACGACGCCTCCTCCGCTCACAGCAAATCACGCCCCTTACACGCCCTTGGTCAAGGGCGTGACCAAGGGCGTGTAACACCAAATTTTTAGCTATAAAAAGGCAGCTCCTCCAGATGATCAGGGACAAAGTTTTGGAGTTCTAGCCTATTTTCTTGCACTAGTTTTAATCTTGTATGTCCTTTTCTTCTTGCACTTTTATTTCCAAGGCTTGTAATTCTAAAATTTCTAGTTGTAATTTCTTTTGCTAAGTAATAAAATAGTGCTTTTTCTCTCATTTTTCTCTCAACTTCATTATGCTCTTCTTTCATTTCATTGCTTCCTCCATCTCTATGAGTAGCTAAATTCTATTAGAACTCGGCCGAGATGATCCAAGGGAAATATAATTCTTGATCTAAATTCTAGCTTCTCATTCTCTTCCATAGAATACTTTAGATTTATTCTTTAACTATTATTGGATTGAGATTATATTGTCGATATATAATTCTCACTTTGGTTTTTGCAATCTAATAACCGAGAGGTTTTGATTTCGAATTGATCATTTCAAGAATACAGAAAGTTGAATGCACTCCTCAAGCGAGGATGACATAAGTCTCCCGGATTGGAATCAAATCCAATAGAGGGGTTCACTACGATAAGGCGAGTTTTAGATTTTGATTCTAGAACGAAGGTTCGTTTGATCAACTAAACTCAGTTGAGCGTATCCTCGAGAGAGGTGTGTTCATAAATCGGGAACCTCCGCGGTCAAGTATTTTCTTAAGAGATTTAGAAGTTATTATTTTTATATTTTATTTTCCCAAGGTGGTTCAAGGTTGAGTACTAACCTTTAACCCATCAATTTAAATAAGTTATTTCTCTTTCTCGCAACCAACCAACCACAAGTTTTATTTGATAAAATAATAGAGATTTTCCGAAGTAAGAGTACTCAACCGCCCCGAGTCTAATACGGCCTTGGTTTTTTAACCTATACTACATTCGATACGGTACACTTGCCATTATCGTTTGCGGATATAGTTTTGCGCATCAAGTTTTTGGCGCCGTTGCCGGGGACACGGTTGCTATTTCGAAAACCAAAATATCTATTAATTTTATCTTTTCTTTTTTTCTTAATTTTAAGGTGCAACTAAATTCCTGGAAAGGACGCTTTGGGTTTAAATTCCAATCATAGCCTCTAGTACCTTGCAAACCCTTCACCGGGTAGATCTTGGGAAGTCCAGGACTAATTTTAATTCACCTAAATAAATAAAAAATCTTCATAAAAAAAATATTTATATAAAAAAAATTATTATAAAATAAAAAAAATAATTAAAATATTTATCTAAAATTTTATTTTATTTTATTTATCTTTTTCGCATCTTTTCTTCTTTTAATTTTGGTTTATGACCCGAGGAGACTCTTCAGTCAATCTAGAATTTTGTTTTGATCCGGAAATTGAGCGCACCTTGCGGCGTCGTCTCCGATTTAGTGATCTACCAATAATTCAAGAAGAGTCAATCGGAGAAACTAACGAAGGCTTAATGGATAACCCCGACCATAATGAGGCCCCGCTACGGACTATGTCCTATTACGCGAGGCCAAATTGTGAGGGAACACAATCTAGTATTATTCGCCCGGCGGTGGCGAATAATAATTTTGAAATTAAAACGAGTATTATTCAAATGGTACAGCAAACCGTCATCTTTTACGGGTTACCTGATGAAGATCCAAATTTACATTTATTAAATTTTTTGGAAATTTACGATACATTTAAAATTAATGGCGTCACTGATGATGCCATTCGTTTGCGTTTATTTCCATTCTCCTTGCGGACTAAGGCCAAGCAGTGGTTGGGATCTCTTCCTAGAGGTTCCATCACTACATGGGCCGAGATGACGGAGAAATTCTTAACGAAATATTTTCCTCTAGCAAAGTCCGCTAAATTACGTACGGGCATTCTCTCATTTATGCAAATAGAATCAGAGTCTCTCTACGACACATGGGAGCGCTTCAAGGAACTTTTGTGGAGATGTCCTGTAACGACCTAGCTTTGGCGTTCGAGCGGGACCCAGTCCACGATCTGTCCTCAGCTGGCATCGCTACCGGGCTGCAGCCCAAGCACCCCAACCCTTCTCCGCCCACTGGCGGGTTGTTGGTGGCCACAGCCTCCCTTTTGATGAGCTAAAATCGATAGTCAAGCATTCACCACGGGGACTTCCCAGGAGGTCACCCATCCCAGTACTACTCCAACCCGAGCACGCTTAACTATGGAGTTCTTTCACTTCTCATCACCAATTGAGCTGCAGCTCAGTTGGTGATGAGGAGTGGTTTGAAAACTCCTTATCAAGGAGGTTGCGGGTTCAAGACTCGGCCTCAACAATGCGTCGTTGCTGAGAAATAGTGGCGCGGAGAGGCTTTGGGGTGCTTGGGCTGCAGCCCAGTAGCGTGCCTACGTGGCCCCTAAGGGGGAGGGCCGGGGCGTTACAAAAAAAGTGCACTTTTATTGTAACGTCCCAAGGCCCTGGACTTACCATCGGGACAACGTCCACCGACTGCCTCGCCTGGCGACCGTTACCGGGCTGCAGCCCAAGCACCCCAACCCCTCTCCAGCCCACAGGCGGGTTGTTGGTGGCCACAGCCTCCCTTTGATGAGGCAAACTCGATAGTCAAGCATGCACCACGGGGACTTCCCAGGAGGTCACCCATCCCAGTACTACTCCAGCCCAAGCACGCTTAACTATGGAGTTCTTTCACTTCTCATCACCAATTGAGCTTTCACTTCTCATCACCAATTGAGCTCAGCTCAGTTGGTGATGAGAAGTGAAAGAACTCCGTAGTTAAGCGTGCTCGGGCTGGAGTAGTCACGGGATGGGTGACCTCCTGGGAAGTCCACGTGCCGCCGCTTAACTGGCTCACTTCTCACCGAAGGGAGACTGTATGTCTCCAACAACCCGCTGGGCCCTATGGTGGGCCAGAGAGGGGTTGGGGTGCACGGCTTGCAGGCTTGTGGTTAACCCTTTGGGGTGAGGCTTAACTGGCGGTGCCAGGGGCCCGGGTCAGGCGGGACCGTCGGTGCCGGCAGTATTGGGCTAGGGGCCCGGGTCAGGCTAGCCAGTACTGTTACATGTCCTCACCATGCCCTTCCCGTATGGCAACAAGTTCAGAAATTCTACAATGGTTTGAATCTCCAAACAAGGCAGATGATTGATGCAACCGTGGGGGGGACGCTTAATAACAAAACCCCCGAAGCTGCTCAAGAGCTTTTTGAAGAGATGGCCATGAATGCTTATCAGTGGAATGCGCCACAGTAGCGTCCTAACAAACCGATCAGACTCTTTGAAGTCGAGGCCACCCCGAATTTAGCACATCAAGTAGAATGGCTTACTAAGCAAATGGCGGAGATGTCTGCTTCCTCTGCCATTAACGGGGCTAATAATTATAACAATAATAATTATTATAATAATAATTATTATAATCAAGAACAAGTAGATTATATGGGGAACTCCTATCGTCCTCCTTACAACCCAAATAATAATCTTCCTAATAGTTATAATCCAGGTTTAAGGAATCACCCAAATTTTTTATGGAGCAACCCCAATAATGCTCAACGCCCCCACAAGCGAATCCTCCCGGATTCGCTCCACCACAACCACCAAAGGCCCCTTCACTTGAAGAGGTCTTCACCAAATACGTTGCCACTACTGACTCCAATATCCGGAACCTTTTCGGATCTATTAAAAGTCTAGAAAATCAAATTGGACAGCTCGCCAAGATGTTCTCTGAATGTTAGCAGGGAGCTCTACCGGGCAATACTGAGCCCAACCCACGGGAGAGCGCCAACGCAATTACCCTCCGTAACGGAAAGGAGGTAATTTCTTCAAATTTGGTCGAGCCAGAGGTAAACGTTTCAACTTCATCTCCGCAATTTATTTATTCTTCTACTCTACCTTCTTCTATATTAGCTCCGCGTATTCTTAAAAATCATTCTATTCTTTATCCTTCATAATTTAAAGATGAACGCAATGAGGAGCAATATAGAAAATTCACTGAAATTTGTAAACAAATTCAAATAAACGTGCCGTTTTTCGAAGCGATCGCCCAAATGCCCAAATACGCAAAATATCTCAAAGATCTACTTTTTAATAAAAATAAACTTGAAAATTTTTCGCGTATATCTTTAAATGTTGAATGCTCGGCATTTTTATTAAATAAATTACCGCAAAAACTAAACGATCCGGGACGGTTTTCCATCCCATGCTTGTTCGGTAATTTCTTAATAAAACACGCCTTGGCAGATTTGGGCGCGAGCATAAATTTGATGCCATTTTCATTAGTTAAAAAGCTTGGTTTGGGCACCCCAAGCCCAACCAATATAAGCATCCAACTGGCGGACAAATCAATTAAATACCCGATAGGGGTTATTGAGGATGTGCTTGTCAAGGTTGACAAATTTATCTTCCCGGTAGATTTTGTCATCCTAGAAATTGAGGAAGACGCCGAAGTCCCAATTATACTCGGACGACCTTTCCTCGCCACCTCTCGGGAAATAATTGATGTGAGTAACGACAAACTTCTCCTACGAGTTGGGGATGAAGAAGTAACTTTTAGTATTAACAACTCTATGAGAAATTCGTTTTCTAATGACGACTCTTGCTTTACTTTAGAATCAAACTTTGAAGAGGAAATAACGTCATTTTCTGAATTAATTTCACCTTTATTTGAAAATCCGGAAATTGAAAATTTATTTTGTCTTAGTGAAATAACTCGGCCACTCAAATTTGAAGAAGTAAAATTAAATATTTCTAAAATAAAAACATCTTACGAGGAGCCACCGAGTTTGGAATTAAAATAATTGCAGGAACATTTAAAATATATATTTTTAGAAAAAGATTCAAAATTGCCTGTGATTATATCTTCCGCGCTTAACGATTCGGAAATTTCTGAATTAATTAAAATATTAAATAATCACCGCCATGCTATTGCATGGCAAATTTCTGACATCAAGGGGATTAACCCCTCATTTTGCACGCACAAAATTAATTTAGAAAATAATTCTCGCAGTACTATTCAGCCTCAACGACGGCTTAATCCAAATATGAAGGTCGTCGTTAAGGCCGAAATAATAAAATTATTAGATGCGGGATTTATTTACCCAATTTCTGATAGCACTTGGGTTAGTCCTGTGCAAGTCGTGCCTAAAAGGGGTGGAATAACGGTAATCACAAATGAAAATAATGAGTTGATCCCGACCCGTACTGTTATGGGTTAGCGTGTATGCATCAATTACAGAAAATTAAATGATGCTACCCGCAAGGATCACTTCCCGTTACCCTTTATTGACCAAATTTTAGAACGCTTATCCGGTCACTCACACTACTGTTTTCTCGATGGTCTTTTGGGATATTTTCAAATCCCAATTGCGCCCGAAGACCAAGAGAAAACCACATTCACATGTCCGTTCGACACCTTCGCATATCGAAGAATGCCGTTTGGTCTTTGCAACGCGTCAGCTATATTTCAACGATGTATGTTGGCAATTTTTAATGAACTAGTAGAAGACGTCATGGAAATTTTCATGGACGATTTTTCTGTTTTTGGCGATTCATTTAAAAATTGTTTAAATAATCTTGATCGTGTTCTTCAACGCTGCGAAGACACGAATTTGGCACTCAACTGGGAGAAGTGCCACTTTATGGTCCAAGAGGGATTAGTCCTTGGGAATAAAATTTCTAGTAAGGGGATCGAGGTCGATAGGGCCAAGATCGAGGTCATAGAAAAACTCCCCCCTCCTACTAATATAAAATCTATTAGGAGTTTTCTAGGACATGCGGGTTTTTATAGACGGCTTATAAAAGATTTCTCAAAAATTACGAAACCGCTAACTCATCTTTTAGAAAAAGAATCCGCGTTTAATTTTGATGATGAGTGTTTAAAAGCGTTTAACAAAATTAAAAATGAACTAATCAATTCCCCTATTTTAATCGCGCCAAATTGGTCTCTTCCGTTTGAAATCATGTGCGATGCGAGCGATTTTGCTGTAGGTGCAGTTTTAGGCCAACGGGTGAATAAACATTTTCACCCAATTTATTACGCAAGCAAAACGCTAACATCCGCACAAGCTAATTATACAACAACGGAGAAAAAATTTTTGGCAATAGTTTTTGCGTTTGATAAATTTCGATCATATTTAACGCTTTCAAAAGTTATTGTTTTTACAGATCACTCCGCTCTCCGGTATTTACTACAAAAAGGAGATGCAAAGCCTCGACTGCTAAGGTGGATCCTCCTACTACAAGAATTCGATTTGGAGATCCAAGACAAAAGGGGAGCGGAGAATGTTGCGGGCGACCACCTCTCACGGTTGGAAAATCCGGCGGCAGGTGCGCTAGTGGAGGCCAAAATTGACGACAACTTCCTTGAAGAGCGCCTCCTCGCCATCGTAAAGGTAACAACTTCTTCCACCCCTTGGTACGCGGATTTGGCCAACTATTTGGTGGCCCGGGTCCTACCAAAAGATTTTTCAAGTCAGCAAAAGAAGAAATTCTTTTTGGACTTGAAAAATTATTTTTGGGAGGACTCCTTTTTATTTTGTGTCTGCGCGGACCAAGTGGTAAGAAGGTGTATTGCAAGCAAGGAAGGCATCAAAATTTTGCGGCACTGCCACGAAGGACCAACCGATGGTCACTATCAAGCGAACCGGACCGCAAGGAAGGTACTAGAGGCGGGCTTCTATTGGCCCTCCTTATTCAAAGACGCTCACAATTTTGTGAGAAATTGCGATCAGTGCCAACGGTTAGGTAACATTAGTAACCGAGACGAAATGCCCCAAAATATTTTTCTAGAATGCGAAATTTTTGATTTGTGGGGAATTGATTTCGTTGGTCCTTTACCCTCTTCCTGTAATAATTAATATATTCTTGTTCCGGTCGATTACGTGTCTAGGTGGGCGGAAGCACAAGCTTTTCCCACCAACGACGCGAGAGTCGTCGTACAATTTTTAAAAAATTATTTTCACGATTTGGCACACCCCGAGCACTAATTAGTGATCGGGGCACACCTTTCTGTAACAACCAACTTGCTAAAATTTTAGCAAAATATGGAGTTACACATAAGCTATCTACCGCCTACCAACCACAAGCAAATGGCCAAGTGGAGGTGGTGAATCGTGAAATTAAAAGAATTTTATAAAAAACCATATCCGTTAATAGAAATGATTGGGCTTTAAAATTAGATGACGCACTCTGGGCCTATCAGACAGCATACAAAACCGCCATTGGATGTACGCCGTACCGGTTAGTCTATGGTAAAGCTTGTCATTTGCAAGGTGGAATTAGAACATCGCGCTTTTTGGGCGCTAAAATTGTTAAATTTGAATTTAGATTTAGCCTCCGAACAAAGAAAACTACAACTCAACGAACTAGACGAATGGCGCGCGAACGCCTATGAAAATAATAAATTTTATAAGGAGCGAACTAAATTCTATCATGATAAAAAAAATTAAACAACCAAAAACTTTTTCACCGGGAGATTTTGTCCTACTTTTTAATTTTAGACTTAGGCTTTTTCCAGGGAAATTAAAAACCCGATGGTCCGGTCCCTTCAGAGTAAAAGAAGTTTGGCCATACGAGACCGTGCTTATAGAGCACCCGGAAAAAGGATCGTTTAAGGTTAACATACAACGTTTGAAATTATACCACCCCTGCGACCCAACGACCGGAAATATCGAAACAATGTGTTGGGAACATCAAAATATTATCAACGATCATAATTCACCATCAGGAATGCAACGGCCAAGATCACGACAACACTAAAGACGTAAATGTATTATCAACGGCCTCAGTTCCTCTGCAGTTCATCAACGGTGGAAGCAAAGACAGCACAAAGGCCACCTCGATAGAAGCATCCAACCAGCCACGGATAGGCGCCAACCTGACAGCTCAGAACGGTGACAGCACAAAGAAAACCAACGGCAGGGATTCATCATCGACCGTTTAATTATTTCCCTAATCACCGTATATTTTTATTATAGTTTAAGCAAGTCAACTTTGCCTCTTTTAAACTCTTTTGTCGCTTATGTAACGGCTAGGGCCGAACGCTATATATATTTCCTTTTCACAGCACTGTAGTATGCATGGATGTTTTAATGAAATAGTTTATTTCGTCAACTTCTTCTCCCCTGCTTCGTCTCTCTCTCTTCCGGCCACCCTAGGCCCTTCCTCCGTCGGACGAACTTAGCCACCGCATCAACGGGGTCGTAACATTTGGTGCTCTCGTTGAGATCAGTCTGATCCCGTTGCTAGCCATGACGGAGGGATTACGTTCTCTCGCAGACGTTCGAGTGGCCCTTCAGGCCGAGCAATCCAGCCGCACTAACCAACTCGAAGAAATGCATCAACAACTTGTCACTGAGATGACCCTACAGACTCAACAGTTACACCAGCAATTTACCCAGGAACTACAAACCCGAGAAAATATGCTGACCCGCCAGATCATGGAAAACAAGGATCAGTCAGCAGACCAGGTTGCAGAGCAAATGGCAATAATTCGAAAAGACATGCTCACGCAATTCGAACTACTTCAGAAGACACTCGGTAAAGGGAGTGCTCCAGAACCACAACGTCCCCCTATCGTTGAGGAAGCTCATAGCACAAGACGACCCCCAGATTTTCTGCAAGGACAGACATCAACCGGGCTCCTTGGCTCCCCTCCTGGCCTCAACCAAACCCAGGTAGTTTCTAACCGACCCGGTAATTTAGATATTTCATGCCCACGATTCTCCGAAGGTGATCCTACAGACTGGCTGTACGATCTACGACAATATTTCGAGTATAATGAAATCCGTACACAAGACTATCTCCTAATCGCTGCGTTCCACTTAGATAAACCGGCCTCCAAGTGGTACCAGGCCACCCTCAAGGACCACCCGGCTTTAACTTTCCCCTTATTTGTCGATGCAATACAAAAACGATTCGGGCCCTCACTATATATCAAACCCGCCGGCCTGTTAACAAAACTGCAACAAACTAGCACCGTTCTCCACTACAAGACGGACTTCGAAAATCTTATCACCAAGGTTCCGGGACTATCCCCAGAATTTATCTGTGATATGTTCGTCTCGGGGCTCAAGGAGCACATCCGAGGACCCACCCTTTTAGCCCGGCCAACCGAGATCCACGATGCTTATTTGATAGCACGCATGTATGAGGATCAAAATGCTAGGGATAATCGACCACGCCCAGGACAGTACCCACACACGCAACCAGTACATAGGGAAGTCAACCGATTTCCTCAAAACAACTTCCAGAATAACAACTTTAGACCCAAGTACCCACCAATTAAGAGATTATCCCCCGCTGAGTTACAAACCCGACGTGACAAAGGACTGTGTTACAACTGCGATGAAAAATACCACGTGGGGCATAAGTGCAAAGGCAAGGGAGCCTTGCTTTATTTAGTTGGGACGGAAGAGGAAGACGATACCGAGGATAGCAACCCAGATTTAAGCGCTTGGCAACCAGAAGAGGAGACCAACACTACGATGATTTGCCTCCAAACGCTGACCGGAGTCCTACCCGATCATGGGCTCCGCATGACCGGCTTTATCCATAATAAACCATTACAAATTTTTATCGACAGTGGTAGCACTCATAACTTTATATCACCAAGAATGACCCAGTTTTTAAAATTACCAATCCTTGCTGTGCAAAACTTTCCAGTGTTCATGGGGAATGGTTCGACCGAAACCTGCACAGGGAAGTGTAAGGACACTTCGCTGCTCATTCAGACTAACCAATATGTGGTTCACCTATATGTCCTCGACATCGAAGGGACGGATCTGATTTTGGGCCAAAGCTGGCTTAAAACCCTTGGCCCAGTCACCATGGACTATGCCCAGCTAACCTTAGCTTATAACCACCCAGAGGGACAGGTAACCTTGCTTGGACACAAAAAGGGGACTTCGACCACCCAAGTCTCATCATCACAGCTTATGCGTATGATTGCGGTCAAACCATCGGCAATGTGCATTTTATTATCCAAGAGGACCTCAGATTGTGATTCCCCACAAACACCAGAAATTGACACAGTTAAAATTCCACGCCATTTCCTCCAACTTTTAAAAACATTTTCACATCTTTTTAGTGAACCAAACTCTCTACCCCCACCCCGAGACATAGATCACAAAATTACATTAAGTAACAATGCCACCGCACCCAACTTAAAACCTTTCCGCTACCCATATCATCAGAAGAATGAAATAGAAAGATTAGTGGCTGAAATGCTAGAACACGGACATATCCGCCCCAGCACCTCAGTTTTCAGTTCACCCGTACTACTCGTTAAGAAAAAAGACGGCACTTGGCGTTTTTGTGTAGATTATAGGGCACTAAACAAATTAACCATTAAAGATAAATTCCCTATTCCTACAATCGACGAGCTCCTAGATGAACTTTTTCTAGCCAGATATTTTTCCAAGCTTGACTTAAAATCAGGATACCACCAAATTCGTATGGATAAGGCTGACATTCATAAGACTGCATTTCGAACGCATAACGGACATTACGAGTTCCTCGTAATGCCCTTTGGTTTAACCAACGCTCCCTCAACGTTTCAAGCACTTATGAACACCATATTTCAGCCATTTTTAAGAAAATTTATCGTAGTTTTTTTCGACGATATACTCATTTATAGCGCCACTGAGAGGGACCACTATGAACATCTGGAATTAACATTAAAAATACTCGCCAACCACACCCTGTTCATTAAACTATCCAAGTGTTCCTTTCTCTCGGACAAAATCGAGTTTTTAGGTCACAATATTTGTAACGGGACGGTTAGTCCAAACAAAACGAATATTGTATCCATTGAAAATTTCCCAGCCCCCACCAACCAGAAGCAAATCCGAGCCTTCCTGGGCTTAACGGGTTATTACCGCAAGTTTATTAGAAATTACGCCAAAATAGCCTACCCCTTAACCGAGCTTTTAAAAAATATATCATTTAGATGGACCAATCAAACCCAGGAGGCTTTCACCCAGCTTAAGGAGAAGCTGATATCGTACCCTATCCTCACATTACCCAATTTTACGGATTCATTTATATTAGAGACAGACGCCTCAGGCACCGGCATCGGCGCAGTCTTAAAACAAAGTTCAGGCACTATCGCCTACTATAGCAAGAAATTATCACCCACAATGCAAGCAAAATCCACCTATCTCAGAGAATTATACGCAGTAACAGCCGCCGTAGCAAAATGGCGTCAGTATTTGTTGGGGCATCAATTCCTCATCATCACCGACCATCAAAGCCTCCATCATCTTGTGACCCAACAAATACAGACCCCAGATCAGCAGTATTTCCTGTCTAAGTTACTAGGTTACAACTTTGTGATACAATACAGAGCTGGAAGGAACAACCAGGCAGCAGACACCCTATCTAGGTTACCAGAAATTCCAGAATGCCCTGCACTATTAAGCCTCACCACCATCACAAACCCAACATCAACTTTACTAAAGGAAATAGAACAGGATTACAAAACAGACTCAACGGTACAACACTTCCTGCTTTCCCCAGAAACTCACCCAGAATGGCGCAAGAAGGGAAACATCATAACATATAAAAACAAAATATACATCCCCAGCCATTCACAGATTAAACAAAACATCATACGTGAGGCACACTCTAGCTTAATCGGAGGGCATTCCGGAATAAAAGGCACTCTACATAGAATTAAAGCACAATTTATCTGGCACAATATGAAGAACGACATAACAACAGCAATTAATCAATGTGACACATGCCAGAAGGCAAAATCCGCTAATCACGCACCTTACGGACTCTTACAGCCACTACCCATCCCTCACAAGCTATGGGCTGACCTTACAATGGATTTTATTACATGCCTACCCAATTCCCGTGGATTCACTATCGTGTTAGTAGTAGTGGATCGTTTTTCCAGAGCTGCCCGATTTGTGCCCCTCAAACACCCAATATCCGCACCCATAGTTGCCCAGGAATTCTGGAACCATGTCGGAAAAATACACGGGATGCCGGAGTCGATCATTACAGATCGTGGCTCAACCTTCCTCAGTAATTTTTGGGTTGAGTTATTCAAATTACAGGGCACAACACTAAAGTATAGCTCATCCTACCACCCGCAAACTGACGGACTCACGGAACGTGTAAATCGAAACCTAGAACAATACTTAAGGATCTTTGCACACAACACCCCATCCAAATGGTCAAGTTTCTTATCTCTTGCCGAATATCACTATAATACCTCCTATAACTCTGCGACCAACACGACTCCTTTTGAGGTCATGTTTGGTCGCCCCCCTCCCACCTTATTTCATGCAGGGAAAACGGACAACGAAGCAGTAGAAGAAACTTTAAAAACCAGAGAAGAAATCGGACGGCACCTCAAGGAGAATTTGGCACGAACTCGACAACAAATGAAAAACCAAGCTGATAAAAAACGAAAGGAACTCAGGTTGGAAAAGGGAGACTGGGTCCTCCTCAGACTCCACCCTTACCGGCAGACAACGATGAAAAGGCAGCAAGGAAGAAAGCTAGGGCTCAAATATTATGGCCCTTACCAAGTCACAGAGATCATTGGGGAAGCAGCTTATCGCCTACTTCTGCCCCCCTCCTCTAGAATACACCCAGTTTTCCACGCGTCATTGTTAAAACCGTACAACGGCGACCCGAAGTTACAGGTTAACAATCTACCAGATATCAGTTGGGACAACCACCCTCTACACCTACCGCTCGCCGTCATTAGCACACGCCAAATCATACGGCAGGGCAACAAAATACCTCAAGCCCTCATCCAATGGCAAGGGCTTCACCCATCTGACAGCACTTGGGAGGATGTTGCCGATCTCGAGGATAATCCCCAGATCCAGGCCGAAATACAACGTCACTCAAAAGCTTTTCCCTCATCACTTATCTGGGATGGAAAGAAGAAACGAACCCCAAGAACAAAACAACAACAAGAAATAGCAGACCTCGAGTGGGGACGAAAGAAGAAACGCACAGAAAAAACAAAAAAAGACATACTTCACGCCACCAGAGAAAACACATATTTACCACACAGCTCTTCCACGAATCTGGCAAGTTTCAGCACTCAGGATCAGCCTCGACTGATCGCCGCCACCATCACTGCTGCCATCTCCGCCTCACCCTCCATCCAAAAAGAAACATCGCCCCCAGCCGTTCACCTTCCATACCAGGACAGCGCCCCTTTCACCATTCCGGAAGAAGAAGCCAGAAGGACAACAAGTAGCGCTGAGGACAGCGCTCGTAAAGAAGACGGCAATGTTGGGAACATCAAAATATTATCAACGATCATAATTCACCATCAGGAATGCAACGGCCAAGATCACGACAACACTAAAGACGTAAATGTATTATCAACGGCCTCAGTTCCTCTGCAGTTCATCAACGGTGGAAGCAAAGACAGCACAAAGGCCACCTCGATAGAAGCATCCAACCAGCCACGGATAGGCGCCAACCTGACAGCTCAGAACGGTGACAGCACAAAGAAAACCAACGGCAGGGATTCATCATCGACCGTTTAATTATTTCCCTAATCACCGTATATTTTTATTATAGTTTAAGCAAGTCAACTTTGCCTCTTTTAAACTCTTTTGTCGCTTATGTAACGGCTAGGGCCGAACGCTATATATATTTCCTTTTCACAGCACTGTAGTATGCATGGATGTTTTAATGAAATAGTTTATTTCGTCAACTTCTTCTCCCCTGCTTCGTCTCTCTCTCTTCCGGCCACCCTAGGCCCTTCCTCCGTCGGACGAACTTAGCCACCGCATCAACGGGGTCGTAACACAATGCACTTAACGAATATTTAAGAAAACGCCACTTAGTCAAGCTACGCGATGGTAAACAAAGCGCTCTTGGGAGGCAACCCAATTTTAACCTCTTTAATTTTCTCTTCCTTTTCTTGTTTGTTTTTCTAATTTAACTCTGCAGGTGTTTGACCGGCAACCCCGACTACCATCCAGGGAAGCCCTCTTTACACTTTAGTAATTTATCTGGTTTTTCTTTATTGCCATTTTTTTAGTTTTATCTTTCATACTTAGTTTTAAACATTGGGGACAATGTTTAGTTTTAAGTATGGGGGTGTAGCATAGCTTTCTTTGTAGTTTTTTTTCTTGAAAACAAAAAAACCAAAAAAAAATTTAAAAGAAAATTGAAATTAAATTTCTTGGAAAGGACGCTTTGGGCTTGAATATTCATCATAGCCTCTAGTACCTTGCAAACCCTTCACCGGGTAGATCTTTGGAAGTCCAAGAACAAAAAAAAAATATTAGGAATTGTTCTTTTTATTCATCAAAACTCCCACTTGCTAAATTGTAAGTTCTAAGTAGACTGTTTTTCATATGGACTAAAAATAATTTAGCGCTAGAATAGTTTTTGAAACTTTTGAGTAAAATTGTTGACTCATGTAGTGCTCCTAGTCATATGCATGTCTTTGAGTAGTGTTGGTGTAAAATTAAATTCTTGGCATAGATCTAAAATTATGTTTTATTAATTTGCGTAGTAATAATTTATTTTACTTTTAAATTCGAATCCGGTCTTATCCAAAAGTAATTTAGGTGAGTGTGTAGAAGATTGTTAGAAAGCTATTACTCGAATTGAACAAAAGGGTGTCCTTTCTCGATGTCTAAAACTTGCCCCAAGCTATTTTTGAAACATGTGCACTTTAGACAAATTAACCTTACGGAAGTGATTTAGGCCTTTCTTTGGATAGTTTGAGCCTTTGCACCCAACCTAGAATTACTGCCATTGATCACACAATTTTGAGCCTTACACCTTTATTTGAACCGCCCTCATCATTTCGGCACCAAAGCTAAAAAGCCCCAAAACCCAATTGAACACTTGAAATTTTGAGCTAAATTTTTGAAAAAATTTATTTGGGTATGATTGAATGAAGAAAAAAATTATGGGTATCAATTCAAAAGAAATGAAGGTTATATCAAAATGCAATAATCTCATAATGATATGCGGCCTAGGTATGCACATGCATACCTGGAATGATCCCAATTATGAAGATTCGTGATATAAAAGCAAAAAAACAAATATATATATTAAAAAAAAGGAGAATGAGAGTGTTTCCCATAGAAAAATATGAGTATGGAGGTAACGCTTCTTTATTTTGTGGTAGTCATTAATTTAACTCAAAACTTTTTGTTTAAGTGGAATGCGCCTTCATGTTTATCTTTGTTTACCTCTCCCTTAAACCCAAGCCTTAAAATATACCCTATTTAAGTCCTAAATATCCACAGAGTTGATTTAGTATGAAGTGAGTGGAGAAGGTGCAAATGGGCAAGCCTATGGCCGTCGACATTGATGGATTTCTTTTGAGGCCACCCCGAGCTTTCAAGTCTAATAATTTAAATCTCAGCAATCACGCTATTTTCTCCCTTTAAATGACTTTTTGATTGACCGTCGACTCATTTTAAAAGTGATAATAAATAATTATAACGCAGTTTGAATATTTCATAAATTAGTATTTATGCCAAGAACGTCTTTTTACTAAAACATTTACGCATGTCAGCATAGAACTTCGCATTTTACTCTCTAGGTTTCATATTTCTTTCTAGCATAAATTTTTCCTACCCTTATGAAGACAGGTTTGCTCGGGACGAGCAATAAGCAAGTATGGGGGTGTTTGATGAGTAATTTATTTACTCATCTTTTAGTTTAGGTTTATTATGTTTTTAATATTAAAATATGTTATTTATAGGAATTTTATCATATAAATCCTTCCATTGTTTATTTCATAAGCTAACTTAAGTTTATTTTGTATTTTCAGTTTTTCTGGGCTGTTTCGAGCAAAAGTTAAATTACACGCCCCAGGTCACGGGCGTGACCCATGGGCGTGTAACCTACGAGTTATTCCAGCCCTGTTTCTGCCACCCTGGGGTCGTACCGTGAAGAATTCGCCAAGTACACGCCCCAGGTCACGGGCGTGACCAAGGGCGTGACCCAATGTCATGGCCGCGACCCGCTGAGATGAAGCAGACCCGCTGAGACGAAGCAGAACCGCTGAGATCAAGCTTTACATGCCCCAGGTCACGGGCGTGACCATGGGGTGTGACATCCAAATCACGGCCGGGACACCACCACCAGCTGCCAGCAGGCCTGCCACGTCAATTAAAGTTACACGCCCCCGGTCATGGGCGTGACCGAGGGCGTGACATCCTATCATGGGCGTGACTCACCCAGCGCACCTTCCCGCCGAAGCTTCCCGCCAACAACACTCTTTTGAGATTACACGCCCTAGGTCACAGGCGTGACCCAGGGCGTGACACGTCTGTAACGCCTGCATTGAAGCCAGACGGCGCCTCCTCCGCTCACAGCAAATCATGCCCCTTACACGCCCTTGGTCACGGGCGTGACCAAGGCGTGTAACACCAAATTTTCAGCTATAAAAGGCAGCTCCTCCAGATGATCAGTGATGAAGTTTTGGAGTTCTAGCCTATTTTCTTGCACTAGTTTTAATCTTGTATGTCCTTTTCTTCTTGCACTTTTATTTCCAAGGCTTGTAATTCTCAAATTTCTAGTTGTAATTTCTTTTGCTAAGTAATAAAATAGTGCTTTTTCTCTCATTTTTCTCTCAACTTCATTATGCACTTCTTTCATTTCATTGTTTCCTCCATCTCTATGAGTAGCTAAATTCTATTAGTACTCGGCCGAGATGATCCAAGGGAAATATAATTCTTGATCTAAATTCTAGCTTCTCTTTCTCTTCCTTAGAATACTTTAGATTTATTCTTGAACTATTATTGGATTGAGATTATATTGTCGATATATAATTCTCACTTTGGTTTTTGCAATCTAATAACCGAGAGGTTTTGATTTCGAATCGATCATTTCAAGAATAAAGAGAGTTGAATGCACTCCTCAAGCGAGGATGACATAATTCTCCCTGATTGGAGTCAAATCCAATAGAGGGGTTCACTACGATAAGGCGAGTTTTAGATTTTGATTCTAGAACGAAGGTTCGTTTGATCAACTAAACTCAGTTGAGTGTATCCTCGAGAGAGGCGTGTTCATAAATCGGGAACCTCCACGGTCAAGTATTTTCTTAAGAGATTTAGAAGTAATTCTTTTTATATTTTATTTTCCCAAGGAGATTCAAGGTTGAGTACTAACCTTTAACCCATCAATTTAAATAAGTTATTTCTCTTTCTCGCAACCAACCAACCACAAGTTTTATTCGATAAAATAATAGAGATTTTCCGAAGTAAGAGTACTCAACCGCCCCAAGTCTAATACGACCTCGGTTTTTATAACCTATACTACATTCGATACGGTACACTTGCCGTTATCGTTTGCGGATATAGTTTTGCGCATCACTTCTCCTGTAGCGAATCAGGAGCTCGCCAAAGAGGGTGGCGAGCCGTGGGAGGCGGTTGCCAAGCCCAAGCCGATGAGCCAGGCGAACTTTGGGCTCAGCATGAAGCTTGCGGACGCATTTGGCGAGCCGGTGTTTGCGTGGAACCCTGCTCAAAACAAGATCGCCTGCTCCTCCCTCCTCCCTTCCTGGGTGGAGGGTGACAAAATCGGGGGTGAGGCGTTCTCCCTCGCCTTTGGGCTCTATGGTCGCGAGGACACCTCCCTCTTCTGGGCCTATACCCAGAAAGGGCTCGTGTACGAAGCCATGCGGGCCCAATTCCGGGCGATTGAGCTTACCCATATGGTGGGTCGCCGCTACTTCACCGCGTACAAGGAAATCAAAGATCTCAACATTGAGCTCCAGATGTCCACTGACGAGGTCGCGGAACTTAAAGGGAAGGAGGCCCTGTCTGATGGCCTCCTCAACTGCCTTCAAGGCGGACTGGTAAGCAATGCTTTGCAAAAATCTTTTTCTGTCTCGCTTCGCTTTTCCTTTGCTAACCCGCTTTTCACAGGATGCCGAGTTCGTCAGCCAGCTTCACGTGAGAATCGCAGACCTGGAGACGGAGAACACTTGCCTCAAGGCCCGGGTCCGCGATCTGACCTTGGCGGTGCTTCCTCCCCCTCTTCCGCGAGCTGGGACTCGCGGTCAGTCGCGAGAGGAAAAAGAAGCCGATCGCAAAAGGTCGATGGAGATCGCGGAGCTCGTCCTCGACACTCTCAAAGGGGGGGACATGATCGTTCCCGACGCCATGGAGTTCACTGCGGAAGAAGTCGTCCCTGACTTGTTCACGCCCATCTCCGAGGTGGAGGATCGCGAGAGTGACTAAAACGCTACCTGGTGAGCCGCCTTAATTTTTGTTGTTTATAATGTAAAAAAATTTCTTTTTGCCGGCGAGCCCGCCGTTGGACTGTAATTTTTTGTGAGGAATGAAAAGAAACATTTTGTCTATCTTTCCAATGTTATTGCCTTACTTCTTATTCACATGCGTTCTCTCATTCGTGCTCGCGCGATCCTGATTTTCTTATGCTCGCGCCTTTAAAACTTTCGTTTGATGCTCACGCCCGTGTCTCTTTAATTGACGATTCTCCCTTCGCCGTATTGTACCTAGGTCACTCTCGCCCCCTTCTCTTCTGCGGCGATGGTAAGACTCAGGTTGTAGGACCTTACCCTTGCTTGGGATGTTCCTCGTTGGGGAACCTTGCGAGAGGGGCCAGAATTAGCCGGCCTCGCTCGCACTTGCCTTTTGCAAGCTCTTATCGTTATCCATGGACCACCGCGAAGGCGGGCCCTCTCTGGCTCGCCATCATTACTCGCACCACTTAAACTCACAAGTAACTTTGCGAACAGCGGACTCAGTTGTTCTGCCGCAATCTATTCCCTTATGCGAACGGGCCCCTGGTCTCGCCTCGCCCGGGCTTTGAGGTCGCTTGCGAGCCAAATCTCTCGCTATGAGTAACCTATTTGCCTGCCCAAACCACTTGTAACATTGCCAGCCTCTCCAGAGATCAACCTGACCCACCGTCTATGAGAGCCCGGAAGCGGAATCGATCCGGGGCATTCCAGCACAAAACCACTTGAAACATCGCCAGCCTCTCCAGAGATCAACCTGACCCACCGTCTATGAGAGCCCGGCAGCGGAATCGATCTGGGGCATTCCAGCACCAAACCACTTGAAACATTGTCAGCCTCTCCAGAGATCAACCTGACCCACCGTCTATGAGAGCCCGGCAGTGGAATCGATCTGGGGCATTCCAGTACCAAACCACCTGAAGCATTGCCAGCCTCTCCAGAGATCAACCTGACCCACCACCGTCTATGAGAGCCCGGCAGCGGAATCGATCTGGGGCATTCCAGCACCAAACCACTTGAAACATTGCCAGCCTCTCTAGAGATAAACCTGACCCACCGTCTATGAGAGCTCGGCAGCGGAATCGATCTGGGGCATTCCAGCACCAAACCACTTGAGACATTTCCAGCCTATCCAGAGATCAACCTGACCCACCATCTATGAGAGCCCGACAGCGGAATCGATCTGGGGAATTCCAGCACCAAACCACTTGAAACATTGCCAGCCTCTCCAGAGATCAACCTGACCCACCGTCTATGAGAGCCCGACAGCGGAATCGATTTGAGGCATTCCAGCACCAAACCACTTGAAACATTGCCAGCCTCTCCAGAGATCAACCTGACCCACCGTCTATGAGAGTCCGGCAGCAGAATTGATCTGGGCATTCCAGCACCAAACCACTTGAAACATTGCCAGACTCTCCAGAGATCAACCTGACCCACCGTCTATGAGAGCCCTGCAGCGGAATCGATCTGGGGCATTCCAGCACCAAACCACTTGAAACCTTGCCAACCTCTCCAGAGATCAACCTGACCCACCGTCTATGAGAGCCCGACAGCGGATTCGATCTGGGGAATTCCAGCACCAAACCACTTGAAACCTGCCAGAGAGTTATTCCAAAATGCATGTATTTGAGTAGGAAATGTTCAAAAGTTAGTTACAAAAATTGCTAAGGATAAAACCTCTTCAAATCATCCCCACTCCTGGCTCGACCGAGAGATTCCCCATCCACATCCCGGAGGTGATACCCTCCCGACTTGAGCACTTCACGTACAATGTAAGGCCCCTCCCAATTGGGCTCTAGCTTACCAACCGCGGCTCCTCTTCCGGCCGCGTCAACCTTCTTTAGTACTAAATCTCTTTTTCTGAAGTGCTTTATCCTGATGTGCTGGTCGAAGTACTTGGCCATCCGTCTCTTGACCTCTTCCTATCGGACGGTATCGAGGTCTCGGAGCTCCTCTACCAGGTCCAGGGACAACCTTTGCCCCGCATTATTCTCTATTAACCATTCTCCATCTCCTTCACCCGCGGTGATCACCCTGGGGGTTTTGACTTTGAACTCTATCGGGAGAACGACCTCGGACCCGTGGGATAGCTTGAAAGGGGTCTCCCCAGTGGCCGTGATTGGAGTAGTTCTCAGAGCCCATAGGACCGAAGGTAGTTGCTCCACCCAATTGCCTCTGAGATTCTCTACCTTCTTCTTTAGTAGATTGACAATTATCTTATTTGCCGCCTCCACCTGGCCGTTGCTCCTGGGGTGGTGGACCGACGCAAACCTGAGGTCTATGCCGAGTTGGGTGCAAAAACTAACAAATTCCTCGTTGGCGAATTGGGGTCCGTTATCCATCACGATGGCTAGGGGGAGCCCATGCATTCAAATGATTTCACCCCAAACGAAGTTTCTCACTACCTGGGACGTTACCTTGGCCAGCGCCTTCACCTCGATCCATTTGGAAAAATAATCTATCATCACCAGCAGGAACTTCCTTTGGCCGATTTACTGGGGGAAGGGTCCCACCAAATCCAATCCCCATATAGCGAAGGGCCACGGAGCTGTGATGGTTCGGAGCCTTTGAGCTGGTAGGAGTTGGAGTGGAGCATAGAGTTGGCACTTTGAACACTTCCTTGCGAATTCTGCTACGTCCCTGCTGAGGGTAGGCCAAAAGTAGCCTTGCCTCAGCACTCTCCCCTCCAAAGTCCGGCTCCCGGAGTGACTGCCACACTCCCCTAAGTGGATTTCTTCAAGGACCCTCGGGACCTCCTCCTCAGACACGCAACGAGCCAGGAGCCCCGAGAGTGTTTTTCGGTAAAGCAATCCTGCGGGTAAGGAGTAGTATGCAGATGTTGGAGTTTCTGAGATGATCTCAAAGAAATCAACAGTTAGTCTTGCTGCCAACGCAATATGAGCCTATAGGGTCGCACATAAAAGCGTTTGGAGAAATTGGAGAAAGGATTGTGTTGGCCTTACTCGTATTGGATATGAGTGGAGGACCAATCCTGTGACTGCTTGGAATCAAGTTGAGAATGCCTCAAAAGGGAAATCGTTTAAAGTGTTTAAACGAACGGATTAACACTAGGTAATTCGACTAAAGGCATTAACCGAATTCGACTAAATGGTTTAGACTAATTTGGCTAATGGGATTAACCGAATTCGGCTAAAGGGTTTAGACGAATTCGACTAATGGCAAATTCGACGAAAGGGTTTCGCCGAATTTATACAGCCGAATTTATATAGTCGAATTTGTCGAAATGGTTTCACCGGATTCGGTTATAGTGAATAGCTGAATTTATGTATGGTCGAATTCGTCGAAATGGTTTCGCCGAATTCGGTTATAGGGATTAGTCGAATTCGGTTAATTTGACTAGTCGAATTCGGCGAATGTAAATCTGGACAGATTTTATGTTTTTTCCTCTGGTCTGCGGATAGTCGATTTTATGCCTTGCGTATAAAAGGACGTGATTAGGGCTTCGAAAAAGACGGTTTTTTAGATCGAGCCCTTTTGCGAGAAAACAGACGACAAAAGTGTTCCGACTGTTCTCGTTCCATCCGCCGATCGTCGTTCCGCCGCCGCTAGTCGCCGCCGCCGGTCGCCGCCTCCTCTGGATCGGACCTAGCAGTCCGTGAGGACGTTAAGAGCTTCCTTCTTCGACCTAGTTCTTGTACGACAAGAAGCTAGGGTTCTTCATCGCTTGTGTGGACTTCTGTAGAGGGATCGATCTATTTCGATCCTTGAAGAACTCAAAGCAGATTTCGGATTTCTCTTGGAGCACCTTGGTTGAGTATTGACTCAATCCCTCGAAGGTATAAATTGTATTTGCTTTCTTATTCTCTTGAATCATGAAAACTGCAAGATCCGTTGATCTCTTTTTGGGTTGTTCTTGTTCATTTCCGCTGCACATATTTGATATGTCATCCCTTATGAAGGGGTACAAAAAACCCAACAGTGGTATCAGAGCTAGGTTGCGGTCAAGTGCGTGTAAATTGGGACATTTAGAAGAGTTCTAAAAGCCTTAATTTCTTCTTGGAATATCACATTTGATGTGATTTTTTGTGGTTTCTGGTGGTGGTATTTCAAAATTTGGTCGGGCTCTGCCCCTTGGACCCCGTTAGGGGCTCTGCCCCTAAGACCCCGCCAGGGGCGCGGCCCCTTGGAACCCCGCCAGGAATGCATGTGATTGCATTGCGATTTTCATGTTTCAGAGGCTGTTTCTCCTCTACAGTAACCGTCCCTCAAAATGGTTTGTGAATCCAAATGTTTAGATTATTGAATCTGACATGAGAGATGAGCTAGTCTACTGCACTTGTGGAGTTGTTGTTCATATGTCCAATGCATGTAAATCTGGAGATTTAGAAGTGTTCTAAATGCTCAGATTTAGCCCTGTTTTGTCAAAGTGTTGATAGACTATTTTTGTGCACATCTGGGATGTATCTGGAATGTGAATGTTGTAATTTTATTTTCTGATTGTGCACTGTGATTAAATGTTAATCATGATTAAAATGTTAATCACTTGAAATAAAAATCCCTTATCAATATTAAGTGTTCAGATGCCTTCCGATGGATGACACTCTTCCTGCCTCGATCGATGAAGTGTGGGCTGGCCAAAGCAAGGTGCATTAATCTATCTTGGTAAGGGTGCGAACGGATAATTGTGATATCCCACTGTCGACATCGGGTCTAACTTAACTAGGTGACCTCAAAGGTTGAGTGCCTAGAGGCATAGGGTTGGCTTGCTCCATATGATGGATGCGAATAAAGAGTTATTCACCAACCATACAAGAGTTGCATAGTGATGCAATTGACAAATGTTGTCTACCTAATAACCGCATTATGAGAGGAACGCCAAAGTGGACTCATGGTGTTGGTGAAATACGGATCTTGTCCACTAAGAGAGTAGCTCGCATAAACTCTCCGAATCGTTATCAAGGGTTATTGATTTGATTAAACTAGTGGGAGCTCTTTAATAAAAGTCCTTATTAAAATATATAAAATGTATTTTGAAATATAGTTCTAAAATTTCACTTTGCAAAATTCCTTGTAGAATATCCATGGCAAGTGGATCTCACTCCGCCTTGTCCCTGAGAGCGATCCTTGAGAAGGATAAGCTAAATGGGACAAATTTCCTTGACTGGTATAGAAACCTGAGAATTGTTCTCAGGCAAGAGCGCAAGCTCTATGTCTTGGAAGAAGATCCCCCTGAAGAGCCAACCTCTAATGCACCACGTGTAGATAAAGATACTTATAAGAAGTATGGAGATGACTCCTTGGATGTTGAATGCCTTATGCTCGCGGCTATGATCTCTGAGCTTCAGAAGCAACATGAGAACATGAGTTGTTATGAGATGGTTGAGCACCTGAAGAAAATGTTTCAAGGGCAAGCTCGCCAAGAGAGGTTCGATATATCCAGGGCGTTATTTCAGTGTAAGATGGGAGCTCGAGACCTAGTAGGAACTCACGTACTCAAGATGATTGGGTATATATAGAGCCTTGAAAGACTGGGGTTTCCTTTGAGCCAAGAGTTGGCCACTGATCTGATCCTACAATCGTTGCCGGACAGTTACGAGCAGTTTGTCTTAAATTACAATATGAATGAAATTGACAAGACACTGCCCGAGCTCCTAGGCATGTTAAGAACTGCCGAGATCAACATGAAGAAGACCAAGCCTGCTAGCCCCATACTGATGGTGCATAAAGGCAAGGGCAAGGTCAAGGGAACCAAGAAGACTAAGGTAGGACCTAAGTCATATCTTGATCCCAAGTCCTCAGCACTGAAAAAGAAACTGTCCTCAGTATCTAGAAGATCTGCAGAAGAAGAAGGGACGTATGACTTCCACTTCAAGAAATTTTGTTATAGAAATAAACCTTTCTGCTCCTTCATCCTGGGTATTGGATACCGAATGTTGTTCTCACATTTATATAAATGTGCAGGAACTGTGAAGGAGAAGAATGCTGGGTAAAGGGGAGGTAGAACTGTGCGTCGGGAATGGAGCAAGAGTTGTTGCCGTCGTCATTGGTGTTTACTGTCTTTCTTTGCCCACAGGGCTTGTAATAGAACTTGATAATTGTTATTATGTTTCCACCATAACTAGAAACATTATTTCTATTTCATGTTTGGACATGATTGGTTTTTCTTTCGTAATTAAGAACAATTGTTGTTCAATTTATAAGAATGATGTTTGTTATGGCGTTGCCCAAATGTTTAATGGTTTATATGTTTTGAACTTAGACCATCCGATCTATAACATAGAAAATACTAAAAGACTAAAAACAAATGACTTGAATCCTACGTACCTTTGGCATTGTCGTTTAGGCCATATAAACGAGAAACGCATATCCAAGCTCCATAAAGATGGACTACTGGACTCATTTGATTATGAATCATTTGAGAGATGCGAGTCATGTTTGTTGGGCAAGATGACGAAAGCTCCTTTCACTAGTTGTAATAAGAGGGCTAATGATCTCTTGGGTATAATACATAGTGATGTATGCGGACCCATGAGTTCTATGGCTAGAGGTGGGTTCTACTACTTCGTTACATTTACTGATGATTTCAGTAGACACGGATACGTGTTTCTTATGAAGAACAAATCTGAGACCTTTGAAAAGTTCAAAGTGTTTAAAAATGAAGTGGAGAACCAAATGGGAAAAAGGATAAAAGCACTCCGATCTGATCGAGGTGGCGAATATCTGAGTCATGAGTTTCGTGATCATATGAAAGAGTGTGGTATTGTATCACAGCTCACTCCGCCCGGAACACCTCAACATAATGGTGTTTCTGAGAGGAGGAATCATACCTTGTTAGTCATGGTGCGATCGATGATGAGTCATGCAGATTTTCCTGTTTCCTTTTGGGGTTTTGCTTTAGAGACTGCTGCTTTCACACTAAATCGAGTTCCAATGAAAACGGTTCTAAAGACACCATATGAGATATGGACTGGGAAGCGTCCTAGTATGACGTTCATTAAGATTTGGGGTTGTGAGGCATACATGCGACATCAAATGCCTGACAAGCTGGAACCCAAATCGGATAAATGTTATCTAGTGGGGTATCCTAGGGAAACCAAAGGATACTACTTCTACTTACCGTCTGAGGGCAAAGTGTTTGTCGCAAGGACTGGTGTCTTTTTGGAGAAAGAGTTCTTATCCAGAAAGATTGCAAAGGTAGGACTTGAAGAAGTTCAAGTGCCACAAACAATGAACGAACCAGAATTGGAACCTGAGCGAGGACTACAAGAAGTTGTAGTCGGAGAGCCTGCTCAAGAAACACAAGTCCTACGTAGATCTGGTAGACCAAGATTTGAGCCTGACAGATATGGATTTCTCACGACTCAAATAGGTAATGTGTTGCTTATGGATCATGATGATGAGCCTGCAACCTACCAAGAGGCTATGAATGGACCTGACTCTAAGAAGTGGCTTGAGGCCATGAAATCTAAAATGGACTCCATGTACATAAACCAAGTTTGGACCTTGGTGGAACCACCTGAAGGGGTACGACCCATAGGGTGCAAGTGGGTCTTCAAGAAGAAGACCGACATGGATGTGAATGTACAGACATTCAAAGGCTGGCTGGTGGCTAAAGGTTTCAGGCAAATTCATGGTGTGGACTATGATGAGACTTTTTCCCCTGTGGCCATGGTCAAGTCCATCAGAATTCCACTTGCTATTGTTGCGTATTATGACTACGAGATCTGGCAAATGGATGTCAAAACGGCTTTCCTTAATGGAAACCTCCTTGAGGAAGTGTATATGACACAACCCGAGGGTTTTGTATCTCCAGATGAAGCCACTAAAATATGCAAGTTGAATCGATCCATTTATGGATTGAAACAAGCTTCTCGAAGTTGGAATCTACGTTTCGATGAGAAAATCAAAGAGTTTGGTTTCATCAAGAATGAAGATGAGCCTTGTGTTTACAAGAAGATTAGTGGGAGCATTGTTGTCTTCCTGATATTGTATGTAGATGACATACTGTTGATCGGGAATGACATTCCGACCCTGCAAGTTGTTAAGAACAACCTAGGGAAGTGCTTTTCTATGAAAGACTTGGGTGAAGCGACTTACATACTTGGTATTAAGATCTATAGAGATAGATCGAAGAAGTTGCTGGGTTTGACCCAGAGTACATACATTGACAAGGTGTTGAAATAGTTCAACATGCTTGAGTCCAAGAAAGGATCCTTACCCATGTCACATGGTGTGAGTCTCTCTAAGGACCAGTGTCCAAAATCTTTGGAAGATAAGGACCGCGTGAAGTTGATTCTATATGCTTCGGCAATTGGATCAATCATGTATGCAATGTTATGTACTCGACCCGGCGTCTCATATGCTTTAAGCATGACTAGCAGGTATTAGTCTGATCCGGGTGATGGTCACTGGATCGCAGTCAAGAATATCCTGAAGTACTTGAGAAGGACTAAGGATACATTCTTGGAGTTCGGTGGAGAGGAAGAGCTCGTTGTAAAGGGTTACACGGATGCAAGCTTCCAGACTGACAGAGATAACTCAAAGTCACAGTCAGGTTTTGTGTTTTGCCTTAATGGAGGAGCTGTAAGCTGGAAGAGTTCCAAGCAGGAGACAATTGCCGATTCTACGACTGAGGCCGAGTATATCGCTGCAGCAAATGCGGCGAAGGAGGGTGTATGGATTAGGAAATTCATCAGCGAGCTTGATGTATTTCCTAGCATTGTTGATCCCGTAGTTCTCTACTGTGACAGCAAAGATGCAATTGCACAAACTAAGGAACCTAGATCTCATCAGCGCTCCAAGCACATACTTCAGCGTTTCCATCTTATTCGAGAGATTGTTGATCGAGGAGATGTGAGCATATGCAGAGTACCGACTGAAGAAAATATAGAGGATCCACTGACAAAGCCTCTTGCGCAAAAGAAGCATGATGGTCATGTTAGATCAATGGGTATTAGATACCCGAATGATTATCTTTAGTGGGAGCCTTGTGGATTGCATATTTGTTGGTTGTTTGTTCATTGGATGAATTGTAAAATGTACTATGTATTTCATTTTATATTTATGGCAAGTTCTTTTATTATGTCATTTAAGTCTGTCTGATAAGATTAATTAGCATAATAAATGCCCTTAGAGTGTTTGCTTCCATAGGAATTCAAGTACGTGACTTGAATGTGAGAGCCTATGTTTGTAAGAAGCTTCATTCTTAAATGGTCCCTGGTCGACGTACCATCTTAGAAGCTAAGGGCGATGATGATACATTGAGACTAGCATGTGCGTTGACTGATGACCGGTTCTCACAGGTCATGATATTGTGATATCAAGTCATCACATGGGTACTTGTTAAGAACAAGTTGTACTGGACAGACCCCCGTGAGACTACTTTGTGGATTGTTATATGAACGTGTCACAAGTAGGTCTCAAGTGACAATGGTGTTTGTGGTCCTTTGACCTGAAGTCATAGCATTCATCAGGTGAGGAAGAGCGTACTTTGATGCCATCTAAAGTCTTCTCTTGAGAAAGGTTGACGATAAGGGTGGTTGTTGGGTATGTTACGAATCATTTGGATGTTTGTGTATGAGCATAAATGGGATTTGTCCTCCTGTATGACAAGAGTTACATCCATAGGCCCCTTGATGGAATGAGACTGAGAAATGCATGGCCATGCTTGGTAGAGTCAATATGTGATATTGAGCTCACCAATTTTCAGACAGTCTATTCTGGATCAAGAAACTAGGATTGAATGATTATGAGGGTGACACGGTCCATGCCTCTAGTTCTATCCGGATGTAAAGGACAAAGGGACATGATAACACTGATACATTGGTCATGACAGGCTTATATGAGTTATGAACTCTTATTGCTTGGGTAGCAATGATGTATTGCTAGATGTCGCTCATTGTTTGTGAGACTTTTGTTGATATTTTGTGATCAAGTGGGAGACTGTTGGAGTTTTTGAGATGATCTCAAAGCAATCAACAGTTAGTCTTGTTGCCAACGTAATATGAGCCTATAGGGTCGCACATAAAAGCGTTTGGAGAAATTGGAGAAAAGATTGTGTTGGCCTTACTCGTATTGGATATGAGTGGAGGACCAATCCTGTGACTGCTTGGAATCAAGTTGAGAATGTCTCAAAAGGGAAATCGTTTAAAGTGTTTAAACGAACGGATTTACACTAGGTAATTCGGCTAAAGGCATTAACCGAATTCGACTAAATGGTTTAGACGAATTCGGCTAATGGGATTAACCGAATTCGGCTTAAGGGTTTAGACGAATTCGGCTAATGGCAAATTCGACGAAAGGGTTTCGTCGAATTTATACAGCCGAATTTATATAGTCGAATTCGTCAAAATGGTTTCGCCGGATTCGGTTATAGTGAATAGCCCAATTTATATATGGTCGAATTCGTCGAAATGGTTTCGCCGAATTCGGTTATAGTGATTAGCCGAATTCGGTTAATTTGATTAGTCGAATTCGGCGAATGTAAATCTGGACAGATTTTCTGTTTTTTCCTCTGGTATGCGGATAGTCGATTTTATGCCTTGCGTATAAAAGGACGTGATTAGGGCTTCGACAAAGACGATTTTTTAGATCGAGCCCTTTTGCGAGAAAACAGACGATGGAAGTGTTCCGGCTGTTATCGTTCCGTCCGTCGATCATCGTTCCGCCGCCGCCGGTCGCCGCCTCCTCTGGATTGGACCTAGCAGTCCGTGAGGACGTTGAGAGCTTCCTTCTCCTACCTAGTTCTTGTACGACAAGAAGCTAGGGTTCTTCATCGCTTGTGTGGACTTCTGTAGAGGGATCGATCTATTTCGATCCTTGAAGAACTCAAAGCAGATTTCGGAGTTCTCTTGGAGCACCTTGGTTGAGTATTGACTCAATCCCTCGAAGGTATAAATTGTATTTGCTTTCTTATTCTCTTGAATCATGAAAAACGCAAGATCCGTTGATCTCTTTTTGGGTTGTTCGTGTTCATTTCCGCTGCGCATTTTTGATATGTCATCCCTTATGAAGGGATATGATGGCGCAAATCTTAGCACACCGCTATAGGCGGTAGTAAGAATGCGGCATGAAATGGCAGTGTACCGATCGTTCAAGTAATATAAAATGGGAATGAATCCCCAAGTATCGATCTCAAAGGAACAAAGTAAGGTGGAGTTTATTATCGAGGAAGGACTTGAGATTGAAGTCCTTTCGAGCGGATGGATGCGGAAATGGGGGATTTGGCTTTTAGAAAATAAAAGAAAACAACTACAACTACTCCTATGCAATGCCGCTATGCAGTGCTTCGCTTGGCGGGATGGAGACTAGGCAGGCCTTGAGCGCGCTGCATCGCAAGGGCGGATGGACGAGTAGGCAAACGGAATCGAACTATGCAGGCCTTGAGCGCGCTGCTTCGTTAAGCGGGATGGATTACACGGGCCGCTATGCCACGCTTCACTAGGCGGATGGAAGAGTAGGCATACGGATGAGGGTCGCAAGCAACTCGTCGACAAGCACGTCACTAGCAATTGCTAGTGCGGCACACGAACGTGACGGCGGGATGGAGGATGGAATGGGGCGCACCTCAAGCAACTCAAACAGTAAAATATTTCACATAGACATGAAATGTATAGAAATGCAAATAAAGTTAAGTGGTACTTCATCATAATGTTAGCTCTAGCTACATATACATCAATAAGAAAAGAACAAGGCAAGAAATCGACCGAATCCGAAGTCTCGTTGTAGATTCACGGTTGGAATCGCCGGGTTGTCAATCCGCGTCCAAGCTCGGTCCGCAACTACGTCCGGGGTAGAGAGAGCTATCACTACTCTCCAATGAGCCCGTCTTCTTCGTGTCACGATCCGGTAGAGGTTGCAAACTTCCTCTTGCTTGATGGCGATGGCGGCTAAACCTTTCTTGAAGCTCTAGGAAGAAGGAGGAGGCCGAGAGGAAGCTCCGGCTCAAGAATGGTGTGAAGAACAAGCCCGGAGCACCTCCCGATGGTGGGCGGCGATGGAGGGGCGAAATCGGGCGCTCTGGAGCAGGAAACAGTGGACTGGCGGAAGAAAATGCGGAGGATCCAACCTAATTCGCTAGCAGGAATATTTATAGGCGCTGGAATAAACAGTGCGCACGATCATTGGCGCATGACCAGTGGTCGTGCGCGCTGGAATCCTGTGATCGTGCGCCTGCCTGGGTGGAGCCTGCAATGTAAGAAATTTATAAAATACCATGTTCGCACGACCAGTGGTGCACGACCGGTGGTCGTGCGCACTATCGTAGGTGGTCGTGCGCACTGGTCGAAACAGAACTCATAAAATTGATGTTAAGTGCGCACGAACAGCGGCGCACGCCCGGTGGTCGTGCGCAATATCGTTGATGGTCGTGCGCCCTGTCCGAGACAGAACTCAAAAAATAGGGTTAAGTGCACACGATCAGCGGCGCACGACCAGTGGTCGTGCGCAATAGAAACAGTGATCGTGCACACTGTTCCTGTACAGAATTGTACCGGGAACACCCGCACGACTCTTGTTCCAGCACAACCACGAATCCAGCCACTGAAAGTGGCACTTAACAATCCATGAAAACTACTAAAAATGAAGAACATGAAATAACACCAAAAACGGGCCTAGAGGTGCACTTAGCATGGAGTGTCAAATATGAGTGAAAACATGTCTAAAGTGAAGTGCATTGACTAGAAAATCGGCCCAGATGAGTCCATAAATGTGTATATATTTAGGACTCATCACACCCCCAGACTTAACTGTTTGCGCGTCCCGAGCAAACCATCTCTCGCGGACAGGAAAAACATAAGCTGGCGAAGAAATTATCAAGCGGAGTACCATGCGAAGTCGCATGCTCATGTGCGTAGAAATATAGTAGATAAAATTTCTAATTATACATATTATTTTATAATTTTCTAGGAGCGTAGATATATATTACGTTTACTCAAAAAGTGAATCACGGTGAATCATAAGGTCGTACATAGGAAGAAAGTAAATTGAACGTTGAGGCGAGCATTGCCAAAGATCGGGGCTCGGGACAACTCCATTGAAATCCATCAATGTCATTGACCATAAGCTTGCCCGTTCGCACTCTCTCCACGGCACTGGTTTGACTCAAATGCGTGAATCAATAGGACTTAAATAAGGTTTTAGATGAGGCTTGGGTTTAGGTGAGGTAAACCAATATAAACATGAAGGCTTAGAACACAAAAACCCAAATGAGCAAATGCATAACACTATCCAAGTAGCCAAAAAACACGCGGATGCACCACACCCCCAGACTTAGACTTAACAACATGGGTGTGTGCACCGCCTACTCCCAAACATATATTTTTACACAGATTTTTCATTAAAGCTCATATCTTTTCTTTTCTTTTCACTTCTTTTCTTTCTCTCATTTTCTTCTTTTCTTTTCTTATCATTTTCAGCAGCTAAACAATAAAACACATCCACATCTTCACAAACATATCACCAAATCAACAACCCAACTCATGAAAATAATAAACAGCTAAAGCTCAGATTTGGGTGTGCGACTAGGATTGGCATTTAGGCTTTGGTGAGACAACAGTGTGGCTGAATCAAAGAAAGGGTAGGCACAACTGGGCTGACAAGGATAAAGCGATAGGAGTGGTCACAAAGGCTCAACAGGGCCAAAATGATGGCCTATATCACATTCACGCAATTGACTAACCGTATACCCATGCTTCAAGAATCGCTTGGGGCAAGTTCTAGCCACCGAGAAAGATAATCCTTTCTCCCGACTCGGGCAATACGAGGCTAATGAACGTCTACACACATCCCTATGCTACAGTTTGATTCACACCGGATTCACCAATTTTTGAGTGTAGTAAACAATATTTACGCTAATAGAAAAAAAAATATAAACTAAAAGCATAAAAAGAAATTGAATCTACACGAATTTCTAAATGAGACATGAGCACTCGACTAGGAGCACTACAGGAGTCAACATTTTACTCCGCCTCATAATCCTAAGCCAGCACAATGATTTTTCAAATCACACAAAAAGACAAATTCAACTCACGATGTGCCAACGGCTAAGCGCGCTCAAGTGGTTGCTGTGGTGTGCAATGAAAATAAACAAAACATTTTAAATGAAATCTTCTAGCATGCAGTGCAATAGTGCACGTGAGCGGGTAAACAAAACTACTCTCCCCCAGACTTAAACTGAACAATCCGCATAATATATGACAGGAAAATCAAAATAGGGCTAGGGGAAGAGAGTACCCAATGCTCAGCAAGTGAGCATACCAGAAGATTGGCGATTAACTCTAGACCAAGCTGCAGCACCCAACTAGAAGAATACCTGCAGGGGTCAGCTCCGCAAAAACAAAGGAAAATAGAAACGCTGAAATAAAATAAACTAACTACGCAGGATTAGATAAATTAAAAATGCAAGAAAAAGAAGATAACTACTGGGGTTATTGTCATCCCAGCACGACTTATTTAAAAACATGAAGGTTCTAGCTAATGGGCCTATGAAAAAGAAAATGCACAGGTAACTGCTCCATTATCTGTTTCGGTAGCTGGTACCGATACGGAGATAAGGCAGTCACCCCTCTACCTAAATAATAATACCTGCTTGACACAGGTAGAGGGAAAAGAAAGTAAGAAGAGGAGGAGATATCCTCACTCAACTCACCAAAAATATCCTTGCCTAGCAAGGAGTCGTCAACAGGGAGGCAGCAGGAGGCGAAGGCAATGAGTGGAGCTTCCTCTACGGAGGGGGAATAAACCTCCTCACATGAGAGGATGCTCTCATCATTGACTTGAGCAAAAAGCTTCAAGTCCTCCTGAAGTACCTGTGAAGATTCAACCTGCACAGACTCAGATGAAGGAAGGGGATCAAGAAATAAAGAAGACGAAGAACATAAATAAACATCAATCGGGGTGTGATCCCGGTCTCACTCCCATCAGGTTGGGGAAGTAAAATAATGTTTGCATTGTCCTCAATGCTACAAGGATCGGTGGGATCAACGGTGGCCAGGCTTAGGATTTGGACTTCCTCCACCAGTGCTGAGGAAAACTCCTCTTCACCTAGAAGGTTGTCCTCCTCCATAGGAACAGGCATGACACTAAAGTCACCAGCCTCCTCTTGCGACACATCATCAACAATGTCGTCAGAGACTAGTGTAGTATGCACAATAGGGAGAGGAATAGTGCTCTGATAAAAGGCGAGCGTCGATTCCTCACAAAGAATCGAATCCACTAGGGGTGGTGGATGCACTGGGAGAATAGGCTCAGCAATGTCGGTGCCCAGATCAGCCACACATCTGGTGACTGTGTCAACGCCATTCCCTTCAAGATGTGAAGGTGGCCAAGACACAAAACCGGATGTTGAAGGTGTGCCGCCAGAGTTAGGATTCGGGACGATTCAGATATCCGGCTCGTCATCCTCATCCAATTGGCGACGAAAAGCAGTACAATCCTTCAGGGCATGATCTGTGCTCCGACAAAACTGGCACTGCCTAGCGGGCTTCTTTGGCACAGCGGGTGCTGAAGCCGAAAAGAAGTAAGACGGTAAAGGCTCGGCAGAGTAGCCATAAGACTTACGCACAACATATGGAGTATCAGACGAAATCGATGCTCTATATGCTGGGCGAGAAGAATTATGCCCACCATTCTCTGTAGGGCATTCATCACTAGAGTGGGAGGTAGCTCCACACCAACGGCAACGAATATTGAGATGTGCCCACATAGTGCGAAGATAAAACGATTCAAAAAATAAAAATGCTATTATGCAAAATACTACACCTAACAAAAATTACTAAAGCAACCTAATTAAAAATAGGAAACAGAATACGAGTAAATAAAACAAAGGAATGCGATTTACAAATGGAAGGGCTTCTCTCTCAGATTCTCCCTCTCTAGAAAACTTACACGACTGTGTTCCCCGGCAACGGCGCCAAAAACTTGATGGCGCAAATCTTAGCACACCGCTATAGGCGGTAGTAAGAATGCGGCACGAAACGGCAGTGTACCGATCGTTCAAGTAATATAAAATGGGAATGAATCCCCAAGTATCGATCTCAAAGGAACATAGTAAGGTGGAGTTTATTATTGAGGAAGGGCTTGAGATTGAAGTCCTTTCGAGCGGATGGATGCGGAAATGGGGGATTTGGCTTTTGGAAAATAAAAGAAAACAACTACAACTACTCATATGCAATGCCGCTATGCAGTGCTTCACTTGGCGGGATGGAGACTAGGCAGGCCTTGAGCGCGCTGCGTCGCAAGGGCGGATGGACGAGTAGGCAAACGGAATCGAACTATGCAGGCCTTGAGCGCGCTGCTTTGTTAAGCGGTATGGATTACACGGGCCGCTATGCCACGCTTCGCTAGGCGGATGGAAGAGTAGGCATACAGATGAGGGTCGCAAGCACCTCGTCGACAAGCACGCCACTAGCAATTGCTAGTGCAGCACACGAACGTGACAGCGGGATGGAGGATGGAATGGGGCGCACCTCAAGCAACTCAAACAGTAAAATATTTCACATAGACATGAAATGTTTAGAAATGCAAATGAAGTTAAGTGCTACTTCATCATAATGTTAGCTCTAGCTACATATACATCAATAAGAAAAGAACAAGGCAAGAAATCGACCGAATCCGAAGTCTCGTTGTAGATTCACGGTTGGAATCGTCGGGTTGTCAATCCGCGTCCAAGCTCTGTCCGCAACTATGTCCGGGGTAGAGAGAGTTGTCACTACTCTCCAATGATCCCGTCTTCTTCGTGTCACGATTCGGTAGAGGTTGCAAACTTCCTCTTGCTTGATGGCGATGGCGGCTAAACCTTCCTTGAAGCTCTAGGATGAAGGAGGAGGCCGAGAGGAAGCTCCGGCTCAAGAATGGCGTGAAGAACAAGCCCGGAGCACCTCCCTATGGTGGGCGGCGATGGAGGGGCGAAATCGGGCTCTCTAGAGCAGGAAACGGCGGACTGGCGGAAGAAAATGCGGAGCATCCTACCTAATTCGCGAGCAGGAATATTTATAGGCGCTGGAATAAACAGTGCGCACGATCAATTGTGCACGACCAGTGGTCGTGCGCGCTGGAATCCTGTGATCGTGCGCCTGCCTGGGTGGAGCCTGCAATGTAAGAAATTTATAAAATACCATGTTCGCACGACCAGTGGTGCACGACCGGTGGTCGTGCGCACTATCGTAGGTGGTCGTGCGCACTGGTCGAAACAGAACTCATAAAATTGATGTTAAGTGCGCACGAACAGTGGCGCACGACCGGTGGTTGTGCGCAATATCGTTGGTGGTCGTGCGCACTGTCCGAGACAGAACTCAAAAAATAGGGTTAAGTGCACACGATCAGCGGCGCACGACCAGTGGTCGTGCACAATAGAAATAGTGATCGTGCGCAGTGTTCCTGTACAGAATTGTACTGGGAACACCCGCACGACTCTTGTTCCAGCACAACCACGAATCCAGCCACTGAAAGTGGCACTTAACAATCCATGAAAACTACTAAAAATTAAGAACATGAAATAACACCAAAAATGGGCCTAGAGGTGCAATTAGCATGGAGTGTCAAATATGAGTGAAAACATGTCTAAAGTGAAGTGCATAGACTAGAAAATCGGCCCAGATGAGTCCATAAATGTGTATATATTTGGGACTCATCAGGGTACAGAAAACCCAACAACATATTTGTACCTGAACTGCCGTTTGTCAACATCTCCCTCGGGGAACTTTCCTGATGTTAGGAAGGTGATGAGGGGATCTATCCATGATGATCGCTGATCCACCTCCACCAGCTCCCCTTCTTCAATGGAAGGTCGAAAGAATTCCGACACTGTTCCCCCTGCCCGAGGACCGAACTTGGCTAGTAGGTCCGCCGCGGTGCTCTCCTCCCTTGGCACATGTGTGATGGAAAAAGTGCGAACTTGGTCGATGATCCCCTTGGCCTTCTCTAGATAGCGTTGGAGGGTTGGCTACCTTGCTTCGAATTCTCCCCTAACTTGGCATTCCACCACCATGGAGTCGGTTGATACCTCCACGTCCTGCACCCGTAGCACCTTAGCCAGCCGCAAGACCGCTATCACTGCCTCGTACTTGGCTTGGTTGTTGGTAATAGGGAAATGGATGCTCAGGGCCTGCTCAATCTTTGTTCCTTGGGGGCTTATCAGGACGATCCCTCCTCCACTGGAATGCTTCCCTGACGCACCATCCACTAACATCTTCCAGGAGACCGGGGAGGGTGACTCATGCTTTCTTACTTCAGTTGCGTAGTCCACCGTGAAGTCTACCACCGCTTGTGCCATGATTGACGTCCTAGGCACAAACGCGATGTCGAACTCACTTAGCTCCACATACCATTTGTCTAACCTCCCCGAATGCTCCACCCCCTCCATAACTTTTTGAAGCGGGTGGTCGGTCACCACTTTGATCGAGTGTGCTTGGAAGTATGGCCTAAGCTTCCGGGCTGATACCACCAAAGCAAACGCCAATTTCTCCAAAATTGGGTATCGGAGCTCCGCCTTCCTCAGCACTCAGCTGACGTAGTAGATGGGGAATTGCCTTCTCCCTACTTCTCGGACCAGCACCGATCTTACCGCCTCCGATCCTACCCCTAAATATAGGGATAGGTCCTCCCCTTGCCTTGGCCCCTGGAGTAGTGGGGTCTGGGTGAGTTGTGTCCTTTCAAAGCTTGGAAATCTTCCACACATTCTGAGGTCTATTCGAATTTCTTGTTTCCCCGTAGCACCTTGAAGAAGGGGGCACACTTCTCACCCCCCTTGGAGAGGAACCTGCTGAGCCCGGCCAATTTTCACCTGAGGCGTTGAACTTCCTTCGCGTTTCATGGCGACCGGAACTCTAAGATTGCTTTCACCTTATCGGGGTTAGGCTCCACCCCTGCCGGGGTGAGCAAGTGTCCTAGGAATTTTCCCCTGCTAGCCCCGACGACACACTTCACGGGGTTGAGCTTCATCTTATACTTCTGCAAAGTCCCAAAAGTCTCTTCAAGATCTTGGAGGTGAGACTTGAGGTCCCGGCTCTTCACCATGAGGTCATCAACATAGACCTCCAGGTTCCTTCCCCTTTGCTCTCGGAAGACCCTGTCCATCATCCGCTGGTATGTAGCCCCTACATTCTTGATCCCAAAAGGCATCATCTTATAACAATAACATCCATCCCCCATAATGAAGGAGACATCCTTGATGTCGAGAGGATGCATGCGAATCTAGTGATAACCTGAAAAAGCTTCTAGAAAAGACATTACATAGAAATCGACGGCTGAGTCAACCAGCGCGTCGATTCTGGGCTAGGGGTAACAATCCTTGGGGCACGATTTATTAAGCAAGGAAAAATCTACACACATTCTCCACTTACCATCCCCTTTTTTCACCATCACTACGTTAGAGAACCAGCTGGGGTATTGGATCTCGGATACAAAACCGGCTTTGATGAGCTTGTTCACCTCCTCCCGAATGGGTGCCTCCAGCTTGTCAGCAGTGGACCTCTTTAATTGGCGGATGGGGCGAGTGCCGGGATCGAGGTTGAGGCGATGGCACGCCACATCCGCGTCGATCCCCGGCATCTCCGCGGCACTCCATGCGAAGACATCCACGTTGTCTTGGATGCAAGCCGAGACCTTCCTCTAGTCCTTTGGGCTGAGCTCCCCGCCGATTCTTATCCTTTAGACTGTTCCGGCCTTCGTGGTCACCTCCACCTCTACCACCTCCTCCACAGCTTCCAACCTGGATTTCTCCCCCCAGGTATTGTTCTCCTTGCCGCCACACGCGATCCCCCTGGCTCCTTCTTGCATCTCTTCCTATTCCACCATCATCAACTCTTCCGCCCCTTCTCCCGAGGTCTCTTCTTCCTTCTCTCCCTCTTTCCCCTCCTCCGCCCTGGGCCTTTCAACGACCCCTTCCTGGGCATGAACTACTCCTTCACCCCTCCTTCCTTCCAACCTCTACTCTTCTTCGGCCTCGGCCACCTCTCCCATCACCTTGTCCCAATCTTCCGCTTCTTCCATCCAGGAGATGGTGTTGACAGTAGTCACATAGCACTTCCTCGCCACCTTGGGGTCCCCCCAGACCCAAATCTGGATTCCTCCAGTGTTGAACTTGAGACACTGGTGGAATGTGGATGGGACACATCGGAACGCACTGATGAGAGGCCTTCCGAAGATGGCGCTGTAGCTGATGGGGGCATCCACTATCACGAAGTGGAAGTTCCGTGACTGCCCCCCCAAGGTCACATGGAGTCCCACTCCACCTTCCACATCTTTCCTCTCTCCCGAAAACCCAAACAGAGGGCCATCCGAGGCCAACACCCTTCTGGCCTCCACCTTCATCTCATCGAACGCCCTCTTCAAGACGACGTTGACCAAGCTCCCGTTATCCACGAGGATTCGGGACACCATGAAGTTCTCGATGGCGGTTTGGATGACCAAAGCATCGCAGAAAGGGTCCTCATGACCCGGCATGTCCTTCTGAGAGAAAGTGATTTTTTCGGCTGGGGGTGGAGCCGTGGATGTTGAAGCCACGCTCCGACGGTAGATGGTATGGAGGCTCGCCTTGCGGGTTTGCTCTACACCCATTCCCCCGTGGATCACCCTGATCCCTCCTCAAGTCCCCAAATCGACCCTGTCTTCACATCTCTCCTCCTCGTCCTCTTGAGGAAGGACTTCCTCGATCCGCACTTGCTGATGTTGCCGCGGTGCCGGAACCCTGGCTCTTTTTGACTCCAAGAACTCGGTATAGGTAGCCGTTGCGTGACCTTCCTCATCATGGAAGTCACATTATGGCAACGCCGCCTCCCCCCTCTCAGCCTCTGCCGCCCTGTTTCCTCTTCTCCTCCCCGCCCTTGCTTCCACTACTTCTCTCCTTCCTCTTCCTCCTCCTCCTCCTCTTCCTCGTCTGATCTCAATAGTCTGCTGAGGCGGGGGAGGAATCTACCTCAGACCCTTCCTCCACCCTAATAGTTGAGGTCTTCCTTGTCCCCCATAGAAATTACCCCCCCCCCCCCCCGGGGCGTAGCCTCTTCCCTGGCCTTGCATCACCCCGCCATGCTGCCTCCATCCCCCTTCCGGGGCCCGGGGCTCTTCCCTTCTTCTTACTTCTTGTTGCCTGACCTCCAGCACAGTGAGCTTTGCTAGCCTCTTTGTGAGCTCCGGATTGGCCTCTTCACTATCGACCTCCTCCGCTACGCTCTACATAAACTCCTCGTAGGAGACAGGGGCTTTCCTCTTCAGGTCCATCTTGAAGAAACTTTCTTTCAACCCCAACGTGAAGGAGAGCTGAAGAGCAAACCCGAGCATCTCCTAGGTGAGCAGAACTTCCTCCTGAAACCGATCTGCATAATGAGCCAACGACTCCTTAGGCTCCTGCTTCAGTTTGAAGAGGGACTCGTCGTCCTTCTTCCTCTTTTTCGAAGTTGAAAACCGTAGCAAGAAACTTCTACGCAGATCCTCGAAAGCATAGATCGATCTGATGGGAAGTTGGTGGAACCACTCCCGAGCTTTCTCCGTCAGGGTGACGGCGAAGAGACGACACTTGAAGGCTTCCGACATCGGCTTGATAGAGACCGAGTCCTCGAACGACTGCAGGTGCTGGATAGGGTCGTCCCGACCATGGTAATAGACCCTGTCCCACTCTCTGAACCCTTATGGGATGGGTGCAGAGAGCACCAATTCGCAAAAGGGGCTTCCTCCCCTGCTGCCCTTTCCTGCTCAGCTCGCCCTCCGAGCTCTCTCACCCAATTGGAGCTCATCGGGGTCAAGCTTGCGAGAGCCACCATTGCTGGGGTGGCCCCAGCGGGTGCCGTGCCCACCGGAATCGCATTCGATGGCGCCTGACTCGTCTCTCCCGCACCTACCTCCCTTACACTCTCCTGTCTCGCGCTCGCCGGGACTGAGCTCGCCGGAACCGAGCACGAAGGGCAGGCGATTAGCACTCGCCCTCCAGATCTTGCACTGACCCGCCTGCTACTTCTTTTCCAACCCTTCATCCCAGGGCTCCCTCGCCAACCGCTGTCGGAGGTTGGGACGCTTGTGCCACTAGGGTCGCGAATTCGCTACGTAGTGCTGCGACCGCAAACCCGAGGGTGTTGAGGACTTCTCGCCTGAAGTCCGAGAACATCTTCTGCACCGCCGCCGGAGGTGACCCGCAGAGCTCCTCGCCTTGATCTTCATCTCCTGCCAAGTTCCTCTCTCGGAATCTTCCTGGACTAGCCACGCTCCACGCTCATCGCACCAAAATGTTGAAACCGATTTCTCGGTCTCTTGTGAAGCTCGGGCCCTCAACAAGTTGAGGGGCAGCTAGCCTTTACTAATCCCTTGAAAGGAGCAGACCGGAGCCTCGGAAATGGACTGAGACCTTAGTCGCAGCGAGGAGGTCCCACCACAAACCTGGAAGATCGTTGAGCGCTTCCCCTCCCAAGCCAAAGCTGAGACTTGGGTACCTTGGAGAGTTAGAGAGCTGAACCAAAGTAACCAAGGAAGAAGAAGTAGCTCGGAGATCTGATATTGGAATCCTCTCCCAAGGTGCCCTTTAAGGTCTATTTATAGTTTTTTTATTCCTGGTCTGTCAATAGTGGAATTCCGCTTTTTGGTTTTACTAAATGCACCCCAATTTGGCCTACTAACAGCCAAACTCCGCTGTTTGGAGGGCCTATCCGTAGACCACCAGGGGTAGAGGAGTAACTCCACCCCTTTAGTTGATGGACGAATGGTTTATGAGAGCACCACTCGCGAGAGAGATGAATTCGTCGAACAGATTTCGTCGAACGGAGAGACGAGTTCGTCAAACGGGTTTCGTCGAACGGAGAGGTGAGTTCGTCGAACGGAGAACGGAATTCGTCGAACGCTGAATGGAGTTCGACGGTCTCACCAAATGCTCGGCGATCGTCGAACGCAGGGCGGATTTCATCGACCCTGAAGACTTTGAAGAAATCCGACTCGCCTGCCTTCTCGCGAGCAGTCAGCGAGTATCCGGCTCGCTCGCCTTCTTGCGAGCAGCCGGCGAGTACCCGGATCGCTTGCCTTCTTGCCGGTTGACCTTGAGACTCGGGGTCGCAGGGATACGACACGCGCCTCTTCCCATGAGTGGCCTTTGATAGCTCTGGTTCGCCTTCTTTGTTACCTCCTCCATCTGTTGGATTTAAAACCCCCTTTGGGCAAGCGACCTGTGAAGACCTTGTTCGCCCTCTTACCGGTGATGTCCATTGGTGCCAGTTCTCGCGTTTCCACCTACAAACTCTTCCGCTGAGACAATCGCTCGTCCCATCAGGTCCGCTGGGACGGGATAGGTTTTCTGGGGATGGCCGTCGGAGCTGAAGCTGGACGTTCGTCTAACTGAGAAGCGAATTCGTCGAACGGAGAACGGGATTTGTCGAACTCAGGATGGCTTTTGTCGAACGGAGAATGGAATTTGTCGAACTCAGGACGGCTTTCGTCGAACGGAGAATGGAATTCGTCGAACTTAGGAGCAGATCGCGAGGATCTGGCTCGCCAACCTTCACCACGATCGGTCGGCGAGTGCTTGGCTCGCCTGCCTTCACGCAAGCTCAAAAATTTGAAGCGCGACGTTCGTCGAGCGAGACGCAAGTTCGTCGAACGTCAAAACTCGAAAAGGATCTGGTTGTCCTAGAATCATCACTGTAATCGGATTGCCGCGCCCTGTCTCGCTCCTCTTCCCAGTCAGCGGTCGGCGGGTGGCTAGCTCGCCTTCCACATTATTTTTGCTTGTTAGTTACTCCTTAGTCTTCGTTCACCTCTAGGCAAATGGCGGGGTTGTACATTCCCTCTGATACTAATTGAAAGTGCACAGTGTGCCTCTGAGTATACTCTAGAGGGGGGTGAATAGAGATTTAAAAATATTTCTATCCTATTTGGGCACACACAATAAAAACACTAAGTGTTGTGCTTCAACAATACCTAACACAGAATAAAATTAATGTTGTTAAAGTAAAGAAGAGAAGTTGTAAGCTATATGGGACAGCACAGAAAATTAACACACACAGAAGACACAAGATTTTATAGAGTTTCCCCAAAATGTGGGTTGTCCCCTCTTCTACCACCTGGTAGGAATGCACAACCTGTGCCCGAGTCTTTTGATAAGGGGACTGTTAGAACCAGTGATCTTTTGATATGTAGATCTTGAACCACTCAGTTCTATTGACACGGAGATAGTGAACCACTCAGAACTTTTGATAAGGAGACCTTGAACCACTCAGATCTTTTGATAAGGAGATCTTGAACCAATGAATCCTTTGGAAGAGGGATTCATAAAACTCGGTACAGATTAGGAAATTGAAAGAAGAAAGAAGATGGAGAAGAAGAATTCTGTTCTCAAAATTTTGTAGAAGCTTTCAGCTTCTAATTTCCCTTCAATGGATCTGCTAATGATGAACCCTTGCTTATGATTGTGCTGATTTGCAAGTGTTATATTCTTCAGATCCTTTTGTATATCTTTTGCTTGCTATCTGGCAGCTATATGATGTTGATGAAGAAGCAGCTCTATTTTCAGTTCTCAGAGAGAGGACTTGTTTTCTCTTTCTCTTTGTAGGGTTCCAGGAGGAAGAAGAAGAAGTGGGAACCCTAATCGACAAGCTATAATAGATTGTGATGAATGCTCTATTTTTTTCTCTCTTCTCATCCTATTTATTATCCATAATTAATATTGAATTATTTCCTCTTTTGGGTTGTCTTGAAAAAGTTTAGTCTTGGTCATTTAATCTTTCTTTCTTCTTTTGTTCACGACCCATCTAGGAAATAGACAAGCCATTGTAGAATGGTCTTTAGTGTTGTGGGCCTTCAGAGAGAGTTCTAATAGGACAGCTGAAATGGTTTCCTTTTCAAATTGTATTCGACGCTACGTCAACTTCAATATTTCTCTTATTGACACGCCTTCAAGTTCTTGTAAGAGCAGCTTCGAATTCCTTCTAGCTCTGGTTGAACTCTGTTGTCGATTACTTTTCGACGTAACCGTCAAGTTGAAGACTTGAATTTGAACTTCATTGTCCGCATCGAATTGTAGTCAACATTTCGTCGACTTCAGATGGCTTCAACATACACTTCCTTCTGCGTTTAATTGAAGTCGAGGTTGCATCGACTTCTAAGATAACTTCTACATGCTCCTTCATCTACGTCGACTCCTATTCAACATAGCATCGACCAGATATACTTTGACATAGAGATTGAGTTGCTTGGGCTTCTACTCTGAGTTGCGTCGACATCAAGTCGAAGTTGCATCGACTTATATTCGACGCAAGTATTAATTCAACTCAGATTGTGCTTGTCCTGACCTGGTCTTGACACTCTAAGGTGAGTGTGACATCCTAAGACATATAATGACCAAATTACCCTTACAATACAATGGGTAATAACACATAAAAGGTAAAATCACTTATGGTTAATTTGTTAAGTTAAATCACAAGGGGTTTTTCCCAACACACCCAAAATAATGCTCAACGCCCGCCTAATTTAAATTTGCCTGGATTTCCATCGCCATCACTGAAGCCCTTTGTAATTGACAAAGTCTTCTCTAAATATGTTGACTCGAATGAGTTAAGTATTCGGAATCTAACCGGATCTATTAAAAATTTATAAAATCAAATTAGACAACTCTCCAGAATGTTCTCCGAACAACGACAAGGAACTCTGCCGGGCAATACTTAGCCCAATCCACGAGAGATCACCAACGCAATAACCCTCCGCAGCAGAATGGAGGTAAAATATTCAAAATTGCTTGAGGCCTAGGTAAACGTTTAAACTTCTCCTTTGCATTTTATTTCTTCTGATTTAGCTCAGCGCAAAATTCAAGCTTCTTCTATTTCTTATCGTTCAAAATTTTGAAACGAACACAATGAGGAGCAATATAAAGTTTTTTATTAATATGTTAAAATAAATTCAAATTAGCATTCATTTCTGCGAGGCACTCTCTCAAATGCCTAAATACGCAAAATATCTCAAGGATTTGCAATAAAAAAAGTAACTTGAAGATATTTTACGCGTTTCTCTTAACGCAGAATGCTCAGTAATTATTTCGAATAAATTGCCGAAAAAATTAAATATTCAGGGATGGTTTTCCATCCCGTGTTTGTTCGACAATTTATTAATTAAGCATGCCTTGGCCGACTTAGGAGCTAGTATAAATTTGATGTCCTTCCCTTTGTTTAAAAAGCTTAGTTTGGGCACCCCAAGCCCAACTAATATGAGCATCCAACTGCGGATCAGTCAGTTAAGTACCCAATAGGGGTCGTAGAGGATGTGTTAGTGAACATTGACAAGTTTATTTTTCCGGTAGACTTTGTCATATACTATTAGAAAAGTGATTTTTAGCTACACCGTTTTTTGCCAGGGTTCAAAAATTGTGGCTAATACACTAGTATTAGCCACGGCTATAAAAATCATGGCTAATCGTTATGTTTTAACTAGGGCTGAAAAAGTCATGGCTAATACGTATATATTAGCCATTATAAACTATATTCGTGGCAAAAAAATTAGACTATTGGCCACACTTTTTTTCATTTTGTAGAAAATACTTAATTATGGATTCATTTGCCACGGCATAAACCATTACATTCGGCCGCTCCCCAAAACGCTATCCCGCGAATACTCTCTCGTTCCATCTCATTTTGGCATTTCACAATCCCTTGTTCGAAACCCTTTCGGCCACCTGCAGATCCCGATCTCCCTCACCTACAAGTGATCGTCGGGATCTGTCAAAGCCTTACAACAACTCATCGTCCTCAAATGATCGAAGCCTTTCTCTCCCACAACAAATTGAAGTCTTCCTCGCCTACAACAACCCATCATCCTCACCGAGATCTGTCGAGTTAGTCGAGATCTGCTAAAAATTCTTCCTCATTCCTGTTGAAGGTATGTTTCATTTTTTTCATTCTCATTCTTGTTGTTAGGGTTTCATATGATAAAAATTCTGGATTTTTTTCTTACCCGCGGTTCAGATCTAAATAACACAAGATTGCTAATATATTCCTTGGCTCTCTATTTTGGCCTTCAATATTACTGACATCACCGCCCATGTTTATGTGTTCATCTTTAGCTTGTATCCATCCAAAATGATATGAAATAATGTGGTTGATGCTAATGTTTGGAGCTGGTTTCTTCAAATTCCTCTCTTCACTCTCATGTTATTGTTTGGAGCAGGTTTCTATTTCAATAAATGTTATTGTTTCTTCTTTAGGCATTTGTGTGTTGTCAACATGGCCATAATAAACTAGATTTCTATGTTGGTAGCAGATATATAAATAAAATTCTAGTTTTAAACATATTTGACATGCTGACTGAATTTATGTTAGAAAATCATAGTTTGAACATTTCTGTATTGGTAGCAGATATATATACCATTTGACACTCAGATTTGCACATTGGAGGAGTTATTCCATACAATAGCATGAAGATTAGGGTGGGCCACAAAAATTCTCGTAATATTGATAAGCATACATTTAGGGTGGATGGTTAACAATCATATGTAAATTTTTGGTGTATTCAAATATTATGAAAACTGAACTGAGGGTTAAAAACCAAACTGAATAGTGCAATTTCGGTTCGGTTTCGGTTTGGGGTGTGTAAAAACTAAGGCTATTGAGTTCGGTTTTGATTTCACCGAGAACCGAATCAAACCGAACTGCTTACATACATAAATTAATCACGAATGTTTTAATTATGTTAATAAGTAGCAATTGTAGCTAATTGAAAGGATTTTGAATTAGTGTGGGGCAATAAGAATACATGTTTACGAGAAGTAAAAGAGTCAAACTAATTAAGCATGAGAATACACGTTTACATGAAATAATAGAGTCAACCTAATTAATTAGCATGAGAATACGATCAATAGAAGTGTATCCATACAAATGTATTAAAAAGGAAGTATGGGAGTCAATTAAAGGTGATGAAGTTGCATAATACAAATAAAGGTGGAGATTGATGTATGATAATTAACAATAGTACAACATATTACACATAAAAGTTTCATTAAACACTTATGTTACTATTAGAATACATCATATAATCAACTTCTCTCACTCACTCCTAAATTGTTGTAATATTATTATTCAAATTTTGATTTATGAGATTGAATTCTTTTTTTGTGGTTAAATAATAACATTATAAATTCTAATTTTGAATATTTAGCAGTGGCGGGACTAAATATAACACAATGAACTTAAAATTTTAAATTCATATAAGAAGCTACTTTTCACGGTGTATAGTTTTATTTTAAAAGTTGACAATCTATTTTATGAGAACTGTAATTTCTTTCTTGGTTTAAGCCCTACTTGTACATGATTGGTTTTAATTATTACTATAGTGTTTTGTGCAAATTCTCTACAATTTGTATCTCAATATTGTTTGTGTTTTTTACCATGTTCATGCAGATGACCACATGACGGCATTTTTTCATGTGTATGTGATGTTATAGCCTATAAACCATAATATTATTGTTGTCAAAATTTATGAATTTTCTAGCCCTTAAAGCAGCACTAGCTCTTGGGTGAATCCCATGCACATTAAACAGGTTGTGAATGGGCAAAGCCCGTTCCCTGTATTGATCTAGCCCTCAATCCTTTCGTAGTTTTAAACTCAACATAATATATTTTCATTGTCCGTCGTCTATTTGTATAACCCTAAAATTCTTTTTAATTTATGCAGATTTTTCTGGCATTAAATATGGATAAAAGATGGATTGATTTGCAAAATAGAGATTCAATTGAACACATCCGTGGTGTTGACAAGTTTCGGGATTATGCATATCAAAATATAACAAGTAATTATAAGACTCAAATTTACTGCCCTTGCAAAAAATGTTGCAATACTTATCTAATGGAGAAGGTCGTTGCTCATGAACATATAATTATAAATGGGTTTTTATCTAAGTACAAGATATGGACCCTTCACGGGGAATTATATTGTTCTATTTCTTGCAGTGGGGATGAGCAACATTCTGATTTAAGAGATGATAAGATGGGGATGATACATGAAGCAATTTGAATTCCACCTACTGGTGCTAGTATGTATGAGAATCCACCATCATTAAGCAGTCCAAGAATGGATGGTCCTAGCGAAGAATATGCCAAATTTATAAAACTTGTTGAAGATGCAGAGTGTCCACTATACCCAAATTGTGTCAAGTGCACATCATTGTCTTTCATAGTTAGGTTACTACAAGATAAAGTCATGCATGGATGGACAGATACCTCATTCACTTGGCTATTGGAGTTTCTTATTGATGCTTTTCCGAACATAAAGATACCTAATTCTTATTATGAATCTCAAAATATTACAAAAGATTTGGGATTTCCTTATGAGACTTGGGATGCATGCCCCAACAATTGCATGATTTTTAAAGGAGATGATATTACACTTGTTAATTGTGAGATATGTGGCGAGTCACGATACAAACAACTCAATGACAATGGAAGTAGCATGCAAAATACAATTACAAAAATTCCAACAAAACAAGTAAGATATTTTCCTTTGAATCTGGGATTGAAGAGGCTATTCAAGTCATCAAAAACTGCAAATTACATGTGATGGCATGTAAAGGAACGTACTGATGATGATACTGTGAGGCACCCAGCTGACTCTCCAACTTGGAAAAAGTTTGATAAAGATTATCCTCAATTTGCAGTAGAGCGTCACAATATTAGACTTGGTTTGCATCTGATGGGTTTAATCCATATAAAACAATGTCCATTGCTCATAGCACATGGCCAGATTTTTTAATTCCTTATAATTTACCACCATGGATGTGCATGAAACAATCTTTTCTCTTTCTCACTCTACTAATTGATGGACCCAAAGGACCTGGTAATAAAATTTATTTTTATCTTCAACCATTTATTGACGAGTTGAATGAATTGTGGAATGATGGTGTGGCTACATATGATGCATCAAAAATTCAAATGTTCACTCTGCGATTCGCGTTGTTTTGGATAATTAATGACTACCCCACATATGCAAAAACCTATCAAGATGGAGTACAAAAGGCCAGTATGCTTGTGCAAATTGTAATTTGCAAACTAAATCACAATGGCTAATAAATGGTATAAAATATTGTTACTTGGGTCATCGTAGATGGTTACCTAGTGGGCATAGGTTTCGAAGAGATAAGGCAACTTATAATGGATGTCGTGGATTTGAAGCCAAACCTCCTATATTAAAGGGAAGTGATATCACAACATAACTAAATGATGTGCTTACTGAGTATAAAAAGGATGATCTTAAAAAGAGAAGAGGGAAGGTAATCGTAAGGTTATTAATATTGGTCAAAAATATGGTTGGAAGAAAAAAGTATCTTCTTTGAATTTCTATATTGGGAGGGTTTTCAAACACATCATTTCATTGACGTAATGCACCAAGAGAAGAATATGTGTGAAAATTTTCTTTATACAATATTGGGTGTTGTGGGAAAATCAAAAGATTGCTTGAAAGGAAGACGAGATTTAAAAGAAATGGGTATTCTAACAAAACTGCAACCACAACAACTTGCATCTGGTAAGGCCTTCTTATCTCCAGCCCGTTTTTCAATGAATAAAGTACATCAAGATATTTTCCTACAAGTGTTCAAAATATCAGTGTGCCGGATGGTTATGCATCTAATATTTCTCGATGTGTACATTTGAAAGAGAGAAATATTTAGGGTCTTAAGAGTCATGATATGCATATTCTTATCCAACAAATCCTTCCAATAGCCATCAGAAAAGTATTGCCATCTAATGTTGTGAAGGTTTTTATCGAGTTATCTAATTTCTATAGACAATTGTGCTAAAAGGTTATTAAGCATGTTGACTTGAAGATCATACAAGAACAAATAATTCTTACATTTTGTCATCTTGAAAAGATATTTCCACCTTCCTTTTTTGATATTATGGAGCATCTTACAATACATTTAACTAAAGAAGCCTCCGTTGGTGGTCCGGTGCAATTTCGATGGATGTATCCTATTGAAAGGTAATAAACAGTTCTTATACTTAAATATATATATATATATGCTTTGTATTAACTTTTTGTTTATGTTGAAATTAGGTATCTACTTACCTTAAAGAAATATGTTCGTAATCGTTCTCATCCAGAAGGTTCTATTGCGAAAGGATATCTAATGGAGGAATGCATGAACTTTTGCAAACGGTATCTTGATGGAATTGAAACAAAAGCTAATCGGCAAAATAGAAATTATGATGGAGGTCATGACATTGGTCGTCATTTTAAAAAGGGGAAAAAGATACAACTTGGTGAGAATTCTTCGACACAAATGCATCGTCATATTCTTTTCAACACAGATGCAATCACATCTTTTCTAAAGTGAGTTCTTATCTTATTCTAATTTGATGTTATTTTTTTAAATAACTAAATGTATTCCTATATAGGAAATACATCGAAGAACTCAAAAAGACAATGCCTCATATGACCAAACATCAAATTGATAAAGCTCATAATGAATTATATCACTCATGGTTTAAACAATATGTAAGTTCTTCAATATATTAATGGAGAATAAATTTTCTATGAATCATTTCATTAATTTCATTCATGGTTTGATTATCCTTACAGGTTAGGTCTATTGACATCAATCTATCAAACAAAGTTAAGCATCTCAGTAAAGGTCCAGATAATTGGGCATGGAGATATGATGGATATTTTATTAATGGATTTTGTTTTTGTACAAAGTACAAAGATCATAAAAGATGTACCCAAAATTGTGGTGTGGTGCTTAAAGCAAGTACAACTAGTTATACTAGATCCAAAGATAAGAACCCACGTGTAAGGAGTGTCACTTACTATGGAAGGTTAACACAAATTTTTGAGATTCGCTATAAGTGTGATTGGGTTGACCCTTAAGTTGTATAAATGTAGATGAATTTAGTTTCACTCTCGTGAACTTCAATCATTTGATGTATAAACAAAATAAAATGATAGACTAGCCTATCATATTAGCCACTCAAGCAGATCAGGTTTGTTATATCAAAGATCCTATGGAACCAGATTGGGAAGTTGTTATGAAGTTGATAATTCGAGATTCATTTGATGTTGAGCCATAAGTTGAACCACTAAGTCGAAAACATTTGGATGAAACAATATGTGTACGCGATGATGATACTAATTGGTTCAGGGAAGGAGTTGATGGTGATGTTGTTGATGATATACTCTTAGAAGTTGTTGATGAAATGGATAATGAAGAGTAATATTGTATGTTATCATAATTTTTAGATTGACAAATTACTATACTTGGTCATTTTATATGTAGTTCTTTTAAACTAGTACATTTTATATTGTATGTTATCATAATTTTTAGATTGACAAATTAATATAGTTTGATTTATAATCTTCTTATAGGTATTGGGAAGAAAAATACTCGAGGACAAACTATGAATGACAAGTTACAACTCTTTCAATCTGTCGCCGTACATTCAATCTCCCAACCTAATATAGATCCTACACCAATATCCCAACCCATCACCACACTAGATTCAATTTCCAATGCTACTACACATCCTACACCAATTTCTCGACCCATTGACACATCACATTAACTTGACAATGCAGGTACATGGAATCATAATTTTTTTTGGTTGTGTTTTATAATAACTTAAATTACTTATTGACATTTTTTTAAACAGATCTTTCAAACTCTCGTCAAAGTATTGACACATCACATTCACTTGACAATGCAGGTACATGGAATCATAAATTTTTTGCTTGTGTACTATAATAACTTAAATCAGCTATTGACATTTTTAATACAGATCTATCAAACTCTCTTCAAAGTATTAATAAGAAGAGAGGTTGAGGCCATACACATGGCATCCCAATTTATGGGACAAGTGAGCAATTTCATGTTGATTTTGATAGATTTGGGTACCCTACAGGTAAGAGCGAGCAACCATTTGTTAGCCAACTTGGTGTATTAGCTAGAAATTGGTTTACACTGCCACTCACATAATCGCGATGCACGAATATACCTGATGACATGCTTAATGCGATATGGAGAGAGGTGCAGGTATTTAACTTTATTAATTCATTACAATAATGAATGTCACACTTAAAATAAACTCAATTTTATTTCATTGAATAATTGTTGGAGAATACAGATGTCTCTTCAGATTATCGAAGAAGATGTTTGCATTTAGTTGGAATGCGGTGGAGGGAATGGAAATATCATGTTAAGTGTGATAATTATGATTAATATATACATACGACTGAGGAGGAGTGTCTTGCCTTTATCCCAGATCGTGTTGTTATTTCCCAGATCGTGTTGTTATTGATCAATGGAGAACTCTTGTCCAATATTGGGGATAAGAAGCTGTTAAAGTTATATCAAAGAAAAACTCTATCAATCGCGAAAACATTGGAGGATACCATAAAATGGTGAGATGTAGGACCCCGCTCCTGGATTACAAGACATGGCCGAGGGGAGTCCTATTCCCAAGACAACCGCCTTGTTGAAGTGCCAACACTCAGGCTAGCCCCCTCCACAAGATGCCAATCCTCCTGGCTATTCTCACATATCATCATGCCAACCCATCAATAATATAAAATCAATAGAAGCCATAAATTCACATATAAGTAGAGGTGTCACAATTATACAGAAGACGGGTAGCTCCGAGAGCTTCTGCAAATATCAGAGTATCATAAGAAATGCCCCAAGGGCTACATCTCAAGACTATTGCTCACATCTGTCACTGACGGTAACGATGGTATCGTAGTATCCATACCTATCATCCTAACCTGGCTATCTGCCTCCAGTGTCGTGCGCTGCTGCTCCCAGGTGCACTCCTAAAATAAGGGGTGCAATAACCGTTAGTCATATAGACGAAGTGGCTTCACATCCTCTCCCCCGGCGACTCCAAGGCACCGGGCAGAAGGGAATGAAGTGGAGCTGCAATATAAACAGTAGTGGCAAAAGCATGTGGCAATGGAAGATGTAATTACAGTAGTACATCATAAGTATAAAATGTATAACTAAAAAGCAGAATGGTCATTGACAGAGTATAAGCAAGCAGAGCATTTAGATAACTGAATTGAACTTAACTTATAAGGATGCCCATACAAGCTTATATGTTAAGGATCCAAACATAAAGTAACCCATTATATAAAGGTGCCCATACAAGTTTATATGATGAGGATCCAATGCGGTGCAATGCTATGATCATGCAAGGATGAATGCAATTCAATGATTATGATATGATGACTCACCCATACATATTTGTTTTGTTGACATAGACCTGTACTTCCCACATTTTGAGAGTAGCTAACCTCTCAGGCGCAGTGGAATGGGCTTCTCCACTACTCTGTGGGTATGCACACTTTCAAACCTTGGTCTTACGTACACCTCGATGCTAAGAACACAACAGCGGAGCACCTCCGTACTGGACTCGGAAGGGGTCTTGGGAAGTAAACACCAAGATCCAAGCCCAACCAGTCACTAGGCATGGAAGGGGTCTTTGGAAGTAAGCACAAAGAGCACAGCCCAACCGACCACGATCTATCTGCCAGCTCCCATCGTTGTGACGACCGGCGAGCCCGTAGATCTTCCACAAGCAATCCTTCAACCAGGATCATTACACCACCATGTGTAAACCATGCACATTCATGTAATTCCAATGCATAATCCGTGATATCAAGCACCCAAGGACTCACGAAAGGAGTCTTATTACAATTCTACCCCATACAATCAATGCCAATGCTAATTAGCATCCAAGGACCACAACCACCGGCCCTTAACATTTCACCATAAGATATAACCATATCTTATAATCCAAACCAAGTCATCAGAGCTACCCATATCGAGTTATCACAACTCTTAGGCAGTAGTGGGTGTATAACATGGAAATTACTCTACAAGATCTTGGAGGACTACTTGCTTGTTAGTGATTCAGACATCTCCCAAATTTAAGTCTCATCAATTACTGCCAAAATTATGCATCGCAATGTCCTATTTCAGAATCATAACATTCATCTACGCCTCGCCCAATTGACATGGGAATCCAGGAATTCTGACCACACCAAAGGAGGAGAACCTGCAGCTCTCTATTTGCTAATGTCGGCGGTAGCGCTACCGCCGGGCGTTAGCAATTCAGACGACACACCTTCCCGTCGATATGGGGTTTCGACAGGATGTTAGCCCTTCCCGTCGACAAGTCGACCCGCTAGCGCGAGCGGTAGCGCTACCACCGAGCGCTAGTGATTCTATCAGAACTCCATCCCATCGACATTAAGTATCGACAGGAAGTTACCCCTTCCCATCGACAAGTCGACCCGCTAACAACGGTGGTAGAGCTACCATCGGGCGTTAGCTAACAGAGAACAACTCCTCTGTTAAACACATCCCATTTTCTCCCCGTGAAGTCTCAGCTCCAGTTAAGATCAATTATTTCTTCCTTTAGTTGCTAGACTTTCACCACTATTCATGTGTCCCCTTATTAATCAAGTGCCAAATTAAAAAATTATAACCCATTAACATGGGACTATTCATCAAGAGAAATATTTATAATATCCAACCCATATTAAAATATCATAACCCATTAACCATGGGACTATTCATCAAGAGCAATATTTATAATATCAAACCTATATTAAAATATCGTAACCCATTAACCATGGGACAATTCATCATCTTCTTCCTCTAGCACATCCATAAGCCATCTTACCCTCTCTCCTCCAATACTCCCCCATTAGGCCACCTATCTTCACGAGATCAAGCCCTCTAACTTTGTAATGAAGAGAGGAGTTGATCGAAGACATCTTCGCGGAAAACGACGCCCTAGAACGTAAATTCTAGCGTGGGTTTCTCCTATGAAACTCCATTAATCTTACTAAATCAAGATCTTTGGAGCTCAATGTCCCTCCTAATCAGATCTAAAGATCTTGCACCAAGGGAGAGGGGTCGGAAGTCACCTTATTTTTCGGTCATGGTTCAAGCTTTTCTTCATGGCAGCATGGTGGTGGTCGGCCAAGCTCCAAATCTTCTTCCTAACTTGCTCCTTCAAAAACTCATTGGTTAAATATTTGTGGTGTGAGGAAGAAGATGAAGAAGAAGGAGAAGATAATCTGAGGTGTGATCAGCCCTTTTGGTTTAAGAGAGGAGAGTGAGTGGGATTTGATTTGCATTAATAAGCATTAATGGAAACAACTTCCCATGCCATGTCTGCTGGATTGGTAGGCGCCATTAGAGGGGGGGTGAATAAGGTTTTTAAAAACTTATATTATATTTTGGAATACTTGAAATAATAAGAGATCAAAATAGTGATTTTGAATAAAGATCTAAATTGTTTTATAATGAAGGAGAGGATAATAAATAATTTAGAGAAATGAAGATCAAATCAATTTTATTGCACAAAGAGAGATATGATTATTATTAATAAAATTGATTACAAAATTCGATTTCAATGACGTTGGAAATCAAGGCAAAATATGAAAGACTCGTTTTGTTTTCTATACCGACTCGTATCCCCATGAACCGGTTGGCTTTAGCCGATCCTTCCCCGGATATGACCTCAAGCCACTCTAGCCAATCCTTCCCCGGATATGGCCTCGAGCACCCCCTAGATGTAAACCCTAGACCTAATCGCGAACACGAGGCGAATTTCTGCCCTAAGTCCTACCCAGACCTAGTCGTCAACATGAGGCGAGTTCACTAAACGATTATAAGAAAAGATGTGAAATAAATAACAATAATCTAAAAACTCCCAATATGGATCTCATGGAGAAGTAGACGAAAACCCGGAGAGTATGATCGTAGTCGATGCAGTATTTTGTCACGATGATGATGCGTGTTGAAATCTTCTCCACGGATCTTCTGAAGCCTTCATGGATTTGTGGGAGTATCTCTCTGAACATTCCTCTATATGATGTGGCACGAAGCTCTGGAATTTGGGAGTAGGAGAGGATGAAGAAGACGGATCCAAGGGGTCTATTTTATAACCTTGGGGCTAGTGCCTGTGCTATCGCTACCGCTGACGCTATCCCAGATTAGGCAATATTCTCCGCGTGAGAATTCTTCATTTTAAGCAAGCCGGCCACCTTCGTCTTGTGCTTTGCGCTACCGCCGGCGATAGTAGATACCGCATGCGCTAGCGGCTATCACCTGCGTTAGCTGCTATCGCCTGGCGCTAGCACCTTCCATAATTGTTTCTGAGATTTTCTCAAATCAGAGCTAGCGCCGGTGCTAGCGAGTGTTGGGTTTTCTATACCCCTAACGGGATGACATATCGAATATGCGCAGCGGAAATAATAATAAGAACAACCCTAAAGAGGCCAACGGATCTTGCGGTTTTCATGATTCAAGAGAATAATCAAATCGAAATACAAAGTACCTTTGCGGGATTGAGTCAACACTCAACCAAGGTGCTCCAAAGAGAAATCCAAAATCTATCTTTGAGTTCTTCAAGAATCAAAATGGATTGATCCCTCTATAGAAGTCCACACAAGCAAAAGGAGAACCCTAGCTTCTTGTCGTACAAGAACTAGGTCGGAGAAGGAACCTATCAACGTCCCCACGAACTGCTAGGTCTGATCTAGGGGAGGCGGCGACCGACGACGGCGACTAGCGGCGGAGGAAGATGATCGGCGGACAGGAAGATCGAGATGCCCTCGCGCAGAACAGTTCTGGTCGGCTGTTCTCGTCTAAAATCACGAAAAGATTAAGTCACACGTAAACCTAAAATCACATGCCCTTTTATACTAAAATGCATAAATCAAGCTATTCGCAGACCCAGGGAAAAAGAACAATTCTATCAAGGTGTACACATTAGTCGAATCGACTAATCAGATTAACCGAATCGACTAAACAATATAACCGAATTCGATTCAGATTCGGCAACACCATTTCGACGAATTCGTCTATATAAATTCGGCTATATAAATTCGGCTATATGATTTCAACGAAAAAATTTCGTCTATATAAATTCAGCGAAACCCTTTAGCCGAATTTGTCATTTATTCAACTAAACACTTTAGCCGAATTTGACTTAGCCGAATTTGTCTAAACCCTTTAGCCGAATTCGTCTAAACCCTTTAGCCGAATTCGTCTAAACCCTTTAGCCGAATTCATCTAAACCCTTTAGCCGAATTATCTAGTATAAATCCATTCGTTTAAACCATTTAAATATTTCCCGTTGAGACATTCTCAACTTAATTCCAAGCAGTCACAGGATTGGTCCTCCACTCATATCCAATATGAGTAAGGCCAACACAATCCTTTCTCCAATTTTTCCAAACGCTTTTATGTGCGACCCTATAGGCTCATATTGCGTTGGCAGTAAGACTAACTGCTTGATTGCTTTGAGATCACCTAGGAAACTCCCACAGCGAGCATGTTGGAATTTTGGCTTCAAATTTTGGCGCAACTTTCTTATGTTATCCTTGAGTCATGTGGACTTGTTTTCCTGCACACATAAACAAATATAATCAAATACAGATTGGATTTGTTATTCTCAAACCTAGGAGATGCGGAAGACCATGTTCCAACAAACTCCCCCTTTTGATAATATCAAATCCATTAATGATATATCAGAGCATTAATATATAAGCTTGATGAGACCTACTTGTGTGTGTGAGAGAGTGATGACTTAGGATAATTATTGATTTTAGTATTTAGAATTGCTCCACCTAAATACATGCCCCCCCTATGTGAATGCTCCCCTAATATGTAAGGTATCTTCTTAATCATTAGTCGTGTTAGTTTTTCACATTTGATAGCGATTTATATTTATCATGTTAGTTCTCCCCCTTTTGTTATTAGCAAAAGTGGGTAAGGAAGCAAAACACATAAATTTTTTGATAATAAGATAAAGGCAAGATCGAGCTTTGAGAGAGAAGGAAATGATAAGGAGTGTTAGAATAATTTTTAAAGAAATAGATCAGAGTTTTTAGCTTAAAGATAAACAGTATAACATTTGCCAAGTAATCAATATTATCATGTTAGTTTTCCCTTTTATATAAGAGTTTTAAGCATGAAAAGGTAATGATTTCCATGCAACCAATATACCCAAACAATATTTCAACACCCTAGACCCGTACTAAGTGACAGATGGGCATGAGGAGCTGCATACATGCCGCAGGTTGGGGTGCTAGTCCTATATGCAAACACTAGAAAAACTCAACCCAACACTCTTTCCCCCCAGTGCCTCGCAAGGCCCCACTGGAACCCTCCGCGGTTAAGGACAAGACATGACTTAGAGGTTAGGTAATCTAATGTCTACAACCCTACACCCCCGCTATGGTGAGATATGTAATCATGGGATAATAATAATTGGAAACATTTAGCATTTGAATCTAATGATGAGTTCATAGCCTATGAGTTTATATTGTTATTTGAATTTTTAAAGAAAAGGTCACATAGCTAATTTGAAATCCATTAATGAATCATAGTTTTAGCATTACAATATTTTCATGTTTAGAGCAACCAATCTAAAGTTTACCAAGCAAGTCTGCCACTTGTTGAAAGAAAGGAATTTTAAGATTTAAGTGACGATGCACACACAAGAAAAGACTTTAAATAAGCATGAAAGCGCAAGGTAGAAATAATTATATGGTTATGATGCGGAAGACTTATAGAAATACAAGAAACATCTTTTTGTAATCATGATGATTCATAAGAAGAAAAATAGGAGTTAAATTGAAAAAGAGAAGATGTTTTTGTAAATCATTTTTCTTGTAAGAACTTAAAGGTTTATAGCATTATTTTTGAGAGATTTGAAGCTAGAAGGCTATAAAATTGTTTATCCAAAGAAAAAATCAATTTGGAAGTTCAAATATCATAATAGTAATAAGAGATGTTATGCCATACAAATGATGTTATTTGGGTAAAACTAATCTTATATAAATATCCATATTAAAGATAATATTTTGAAGGAATATTTTTGTAAGCAAGTAAGATTTTCAATAAGGTTTTCATGACAATAGTCAGGGAGTTCTATTTTTCAAAAAAAAAAACAACTAAGGCAAGCATGATTGCACATATTCCAGAAGATAGTGACTATAATGTTATTAATTTACATTTCAAGTTAGGAAAACATTGTAGAGATCATGCATTGCAATCTAGTGCTTTTACTAAAGCTTTCTAAAGAATTCATGTAAAGAAGCATTAGAGTCTAATTCTCAGAGTAGAAGATTTATGAGAGATAATGTGTATAAAAAGTGTTTTGATAAAAGTATACAAATGATATAATCCAAAACACATGACTTATATAGTGAAGTAGAAACATTATTAAGCATGTAATCTTTTTAACTACTTCTACACATTAATTCTAGATTTGATACAAAGCACAAAAAGTACAACTACCAAGGTGCTTCGCCCACACAATGTTCATTAAGACTTATCAGGGAGCGAAGTAGTGCTTGGGGGATCACATATTTTATTTTCAACATGTGTTCCTTTTTTTGTGATCCGGTGTACAAAATAGAAGTGTATTAAAGTAGTTTGCACATGACACATTACAATTCTTTCCAAGGTGCTCAACCTCACAATGCTTATGAAGACTTATCAGGAGATTCAAGTAGTGCTTGGTGGAGTTATCTTTGTCATTTTAATATTGAATTTTTGAGCAAGACAAAGTTCTCTGAATTCACTTATTTTATGCAAACACTTATAATTTGATAATTTCACTTCTATATGTGCAACAAAGTTTTGAATAATGTGTAGGTAATAGAGATAGACATCTTAATATTGTAAGCTACTACACTACACAATCATGTAGGATTAAGAATTATGGGCACATGTGGTCTACCAAAAAATGTGAGTGAAAAGAGATCATTATCAAACATAACACATTACTCATACTTAGAGGCATACAAATGCAATCCTACATACTCCACAATAGAATTTTTCATTGCTCATAACAAGATTAAATTATAAGCATGACAAGCCAAAACAATGTTTAGAAAACTTGAGATTTTAAATTAAACATTCTTAACCAACTCTAAAAGAACATGCTTGTCATTTTTACCAAAGGAATAAAACATAGAAATCTTTATTATTGTAATAAAACCTTAAAGAAATTGGCAAAGACATATTTTTTGTATTTTTGTATTTTGGAATTTTGTATTTGATTTTTCAAAAATCACACAATGGCATAAAGATAAAAATAGGTATTACATATAAAATAACATATTTTTAATAATTTTTCACAATTTAAGAAACACCAAAAATTTGACACTCGAGCTAGCGTCGGCGCTAGCGCTAGCGCGGCAAACAGTACACTGTTTTTCAAGATTTTGGAAATTTTGATTATGGATCTTGATTAAGCGTCCCAAGTGTAGTTTCATGCAGAAATTTCAGAATTTTTGCAGATGTCTAGATAGTGCAAATTGGATGGAACATTTGCGATTTTGTATATGACTTTACCAAATAAACATTGCATGAGATATGTTTTATTATATCTTCATTTTAATTATTCTAAGGCTTATATTTGTCAATTATGTTGTAAGTTGAAAATGATAGGAGATGTAAGCACAAGATATCTTGCTTGAATAAGCTAAATGAGCATAACTTAAATGATTAGTATGATGTTTCTGCAAAGAATATCATGGATAAGCCCTAGATAAAAGTACCCAGCCTGTATATCATGGTAACCATATAAAGCCTAACATAGACATAAATATTCTTTAGGTGACAATGTTAGTAGGATTAGTTTGAGATTAATGTTATGCCAATGTTTGATAGTGTTTCAACTTATAGACCTAGAATGAAGTGAAGATTCTATTTGATTTGATCTTATTGATATCAAGATGATTCTAAGGTCTAAACTTGAAATAAATCACAATACACACATAATACACCAACCATGGTAATGAATTATAATACCAATTGTTATCATATAATTCATATACATGTGATAGAGATAGTTGTTTTTAGATGATTTTTGATAAGAAATATGATATATGATTTTTTGAGAATTTTATCAAAGGACATCAATAGATCATGGTGGTGCGTGTGGCATAAGTATTTAAGACAATTAATCTTTCAATATGTCTTTTGTGATTTTCTTTATAATTTAGATAAATATCTCATCACAAATTTAGAGTTTGATTCATATTAATATAAGATATTTATAAGCAATGAATATAAGAATAATAGATAGGTCGTCAAAATAAAATAGGATTTTGATTTTTGATCAATTTGATTTATAAACTCATTAAGTTTTAAGAGATAAGATCATATTTCTTATAATATATAAGATGAACATAACATGATAGCTTAAAAATAAGAAAAAAAAAATAGAAAGACATTAAAGCATATCATGAAGTAGAAAATTTGTATATTTCATTTTTGAAAATATTCTACTTCATGCATTTGGTGATACCAAATGAATAAGAGATTTAGGTATCCAAAGGGGACCAAATATGGTGGTTCCTTTGGGTACCCAAATATAACATGTAGGTTTGTGGGTAGTTAGTGATGAATGGGTCCTTTCATGTGAAGTTAGTGATTCATTTTTAATTTTGGGTCTCCATTCAAACTTTGGTTTAATGTTATTCTTATATGTCAAATTTCCATTGTGATAATCTTTATATTGATGATTATGATTGTAATGATTATTAAAAGTATTGTTTATAGGGAATTTCTGTAGTTTTATTTTTAAGTTGGGAGAAACATGATTTTGTAAATAATGATGATTTTGATTTTGATTTACAAACATTTTGTGTTTCTTACTCCCATTATTAGGCTTAATTAAGATATTCATCTTCATATTCAACTTGTTTTTAGATATAGCTTGATATTGAGAATTTGTATTTATAATTTTCATAAGTAAGTTGATTTTTGATTTTAATTCATCTTTTCTTATCTTTAGATTATGCCTAGCTTTATTATAAGCTATTGTGCTATTTTTAAGAGTAGAAACAATAGAGTCTATATGATTTTGATAGTCATTTCTAAATTCCTCAAATGTTTCGTCCATTTCTTTGATTTCAATTTTATAATTTTTGCACGTAGCACAATCACTTTTCAAAGATGAATTTTCTAAAAATAATTTTTCATTATGTTCTTTTACACAAATAATTTCTTTTTCAAGTTCCTTAAATTTTTCTTTAATATCATTACAATCAAAACAAGGTTTTGTATTCTCAATTGAAGTGACATGGGTAAAGCTAGATTAATCAGAATTTGATTCTACTTTAACTTTTGCTTTTAAATTTTTATTTTCTAAGCGCAATTTGCAATTCACATTTTTTAATTTCTTAATTTTGCGCTTTGTAATTTGTAGCAATTGTAAAGTAGAAATAGAATTGCAAACAATAAGTGGATTTTAATTCCTTATAGTGCTTTTGTATGCTGTGAGATTTTAGCACGAATTTTCTTTGTTGTCTTCATCTATTTGGAATTCCTTTTCCAAAGATGGGATTTCTTCTTTTCCATTTGATGTGCACTCCATTGATCCATCATGAGAGGGGCTTTCTTTACAATTTGTGCAATCTTGTATGTTCTCCGCTTATTGCATTTGTTTCATACCTGTCGATGGAGAATCATACATTTCTTAAAGAAATTTCCATACTTTGTATGCACTAGAAAAACAATATATTAATTTTGAAATTTTGTGAGATAAGGTATAAAAAATACTATTTAAAGCTTTTGCATTTAGATGATGTTCCTGTTTATTTGATTCATCTGCTGGTCTAACTATTGCTATACCCATGCATTGATATCTAAATTTTTAATAAACTTTTCCATTAAAAATTTCCACCCATTATAATTTCTCCCTTTCGAATAAAGGTGGTTTAAGAGATTTTGCTTCTTCATAAGAATTTACCCCACTAATAGAAGCGAGATGATGAGACGCCGTTATTCCTGGTTGATAAGATAATTGGAAAAAAAAACCTCTGATACCACTTGTTGCATCGGTAGGCGCCCTTAGAGGTGGGGTGAATAAGGGTTTTAAAAACTTATATTATATTTTGGAATACTTGAAATAATAAGAGATCAAAATAGTGATTTTGAATAAAGATCTAAATTGTTTTATAATGAAGGAGAGGATAATAAACAATTTAGAGAAATGAAGCTCAAATTAATTTTTATTACACAAAGAGAGATATGATTATTATTAATAAAATTGATTACAAAATTCGATTTCAATGACGCTGGAAATCAAGGCGAAATATGAAAGACTCTTTTTGTTTTCTATACCGACTCGTATCCCCACGAACCGGTTGGCTTTAGTCGATCCTTCCCCGGATACGACCTCAAGCCGCTTGATGAGTACTTTTTGTACTCATCTTTTAATATAATTTTAATGTAGTTTTAATATGAATTTATTTAATTTATATGTATTTTCTTATTTAATATGTTCCCTTTTAATTTTATAAACTAACTTAAGTCTTTTCTGTGTTTTTCAGGATTTCTGGGCATTTTGAGCATAATTGTCAAGTACACGCCCCCAGTCACGGGCGTGACCATTGGGTCATGGGCGTGACCCATGGGCGTGTAATCCCCGATGTGTCCCAGACCCGCTTTCCGTCACCCGGGAGCGTTCCGTGAAGATTCGCCAAGTACACGCCCCAGTTCACGGGCGTGACCTAGGGCGTGACATCCAAGTCACGGCCGCGACCCGCCACAGCATCCGGAGCACGCCTACCATGTCATTTAAAGTTACACGCCCTCAGTCACGGGCGTGACCGAGGGCTTGACATTCAGTCACGGGCGTGACTCGACCCGCGCTCCTTCCCGCCGAAGATTCCCGCCAGAAGCCAGAGTTTAAGATTGCACGCCCCAGGTCACGGGCGTGACCTAGGGCATGACACGGCTAAAACGCTCGCATTTACTCCAGAAGGCGCCCTCTCCGCTGCGACTTTGATCACGCTGCTTACAAGCCCTTGGTCACGGGCATGACCAAGGGCGTGTAACCTCAAATTTCAGCCTATTTAAAGCCAGCTCCTCTACAACTCAAGGGACAAATTTTGGGAGTTCAAATCTCCTTTTCTTGTTTTATTTTCAAGTTTTTAGTAGCTCATGTATGTCTTTTTCTAATTAGCAATTGTACTTTCATTTCACTAGTTGTAATTTTCATTTCAATAGCTTGTATTTCCTTTCATTCGCAATTAATAAAATAGTTCTTCTTATTCTCTTAACTATCTTCTTCTTTCTTTCATGTATCCTTTTGTTTTCTTTAATTCCTTTATCTCAATGAGTAGCTAAATTTCTATTAGCACTCGGTCGAGATGACTGAAGGAATAAATATAATTCATGGAGTAATTTAGAACGACTTTTTCTCTTCTTGGAAATACTTTTGATTTATCCTTGATTACAATGAAATGAGATTATATTTTCGATATATAATTCTCGTTTTTGTTTTCGTTCTTTAGTTAGCCGAACAAGCTCGTAAGACGAATCGATCATTCAAGGATAAAGAGAGTTGAATGCACTCCTCGAGAAAGGACGACATAAATCTCCCGGATTGGAGTCAAATCCAATAGAGGGGTTCATTACGATGAAGAGAGTATTAGGTTCAATTATAGAACGAGAGTTCGGTTGATCCACCTAATCTTTTGGGCGTATCCTCGAGAGAGGTGTGTTCATAATTCGGGAACCTCCACGGTCAAAGCATTTTTCCTAAGAGATTTAGATTTTCTTATTTCTTCTATCTTTTTATTCCAAGGTGATTCAAAAATCGAGTGCTAGTCTTTTTAATCTTTATTTTAATTTTCCTTTTGCAAAACCAAACCCAGAATTCTATTCGATAAAATAATAGAGATTTTCTTGATGTAAGAGTACTTAACCGCCCCGAGTCTAATACGACCTTGGTTTTCTATAACCTATACTACATTCGATACGGTACACTTGCCGTTATTGTTTGCGGATATAGTTTTGCGCATCAAGTTTTTGGCGCCGTTGCCGGGGAAACACGGTTGATATTCCGAAAAAAAGAAATATTTATTAATTTTATCATTCTCTTCCTTCTCCCCCTTTTGCTTTAAAATTTTTTTTAAAAAAAATTTAAAAAACGTAATCTAAATTCTCGGAAAGGACGCTTTGGGCTTGAATTCCCATCATAGCCTCTAGTACCTTGCGAGCCCTTCACCGGGTTGACCTTGGGAAGTCCGGGACTAATTTAACCCGCTTTTTGAAAAAAATTTATATAATAAAAATTAATTTTTTTTTTAAAATTCCATTCATTTGAGTAAAGGATGTTCCCTTTTTATTTTTATTATGAAAGAATCTGAATTGGCCGTTAAAGTTGCCGAGCTTCAAAGCCAACTATATCTTTTGGAAGCGGCACAAAAATGCCAATTTAGTTGTCATTATTGTGGTGCGCCTCATCAAAGTGAGGATTGTTATTTGCATTCTTATTTTCAAAATAATTATTATGAAAATAATTATCCTCAATATTATGCAAATAATTTTGATAATAATTATGATCATAATTTTTCATCCTTTAATAAAAGTAATTTTTCAAACATTGATGAGAATAATTTTTCTAATTTTAATGAAAATAATTTTTCGGCATTTAATAATTGTTATTCTAGCTCCGAAGTAGATTATTCCTCGTGGCAAGCTCACCTGGATAGTTCTCAGAGCAACGAAGATAAATCTTTAGATCCGAGCTTTTGTTTTTCTTCTTATACACCGCAGTCTTCGTTCTCTAATTTGGGGAAATTTCGCAGATCCAAATAGATACTTCCCCCCAAACTTTAGAGGAAAATTTTATTTCGTCTAGTGTTTTCTCTAATTTTCACGAGAATAATTTTTCGGCTTCTAATAATTTTTCTTCTAGCCCCGACGTAGATTATTCTTGGTGGCAAGGTCACCTGGATAGTTTACGGGGCGATGAAGATAAATCTTTAGATCCGAATTCTTGTTCTTCTTCTTTTGCGCCGCAACCTTCGTACTCTAATTTTGGGGAATGTCCGCTGATTCAATTAGATACTTCACCCCAAAATTTAGATGAGAACATTATTTCAACTAGTGCTTTTTCTCCATCTTTGGATAATTTAGTTATGGAGGAACATATGGTTTTATGTAATCCCATAATTTCTTATACCGAAAATGAGAAAAATTTATTGTACCAATAATTTCTTAAAATTATGGGAACCACGGATGAATTTGAAGAAGAACAAGTTTCTTCCCCTACTTCACCCGGATATTCTTTTTTTTTGTCATGTATTTTCACAAAATTCTTCTATTTTAGTTCAACCAAAAATTCATGAAAATTTTTTGTCCGAAAATTTTATTCCGCCACTGGATTTTCCTAATGAAAATTTTATTTTAGAAAAGGACTAACCGAAGCTTCATTTTATATTTCCGCGAGCGCCTCCTCCATACGAAATATTATCTGACTCGTTTAATTGTGATTCTCTTTATACTAAAAATTTTCAAATTGAAGATGAGCCGTTGCTACCCCAAATTATTGATGATCCATTTGCCGCTCATCTTTATATTTCCAAATCACCTCAGGTATGTATAGGTGATTTGGATTTGCATATGCAAGCCCAACGTCAAATGGAGAATCACACGTTAAGCGGAGGAGTCGCTGGGCAATGGATTACGGCATACTCACCCCAGCGTGAATTAAGGGAGTTGCCTGTGCACTTCTCTTTTCAATTTTCGTTTAGCTAACAATAACCTTCTAGCTTAAAGATGGGAAAAAGAAAGCGCTCTTGGGAGGCACCCCTTGCTTATCTTTAATTCATGTATTTTTCTTTTAAAAGTTTATTTTTCAAGAGTTCTTCATACTTAGTTTTAAACATTGGGGACAATGTTTAATTTTAAGTATGGGGGTGTAGCTTTGTGTTCACTATATTTTTATTTTTTGAAAAAGAAAAAAAAAATTATTAAATTTTTCTAAAATTTTGAATAAAATCCGTACTTGTTGTTTTTATTCTTCTAGAAATCTAGTTTGAGGATTGATTGTAAGTATTCCTACATTTTTAATTTAGGTAATATTTCATTTTATCAGAATTTGTTAAATTTAGATTTGAAGAAATTTGGTTTTAAGAAACATTTTATGTTTTTAATTTGACTAGAGAATCTATTTAGCACTACTTCTCACTTTAATTTTAAATAGCTTCACTTTGTGGTAAATTGGCTAAACATCTCTAGATTTTTTTCATTATATTCGCTTTTAACTTTAAGATCTTAGGAAATTTCATTCCACCAAAAATATGCTCTCAAAATATTTTAATTTATAAACTAGAAGTTTTTCTCTACCCTTGGTAACATTTCTATTTTTTTCCTTTCCCCTATTGTTAGATCATATGTCATGGGAATCAGGAGATGTTAGTTCTTTATTCTTTGGTAAACATATGCAACCCAAATATAAAAAAGAAGAGAGAAAAAATGTGTATATGTCGAGGAAATGATAGGATAATAGTCTATCATTCTCTGGTATTACATATACTTAAAAAATGAAAAAAAGGGGTTGAGAGGACAAAATTCATCACCCGAATCAAAAACCTCTTCATATCCTTTATCTTCATTTTGCCATTCCGTTTAAACCCATTCCTAGCCAATTTCATTGTTTCTAGTCCTAAACTAAATTATTAAAGAGAGCAATATTTTGGTAGGTATCTTTTCCTTAAGATTCTTTTATGTTAGAGTGTCTATAATTCCAATCTATTTTTGTTTGAAAATTTCTATAATTTTGATTGCTAAATAGTTATCTTGAGAAGTGGTTAGCTAAATAATTTTCTCTTTTTAAATTATCACCATAACTTATGACTTAATTCTTGAATTCATAGAATTTACTTTTAACTTATTCTTGGTTCAATGAAATGTTAGTTAATTAAAAATAATATCGATGTCTTGTAAATCTTTCCTCACTCTTTTGCTCTGGAATAGCAAAAGCTCAAGTATGGAGGTGTTTGATAAGTACTTTTTGTACTCATCTTTTAATATAATTTTAATGTAGTTTTAATATAAATTTATTTAATTTATATGTATTTTCTTATTTAATATGTTCCCTTTTAATTTTATAAACTAATTTGTGTTTTTCAGGATTTCTGGGCATTCTAAGCAAAATTGTCAAGTACACGCCCCCAGTCACGGGCGTGACCTTTGGGTCACGGGCGTGACCCATGGGCGTGTAAACCCCGATGTGTCCCAGACCCACTTTCCGCCACCCGGGGCGTGACCTAGGGCGTGACATCCAAGTCACGGCCGCGACCCGCTACAGCATCCGGAGAATGCCTGCCACATCATTTAAAGTTACACGCCCTCGGTCACGGGCGTGACCGAGGGCGTGACATCCAGCCACGGGCGTGACTCGACCCGCGCTCCTTCCCGCCGAAGATACCCGCCAGAAGCCAGAGTTTAAGATTACACGCCCCAGGTCACGGGCGTGACCTAGGGCGTAACACGGCTGAAACGCTCGCATTTACTCCAGAAGGCGCCCTCTCCGCTGCTGCTTCGATCATGCTGCTTACACGCCCTTGGTCACGGGCGTGACCAAGGGCGTGTAACCTCAAATTTCAGCCTATTTAAAGCTAGCTCCTCTACAACTCAAGGGATGAATTTTGGGAGTTCAAATCTCCTTTTCTTGTTTTATTTTCATGTTTTTAGTAGCTCATGTATGTCTTTTTCTAATTAGCAATTGTACTTTCATTTCACTAGTTGTAATTTTCATTTCAATAGCTTGTATTTCCTTTCATTTGCAATTAATAAAATAGTTCTTCTTATTCTCTTAATTCTCTTCTTCTTTCTTTCATGTATCCTTTTGTTTTCTTTAATTCCTTTATCTCAATGAGTAGCTAAATTTCTATTAGCACTCGGTCGAGATGACCGAAGGAATAAATATAATTCATGGAGTAATTTAGAACGTCTTTTTCTCTTCTTGGAAATACTTTTGATTTTTCCTTGATTACAATGAAATGAGATTATATTTTCAATATATAATTCTCATTTTTGTTTTCGTTCTTTAGTTAGCCGAACAAGCTCGTAAGACGAATCGATCATTCAAGGACAAAGAGAGTTGAATGCACTCCTCGAGAGAGGACGACATAAATCTCTCGGATTGGAGTCAATCCAATAGAGTGGTTCATTACGATAAAGCGAGTATTAGGTTCAATTATAGAATGAGAGTTCGGTTGATCCACCTAATCTTAGTTGGGCGTATCCTCGAGAGAGGTGCGTTCATAATTCGGGAACCTCCACGGTCAAAGCATTTTTACTAAGAGATCTAGATTTTCTTATTTCTTCTATCTTTTTATTCCATGGTGATTCAAAAATCGAGTGCTAGTCTTTTTAATCTTGATTTTAATTTTCCTTTTGCAAAACCAAACCCAGAATTCTATTCGATAAAATAATAGAGATTTTCTTGAAGTAAGAGTACTTAACCGCCCCGAGTCTAATATGACCTTGGTTTTCTATAACCTATAATACCTTCGATACGGTACACTTGCCGTTATCGTTTGCGGATATAGTTTTGCGCATCACCGCTCTAGACAATCCTTCCCCGGATATGGCCTCGAGCACCCCTAGATCTACACCCTAGACCTAGTCGCCAACACGAGGCGAATTTCTGCCCTAAGTCCTACCCAGACCTAGTCGCCAAAACGAGGCGAGTTCACTAAACGATTATAAGAAAAGATGTGAAATAAATAACAATAATGTAAAAACTCCCTATATGGATCTTATGGAGAAGTAGACGAAGACCCACAGAGTATGATCGTAGTCGATGCAGTCTTTCATCATCATGATGACGCGTGCTGAAATCTTCTCCACGGATCTTCTTAAGCCTTCATGGATTTGTGGGAGTATCACTTTGAACCTTCCTCTATATGATGTGGCACGAAGATCTGGAATTTGGGAGTAGGAGAGGATGAAGAAGATGGATCCAAGGGGTCCTTTTTATAGCCTTGAAGCTAGCGCCTGCGCTATCGCTACCGCCGGCACTATCCTAGATTAGGCAATATTCTCCGCGTGAGAATCCTTCATTTTAATCAAGCCGGCCGCATTCCTCTTGTGCTTTGCGCTACCGCCGACGCTAGTAGATACCGCCCGCGCTAGCGGCTATCGCCTGCATTAGCTGCTATTGTCTGGCGCTAGCACCTTCCATAACTGTTTCCGAGATTTTCTCAAATCAGAGCTCGCTCTAGCGCCGGTGCTAGCGGGCATGTTTGAATTTTGGCTTCATATTTTGGCGCAACTTTTCTATGTTATCCTTGAGTCATGTGGACTTGTTTTCCATCACACTTAAATACATAAGATAAAATACACATAGTTTTTGTTATTCTCAAACCTAGGAGATGCGGAAGACCATGTTCCAACAATGCCTTGGAACTCCAAAGTTTGGTGTCAGCTCCTTATTGGACATTAATTCCATTTTTAGCCTAGAATTTTGCAATTAGTACTGTTCTGTCGGTTTTTAACACTGTTCAGCCGATTCTGGATCTTTCCCATCAATTTTTCATTCTTCCCGTCGATTTTCAGTCTTCTGTCCCATCGATCTTCATTCTTCTAATCGATTTTAATTCTTCTATCCCGTCGACTTTCAGACAGGTTATCTCATCGATTCTAAGACAGTCCCGTCGATTCTAGATAGACTTTCCTTCTAAGATAGCTTCCAGTCGATTTTCATTGTTCTTCCCATCGACTTTAAGACAGTTTTCCCATCGATTCTAGATAGACTTTCCCGTTGATTTTTCAAGTCATCCCATCGATTTTTACTGTCTTTCCTGTCGATCTCTTGACAGTCTCGTTGACTTTTTTTACTTTGTCTTTCCCGTCTTTTTTCAAGTCTTCCCGTCAATTTTTACTTTGTCTTTCCCGTCGATTTTCAAGTCTTCCCGTCGATTTTTACTTTGTCTTTCCTGTCAATTTTCAAGTCTTCCCGTCGATTTTTACTTTCTCTTTCCCGTCGATTTTCGAGTCTTCCCGTCGATTTTCAAGTTTTCCCATCGATTTTTACTTTGTCTTTCCTGTCAATTTTCAAGTCTTCCAGTCAATTTTTACTTTGTCTTTCCCCTCAATTTTCAAGTCTTCCCGTCGATTTTTACCTTGTTCAGTTACAAGTTTTCTTAAGTCGCAGCCCACTTCCTAGTGCACTAAACTCAAAGTGACTCCTATCACTCGAGGGGTCAAGCACGAATTGGGATGTTACAAATCCAATAAACGAAGAAACAATTTCGTCCCTGAAATTTAGGTTGGGGCTATGCGGATTGAAGGTCAGATTATGAAAATCAACAAAAATCTTTTAAGATCAGTGGACCTGATACTCATGAGATTACTACTCATGTTCCTATATAAGATTTAAACTCCTCCTGCAAAAGCATAATATGATTTTAGATTTTGCAAAATGAATTGATTCTTCCAATCCCAGACATGGTTTTTGTACAGTTAATGACTTATAAATCTTCTCATCATGATCAAATTTCATTTCTCCCTCAAGTATGCATGAGCAGTTAATCGATATAGTCGTTTCTCATTCATACACATATTTCTAGATTACCGATCTTAAGGGGCATAATACCATTCTCTGTCCATCACCTCAATTTATAAGGACATATTTTAATTAGGGATCATTCCAAATTAAATCTCCTTGAAATTTGTATCACGGCTAGTAATTTGATACCTATAACATCTTCATCACACTTTAAGCTCATCCGATTTCACAACAACTATTTATGATCGATAAATTTATATAGTATAATTGACAAATTCCCAATAACTATAAGAACAACAATTCTGAAGCTGAACAAGGATGATCGTAATATCGTCAAACAAATGCGCTTTGATTCTTGAAATCTTTGGGTCCATATCCAAAGGATCACATATATTCTACGCATCTCCTAGAACTTACAATGTCACTCGCTTGATTTCAAAATTTTAAGGGGTCAATACACTCCCAATGTCATGACATGGAAAAATAAACACAATTGTTCAAACAACCTGACTTTTTCCACCTCTTGACTTCTAATCACATCGCAATCAAGTTTCACATCTTTTAGGTAAATATCCCAAGAGGAGTTCAACATGTGCATTTCTGGTATCCGCACCTTAAGCATGTGCGACCTCTTCCCAGGTCAAGACACTAAAAACAAATACTATAGTGAATTCCTATTCCAAATTCCACAATATCATAATCACCGGCCAAAAGTGGTCATCATCTTTCACGTATTATTCAAGCAAAACCTTGATGTCATACGTCTGCAGCACACCAGTTATAAATAAGAATTAGGGGAAAACCCCAAGTCGGTACATGACTAGTCCAATAAATGAAGCGATAAGCCCTCGTACATTTGGACTAGGATTCTTAAACCACCCATATGGTACATTCATCTCATGTATGTGCACAATCCTTAGGGGTATATATTCCTTGACTTAGAGTTCTTACCCTATAATTCTCTGTATCGACACACTTGTATATTAGCCGTGATGTAGAAATTTAAATTATTACGGCGACGACCAAGTTGCATCTCATTGTAATGAGAGCATGTACAAATAACATCCAATCAACCGGTACATTTCATATATGTTTGAGTTGACATGAACCAAGGTACAAGGTTCGAGATGATTTCACTTCAACACGGGTTATACAGACTGCCAAAAGTAAGCCATACTTCACAATATGATAAACTAAATCAAATCTTTTCTAAGCGCCCTAACATCTCTGCCAATGATCACCCAAGACATGTATATTTTAAGATAAGTTGAGATGTCAAATCATCAAATAACTCATACTAATCGTCCATATAGAAAAATTTTATTATATCCTCTAGTATGTACAAAATTACATTAAGTCCCAAAATATTATGTTATCAAAAGTCCACAAGTAGACAAATACTAACGCACACCTCAAAGGGTTATCTTACTATTCTCCTCGTGTACTTATCCACAAGGTCTCAGGGAAGTATAGAAAAACAATGCTCATCCTTGAAATGTTCTGTTTCCTTATTCTGATTGTGAAGTTTTCTTTTGATCAAAATATGGTGTTAGCAGTCCACCCTTCTCAAGATGATCTAATTGTTCAAGTATTACGACTATCCAGTGTTGAAGAATTGTGAAGATTTTCTAATTCCCTGATAAACCTCAATCGGTAGGTCACTAGCCCAATAAACAAAGAGATTAGCACCCTGGAATTCCTGGGTCGAGTCTCTTCGACCGCCAAAATGGTACAATCACCCAACATGTGCACATAATTATGATGGCATACCACCCTCGACTCGGAGTTTTATCCTGGATTTAATCCATTCTTTGGGCCCTTAGGGTTACTATTTATGACACCTTTTTCAAGGTCAACATGTGACCAAATCAAAAATAGGCCTATTCCGAATTCAAATTCTTATTATATCTTTCCATATGAAACCTTCTACATAATTAGAAGTGGGAGGTATCCACATACCATATAAAAGTCATGCTTGTTGGAACATGGTATTCCTCATCTCCTAGGTTTGGGAATAACAAATCTTATGTGTATTTGATATTGTGTGTTTAAGTGTGCAGGAAACAAGTCCATATGACTCAAGGATGACATAAGAAGGTTGCCCCATGATTTGAACACGAAATTCCAACAGGCTCACTAGTGCCGGCGATTGCACCTAATGCTGGCGCTAGCGATGATTAGAGAAATTCCAGGAGCATTTTTATAAGGCGCTAGCGCCAGGCGGTAGCGGATAGCGTAGGGGGTAGCGCAGAGCACAAGAGGCAAGGCAGCTTTTTTTCCCGGAATGAAGATACGCACGCATAGAATAATTCCTAAGTGGGGATAGCGCCGTCGGTAGTGCTAGCGCAGGCCTTAACACTCAATCCTATAAAAGGAGGCCTCTTCTCTCATTTTTTCACACACAAGTTTGAGAGAGGTTTAGTGTTAGAATTCCAGAGCCTTATTCGGACAAAAGTTGATCTCCCACCAAAAGAATAGAGAGTTTCTGAAGGAGGACTTCATCACGCTATATCCGAAGGGCGACCTCTTCAACCTCGCATATTCTACAGCGATCCGTCATCTCCGACTTCAGAAGCTTCTTAAAGGGAGTTTTTATTATTGTTATTTCATATATTTTGTAAACCGTTAGAGGATTTGCCTCATGTTGGCGACTAGGTCTGGGTAGGACTTAGGGCAGAAATTCGCCTCGTGTTGGCGACTAGATCTAGGTTAGGTCTAGGGGCGCTCAAGGCCATATCCGGGGAAGGATTGGCTAGAGCAGCTTGAGGACGTATCCGGGGAAGGATAGGATAGTGATGCGCAATTTCAGCAACGCTAATTAGCAAGCATGAAATGCGAAACGACGGCAAGTGCACCGGTCGCTGTCAAGTAATAAAATTGGGAATAGCTTCCCCGAATATCGTCTATCAAGGAATGCAGGTTCTGGTGAATGAAACGCGTGGTGAATCGATCGTTACACGAGCGAATAAAGTAAAAACAAGGGCATTGTGATTTGGTTCCTAAGCTGATGCGGAAAAGAGAGATGCGGGTCAAGACTCCGCTTCGCAAGGCGGGATGGATGCAGCGGCCGCGATGCCGTGCATCGGGAGGTGTGTGGACGGAAAGTAACTGTGACGGGTGAGGGTCGCACACACCTCTTCTCCAAGCATCACCACTAGCAATTGCTAGGGCTTCACACACAACGAACTCAGAAAATCACAACAAGGAAAATGCTATTCTCACACCACCGCATCATTGCATATGAACATAATAAAAGATCTATGACATTAATCTAATCAATAGTTCATTACAACAACACAAAGAAAACACAAGCATCAAGTTTAGAGAGGACAAATAGGTAAATGTCACCGCATCTTGGGTTCTCGGCCGAAATGAGAGGTTGTCGGGCTCTCTCCGGGCTCGGCCCTCAGATGGTGTGCGGACTCGAAGGAGGCTGTCACCGCTCCAATGATCTACAACACTTCTATGGCTTCCCACGACGAGGAATGCTTGAACACTTGGTGGAGAATGCTTGCAAATGCTCCCGAATGGAGGAATGGCGAAAGAGATCGCTGGAAATGGTCTCCTCTAGTCTCCTCTGGTGGAAAGGGCGAAAATGGCGGAGTTCCTGCACTTTTCCCGCGAGGGGAATCGGTCCTCGGATAGCGGCATTTCCTGCGCTTTTATACTAAACAGGCAGAAAAATGGTCACGCACGGTCGAACGCACGGTCGTGCGTTGCCCGTGTGATAATTAGAGATAAAAACTGGCGTGAAGACGAAGCTGCGACGCCCGTGCGATTTACTCACGCACGGGCAAATCCGCCAGTACGTCAAAACGCACGGGTAGATTCAGAAAAGCTAGAAACAGGAAGAAATAGGCGTCTGTGCGTTTGACTCACGCACGGGCAATTCTGCCCGTGCGTCAAAACGCATGACCAAACTCAGAACTCCCGTTTTATGCCCAGATGAGAATGCACGACCACAACCGTCCGTGCGTCAAGGAAACGCACGACCGTGCGTTGCACACAATCATGAATTCTGGGGGAAAACTGGATGATCTGACCACCTGTACACAAGATAAAACAGCTGGGAAAACACCTCCAGCACTAGGTAAGCATAGAAAAAGGGATGGGGAGCACCATGTGCTTACCCCCAATAACAAGGAGCGCAAATGCACACCGAAACGGGCCTAAGAGTGCACCTAGCAATGAATAACAAAATATAATAAAAAATATGCTTAAAGTGTAGTGCATCAACTAGAAATACGGCCCAGATGAGTCCATAAATGTGTATATAAATGGGACTCATCACACCCCCAGACTTAACCATTTGCACGTCTCGAGCAAACTACTCAGCTCTTCTGTCGGAACAATTGGATGTTAGAGTGAGTTTGAGCGGTAGAGACCTATGCGAAGTCGCATGCACACGTGCATAGAAATACATTAGAACAAAATTAAATTCAAGATTATATCTAACTATTTCTAGAACTGTAATTTGAAATTTACTTTACTTGGATGATGAATCCCAGTGAATCTTTCGGCCGCGCAAAAGTGAAAATAGCATGACTAATGAGTAGAGTTTTACTCGAATCAAAGCTCGGGACAAACTCCTAAGAAATCCATCAAAGTCAGTGTACATAGGCTTGCACGTTCGCACTCTCTCTACTGCATGAGACGACTCGTATCTAAAATCAATAGGACTTATGGGTTAGGATTGGGCTTAGGATGAGTTTAGGCTAGATAAGTAGAAGGACGATGGGAATCACATTCAACATAACTGAGCACTCAAGAGAATTACAATCACCAATACAACATTTTCAAGAAGTACACAACACCCCCAGACTTCAACTGAACACTAGGTGCGTGCTAAGCCAAATATAATTTGAATTTGTCGAGAGAGTATTCATTTTGAACAACTTTCCTTTTTTTTCTTCTCCTTTTTGTTTTCTTCTTTTCTATTCTCTTCTCGACAGAATACTTTTGTAAGCACAATAAAACAGCTCCTTTAGCTAAATCAAAGCTGCCATATACCACAGAGATAACACCAAATGCGATCGATAGATAAGTTTCTTTTAGCTCAAAAGTTGGTGCGAAGATAGGTTTGGCCGTATGGCTTTGGTGAAATTTTGGTGGAGCTAAACAAGGAGGAAAGGTAGGCTCAAGTGGGCTTGCAAAGGTGATTACGATGGTAAGAATTTCAAAAGCACAAACGGATCAAGAAATGGCCTAAATCACATTTTATAATGAGTACTTCAACGCAATTGTTTCAAGAGTAGCCTAGTGCAAGTTCTAGCCACCGAGAAAGGTTGTCCTTTCTTCTGACCCTAGTAATAAGCTACTACTAGTACAGCTACACTCGACCTTATGCTACCGTTGAATTCACCAGATTCATCACTAAAGTAAACTAAATTGCAGCTACTATAATAGAAATAATTAAATTATAACTTTGAATTTTATTCCACTCTAATTGAATTTCTAGGCGTGACAGGAGCATTTGAGTAGATCACTACTCGAGTCAACATTTTTCTCTACTCCTCTCTCCTACACTAACAATCCAATTCTTACGAGCGGGGAACCTCACAGCGATATCCAATAAGCGCGCGTGATCAAGTGCGCGTGAACTAGGTGCAAGTGTATGCAATGTGTGCAACAAAATGATAAATCCTAACTAAGCACATTCTAACATGTTATGCAAAGTGTGTGTTCGTGCACAGCTCTCTTTCTCCCCCAGACTTGATCAAAATGAAATAAAATAGACAATTCAGGAGTAGGGAAGATAGGGGTAGAGAAGACCTATGCTCACAAAAGAGCATGCCAGAAGTGCGGTGGTTCCCTCTTTAAATTTTTTTTTCTCCTTCCGCATCCACCAAGCGAGAGCTAGCACAAATGGGTCCACCAAAAAAATGTCTCCATCCCTGCATTGACATCTCCAAACCTGCAAAAACAAAGATAAAACAGCCCGCACTGACTTTCATCATGAAAAGGGATATGCGGCAGAGACAAACAATACAATAATGACAAACAACTAAATCAGAGAATTGAAGCTATCCAAAACCACACCCTAGGGACGATGCCCTAGCAGAATAATATCCAGAACAGGATCCTCCAAGAGTATATCTAAGACAAATTTAAAGTAATAAAAATACAAAATAACTAAACGCCCAGGAAGTTGCATCAGGACAATCACGGGGAAGATGGCGGAGGAGACTGAGAAGAAGGAGGAGGAGCGTGCATCCGCCTAGATCGCGATGTAGAAGCTCTGGCAGGGGAAGCAGGAGGCTCGACTCCCAAATGGGCACCAATCCGCGAAGAAAGCTCGTACTGCATGGCCATAGCATCCTCCATGCGCACGAATCTGTCATAAAAATCTGGATACTGCTGCTCAATGCTTTGTCGCGGGGCGTTCCATTGAGCAGCAGGGGATGCAGGATGGGGGACATCAGAGGGCTGCCTACCCGCCCCAGCCGAGGTGCTAGGCTCAGCAGCATCGGCATGAGCAGTATGCACCACATGTCCTGACCTGACCTCATGGACTTGGTAGCCCCAGTTGTCACCGATCTGTACCTTCGTGATGAGCTTAAACGCTACCAGCATGGTCATAGAGAAATGACAACCCAGGGAGACATTAGTCATGGGCGAAAGTGAATCCCAGATGCTAAGCCCTTTGGCAATCCTTGTGATGTAATGCGAGCCTCCAATGGACTTCAGGGGGAGGTAGGTGGCCTGGCGAAGAAGATACTGGGCAAGCACTCGTCCGAGATGGAGAGGCACAACCTGGTGCATGCTGTATAGATAAAGGAGACCCTGCCACCCCGCAACATTCTGGCTCATGGTGCGGGCGTTGATGCTGTGCCCAATCAGGTGCTGGACATAACTGAGCGCGGGGGAGATGATGTGGGTAGACTTCACTGCGCGAGCCTCATACTGCAGATCCCGTCCTGTAATTGACTGCCAGAACTCGCTGGGAGATACTCCCTCCGGGAACTCATCCGGACGGTGGATAATGTCCGTCTGTAAGAGTTCGTCGTGGGTGTAAATCCCAGCGCAAACCGCCAGTCGGCCAATACTCATGGTATGGGTGCGGCCCTTCATACGGAAACTGCCGTGGGCTCTCTAGTTACATCATCGACTTGGTCAATGATGCGGAAGGTGGAAAGGAACTCAAGCGTGAGTTCATGGTAGCCTTCCTCCATGATGGAGAAGAGGTTTCCCCATGATCCCACATTGAGTAACCTTCCTACCTCCACATCCAAATTGACAACTCGAAGGTCCGCAACCGAAACAAAACGATGATCAAGAAACATTTTATGGTGCAACAAATTGTACCTTTCTAGGAATTCCAGCCTCCCAAACTGCAGCATTGCTTCAGCACTAGGATCCTCGGATCTTGAGGAGGAAGCTCCACCTCTGCAGCGAAATAGGCTCACGACCTTCTTGACACCCATGGATGCGCCCGAACAGCTTGGAAGTGAAGGAGACGAGGAGAGGAAGAGAGAACGAAGAGGCGAAGGACGGCAAAGAGGAGGATCGCACTCGGGAGGGAAGGGTTTCGTGAAATGCACGGGGGGAGAGAACTCAGGAATTAGGGCCAGCGTGCGATTTTTGACAGGGCAGGAGCCGGTTTATAATAAAAGAAAATCGCACGGTCGTGCGATCCCAACGCGCACGGACAATCTGGTCGTGCGTTTGTAACTTTCTCCAATATTTCTCAAAAATTTATTTTTTTTTTATTTTTTTTTCTTCGCGCCGGCATAATCAGAAAAATTTGCACGCTTTTGCAAGAACAGAGAGAAAAGGGAAGAACACGACGACAGCAATTGCCTAACTACAAACTCCACAGGGCGCGTGGTTCACGAAAAACTCTCAAAAACAAGAGATACCAATAGCAGAAAGCAAAAAGAAGTTAAAACTAAAGATGATAAAATCTAAATTAGCTACTCCAATACCTAGATAACTGTTGGGCTACATTTCCCCCCAACGGGAATTAATAGAGAACTTAAAATGCAGATTAACTAATAAGTGGTTGAAAGCGAAAATAGTCAGGTAACTGTTCTCGCTCATGTTTCGACAAAAAGTACCGAAACGAAGATACAACAGTTGCCCAAACATCGGTGAGAAAATAATGCCTGATATGAACATCAGACAAGCGCAAAATTTGTGTTGTGAAGCTCACCGTATCTAGCTCGCCCTACACCTGATTCCACTCAATGCTAGGACTTGTTACAGGCTCATACACCAACGGAACTGGCTCCACAATGTGGTCCTGCAGAGGAGAAGATACGAGAGAAAGGCCAGGAGATAAAATAGAGGAAAAACTAAAGGAGATCTCATCTGAGGGAATAATCCCAGCTTCATCCCCCATAGGGCGCGGTAATGACAAACTGATGATATCATCGACGATTTCTCTAGACTCAGCAGCGCACGCAATGGCCTCCTCTATAACTTGGACTTTCTCGCACTGAACTGAAATGGTTGCTTCAGCAAAATCGAGACTGTCCGCCTCCATGAGAGTGGGCATGACACTGCGCCGGTCTGCATCATCCTGCAACTTGGTCTCAATAATAGCATCAGAAATAGATGTAGTTTTATGCATAGTGGGAGAAAATGTGCTACTTGAGAGTTCACTCTCCACACAAGGGCACAAATCCATGCAAAGTGGTATATGAACCGAAGAGGTATGGGGAGTCGTGTCAGAAACAGAGTCTTGAGGGACACTAATGCACGTGTCGATTCCAGAGCCTTCAAAGAGTGAAGGTGGAAGTGACACGTTACCAGAGGAAGAGACTATGCTTGCGGAATTAGAAGATGGGATGATCTGGATATCCAGCTCATACTCAACCTCCAAATGTCGAAGGTAATCAGCACAGTCCTTCAAGACATGCTCTCTGCTTTTGCAAAATAAACACTGCTTCACCGGCACCCAAGGTGCGACAGCCGCGTAAATGTGCGACAACAGAGGTGCAGTAGAGTTGCCAAGAGATTTATGGGCTCCGTACGGTTTCTGAACGACACCATACTCTTTGGGACACATATCACTAGTGTGGGATGTGTCCCCACACCAATGACATCGGATATTCAAATGCGCCCACATGACACAGAAGAAGAAAATAACATACTAAAGAATAATATTAAAGAAAATAAAAGACTCAATCGAAAACAATCGATTCACAACCAACACCTCATCACGCCTGCATTCCCCGGCAACGGCGCCAAAAACTTGATGCGCAATTTCAGCAACACTAATTAGCAAGCATGAAATGCGAAACGACGGCAAGTGCACCGGTCGCTGTCAAGTAGTAAAATTGGGAATAGCTTCCCCAAATATCGTCTCTTAAGGAATGCAGGTTCTGGTGAATGAAACGCGTGGTGAATCGATCGTTACACGAGCGAATAAAGGAAAAAACAAGGGCATTGTGATTTGGTTCCTAAGCTGATGCGAAAAAGAGAGATGCGGGTCAAGACTCCGCTTCGCAAGGCGGGATGGATGCAGCGGCCGCAATGCCGTGCTTTGGGAGGCGTGTGGATGGAAAATAACTGTGACGGGTGAGGGTCGCACACACCTCTTCTCCAAGCATCACCACTAGCAATTGCTAGGGCTTCACAAACAACGAACTCAGAAAATCACAACAAGGAAAATGCTATTCTCACACCACCGCATCATTGCATATGAACATCATAAAAGATCTATGACATTAAGCTAATCAATAGTTCATTACAACAACACAAAGAAAACACAAGCATCAAGTTTAGAGAGGACCAATAGAAAGATGTCACCGCTTCTTGGGTTCTCGGCCGGAATGAGAGGTTGTCGGGCTCTCTCCGGGCTCGGCCCTCAGATGTTGTGCGGACTCAAAGGAGGCTGTCACCGCTCCAATGATCTACAACACTTCTATGGCTTCCCACGATGAGGAATGCTTGAACACTTGGTGGAGAATGCTTGCAAATGCTCCCGGATGGAGGAATGGCAAAGGAGATCGCTGGAAATGGTCTCCTCTAGTCTCCTCTGGTGGAAAGGGCGAAAATGGCGGGGTTCCTGCACTTTTCCCGCGAGGGAAATCGGTCCTCGGATAGCGGCATTTCCTGCGCTTTTATACTAAACAGGCAGAAAAATGGTCACGCACGGTCGAACGCACGGTCGTGCGCTGCCCGTGCGATAATTAGAGATAAAAACTGGCGTGAAGACGAAGCTGCGCCACCCATGCGATTTACTCACGCATGAACAAATCCGTCAGTGCGTAAATTCAGAAAAGCTAGAAACAGGAAGAAACAGGCGTCCGTGTGTTTGACTCACGCACGGGCAATTCCGCTCGTGCGTCAAAACGCACGACCAAACTCAGAACTCCCATTTTCTGCCCAGTTGAGAACGCACGACCACAACCATCCGTGCGTTAAGGAAACGCACGACCGTGCGTTGGACACAATTATGAATTCTGGGGGAAAACTGGATGATCCGACCACCTGTACACAAGATAAAACAGCTGGGAAAACACCTCCAGCACTAGGTAAGCATAGAAAAAGGGATGGGGAGCACCATGTGCTTACCCTCAATAACAAGAAGCGCAAATGCACATCGAAATGGGCCTAAGAGTGCACCTAGCAATGAATAACAAAATATAATCAAAAATATGCCTAAAGTGTAGTGCATCAACTAGAAATACGGCCCAGATGAGTCCATAAATGTGTATATAAATGGGACTCATTAGATAGGGCCACCGGTTCGAGGGGATACGAGTCGGGATAGAAAATGAAAAGGAGTTTTAGTATTATTTGCCTCTGATTTCTAGTGTTATAAGAAATCAAGTTCTGTAAACTCTTATTTTCATATTAATAAAATGATGTCTCATTTTATATGCTTGATTTCTTATCTTAATCTCTTATACATTTGAATATATTAAAAATATAATATAAGTTTTAAAACCCTTATTCACCCCCTCCCCTCTGAGGGCGCCTACAGATCTAATAAGTGGTATGAGAGCGGGTTATTCCAAATCAGCTTAACAACCGGTAATATATGGCGTCTGATGATCTCGTTTCTATTAGTGGTGTGAATTTTTTTGAAGAAGAAAAATCACTAGCACCACCTTTATTTAAAGGGACAAATTATAGAGGATGGAAAATTTTAATTAAAAAATTTATTAAAATTGTAGATATCGAAGCATGGAATTTAGCAATAGTTAGACCAGCGGATGAATCAAATAAAAAAGGACGTCATCTAAATGCAATAGCCAAACACTATTTATTTTGTGGTCTATGAAATGAAGTTTTCAAATTAATATATTGTTTTTCTAGTGCATAGAAAATATGGAAATTTCTTGAAGAAATATATAATCTTCCCCTCACAGGTATGGAGCAAACTGTAACACCTCCCCTGCAATGACTATATAATATAGGTGTAGGGACATGGCTCAACCAACTCGCCCAAAATCCTGGACTGTTTGGGAAGGCGCATACTACTCCTTTATAGAGCTGGCTATCCTTGGGAAGGACCCACGTGGCAGCCAGTTAGGCCCACAGGGGACACGCCCTTCTGCTTCGATTAGTGCCGCAACACAGGTGCATTGCTGCACCCCAACAATCCCCCCACAAGAAACAACCTCGGGGTTTTGAACCCGTGACCTCCTCTGATACCACTTGTAGGAACACGACGCAACCAACTCGCCCAAAAGCCCGAAATATTTGGGGAGGCGCCTACCGCTCCTTTATAGAGTTGGCTATCCTCGGGCAGGACCCACGGGGCGGCTAGTTAGGCCCACGGGTGACACGCCCTTCTGCTTCGATTAGTGTCGCAACACCGAGGGCATTGCTTCACCCCAACAATAGGTCCGGCCGGGACCCCACATCATAAAATCGCCACAGCTTTAGTATTAAAAAGTGATATAGATCTAACCACCACAAAACTCAGAACAAACATAGCGGAAACATTAAATAAACCACAGAAGTTGTCCACATCTACATAAGAGTACCATGGCCTTAAGGCCTTACAAAACCCATACTCAAGTCATCACAGCAAGGCATAAAAGATGTCCAAAAGATCATAATACTCCTAAGCTACCTCGGCGTGCAAGCCAGAACAAGTGAGGACATCGTTGTCAAACAGGAAAGCAAGAAAAGTGCACTTCAAGAAGCTTAGGTCTTTTTGGCCGGCGAGCTAGGTCCACCATGCGATCCTTTCCCTGCATCCAAATCACAAAGAGTGGTATAACGAGGGTCAGCTTTGGCTGACCAACAGCGGTGTAACAACACCCCTCCTCCAGGCCGTCCTAGCGGACCCCGGGGAACTACATCACCCTGCAAGTCACCACTTCGTATGCAAATGTAATAAACAGTAATAACATAAAAACGACATGCATGAGTGTCTAAATCATGATCCACGTTTCTATGTTGAGCAATAAAAGTAAGGGGGCCTAGTAATGCAGCATGTACGCAAACCTGGATTTCACCCAAGGCACCCTATGGCGTGTATGTTTCTAACATAAGAACACACATCATCATTTCACAACAAATCAAGGGTACTTATCATGTCCCCACAGGCGTGCAAGCCCAAGGCTGAGAACTCCACTGAGACCTCACCTCTTACATGGCTCATCTTACCAATGGGCGAATCAACATACTTATTCTCGCCACAATCACTAAGACAAAAGCCAAGAACACCACTGAGACCTCACCACTTATTTGACTCATCTTGCCAATGGGCGCATCAACATACATGTTCTCATTAGTTAGCCCAAAAGGGGACTAGTCTTGCCGGATCACTCTGCCCACATGAATCCAAGCATTCATGGGCTAGCCAGCCGACCACAAAGGCAAAGTCGCGCCTTCATAAATAAGCGGCTTCACAAGACATTCACTACGCACATGATTACCCTTTTCAAACCAATGTTCGTTCTCACACGAAACATAAGGGCAACACATACGACATTTTCGCCGTCATTGGATTTCTAGCAAAATCCCTAAAATGCACGTTAAGCAACATCACCAAATCGGACAATCGGTCACGATTTTGGCTTCACCCACAATGCCTAATCCACTAACGGAGCAGATCCCTAATGCAAAAAAATGACAGGGACGGACTCAATTACCAGATGGTTCTTCTTGAGCCAAGGTGACCCAAACCACTCTGATTTGAGAGATCCGATGCCATTAAATTCAGAAAAGAGAAGGTAAAAGCCAAGATGCCATGCACGCATCCTAAAACCGGGAGGAGTGATGTCGTTACCCTAAGAGTTCTCTTCCTCGCCATGGATCGGTTGAAAGGCGCATATAGAAACGAGAGCCTTCGTGTCCTCTCCACGGATCTGGTCTCGGATCGGAGAACGGAGCTCCGGTGCTCCAACAATGGCGGATCTTGCCGTCTTCTTCCTCCAAACCCTCCTCCTTTCTTTAGCCTCGAAAAGGACCAAAAGACTTGGTGAAATGAGAATAGAACGCCATCTCTGTTGGAGCTGGAGAACTTGCTTGCTTCGCAATAAAGTTTGGCAAGACAGATGGCGGGGACTTCTATCTCTGTGGGAGATAGTGATGTGTTGTTCTCTGGGAAGAAGAAGAAGAAATGGGAGAAGAAGAAGACGTGTTATGATGGACCCTCTACTTCAGGTCAGCAAGATAGTGGTTATGCTCCTAACTCTGATGGGAAGAAGAAGGGAGAGGGACCAAGGTGCTTCTGGTGCAATAAGACCGGCCACTTCAAGAAGGATTGTCGGGTTAATCTTTAGTCGGGACATGCAACGGAGTAGGAGAAGCCAAAGTCTGATGAAGCTGGATGGGGAGGAGCCTTTGCGACAAATATGACGACGATGCCCGTAAAGGCCTTGGCTGCCATCAACTTCAAAGAGGATTGGATTGTTTATTCAGGGTGTGGACATCACCTCACCGGGGATGAATCAAAGTTCTCTTCTTTGGTGCCTTACTCAGGTAACGATGTTATCATTACGGCTGATAATTCTGTTCATGCTGTCAAACAAGAAGGTGTTGTCTCTCTGAGCAGTGATAAGGGTCCACTCACCTTGAGGAGTATTTATCACGTGCCTGGTATGAAGAAGAATCTCTTCTCTGTGACCAATGCGATTGATGTCGGTTATCACGTTCTGTTTGGCCCAACAGAAGTGAAGATTCTTAAAACTCAACCAGAGATAAAGGGTGATGTTATCCATGTTGGAAATAGGGTGAAGGACTTGTTCGTGTTATCGACAAGTACCTATGTTGATAAAATGAAGACCAATGATAGCGCGGCTATTTGGCATGAAAGGTTGGGGCATGTTGGCATGGACAAATTGAAGGCTATGGCGGTAAGGGGCCTTCTCAAGGGCTTGCCTAGCTTGTCCTCTTATGGAGACGGTCATGTTTGTGCTGGATGTCAGTTTGGTAAGTCTCATCGACTTCCATTTGATAAATCACAAACTAGATGCAAAGCGCCGTTGGAGTGCATTCACGGTGATTTGATTGGACCGACTGCCACCCCAAGCCTTGGAGGCAACAGATATATGTTGGTGTTGATTGACGATTACACCAGATATGTCTGGGTGTATTTTCTGAAAGAGAGGTCGGAAGCCTTTGCGAAGTTTATGGAGTTCAAGGAGCTGGTGGAAGGTCGGTTAGGCCTACGGATGAAAAAATTGAGAACTGACAATGGTGGGGAGTTCACATCTGGTGAGTTCTCAAGTTTTTGCAGGAAACACGGCGTTCGGAGAGATCTCACTTGTGCCCATACTCCATGATGAGTCCAGTTTATATAGTGATTTCCGGACTCATCTGGGCTAGTTTTCATGCACTTGCACTTCACTTTAGGCCTATATTCAATTCTATTCGATCACGTTGCCCATTTCATTGCTTAGTGCACATTTATGCCCCATCTTGGTGTGATTTCATGTATTTATATGATCTAGTATATTTTCATGCAGGTCCAAGGGTTGTGCGACACTCGGGATGGGTTCTGGGGGATTTTCGGTCGAAAAAGCCACTGGTCGTGCGTTTTCCTTCGCGCACGGCCAGGCGCACGACCACTGGTCGTGCGATAATTCCCTTCCCAGATCGAGCGTCGGCGCACGATCGTTGGCCTCCTTCGCGCACGACCACTGGTCGTGCGCCACTGACCATGCGCTATTTTGCAGTCCGGGACTATGCTACAGGTTCTTCGCGCACGATCAGAGGCATTCCTTCGCGCACGACCAGTGGTCATGCGCCAGATCGTGCGCGGTGTTTATTTCCTGCTCCGCCTATAAATAGGCAAGAGTGATTTTAGGTCGGATCGCTTCCAGTCCGCCGTTTTTTCGCCTATTTCAGGGAGTTCCAACCCCTCCAGCTCCGCCCACCTTAAGGGGGAGCTCCAGGCAAGCTTTCAACGCCAAATCTTCGCCGGAGCTTCCTCTCGGCCATCTCCTTCATCCAAGAGCTTCAAGAAGGGAGTCAACCTAGCTCTCACATTCAAGATTGGAGCAGCTTGGGTTAATTCCACCGGTTCGTGACACGAAGAAGACGGGTCCATTGGAGAGTAGTGACAGCTCTCTCTACCCCAGACGCAGTTGAGGACCGAGCTTTGACACGGATTGACAACCCGACGATTCCTTCTGTGAATCCTCAACAAGACTTCGGAGTCGGTCGATTTCGCACACTCACCTCCTCTTTTAGTTGATAGTTTAGTTAGATTTCTTATATGTTTGATGAAGTGTACTTTTATTGGTTAACATTAGTATGAAATCATGTCTATGTGATTGAGTAATCTTGTTATATGTTCATTTGAGGTGTGCCTTATGGTGTGAATTGTTAGTTTTGTTGTGCCGCCCTAACAATTGTTAGTGGTGTGCTTTGCGAAGAGGTGCTTGCGACCCTCATTCTGTCGTTCTCTCCACTCCATCCGCTAGCCTACTCTTCCATCCGCCTAGCAAAGCGTGGCATAGCGGCCCGTGTAATCCATTCGCCCAACGAAGTAGTGCGCTCAAGGCCTGCACAGTTCGATTCCGCTTGCCTACTTGTCCATCCACCCTTGCGACGCAGCGCGCTCAAGGCCTGCCTAGTCTCCATCCCGCCAAGCGAAGCATTGCATAGCGGCATTGCATAGGAGTAGTTGATAGCTTTTATTTTATTTCCACAATCCAAAACCCCCCATTTCCGCATCCATCCGACATAAAGGACTTCGATCTCAAGTCCTTCCTCGATTGTAAACTCCACCTTACTGTGTTCCTTCCGAGATCGATACTTGGGGATTCACTCCCACATTTTATATTACTTGAACGATCGGTACACTGCCGTTTCGTGCCGCAGTCGAGCTACCGCCTATAGCGGTGTGCGAGATTTGTGCATCAAGTTTTTGGCGCCGTTGCCGGTGAACACAGACGTGTGAGTTTTCTGGAGAGGGAGAATCTGAGAGAGAAGCCCTTCCATTTGTAAATTGCGTCGTTTATTTTTATTTCAGCTCTTTTTATTCTATTTTCCTGTTTTTAATTAGGTTGTTTAGTAAATTACTGTTAGGTGTAATAGTTTGCACAATAGTGTCTTTATTTTGAATCTTGCAATCTCCATACTATGTGGGCATCATTTAACATTCGTTGCCATTTTTGTGGAGATATCTCTCATGCTAGTGATAGATGTCCAACAGGAGATAATGGCCCTAGCACTCCTGCCCCATCATATGGAGCACCGACTTCGTCTGGTACTCCATATGCTGCGCGGAGGTCTAATGGCTACTATGCTGCGCCTTTACCGTCATACTTCTTTTCGGCTTCAGCACCCGCTGTGCCAAAGAAGCCTGTAAGGCAGTGCTTGTTTTGTCAGAGCATGGATCATGCCTTGAAGGACTGTGCTGATTATCTTCGCCAATTGGACGAGGATGATGAGCCGGATATCCAGATTGTCCCGAGTCCTACTTCCGGCAGCACACCTTCAACATCCGGCTATGTGTCTCTGTCACCTTCATCTTGTGAAGGGTATGATGTGGACATAGCCACCAGATGTGTGGCTGATCTGGGCACTGACATGACTGAGCCCATCTCCCCTGTACATCCATCACCTAGCGTAGATTTGATTCTTTGTGAGGAATCAGTGCTTGACTTTTATTCAAGCACAGCTCCTTCCCCTGTTGTGCATTCTACTACGCTCGTCTCCGACGACATTGTTGATGATGTGTCGCAAGATGAAGCTGGAGATCTATGTAGTGTGCCTACTCCTATGGAGGAGGACAACCTTCTAGGTGAAGAGGAGCTTTCCTCAGCACCGGTGGAGGAAGTCCAAATCCTAGGCATGGCCCTTGTTGATCCCGCCGAGCCTTGTAGCATTGATGACAATGCAAACATTATTTTACTTTCCCAACCTATTGGGAGTGAGTCCGGGACCACTCCTTCGATTGATTGTTATTTATGTTCTTCTTCTCGTTTATTTCTTGACCCCCTTTCTTCTATATCTGAGCCTGTGCAGGTTGAGTTTTCGCAGGTACTTCAGGAGGATTTGGAGCATTCTGCTCAAGTCAATGATGAGTGTATACTCTCATGTGAGGAGGTTGACCCCCCCTCCATAGAGGAAGCCTCATTCATTGCCTTTTCCTCCTGCTGTCGCCCTGAAGACGATACCTTGCTAGGTAAGGATTTATTTTGTGGTGAGATGAGTGAGGACCAGGCCTCCTCCTCTTCTTATTTCCTACTTCCTCTACCTGTGCTGCGCAGGTATTATTATACAAGTAGAGGGGTAGCTGTTTTATCGCCGTATCGGTGTCGGCCACCGAAACGGATAATGGAACAGTTACCTGTTCATGAGTCCCAATTGTATACATATTTTCGGACTCATTTGGGCCGATTATCTAGTCTTTGCACTTCACTTTAGACATGTTTTCATTCCTATTTAATACTCCATGCTAAGTGCACTTCTAGGCCCGTTTTGGTGTTATTTCTTGATCATCTTCGTTACTAGTTTTCATGCAGTGTTAAGTGCCACCTTCAGTGGCTAGACTGGTGTTGTATGCTGGAACAGGAGTCGTGCAGATGTTCCCGGTACAATTCTGTACAGGAACACTGCGCACGATCACTGGCTCTATCGCGCATGACCACTAGTCGTGCGCCACTGATCGTGCGCACTTAACGCCCGTTTTATGAGTTCTGTTTGGCTTATCGCACGACCATTTACGATAGTGCGCACGACCACTGGTCGTGCGCCACTGGTCGTGCGAACATTGTATTTTATAATTTTCTTATCTTACAGGCTCCGTCCAGTCAGGCGCACGATCACAGGATGCTAGTGCGCACGACCACTGGTCGTGCGCCAATGACCGTGCGCGCTGTTTATTCCAGCGCCTATATATTATCCTGTTCGCGAATTAGGGCGGGATCACGATCGGGAACTCCGTTCAGTCCGCCGTTTTCGCCCTTTCCACAGGTTCTCCACCCCCTAGGCCTCCTCCATCATCCTTGAGCTCCAAGGAGAGGTTTCTAGCCCAAAGATCGCCAACATCGAGCAAGGAGATCGTGTATCGGAGGAGATTGGATTGTGACACGAAGAAGACGAGCCATTGGGAGGAAGTGACAACCCTCCTCTACCTCGGACGCAGTTGAAGACCGAGCTTGGACGCGGATTGACAACCCAGCGATTCCAACCGTGAATCTTCGGCAAGGCTTCGGATGTGGTCGACTCCTTTACTCTCTTTTTCCTTCCTTATGTTGTTGATTGCATAAACTAGTTCCCTCTATATTTTGATGATGTGTGCTATGAACAATATTGCTTAATGTTTATTTCATTTATTTGGAATCATTTAGTTCATATGTGCTTATTGAGGTGCGCCCCCATCTAATTTCCATTCCACCATCGTGTTCAGTGCCGCCCTAGCAATTGCTAGTGGCGTGCTTGTCGAAGAGGTGTCGGCGACCCTCATTCCGTTAGCCTACTCGCCCATCCTCCTACCGCAGCGTGGCATAGCGGCCCGTGTATTCCATCCCGCCTAACGAAGCAGCGCGCTCAAGGCCTGCATAGTTCGATTCGTTTGCCTACCCATCCATCCGCCCTTACGAAGTAGCGCGTTCAAGGCCTACGTATTCTTCCATCCCGTCAAGCTAAGCTTTGCATAGCGGCATTGCATAGGAGTAGTTATAGTATTTTCTCTTTATTGTCCACAATCCAAAACCCCTGTTTCCGCATCCATCCGCTCGAAAGGACTTCAATCTCAAGTCCTTCCTCGATAATAAACTCCACCTTACTGTGTTCCTTTGAGATCGATACTTGGGGATTCATTCCCATTTTATATTACTTGAACGATCGGTACACTGCCGTTTCGTGTCGCAGTCGAGCTACCGCTTATAGCGGTGTGTGAGATTTGCGCCATCACCTGTGCACTTTTTATTCCATAGGCCTATAAGCTAGAACTGTACAAATGCCAAATAAGTCGTGCTGGGAAGACAATAACCCCAGTACTATGGTACAGTTCTAGCTTATAGGCCTATGGAACAAAACATGCAGATGCACTTTGTTTAAGTCCGGGGGGGAGTAGTTGTGTTTACCTGCTCACGTGCACACTGCATATGCATACTATAAGCTTTTATTGATTTATTTTGTTCAGATCATTGCATCACACACCACTTGCACCCACTTGTGCGTTTGCTTAGCTGTTTGCATGCCGCAAGCTAAACTCATTTCTTGAGTAAGGTTCGGGAAAATCATTGTGCTGGCTTTTAAATTATACAGTGGAGTAAAATGTTGACTCCGGTGTTCCTAGTCTAATGCTTTTATGAGCATAGAGATTTGTGTATATTAGATTCCTTTTTATACTATTAGTCTTATACATTTCTATTAGTGTAAATAATGTTTGCTCTACTCAAATGGTGAATCCGGTTTGAAGCAAAAGGTAGCATATGGTTGTGTGTAAATTATCGCTAGACGTGTATTGCTTGAGCCGGGAGGAAGGATAACCTTTCTCGGTGACTAAGAACTCGCCCCAAGTGATTCTTGAAACATTGGCATTGGATAATTCTGTTACGCAAGAATGACGTAGGCCATCATTTTGGCCCGGTTGAGCTTTTGTGCCAATCCTGATATCTTATCCTCGTTAGCCCATTTGTGCCTACCCCATCCCTTTGATTCAGCCCCACATTTTATTCCACCAAAACCAAAAATCCGATCCTAGTCACATACCCAAAGCTGAGCTTTAGCTGTTTTCAAATTTGTATTTTGGAATGTTGATGTGGTGATGTTAAATTTGGAGATGTGGTTGTACTCCCTTGAACATTTGATGAATTTAAAAAAATATACAATTCGAAAAAGAAATGAAAAAAAAGGGAAAAGAAAAATGAGCAGGAGTTAAATTGAAAATCTCTTTGAGATATGTATTTTGGAGTAGGCGGTGTACTCACCCATGCGTTTAAATCCAAGTCTGGGGGTGTGGTGCATCTGCATGTTTTAGTTGCTGCGGGGATAGAGTTATTGTTTAAGCTCATTTGGGTTAGGTGCTTTAAGCCATCCTGTTTATCATTGGTTACCTCACCGTAACCCAAGCCCCATGAAAAACCTTAAGTCCTACCGACTCACGCTCTGAACTAATCTAGTGCCGTGGAGAGAATGTGACCGGGCGAGCTTATGGTCTCCGACACCGATGGATTTTGGTGGAGTTTGTCCCAAACCCCTGCCTGGGCAATGCTCATCTCAGCGTGTATTTTACTTTCCCCGTATGCGTGACCAATTGATTCACTTTTATGAGTAGTAGTAATAATTATTTACTCCATTAGAAATATATAAACTATGGGTATAATTAGAAACCTTATCTACTATTTCTCTATGCACTTGGGCATGCGACTTCGCATGGTACTCCTCGGTGTAATTTTAAGCTAGCTATTTATTTTTCCCCGCCTGCTTAGGATGTGTTTGCTCGGGACGTGCAAACAGGTAAGTCTGGGGGTGTGATGAGTCCAGTTTATATAGTGATTTCTGGACTCATCTGGGCTAGTTTTCATGCACTTGCACTTCACTTTAGGACTATATTCAATTCTATTTGATCACGTTGCCCATTTCATTGCTTAGTGCACGTTTATGCCCCATCTTTGTGTGATTTCATGTATTTCTGTGACCTAGTATATTTTCATGCAGGTCCAAGGGTTGTGCGACACTCGGGATGGGTTCTGGGGGATTTTCGGTCGAAAAAGCCACTGGTCGTGCGTTTTCCTTCGCGCACGACCAGGCGCACGACCACTAGTCGTGCGTTAATTCCCTTCCCAGATCGAGCGTCGGCGCACGATCGTTGGCCTCCTTCGCACACGACCACTGGTCGTGCGCCACTGACCATGCGCTATTTTGCAGTCCGGGACTATGCTACAGGTTCTTCGCGCACGATCAGAGGCATTCCTTCGCGCACGACCATTGGTCGTGCGCCTGATCGTGCGCGGTGTTTATTTCGTGCTCCGCCTATAAATAGGCAAGCGCGATTTTAGGTCGGATCGCTTCCAGTCCGCCATTTTCCGCCTATTTCAGGGAGTTCCGACCCCTCCAGCTCCGCCCACCTTAAGGAGGAGCTCCGGGCAAGCTTTCAACGCCAAATCTTCGCCGGAGCTTCCTCTCGGCCATCTCCTTCATCCAAGAGCTTCAAGAAGGGAGTCAACCTAGCTCTCACATTCAAGATCGGAGCAGCTTGTGATCATTCCACCGGTTCATGACATGAAGAAGACGGGTCCATTGGAGAGTAGTGATAGCTCTCTCTACCCCGGACGCAGTTGAGGACCGAGCTTGGACACGGATTGACAACCCAACGATTCCTTCCGTGAATCCTCAACAAGACTTCGGAGTCGGTCGATTTCGCACACTCACCTCCTCTTGTAGTTGATAGTTTAGTTAGATTTCTTATATGTTTGATGAAGTGTACTTTTATTGGTTAACATTAGTATGAAATCATGTCTATGTGATTGAGTAATCTTGTTAAATGTTCATTTGAGGTGTGCCTTGTGGTGTGAATTGTTAGTTGTGTTGTGCCGCCCTAACAATTGTTAGTGGTGTGCTTTGCGAAGAGGTGCTTGCGACCCTCATTCCGCCTTTCTCTCCACTCCATCCGCTAGCCTACTCTTCCATCCTCCTAGCGAAGCGTGGCATAGCGGCCCGTGTAATCCATTCGCCCAACGAAGTAGTGCGCTCAAGGCCTGCACAGTTCGATTCCGCTTGCCTACTCGTCCATCCGCCCTTGCGACGCAGCGCGCTCAAGGCCCGCCTAGTCTCCATCCCGCCAAGCGAAGCATTGCATAGCGGCATTGCATAGGAGTAGTTGATAGCTTTTATTTTATTTCCACAATCCAAAACCCCCCATTTCCGCATCCATCCGACATAAAGGACTTCAATCTCAAGTCCTTCCTCGATTGTAAACTCCACCTTACTGTGTTCCTTCTGAGATCGATACTTGGGGATTCACTCCCACATTTTATATTACTTGAACAATCGGTACACTGTCGTTTCGTGCCGCAGTCGAGCTACCGCCTATAGCGGTGTGCGAGATTTGTGCATCACTCCACAGCAAAACGGTGTTACGGAAAGGAAGATCTGTCATCTGACGGAAACCTGCAAATGCTGGCTTCATGCCAAGAGTATCCCAAAGTCCTTCTGGGCGGAGGGAATGTCTTGTGCAGCTTATGTCATCAACAGGATGCCTCTAAGTCCTATCAACATGAAGAACCCTCACGAACTGATGTTCAAGGAGAAGCCGAGTGTTGCACACCTTCGGGTGTTCGGGTCAACCTGTTATGTGCATATTCCTGATGCTCTTCGGACAAAGCTAGATGGGAAAGCAAGGAAGCTAGTCTTTGTTGGGTATGATGAGCGGAAGAAAGGAAGGAGATGCATGGATCCTGAGACGCGGAGATCGGTGGTATCTCGGGATGTGGTTTTCGATGAAGTGACTTCCTATAAGGGGAGTTCAGGAGTTGAACTACCATAAAGCTGGGTTGATGAAGCAGGGAAAGCTGCGGGAAGTTTTCAAGTGGAGTTACCTGTTTCACCAGTAGCTACAGCTGTGTCAAGCTCTGAGATGGAGGCTTCAGGTTCTGGAAGTAGGGGGAGCGATGCTCCAAGTTTGTCTAGAAGAGGAGCTTGCACAGAAGAAGCAGCTGAGGAGGTGGTTAGTCCGGAGCAACCTCTTAGGAGGTCGAAGAGGACTATTAAGCCACTAGATCGATATACAGGAGGAAACATGGTGAGCTTTGTCTCATATTTCTTTGCTGGTCCCTTGGATGAGTTGGAGCCGTCGAGCTTTGAGAAGGCCAAAGGCGTGAAGCAGTGGGACATTGCTAAGCAACAAGAGATGGATGCTCTCAAGAAGAATGAGACTTGGTCTCTAGTGCCCAGGACCAAGGGCATTACCCCTGTAACATGCAAGTGGGTCTATAAACTCAAGAAGAAAGCTGACGGTACGATCGAGCTATACAAGGCTCTCCTTGTAGCTCACGGGTTCTCACAGCAGTATGGTGAATATTATGATGAGACGTTTAGTCCAGTGGCAAAGATGACTTCGGTTCAATTTGTTATTGCTTTGGCGGCTTCAAGTGGATGGGATATTTGGCAGCTCGACGTTAAGAATGCCTTCTTATACGGCGAGGTCGACAAGGATATCTTTATGATCCAACCGCCGGGCTTCATTTTGGAGGCGTGTCTGGACTACGTCTGCAAGCTGATGAAGGCTCTGTATTGGTTGAAGCAAGCGCCTCGGGCGTGGTATGGGAAGATCACGAAGTATCTTTTATTCTGCGGGTTCTTTGCTTCAGACTCTAATTCTAGCTTGATCGTCAAGAAGGAGGGAGCGCTTCGGGTTATGGTTCTGCTGTATGTGGATGACATGATTGTCACCGGGAACTCGAAGGAGGCAGTAGCAAGGCTGAGAGCCGAGCTTGCAATCAGGTCAAAGATGAAGGATCTGGGTGAGCTTCACCATTTCCTTGGACTTGAGGTTCAGAGGCGGGAGAGCGGGGTCCTAGTTTCTAAGGCCGGATATGCGAAGCGGATCGTTCAACGATTTGGCATGGAGGAAGGAAAGAGCAACTCTATACCTCTGGAACAACATCATAAACTTCGGAAGGATGAAGGAAGAGTTCTATCTGATCCGTTGGTGTTCCGAGCTCTGGTTGGGATCTTGATTTGCTTGACTATCACTAGGCCTGATATTGCTTATGCAGTTGGCAAAGTGAGTTAGTACATGGCGGAGCCACATATGCCTCATCTTTTGGCGGCAAAAGGAATTTTGAAATATGTGAAGTCGACCTCTGATTTGGGTCTCCTATATCAGAGAGGGTCTAGCTTGGAATTGCTTGGATACATGGATGCTGAATACGGGGGAGACATGGATGATCGTCGATCAATGTCTGGTTTTGTCTTTATGACGGGCACCACAGCTATCTCTTGGTGCAGCAAAAAGCAGGACTCGGTGTCTGTATCTACCACAGAAGCGGAAAACAAGGCGTCGGCCTTGGCAGCTCAGGAAGCCGTTTTGCTCAGGAGGTTGGTGGAGGACATTCATGAGGAGGTTCGAGGTCCCACTATGCTATGCGGGGACAATGAGAGTGCTCTCAAGCTGGTTAATAATCCAGTCTGTCACGCGAGGACCAAGCATATTGAGATTGAGCACCATTTCATTCGTGAAAAGGTGTTGGGAGGATCTCTTATGGTCGAGCATGTTCGGAGTATGGACAATGTCGTAGACATCTTCAAAAATCCGCTGGCGAAGGGACCGTTTACACGGTTGCGGAGTCTACTCGGGCTAGTTTCCACTTCCCACTTCAAGGGGGAGTGTTGAAATTGTTGAAGTGGAGTGGAAGGTGACCGGGCGGTCTGAAGTTGGGAGACCGCAGAGACTGCGTGGTCTGCGCTGATGCTCTGGCGGTCTGTTATGTCGGTCTAGTTCTGGCGGTCTGCTGGTTGACCGGTTTGTTCCTGTGTTGCTCTGCTTGGTTGGCCTGTCTTCCTTGTTGGAAGACCGGGCGGTCTGTTCTGGTGTTACCGCCTGTTCGGGCGGCTTGTTCTGGCGATCTGGCGACTTGTTCGAAGTCGGCCAGATGGTTCTTGGTTTGCTCCTGGTGGTCTAAGGAAGGAGCGGTCTCGTGTTCGCGCGACTTGTGCACGATCTGTCTGCTGATCTGCAGTCTTGGACGGGAGATTGTCCAAGTGATCTGATCGCGCGGTCTGTCTTATGAGACCGCTGGCGATCTGACGGGTGGTGACTTTATCCCTGTTTGTGCGGTGACGACATCCGTCCACCCGCCTATAAATAGGGGTGCATGTCCCATCATTCACAACTAGAACTGTAAGAACTAGAGCCTGGTTTATTTCGTGCGGTCTCAACTTTGAGGTCGGGCGGTCTCGGAAGCGAGTTGATCATTTGTTGTGTTCGCAGATTTGCGGTCAGCAGGTTGCGGTCTCCTTCCTTTGAGATTTCCAGTGGCTTGAATAAACAGTTCGGCAGCGGCTTGTCTGCGAACTGGTTTATGTTGTTCTTGTGCTGTTCGCAGTGAGCTCAGCGATCAGGCGACCTTCGGCGGTCAGGCGATCTGAGTTGCGGTCTGGCGACAGCCTCTGTTCTTCATTCAGTTCAATAAGCTCCAGTTCGTGCGGTCTGAGGTGGCAGTCTGGCAGTACAGGTCAAGCCGGGTGTTCTGTGTTGCAGTCTTGCCTGTCTTCTGTTTGCGCAATCTCAAGACAAGTCGGGCAATCTCAGGAGTCGAGCGGTCTGTGCGGTCTCAGCTTGTCTAGCTGCCAGATTTTTTTTTTGGTGTTTTGTTCTTCTTTCCTTCGTGATTCTTATGAATCATGTCTCGCCATGTATACCTCGCATTCTAAATCAACTTTGTGATTCAATAAAGTTTCTTGTGTTGCTGTGTGGCATTGTGGTTGTTTGGCTATAACTCAGTTGATGCAACTCCTGCTTACTCCTAAACAATTCAAATAAGAAATTTTAACAGTATGTGCAATCTAAATAAGTTTGCACTATGGAAGGAAAGGATCAGATCGTATATGAATTCTATTGATGAAGATATTTTTAATATTATTTTGACAGGACCTCCTACACCTACACAACAACAAGTGCTGAAACAACAACAACAAATAATGTTATTCCACCTCCTGAGTGGACAGATGCTCAAAAGAAGCAGAGAAGTGCTGATGCCAAAGCTATGAACATATTGTCACAAACAATGTTTGATGACCTTTTTCAAAAGGTTGTGGAATGCACTTCAGCCAGAGAAATTTGGATGTCCCTCAACAACATGGTTAAACGATCTGCAGATGAAAGAAAAGACAGAAGATCTCACCTTATCTCTCAATATGAGAATTTCAAAAAGGGAGAAAATGAGACAGTAGTTGATATGTGTACAACCCTCATTCTCTGAGGGTGGGCCCCACTAAAGGCCACGTAGGCGGAGGTCAAGGTCAAAAGGTCATGGCAGAAGTCAACAATCCGGAAGACGAAGGAAGATCAAGAGCTTTAGTTGTGCGAGAAGGTACTTGATCGCCCCATGACGAGGAGGAAAACCCTGCCCGGCGTTCCTTACCCGGCCAGGCGAGGAAGCCATGAGCCCGGACCTACTCGCCTATAGGCGACTTAGCCAACCAACTCGCCAGTTAGGTCTGAGGTCCTCGCCTGCTCGCCCACCTATTGCCTTGTCTAAAAAAACCAACTCTAGGGGGCCATGGATAGTCATCTGCTTCCCCCCCCCAGGATTTGTCTATAAATAGACCCCCAGGGGTACTAGAAATGGCACTTGTCAAAATCAGAGCTGCACCCCTCCCCCTTTGACAATCAAGAATCTTCCCTAACAAGTGCCTACCTAGTACCGAGCTCGACCATTCGTGGTTTTGGAGGAGAAGACTCTTTAGAGCTTCTGGGTACGTGGTGGGACCTCCCTACCGCAGCACCTGGGGTTGTGTCCCTTATCTCTCCGTTTCATCCGTAGTGGCTAACCCAAACCTTCTCGTGAACCGCTAGGCAAGTAGCCTTAGGCCGCATTGATTCAAATTTTGGGGCCAGGATTTTCCAGGCGTCAACACTATGGTGCGGTGAGCGTGGATCGCGGCCAGAGGAAGAAAGTCTGGTAGAAAAGTGAGATGGTAGCAGCTAGCAACCATGAGGAGGTCGCGGGAAACTCGGCTCGAGGCGACGAGTTCGTATCGTTGGCTGTCTTCGAAGAATTCGCGCAAAGGATGGAAGGCATCATGCGAGCGGCTCTTCTACCTCGCACGGAAGGAACGCCGACCTCGCCTCACCGCCCGGGCCCGTCCGAGGAAGGTCCTCGCACTCAGCGAGCACGGAAGGCGCACGCAGAGGAGTTCGAGCGACCAAGGAAGTTGCACTTTGGTGTGCAAGCGTCTCAAGGACCTGGAGGAACTCGGTTCCGCGACGAGGATGAGCAAGCGAGATTCTATCATACTCGCCAGGTGAGCGAGTATGGGGGAGATACTCGGCCAGATGACGATCGTCACCAGATAGGGGGGAGGAGCCCATTCTGCGAGGAGATCCTCGCCGCGCCAGTGCCGGAGGGGTTCAAGGATCCCTCGATGAATTACTACTCGGGGAGAGAGGACCCTATCTATCATATCCAGTGGTTCGAGGATGTCGCTTCCCTTCGGACCATGTCGGATGCCTTCAAGTGTAGGCTGTTCGCGATTTCCCTCCGAGGGAAGGCAAGGGACTAGTTTCACCAGTTGCCGGAGGGCTCCATCTACTGCTTTGAAGACCTTTGCCGGGGGCTGAACATGCGGTTCGCCACGGCAAAGAAGTTGAAGAAGGAGGCTACGACCCTTTTCCATCTGACCCAGGGGCCAAAAGAAACGCTGGGGGACTACATCGATCGCTTCCAGGAAGAGGTGCTACAGATCCAGGAGGTGGATGGTCGCACCCTGCGGTTGGCCCTAACCTTCGGCCTTCATGAAGGCCTCTTTAAATTAGAGATCGGTAGGAACCCTCCATACTCCTACGCCAACCTCATCGAGAGGGCCAACCAGTTCGTCCAGGGTGAAGCTTCCAACCGCGGCTTCCTAGCCAGGCTCACCCGAGTGACCAAAGAGGACGAGGAAGAGGAGGAGGAAGAAAGGCCCCCTGAGAGAAGGAAGAAGGAAGAGCCCAGGAAGGCGGAGAAGCGAAAGCCAGAAGGAAGAGGCAGAGAGGAGAGAAGAGAAAGAGAACCCAGGAAGGAGGAGCCAAGGAGGAATGATGAGAGGAGACTCATCGTGGCCCCAGAGCGTCGGGAGGAAGAAAGACGCTACCAAGTCCCCACTAACCGGCCACCGTGGAAGCCGGCCAGGGGACCTATACGTCAGGAGCGGGGAAGAAGATCCCCGGAGAGAAGGAGTTACGACAGGCCAGAGGGGCGCCAGGAGAGAAGAAGGGAAGAAGCAATGGCGGTTGCCAGGCGCGACAACCGCTAGGGCCAGAAGAATAAGAAGCAGAGGAGGCCACAGGTAGAGGAGGTTCCCCTCTGTGAACTCCACCAGGTGGAAGGGCATGGCACGATGGACTGCCCGGACTTTTGGGAAGCCAAAAGAAGGCTGGCAGCAGGAGAGGTAGGAGAGCAGCGGAGAATAGAAGCTCCGGTCGAGCAGCCGGCGGTTCAGGACGCCGGCCGAAGAAGGAACAAGGACCGAGTCGACCACGGAGCTCGGGCAGAAGTGGCCCCAGGAGGTGGAGGAGTAGGGGTGATCCATAGGGGTGCGGGGATAGGAGCTTCCCGCAAAGGAAGTCTCCATCAAATATATCGGAGGAGCGTCGCTTCGACCTCACAGGCACCACCCCCGTTGGAGGAGATCACCTTCTCCGAAGAAGACATGCTAGGGAATGAGAACCCCTTTCTTGACGCCCTCGTAATCCAGGCCGCCGTAGAAGACTTTACCGTTGATCGAATCCTGATTGATAACGGTAGTTCCGTAAACGTCATCTTCAAGAAGACATTTGACGGGCTGGGAGTCGGCGCAGGAAGGGTCCGAAAGCCGGATGGTCCCCTCTTTGGATTCTCCGGAGAGAAGCAAGAGGTGGAGGGAGGAGTAGATCTCCTCGTAACACTTGGGGGCACCCCTCTCCAATGCCATTTCGTCATCGTGGACGCCCCAAGCTGCTACAAAGCCATCTTCGGGATGCCGCTTCTTAACACCTTCAAGGCCGTCCCATCCTCCTACCACCAGTGCCTCAAGTATTGCCAAGGGGACGTCCAGGTGAGGATCAGGAGCGATCCAAGAGCCGCCCGCGAGTGCTACCTCAGCTCAGTTAGCACCATCAGTTGGATGGCTGACGCGGAGGAGTTCGAGAGGGTAACTGGAGGCCCGGCCCGGCTAGAGGCGTCCGAGGAGGTGGAGGAGATCGAGGTACTCTCCGCAGCGGGAGTACCTGGACTGCTAAAGATCGGTGGATCGCTGAAGGTCACCGAGAAGGTGGAGATGGCAACGTGCCTGCAAGATCACGTTGACGTCTTCGCCTAGAGTGCTGCTGAGATGCCCGGGATCGACCCAGAGGTTGCCTGCCACCACCTCAACCTCGACCCCGAGGTGAAGCCTGTCCGCCAGAAAAAGAGGTCCACCGCCACCGTGTTGGCCGGGCCTATCCGTGAAGAGGTGAAGAAGTTGCTGGACGCAGGTTTTGTGTCGGAGATCCAGTACCCAGGCTGGGACTCCAATGTTGTAATGGTTAAGAAGGCTGTAGGCAGCTGGAGAATGTGTGTGGACTTCTCTTTATTAAATAAAAGCTGCCCCAAGGATTGTTATCCCTTGCCTCGAATCGACGCGCTGGTTGATTCAGCCGTCGGTTTCCCTGTAGTGAGTTTTCTTGATGCATTTTCGGGATACCACCAGATCCGGATGTATCCCCCCGATTGCCGCGATGTTTCCTTCATCACTGGGGACGGATGCTATAGCTATAAAATGATGAGCTTTGGGCTAAGAAATGCAGGAGCAACCTACCAGCGGATGATGTACCTTGTCTTCAAAGAGCAGAAGGGAAGGAAACTGGAGGTGTACGTGGACGACCTCTTGACCAAGAGCAAGAGCATCCCGGAGCATATAGTAGATCTGGTGGAGACCTTCGCGACACTGAGGAAGTTCAAGATGAGGCTCAATCCGACGAAGTGCGTGTTCGGAGCTGAAAGTGGGAAGTTTCTGGGACATCTCATTACCCCAGGAGGGGTTGGAGCCGAACCCTGACAAGGTTAAGGCAATCCTAGAGATGACCTCACCGAAGACCATGAAGGAAGTTCAGAGGCTGACAGGAAGGTTGGCAGGTCTCAGCCGCTTTCTATCCAAGGCCGGGGAGAAGTGCTCTCCATTCTTCAAGACACTCTGCAAAACTGAGAATTTCGCATGGTCCGACGAATGCGAAAAGGAGATCGGAAAGCTGAAGGAGCAGTTGACTCAGACACCTCTCCTTCAGAGCCCGAAAGAAGGTGAAGACCTACTCCTTTATTTGGGAGTAGGGGTGGAAGCGGTAAGTTCTGTGTTGGTCCGGGAAGAAGGAAAGAAGCAGCTCCCAATCTACTATGATAGCCAGGTGCTCAAGAAGGAGGAGTTGAAATATCCAATCTTGGAGAAGCTCACCTTCGCCTTGGTGGTATCAGCACGAAAGCTGCGGCCTTATTTTCAAGCTCACTCCATCCGGGTCATAACTGATCATCCTCTCCAAAATATCCTGGAAGGGGTGGAGCATTCGGGAAGGCTGGAGAAATGGTCGGTAGAACTCAGTGAGTTCAACATTTCCTTCTCGCCCCGGGTGGCGATCAAAGCACAGGCGGTAGCAGATTTCTTGGCCGACTTCTCGGTGGAAGCAGAACTGGGAGAGGAGTCTTCTACTCCCATCCCTTGGAAGATGTTCGTGGACGGAGCCTCAGGCAGGAGATCTGTGGGGGTGGGCATCGTTCTCGTCAGCCCACAGGGAACTAGGATCGAGCAAGCAGTCGAGATCCTCTTCCCGTAACGAACAATCAAGCCGAATACGAAGCCATCGTAGCAGGCTTGCGCCTCGCAAGGGAGCTGGGACTCCAAGATGTCATGTCTTTCACCGATTCAATGGTGGTCGCGTCTCAGATTCGGGGAGAGTTCGAGGTACGCGACACCATTATGCAAAAGTACCTCTTGAAGGTGAAAGGATTGATTGGAAGCTTTCAATCCTTCTTCGTCGAGCACGTACCAAGGGAAGAGAACTCGGCAGCAGATCGTCTGGCCAAGTACGGGCCAAGAGCAGGAGGGACAATCACGGAGTTGTTTCGACCATCCATTGAGGAAGGAGAGATGATGGAGATCGATCATTGTCCCTCGTGGATGGATCCGTTCATTTCCTTTCTAAGTTCTGGGCAGCTTCCAGCAGAAGAAGGGGATCAAAGAAGGTTTCGGTACAAGGCGGCCTATTACTTATTACAAGATGGGGAGCTATATCGCAAGACCATCTCGGGCCCTCTGGCGAGATGTGTCTCTGAAGAAAAAGTACCTCGAGTGTTGGAGGAGATCCACTCGGGAGAGTGCGGAAGTCATTCTGGGACTCGCACTTTGAAGCAAAGGACCCTGAGACATGGCTACTTCTGGCCCACTATTGGCAAAGATGCGGAAGCTTTCTCGAAAAAGTGCCAGAAGTGCCAGCTGTTTGCCCCCCTTCATCTGCAGCTGGCCCATCATCTTCGTTCGATCACCGCCCCATGGCCGTTCGCTATCTGGGGAATGGATTTGATAGGTCCCTTTCCTCCAGCTAGCGGCCAGAGGAGGTTCGTCCTCGTCATGATCGACTACTTCTCTAAATGGATTGAGGCCAAGGCTCTGGCCAAAACCACCTCTCAAGTCGTGAAGAACTTCATTTGGGGAGAAATCGCCTGCAGATTCGGGATTCCCCTCGCCATCGTCACCGACAACGGTCCACAGTTCGCCAGTTTAGAGCTGGAGGATTTTTGCAGACAGCTCGGAACTGATCTCAGGTTTGCGTCAGTACATCATCCCAGGAGCAATGGACAAGTGGAGGCCGCCAACAAGTTAATTATCAACCTACTAAAGAAGAAAGTCGAGAACCTAAGAGGTAATTGGGCGGAGCAGCTCCCCTCGGTGTTGTGAGCTTTGAGAACCACTCCTAGCTCAGCCACAGGGGAAACCCCATTCAAACTCTCTCACGGGTCCGAAGCTCTCATCCGAGTAGAGTTCGAGGTCAGAAGTCCTAGGGTGATTGTGGCAGAAGACGGAGATGAAGAATGGCGACTAGAGAATGAGGAATCCCAGAAGCTGTCCCTCGACTACATCAAAGAGCTTCGAGACCTAGCCTCGGCTAGGCAGGAGGAGATCAAGCGTCGCATGGCAAGACACTTCGATAAGCACATTCGTCTCAAGAACTTCCAAGCAGGTGACCTAGTCCTGAAGAAAGTGGACGCAGCTGGGAGATCGGCTGCCGTAGGAAAGCTCAACCCTAATTGGGAGGGACCTTTCATCGTCCACGAAGCACTCGCAACAGGAGGGTATCGCCTACAGAATCAGGAAGGAGAGCTCTTGGGGAACACATGGAACGACGATGATCTAAAGATGTTTTACCCTTAAACAAGGGTGTATACCCTTCTCTTCTGTGAATTGATTACATAAAATATGAAACCCCCTGAAACAAGGGATGAGGAATATTTTCCAGAATAGCAAGCCTTAAAATAAAGCAGGTAAAGTTGACCTCCTAGTCAGGTTGGGAAACTGGCCTCCGACTTGATTCTCGTAAAGCCCAGAGCAGATGGTGGGACAGTGCCTCGGTTGAGCGTTCCCCTAAGTCCAAGCCTCTGCAATGACGGCCGAGATCAGCTTCCCCCTTGCACGTTGGCCGCGATTCCCTCCGACTACACCTCTCATCCGGCTGGAGAGATTATCAGGAAGAAGTCTGGACGTCGACTTCCCAATTCGACAAAGAGATGATCGACTTAACCGATCAGGGGACCCTTGAATAAAGGTGTTGTGTACCCTTGAGGGCTGAGAGCCCGTAACAAGCGATTCGTTTCTGATTATTTCCTCCAATCATGTGAGTTAATGTACTTAAGTGTGCTTAACTCCCCGTTTAATTGTTGAGCAACAGGGAACAGGTAGGGTCGGCATCCAGCATCCGAGTAGGATGGAGACCTTAGGATGTTGTGTTCCTTTGGAAGGTGCTCCTCTGGAACCTCCCCGACAGTCATTCCCTACTGTGTCAACCCCTTCAACGGCAGGATGGAGACCTTGGGATGTTGTGTTCCTTTGGAAAGTGCTCCTCTGGAACCTCGCCGACAGTCATTCTCTACTGTGTCAACCCCTTCAACGGCAGGATGGAGACCTTGGGATGTTGTGTTCCTTTGGAAGGTGCTCCTCTGGAACCTCCCCGACAGTCATTCCCTACTGTGTCGACCCCTTCAATGGCAGGATGGAGACCTTAGGATGTTGTGTTCCCTTGGAAGGTGCTCCTCTGGAACCTCCCCGACAGTCATTCGCTACTGTGTCGACCCCTTCAACGGCAGGATGGAGACCTTGGGATGGTGTGTTCCCTTGGAAGGTGCTCCTCGGGAACCTCCCCGACAGTCATTCCCTACTAAGTTGTCCTCTTCAATGGCCCCTTGGCCCCGACCGTCTTTTCCTATCTAACGTCTTTTTCAGAATTCAGGGTGCGAGTAAGATGCCAGCTCGCAGGGGTTAGTGCGAGTAGCCCTATGGGCGAGAAGCAAAAATGAAAACGAGCGGGTCAAAGAAGCGAGTAAGGTAGATAGTCGGCAGGTCCGATTTCATCCTAAGTCGTTCTGACAAGATAGATAAGAAGACATGCGAGCCTAGGAGCCTAGCGAGATCATATCAGCACAAGGAAGATTCACCAAGAAAATAAATATATACTATCAAATGAATATCCACCAAAAAATATATATACTCGCAGAGCCGCGAGAAGCACAAGAAATGTCAACAAATAAATAGTTCACTTCGACGGCGGAGCATAGTCGGCCGAATCGGACTCGTTCTCCTCCTCGTCGTCTTCCTCGTCGCTGGTGTTCAAGATATCTGACAGAAGCCCCTCCGTCGTCAAGCTATCCGCCCCAGGAACCAGCAAGCCGGCCACCGAAAGTTTCGCGAAAACCAGGTCCCTGATGAGTCCTGATCATATACACATTTATGGACTCATCCGGGCCGCTATTCAGTCATTTCACCGCACTTTAGCCCTGTTATAGGTTATATTTGATAATCCATGCTAGGTGCACTTCTGGGGCCACTTTGGTGTGATTTCGTGCTTATCGTCATTAGTAGTTTTCATGCGCTGTTAAGTGCCACCTTCAGTGGCTGGATTTGTGGTTGTGCCGGAATAGGAGTCGTGTAGGTGTTTCCGGTGCAATTCTGCACAGGAACACTGCGCACGATCACTTGTTCTATTGCGCACGACCACTGGTCGTGCGCCACTGATCGTGTGCACTTAACCCTTTTTTCATGAGTTCTGTTTGGTGTAGTGCGCACGACCATCAACGCCAGTGCGCACGACCACCGGTCGTGCGCCACTGTTCGTGCGCACTTATCATTAAATTTCTGAGTTCTGTTTCGTCTAATGCGCACGACCACCGACGATAGTGCGCACGACCACCGGTCGTGCGGCACTGGTCGTGCGAACATTTTATTTTATAAATTTCGTGTCTTGCAGGTTCCACCCAGACAGTGCACACGATCGCAGAATTCCACCGCGCATGACCACTGGTCGTGCGCCAATGATCGTGCGCAGTATTTATTCCAGCGCCTATTTAAACGCCTGTTCCGATTTTAGGGCAATATCCGATTCCGGGGGCGGAGTTCCTGTTCCGTACGCCACCGACCACCACCTTGGGACGCCTCCACTGCATCTCCCACGCAAGGGGAAGCCTCCTCCATCCATTCCAAGACTTCCTCCATTGTCCGTGAGTGTTCTCCACCATCCGCAAGCCTCCAAGCAGCCATTCTCTCATTTCGCCCGGCGAGAAGAAAAAGAAACCTGAAGTCGAAGACGACGGAGCTACGTAGGGAGATCGTGACAGCTCTCTACGCCGGAAGCATAGTCCGCCCGAGTCCGGAGGTAGCCCGACAACCTACCATTCCGGCCGTGAACGGCCGCTGGTCTTCACCATCGGTTATTTCTTTCCTCTTTCCTTCATTGTACTCGTTGAGCCGTGTAAACTTGAATATTGTGATGTTGTTTGTTGAAATGAATGTTTCCTTGTTTTTCTTCATGGTTTGCTTGTGATTCACTCCGTTTTCCACTCACTCACGCACGCACGCAAGGTGTTTGTTCCGCGTTAGCAAGAGCAAACGGAGGTTGTGAAGAGGTGTTTGCGACCCTCACCTTCTCGCACTTGAGCACGCTCCATCCAACCCTCGAAGCACGGCATCGCGGCGGTTGCATCCATCTCACCTTGCGAAGCGGTGCTTTCGACCCGCATTTCTTTTGCTGTTGTTAAGACTAGGAAAACCAACCAAAAACCCCCTCTTTGTGTTTGTGAAACGCTTGTGTAACAATAATCACTGCGCGATTCGTTCACCCAATCTGCATTCCTCAAGAGACCGACATCCGGGGATTCCATTCTCCACAATTATTACTTGACAGCGACCGGTGCACTTGCCGACACGCATGAAGTTTTTGGCGCCGTTGCCGGGGAATGCAGGCGTGTAACGTCCCGTGTTGTGACTTTCGTTATACGAGCAGTTGTTTTTTATTTTCTTTGTTTTTCTTTTTGTTTGTGACAGTGCATGCAGAGACAATCCGCAGGGGAACTCGTACCCTTCGATCCTGAGATTGAACGGACCGTTCGCGCAAGAAGGCGCGCTGCAGCCGCACAGGCGGCAATGGGTGATCAGGTAGACCCAAATGATGTTGATCCGAGAATGCCCGACATGGGGCAACATCAGCCTGGAGATGAGTAGGAGGCGGCTAGGCCTCGGCCCCACACGATGAGGGACTACACCACTCCAACTGCTGGGAGTGTGTATCCGGGGTTCGGACCCAATATTATGAATAATCAGTTTGAGATCAAGCCACCGATCTTAAACATCATCCGGAACAACGCTCAGTTCTCGGGGTTGGCCAGCGAAGATCCGCATCTGCATCTGGCGGAGTTTTCTGATATTTGCGGAACCTTCCGCTACGCAGGGATTGCTGACGACACGGTCAAGCTTAGACTGTTTCCCTTTTCACTCCGCGACAAAGCAAAGGTGTGGCTCCATTCCATTCCGCCAGGGACTGCTGCAACTTGGGATGCTCTCGCATCCAAGTTCCTTGCTAAATTCCATCATGTGGATAAGATCGTGAGCTTGCGGCGGGAGATCGCCACATTTCGCCAATTTGACCAAGAGACCCTTGCTGAAGCATGGGAGCGCCTCAACGATCTCCTTCGCCATTGTCCTGGCCACGAGCTCCAACCATGGAATGTGGTCGAATTGTTCTACTTTGCGATCGAGCCCAACTACAGGGCAATGATCGATGCTGCGGCGGGTGGTACCTTGATGAACCACACTCCTGAGGAAGCCCTTCGAATTATGCGCGACACTGCCTCCCACAGTACATTCTGGACTGCAGGGAGAAATGCTCCAAGAAGCGGCCGAGGTCTCTTCATGGTCGACTCACTCCCCTCTCCATCCGCGCCTGCTGTTGTCATTACCTGCGAGGGATGTGGAGGCGGAGGCCACCACGCGTATGAATGTTCGGGGAACCACATGGCAGGTGACTTCGCACACTTGAACTTGAACGAATCTGTTAATTATGTAGGAAATCAGCCTAGGGGGGCGCCTTTCAATAATGCTTATAATCCGGGAGCGAGAAGTCACCCGAACTTCTCGTGGAATCCAAACACACCTGGCCAACGATGGGCACCGGGGCAGCATCAAAATGATTCTTACGCCTCTGGGAGCCAACCGAGGCCACCACACCCGGATTACAACCAAGCACCCCCACCCAAAAAAAGAGTAATCTAGAAGAGATGATGGAGAAATTCATGCAAGTAGCTAATTCGAATATGGTGAATCAAACTGCATCCATGCGAAACTTGGAAACGCAGTTGGGCCAATTGGCCCAAGTGCTAACCGAGCGATCGCAGGGGACCCTTCCCAGCAACACGGAAAAGAACCCAATTGATCAAGGGAAGAGTCTTGGGGATGTGGTAGAGGCTGATCCGAGTGAGCTGGTAATTTCTTGTTCCATCAACAATTTTGAAACGAAAGCTTTGTGTGATTCTGGTTCATCTCGCAACGTCATTGCGTTGCAAGATGTAGCTAAATTACAACTGGAAATGAACACGGAGGAAAGGAAATCCCTTGTGCTTGCCAATGGGACTGTTATTCAATCCGAGGGGGAAGTGAAGAATGTGGAGGTGACAGTTGAGGGGACAATTGTTGTTGCTGATTTTCAGGTTTTGGGCCCGCAGGAAAATCATTTTATTCCTATCTTGGGCGTGCCGTTCTTGAAAGAGAGCGGTGCCACCCTTGATTTTGCTACGGGATGCATTGTCCTAACCAATAAGGTGCAGCAGCCCACTTGCTCCGAAGCCACAGCTGAAACATTCACTCCGCCCCCTCCTTTTAATTTTGATGAATCGTTGAGCTGTGCAGGGCATGAAGAAGTCAAAGAATCAAGTGAAGGGAAAAAGGAGGAGTACCTGTCTAGTGAAGAAGAAGAAGTTGATCTTCGGCGAGAGTTTGGTTCCGAGACGGAAGAAGACTGCAATTCAAAAAACTCTGACGTGAATTTGGTTCGGGACAATGTCCCATTACCCTCTTATTTTGATTCATGTAATAAACTATCTAAGCGCTCCATCTCCTGGGCCGATCCGGTGGTCACCGTGACACCGAAAGTGACGCCACCCACCGCTAAGGTGGAAAAATCTGAGAACTCTCAACGGTGGCAGTCTCCGACTGTCACCAAACTTAAAAAGGAAAAACTTCTGCGCGACGCTCGTGCTGCCGCTCTCCGCGGCAAGGTGGCGGAGGTTAGGGGAGCATTGGGTAATACCAGTGCTGACCCTAAAGCCTTCACCTCCCGCCTACGTGCTACGGGAGACGCGCACCATAAGAGCGCTTTCAGCTGATTTGTGTTTTATTTGATGTGGTGAACCGTTTCTGAGTATCTCTTTTTAATTCCTGCACTTTATAAACAATGCTAATACAGGTATTTGGTCCAGCTTAAGGACGTTAAATGAAAGCGCTACTGGGAGACAACCCAGATTTCCTGATTTCGTATTTCTTTTTATCCAACTTCTTTTAGTTCAGCTTTTGCATATGCTTTTGTTGTTTTGAGTTTTGTGCTTGCAGGTTTTGTGTTCGATGGTGCGGATGTTGCGGACTGCTTTTGATCGTAAACGCCAATCGTCTGGTATGCTCAATTCTGAGCATTGGGTAACACTTTCTCCCCTCTTTTTGCTTCAAATTTCTAGATTGTTTAGCTTAAGTCTGGGGGAGCGAATTTGTCATCCACTGTGCACGAGTTGCACTGCATTCTAGAAGGTTGTTTCTTATTTATCCTAGTCATTATCATTGTTTTCATTCTTCACACACCACTTCACCCACTTGAGTGCGCGCTTATCGTTTTGTTGTTGCTCCGTTTAGACTATTTTGGTTGGAATGTGAAATAGGTTGTTAACGTAGGAACTATTATTTGGAGTGCGATGTTGACTCACGTAGTGTTCTAGTCACTTCGCATGTTATGGTAGAATTTGAGTAGAACTAGATTTTCTCTATGCATTTAATTTATGTTTAGTATTTCTGCGTAAATTTAGATTTATTATACTCAAGTGGTGAATTTGAATGAAATTGACGATAACCCGGTGTTGTGTGTGTACGAGTGCTAGTCGTATGTTGCTCGAGTCGGGAGGAAGGTTTACCTTTCTCGTGGGCTAAGAACTTGCCCCAAGCGACTCTCGAAGCATGGGTGAGAGCTACTCGTCGAGTTAAACATGATGTAGGCCACCTTTTGACTAGTTTGAGCTTTGCTATTCCTTGTCCTTTTCGCTCACCTTTGCAAGCCATATTTTGTGCCTTCCATCCCTCTGTTCAGCTCCTCTTCATCCACCAAAGCCCGAAGCTTATTCTACACCCGCAACCAAATTGTTTTTAACTGCGCTCATAATTCTCAACTTGTGTGGTGTGTGGAATCATTGTGTTATGAAGGGAAAATAAAGTCCATCTGCTGATTTTGAACCAACCGGAGGATACATAAAAGAAGTAAAATATGTTAAACGAGAAAAAAAAAGGAAAAAAAGAGCGTCTTTTGAAATGAGATCTTTCCGAGCTAAATAGAAAATCTGTTGGTATTTGTGAAGTAGGCCGTGTGCACACCTGGTTTTCATGATAAGTCTGGGGGTGTGTCACACGAGCATAGTTTGTTGGTCTTGTGGGGTGCAGCGTTCCGTTAGCTCACTTGGGTTGCGTAGCCATCGTGTTTAACTTTGAATATCCTACCGTGACCTAAGCCCCATTTTAATCCTAAAAGTCCTACTGATTTGATTTGCGAGTTTGCTAGCGTCGTGGAGAGATTGTGACCGGGCAAGCGTATGGTTCACGACGTTGATGGATTTCAGCGGAGTTATTCCTAAGCCCCGATCTTTTGCAACACCCGCCTCAGTGTCTCGTCACGTTCATACCGGGCATGATCGTTCAAATTCTTCATAATTCACCAACTGAGTACAACTAAATCTTTACTTACGCTTTAATACTTCTGTAAATTAGTTAGCATAGTTAGAATCTTCTTCTACTAGAACCTCTACTCGCATGCGTATGTTACTTCGCACCGTACTCCTTTGTGTAATTCTCTATGTTAATTATCGTTTTCACACTCCGCCGGATTCGTTTGCTCGGGACGCGCAAACAGTTAAGTCTGGGGGTGTGATGAGTCCTGATCATATACACATTTATGGACTCATCTGGGCCGCTATTCAGTCATTTCACCGCACTTTAGCCCTGTTATAGGTTATATTTGATAATCCATGCTAGGTGCACTTATGGGGCCACTTTGGTGTGATTTCGTGCTTATCGTCATTAGTAGTTTTCATGCGCTGTTAAGTGCCACCTTCAGTGGCTGGATTTGTGCTTGTGCCGGAATAGGAGTCGTGTAGGTGTTTCCGGTGCAATTCTGCACAGGAACACTGCGCACGATCACTTGTTCTATTGCGCACGACCACTGGTCGTGCGCCACTGATCGTGTGCACTTAACCCTTTTTTCATGAGTTCTGTTTGGTGTAGTGCGCACGACCATCAACGCCAGTGCGCACGACCACCGGTCGTGCGCCACTGTTCGTGCGCACTTATCATTAAATTTCTGAGTTCTGTTTCGTCTAATGCGCACGACCACCGACGATAGTGAGCACGACCACCGGTCGTGCGCCACTGGTCGTGCGAACATTTTATTTTATAAATTTCGTATCTTGCAGGTTCCACCCAGGCAGTGCACACGATCGCAGAATTCCAGCGCGCATGACCACTGGTCGTGCGCCAATGATCGTGCGCAGTATTTATTCCAGCGCCTATTTAAACGCCTGTTCCGATTTTAGGGCAATATCCGATTCCGGGGGCGGAGTTCCTGTTCCGTACGCCGCCGACCACCACCTTGGGACGCCTCCACTGCATCTCCCACGCAAGGGGAAGCCTCCTCCATCCATTCCAAGACTTCCTCCATTGTCCGTGAGTGTTCTCCACCATCCGCAAGCCTCCAAGCAGCCATTCTCTCATTTCGCCCGGCGAGAAGAAGAAGAAACCTGAAGTCGAAGACGACGGAGCTACGTAGGGAGATCGTGACAGCTCTCTACGCCGGAAGCATAGTCCGCCTGAGTCCGGAGGTAGCCCGACAACCTACCATTCCGGCCGTGAACGGCCGCTGGTCTTCACCATCGGTTATTTCTTTCCTCTTTCCTTCATTGTACTCGTTGAGCCGTGTAAACTTGAATATTGTGATGTTGTTTGTTGAAATGAATGTTTCCTTGTTGTTCTTCATGGTTTGCTTGTGATTCACTCCGTTTTCCACTCACTCACTCATGCACGCATGCACGCAAGATGTTTGTTCCGCGTTAGCAAGAGCTAACAGCGGTTGTGAAGAGGTGTTTGCGACCCTCACCTTCTCGCACTTGAGCACGCTCCATCCAACCCTCGAAGCAAGGCATCGCGGCCGTTGCATCCATCTCACCTTGCGAAGCGGTGCTTTCGACCCGCATTTCTTTTGCTGTTGTTAAGACTAGGAAAACCAACCAAAAACCCCCTCTTTGTGTTTGTGAAACGCTTGTGTAACAATAGTCACTGCGCGATTCGTTCACCCAATCTGCATTCCTCAAGAGACCGACATCCGGGGATTCCATTCTCCACAATTATTACTTGACAGCGACCGGCGCACTTGCCGACACGCATCAGTCCTCGGCGGCTAGGGCGATCTCTCAACGAAGAGACGAGAGCTCCTGCGATGTCATGAACGATCCAGGAGTTTGGCGAGAAGGTACGGCTTCCGAGAAGGAAAGCGCAGCCATCCTCGATTCCAGCTCGGCATTTCGAACCTGCGACGCCTCCAGCAAGACTTGACTCGCGCACAGGTCGCACTCGAGCTTGGAGATCATCTCCGCCGCCACCAACTGCTCTTCCTATACATGCGAGAAGGACAAGTTAGAAGATACGAAGAGAAGGCAGCGAGTTTCAATCCAAGCTCGCGTAAAGTACCAAGATCACCTCGAAGCTCCGAATGGACTCGACTTTATCCTCAGCCGCCTTGGCGCGCCTTAGAGCCCCATTCTCCCATTTCTCGGCCTCCATCGTCAGCTTCCGATGAAGCGTGAGCTCCAATTCAGAGCCAAGGAGATTCTGCGCCGTTTGATGAAATAACTCAGAAGCTCGCAGCATTGCTCGCGACCCCTGGTCGGCGGGAAAGCGAGGAGAAACCTCCTGCAGAACCTTCACATCATCGCGACCATAAAGGCCGAACAAGACGCTGAAGGCATCATCGTTCGGGACTCATCCTCGCTCCACGAAGGCAGGCGAGTGCTCAAGGTCACCTCGCTGCGCTCCCGGCTCCAGGTAATCAGCGGCTCGCCATCCAAGCCCCTGTTCAGCGAACCCTGCCCAAAGTTGGGATGGTTCTCAGGGACGTTATCTTCCTCCTCGCGAGCACGCTGCTTCGCCACGCGCCGGGCAACTTTCTTTCTCTTACTTTTCTTGATCGCAGGAGGTTCGTCCTCGGCCGGCCATCCAGCTGCGCGAAGGATCTCAGCCTTGGCGCCCACCCCAAGATTGATCTCCGCGACAGGAGATTCGTGCTCGCCATCTTCCTCCTCGCCTTGTTGCATTGTCGTCGGATCGACCGCAGGAGATCGAGGAGGTAGGGTCTGTCCCCCCACAGGTAGAACCGTGGAGGGAAGATGCCGACAAGCTGAAGACGGTCGTTAGACCGAGAAACAAAGGTAAAAATTATTAATTAACAGTGACTAAGGAAGGTTACCCTCGGCAGGCTGCACGAAGGCGAGGTGATCCACGTCCCTTCGCCAGAACACGATATCGAGTTTCTTGTTCTTCAGGGCACAGAAGAGTTCCTCGCGTTGACCTCTCAGATCTGGAGTGGAGAGCGTCGTGGCCGGTCTCTGCTGAGGGCGATTTGGTATGTGCGAGAAGTCACCCGTGACGAAGATGAACTTCTCGCTCCATCGGTGGACCTTGTTCGAAGTCCCGACCACCTTACAGTGATGGCTGCCGAAGAAGATCACCCCATCCTTGGTCGCTCCCATGTAGAAGATCTTGCGGAAGATGTCCAAGTCAAAAGCGATCTTCTCACTCCGAAGGAAGCAGAGGTAGACGATGATCATCGCTACCCCATTTGTATTAATCTGGGCGGGGACCCAGCCATAGTACCAGAGGATCTGGCAGAACTCGGGCCAGAGAGGAAGGCGCAGGCCGACCTCGAAATGCGACAGGGAGAAGGCAAGCTTGCCCTCCGAAAAGGTGTTGATCCGCTCGTGGGGAGCGGAAGGCCGACCCGGAAGCCTTGCGCGAGGTGTTGATGGACGAATCTCTCCAGATCGTCCGCGCGAGTGATGGGTTTCTTGAACTTATGCGCGATGAAGTTCTCGGCATAAGTTAAGCGGCGAGTCTCAGCTTTCAAAGAAGGCGTCATCGTAGCGAGTAGGCAGAAGGAGGCTAGAAGGAAAGACAATTGAAGAAGTCCGAGAAAGCGCGCCGAATTCGGACCCATACCCCCCTATTTATAGAAATCGGCAAAAGGGAAAAGGGGGGGGGGGGGGTGTCGCGACGATAATACGTGCGAGGTTTCTACCTACTCGCCAACATGGAAATCGATCAACCTACCTATGCACAGAGTGCTAACTACCCTTCTCGCGTCTAGGCGACGATCTACAAAAAACGCAAGAAAACCCTGCAGAAGACAAAGTCAACATAAACGCGTTCAAGCGATAAGGTTTAAAGTCGCAACACACAGTCAAGTCTAGGTTATTACAATACTCGCAGAATAATGTTCTAAAAGTACAAATCAACAAGCAATCCTAATTGACGAGTGGGTCGCCGCGCCTGTCCGAGGTCGCACCTAACCGCCCGTTGAATCCCAGCTGTCACGCGAAACCCATCTGCTCATTTGCTCTCGCCATGAATTCCTCGCCAAGCCGGATGCGCTCCTCCATACGATTCAACGTCCCAAGGGACCCCATACTCGCCCGAAGGCTACGCACTTCCGCCTTCAGCGCCTCATAGCGATGTTCTATGCCGACCATCCGACTGTCCAGCTCGGTGACGAGATAATGCTTTCCCTCTGCCATCTCTAGCCGATGCTCGAATCCCTCGATGTTCGAGATGCGTCCTTCAAGCGAGGTTATTCGCCGGTGAACCTCGTAGGCCAGCAACCTCTCTACCTTTATCTCCAGGTCGAGGTAGGCGAAGGCCATCTTCGTCCTGTACTCACGAGTAGGAAGTCCGAGCGCCTCGATAAAAGCAGACCCTGGAGATGTGGCACGAGCTGAAAGATGGCGAGTTAGAAAAAGAAACACCTAAAGATAGCACTCCTCGAAGATTATACCTGCCCGCACAGGTGCCGCTCTCGGTTGATGCCGAGGAGGAGAAAGTGACCGCCGAGGAGCGTCCCGGCGGGGAGGAGAGGTAACCCGACGGGGAGATGGAGTCCGTCGAGGACTGGGCCTTCGCCGAGGAGATCAGCGAGGAGAAGGCGAGCGCCGAGGATTATGCCGGCCCCCTGAGCGCCCACCCCGTTCGTTATGGGACGACGACCCGCTGTCAGGGCGCCGAGGAAGCTGAGCCGTGGGGACAACCGAGGAAGATCCTCCCTCTCCCCTTCCTCCAGCAATAGTGACCCGGGAGTTCTTTAGCAGTATTCGATTCCCGCTTATCACGCGCTCAGGAATGGGGGATGGTGGACGAAGGGGTTCTCGCTCGGGGACGACCACTGTGGGAAGGACTGGTGGAGGCGGTAGGTGCTCAGATCATACACGCTCTACCACCGGGGATGTCTGCATATTCGCCCCCGCGGGAGGTTCACCTGCAAAAGAACGTCGGCATCAACGAAAAGTCCGCACAAGGATCGCAGTATCTCGATAAGGCGCTTACCTTCTCGGATAGGGTCCGGGTTAACGTTCTGGGGTTCTTCCTCGGCAGCAGTTAGAGTAACTTCGTCCCCCAACCTCTCAGTAGTCGACGACACGAGGGAAGGCTCAGGCGCGGAGGTCGCCGGATTCGCCCGAGGAACCTCCTCGGCCAAGGGGCTAAGGCGACGATCGGAGGCTCCTCTTTTTCTCTTGCGAGTATCTGAGCTTTTCGTCTTCTTCATTAATTTCATCAACAGCTCGGTCTTCGCGAGCATCTGCTCGGCAGACAACATCTCGTCGATTATAAAAAAGTGGCGTGCCAAGGAAGGACCACCCCCCTCTATTTATAGACTTACGGGGGTCCTAGGTCTGCCGAGTAGATAGGTTTCCCGCAAGAAGAAGCTCGTCGAATAAGGTTTGGATGATTCTTTCCGACCAACTACGTTGCTCGCAAAGAGCGTGGATTGTGTACAACCCTCATTCTCCGAGGGTGGGCCCCACTAAAGGCCACGTAGGTGGAGGTCAAGGTCAAAAGGTCATGGCAGAAGTCAACAATCCGGAAGACGAAGGAAGATCAAGAGCTTTAGTTGTGCGAGAAGGTACTTGCTCGCCCCATGACGAGGAGGAAAACCCTGCCCGGCGTTCCCTACCCGGCCAGGCGGGGAAGCCATGAGCCCGGACCTACTCGCCTATAGGCGACTTAGCCAACCAACTCGCCAGTTAGGTCTGAGGTCCTCGCCTGCTCGCCCACCTATTGCCTTGTCTAAAAAAACCAACTCTAGGGGGCCATGGATAGTCATCTGCTTCCCCCCCCAGGATTTGTCTATAAATAGACCCCCAGGGGTACTAGAAATGGCACTTGTCAAAATCAGAGCTGCACCCCTCCCCCTTTGACAATCAAGAATCTTCCCTAACAAGTGCCTACCTAGTACCGAGCTCGGCCATTCGTGGTTTTAGAGGAGAAGACTCTTTAGAGCTTCTGGGTACGTGGTGGGACCTCCCTGCCGCAGCACCTGGGGTTGTGTCCCTTATCTCTCTGTTTCATCCGTAGTGGTTAACCCAAACCTTCTCGCTGAACCGCTGGGCAAGTAGCCTCGGGACGCTTTGATTCGAATTTTGGGGCCAGGATTTTCAGGCGTCAACAATATGTACAATAGACTCAGCCTCAAAATCAATGAGCTGAAATATCTAGACAAAGTGATCTCCATCACTGAGGTCAATGATAAGATCTTGATGTGCTTCCCCAGCACATGGGTCTCTAGGATCTGGCCAATCAAGGAAGCGAGAAGCCTTAATGAGATCTCCACTGAGACCTTGTTAGGAAAGCTTAAATCCTATGAGCAACTTATCAAGTCCAGAGAAGCTGAACAATCCACTTCCTCACCTGCATCCATGATGCATAAAAATGCGTCGCAGTTATAAAAATACTTGACGTGCAAAATTATAACTACAAATGATAACGGCAAGTGTACCGTATCGAGTGAAGTATAGGATCTCGCAAGATCAAGGTCGTATTAGACTCGGGTCATGTTAAGTACTTCTACTTCGAGTGAATGTTTATTATTTTACCGATAGAAGAATAAGGTTGGGTTTATGTAATTTTATTTTACTAATTAATAAAAACTAGCGCACGGCTTTCGAATCACCTTAGACTAAGCAAAATAAACGTGTAGTAGAAATCGATCTCGTGTTAGAGTGGCCTTGACCGCGGAGGTTCCAAAAGCATGAGTGCTCCTCTCTCGAGGGTTGGCTCAACTAAGCTTAAGTTGCATACGACCGAACTCTCGTTCTATAATCAAGTCGCTTAAGACTTGCTTTAAGAGAAGGACCTCACTGCGATGTTAATCCCGTCCGGAAGAGTTACGTATGTCCTCTCTCGAGGGGTACGTTCGACTCTCTTTACCAATGACCGATCCGTCTTATGGGCCTCTCGGCCGTCAAAAGACGAAAACCGTTACTAGAACGAGTTGGCCACGGTAAATCGTAATCGTTTTAACACTAAGAACAGAATTCTAAAACACAAAAAGAGATTGCATCATCCTTGGATCATCTAAGCCGAGCACAAAAGTGATTAGTTGCTCATGATCACGGAGGAATCATAAGAAGAGGAGGAAGAAAACATAGCGAAAAGAGCGGGGAAATTAGAGACTAAAAATTACGATTTTATTAGTGTCAATTGTAAAAAGAAGAATACATAAAATTGAGATTACAAGAGAAACTACAAGCTTTAAATTGAAATAGCTACCATCATAATAAATAAAGGAGGAGCATAAGAACTACTAGAAACATGAAAATAGTACAAGAAAATGAAATTCTAATCGTAATAATTCGTCCTTGAAGATCTGGAGAAGCTCCCTTTAAATAGCCAGAAATTTGATGTTACACGCCCTTGGTCACGCCCGTGACCAAGGGCGTGTAAGGAGCGTGATCGATGCTGGTGCGGAGAGGGCACGTTCTGGCTTCAATGCAGGCATTTCGGACGCGTCACGCCCTAGTTCACGCCCATGACCTGGGGCGTGTAATCTTGAAATAGTGCTGCTGGCGGGAAACTCTGGCGGGAAGAAGTTCGGGGCGAGTCACGCCCGTGACTGGAGGTCACGCCCTCGGTCACGCCCGTGACCGAGGGCGTGTAATCTTGAAATAGTGCTGCTGGCGGGAAACTCTGGCGGGAAGAAGTTCGGGGCGAGTCATGCCCGTGATTGGAGGTCACGCCCTCGGTCACGCCCGTGACTGAGGGCGTGTAACTTTAAATGACGCGGCGACTCGATCTGGATGCTGGTGGCGTGGTCCCGGCCATGACTTGGATGTCACGCCCTTTGTCACGCCCGTGACCTGGGGCGTGACTTGGCGAATCTTCACGGAATGGGCCCGAAGTGGCGGCAGCAGGTCTGGAACACATCTAAGGCTGACACGCCCTTGGTCACGCCGTGACCTTGGGCGTGTACTTGACATTTTTACTCAAAGTGCCCAGAAAACCTGTAAAACATAAAATAAGCTTAAATTAGTTGAAGAAATTAAAAAGGAACAGATTAAATAAGAAAATACATATAAATTATATAAATTCAATTTAAAACTATATTAAAATAATACTAAAAGATGAGTACAAAAGTACTCATCAAACACCCCCATACTTGAGATTTTGCTATTCCAGAGCAAAAGAGTGAGGAAAGAATTACAAGACATCGATATTATTTCTAATTAACTAAAATTTTATTAAACCATGAATAAGTCAAAGGCAAATTTTAGGAATTCAAGAATTAAGTCATAAGTTATGTTGATAATTTAAAAAGGGAAATTTGTTTAGCTAACTACTTCTCAAGATAACTATTTAGCAATCAAAATTATAGAAATTTTCAAACAAAATTAGATTGAAATTATAGACACTCTAACATAAAAGAATCTTAAGGAAAAGACACCTACTAAAATACTGCTCTCTTAATAATTTAGTTTAGGACTAGAAACAATGAAATTGGCTAGGGATGGGTTTGAACGAAATGGCAAATGAAGAGTTCTTGAATAGAGGTGATGAATTTTATCCTCTCACCTCATTTGAATACGAAATTGTATATGTTTAGGAAAATAATGAATTTTATCCTCTTATTTTCCATGCCATATAATCTTTTAACAATTCTCTTCAATCAAAAACCAAAAATATATATGTTTTAGATGTAATGAATTTTATCCTCTTACATCATGACATATAATCTTTTAAATGATTTTGGGTGCATATGTTTTAGGAAATAATGAATTTTATCCTCTTATTTCCATGACATATGATCTTTTTCTACATTTTTTTTTGCCAACAAAGGGTGAGGGGGAAGAAATACTTCTAGTTTATTAATTAAATTATTTTGAGAGCAAAATTTTTTTTAGTGGAATGAAATTTCCTAAGTTCTTAAAGTTAAAAGAGAATATAATAGAAATCTAGATATGTTTAGCCAATTTGCCATAAAATGAAGCTATTTAAAATTAAACGGAGAAGTAGTGTTAAATAAATTCTCTAATTGAATTAAAAACATAAAGTGTCTCTTAAAACTAAATGACTTCAAATTTAGTTTTAACAAATTCTGATCAAATAAAATATTTAGCTAAATTAAAAATGTAGGAATACTTATAATCGTACCTCAAACTAAATTAAAAACAACAAGGCTAGGCGTATTTATTATTATTATTATTATTTATTTCTTGGATTTCCCAAGGGCTACCCCGTGAAGGGTTCGCAAGGTACTAGGAGCTGTGATGGGAATTCAAGCCCAAAGCGCCCTTTCCAAGAAATTACATTTTTATAATTTTTATAATTTTTTTTATCAAATAAAAATACAGGGAATGCAAAACTACACCCCCATACTTAAAATTAAACATTGTCCCCAATGTTTAAAACTAAGTATGAAGAATACTTGAAAGAAAAACTTGTAAAAGAAGAATATAAGAAATTAAAGATGAGCAAGGGGTGCCTCAAAAGAGCGCTTTGTTTTTCCCGTCTTTAAGCTAGACGGTTAGTGTTAGCTAAAAGGAAAATAGAATTTAAGGTGCACGGGCAACTCCCTGAATATGCGTTGCGGGAATTTGGATGTGATCCGTTGCCCGGCGACTCCTCCACTTGCTATTTGATTCTCCTTGTTGCTTTTAGGTTGAGAGTGTAAATTCGAATCACCTATCCATACCTGAGGTGATTTGAATTTTTGTAGATGAGCGGCAAATGGGTCCACGATGACGTTTAGTTGCGACGGCTCATCCTCTACATGAAAATCATTAGGAATTGAAGAATCAAAAGCAAAGGGGTCAGAAACAATTTCACGAGGAGTCACTTGTGAAAGAAAAAGATTAAAATCCGATTGTTCGTTTAAAATAAAGGTTTTCTCCCCTAAAATAATCGTTATGTCAAAACGCGTAGAATCATCATTTTCATTTATTTCATTTTCAAAAATAGGTGGCGTTAGCGAATTATCATGAAAATGCGAAAAATCTTGACTTAACGAATTTTCTAAAATCTGGGAGGGGAGAAATTAGGGAAACAAAATTTTTAGGAGATGAAATTTCTTCATTGCCGCGAAGACTATCCGGGTGGCCTGCCCACCATGAATAATCCACGTCGGTGAGTGAAACAGAATCACCAGCGTTATCGGGATTATAAAAAGTATTTTTCTTATAATAATTATTTTTCTCATGAAAATTATTAGAATAAAAATCATGAAAATTATTTTCATAAGATTCATGAGAATTACCTTTATTAAAATTAAAAATATTTTCATAAGAAAAATTTTGAGAATTTAAATTATAGCTAGAATTCTCATAAGAGTTAGAAAAATTATTTTCATAAGAATCATAGAAATTATTTTGAGAAAAAGTATTTCCATAATTAGAATAAAAATTATTTTCATTATTAAAATTTTGAGAATATTGAAAATTAGAATTATTAGCGTTAGGAAAATTATTCTCGTAGAAATTTGAAAATTTATTTTCACAAAAATTACTTTCATAGGAAAAATTATTTTGATAATTGTTATGAAAACTATTTTCTTTATTAAAATTTTGAGAATTTTGCGAAGAATGTTCCCTAATAACATTATTTATCCTAACCGCGGCTTCTAAATCATTGATTTTATGTTGAAGCGCGTTAATAGAAGCAGAAAGTTCTAAGACATTATTAGCATTCTCAAGCGTGTCGGATAGCCAAAACATATTTTTTTTTAAAACAAACGGATTTTAAATGAATGGAATTGAAATAAAAAATAAGAAAATCTTTTTTTTATATATTTTAATAAAAAAAATGATAAAATTAATAAAATTCACTCTTTTCAAAATATCAACAAATATCCCCGGCAACGGCGCCAAAAACTTGATGCATAAAAATGCGTCGCAGTTATAAAAATACTTGACGTGCAAAATTATAACTACAAACGATAACGGCAAGTGTACCGTATCGAGTGAAGTATAGGATCTCGCAAGATAAAGGTCGTATTAGACTAGGGTCATGTTAAGTACTTCTATTTCGAGTGAATGTTTATTATTTTACTGATAGAGGAATAAGGTTGGGTTTATGTAATTAAATTTTACTAATTAATAAAAACTAGCGCACGACTTTCGAATCACCTTAGACTAAGCAAAAGAAACGTGTAGTAGAAATTGATCTCGTGTTAGAGTGGCCTTGACCGCGGAGGTTCCAAAAGCATGAGTGCTCCTCTCTCGAGGGTTGGCTCAACTAAGCTTAAGTTGCACACGACCGAACTATCATTCTATAATCAAGTGGCTTAAGACTTGCTTTAAGAGAAGGACCTCACTGGGATGTTAATCCCGTCCGGAAGAGTTACGTATGTCCTCTCTCGAGGGGTACGTTCGACTCTCTTTACCAATGACCGATCCGTCTTAAGGGCCTCTCGGCCGTCAAAAGACAAAAACCGTTACTAGAACGAGTTGGCCACGGTAAATCGTAAGCGTTTTAACACTAAGAACAGAATCCTACAACACAAAAAGAGATTGCATCATCCTTGGATCATGTAAGGCGAGCACAAAAGTGATTAGTTGCTCCTGATCACGGAGGAATCATAAGAAGAGGAGGAAGAAAACATAGCGAAAAGAGCGGGGAAATTAGAGACTAAAAATTACGATTTTATTAGTGTCAATTGTAAAAAGAAGAATAAATAAAATTGAGATTACAAGAGAAACTACAAGCTTTGAATTGAAATAGCTACCATCATAAGAAATAAAGGTGGAGCATAAGAACTACTAGAAACATGAAAATAGTACAAGAAAATGAAATTCTAATCCTAATAATTCGTCCTTGAAGATCTGGAGAAGCTCCCTTTAAATAGGCAGAAATTTGATGTTACACGCCCTTGGTCACGCCCGTGACCAAGGGCGTGTAAGGAGCGTGATCGATGCTGGTGCGGAGAGGGCGAGTTCTGGCTTCAATGCAGGCATTTCGGACGCGTCACGCCCTAGGTCACGCCCGTGACCTAGGGCGTGTAATCTTGAAATAGTGCTGCTGGCGGGAAACTCTGGCGGGAAGATGTTCGGGGCGAGTCACGCCCATGAATGGAGGTCCCGCCCTCGGTCACGCCCGTGACCGAGGGCGTGTAACTTTAAATGACGTAGCGGCTCGATCTGGATGCTGGTGGCGTGGTCCCGGCCGTGACTTGGATGTCACGCCCTTTGTCACGCCCGTGACCTGGGGCGTGACTTGGCGAATCTTCACGGAATGGGCCCGAAGTGGCGGCAGCAGGTCTGGAACACATCTTAGGCTGACACGCCCTTGGTCACGCCGTGACCTTGGGCTTGTACTTGACATTTTTACTCAAAGTGCCCAGAAAACCTGCAAAACATAAAACAAGCTTAAATTAGTTGAAGAAATTAAAAAGGAACAGATTAAATAAGAAAATACATATAATTTATATAAATTCAATTTAAAACTATAGTAAAATAATACTAAAAGATGAGTACAAAAAGTACTCTTCAATTGAAGAAGGAAAAGAGCATTGCTTTCCTAGCAACTGAAGAGGAAGATAAAGCTCCAGGAGAAGTGGAGTTCATGAGTCTTCTAGCCAAGAGATTCTACAAGATGGCTAGAAAACACTTCAGAAAGAAGGATTCAAGATCCAGAGAAAAGCCAAGGTATGACAAATCTAATTCTAAAGAAATAATTTGTTTTGGATGGAGGAAACCTGGACACATTCTACCTGAGTGTCCAGAGAACAAAAAGAAGGAGAAGAGAAAAGAGAAAGAAGAGAAAAGGCACTCCAGCAAGCATTCCTCCCACAAACACAAACATAAAGGAAGAGGCTTTGTACCTGAAACATGGAATGAACCAGAATCAGAATCTTCATCCAACTCTTCTAAAGAAGAAGAAAATGCAAATGAGAAGGACCAATGCTTGATGGCTATATATGACTCAAGTAATGATTTTGAATATGCAACATCATCCAGCTCTAGTGATGATGAAGAAGAAAGGAACTTCTGCATGATGGCTATCAATGCCTCAGGAACAATTCTGAAGAATCAGAATCTGAAGCTGACAGTGATCAGGTAATATCTACTTTTGATTTCAATTCTAATGAATTCTAAGATGAATTCAGAACTCTTTGTATGGATTTAATCAAATCTGAGAAATAGATAATCTCTCTCAGAAATCAGTTGGCTGAAATGGATCAACTAAGTGAATAAAATGTCAATCGTAAGAATGATTTGGCTGCCTCTAGAGAACACATTGTTCTCATTGAGAACAAGTTATCTGAAGCTAAGAAATTTGAAGAATCCCTAAATGGGAGAAGTATCAAGCTGATGGATATCACAAGCACAGTGAATGCCAGACTTAGTGGCAAACTGGGCTTGGGTGCATCATCAAGTGAGCCACATCTGATTAAGAAAAACATTCTTTCTACACCAGTAAAATTCATTTCTGCCAATGGCAAAGAGGCAGTAGAAATAGATGAGAACATTTCAAGCAAGGATGTTAAGAATAAAGGAATTCAACAGAATTCGTCGAACAGAGCTCGACAAAATTAATTCATTTCGTCGAACAGAGATCGACGAACTCTGAAGCCAGACCTTCAGAATAGTTATTATTCAAACGACGCTCGATGAAAGCACTTCACTTCGTCGAACGGCGATCGACGAATTCATCCAAATTCGTCAAACGGCGATCGACGAATTCATCCAAATTCGTCGAACGGAAAACATACTGAAAATCTAAAGAATTTTTATTCTTCGCATACTATGAATCCATTCACTGAGTGGATAATTCCTCCAAGGAGATATCATCCACAAGGTTATAAGGATCATCCTGAGATGTCTTTCATTTCAGAATTTTGTGGAAAAACAAAAGGACCCAAGGTAGTCTGGGTCAAGAACAACTAGAATGTTTTCTGTTTTGCAGGTACAGGGCTATCCAAAAATAAAAGAACAATGGTATTTGGATAGTGGATGCTCAAAGCATATGACAGGAAGCAAGGCCAACTTCAGCAACTACAAGGCAAGGCTTGGACCCAAAGTAATCTTTGGAGACTCCAACTGTGGACAAACCAATGGCTGTGGAAAGATCAATGTTGGAGCAGTCACCTTCAAAGAGGTAGCTTATGTCAAGGGTCTGAAGCACAACCTCATCAGCATAAGCCAGTTATGTGATGAAGGTTATCAGGTAACTTTTAATAATTCCTTATGTCTTATTACCAATAATAAAAACATAAATGTATTATCTGGTATTTGACATGGAAACATTTATTTAGTCAATTTTGACTCTGCCAATTCAGATATTTGCTTATTTAATTCTATAAGTAAAACAAATGAATTATGGCATAAAAGTCTTGGACACATTAACCTTAGAACTATATCTAAGCTCTCTAAGGACAATCTTGTTAGAGGGCTGCCTTTTGGTTCATACAAGAAGGAATGACACTACAGGGCTTGTCAATTAGGTAAGCATACTAGAAGTTGTTTTAAATCTTTATCCAAGAGTGATTCACCTAGGATTTTGTATTTACTGTATTTGGATCTTTTTGGACCCACTGCAATACAAAGTCTAGGAGGGAAGCATTACTCTCTTGTTATTGTAGATGACTTCTCAAGATTCACTTGGGTGTTCTTTCTTAGGAACAAGTCTGACACCTTCAGTGTTCTGACAGACTTTCTCAGGTCCATCAAGATTGAGTACTCTACTTTAGTTGCATTGATCATAAGTGATCATGGCACTGAGTTTGAATCTCTTCTGATGAGAGAATTCTGTGGAAAAGAAGGGATCAGGCAATGTTGTTCTGCTCCTAGAACTCCTCAACAAAATGGGGTAGCTGAAAGGAAAAATAGAACCTTAATTGAATCAACTACTACATTGCTTGCTGATGCTCACTTGCCACTCTCTTTTTGGGCAGAGGCAGTAGTGAACACAGTAAATTATGTGTTGAATAGAAGCCTGATACATAAGCTTAAGGGTAAAACTCCCTATGAATTACTCAAGAATAAAAAGCCTAAGGTTAACTATTTTAAGATATTTTGATGTAAATGCTATATGCATAACAATGATAAGAGGTATCTCAGGAAATTTGAAGCAAAATCTGCTGAAGGTATATTCCTTAGATATTCTCTTTCTAGTAAAGCATATAGAGTTTACAACAAATCTACTCTTAAGATAGAAGAGTCCATGCATGTATCTTTTGATGAATCTAATATGTTAAATGAGAAGAGGAACACCACCTATACCAAAAATACTTTGCAAGTACCAGTTCTATGTGAAGAACTAAATGGACTAAATCTACAGAATGAAGAATCACTACTTCCATCAAATGAAATAATTGAAGACAATGAAGACGAGGATAATCCAGATCTTCATGACAGTTCAAATCAAATGACATCTGATCAAATTCCTCAAGAGGAAACAATTGCTGAACCCACTCCAACTGTTGACCACATCACAGTTAGAGATCATCCAATATCTCAAATCATTGGAGATATTTCAGCAGGTGTTCAAACAAGACATCAACTACACCAAAATCAGATGCACACTTGTTTCCTATCACAAGTTGATCCTTAAACCATAAAAGATGCAGAACAAGATCCAAACTGGATTCTTGCAATGCAAGAGGAGCTCAACCAATTTGAAAGGAACAAGGTTTGGGATTTGGTTCCAAAACCAAAAGGCCATCAAGTCATTGGCACCAAATGGGTCTTCAGGAACAAGCTAGATGATCAAGGCATAATCATTAGAAATAAAGCAAGATTAGTAGCCCAAGGATATTCTAAGGAAGAAGGAATTGATTTTGATCAAACCTTTGCTCCTATTGCTAGACTTGAAGCTATAAGAATTTTTCTTGCCTTTGCTGCATTCAAGAAGTTTAAAGTCTATCAGATGGATGTGAAGAGTGCATTCTTGAATGGAGATATCAAAGAAGAAGTCTATGTGGAACAACTACCAGGTTTCATCTCTCCAACCCACTCTTCTTATGTATTTAAGCTTAATAAAGCTCTCTATGGTCTCAAGCAAGCTCCCAGAGCATGGTATGAGACCTTAGCTAATTTTCTTTTGGAGAACAAATTCTGTAGGGGCTCTGTTGATAAAATCTTATTTTTCAGGATACATAAAAATAAAACATTACTAGTTCAAATCTATGTAGATGACCTAATTTTAGGCTCTACTAATTTAAATCTATGCAAAAGGTTTTCTGACCTAATGCAATCTAAATTTGAAATGAGTAGTATGGGCGAGTTATCTTACTTCCTTGGTCTTCAAGTGAAGCAAACTCCAAATGGCATATTCATATCACAATCCATGTATGATAAGGAATTAGTGAAAAAATTTGGTATGTCTGATGCTTCTACCATGAAAACACCCTTGCCCTCCAATGCTGTTGTTGATACTAATGAATCAGTGAAACCCGTTGATCAGAAAGTATATAGAGCAATTGTTGGCTCACTACTTTACTTAACAGCTAGTAGACCTGACATAATGTTTCCTACATGTATTTGTGCTAGGTTCCAAGTTAACCCCAAAGAATCTCACCTTATTTTACTAAAAAGAATTTTGAGATATATAAAGGGTTGTCAAAATCTAGGACTCTGGTATCCAACAGCTTCAGAATTTGAATTAACTGTATTCTCAGATTCTGATTATGCTGGATGAAGAGTAGACAGGAAAAGCACATCAGGAACTTGCCAGTTTCTTGGTGATAGGCTTGTGTCTTGGTTTTGTAAGAAACAAACATCTGTGTCTACATCAACAGCTGAAGCAGAATATATTGCTGGTGGCAGTTGCTGCTCACAAATATTATGGATACAAAATCAACTTCTAGATTATGGTATCAATCTAAATAAATTAATTATATTTTGTGATAATACTAGTACAATATCTATAACACAAAATCCAGTACTCCATAGTAGGTCTAAACACATAGAAATTAGGCACCACTTTATCAGAGATAATGTGGATAAAAATAAAATTTGTCTACAATTTATTCCTACTGATTTGCAAAGGGCTGATATTTTCACCAAACCCTTGGATGAAAAGAAACATATCTTCTTTATAAATCAGCTAGGAATGATAGATGGAGATTCAATCAATTGAAAATATTAAATTTTCTACTTATCCCATCTTTTCATCAAACTAAGATCGACGAAATCTAGTCGTTCGTCGAACGGAGATCGACGAAGTCATATAGATCGTCAAACTGAGACCGACGACAAATTATTTTTTGTCGAACGCAGTTTTGATGAAGCCTATGTTTTTGATCTTTCATTTTAATCAAATCTTTTATTTCATTTTAACTGTATGCCTACAGAATTACTTCTCTTTCCTGTTCCTTTGCACTTGATCTCTATTCATTTTGCAGGAACAATGGCAATCATTCTTCTAAGCTTGCATCCTTCCCTACCTCCTATTCAACTATCCCATCTTCTAGGGGCCTAGCTCCAGGTCTTCCTGAAACTAGGCAGGGGGAGATGTTTTGAAGAAGCTCCTATTGACATGGGGAAATGTTTTGAAGAAACTCCTTTTTGTTAGGGGGAGATTCTCTCCTTTTTGATAGGGAGAGATGGTTTTTGTAGAAGCTCAAGTTTCAAGGGGAGATACTGTATGAAGAAGCAAAAATATTTCATTTATTTGAAGAAGCTCACAACAATTTCAGTTTGAAGATCCAGATATTTCAGCTTAAGATATGACAAATACAGATGCAGATTCAGAAATAATTCAGATATGACAGATTCAACAAAGCAATTCAGTTATTGCTACAGTTCCGATCAACAAAAGCAAAAGCTGAAAAATGCAGTTTAAGATATGACAGATTCAGTTCAGATAAACAAATTCAGAAAGCTGAAGGCAAGGAATTTAGAATTCAGAAAGCAAGAATTTGACAGAAAAATCACATTCAAGTCTCCTTCAGAGAAAGTCAAAAGGTTCTGATTATTTGTTTTTATTATTTCTGGTTTCAATGTAAAATTTCAAAACTCAGAGTATCATATTTTATATCTGCTGAAATGTTTAAAATCTGTCATATATATATGCTCTGTTGTTTTGTTTTTTTATTATTATTTGATTTTGTCAAATAGTGTCCAAACCCAAATAGGGGGAGATTGTTGGAACAACCCTATTACTGATTTGGGATAGGATCACTATCTCCTGACTAGGACTAAGTTGACCCCCTTTGTATAGTCTAAGGGTCAAGGTTTTAGGTTGTTAAGTTAGCTAGAACTTAAGGAAAAGTTAAGTTTTTGCGTTCGAAGAACTCCATCCTGCGTTCGACGAACGACATGCTCCAGTTCGACAAATTTGTTCAGTCTCAGCGGGCGACGAATTTGCTCAGTCTCAGTGGTCGACGAATTTGCCCAGTCTCAGCGGTTGATGAATTTGCTCAGTCTCAACGGTCGACGAATTTGCCCAGTCTCTGCGTTCGACGAAATATCATTCAGATCGACTAATTCAATTCTTCTAGCCAGATTCAGTTGTTTATCATTCAGATCGACGAACTCAACATTCTGTTCGACGAATTCAGTTTTTAGGTCGACGAAATTTCTCCTCAGTTCATTATTTCATACAGAACATTTTTATTCAATTCTCCGAACTCAGATCATCAGCAACGGATCTATTCCTATAAGATAAGTAAGGATTATATCTTTCCTTTTATTATTCTCTTATTTCGAGAATATAGCCGTTGACATATAGCGGAAAAGGACACTTTCATGTTAAAGGAAAAGAAATAAAGCGTATCAGATTTGTAGTTCCAAGGATATCTCTTCTTAATATTTTATTCCTTAAATAAAAAAGATTTGAATTTCAAATCTGTCGGAGATTTCTTTAAGGGAAAAAGAAAAAGAAGAAGAAACATTATTATAACAGCAGTACATGCAGACTAGAAAAACAACAGTAAGAGAGGAAGAAGAAGGGGTCGGGAAAAGAAATACAGAAAGCAGAAAACTAAAAGTTTTCAGATCTTCATCTTCCTCAAGCAGCACCTCTCAATCTCTGAGAACAACAACACAGATCTTATCTCAGATTTCTGCTGCAATGTTTTAAACCTTCAAGAGCAACAAATAATCTGAGAAACCTTTGTCTCTCATATTCATCAGCTACCAAGGAAGATCTTCATTCGGGAGAAAGCTCCATCCTCAATTGTCATCTATTTTCTATCAGACAGGGGGAACTTTACATCAACACATTCCACTAGTCTGCTCTCAGATTATTGACAGAGAAGAACATCTTAACCCTCTTTATCCCATTCTGTACAATCATAACTCATAGGAGGCAGCAATGACTATACCATCATAGCTCATTGGAGGCAGCAATGGCTATACAATCATAGCTCATAGGAGGCAGCAATGGCTATACCATCACAACTCATAGGATGCAGAAATGGTTATACCATAGTTATTGTTGAACAAGGCAGGAATTTAGACATAGAACATAATGAACTTCAAGGATGGCATTTAAACTATTTTTTGCTGTCTTCTAAGAACACGGTGATCGCTCTCGAAGTGCTGGAAAAGGACGTGGGGGAGGGCTCGCAAGCAGGTATCACTATTTCCATCGAGCAGGTTTCGGTGAGGAGATTTCCGAAATCCTAATTTGTGGTTAGTTGTGCCCTAGGAGGGTTTAGGGATTAAAATTTTTTTGGGTACGTATAGTTAAAAATATGGTGCTGCTGACAATACCCTTTTACTTGGATCTAAAAAATTCTTTATTCCTTTAATTTTGGAGATCTGAACTTAGTTTTACACATTCTCTTTCTATATTTCTTCCATTTTTTGTTTTCCATTACAAGCAACCAACGTTTTTGGAGCGGCAATTCTAAGGGTTATCATTCTTTTTATGAAATATCAAAAAAGCAAAGTCAATATTGGATTGCGCAACATTATTTGCTCTATTCAGAAGGAAAAGAAAGGTTGGTGGAAGCGGCTGTTGAAATCGGAGGAGAAACCCGCTCCATATATTAAGGTTGATTGGAATAAGTGGTGCGATGAAGATGAAGAATGTGAAAATTGTAAGTGCATTTTTTTTGTGATTGCAAGTAGGATTTGTGATGTTATAACTTGTGACTGGACTGGAATAGTTGTGTTCCCTTTATGCTAACAATTTAAAATCTTACAAAATTTATTATGTAAAAAAATCTGTTCGTATGGAGTTTAGTTCATTCTACTACAGACAGTTCGCATTTAAACGATTGATTTTTTTTTCTTCTGCTACTATGTTATTTATTTGTGCATGTTTTCTTATCTATAGAGGTAGTAATAGATATATTTTATGAGTATAAAAATATTGTCCTAGCATAGCCGGTATAATTTGAAAGTCGAAAATTGCCAAACCTTGAAGATATAGTTAAAAGAGGAAAGTAGAGTTTTTTAGTTGATCAAAATTTTATGGGAGTAGGTATATGAAGTTACTAAGGAAAATTGTTCTTTGCAAGTATGACAAAAAATGAATACTAATAAGGCTTATAGTTATTATGGAAAAGTTACTAAGGAAAATTGTTCTTTACAAGTATGACAAAAAATGAATACTAGTAAGGCAGCGCACCTGAACAAAAACTTGTAGTTTGGTTTGAGCACCTGATCAAAAGCTCAGTGGTGTTTGGGCACCTGATCAAAAACCCATTGGTGATAGGGCACCTGAACAAAAACCTAGTGGAATCCTACCAAGGGTGGTAGAAGAGTAGATGTACCCAGGTTGATTGGGGAACTACTATAAAATCCTCGTGTCCTCTGTGATTCTTGTTTATTTATCTGTACTATGTTGTGTGATCTCTTTGTGTTTGTTTTTATAAATCACTCAGTACACATATATATATCATTATTTTAACTCCGCTATAAAAATAAGTGAAAAACTTTTTAATACTCTATTCACTCCCCCGCTAGAGTGACTTTAAGATCTAAACTCCCTTTCCTTTGGCATCAGAGATTACTTTCAACTGATATCAGACGCCTTTCATGTTGCCATGGGAATGAAGGGGCCTTCTTGCATAGTTATATTGATTCTTGGATCAGCTGCCTCCATGAACAACCTTACTCTTTCCTTCCCGATAGGAAAGTTCTCCTTTGTGCAGATTGGGAGTTTCATGGCTCTCATCTCTCGATGCTGATCACCTCCAGCCTTATTGGATTGTTCTAATATCTAGATTTGACGGTTAATTCGTTTTCTTGATCAACCTCGCTTTGGTACCATTTGTTGGTTATTGAACAATCACCAAAGGGGGGGGGGGGAGTTAGGTGATTATAGCAATTTTAAGATATTTAGCAAAATGATTTTAATGTAAGCACTGCACGGAAGAATTAAGAAAAGTCTCAGCACACACACGACACAAAATGTATAGAGGTTCCTCAAGACCGGATGTCTTGAGTAGTTCTCTGTCCCTCTATGCCTAACCAACAGTGTGCTAGGCTCGAAAAATTCTGCCAATGTCTCCGGCCCGCAAGCCTTACAACTCGGACCCGCAAGTCCCTACAGCCTAGGCTCGCAAGCCCCTTCACTGCACTCGAGCCCTCAAGCTCGACACTCAGGCCCTCAAGCCCTACTCAGCACAGACTCGCAAGTCTTGCCTGCAGCCTAGGACCGCAAGCCCCTTCATGGCACTCGAGCTTGCAAGCTCGACACTCAGGCCCTCAAGCCCTACTTAGCATAGACCCGCAAGTCTTGCCAACAACCTAGGCCAGCAAGCCCCTTCACTGCACCTGAGCCCGCGAGCTCGACACGTTTGGAACCACAAGTCCTTTTCCCTAGCCCTCAAGCCACACAGATCTCAAGCCCTCAAGCTTGACACTCAGATCTGAAAATAGATCCTACAACTTTGGCCCGCAAGCCTTACAAGAGATTACATCTAGGAATATTGTTTCTTCTGCATGATCGAGATCGACTTCCTGACTTGAAGAAGATGCTTTTGATATCAGAATTGATAGCGCAAATTCTCTTCAAGCTTTCTACTATCTGGAAGTCTTCTTTATCAGTCGATGAAGCTAGACTGATTCTCTTGAGAACCAAGGATGAAGATCAACTTGTTCTCCATTCTTGTTTCCGGCGTTACTGTTCTATTCAAGATTGCTTAGGGAGATTTACTTAAATTCTAGGATTCGAGAGCATCCACTGTTCCATTTTATAGGACTGAGATGCCGCTTAACGGTCTCATATGATGTCCTATTCTGACAAGCCCCCATGCCTTAAGAGCACGAGCTGATTGGACAATCAGGCGGCGACATTAATTGCTGACAGTGCGTCCGGCTATTTTTGAATCTGTCTCGACGATATTTCCATTTTTACGATGACATGGACAATATTTCGAAGACAGGGCTTGTCGATGTCTTGAGCTGGTTTCTTCTTCAATTCTTCATCAGATAGTGATATTTCAACGATACGGGACATCACTTCTGCACTCGAGCTTAAGATGACATGAAGTCATCAAACTGATATTGGCGAGAACTCCTTGTCTGCTAGATATCGCTGAAACCACCTTATATTTTTGACGACATAATTGATATCATGTCGACAGACTTTCATTCAGCAACTGCCTGTCTACATATGACCTTCTTTAGTATTCTCGACGACATGCCTTCTTTACGATGTTGTCATCGGCATCAATCTTACTTAGCCTTTCCGACCACATGGCTTCTTGTCGACGACATTTGACTTTCCTTAGCCTTATCGACGTCAAGGGTTCTTGTCGACGATATCGTCGACATCTTGGAGTCTTCTTCTTCATCTCGACATCCTGATATCGCTGTAAGGTTAATGTCACAACGATATCACTATTTTGCCTTGCTCTGCATGTTGTTAAAGATATGCCTGATGTTGTCGACAATACGCTTGATTCTTTTCGACGACATCAGACGCAATCATTCTTCTTTGTTTTGCCTATACTTATCTTTTACTGAAATGATAAATCTAAGAGGATAAATACATAGTGAAGTTCTCTTGAATTGGTGACTTCTCCAAATCAAGAATCATGAGGGCAAGATTCCCAATAGCTTATGACTCAGTAATGTTTGTTGGTGCGAATGGGTTGGTCCGGCGAGCCGGTGGCTCGGAAGGTTATGGTGACGGGCGAGTTAGCCTGGGGAGCTTATGGCTCAGAGATAGATGGTAAATATGTTTGCATGTGCATAAAGGTGGTGGGTCTTCAGTATTGGACGGTCGTTCACACCGACGTCAATACGTTGACTCGGCAAGTGTGGAATTTGCACTTAGCCATTAAAGTCTGGTGGTCCAGCTAGTAAGAGTACGCAGATGCTCCGCGGTTTTTGCGTTGAGGCATACAATAGGTCTTGGCTAGGCTGTGTGAATACCAACCTAGAGGTGGGCAAGGCCCAACCTACCGCTTCTGTTTGCCACTACAGGAGTATCCTGGGACTCTTGCTAGCTCCAAAAACGAGGAACTAATGGTCTGTGTGCATATATTCAAAGTGTGTGTGTTGCACGTGTATGAACATAGCATAAACTGCATAACTCTGCATGTCATGGCATAAGTATTGTATTTCAACCCCTACCCTATCGTATAAATTGGTTATTGGAATCTTTATACGATAGACCTTGCTAAACGACCCCTTGGTCTATAGGTTTGTATGGGAATTCCTATTAATCAATGGTTACTTTTCAATTATGTACTTGCTTTACTTAATGTTCTTTATATGCTCCTTACCATGCTTCAATTATTGCTTTGATTATATTTATACACTGTGTAGTGGTAGAACTTTTCGTAGTAAGATTCACTATCATCTGCTCTTTGATTATACCCCTTGCTGTCCTCCGCTTCATCCTCCCACACGGTGCCTAGGAACCATTGGGGGTGGGGTGGGGAACATAAGGCTTAGTATTTTTGACTAACGATCGGTGGACCATATCATTTTGGGGGATCAAAGAGACGCATCAGCACTTGAGGCCGGTGCAGATGGAGGCGGGCCAGTCTATTACAGGAGCACAAGTTTTAGGATCAGTGAGTGATTAGCAGTTTGCTTCCACGAGTGACCTTGTAGTGAGGATATGATGTATAGGGCATGAACCCTTTATTATTGTAACCTTCATTATTTTAGTTATATCATGTGGACATTTATATATATAGCATGTGATTTGGGAACTTGAATTTCTATTTGTTTGTTTATTCTTTTCTTCTTCTGTGATCGATATGGCCGATAGGATCAACGCTTTGTAGTGGCGACCTTCCCGTGTGTTGGTGTCACCGCAAAGCGACGGTTCTAGGCATAAGACCCAGTTTTTAGCAAAATAAATGGGGTCTTACACTTCTTATGATGTCAACTGAAATCACTATTTCATATTATCTATCATATGTTAATGCTCATATAATCTGAAATGAAATGCTCTTATTATTTGTTGATTTTCATTAAATGTGCTTTATCATTGATGGGGCAATGACGTCATCAAATAGGGGGAGTTTGTTGGGAACACTGCCCACATTGTTCCTGATCTGGGGAAGTCCCTAAGTAAATGATAAATACAATTGTATTTGATGTTCATTTGATGTGACCTGAGCAGGTTGAGACAATATTAACTATAATGCTTAAGATCAAGCAAAAATGGCTAAGACAAATATCATCGTGTATATAACACTCACTCGACAATATCATTGTGATCACTCGTGGAACACATCAAAAGAAATCAATCAAGAATAGTCGTGATAATAAGAAGAACACGACGATATTGTTGAGACAACAATATACACACGACGATATTGTTGTGAGAACAAGAAGAACCAACTAAGTCAAAAATCGTCGTGACAAGAAGAAGAACACGCCGACATTGTTGTGTCAATAATGTACACATTACGATACCGTTGTGAGAATAAGAAGAAACAACTAAGTCAAAAATCGTCGTGACAATAAGAAGAACACGACGATATCATTGTGTCAATAAGGTACACACGATGATATCATTGTGAAGACTCAAGATGGGCTAGCTAAGTTAGATATTGTTGTGACAGCATGTAAAACATGATGATATCATTGTGACAGTAAGTATCACAAGATGATATCGTTGTGAAGACTTAAGAAGGGCTAGTTAAGTCAAATATCATCGTGACAACATGTGTCACATGACGATAACATTGTGAATACTCAAGAAAGCTTGCTAAGTCCTTTATCATCATGTCAAATATCTTCACACGACAATATTGTCTTGACAAGCTCAGATGGAGAAAATTCAAAATGACAAAGTCAGATGTCAAATCAACCACTTCGAAAAATTGCTATGGCATCAATAGTTTAAGGTTTCGAATGTTTGATGGGTCAGAGATATAAAAGTAGAAGAGAGGGTTAGCATACCCTAATGACTTGGAAAATATCAAGCCCTAGTATTCATCGAAAGGCTTGGTGGAAAAAAGGCAGTAGAATAGAAAAAAGAAAATCTTTTTTAAAGAAAGAAGAAGAAGAAGAAGAAAGCTTCCACAAGAAAGCTCTCATTCCAGAGATAAAGAAGTCTTCTTCAGTCAAGAAAGCTCAACATAGATCCAGTTCTGAAGGTTCATTATATTGAAGATCTTGTGCTGCTGCTAAAGAAGGCTTTCTATTCAGAAAGGACTAAGAAGACTCAAATTATTCAAAACTCATCTTTAAGAATCTTGGTCTGTAATAATCTTCCTCTAAACATCTTCTGTTGGATCTCGTTGAGATTTGAGCTATAAGAGTGCTTGCACTTTGAGTTATAGGGCTGTGTTGATATCCTGAGTGTAGGGTCTGTGAAGACCTGAGCAGTTGGATTTCATAGGAAATCCTATGTAGGATCCCTGCTGGGGATCTAAATTGTAGGAGTGCTTGAACTCTGAGGTAGGATTTGCTGAAGGTCTGAGGTGTAAGCCCATTGTGCCTGAGTTATAGGGTTCTAGGAAGCTGAGTTAGGATCCTAACTGGATCGGAGTTGTAGGGCCTGAAGTGCCTGAGCTATAAAGCATTTGGGCCTGAGATGTAGGATCTGTGAACGACATCTGAGATTTGGAGGATTTGGCTGAGTCTAGCATACTGCTAGATAGGTGAAGGGGGATAGTGGAGTACCCATACTAGGGAACCACTATAAATCTTGGTGTGATTTCTACTTGCATTCTTCCAAGCTAACTAAATCTTAAACTCTAAAAGACTAAAACATTTTAAAACACTTATTCACCCCCGTCTAGGTTATTTGAGTACACCCTAGACTTTCGTAGGCCAATGATGATGAAGAGGACGAAGAAAGCCTCTTTATAAACAAATTCAAGAAATTCATGAAGAATCTGGAGAGAAGAATTTCTTTTTGGAAATACTTCATGAAAGATGCAAAAAGGAAGGGCTCATCCTTTACAAAAAAAAAGGTAGCGACGATGAAGATGTGAGACCACCGCCAGAGTGCTACCACTGTCGAAATACTGGACACATCCGGAGCCAGTGCCCAAAATATCATAAAGAGTGAAAGGAAAGGAGGCACAAAGGAAAAGAAAAGAAGAAATTTCTAAAAGCTACTACATGTGTTGATTCTGTTGGAGTTTTTTCGGTGATCCGAAAATAATCAAGTAGTTGGTCTTACTACCAACGCGATATGAGCCTATAAGGTCGCACATAAGAGCGTTTGGAGAAGTTGGGAAAAAGATTGTATTGACCTTACTCAAATTGGATATGAGAGATAGGAACAATCCAATGACTATTTGGAATATAGTTGGTTTGGGAATACTGCTCCTAGATATTGTGAATATTGTATGGAGCATGTTGGAAAAGTTTTAAGATGATATTTTGAATATTGTCGAGAAGACTTCAAAATGACATTATGAATGTCATCGTGATAGATAGCATGTTGTCGGGACCACAAGCCGATATTGTGAATATCGACTCATGAATAATGTTGTTGAGATTGTCTTGATTACATAGACTAATAGGGAATTCATCGAGAATGTCACAGAGATTTCGTTGAGAGTGTCTTGATGATTTCGTCGAGATGACTCGACGAGTTCATCGAAATATCTTGACGAGTTCGTCGAGGCTGTCTCGATGGAAGACTGTCACTGGTCATTTCGTCGAGACTGTCTCGATGAATGATTGTTTTCGTGGAGATGTCTCGATGAATCCATCAAGACCTCCTCAATGGTTTCGTCAAAACTATCTCGACATTTTCATCAAAATGATTCGACGAATTCATCGAGTTGTCTCGACGAATAAGAGATCCCAAAAAATAGTACATTCTGTTTTATCTAGTGTGTGGATAGCGAAGCTTTTGTCTGCATTATTATCGTGGGTATAAAAAGGGCAAGAGACATTAGGTTTTGTGTGACCTTTTATGCGATAGAAATCCCAAGACCTGATAGGCCATCCCGTGCGACCCCAAGTGCGAGTGCGAACCTATACCTGTGCGTCAATCAGAAACTGTTCTTGGAGATCGAAGTGGAAGTATTCCTGTTAATCTTGCCGCTGTTCCAGAAGACTCATCGCCACCTCTCCTTTGTCGGATCTAGAAATCCTTGGAGACGTAGAGGGCACTCCTTATCCAACATAGCTCTTGTTGGACAAGAGGCTTAGGGTTCTCCTTCACTCATGTGGACTTCTGTAGAGGTGTGGACATATTTCTACACTAACTCCTTTGACGAGCAGTCCAATCTTGGCAGAGACGAAGGAAGCATGAAGGAAGAACTCGGAATATGATTCAGATTTCAAGAAGAATTTTCTTGAAGCATCCGATTGAGTATTGACTCAATTCCGCAAAGGTAATTTTATTATTGCTGCAATTTGTTGATTCATGGTTTTAGCAAGATCCATATGTCTCTTTTGGGGTTTTCTTGTATAGTCCGCTGCAAACATAAGATGTGACTACCCCTAAGGAAAACCCAACAGTGGTATCAGAGCTAGGTTTCTGTTATTTCCATGTTTCAGAAATTGTTCCCTTTGTAGTAACTGTCTGTCTCTATGTTAGTTTGTGAAACTAAAGGCATAGAGAGATGAGCTTGTCTACTGCTATAAAGGGTGTTGCCAGTTCTAGCATCCGGTACATGTAAATCCGAAGATTTAGAAATGTTCTAAATATTCAGATTTAATGCATATCATCAAATGTTGAAGGTTTTGTGCATCTGGAATATATCCGGGTTATGCTTGTTCTTTCTTTCATGATTGTGAAAAGTGTGACATTGGTTAAATGTTAATTAAGATTAATTGTAAATCAATCATCATGAAAAATCCCTTAAAATAAATATTAAGTATTCGGATGCCTTTCGATAGATGACACTCTTCCTGCCTCGCTCGATGAAATGTGGGCTTGCCAAAGCAAGGTGCATTAATCTATCTTAGTAAGGGTGCGGGCAGATATTTATCATATCCCACTGTCGACATCGGGTCCAGCTTAACTAGGTGACCTCAAAGGTTGAGTGCCTGGAGGCATAGGGTTGGCTTTCACCATATGATGGATGCAAATAATGAGTTATTCACCAACCATACAAGAGTTGCATGTTGATGCAATTGGCAAATGTTGTCTACATAAATAGCCACATTGTGCGTGATAAGCCAAAGTTGACTTACGATGGCGGTGAAATACGGATCTTGTCCACTAATAGAGTAGCTCACATAAACTCTCTGAATTGAAATTAAGGGTTATCAATTTATATAAAATAGTGGGAGGTTTTAATAAAAGTCCTTATTAAAATAAAATGTATTCTAAACAATAATAATAAAATGTTTTGCAAATCTATTATAGAATATCCATGGAAAGCACATCACACTCCACTCTGTCCCTGAGAGCCATCCTTGAGAAGGACAAGCTCAACGGGACGAACTTCCTTGACTGGTATAGGCACCTGAGGATTGTCCTCAGGCAAGAGTGCACGCTCTATGTCTTGGAAGGGGAAGCCTCCATAGAGCCAACTGGAAATACTTCTCAAGCAGACAGAGATGAAGTTTTAGGATGATACCATGGATGTGGAATGCCTCGTGCTTGCTACCATGTCCTCTGAGCTTCAGAAGCAATACGAGAGCATGCATGGTTATGAGATAATCGAGCACCTCAAGAAAATGTTTGAGGGGCAAGCTCGGTAAGAGAGGCTTAACATATCCAAGGAATTATTTCAATGCAAAATGGGAGCTCGAGGCTCAGTAGGGACTCACATACTCAAAATGATGTTGGATCGGTCGACGCCCTTAGAGGGGGGGGGGGGTGAATAAGGGTTTTCAAGTAAAACAATAATAAAGAGATATGCTTTATTAATATCAAATATTGTTTTACAAAACTTGATTTCTATGACGCTAGAAATCGGGGGCGACTAATAAAAATTCTTTTTCGTTTTCTATACCGACTCGTATCCCCACGAACCGGTTGGCTTTAGCCGATCTCTCCCCAGATACGGCCTCAAGCTGCTCTAGCCAATCTATCCCCAGAAAGGCCTCGAGCACCCCCTAGACCTAGCCTAGATCTAGTCGCCAACACGAGGCGAATTTCAGCCCTAAGTCCTACCCCAGACCTAGTCGCCAACACGAGGCGATTTCATTACCGTTTACCGAAAAGATATGAAATGAAAAGACAATAATATAAAAAACTCCATCTATGTGGATCTCTTGGAGAAGTAGACGAAGGCCCGCAGAGTATGATCGTAGTCGATGCGGCCTTTCGTCATGATGATGACGCGTGTTGAAATCTTCTCCACGGATCTCCTTAAGGCTTTATGGAATTGTGGGAGTATCGCTCTGAATCTTCCTCTCTCTACTGTGGCACGAAGCTCTGGAGTTTGGGATTGGAGGAGGATGAAGAATTCGGAGCCAAAGCATCCAATTTATAGCCTTAGCGCTACCGCCGGCGCTAGCGGTACCGCCGGCGCTACCCCGGATAAAGAAACAATTTGCGCGGCAGAATCTCCCATCTGCGGCAATGAGGCTTTCATCCTTCTGTGTTCACCGATACCGCCGGCGTTATCCGCTACCGCCAGGCATTAGCGCCTTCCATAACAGCTCCCGGAAACGCGCTCATCATCGCTAGCGCCCGACGCTAGTTGCTACCGCCGTTGCTAGTGAGCCTCTTCGAATTTTGGCCTCAATTTTGGGGGCAGTCATCATGTGTACTCCTTGAGTCATGTGGTCCTAGTAAACCTGCACACTTGAACACACAAGATCAAATACACATAGGATTTGTTATTCTCAAACCTAGGAGATGCGAAAGACCATGTTCCAACAAACTCCCCCTTTTGATAATAACAAATCCATTAATGATAAATCAAAGCATTAATAGATAAGCATGATGAAACTCTACTTGTGTGTGTGTGAGAGTGATGACTTAGGATAATTATTGATTTTAGCATTTAGAATTGCTCCCCCTAAATATATGCTCCCCCTATGTGAATGCTCCCCTAATATGTATGCTATCAACTTAATCAATCATGTTGGGTTTGCATTTTGATAGCAGATTATATATTTATCATGTTAGTTCTCCCCCTTTTGCATTTTATCATGTTAGTTCTCCCCCTTTGTTATTAGCAAAAGTGGGTAGGGAAACAAAGCACTAAAAATGTGTAAATAAAAGAGGAGGCATGATCGAGCTTTTGAAGTAAATGATAAGGAGTTTTAGATTTGTCTTTCATTGAAAAATGATCAGAGTTATGACTTATTTTATCCCTTTTGTTTGTAGTTCTCCCCCTTTTATATATCAGAGTTTAAGCAAAAAATAATGATTTTCCCTTTAAATAAGAGTTTTAAGCCAAAAAAAAATCATGATTTCCAAGTAATCAATCTACCCAGACAATATGTCAACACCCTAGCCCCGTACTAAGTGATGGATGGGCATGAGGAGCTGCAAACATGCCGTAGGTTGGCGTGTTAATCCCATATGCAAACACTAGACAAAAAAACTTAACCTAGCACTCTTTCGCCCTAGTGCCTCGCAAGGCCCCACTAGAACCCTCCCCGGTTAAGGACAAGACATGACTAGAGATAAGGCTATCTAATGTCTACAACCCTACGCCCCCGCTATGGTGAGAAATGAAGTCATGGATAACAATTATTGGAAACATTAAGCATTTAATTCTAATGGGAAATATCATAGCATATGCGTTTATATTTTTATTTGAATTTTTGAAATAAAACTCACATAGCTATATTGAAATTCATGAATGAATCAGAGTTTGAGTATTGCGGAAGATTTCAAAAAACGAAACATCATAATACTAAATAAGAGTTTAAGTTAAAAAGAGTTTAAGTTAAAAAGAGATGTTTTATAAGTAATATTTCACTTGTTGGAGGAGTGTTTAGAATAGAAATAAAAAAATTCAACCAATATAAAGTTTACCAAGCAAGTCTACCACTTGTTGCAAGAAGGGAATTTGAAGATTCAAGTGATGATGCACACAAGATGAAAGATTTTAAATAAGTATTAAAGTGCAAGGTAAAACAATTATATGATTATGATGCGGAAGACATACAGAAGTACAAAAAACATCTTATGGTAATCAATGATGGTTCATAAAAAGATATATGAGTTGAATTTCAAAAAGAAGATGTTTTTGTAAATCATTTTGCATTTAAAATTTTTGTTTTGACAATACAGTAGCCAAGCATGAAATAATCTTATCAAAAAGAGATTACTACAGTGTTACTTTAATTCACAATTTCAAAACATACCAAACATTGTAAAAAGCATGCTAGGCTATCTAGTGCATTTCATAAATAAAGAGTAGTATAGAATTAGCATTAGGATCCAATACTCATGAGATGAAGTGTTATGGAAGATAATGATGTGCATAAGAGTGTATTTATAATAGAGTAAACAAATGTTTTAATCAAAAATGCAAGTAATATGTAAAGTAAAGAGCACAATAAAACACAAATAATTTTATTTCTACTCACTTCAATGCACAAAGAAAAAATGTACAACTACTAAGGTGCTCTGCACACACAATGCTCATCAAGACTTATCAGGGTGCAAAGTAGTGCTTGGGGGATCACATAGTTTTATTCTTCAAGATTGATTTTTATTGTGATCCGGTGTACTTAAGAATAAGTGGTTTTTCTTATTTTTGAAAGAAAGAGTTGATTTGCACAAGATACTTTTTTATTCTTTCCAAGGTGCTCAACCTCACAATGCTCATTAAGACTTATCAGGAGGTTCAAGTAGTGCTTGGTGGAGTTATCTTTGTCACTTTATTTTATGATTTTGTTTTGTACAAAGTTCTCCGAATACACTTGTTTTGCAAACCAATATAATTTATGAAAAAGATAACCACTTTTCTTAACTTTTAAAAGTGCAAATAAAGGTTGTGTAGGTAAGATACTTGTGCAATTTTAATTCATTGTACTATTACAAAACATAAACACACATTCTTAGATTAAACACACAAGTAGACAATGCCAAAATAAGTGAGTGAATTGCGATCATTATCAAACATAAAACATTACTTATACTTAGAGGCATGCTATGCATAGTTCTACACAACTTTTTCAATATAAATTATGCACATATTAATAGATGTATCAAAGCATGATGAAGACAATGTTCAAAGTAGTTTGAAAAGATAAATTGCAATATTATAGAAGTTCTAAATAATAGATTAAATCATGCTTGATTTTCAATGATGTCCATACAATATTTTTTGATATTTTTGAGGAATAATTTTTATTTAAAGCTTGAACTCATAAAAATTGATCTTGGACTTCCCGAGGACTACCTTGTGAATGGTTCGCCCGGTACTAGGTGATATGATGGGATGATAGCCCAAATCACCCTTTCGCAATATACAAGTAAAAAGTTAAGTTCAAAAACTAATAATTTTTGATAATTGTTTTTGTTTTATATTTTTTGTATTTGATTTTTGCTTTAAGAAATAGAATTTAAACAAATGACAAACCACAAAGGCAAAATATATAATATTTTTGTAATTTGGCTTTTGTATTTTTGTATTTGATTTTTCAAAAAATAAAGAAAAACAGAAGTGCAAAAACTAAATAGAAAATATAGATTTATATATTTTTATGGAATTTTCGAATTTTAAAAAATACAGAAAATTGAACATGGACGCTAGCGCCTGCAGTAGCGCTAGCGCGGGAGACAGTAAGTGATTTTTGAGGATATTGGAAATTTTGATTCTTGATCTTGATTAGGTGTCCCATTATGAGTTTCTTGCTGAAATTGCAGAATTTAAGGAGATGTTTTTGATGGTTAAACACCAAAAAAATGCATTTTTGAATTTGTGTTAATTTGAAAGATCTAGGACACCTAATCATCGCATGAGACATATTTTCTTATATCTTTATTATGATTTTTCAAAGGCTTGTGTTTACCAAAATAATGTAATAGATAGAGAATGTAGCCACAAGACATCATGTTTGAATTCACCAAATAAGCATGATTTTTTAATTATGAACTAATGTATATGCGAAGAATAAACTAGGTATGCCCTAGATACCAATATCCAGACAATATGTCTTGAAAAAAACTTATAAACCCTATCATAGACACAAATGTTCTTTAGGTACCAATGTTAGTATGATAAGTTTGAGATTAATGTTATGCCAAAGTTTGATAGTGTTTCAATTTATAAACCTAAAATGGAGTGACAATTCTATTTGGTTTGATATCAAAATGATTCATAGGTCTAATAAATCACAATACACACATAATACACCATAACACCAACCATGGTAAACAATTATAATGTCAATTGTTATCATATAATTTGCGATAGTTGTTTATAGATGATTCTTGATATGGATTATGATTTTAGAGATGTTTTAGCAAAAGATATCACTAGATCATGGTGGTGTTTGTGAATTCAATATTCATTATGAAGATAACTTCTTTCAACACATTTTAGTGATTTTCCTTTTATTAAGAATTTTGAATATATATGTGATTTTTGATAGGTGAACAATAGTGATGGTTTAGATCATGTTTGACATCAAGGAGAGAACACAATATAATTTTTTTTTTGTGAATAATGACTCCCATATTGAAAGTTGAGCTTTTATTTAAATCTTGAATTTTCTTATAGATCAAGTTATTTCACTAAACCACTTGTTGGTGAAGGCTAAGAATCTTAATAGCCTAATAACCAGATTTAATTTGAAATATCTTATAGCAAATTTAGAGTTTGATTCATATGGATAATATAAGATATTTAGAAAAGATAGGTCATCAAAATAAAAATATGATTTTGAATTTTGATCAAAAATGATTTATAAACTCATTAAGCTTTATGAGATAAAATCATATTTCTAATACTATATAGGATGACTATGGCATGATAGTTTAAAAAGAACACAAAAAGAAAGATTGAAAAGACATTAAAGCACATCATGAAGTAGAAATTTGTGTATTTCATTTTAATTGATTTCTACTTCATGCACATGATGGGATACTAATGAATAAGAGATTTAGGTATCCAAAGAGGACCGGGAGTGATGGTTCCTTTGGGTACCCAAATAAATCGTGTTTGCTTTTGGGGAGATATGATTGAATGGGCCCTTTTGATTTGAGTTTGTGTTTCATCTTTAACTTTTGGCCGCCATTCAAACATTGGTTTAATATTATTCTTATTTATCAAATTTCCATGATGATTTTGCAAAACATTCTTTATAGGAAATTTGTTTATTTTTATGTTGGGAGAGTGGTTATTTTGTAAATGATAATGATTTGGAATTTTATTTTCAAGCATTTGATATTTTTTATTTCCTTTGTTGGGCTTAGACATATTATGGAAACTCATATTTAACTTGCTTTTGGAATTTGTTTGAAATTGTTGATTTATGTGTTGAGAATTTTTCTTTATTATTTCCTTAAGCAAGTTGATTTTAGTTTTTAATTCATTATTTTTAATCATTAAATTATGTCTAGCTTTATTATAAGCGATTGTGCTGTTTTTAAGAATGGAAACAATTGAATCAATTTGATCTTGATAGTTGTTTCTATATTCATCAAATGTTTCATCCATCTCATTAATTTTAATTTTATATTCTTTACACTTAGCACAATCATTTATCAAAGATGAATTTTCTAAACATAATTTTTCATTTTGTTCTTTTACTAAAATAAAATCCTTTTCAAGTTTCTTGTGCTTTTCTTTTAATTCATTATATTCTACACAAGCTGTGGTGTTTTCTACTAAGGAGCAATGTGTAGAACTAGATAAATTTGATTTTTCATTAATTTTTGCCTTTAAATTTTTATTTTCTAAGCGCAAATGTTTATTAGCATTTTTTTATTTCTTAATTTTGCGCTTTGTAATTTGAAGCAATTGTAATGAAGAGATGGAAGTACAAAAGAAGGAATTTGATTTCCTTACATTGCTTTCGGGAGAGGCACGATTTGAACATATCGTTTCTTTGACATCTTTTTTGCACTCCTCTTTCGAACACAATACTTCTTCTTCTCTTCTATTAGATGTGTGCTCCATTGATCCGTCATGAGGAGGGCATTCTTGAAGAGTTGTGCATGCTTGCGTATTCTCCGGTTCTTGTGATTGTTCCATACCCGTAGAATCATAAATTTCTTCAAGAAAATGCCATATTTTATATGCACTTGAAAAACAATATATTAATTTGAAAATTTCATTTGATAGACCGCAAAATAAATAGTGTTTAGCTTTTGCATTTAATTGAAGTTCTTTTTTATTCGATTCATTTGCGGGTCTTGCTATTGCTAAATTCCAAACTTCGATGTCTAAAGTTTTAATAAATTTTTCAATTAAGATTTTCCATCCTTTATAATTTGTCCCTTCAAATAAAGGTGGTGCAAGTGATTTTTCCTCTTCACAAAAATCTCCCCCACTAGTAGAAGCGAGATCATGAGACGCCATTATTCCCGGTTGTTAAGCCGATTGGAATAAAACCTACCTCTGATACCACTTGTTGGATCGGTCGGCGCCCTTAGAGGGGGGGGGGGGTGAATAAGGGTTTTCAAAAACTTTAGATTATATTTATAAAAACTTTGGAATATTGCAAGATTAATAAAGAGACATTAAGTAAAACAATAATAAAGAGATATGCTTTATTAATATCAAATAATGTTTTACAAAACTTGATTTCTATGACGCTAGAAATCGGGGGCGACTAATAAAAATTCTTTTTCGTTTTCTATACCGACTCGTAACCCCACGAACCGGTTGGCTTTAGCCGATCTCTCCCCAGATACGGCCTCAAGCCGCTCTAGCCAATCTATCCCCAGAAAGGCCTCGAGCACCCCCTAGACCTAGCCTAGATCTAGTCGCCAACACGAGGCGAATTTCAGCCCTAAGTCCTACCCCAGACCTAGTTGCCAACACGAGGTGATTTCACTACCGTTTACAGAAAAGATATGAAATGAAAAGACAATAATATAAAAACTCCCTCTATGTGGATCTCTTGGAGAAGTAGACGAAGGCCAACAGAGTATGATCGTAGTCGATGCGGCCTTTCATCACGATGATGACGCGTGTTGAAATCTTCTCCACGGATCTCCTTAAGGCTTTATGGAATTGTGGGAGTATCGCTCTGAATCTTCCTCTCTCTGCTGTGGCACGAAGCTCTGGAGTTTGAGATTGAAGGAGGATGAAGAATTCGGAGCCAAAGCATCCAATTTATAGCCTTAGCGCTACCACCGGCGCTAGCGCTACCGCCGGCGCTAGCCCGGATTAAGAAACAATTTGCGCGGCAGAATATCCCATCCGCGGCAACGAGGCTTTCATTCCTTCTGTGTTCACCGATACCGTCGGCGTTATCCGCTACCGCCAGGCGTTAGCGCCTTCCATAACAGCTCCCGGAAATGCACCCATCATCGCTAGCACCCGGCGCTAGTTGCTACCGCCGGCGCTAGTGAGCCTCTTCGAATTTTGGCCTCAATTTTGGGGGCAGTCATCATGTGTACTTCTTGAGTTATGTGGTCCTAGTAAACCTGCACACTTGAACACACAAGATCAAATACACATAAGATTTGTTATTCTCAAACCTAGGAGATGCGGAAGACCATGTTCCAACAAATGATTGGGTATATAGAGAACCTTGAAAGACTGGGTTTTCACATTGGCCAAGATTTGGACACTGATCTGATCCTACAATAATTGTCAGACAATTATTTGCAGTTCATCTTGAACTATAACATGAATAAAATAGACAAGATATTGAACGAGCTCTGAGGCATGTTGAGAACTACCAAAAACAATATGAAGAAGGCCAAGCCTACTAGCCCCATACTGATGGTGCATAAAGGAAAGGGCAAGGCCAATGGATCGAAGAAGACAAAGATAGGATCTAAGTCTCATCTTGATCTCAAGTCTTCTGCACTGAAAAGGAAAGGTCTGGCGAAGGAAGGAAAATGTTGTTGGAACATGGTCTTCCACATCTCCTAGGTTGGAGAATAACAAATCCTATGTGTATTTAATCTTGTGTGTCTAAATGCGCAGGAAACAAAGCTATATGACTAAAGGATAACATATGAAGGTTGCCCCCAATTTTGAAGCCATAATTCCAACATTTCCACTAGCGTCGGTGGTAGCACCTAGCGCGGGCGCTAGCTCTGATTAGACAAGTTCAGGCGGAAAGTATAGAAAGCGATAGCGCCAGGCGGTAGCAGATAGCGCTGGTGGTAGCGCTGATTTTTGGAAACGATTACTTGGAATGAAGATACGCACGCGGAGAATGTTTCCTAATCCGGGATAGAGCCGGCGGTAGCGCTAGCATAGGCGCTAGCTCCAAGGCTATAAATGGCCCCCTCTTGTCTCATTTTCAAGACACAAGTTTGAGAGAGGTTAAGTGCCAATATTTCAGAGGCTTATTCTGCCAAAATGTGATCTCCCACCAATGTTCCATGAATTTTTGAAGGAGGATTTCTTCACGCTGGATCCGAACAACGATCTCTTCAACAACGGTTATTCTACATCGATCATTCGTCTCCAGCTTCAGAAGTTCTTCAAGAGGGAGTTTTAATATTTTAGTTGCTTATTTCACATCACTATTCTTTTAATCGTTTAGTGAATTTTCTTTGTTTTGGTGACTAGGTCTGGGTAGGACTTAGGGCTGAAATTTGCCCCGTGTTGGAGGCTAGGTCTATGGTCACTACAACAAACTGCACCTGTTGTAAGGACTTAAATATAACTGAAACACAGTTTGTTACTAATAGTTATATTTAGTAACAAAATTTTTTTGTGTTACAAAAAAATATTTTTTTGTAACGAATATTTTAAATTTTGTTACAATAATAATTAATTCGTTACTATAACTGTAAGTATTTGTAACAACACTAATATTACGTTACAAATAGAAAACTTTTCTCACAATAAGTATCAATTGTAACCACATCATGAAAGTTTTTTGTGACAAAGACATTGTCCTTACTAATAGTAATATTTAATTATTAAAGTTTTGTTGCAAAAAATATATCCTATTTTATTTTCAATTTTTGTACAATTTTATTATCAAAGTTTTGAATTATAATTATTTTTTTTTGAAGAAAAAAAAAATTGTATGCGCGCGATAGTACCCCGCCTCGATAGTGCTCTAACGCGACGACAGTACTCATACAGCTCGCAAACATCCGTGCGCGGCTGTCGCAGATATGTGGTACTATTGCGATATGTATTTTTGCGCGTGTTGAGGTTTTTATAAATCTTTAACTTTTTATAAAAGTTTTTCTGCCTCTCTCCCATGCAGCTCTATCTCTCTCTCACATGAATGAATGAAATATACGGATGAAAATTTTCCTCCATAAAATTTTGAACAAAACAAAACTAAAAATAAAAAATATATTAAATGTAAAAATGAATGCAAATTAATATGACATTAATTTTTTAATATAATTTTGGAATTAAAATAAAATCACGCACGAACCCGCGTGCACGCGAATGCACTCTCGCACGCACGCAAATGCATTCTCGCACGCAGGCAAATGCACTCTCGCGCGCACGCAAATGCACTCGCGTGCGTGTAGTTTTCCTTTTTTTGTTTGAGAGCTAGCGCGTATTGCATGTGTCGGGGCTCAAACATTCGCACATGCACACACACAGACACGGACAACCAAACACACAAACATCCATTTGCAAGCTGTAACAATGTCTTTCACGTACGGCCGCCGTCGTTGTCTCCCCTCTCTTCGACGGTCGCCGCCGCCGTCGCATCTCTCTTCCACGGCCGCCGCCATCGTCGTTCTCTTTCTCGGCCGTCGCCGCGCGCCGTTCTCTTCCTCTAGTTTATTAAGTTTTGTCTATTTCCTTAATTCCCTCTCATATTAATGAAATATATGGAGGGAAATTTCCCTCCATAAAATTTTGCACAAAACAAATCAAAAAATTTAAAACATATTAATATAATTTTTGAATAAAAATAACGATCGCGCACTGGCCCTGCATGCACGCATATTTTTCATTGTGCGCATGGGTGAAATAATTGTACCCTTCGAGCGCCCATTTTTCGCTCGAGCACGTGCTTTTCACTCGGATGCGCGTTTTATTTCCCGAGCACACGGTTTTTTTTCAGTCGCGCGCATTGCACTAGCTCTATCTTTTTTGCTCAGGAGCATAAATAAATTTGTCAGCGCACACGTTTTTTGCTCGGGAGCTAGCGTTTTAATGAAAATATATGTCATATATATATATATATTGATTGATGGATGACACGTGCTTTAATGAAAATAAATGTGTAATGAAATTTATAAATACATGTCAAATCAATTCATAAATACAACGCGTTGTTCAATAAAATTTACTTTTTAAATAAGATTTATGTTTTTTTAAAAATAAGAATTACCCCAGCTCAATTTTGTCCGCTCTCAGGAGCTCGATCAACTGACAGTGCACATGAGGCCCATGTTCCTCGACATTGCCCGACAGTGCACATGAGCTTTAAATAAGATTTATGTATTTTTAAATAAGGTTTATCCGTTAATGTATTTTTTAAAAGTAATAATTACCCCGCTCAATTTCATCCGCTCTCAGGCGCTCGATCAACTGAATAAAAAATAATTGAATATTAATTTAATTTTCTCACCGGACACAAACACACACACACACACACACACATACAAACACAGACACGCAAACACAAACACAGTCACAGTAGATACAGACTGACATAGACACGGACATAGTCAAACACAAACACAAACGCGCATAGACACGCAAGCAAAGACACAAACATGCACAAACACACATAGACACAGACACACAATTAACACACATAGATACGCAAACACAAACACACACAAGCACAGACAAACATGCATAGACAGACAAACACTCACACACAACCCAAATACACAGTCACAGAGAAGCACGTGTACATACAGACATAGACACATAAACACAAACACATGGACACAGACACAGACGTGTATAGATACATTGACACATACATAGACACATGGACCGACACACATACGTAGCGAACACAGACGACACAGACACATACATACACAAACACATGGACACAAACACAGACACATGGAACGACACATATACGTACACAGACACTCACAGACACAGACATAGACACAGACATAGACACAGACACAGACACAGACACAGACAGTCACAGTCACAGACACACACACACGCACAAAAAATAACGCCACGACACACACACACACAAACACCAAAGACAGACAAACACACACACAAACACCAAAGACAGACACACAAACATTTGTGTACACACACACACACAAACACACACAAACAAAGACACACACAGACACAGATACATGCAGATACACGTAAACACACAGACACACATACATACAGATACAGACACACATATGCACAAGCAAATATAGATTACGCACAAACATAGACACAGCCCCCCCCCCCCCCCCCCCCCCCCCCACACACACACACACATGCACAATCTCGATTTTGAGTCAAGCTCGAGTTCAATGAGCTCAATCTTGAACTCGAGTTCAATGAGCTCAATCTCGATTTTGAGTCGAGCTCGAGATCGTTGAGCTGGAGCTCGATTACTACTGGAGCTTCAACTCAGATATTTTTTATCATGATGGGGCGCGAGCCATCTCTCGAGCTCGAGCAAAAAATAAAGAATATTTCATGATATTGTGCATGAAATTTTTGGCGGGAAATTTCCCTCCAATAAAAATTTGACTGTCATTCAGTGGGCTTTGTCCGTATCCAAGCGGGCTTTGACGACATCCAAGCAGGCATCGCGCGTTAATGTATACTTTAACTAATTCTTTATAAATGAATATTTATTATTAGTTAAAAAATAATGGTGAGATGAAGGCTCTGTTTAGCACGACGATAACATGTCTATAATTAAAAATATATGTGTACGTTCATGCGTTCCAACAAAAAATTTGACTTTTATTTTCGCAAGCGAAAAGCTTTGACGTCGCGATTTAGGTCACAGCAAGCGAAAAGCTTTGACCACAAATAAAATAAAAATTAGTGTTTCATTTTAATTATTTATACTTAAAAATATAATATTGCCTATTTTTCTCCTCCAACATTTCTCTCAGCCTATCTAATATTTAATTTTCCCTCCATTTTTTCCTTTTTCCCTCCACTTATCCTTGACATCTTCCGATTAGGGTACGAATTCATCCCACATTCACATTTCGCTCAATGCGCTCGCTCCCGCCGTCACTACCTTGGCAAATCCCCCGTCAATGCGCTCTCCACCGCCGGTGAGTCATTATTTCTCTCCAGTGCCTATACTTCTCGATCTCTTGCCGCATTTTTTTGTTTTTCTACAAGCCCTCGCTCACCGTGCCTACCCGATTCCCCAGCCTTCTCTCCACGCCGCAGCTGCACGCCTCCTCTCCGGTCAATATCTCGCAACCACCGATCTCCACCTTCCAGCGACATCTCGCAACAACCATGACGCCCCTGCTTTTCTACCAGGTAAGACCCAAAATGCTTCTTTCATCTTCTACACTTGCTTCACGTTTGATTCTACAACTCCCTCCATCTTCATTACCTTGCATGATCTAGGTCATATGTAATCCTGTGTGGTTTCTTCTTCTTCGTTCCCGAGCGAGTTGTCGAGGGCTTCTTCGTTCCACCTTCGGAAGATCCCCATCTTCATCATTGTGTTGTTGCTTCTTCATCGTTCCCGAGCGAGTAGTAGAGGGCTCGATTTTGTCGAGCACTTGAGCAGCAGTCATCACTCAGCAGATCCATCGCCAGCGCCAATCACTGCAGGCATCTTCTTCGGTTTTCCTTCTATTACCCTCTTCTTATTTCTGCAGTCCAACTCTTCCCCTTTCTGAGGCTTTACTGCTCCAGATCTATATGAAAACAGAGATTTGCTACTCCAGATATGCTCCAGCAGGCATCCATTCAGATCTCATCCCAAACAAACACAATATAAGAGGTGATTACCATAGCTGTTTTCCCCAATTTCTGAATCTGAAAAACATATTTAGATATTAATAGAAATTTCTGAATCTGATTACCATAACTGTTCATTCCAGATCTGCATGGTGTTGTGCACGTCGGGGAGCCCTACATTTTTCTTCCTCCTCTTCTTCTAAATTTCGCATGGTATTGTGTCTGCCATGGGCTGAATGCAGATACTTGGATTAGAGGATTGTTCAGGTTCAAGGGTTGGTGATGCCCTACATTTGCTGATTTTTGTTCCTGGCTAAATGTAGATCCTTGGAATAGTGGCATGTTTAGCGGTTGTTTATTTTGCTTCATGCTTGCTCGTATTTGCTACCTGGTTGCTCGAATTTACTTCCTGGTTGAATGCTTCCTAATCTATATTTACTTCCTGCATATTGCATATCATTGAATGTGTACCTTGCATGGTTAGTAGTCTATCAGCCACCACTTTTCTGAAATTGTGCCATGTTGTTTTTTGAAATGATAATCTATATAGTCACACAATAATGAGAAGAAACCTAATTAAAATGATCCAACCTTTATGTAGCCACAAAAATAATTGTTCCGAAGAAATTAAAATGAAAAATCCCAAGAGAAAGAATCAAAATATGTTTTTCTTAGATTCCTTTAAGCTGGAAACAACTTGCCCAACATCAGTATGTAAAATATTTAGATTATTATTATGGAATAATTACCAACATTTTCCCTGAAAGTTGACATAATTACATGTTGCACCCCTCTTATTTCAGATTATTGTTATTATTATTATTTATATAAAATAGGAAAGAGAACCATCTACTCATTCGACTAATCATGCATTGTCGTAGATCACACACTTCAGAGAGTTGCATATAGATGACAGGAAATTTGAACATGCTATTTTTGTTGCCGAAGCAAGTAGCTTGTTTGAGCATGTTTTACCTTAATTAAATCAGGCTTGTTTTGACATTAATAGTTGGGAAAAGTTTATTAGCTTCCTCGCCACTTGATTGTCACTTGAATATATCAGACAACTCATAAGAAAAAGTTGAATTTATCAGATAGTTCGCATTATTACAATGTTACAAGTGATCTAATATTTCATTATTGGTTGACAAAATATAGTATAAAACATCTAATGTAGTTATAGGAATTGCTTTATTTTACTGACTTCTGCTTTGTAATCTCATATTATTAGTGCATACGACTGTTTTATTTTGAGAAGTTGGGTTCACCAAAGAATAGAAACTCATAAATTACATATGAGCCCTATGTTGATGTCATCTACTAGATGAGGATGGGGCATACAGTTGAAGAAAAACTTAATGATCTACTAGATGAGGATGGGGCATATACAGGAAGAAAGTGAGTGTTTTGTCTCTATAATGTGTTTGTGTTTTCCCTGAGGTGGCCGAGGAGCTGACCATGGAGGTATGAGAGGGAGGGGAGGCCGTGGAGGGATGAAGAGCGGCAACAGAGTCGTGGTAAAGCTCCACTGACATGATGGTGTTTTCGTAGCCAAGGGCAAAGAAGATGCACTTTGCACGAGAAACTTGGTTACCGGTGAATCTGTATACGGCGATAAGCGTGTTTCTGTTCAGGTAAAAGTTTCAGAGCTGCCACAAAGCTTGTTTTAATCGTCTTTCCCATGCACAGACTATCTCTCTACTATTGTTATATTGTTCTTTTTTGTTCATTGGTTTGGTTGTTTCTCCTTGCAGAATGAAGATGGAATAACCAAGGTGGAGTATAGAGTTTGGAATCCCTTCCGGTCAAAACTGGCGGCAGCCATTCTTGGAGGAGTTAATAATATTTGGATTATAAGTGTGCATAGATATTATTGAAGTTGATTGTAGCACATTTCTTCACTCAAGTGTTGCCTTTGATTTTGATTAAAGCTTTATCGTCTGTCTACATCTCCAGGTTTTATGAATTTAAACATTGACAGCATACACATCATCACCATTTAGTAACCATCTGATTCTTAATATTTTAGTGCGTGCATTTTTATTTCACTTTAATAATCTGATTGACATTATCCAGACTTTCTGTTTGAGCAATCTGTAGTGTTATGTACATGTTCAGGTTTGCTGTGTAGTAAAGGGAGTGAAATGTTAAGTGCAGTGAAGTGTGTGTGTGTGGTGTTTTTAAGAGTTGTGTAGTGAAGTGTGTCTGATGTTAAGTGAATTGAAATGTTTGTGTGTATGTGTGTGCTATTTTTAAGACTTAAGAGTTGTGTATGTGTGTGTGATGTTAAGTGCAGTGTGTGCTGTTTTTATGAGTTTTGTATGTGCGCGTGTGATGTTAAGTGCAGTGAAATGTGTGCATGTGTGTGCTATTTTAAGAGTCGTGCAGTGAAGTGTGTGCGATCAATGTTAAGAGTTGTTTTATTGTACGCTTGTTTAATGGGGTGTGTATGGATTATGTATGTATGGATGTGAGTTTGTATGGATGTTTCTGCTCTCATTTATTTGTAGGGTGATCTTAATTGCTCTCTTTTATTTGTAGGGTGCTCGAGCATTGACCGGCAAGTGACGAAAGGTTCATTAGTCAGAAAGTGATGGACGATTCATTTTTCGAAAAATGACGGAAAATTTATTAGAAACATGTTGATTTTGTAATGTAATATTGTATTATTTTAGAAGAGATGATAATAACTTGTACTCTATGTAATACTTTTTGGTGTGAATAAATACATGTTGATCTTGTTATGAAATATTAAATATATGTGTGTTTTCAAGATTATTATTTGTAATAAAATCTCAGGTACACAAAAAATAGAAATGGAATATTTTTGATATATAAATGAATTGGCTGTAGTAAGAAGAATGGAAAACAAATGTAACGATATTTTCGTTACTATTGTTTAATCTATTGTAACGAAATAATGTTTATTATACTTTATTGTAACGAAGTTAGTTTTTTTTAGTGAGGAAAAAATAAAACATTTGTAACAAAATAGTTTTAATCGTAACTGTTTTTTTGTGAGGAAAAAAACATTCGTAACGAAACAATATTTATTGTGACCAATTTATTGTGAGGAAGAATCTCTTTTTGGTGAGAAAGTATCGTTTGTTACAATTAATTTATTTGTAACGACATGCATACATTCGTTACAAGAACTTTTAGCGTCGAGCTTTAGAGGAGGACCGTTACTTAAAGTTTTTTTCGTTACCAAATAGTTTTTGTAACGATTTTTGGCACTTATTGTAACGATTAAGGTCCTTACTATAAGTGCAGTTTGTTGTAGTGGGTGTAGATCTAGTGGGTGCTCGAGGCCGTATCCGGTGGTGGAGTGGCTAGAGCGGCTTTAGGCCGTATCCGGGGGAGGATAGGATAAAGCCAATGGTTCGTTGGGATACAAGTCAGGATAGAAAATGAAAAGACTTTTTACTTCTTCGCCTTCGATTTCTAGCGTCATAGAAATTTAGTTTAGTAATCAACTTTATCAATATTAATCATGTCACTTTTTGTGTAATGAAATTGGTTTGTTCTTCATTTCTCTAAATTGTTTATTTCACTCTCTTTCATTATAAAATAATTTAGATATTTATTCAAAATCACTATTTTTATCTCTTATTATTTCAAGTATATCAGAATATATTAGAAGTTTTAAAACCCTTATTCACCCCCCCCCCCTATAAGGCGCCTAGAGATCCAACAAATGCCACCACTGTGGTAAGTCAGGGCATTGGAGGAGGAATTGACCCCTCTATATTGAGGATCTGTAGAATAAGAAGGGAAGTATGCACTACACCATATACTGCATATTGTAACGCTTAATTTGTAGCGGTTAAGTAAATGCTACCAAAAGTTATTTTTTGTAACATTTATAAGCGCAACTGTAGATATATAAACGCTACTATAACTGTTTTGTCTTATTTATGGTAGAGTTTCTTTCATGATAAAATTCATTTATTCTCTAGAATGCAAAATATTTTATATTTGTATAAGTGTTTTGTCTTATTTTTAGGTGTTTTTTGGTATTGCCAATTTGCAAATCAAATATCTACATCCTTTTATAATGTTATTTTTATCCCCGCAAAACAAATTGGCCTATTCAGCTTTCCGCCTACTTCCCTCGACGTTCCCTAACTTCTTCTTCAGCCGTTCGGCCTTCCTCCATCCCGCTTCCTCGATACCTCGAGACCTCGACGGCGCGTCATCGAAAAAAGCAAATGACTGTCGGTTTCTGCCTAAAACTGAGAGTCTCACCCGCTCTCCTCATAATCGTAATTTTGCCCTAGCTGTGTTTCCCTAGTTCTTTTTCTACGATGTGCAGCCCTGCCTGACACCATGCAGCGTAAAGTCGTCGATCTCCTCTGGGTAGCACCTGAGCACCGTAAATCTCTCCTCTAGGGCTCCTCTGTTCCTCACTCCTTCCGTCCCTCGACCGAGCTCTCTTCCTAGCTCCGTTGCCCATTCCTCCGGCCCTTTTATGGTAAGTTTTAATTATTCTTGTGTATTGCTTGCAGCCTTGAACTCTTGAATGATTGATCTCTCTCTTCCTCTGCTAGCTTTAAAATTATCATATTGACTGTTTTATTGTAGGGGATGTCTTGTGGTGGATGTGATGCTAGTGTTAAGCGCATTTTAGAAAGTCAAGTATGGTATTTTTCATCTAGTCATGTGTTCTCTTAGTTTATTATTTTCCAATGACTTTTTTTCACCATTGAAATCAAAATTAGGCAATTAACAGTTTAGGGATCACTGATTGTTATGAACGGTGGCATGGTAACCATTTCTGTGTTCTCAGCCTCAGGTGTTGTCGGCCAATGTCCAGCTAGCTACTGAGGCAATAGTTGTTTGGGCTCTTCCTAAATCTTATTATAAAATCTAAAAGGAAAAATTCCCCAAAATGTCGGATGAATAAGAACTTCTGGATTTTATGACTACAATAATCTCTACCTAAGTTCTACTCAATCTCCAGCCTCAAGAATGGCTTTGCATATAACTCATTATATTAAATTTACAATAAATTTGCATACAACAATCATGAATACGTCTAGAAGAAAAGCCTGGACATTTAAGAGCATGTTGAAACCTTTTCTATTGTAGTTATAGTTATTTTTTTCAACAGTCATGTTTGTGAAAAATTCTATACTTGCATCACTCGATGCAACTTGGTGGAAAGCATCAAATATGTTTGGGACATGTTTGAGACTTTCTTTTTGCTGCTAGGAAGTTATTTTTACTTTTTTTTCCTTCTCTTACTAAGGTCTTTGTCTTATGGTTTTGGAATTTGCCAGTTTTTATCTTAGTAATCTTTTTGAATATGCAGCTCAATTGCCTTGAACTACACAGGATCACCTGCAAATTTTTAATATTGAGATGAAAGCTAAACTGAAATCACATCAAATGCCTGAACAGGTAACATGTTACATGCTTAGACAATGATAACTCCTCTTTATGTAAAGTTCTCTCTGCACATGTGTTCTTATCTTATTTTGGAACTCAATTTCTTGTAAGTTTGGTGGGATATTCAGATTGTCTTTTGGAAGTGGATAACTCCGAAGATGTTGGGGTGGGTTACACAAACGTCTGTATATCATTGGTCACTAGAAGGTTTATTTTCTCTAATAGCATGACTACTTGTTCTATTTCTGACTGTATATCTCTCTTTTAGGTCTGACAATGATAAAATGATGTTTCTTTTCTAATCTTTAATCTAGGTGACTCTGAGCCAGAAAAGATATTTGATAGAACAGCTAATTTGGCAAACAGTCAGATTATCAATTACAGGTGTGACCCATCAGAAAAGTGGCTAGTTCTTGTTGGCATTGCGCTGGGTTCTCCCGAGGTACATTAGTAATGACTACTTTTTACTGGATTGATACAATAGGAATAAATTTGTGGAAAAAAACCTCAGCTCAGCGCATTGCGTCGGGTTCTCCCGTGGTCAAAACGAAGAAAGCAACAATGGTAGGTTTTTTAGCTGCCAGGTAGCTTGCTTAAAGCAGAGTGCTCGGGCTTATGATCGCATTCAAAATCAAGGTGAACAAAGGCTCGCTCGACTTCAGGAAACAGCTCAATCTTAACCTAAATCATTGAGTAACTCCTTAAACCATACCATCTCAGTCAATGCACAAGCCACTGCATGTTATTCATCTTCATCATTGGATCTCACAAAAAGTATATATATATATATAACTTTTCCAATATATCTGATTTCTATCAAAGAACATTCAACAATCACTAGTGAATATGCCTCATTAGGTTTTTACATCTGGAAGTTGGCTTCTATTAAAAGCGTGAGAGAGATTAGCACTGAACATTTGCATAAGATGGCAATATTTTTGTTTCATTTACACTTGACACCTTTGCAACTTCTTAAGACCCAGTAAATGAGTTGTATATTAGTTGGGAACTCTAAAATTTATATGTTTTTTTGGTGTGCATTAGATCTTTATCAAAGCTGTTTCATGGGTTCCAAAATTTGGTTTTTCAAAAACACCTTGTTATTTTTTTTAATCTAAACTGTATGGGATTGCTTTGGTGTCTAGTTATCTTACCAGAAAACATAGCAAATCATAAGCAGGGAGGGTCTTGATATGTATGATTTAGTCATTCCCTAATAAATATCATGTGGTTTGTACTGTTAAACAGGTACTGGACGCACGGGATCCCTTTGGAACAAGATGCCATCATTTGAAGAAGCACCTAAAGGAGAACTGTAAATATAAACACTTGGTTCTTTTGCTGAACAAGGTGATTTACAAGTTCTTATTCATGAGTTTTCAAATTTTGATTATTTTCTCTCCTCAGAGCCTCTTTATAGAGGTGGAATAGGATTCTTTAGTTATGTTTTGTAGTGTTACTTGATTCCTGAATGGGCTACAAAAGGATGGCTGTGGGTACTGTCCAAGGAATATCCTACTTTGGCATTCCATGTATGGTGGAAGCAAATCAAAGAGCAAGGCGAAGATGAATCAACAAGGGGTCGAGGCTGAGCAATCCGAGGGTGACGAGCAGCAGCTCGCGCCATCGATCAGTATCCCGAGCCAAGGCCACACTTCATCAATGATGGGGGATAGGCGAGCGCCCGCAATGCTCACATGGATATCGACTTGATGCGCGGATAAATGATATCTATCTACGGCGACATCATCACTGGGGGAGGGAGAGAGAGAGAGAAATTGTTGGTGCTTGTATGTTGTGATGGGGGAGGAAGATCATATTGGCACAACTCCCCTTGGGTCATGCAAAAACCCTCAAAATTAAGTGAGATCTATATATTGATTGTATTCATGAAGGGTTTGGGCAATCTCCCACCTTCTTTTTATTATTAATAAAAAAATAATTATTTGATTTCTTTTACAAATAGATATTATCTCCATTATTATTCAATTTAATAGGAAATAATTGAATTTATTAAATGCCTGGCGATGAAGAATAAACGTTGCCAAATATAAGAATAAACACATGGCGATGAAGAACCGTAGTCATTGCTGTAGAATGGTAGCGCTCAATAACCGCTACCATTGACAACCATAAATGCTATAATAGATGTACCTATGGTAGCGGTTTCAGGACGCCACAATACAATGTGTAACTGCTACCATACCCTACGACCACGGCGGCAGATGCAACACACGCGCAACCGCTACCGTATCCCTACAGTAGCGGTTTTTTAATATAAGTAGAGGTTTTTGAGCGCTACCATATGCATGATATGGTGTAGTGATGACTTCCGCTTCAGGTATTTTTGTTATAGAAATAAACTTTTCAGCACCTTCATCTTGTGTATTGGATACCGGATGCGGTTCTCACATTTGTACAAATGTACAGGAACTGGGAAGGAGAAGAATACTGGGTAAAGGGGATGTAGACCAACGCGTTGAAAATGGAGCAAGAGTTGTTGTCGTTATCGTTGGTGTCTATCGTCTTTCTTTGCCCACTTGGCATGTAATATAATTAGATAACTGTTATTTTGTTCCAGCCTTAATTAGAAACATTAGATCCATTTCTTGTCTTGACGTGAAAGGTTTTTCATTTATAATTAAGAACAATTGTTGTTCGATTTTTATGAATGATGTTTGTTATGGTGTAGCCCAATTGTTTAATTGTTTATATGTTTTGAACTTAGACCATCTGATCTACAATGTAGAAAATAATAAAATACTAAAAACAAATAACTCAAATCCTACGTACCATTGGCATTGTCGTTTAGGCCATATTAATGAGAAACGCATATCCAAGCTCCATATAGATGGACTAGTGGACTCATTTGATTATGAATCATTTGAGAGATGTGAGTCTTGCTTATTAGGCAAAATGACTAAAGCTCCTATCACTGGTCAAACTAAGATGGCTGATGATCTTTTGGGTGTCATACATAGCGATGTGTGCGGACCCATGAGTTCTATGGCTAGAGGTGCGTTCCACTACTTCATTATATTTACTGATGATTTTAGTAGATAAATATACGTGTTTCATATGAATTTCTGAGTCATGAGTTTCGTGATAATCTGAAAGTGTGTGGTATTGAGTCACAGCTCATTTTGTCCGGAACACCACAACGTAATGGTGTATCTGATAGAAGGAATTGTACTTTGTTATACATGGTACAGTTGATAATGAGTCATACAGATTTGCCTGTTTCCTTTTGGGGTTTTGCTCTAGAGACTGCTGCTTTCACACTAAATCGAGTTCCGACAAAGACGGTTCAAAAGACACCATCTGAGATATGGTCTGGAAAGCGTCCTAGTATGTCTTTCATTAATATTTGGGGCTGTGAGGCATACGTACGATGTCAAATTTCTGACAAGCTGGAACCCAAATAAGAAAGGTGTTATCTTGTGGGATATCCTTAGGAAACTAAAGGATATTACTTCTACCTGCGATCCGAGGGCAATGTGTTTGTTGCGAGGAGTGGTGTTTTTTTAGAGAAAGTGTTTCTGTCTAGAGAAATACCAAGGTAGAACTTGAAGAAGTTCAAGAACCACAAATAATGAATGAACCAGAATTGGAACCTGAGCAAGGACTACAATTTGTTGTAGCTAGAGAACCTGATCAAGAAACACAAGTCCTACGTAGATCTGGTAGACCTAGAATTGATACTGAGAGATATGGATTTCTCATGTCTCAAATAGGTAGTGTGTTGCTTATGGATCATGATGATGAACCTGCAACATACTAAGTGGCTATGAATGGACCAGACTCCGAGAAGTGGCTTGAGGCCATGAAATCTGAAATGGACTCTATGTATACGAACCAAGTGTGGAACTTGTTGGAACCACCTGAAGGGGTACGACCCATATGGTGCAAGTAGGTCTTCAAGAAGAATACCGACATGGATGGGAATGTACAGACATTCAAAGGTTTCAGGAAAATTCATGGTGTTGACTATGATGAGACTTTTTCCCCTGTTGTTATGGACAAGTACATCAAAATTCTACTTGTGATTGCTACGTCTTATGACTACAAGATCTGGCAAATGGATGTCAAAATGGCTTTCCTTGTTGGAAACCACCTTGAGGAAGTGTATATGATACAACCAGAGGGTTTTCAATCTCCAAATGAAGCCACTAAAATATGCAAGTTGAATTGATCCATTTATGGGTTGAATCATGCTTCTCGGAGTTGGAATTTGCATTTTGATGAGAAGATCAAAGAGTTTGGTTCCATCAAGAGCGAGGATGAGCCTTGTGTTTACAAGAGAATTAGTGGGATCATTGTCGTTTTCATGATATTTTATGTGGATGACATACTGTTGATCGGGAATGACATTCTGACCCTGCAAGCTGTTTAGAATAGACTAGGGGACTGCTTTTCTATGAAAGACTTGGTTGAAGTGACTGATATACTCAGTATTATGATCTATAGAGATAGATCGAAGAAGTTATTGGGTTTGACCCAGAGTACATACATTGAGAAGGCATTCAAACAGTTCAACATGCTTTAGTCCAAGAAGGGATTCTAACCCATGTCACATGGTGTAAATCTTTCTAAGGACCAGTATCCTAAATCATTGGAAGATAAGGACCGCATGAAGTTGATTCCATATGCTTTGGCAATTGGATCAATCATGTATGTAATGTTGTGTACTCGACCCGATGTCTCATAAACTTTGAGCATGACAAGCATGTATCATTCTGATCCTGGTGATGGTCACTAGATAGCCATCAAGAATATCCTAAAGTACTTGAGAAGGACTAAGGAATTATTGTTGGTGTTTGGTGGAGAGGAAGAGCTCGTTGTAAACAGTTACACGTATTCTAGCTTCCAAACAGATAGTGACGATTCAAAGTCCCAGTCAGGTTTTGTATTTTGCCTTAATGGAGGGGATGTAAGATGGAAAAGTTCCAAGCAAGAGACAGTTGACGATTCTATGACAGAAGCCGAGTATATTACTGTAGCGAATGCAGCAAAGGAGACTGTATGGATTAGCAAATTCATTGGCGAGCTAGATGTAGTTCCTAGCATTGTTGATCTCGTAGTTCTCTACTGTGACAACAATGGTGCAATTGCCCAAGCTAAGGAACCTAGATCTCATCAGCGCTCCAAACACATACTTCGGTGATTCCATCTTATTCAAGATATTGTCGGTCGAGGAGCTGTGAACATTTGCAGAGTACCAACTGAAGAAAACATAGTTGATCCACTAACAAAGCCTCTTGTGCAAAGGAAGCATGATGGTCATGTTAGATCAATGGGTATTAGATACATGAATGATCATCTTTAGTGGGAGACTTGTGGATTGTATATTTGTTGGTTGTTTATTTATATGATGAATTGGGATTTGTACTATGTATTTCATTATACATTTATGACAAGTTCTTTTATTATGTCAACTATTTCTATTTGATAGATTATTTAACATAATTAATGCCCTTAGAGTGTTCGCTTCCTTAGGAATTCAAGTGCGTGACTTGAATGTGAGGGCATATATTTAAATGAAGCTTCATTCTTAAATGGTCCCTGGTCGAGGTATCATCCTAGAAATTAGGGCAAGGATGAGACCATAAGAGTAACATGTGCATTGACTGATGTCCAGTTCTCACAGGTCATGATATTGTTATATCAAGTCATCACATGGGCACTTGTTAGGAACAAGTTGTACTGGACAGACCCAACGTGAGACTAATTTGTGGATTGTTATATGAACGTGTCACAAGTAGGTCTCAAGTGACAATGGTGTTTGTGGTTCTTTGACCTGAAGTAACAGCATTCATCAAGTGAGGAAGAGCATACTTTGATGCCATCTAAAGTCTTCCTTGACAAAGGTTGATGTTAAGAGCAGTTATTGGGTATATTACAAATTATTTGGGTGTTTGTGTGTAGACAAAAAATGGAATTTGTCCTCATATATGACAAGTGTTATATCTATGGGCCCCTTGATGGAATGAAACCGAGAAATTCATGGCCATGATGGGTTGAACCAATATGTGATATTGAGCTTACCACTCTCTAAAGGTCTATTCTAGATCAAGGAAGCATGGGTTGAACAATTATATGGGTGACACGGTCCATGCCTCTAGTTCAATCTGGATGTCAATGACAAAGGGACATGATAATGCTGATACATTAGTCACGGACAGTCTATTTGAGTTATGAACACTTATTGCATGGGTAGCAACGATGAATTATATTGCTAGATGCCGCTCAGTGTTAGTGAGACTTATGATTGATAGCTTCTAGAACAAGTGGGAGACTGTTGGAGTTTCTGTGGTGATTCGGAAGTAATTAAGCAGTTATTCTTACTATCAACGCAATATGAGCCTGTAGGGTCGTACATAAGAGCGTTTGCTGAAGTTGTAGAAAGGATTGTATTGGACTTGCTTATATGGGATATGAGTGATAGGACCAATCCTTTGACTATTTGGAATATAATTGGTTCGGGAAGACTGCTCCTAGATTTTGTGAATATTGTATGGAGCATGTCAGAAATGTTTCAAGACGATATTGTGGATATTCTCGAGAAGTCTTCAAAATTACATTGTGATTGTCGTCATGATAGATAGCTTGTTGTCGGGATCACAAATCGATATTGTGAATATCGACTCGTGAACAATGTTGTCGAGATTGTCTCGAATACATGGACTAACAGGGAATTCGTCGAGAAGGTCTCGGATATTTCATCGAGAGTGACTAAGTGATTTCGTCGAGATGACTCGATGAGTTTGTCGGGACGATGCATTGAGTTTGTTGGGATGACTCGATGAGTTTGTCGGGACGACACGACGAGTTCGTCAGGACGACTCGACGTGTTCGTCGGGACGATTCGACGAGTTCGTCGGGACGACTCGACGAGTTCGTCGGGACGACCCGATGAGTTCGTCGGGACGACCCGATGAGTTCGTCGGGACGACTCGACGAGTTCGTCGGGACGACTCGACGAGTTCGTCGGGACAACTCGACGAGTTCGTCGGGACGACTCGACGAGTTCGTCGGGACGACTCGACGAGTTCGTCTGGACGACTCGACGAGTTCGTCGGGACGACTCGACGAGTTCGTCGGGACGACCCGACGAGTTTGTCGGGACGACTCGACGAGTTCGTCGGGACGACCCGACGAGTTCGTCGGGACGACCCGACGAGTTCGTCGGGATGACTCGATGAGTTCATTGGGGGACTTAGGGTTGTTCTTGTATATTCCGCTGCGCACATATGATGTGACTAACCCTAAGAAAAAACCCAACAGATTCTTCCTCCGAGGAGTCAAGTGGATATTCTTCAAGGGATGATGAAGAGGCAAACATGTTCCTGAAGGGTAGGAGCAAAGATCGCATCGATGATGAAATCAGTGTCCAAAGCAACACTAAGGTAACTCCTCTTACATATGATGATCTCTACGATGATTTTCTTCAAACTTGCAAATATTTTGAACGAAGTCTTAAGGATATTGATCTCTTAAAAACTAAAAATAAGATTTTATTAAAAGAAAATAAAAAACTAACTACTGAAATAAAAGATTTTGGAAAAGAAAAGGTAGATTGCCAAGATAGTGATCTTTCATTGGCAAAAATTCAAGAACATGAAGAAACACTCTCTAAGGCTCTCTCCGAATGAAAATCTCTTGTGAAAGAAAAGGGGGACTTAGAGAGAAAGCTAAAAACCTCTCTTCTCCAAATAGAAGATGGAAAGAATTCTTTTGCAGATCGATGAGTGATGTTAGTTACCAAAAACACCTCTATGAAAGCCCGAATTCTTGATTTAAATATGTTTATAGAAAAATTCGGTGTTGGACAAAAATCACTGGCATAATTTTGGCCAACCAGAGCCATGGTTCTGCAAAGTTTGGTCTAGGATATGGTTCGGGAGGCTACCACCGAGCATTAAATCCTAACGCTGGCGTTAGCCCCATATATCGAAAAATAAATCTTTAAAAAATTCATCTATCATCCATATTACATCACTATCAAATTAAGGTCTCCACTTATATTATGGGAGGAACCTCTTAGGTATTCAGATCTTTACTCCCATCCTATTTTTAGGTGTGTTGGCAGGCTGAGGGCAAGGAAGACATGCGGTACTTACACTCGGGATGCTCCAAGCACATGACGGGCATAAAGTAAAGTTTGTTAGCCTTATGATGAAGAAAGGAGGAATGGTTACTTTTGGTGACAATGGCAAGGGAAGTATCATGGGCATTGGTATAGTGGGGTACGACACTTTTTCTATTTCAAAAATTTTATATATTGATGGTTTGAAACACAATCTAATATTTATTAGTCTATTATGTGATTATGTTCTAAGTGCCCTATTTGAATCTTCTACAAACCTTAGGAAAATTAAAAATCACAAAACAAACGAAGTTGTACACACCACATCAAGAACTCTTAATGTTTACATGATTGCTTTTCATGCTCTTTCACAATCATCTATCAAATGTCTTATTTCAAAAAATGATGAATTAGAATTATGGCACGGGAATCTTGGACACACTAGCACTAAACTTATTTTAAAACTAGCAAAAGATAAATTAATTAGAGGATTACCTATGCTTAATGGAAATTTATCTTCACTTTACCCACCTTGCCAAAAAGGAGAATTTTCTAGAACATCTTTTAAAAGTAAAAAAATGAATTTCTACTTCTAGACCCTTATAATTAAAACATATGGATCTTTTTTGTCCAGTGAGCACCGCAAGTCTAAGTGGTAGAAAATATACTTATGTTTTGATTGATGATTTTTCTAGATATTGTTGGACAATCTTTCTTACCTAAAAATTCAATGCTTTTTGTGAATTCAAAAAATTATGTAAACGTATTAAAAATGAACTTAATCTGAAAATTCAATGCATTCACTCGGATCATGGAGGAGAATTTGAAAATGAAAAATTTATCAATTTTTGTTGTAATCTAAGAATTATGCACGAATTTTTTGCTCCACGCACCCCACAAAAAAATGATGTTGTCGAGAGGAAAAATAACACTTCAAGAATTAGCACGCACCATGCTTTCTGAATTTGGGTTTCCTAGATCATTTTGGGCCAAAGACGTAAGCACATTATGTTATGTTATTAATTGAGACATGCTTCAACCTTTCTTGAAATTTACCCCTTATGAATTGTATTTTCTAAAGAAGTCTAATATATCCTATTATCGTGTATTTGGTTGCAAATGCTTTTTATAAAATAGAAATGAATCATTAAAAAAATTTGTTGAAGGAATAAATTATATGAGCTTGTTCCTTATGTAAGAAAAATTATTGCAAGAAATGAAGAGTAGCCCCTCTCCCCATTAGAGCATGAGGATGATGAATCGCCAAAAGAGAAGAACAAGGAAGAGGATCACAAGCAAGAGGAGTTTTGCCTCCTAGCATGCTAAAGTTCACAAAAGTCATCCATGGGAGATTGTCATTAGAGAGCAATCAAAAGGGGAAACGACTCAGTATTAGGGGTAAAATGGATTTTCAAAAATATATTAGATGGTGAATCTAAGATTACTAGGAGCAAAGCTCGCTTTGTAGCATAAGGGTATTCTCAAATCGAGGGGGTAGACTTTGATGAAACATTTGCACTCGTTGCTCGCTTTGAATCCATTAGAATTTTTCTTGCAATTGCGAGTTTCAAAAGATTTAAATTGTTTCAAATGGATGATAGAAGTGCCTTTTTAAACAGATTATTAAGGAAGTGGTCTATGTTGAACAACCCCCCAGTTTCATAAATGAAAAATTTCCAAACCATGAATTTAAACTAGATAAAGTGCTTTATGGTTTAAAATAAGCACCACGTGCTTGCTATGAAAGATTAACTTCATTTTTATTAAAGCACGGTTATGTAATGAGGAGTGCCGATAACGCACTCTTCATTAAGAATGTTAATAATGATTTGATCATATTACAAATTTATGTAGATGATAAAATTTTAGCAGCCACTCATAAAGAGTTGTGAATTGAAGTTGTACTAGTATTGTAAAAAGAATTTGAAATGAGCTTGGTAGGAGAACTCATATATTTTCTAGGTTTTCAAATCAAATAAAGAAATGATGGAATATTTATTAGTCAATCCAAATATGTTCATGATATGTTGAAAAGATCTGATTTGAAAACTTAAAACATGCCTCTACTCCTATGAGTGCATCTATAAAATTAGGAAAAGATGAATCTGGAATCTCTATTGGTCAAATTTATATAGAGGAATGATAAGTTCATTATTGTATCTAAGTGCTTTTAGACCTGATATTTTGTTTACCGTTTGCTTATGTACTGGATTTCAAGCTAATCCCACAGAATCTCATTTAAAAGCACTTAAATGAATTTTTAGATATTTAATCGGATCATCTAGTCTAGGCTTATGTTATCTATATAATGATTCCATTATATTAGCTGGTTATTCTGACTTCGATTATGCGGGGTGTTCACTAGATTGTAAGAGCACAAGTGGCACATGTCACTTCTTAGGCCCATCACTTGTAGCATGGTCGAGTAGGAAATAAATTTTGCTGCCCTCACCACCACCGAGGCTAAATATGTCGCACTAGGAATTTGTTGTGCACAAGCCCTTTGGATGAGTCAAACATTAGACGACTTTGGGATTCATCTGAATAATATTGAATTAAAATTTGACAACATAAGTGCACTCGATCTATCCAATAATCCCGTTCATCATTCAAGGTCTAAACACATAGATGTGCATCATCACTTCATTAGGGATCATATTAAGAAAGAACATGTGAGATTTAGCTTCATAGGTATGGAGTCCTAACTTGCAGACCCCTTTACCAAACCTCTCCCCGATGCTCGTTTCAACATGCTTATGTTAGAATTGGTTGTATTAGATATATCCCATTAAAACATATAAAAAAACTACTCTTAAAATAAATTTCTATGTTATTCTCTCATGCTTGCATTTTTTTATATATTAATTTCTCAAAAATAAAAACAAAACCAAATAAAAATATGTAAGAACAATTAAAAAAAATAAAAAACATACTTAAAAAGCCTTCTAATCTTCTTTATAATGTCTGAAATTTCTACACAAAGAAGGTCTCTATATAATAACTCTAAATCAAAGAAATGTTTTTCAAAAATACACAAAATCGTCTCCTATTTTGGCGTTAAGAATTAAAGCCTAGCATTAGTTTTCAACGCCTAGCGTTAGGAATCAACGCCCTCTGTTCTCAAATTTCTATTTTTTGTTGATAGATATCTGATAATCTCTCATGCATATTTTCCTGTGTGTTTCACTATTTTGAAAGATTTTATTTATCTACTACTCTTTGTTTTTTATAAAAAAAAATCAAATAAGCAAAAAATTTCAAAAATATTTTTTGTCATGCTTTTGTCTTTAATTTACAAATAATTTAGCATATGTTTTCATTATCCAAAAATCTGTCTTTTTTAATCATCTTTGTTTTCTTATACAAGAATCCAAAAAAATTCAAATCATTAAAAATTTTGAAAAAAAAAATTTTTTAATGCTTTTGTTTTAAATTTTCAAAATTATGTTTTGTTTTACTACTTAACTATAGTATTTCACATGAGCAAAAATCTTGGTATTTTCTTCACAAATGGTTAAAATTGATTAAGCATACTCTTAAAGATTCTCCTCAATGTTTAATTTAAATTTCAAGTTTCCTAAACATTATTTTGTCTTGTCATGCCTTAATCTTAATCTTGTTATGTACAATGAAACAGACTATAAAAAATTGTGTAAGACTGCCTAGCATGCATCTAAGCATGAGTAATGTTTTTATGTTAAATAATGATTTATTCACTCACTCTTTTGACAATCTACATGTGATTAAAATCTTAGTCTGGAATGAATGTGTAGTATAATAGTTTAACATGTTAAGTTATATGTCTAAATTACCTACACCTTCTTTTTGAAGATAAATTTCATGCACATATAAAAGTGTGATTTCAAACATTTTGATGTTTGCAAAAACAAGTGAATTCGGATACCATTATCCTAAATAAAAAATATATGAATAAAATGACAAAGATAAGTCCACCAAGCACTACTTAGCCTCCTGATAAGTCTTAATGAGGATTATGAGGTTGAGCACCTTGGAATGAATTGTAAAGTGTCTTGTGCAAACACATCTTCTTATCACTTCTATTGGTACACCAAATCACTCAAAAATATATAATGCTTATGTGATCCCCCAAGTAATGCTTCTCTCCCTGATAAATCTTAAAAAGCATTGTGTTGGTGAAGCACCTTGGTAGTGGTACTCTATTATGTTATTTGAAATAAACATTCTAGAATTGGTGTGTGGAAGTAATTCTAAGACTACACTATTAATATTGTTTTACTACTTCATTACATTTGTCATATGTTTTGTTTATATCATGTGCATATTATCAAAACACTATTTGCACATATCATTATCTTTCATAAAGATTCTACTCATGAGAATTGGATTATAATGCATATCTACATAATTCTTTAAAAAGCTTAAGTAAAAGTACTAGATTGCAATGCATGGTCACTAAAATGTTTTCTTTACTTGAAAGACAAATTAGTTACATTGTAGCTATTATCATTTTGACATGTTAAGTTGTATATCTAAATTACCTACACCTTCTTTTTGAAGATAAATTTCTTGCACATATAGAAGTGTGATTTCAAACTTTCTGTTGTTTGCAAAAATAAGCGAATTCAGAGACCTTTGCTTAAATAACAAATATGTGAATAAAATGACAAAGATAACTCCACCAAGCACTACTTAGACTCCTGATAAGTCTTAATGAGCATCGTGAGGTTGAGCGTCTTGGAAAGAATTATAAAGTGTCATGTGCAAACACATCTTCTTATCACTTCAATTTTACACCAGATTACCCAAAAATATATATTAAATGCTTATGTGAACTCCTCAAGAAATACTTCACTCCCTGATAAGTCTTAATGAGCATTGTGTGGGAGAAGAACCTTGGTAGTTATACTCTTTTATGTGCTTTGAAATTAACAATCTACAATTGGTTTGTGGAAGTAATTTTAAGACTACACCTTAATATTACTTTACTACTTCATTACATATGTCATGTGTTTTGATTATATGACGTGTATACTCTTATCAAAACACTATTTGCACACATCGTTATCTTTCATAATGTTTCTACTCATGAGAATTGGACTATACTGCATATTTACATAATTCTCTAAAAAGTTTAAGTAAAAGCACTAGATTGCAATGCATGATCCCTACACTATTTTCTTTACTTGAAATATGAATTAGTTACATTGTAGTTATTATCATTTTGAATATGACAAATCATGCTTGCCATTAGTTGTTGATTAATTTTCAAGGTTAATGCTCTTTTCAAGTGAAATTTCTAGAAAAATTGTTTGTATTTTTTATCAAAATCAAACATAAAAATAAAAAAATTCTCTAACAATTCAAATGTTTATTTTGGTTACTTTGTTTTCCGCAATATTAATATGATCATGTATTTTTACCATGTTTTATCATGCGTACCTCAAGTCTTAATGTTGAAGTTTTTTTTCATCACTTATGTTTCAAAATTCTTTTTTCTTCATTTTTTTCAACAAGTGGTAGACTTGAATGGTAAATTACAAGGTATTTTGTTTCTTACATTCTTATCATATTTTTTCCGCTGAACTAATCCCTCTATGCTTAATCATGACTTCCTCTATTTTCCAATAAAAGTTTTAACCCTCTCTTTGTATTACTACCTTTCATCTCTTTGCCTTATTCTAACCTAGTTTTGTTTCACTCCACCCACTTTTGCTAATAACAAAAGAAGGAAAATAAAATGATAAATCTTATTGATTAAGGAGTAGTATTCACAAGATTATGGGGAGGCATAAATCTTTTCTAGGGAGCATACACATAGGGGGAGCATTTAAATTGGGAGCCTGCATATCTCTAAATATATTTCACATAAAAATATCTAAGTAGCATAGTGTCATATCTCTTTATAAAAACATATCATTTACCTTTGAAATGTGATTTATCTTAATTGGATTTGTTATTATCAAAAGGGGAGAATGCTGGAACACAATTTTCCGCAACCCTTTGGTTTGAGAATAACAAATCCTACTTATATTTGTTCAAGTTTTCCATTGTGTTTTTATTATGCAGGATTGAACAAGGGTGACAATAGGATTCTATATTCTGGTCTGGATTAGCTCAATGTGCCAAAATAAAAGGACATGGTCTAACGCCATGCGTTAGATCCAATGTCGGCATTGAGCCTCGATCTCACCGGTGTGAAAATGTTATGGTAGGAAACTGCCGTGATTGCAGGTGCATTTCATGAATGTTTTGGCTTAACGTCGAGCGTTAGCCTTAACGCCAGCGTTAGGGTTATCTAAAATTATAAGCTTCCAAACATGATATATCTCCTTCCTGGAATGAGGATACGTGCCATCAAAACATTTCTTAACTGAGTCAATGCTTGGCGTTAGCTCTAATGCTAGCGTTAGCTTCCACTCATAAAAAAGGGTGGCATTCATTCTCTTCAACTTTACAACTCAAGGAGCACTAATCCACCTCTCTGAAATCTTTGTGAGGGTCGTATTTCCAGACCACCAAACTTTTCTCATTCAAATTCAATAGAAGGAATCAAAGGAGGATTAGATCAATGCAAACTCAACAAGAAGAATGCACGCTTCAATAATCTTCATTGGTTCTTCGTCGTCTTCTCCAGATTTCCTCATCAGGAGTTTTTAATTTGTCATTCATATTTTATAATACCTTTAGTTTTGTGATCGTTTCATGAAATTGCAACGATCTTTGACGACTAGATCCGTGTGCAGCTTAGGTAGAATTTGATATGTGTGTTGGTGACTAGGTTAAGGCATAGATCACGGGGGTGCACGAGGCCTATCTAAGGATAAAGAGACTAGAGTGGCTTGAGGCCGTATCTGGTGATAGATCGGCAAAAGCGAAATGGTTCTTAGGGAGAAGAGTCAGTATACAAAACAAAAGGTGTTTTTCATATTTTTGACCTCGATTTCTAGCGTTATAGAAATCCTATTTTGCAATCAATTTTATCAATGATAATCATGTTTCATTTTGTTCAATTAAATTGATTTGACTTTCAATTCTAGAAATTTACTCTTGATCCAATCTATTTCTTATAAAATATCAATAGATTTTTTTAAATATAAAGATTTCTAAAACTCTTATTCACCCCCCCCCCCCCCTCTAAGGGCACCTTAAGATCCAACATATCTGACCAATCAGCTCATCTGGAGCCAATATGAATCGATGATACTGACATCATAGTCCTGCAATGGAAGATCTTGTTGGTTAAGGTCTTGTGGTCCAATCATGGATAGGAGGCGCATACATTGGAGACACTAGATCTCATGCAACAACACCACTCCGTAATCTTCACATCAGGTATTATCTAAGCCCAACAAAAGATCTACTTATTTTCATTATGTGTAGAACCCCGTAGACCCAAACATAAATTTCGGGGACAAAATAATTGTTTTTTATTTATTGGGATTTGTTGCATCCCCATTCCAAATAGAACCCTTATGGGTGTTAGGGCTTGACATATGTCATGACATGTGAGTTAGCGCAAGTAGGTGACCCTAGGTTTCAATAAGACAAGGTGACCTCACCTAGAGCACCCAAAAGAGCACAAGTCAACTTAGGTCAACTCACCTCAAATTGAACTCACAAACCCAAATTATCTTAACCACATCCCTAACGCTAAGGGGGAGACAATTAACAATAGCCCACATGAATTAGTCAACCAAATTAGCCAAATTGACCAAACTCTAACTTATGTCAAATTAGCTTAATTAACCCTAATATGGCTCAATTAGACTTCAATTTACCTAAATGATCTCACCACTACTCTCCTAACTAATAATAGATACCATTAGGTCAATAATAATCATGGGGGCTCAACTAATTTCATGAAATTGACCAATGTCAACTTAGGTCAAATCAACCTTAAATGGGCCAATTAGCCCAAACTTGACCTCACCATGGCCCAACCAACCTTTGTTGGTGCTATGGGACCCATAGACATCAAATGGCTTCAACTCCACCATTAGTTGGTTAAGTCAACCATCAAGTCAACCTTGGTCAAAATATGACCTAAATGGGAAATTTGATAAATTAGCCTAACACAAATGGGCTAAAGCCTGCATGGACAGCCCATCCTACAGCCCACCAAACAATAGACCAACAATATCCTCAAAATTTAATGAGGCTGACATGCAAGGGGGCAAAGTTGAGAATTCCCCAATTTCACATCATAACAAAGAGGAATTCACGGATTGGCTGCCTCTTGGCTCCAAATTCCTCTCCCAATACACTTTACTGAACTCCCTCAATTATTCCCCACTAATTCCAGCAGAATGGATGCCAAATGATAGCGTTGGTGAAGCATCCTATGTGTTGGCCGACCATGCCTTAATGGAAAATCAACATAGAGCCTCCTTAACCCAAATCAAAGCCACCATCATCTTCAGAAGGGCCTAAGGAGTTGACATCGAGCTTTGAAGTGGAGGAATTGGTGGAGTGTAGCAAAATTGGCAACAAGCTCAACTTGAGGTGTCCGACCATAGCATCTAGACAAATCCCCCATCAATAATCCCCAAACAAGGTCGATTTCTCCTCTCCTCCCCTAGTGCTGGCCTCTTAGATCCTTGGGAGATGAAAATCAAGCCTCAATCGAGCACTTTATTTTGTAATTTCATGGAGATCTAGGACAAAATGCCCATGCTAGAACATAGGGTTTTGGCCACCATTCTCTTCGAAATTTGTGCCAAGTCCCTTCTTATCAAAACAAAGCTAATGAGACTTATTTCATGCAAAATGGTGGACTGCATAGGGAGAAATCAAGGTTTTAAGTTTTTGATGTCATGGCCATCAGCTAGTGGAAAAAGATGAGCATATTTCGTTGAATCTGCTTCAAGATTAGTGCTAAATTTACTCTCTTCTGGACATGAATTGTTATATAGCCTTAAGTTTAATCTGTCACATGTATACCCCCATGTTCAAGCCTGATTTTGAATAGGTTCCAACCAGATCTAGTCCAAGGGCTCAACATGAAAGTTGTAGCCCTTGGAAAGACGTTTCCATATTGAGGTTAAACGCACTGAGAGCTTGAGTGTAGCCCCCACAATCTGCACTTTAGTGGAGGGTGTAGTTTATGTGCATGCATGTGTATTTTGTGTATATTTCTCACAATACCAATTGCATGTAAATGAAAGCTTACACCTAATTGTAATATGACTAAATACACCTCCAATTCAAAAATCAGAATTTTTGGAATAAATTTTGCTATAGTTTTAGTGAAAATACAATGTTATGTAAATAAGACATATTCATGTCTAGATACCTTACAATGACTTAAATCTTTGGTGGATGGTATTTTATGTCATCATATGTCCTTGGATAAATTTTAGGACCATTTGGACTTGTAGATGTGGATGTGTTCAACATGCAAGTATTGTTTAGTATAAGAAATGGTGTGCAAGTAGCACAAAATGATATTTTGTAAATTTGCCCCAAACTAATGGATGATTGCCAATGAAATTTTTTACATGCAGGTGTGATGATAATATGTTTCAACTCTTGAGAAATTAGTTTGTTTGGACATAATTTTCCTAATATTTGAATTATTATTAATTATGACACATTTTGAACTTAATGAAGTGGATGTGATCAAATAGTTTATGAAAAATCCAAATATCTAGCATATAGTTGGTTAGGTCAAAATATGCCTCTGAAATTTTATTAGGGATTTTTTAAGATAATTTTCCATTCTGTCTATCAATAAAATAAATTGTCACATTTGTGTATGGACCCCGAGCTCTACATGGTGGCTTTGATCAGCGGTCTGCAGGAGGGTCCTCTGAAATTCAAAGTCACAACCAAGGAGCCTAGCTCCTATCAGGAGCTGATCAGCATTGCCAATCGCTACATAGAAGGGGAGATCAACAACCCCACCTATGTGAGCAATTTGACAAACAGGGCCACTCAGAAAGGCTCTGCGGGATTTTATCCGGCTCCGTCTTCCTCTAAGCCCCGACAAGAGCTCCCACCTCCGGCTCCGAGAGGTAAGAATTACCGCAACAGCCGCTTCAACCGAGGTAATCAATCCTTCCCACTTCAAAATTCATTTCTTCAAACTCCCGTTACTCCTGCTCCGCAAGTCACCCCCATCCACCAGATCCAGCGTGCTCAACCTCCTCTTCTACCCATTCCTTCACTTTACAATGAATCCCAAGAGTCCTTCACGGACTTTGGCGTTTCTATGAATGAAGTGCTTCAAGTACTTCAGAAGCAGCCCTTTTTTAAGAGGCCAGCTCCGCTAAATTCTGACCCGAAAACCAGAAACCCAACTCTCTATTGTGAATATCATAGAGATATGGGTCATTTGAAAGAGGATTGTAGAGCTCTCCGCCTGTTCTTAGAGAAGCTTCTGAAGGAGGGTAAGCTTCGAGATCTCATCCAGAAGAATGATTCTTCCAAAGTCTCAACCTCCAAGGCTAAGGAAGTAGCGGAAGTCCATTGGGAATGCGAAGAAGTGGACGATATTGGCCATCTCGGCAATATCGGCTTTCCCAATGAATGCGTGGATGCTGATGACGAAGGCGCCTTGGGCAATCTCTTCTGCATCCACGGGGGCGCAGGTCCCAAATCTTCAAGAAAGGCGAGTCTGAAAAGGGTTTATCAATCAGAGGTTGCTGCCACCTCTTCAGCTCCGGTCCGGGGAACGATCACTTTCGGTGACGAAGACCTTCCTCAGACCGCGAATCCTTTTGACGACGCAGTCGTCATCAAAGCCGTAATTGAAAATTATACAGTAGAGAAGATTCTGATTGACACGGGAAGTTCAGTCAATGTGCTCTTCAAACCCGCCTTCGAGGCATTGAAGACAGGTAAAACCCTCCTTTCGACTGAAGGCCCCCTCTATGGTTTTTCAGGAGAGAAGAAAGAAGTAGAAGGGCTCGTCACTCTTTCTGTGATTCTGGGAGGGATAGTGAAGCTGGTCAAATTTATAGTCGTTGATGCTCCCAGTAGCTACAACGCCATCTTTGGAAGACCTTTCTTGAATGCCTATCAAGCCATCGTCTCCACCTATCATCAAGCGGTGAAGTTCGCCTTGAACGGCAAACAACACCGAATCAGGAGCGACCCACGGAAAGCCAGGGAATGCTATGTAAAGACGGTCAACATGATCGTATCCTCTCCTCCACAAGAAATCATGATGGCTGAATCAATCGAAGCTCCTGAACAAGTTCCAGTTGCAGAAGAAATTGAGGAGGATGCAACAGATGGAGTGCGCTTGGAACCTGCCCAAGCAACTCAAGAAGTCCGGATCAGCGAGGAAGATGAGAGCAAGAGCCTCTCCATCAACGCTGAGTTATCCGAAGCTGACAAGGGTCAGCTCATCTCTTGCCTTCTACAAAATCTAGATATCTTCGCTTGGTCGGCAGATGACATGCCCGGAGTGGACCCAGATGTTGCTTGCCATCATCTCAATCTTGACCCAAACTTCATCCCAATCCAGCAGAAGAAGAGGTCTGTTGCAACTACTCTAGCATAGCCTATCCGTGAAGAGATAGAGAAGCTCCTGAAGGCAAAGTTCATCCAACCAATTCAATACCCGGAATGGGTGCCAAACGTTGTAATGGTAAAGAAGTCGGGTGGAAAGTGGAGGATGTGTGTCGACTTTACCAAACTCAATAAAGCTTGCCCCAAGGATTGCTACCCCTTGCCTCGGATAGATTCTTTAGTAGATTCTGCGGTAGGTTATTCTTTTATGAGTTTTTTAGATGCTTTTTCAGGTTATCATCAAATCAGAATGCATAAACCAGATATACCGCATACTTCATTTATCACAAATGATGGTTGCTTCTGTTATCTCGTAATGCCTTTCGGGCTAAAGAATGTTGGTGCAACCTATCAGAAAATGATGGACACAGTGTTCAGAAGTCAAAAAGAAAGAAACCTCGAGGTATATGTTGATGACCTCTTGGTAAAAAGTAAACTGTTTTCTTCTCATCTTAGAGACCTCTCGGAAACTTTTGCAACCCTTCGAACTTTTAATATGAGGTTGAATCCGTTGAAGTGTGTTTTCGGGGCAAGTAAAGGAAAATTCCTGGGTCATCTCCTTACTCCAGAAGGGCTGGAACCCAATCCTGACAAAGTGAAAGCTATTCTGGAAATGCCACCTCCCAAGTCCCCAAAAGAAAATCAGTAGCTGGGAGGGAGGATGGCAGGTTTAAGTCGCTTTATCTCCCGTTCAGGAGATAAGAGTGCACCTTTCTTTAAAACCCTCCGGGGAGGGAGTAGGTTCGAGTGGACAAAGGAATGTGATGATGCTTTCACTCAGCTGAAGAAGCAATTGACATCAACTCCTTTGCTCCAAAGCCAGCGAGAGGGAGAAAATCGTTTCCTATATATGGGAGTCGGAACTGATGCCATAAGCTCTGTTTTGGTCCGAGGGGAGAAAAAGAGGCAATTCCTAGTCTATTACGTAAGTCGGATCCTGAAGAATTCAGAGACTCGTTATCCTATTCTCGAAAAGTTGGCTTTAATGCTTATAACTTCAGCAAGAAGATTAAGGCCATATTTTCAAGCTCACTCAATTCTAGTCGTTACTGATCTTCCATTGAAAAGTGTCTTGGAGAAGCCGGAGCATTCAGGCAGGTTGGCAAAGTGGGCAATAGAGCTCAGTGAGTTTGACATATCCTATGTTCCAAGGATGGCAATCAAAGCTCAGGTCTTAGCAGACTTCATGGTGGATGCCAAAGAAGTTGAGTCACAGAAGGGGGTCGGAGTGCCCCTTGCCTGGAAAATCTTCGTGGACGGAGCTTCAGGGAAAAATTATTCCAGAGCAGGAGTTGTCTTAGTCAACCCAAATGGAGTAAGGCTGGATCAAGCGCTGAAGTTCTATTTTCAAGTAACAAACAATCAGGCGGAATATGAGGCTTTGCTAGCCGGTCTCAAGTTTGCTAGGGAGCTGGGAATTGATGATGTCGAAGTTTTCACAGATTCTTTGGTGATGGCTTCTCAAGTAAATGGGACTTTCGAAACTAGAGATAGTATTTTAAAGCAGTATTTAACCCTGGTAAAAATTGAGGTTGGGAAGTTCAAAAGCTTTACTATCAATCATATTCCAATAGGTGAGAACGTGGAAGCAGACGAGTTGGCAAAATTTGGGCTTCTCTCAGGGGGAACAACTTCGGAGTTGTTTCGCCCGGCGATTGAAGAAGGAGAGGTCATGGAGATTGATCAACATCCATCTTGGATGGATCCGTTTGTTCTTTATCTTTCAACTGGAGAGCTCCATTCATCAATAAAGGATAGGAAAAGGTTTAAACGGAAAGCGGCTAACTATTATCTTGTTGCAGGAGTGCTTTATAGGAGAACTTTCCTTTCACCATTAGCACGGTGTGTTTCGGAGGAGGAGATTCCAGCGCTCCTTCAGGAGGTCCATTCTGGAGAATGTGGAAGTCACTCGGGAGCCAGAACGTTGGAAAAAAGAATTCTAAGGCAAGGCTATTTTTGGCCTCAAATGAGGAAGGATGCGGAAAAATTTGCCAAGAAATGCGTGAAGTGCCAGAAGTTTGCCCCTCTCCAAAATTAGCCGGCTCAACAACTCAAGTCGATAGCAACTCCATGGCCGTTTGCAGTTTAGGGAATGGATTTAATTGGGCCTTTTCCTATGGCAAGTGGGCAACGTCGATATATTATAGTTATGATTGACTACTTCAGCAAATGGATAGAAGCAAAGGCATTGGCCAAGATTACGACTCAAGCCGTGAAAAATTTTATTTGGGGAGAGATAGTATGTCGGCACGGAATCCCGATGGCAATCATCACGGATAACGGTTCCCAGTTCAACAATTCAATTCTTATTAATTTCTGTAAGCAAATTGGCATTGAGCTACGTTTCGCTTCCGTGCATCATCCAAGAAGCAATGGGCAGGTAGAGGCCGCCAACAAACTCATCATAAATCTCATGAAAAAGAAGGTAGAAAATGTCAGGGGCAACTGGGCAGAACAACTACCTTCCGTCTTATGGGCCTTGAGGACAACTCCAAGTTCTGCTACTGGAGAAACTCCATTCAAATTATCACACGGTTCCGAAGCCCTTATTCCGGTGGAATTTGAAGTGAAAAGCCCAAGAGTATTATTGGCGCAACAGAGTCAAATTGACTGGATGGAAGGAAACGATGAGGAGTTAAAATGCAGCCTTGATTTAATTGAGGAGTTGAGGGATACGGCAATCATCAGGCAAGAAGAGGTGAAGAGAAGAACGGCGAGGCTATTCAACAAAAATGTAAGAACCAAAGAGTTCGCTGTTGGGGATCTAGTCCTGAAGAAAGTAGATTCAGCAGCAAGAGCTGGTTCAGTTGGAAAGCTTAACCCAAATTGGGCGGGGCCGTTTGTGGTGAAGAGCATGCTTAAAAATGGCGCTTACCATCTTCAAACTTATGAAGGGAAAGAATTGCCTCATTCATGGAGCAGAGATGATCTCAAACTCTTCTTTTCTTAAATGTTCGTATCCGATTCACTCATTCTTTTTCTCATTTTTTCCCTCTCAAATGTCATGCAGGTATTATCAAAGCATTCGCAATATGAGCGATGGGTGACAAGTTTTAAGCATGTTATTTTTTGAAAAACCAAAAACCTGTCAATGAGACATCGACGGATCCTGCTATCTTCCCCCTCGACTTGTTAGCTCGACGTGTAATCCTGTCGGGACCACAGATGTCGGGGAGATTTCGAATCTGTGTAGCAGTAGCTCGCCAAGCTTGAGCGGTGGAAGTTTAGGATACCGGGTCCTTGCTGACATCTGGCACACCTCAGCATTTCAAGGGGGTCTAGGTGGCTGGCTCAGCTCTGTCATGCATTAAGAAGGACATTGTTACGATCTTAATGATCTTTCAGGGAAAGCAATGTCGGTATAGCCTCCGCGGCATGACCACACCTGCCCTACCGATCATTTTGATCCGTAACTCTCGAATACTCGTTGAAGCGTGGTTAAGGGGCGGTCAAGAACATCCGTGACCGTCGCCTGAACCATAGATTGGCATGTTTGCAGTAAACTCAGTAATCCTTTGTTTAAAAAGAGAGGCAATGGCGGTATAGCCTCCGCGACATGACCACACATTCCTTTTGGATCATTCTTAGAGATCCCATTTTCATATCTTCTTACTTCAGAAAGAAAAATCTTATTCATCCCTTTGTACTGGGATCGGGCGGTCAGAAATTTGTGAGACCGCGCGTTTTTCTTTCCAACTTTCTCCAAAGAGTGATGAGTCATTTACGATCGCCGGACATGACTTTTTCAGGACAATTGAGGTCGCTATTCAGAAAGCTCTTATGCCGACTTGACAGAGCTCGACCCGGTCTCAGTAAGATCGAGATTCTGGTATTCCCCGTTATTCAAAGTTACATGGAATAATCTTGATGCTCTGTTTCCCATCAAGTGAGTTGGGATTTTTCTTCAAAAAGGGCGGTCTGAATATAATGTGATCGCTAAACTGGAGATTCATGAAGAGTTATCATTTTTCTTTTCAAGTAATAGTTTTGGTTATCAAAGGGGTCGTCAGACGGATTTCCAGTCATTTGGGCACCGAACACCCAAAAGTTTAAATTCTTCAAATCATCTTCGGATTGTAGTTTCCTTATGTTGCGATTCGTATAATGTGAGACCGCATGACTATTGCAAATAAGTTGGTTTTCTGATCACAGTCGAGTTACTGAATGCCTTTCAATGATCTGATTATCTCGAGATCGCAGAGTATTTTTATTTATACAAAGTATTAGTCTTTCTTTCAAGATCCTTTTTGTTTTTTCCAAGAGATCACCACCTGAAATCCTTTAACGATGATATAAAATTGTAACAAGCCTAAGGCATTGAGATTGAATGCCGAGTTCAAACTCAGAGGAACAAATATATGCATCAAAAATAAACTCATCCACAGACAACATAACAGAATCTAATTTTTTATATATATTCTGAATTTTCAATTACAACGAGACCGCTCGGTCTCCAAAAGGGGAAAAAGGAAAGTTTGTACAATTCACTCTCTCTTTGATCTCTTAGAAGACCGCTCGCTTGAAGAAGAAGAATCAGTTTCTGCGGAAGATTCTTTTAAGCTTTTCCCTGGAATTCTAGATCCAGAGCTTGAGCTCGAACTGGAATCCAGACCCAGGGTATAGTGGCTTCCGCTTTCTTCATCTTCGATCACAACATCTTCGTCTTGACCAGCGGTCTCATCAGCAACATCCGCGGTCTCTTCAGCAGTTGCAGATTGCTCTTCAATCCTCTGTGCCGCGTCAGGGAAGAGATCGGCAAACGTAACATCCTTATATTCTTCGGTGAATCCACCTCGGCCTCGAACCTCGTTCAGCACCTGGTCGGCGGTCTCTTTAATGTGATGCATCATAGCCCTCTGAAAAGCTGGATTTTCAGGGTCATAAGCTGCTTTTTCAAATTGCTACAAAAAAAAGAGATATATGTTAGACCGCGCAATCATAGGTAACGCGTTCGTAAGATATAAATAAAATCCTCACTTTTCTTTCTTCTTGCAAGGCAGTTATTTCATCCAGAGCGCTGCGAAGAGACCGCCCCATATGGTGATTTAAGATTGTACTTCTAGCGGTCACTTGGGCACAGAGGTCGGGGAGCGCATCGGTCTCTATATTCAGTATTTCATTTGTATTCTTTTTCCCATACAGAGCCGAAGTGACCGCATATGCGTGACGGGTCACCTTTCCGCTCCACAGGGGCAGATCAGTGGACACCTTCACAGACTTTCCTTTGGCCGCCCATTTGAGGAGGGGTTTTCCTTTGATATCCTTCATTCTTCTTTTGAAACCGATCAAAGGGAAATCTCGCTCGACGGTCTCAGAGGTAGTGCCGAACAAGTCGGCCTCACGCTTCAGCCTCCTCTCCCTCTATGTAAGAACCTCTGCAGCTGGGGAGATAGGATCTTGAACAGGGACCGCAAAGGTCGCTAAAGAGCGGGAAAAAGTTAGGAAAGCATACAAAAGGTATGAAAGGAAATTACTCGAGACCGCAAGAAAAGCTTACTTTCAGCCGGAATAATCTCGGCGATCTCGGGCCAGATCGCTAGATAATGAACAAGATCGATCCTCTTGCCCGCCAAGAAAGCCAGGATTTTCAGCTCCTCTTCTGAGACCGCTTTTATCTTCTTAAAAATACTGTCAAGTCGCGGAGAAGGCGAGTTTTTGAGACCGCCAAGGTCACCTTCAAAGACAAGAAATCTCTCTGTCCAAAAAGAGATTTTATTTGGAAGGTTCAGGATTTTTATTCCGTCTGCTGAAAAGTACATCAACCCTTTGAACTCTTCCTTCTTTCTGCCTTCCTTCAAGATCTCCGCGGTGAAGGTTGCGCGGAACAAATTCATTGTAAACTTCACTCTTTCCGATCTCAAGTAATTGATGAAGACATTAACTAGGCCGATGGAGTTCGGGGCCAGCTGGGCAAGCACGAAGCCGTAATAATTTAGGATGTCAAGCCATTCCCATGGGAGGGGAATCCTCAACCCATTTTCAAAGTGATCGATGGGAATAATAAACTTTTTCTCCTCCGCAAAGTTCAACCTTTCTTGTTCAGTTGGCGGTCTCACAACTACCTGAGTTTGGATCATATATTTCTTTATAAACTCGATATATTCATCCTTTGATAGACGACCTTGTTTGTGATCGGCATTCAGAAAGATGGTGGCAGAAGAAGCACGAGCGGACACCATTTTTAGCGATCGATGAGATCGGTGTTTAGAGCGCATTCAAGAAAGCGTAAAATAATGGTCATGAAGACGGCTATTTATAGAAGACGAAGGGTCATTTCATAATCATTACATCTTGAAGACCGCCCAGCCAAAACATGTTCAGACCGCTCGACCTATGCAAAGTTATATGACAGCATACTATAGTTGGCGATCTCAATCAATAAAAAACACAGCAACAATACAAGCAACCCAGGCATAAAGAGATCAGAACTTAACAAATCAAGACCGCACAAAACATTAAAATCAAAACAGCCACAAATATATAGAAAAATAACAGTAAAATTTTACAAAACATATTGTTTAAATCTAGAGACCGCTCGGTCTCAAGTTAAATGTTCATCTCCTGGGAGGCCTGTTTCTTCCTACATGAGCTGCGACATCTTGCATATCGTTCACTGCAGCCATAACCGACACCAGGCTGTGATTAGCCAGCATTGCAGACCAGTGGATTTTCGACATTTCTTTGTCCACCTGCTCCATGGGGATCAGTACAATTTCAGGTTGCGGTCTCTCCGCTGGATGATCGCTGGAGGTACCCGGTCGCATCAGCATCTTTCCGTGACCGCTCCTCAGCCTCTCATTTTCCGCGGACAGCACCGTAGCTTTCCCCCTATTGTATTCAGCCTCTTTTTCAGCCTTCTTCAGAGCTCGCGCGATCTCGGCAACCCTCAGATCGCATTCCTCACGAATCCTCTTCTCATTGGAACGCAATCTTTCTTCGAGATCACGGATCTGATCGTTCTGAGTCCGCTCCCTCATCACCATAGAATGAACATCCTCAAACATGAGGTTAAGGATGTTGGTTAACTGAGGGGAGATCTCGATGGGCTGAGGAAGTTCTCCCTCCTCGATCTCAGCATTTTTGTTGTCTGCGGTCATAGGAGATGGGTTATGTCAATCATGAGCATATGATCAGATAAGCTTTTTAAATAAACAGAAAGAGTACTTGGAAAGAAGTCGAGACCGCAGTCACGTAAAGCTCTTCTGATATCTTTAGTGACCGCGGGATCTGCAGTCAGAGAAAGACGATCTGATCCCCTTAAGCGCTCCAGATCCATTCTTTCCAAACCTCTTTTCTGCGCTTTTTCTCCCTCTTTTCTTCTCCTTTTTAATTCTTCGTTACTTAAGAGAATATCATCGGTCTCAATAAAAACGATCTAGCATTTTCTTTCAGGAGAAGCAAAACGAACTGTAGGTAATGGAAGGAACTCAGCTGACTGGAGAATCATTTTATTCTTACCAGCTCGTGAAATCGAGACCGCCGCCGCACGATCTGCTGCAGCCTTGTTCGAGCGATCTCCCTGAAGAGAATCATCCGGGAGACCGCTAGAAAGTACAACTTTCTCCTTAGCGATCTGCAGCTTCTCTGCGATCTCCTCACCATTTTTGTCCGAAGTTTGCAAGACCTCAGCCTTTTCCCTCTCTTCAGCGATCAGGGCCGCCTTTTTCTCAGCAACCCTGACCGCTTCTTTCTTCCTCTCCTCAGCGATCAGAGCCGCTTTCTCCTCAGCAACTCTGACCGCCTCCTTCTGCTCCTCCTTGACGGCCTTAGCCGCCTCTCTCCTCTTCTCCTCTTCCTCTCTTTCCTTTCTCTCTTTCTTCTCCTTGTCTTTCTTCTTCTCCTCGTCCTCCCTCTTTTTCTACTCCTTCTTCTCCCTCTTTTCTTTCTTATCTTTTTCTTCTTTCTCCTTTTCACTCTCTTCTTTTTTCCTCTGTTCCTCTACCTCTTTTTCTTTCCTCCTCTTCACCATTTCTTCCATTTCAATCTTTTTCTTTCCTCTTCTTTTGCCTTGATCGCTGCGTCGGCGATCTCCTTCTCCCTGTCCGCAATCTCCTCGTCAACGACAGCATTTCTGAGAGTTGAAGCCTCTAGGGGATCCAACACCTGCAATGATGAAAAAGATGAATTGTTAGAAGAAACCTCATCAAGGTAGGCGATTAATCCAGAATCATCCTCTCTTGGTAAGTTTGAGACCGCGGGAGGGAAGGGGAGATCGCCCTTAGCATTCACCTTCTGAAACTCAGCGGAGTCTTCCAGGTCGATGGATTCAGAAAATCTAGTTGCCTCCATGGTGGTCACATCTTTTCCTTCCGCATTTCTTCTGCTCCTCTTATAAGTCAAGCTAGATGGACTTGTATTTTTTCTCTTCTTGCCCTTTGCAACGATCTCCTGGTCAGCGATCTTCTGCCTCAAGGATTCGGCCTCATCCCCCTTCTGACGCAGCCCAGCCAGGATGACCTCGGTGGAGACGGTCTCAGGAAGCTTGGAAGATGTCTGACCCAGTGCCTCCAGGGATTTCTGACAATTAAAAGAAATGGAGAAGTCAGACAATTTCCATACAGGATCTGAACAAGTATTAGATGGGTCAGAAGCAACAGAGACCGGCATAATCAAGCCCTCAGGAAGCTCAGTTTTCTTTATCGGAGATCGGGCGGTCTCCTTTGAAGTGCTCACTTTTGTTAAGATCTTCGGCGCCTTCTTTCCTTTCTTTGAGCTGACACTTTCCTTTTTTCCAGGAGAGTTCGCTTTCGATGGGAGAGCTTTTAAGAGATCGAGCATGGTCATCTTTGCAAGAAGGTCGCACCTGCTCAATTATCAAAGACCGCTCAAAGTTTGGAGTATCACAATATCTTGCAAAATGCAAAATGAAGTTTTCAGCCGGTATTTATAGACCAAGCCGCATTAATGGTGGTCGCGGTCTCAGTGGTCAAAGCTTACATTTTCGAAGTTCCAGGTGCAACTTAAAAATGTGCGGGGATTATGTTTGCCCAGAAAGCCCGCGACCTCCTCTCGTCGTTCGTTTTTCCCGGTCTCAGCGGTCTCAAGTTAGGTGATCGCCGAGATCGCCAGCCTTCAGCCTGGTCTGATTTTCCAAGTACCCAACGATCAAGATGGTGCGAGATCGCCGACTCAAGCGGTCTGGTCGTTTTTCTTGTTTTTGATATTTTTGTTATTTGTACTCCATTTCCCTGCCCCGGCTCTCCTGTACCCCGGGCAGCCCATAGTTTTCAGTTCTGCCCGTTTGGGCAGCCCCCTCGTCTATAAATAGAGGGGTAGGGGTACCAGAAAAGCACTTTTGGCTCCGAGGCTCCAGCTTACAACCTGTGTAAGCGGTCTCATTTCTTCGTGATCGCCATTTCGTGATCGTTTTTCCTTTTTTCCAGCATCTTCTATCTTAGTAACCTGCACTTCGCAGTTTCCTCCCATCCCCTTTAGTGTGAATTTTGGAGGTACCATTTTTGGCACCAACAAAGCTCGATCATGCCTTTATCTTATTATCAACTTTTAAGTGGTGTCTCCTTACCCACTTTTGCTAATAACAAAAGGGGGAGAACTAACATGATGAATATAATCTGTTATCAAAATAAAAAAACTAACATGCGTAATTAAGATGATAGCTTACATATTACGGGAGCATTCACTTAGGGGGAGCATGTATTTAGGGGGAGCAATTCTAAATGCTAAAATTGATAATTATCCTAAGTCATCACTCTCTCACACACACACACACACACACATGTAAGTTTCATCATGCTTATATATTAATGCTCTGATTAATCATTAATGGATTTGTTATTATCAAAAGGGAGAGTTTGTTGGAACATGGTCTTCCACATCTCCTAGGTTTGAGAATAACAAATCCTATGTGTATTTGATCTTGTGTGTTTAAGTGTGAAGGATAACAAAGTCCACATGACTCAAGGATTACATAAGAAGGTTGCCCCCAAATTTGAGCCATCAAATCCAACACTCCTACTAGCGCCAGCGGTAGCAACTAGAGCCTGGCGGTAGCAATGATAAGCCCAATTCCTGGAGCAGATATAGAAGGAGATAGCGCCTGGCGGTATCCGATAGTGCAGGCGATAGCGCGGAGCACAGAAGGCAAGAGAGAAATGTTTCCTCGGATTGAAGATCCTGCCGCGCAGAATATGTCCTAAAATGGGATAGCGCCGGCGGTACCACTAGCGCAGGCGCTATCACTGAGGCTATAAAAAGGACCCCTCTTCTCTCGTTTCACAGAGACATCAGAGAGAGAGATTGAGTGCTAGAATTTCAGAGGCTGTCTTGGCTGAAAGTTGATGTCCTACCAAAGTTCTACAAACTACTGAAGGAGAATCTCATCAAGTTGGATCCAAACGAAGTCCACTTCTAGAATGCTTATTCTACAGCGGATCTTCATCTCCTACTTCAGAAGTTCATCAAGAGGGAGTTTTATTTATTTTCATTTCTTATTTCTTGTAAACGGTTAGTGAAATCACCTCGTGTTGGTGAATAGGTCTGGGTAGGACTTAGGGCGGAAATTCGCCTCGTGTTGACAACTAGGTCTAGGCTAGGTCTAGGGGGTGCTCAAGGCCATATCCGGGGAAGGGTTGGCTAGAGCGGCTTGAGGCCGAATCCAGGGAGGATAGGCTAGGGCCACCGGTTCGTGGGGATGCGAGTCGGGATAGAAAACAAAAAGAGTCTACTATTCATCGCCACCGATTTCTAGCGTTATAGAAATCAACTTTTGTAAGACCTTATTTGATATTAATAAAGCATGTCTCTAATTTATTTCAATTGTTTTACTTGACTTCTTATTGTCTTAATCTCGCATTATTTCAAAGCTTTTCGAAATATAATATAAGTTCTTGAAAACCCTTATTCACCCCCCCCCCCCCTCTAAGGGCGCCTACCGATCCATCAAGACCTTGGGAAGACCATGACTAATCTAAATTCGCCTAATAAAAAATTTATAAAAATAAAATTTTTATTTTTCGTATTCCCTACGTTTCTACTTTTTATTTTTACTAATTTCCTCTTTTCTGTGCATGACCCAAGGAAGTTGTTCGAATGATCCTAACATTTATTTTGATCCGGAAATTAAGCGCACCTTACGGCGATGCCTCCATTTTTGTGATCAGGAATTACCAATAATTCTCGAAGAATCTATCGCAGACACTAACTTAGAAATTATGGGTGAGCCAAATCCTGAAGAGGCCCAGCAATGGACCATGTCCTATTATGTGGGGCCGAACATGGAAGAGACACAATTAGGTTTTGTTAACCCTACAGTTTCAAATAATAAATTTGAGATCATGTTTAACCTCATCCAAATGATGCAATAATCCGTAACCTTTGATGGTATGCAGGACAAAGATCCAAATTCTCATCTTTTGATTTTTTTGGAAATATGCGATACGTTTAAAATAAATGGCGTTACTAATGACGCCATTCGAGTGCGATTATTCCCTTTTTCTTTGCGGATAAAGGCCAAGCAGTGGTTGGGATCTATTCCTAGAGGACCCATCACTACATGGGACGAAATTGCGAGGAAATTTTTAACGAAATATTTTCCTCCGGCCAAAACTACTAAATTGCGCACCGATATTGCATAATTTCTACAAATCGACTCGGAGAATCTCTACGATACATGGGAGTGCTTTAAAGAAATTTTGCAAAGATCCCCCACCATGTGCTTCCTAATTGGCAATAAGTTAAAATTCTATACAATGGATTGAATTTCCAAACGAGGCAAACAATTGGTGCAGCCGCCGGAGGTACTTTAAATAATAAAACACTGGAAGCCGCTCAAGAGCTTTTTGAGGAAATGCCCTAAGACGCCAGCCGGACTCTATGAAGTCGAGGCCACCTCTAGTTTAGTATTACAAGTAGATTGGCTAACTATGCAAGTGTCGGGGATGTCTGCTTCTTCCGCCACCACTAATTGGGCGCATAATTTAAATAATAATTTAATTGAAGAGCGTGTGGACTACATGGGAAATTCCTATCATCCTTCCTTCAACCCGCAAAATATTCTATTTAACACTTCTTATAATCCGGTCCTACAACCTCTTTTCCTCTCTTCAAAATATCAATGAACTTGTTTCTCTTTTCTTCAATCTCTTTTTGAGCTGTCTCATATTCCTATCTGTCTCTATCTCCAATATCCTCTAAAGCTTTGTAGAGCTTTGGATCAGTGTACGTTTCCATTGTATTCTCTGGGAACTCAATCCACTCATATTTTTTGTGATAGGATTTGCCTTTCTTGTATCGCTTCATTTGATCTTTTGAATACATTTCCAAATTTGGCAGCTTTTCTCTGCCCCCTCTTTGTAACACCCTGCCAGTACGAATAATATAACAGTAGGTCCGGCCGGGACCCCACGCCATACTAACCACACTAGCTAGGAGTTAAAAGGTGATAAACAGAAAGAAACTACAACAGAGTATACTAAACATAAAGATTTAACATTTCCATTAGAATTGTCCACTATCATAGGAATGAAACCAAGAAAGAGAGTTATGGCCTTAAGGCCTTACATTTAGCAAATGTACCAAAAACTCCAAAACATACATCGGCACGCAGGCCGGCAATACATGAGAAAGCTAAAAAGGAGGCTGGCCTTCAAGGGCCAACTCAGCAAAAGGGCCACCGCCCGCTATTTCCCGCTAGGCTCACCTGCACCTGCATAAGAACATTCCACCAAGCGGTGGCAAACAAGGTAACGGTCAGCACAGCTGACCAAATTATAACGACCCCACCCCTTTCCCGGGGTGGCGGAGATTCTACCCTGCAAGCAAGCCATACCAGCACAAGTACTAACATAAAGAAAGTGCAACTACACAAGGTGAGGTTTCAAGCACATTCAATCATCTAGGTTGAGCATCAAAAAGGAGGAACCTAGGTATGCACATGATGTTGGTTGGGTTCACCCGAAGGTTCCCCGCAACCTCCTAAACAACCGCATGAGGCTAACAACATCAATTCCAACAAACACTCCACCGTAAGGGCCATCGCCTTATGTGGGAAAAAGAGCTTTTGGTCGGTCTAGGTAAAACACCTTCCACGACCTCTCCCATGATCACACGGCTACATGAGGTAGGGACCTCTTACCGATCTGCATGGAAACGGGTTCGGTTTAGCTTTGCCCGTGCTCTAATCGTCGCGATCTGTCGCACGACGCGGGTACGGCTTCGCCTCGGCCCGTAAGGGTTTAGCACCTTCAAGTGCTACACAAATATAAGCTACGCACCTAATCCCTTCAAAAGGATCTAAGCTTCACAAATACTCAAAAAGGGGAGGTATAATACGCTCCGCATCAATTTCGCGGTGAAGGTTTGCCTTCATCCAATCTCAAAGCATGGGGCTTTCGTTAGGATCTTCACAAGACGCCTACACTTAAATCCCGCACTACTATAGATGATTTCACGGAGTCATTCTCCGGCACGCATTCTAGGCTTAACCTAAATGCAACGTCGCAATCCAAGCATCACCGATTCGGGCTCACGGCCACGAATAGGCTTCACACAAAATGCCTAAATCCGCACGACTATTGGATTTTCTACATGCAATATGCCGGGGACGGACACACTCGACCCGGAGTTCCGGAGAACTTGAGGGAATCCTACACTTCACCCATTTGGTGAAAGGGATCCCTCATGCAAGCATAGAGAAACGAAGGAGAGGACAAAAGACAAGTCCAAACAACGGGAGAAGAAATCGTTACCCTAGGAGCGTTCTTTTTCGCCATGGATCCGAGATTCTAGACGGAGGGAAATGACCGCACCGGGCTGCACTCTCCAGATCTGGAAACGGTTCGCGAAACGGAGCTCCAGAGCTCCGTCAATGGCGGAATCTCCCTTCTTCTTCCTTGGCTCCTCCTCCTTTCTCTAGGGTTTGGAGAGAGAATGACTTATAGAATATGAGGTTTGACCCCCTCTCATCAGCACTAAAGGTCTCCCGCAACTAAACCTAGCCGTTGGATCAAATCCCAAAAGATTTGGACGGTCCGATCTTCTTCTCCGCTCAAAATCGCGGAATAGAATAAACAGGGCGCACGATCGCTGGCGCACGATCACTGGTCCTGCGCGAAGAGGGAAATGGTCGTGCGCACTGTCCGAGACAGAACTCGATTCTCTTCTGAATTAACGCACAGTCGCTGGCGCACGATCACTGGTCGTGCGCGAAGAGGACAAAGGTCGTGCGCATACGCCGAGACAGAACTCCGATTCTTTGCGGGTTGCGCACGATCGTTGGCGCACGATCACTGGTCGTGCGCGAAGAGGACAATGGTCGTGCGCATTGACCTGATCTGGAATCTTGATCCTATCCCGAGCGCAACACTACCATTTCGCCTACCTCGCTGAACCACGATCTTTGGGGTGTTACAACTCCACCCCCCTTAAAAGAATTTCGTCCCGAAATTTCGAAAACAGTAATAGCAGGAAATTACAGTTTTTAAAGAAAATTTACCTGAGGGAAATAGCTCGGGGTACTCCGCAAGCATCGCTTGCTCTCTCTCCCAAGTTAGCTCCCCTCGGCCACAATTATCCCACCGGACCTTTACCGTCCGAATGGACTTGTTCCGCAACTGCTTTACCTCGGTATCCTCGATGCGTAAGGGTTTGACTTTCGTCGACAACCCACTATCCACCGACACTCTGCCGACTGCAACGATATGAGTAGGCTCTTGCACTGCCTTCCTCAGAACTGAAATGTGAAACACGTCGTGCAGACCGCTCAGCTCTGCAGATAGTGCAAGCCGGTAGGGCGCATCACCCACACGTTCCACAATCTCAAACGGTCCTAAGTACCTTGGACTGAGCTTTTTCAAGCGTCGGATCCTTGATACCCCTTTGAACGGTTTGATCTTCAAGTAAACCCGGTCACCGACGGCGAACTCTAGGTTCCTATGCTTGGCGTTGTAATACTTTGCTTGCCTATCCTGGGCAATCAATAGCCTTTCCGAATAGTTCGGATCGTCGAAGTTGCTTCCTCAACATCCTTTCGCTTTAATAGCTTAGTATCGCCCGTTTCTGCCCAAGACAACGGCGTACGACACTTCTTACCATAGAGGGCCTCGAAAGGAGCCATCTTTATACTGGCTTGGTAGCTATTATTGTAGGCGAATTCGATCATATAGAGATGATCTTCCCACTTCTTTCCAAAATCTAGAGCGCACAATCTGCCATTCTTCCACATAAGGCCATCTTCGAAAGAGAAATCAGCGTTCAACCCGTCAACGGTTTCCGCTTTGTAGCGTTTCATGCTCTCATCCAGCTCCAATGCCTGTCGAACTCGGTCGGCAAGGTGGTATTGAACCTCCGTCCAGTTCAAGCATGCTGAAGTAGACGCTCTTCGATCAACGCAAAAGATCTCCATTTCTTCCAGCTCGCGGATCAGACGCTCATCGTGCATCAAAATCCAATTTGCTTGAGCGGGAGCCCGACGACTCAACGCGTCCGCAACTACATTTCCCTTTCCAGGAGTATATTTGATGTCGAAGGTGTAGTCCCCAAGGAACTCCAACCACCTCCTTTGTCGCATATTCAACTCCCTTTGATCTAGCAAGTACTTGAGGCTCTTGTGGTCGGTAAAGATGTCGATCTTCACGCCATACAAATAATGCCTCCAAAGCTTAAGAACAAATACCACGGCCGCTAGCTCCAAATCATGGACCGGGTAATTCCTCTCATGCACTTTCAACTAACGGGAGCCGTAGGCAATTACCTTACCGAACTGCACTAGGACACAACCCAAACCACTCCCTGAGGCGTCGCTGTAAATTTCGTAGCCTTCTGTACCACATGGCGAGCATAGAATGGGCGTCGTGGTCAGACGACTCTTCAGTTCTTCAAAAGCTCGTGCGCACTCGGGCGACCAAACGAACTTATGATCCTTCCTAGTCAGTTTTGTGAGAGGAAGTGCGATCCTCGAGAAGTTTTCCACAAAGCGCCTATAATAGCCGGCAAGTCCTAAGAAACTTCGGACTTCCGCTACATTTTTCAACAAAGGCCACGCTCGGATCGCTTCTATCTTCGACGGATCTACTGCAATTCCATCTCCACTAACGACGTGACCAAGGAATGTTACTGACAGTAGCCAAAACTCGCACTTGGAGAACTTGGCATATAGCTGACTCTTCCTCAAGGTGCCCAGAACTGCGTGCAGATGTCCTACATGCTCCTCTTCTGATTGAGAGTATACCAAAATGTCGTCGATAAAGACGATCACAAATTGATCCAAATACTCACGGAACGTCCTGTTCATTAAGTCCATGAATACCGACGGTGCATTGGACAGACCGAACGGCATCACCGTGAACTCATAGTGCCCAAAGCGGGTACTGAACGCTGTTTTTGGAATGTCACATTCCCTAATTCGCAGTTGGTAATAGCCGGACCTTAGGTCCAGTTTGGAGTATACCGTCGACCCAACCAGCTGGTCGATGAGATCATCGATTCTTGGAATCGGATATCGGTTCTTCTCAGTCAACTTATTTAGCTCTCGATAATCGATACATAGACGCAAGCTCCCATCCTTCTTTTTCACAAAGAGGACCGGTGCACTCCAAGGCGAAGAACTTGGACGTACGTAGCCTTGCTCTAGCAGCTCTTGCAATTGAACCTTCAGCTCTGCCAATTCCTTTGGCGCTATCCGGTACGGTGAGCGGGCCACAGGTTTGGCACCTGGCACCAACTCGATACAGAAATCGATCTCTCGCTGAGGCGGAGCCCCAGGGAGTTCGTTAGGAAACACGTCGGCGTACTCCGCTACAACTGGGACATCACATAACCTGGGCTTTGGCTCCGAAGCCTCCAACAAGGTGAAGAACAACTCGGCGCCTTTTCTAACTGCCTTAACCACTTGGAGAGCAGACATCAGCGTCTTGCTCGCTCCTCGCATACCGGCAAACGTGGTTTCACCATCGGCGTTCCTTCCCAGGGTGATCTCCTTAGAATTGCAATCTATGCATGCACGCTGCTCCGAGAGCCAGTCCATGCCGAAGATCACATCGAATTCAGCTAACGGCAACAACGATGCTTCCAAATCGAAATCTTGATTTCCGATCCGCACCTTCACACGGCTCTTCCTATCCGCAGACATGCGAGATCCATTGGGTAGCACTACTTCTAATCTATCCTCTACGAAGGTAGATGGCACTCCGATTCGCACCACGAAGTCCTCAGACAGAAAAGAGTGCGATGCACCCGTATCAAATAGAGCTCTCGCCGGATAGTTGAAAATTAGGACGAAACCTGTGACGACATCAGTTTGTCGTATAGCTTCTTGCTGGCCAAGCGAAAAGACTCTCGGCTGAGTCGGAATGTGCTGGGAAGCCGAAGACTCCGCAGCTTTACCCTTTTCCGCAGTACGAGCATAATCCACCGCTCGATTACCAGTCTTCGGGGGACCACTTCGACACACCGCAGCTTTGTGTCCCACCTTCCCGCAGGTGAAACACGTAATAGGAGTCCGCGCGGTCGTGGCTCCCGAAACATTTAAAGGAGCTGGTTCCGCCTGTTTGAACTTCCTTTTGTTCCTTCCGAAAACCGACTTGGACTGAGAGGCCGGCGCATAAAACTCAGGTTTCTTTACAACACCCTTTGCTTGTACCCTCTTCATGTCCAACTCCAAAGATCTGGCAGTTTGCACCATCACTTGGAAGCCAAACGTCATAGGGCCTGCAAGGAGCAGCCTCAACTCGTCCCGAAGCCCTTCATAACTTATTTGTCTTTGTCTCCTCATCCTCCACCAAGGACCCCGCATAGCGACTCAGTCTGGTAAACTCATGCAAGTAATCGTCAACGGAGCGATCACCTTGTGTCAACCTCAAGAACTGGTTTTGTAACGCAATGCGCTGGGCAGAGGGGATAAACCTTTGGAGGAACGACTTTGAAAACTCAGCCATTGTGATTTCAGTAATATCTCTACCGCAGAACTTATGCAGCTCCTGCTCTTCCCACCACAGCACAGCCTCTCCATCAAGAAGGAAGGTGGCTAAGGTGACCATTATGGCTTCGTCCGTCGCTGTCGCCCTCAGAGTTCTTCTAACTCTTGACAACCAGTCTTCTGCCTCCGTTGGGGACTCAGATCCCGAGAAGGTAGGAGGATTAAAGCTCAGGAAATGCTTTAATTGCTGGTCACGCGCTCGCCCCGCAACTACTTGCGCAACTTGAGGTTCCACCCTCGGCTCTACCGCAGGTTCCACTGCAGCAACAGCCTCAGGGGCCACATCCGGAGTAGGAGTAGCAGGCTGGACCATCCTTTGGGGTTGAGCGTTGATCATCGCGAAGACCGCTTCTGCGACTAATTTGATCATTTCAGCAGAAGGAGTGGTCGCTGGCACTTCAGCCGACCCACTACTTTCAGCGGTGTTACGGGGTCGAGACTACCCCGCAGCACTTCTAGTCACCTATAATCATGCAAAGCACAATTTAGTGACCCAAAACATATCAAACATCAATCATGGAACGCTCAGGTTCCGCAAACAAGTATGTTTTCTTTTCATTCCTAAGTGGACATTCTTATTAGTTTTTGTCGTTTTAGGTGAATGCACAACCCGTGCGCACCACCCCTTAAACGGAATTCGTCCCGAATTCGCTAAACTACGGATCGACGCCTTAAGTCCGATACCAAATTGTAACACCCTGCCAGTACGAATAATATAACAGTAGGTCCGGCCGGGACCCCACGCCATACTAACCACACTAGATAGGAGTTAAAAGGTGATAAACAGAAAGAAACTACAACAGAGTATACTAAACACTAGCGGAAGCATAAAGATTTAACATTTCCATTAGAATTGTCCACTATCATAGGAATGAAACCAAGAAAGAGAGTTATGGCCTTAAGGCCTTACATTTAGCAAATGTACCAAAAACTCCAAAACATACATCGGCACGCAGGCCGGCAATACATGAGAAAGCTAAAAAGGAGGCTGGCCTTCAAGGGCCAACTCAGCAAAAGGGCCACCGCCCGCTATTTCCCGCTAGGCTCACCTGCACCTGCATAAGAACATTCCACCAAACGGTGGCAAACAAGGTAACGGTCAGCACAGCTGACCAAATTATAACGACCCCACCCCTTTCCCGGGGTGGCGGAGATTCTACCCTGCAAGCAAGCCATACCAGCACAAGTACTAACATAAAGAAAGTGCAACTACACAAGGTGAGGTTTCAAGCACATTCAATCATCTAGGTTGAGCATCAAAAAAGGGGGAACCTAGGTATGCACATGATGTTGGTTGGGTTCACCCGAAGGTTCCCCGCAACCTCCTAAACAACCGCATGAGGCTAACAACATCAATTCCAACAAACACTCCACCGTAAGGGCCATCGCCTTATGTGGGAAAAAGAGCTTTTGGTCGGTCTAGGTAAAACACCTTCCACGACCTCTCCCATGATCACACGGCTACATGAGGTAGGGACCTCTTACCGATCTGCATGGAAACGGGTTCGGTTTAGCTTTGCCCGTGCTCTAATCGTCGCGATCTGTCGCACGACGCGGGTACGGCTTCGCCTCGGCCCGTAAGGGTTTAGCACCTTCAAGTGCTACACAAATATAAGCTACGCACCTAATCCCTTCACAAGGATCTAGGCTTCACAAATACTCAAAAAGGGGAGGTATAATACGCTCCGCATCAATTTCGCGGTGAAGGTTTGCCTTCATCCAATCTCAAAGCATGGGGCTTTCGTTAGGATCTTCATAAGACGCCTACACTTAAATCCCGCACTACTATAGATGATTTCACGGAGTCATTCTCCGGCAGGCATTCTAGGCTTAACCTAAATGCAACGTCGCAATCCAAGCATCACCGATTCGGGCTCACGGCCACAAATAGGTTTCACACAAAATGCCTAAATCCGCACGACTACCGGATTTTCTACATGCAATATGCCGGGGACGGACACAATCGACCCGGAGTTCCGGAGAACTTGAGGGAATCCTACACTTCACCCATTTGGTGAAAGGGATCCCTCATGCAAGCATAGAGAAACGAAGGAGAGGACAAAAGACAAGTCCAAACAACGGGAGAAGAAATCGTTACCCTAGGAGCGTTCTTTTTCGCCATGGATCCGAGATTCTAGACGGAGGGAAATGACCGCACCGGGCTGCACTCTCCAGATCTGGAAACGGTTCGCGAAACGGAGCTCCGGAGCTCCGTCAATGGCGGAATCTCCCTTCTTCTTCCTTGGCTCCTCCTTCTTTCTCTAGGGTTTGGAGAGAGAATGACTTAGAGAATATGAGGTTTAACCCCCTCTCATCAGCACTAAAGGTCTCCCGCAACTAAACCTAGCCGTTGGATCAAATCCCAAGAGATTTGGACGGTCCGATCTTCTTCTCCGCTCAAAATCGCGGAACAGAATAAACAGGGTGCACGATCGCTGGCGCACGATCACTGGTCGTGAGCGAAGAGGGAAATGGTCGTGCGCACTGTCCGAGACAGAACTCGATTCTCTTCTGAATTAATGCACGATCGCTGGTGCACGATCACTGGTCGTGCGCGAAGAGGACAAAGGTCGTGCGCATACGCCGAGACAGAACTCCGATTCTTTGCGGGTTGCGCACGATCGTTGGCGCACGATCACTGGTCGTGCGCGAAGAGGACAATGGTCGTGCGCATTGACCTGATCTGGAATCTTGAGCCTATCCCGAGCGCAACACTACCATTTCGCCTACCTCGCTGAACCACGATCTTTGGGGTGTTACACTCTTCCTCTACCATTATATGAAGATCTTCCTCTAAATACAGGTTTTGTGAGAATTGGTTTAGCTGGATAAATTGAAGCAGGTGGAGATGAAAGCTGAGCTGGAGCTGGATCAGATGGAGCAAGATCCTGATCAGCCACCTTGACCGGAGAAGGTGATGTTGTAGAGTCTATAGAAGAAACCCTGAATGCTAGTGCATCAGGAATGGATGGCTCTGTGTCCACATGTAACTCTTGTAGAGTCTTTAGGTAGACCTGAACATATTAGATTAGGGAAATCTCCCCCTATGTTGAAGGCAGGATCCTTAGAGGAGTTGGCTCCCTCTGAGTTGCTGAACAGTCAAGCTGCCGCTTAAATGTAATGGCTGGCTCCCCTATAAAGATAAAAGAGAGTGGGATTGATGTGATGTACACTGAGTCTTGAAGAGGTTTGTACACAAAATTTTGAGGAGACCTGCTGATAGACTTATCCCCCTACCGTATATCGTTGAAGACGGTTATAAAAGCATCAAAAGGGAGACTCACCGACCTTACTTTTTCATCTAGATCTTTGATCTAATAAGTAAGGTACTGTAGCTTTCTATGTTGATCACAAATCATTCTATAACAATCTTTTGAGAAATCAAGATAGAGGGAGATAAAATGAGAGAGGTAGGTCTCTAGAGATTGATCAACCGGTTCGACAATATCTTGAGGAGAAGCCATTGATGTCCTGCGAGTACCTGCACTGAAACAGAGAGAATGACTAAGAAAGGAAAGAGGAGGAGAGCAAAAGGGAGAGAAATTCAAAAAGCATAATAGAATTAAGTGCCTAAGTTTCCTTGAGTAGATGAATCATCGTAACTTAGGGTTATATTCGAAGCAACGTCAAGAAAAATCTGAATTCCGTGTGCCAAAATATGTCGATGTCGCCGGTGGGAGCGTGTTTTGACAAGTCGACGAAATGTCGAGTTGAAGTCAACGTGGCTTTGAAATATAATCATCAATTATGATGTCGATGTAAGCATCGATTGGTATTGGACGTTACGTCGACTGCTATTCGACTGAGCTATCCCATGATGTTGTTGAAGCTGACGTTGAGTAGCGGTACATCGATTTGAATTCGACGCAGCTCTGATTAAATAATTATGTTTTTCTTCAAAATCCTTACTATTTTTCCCAGCAAAAACTTTCTATAGAAAATAGATCATTATACACTGTCACAATATATTTTTTAATTGTCTAGGGAAAACTTGTAATCCAACAACTGATTTTGCATCCACATTATTTGTGAGCAGCTGCTTTCTGCAGCTATATACTCAGCTTCAGCAGTATAAGTGGAGACTATGGTTTGCTTCTTGCTAAACCATGAAATCAGTCTAGCACCCAGGAACTGACATGTTCCTGAAGTACTTTTTCTATCCAACTTGCATCTAGCATAATCTGCATATGAATAACCAATTAATTCAAATTCAGATTCAGTTGGATACCACAAGCCATGTTCAGGTGTACCCTTTAGATATCTGAGTATTCTTTTTGCAAATCTCATGTGGGATTCCTTTGGGTCAACCAAAAACCTAGCACATATACAGGTAGCAAACATTATATCAGGTCTGTAAGCTGTTAGGTAGAGAAGAGAGCCAATGGCTGCTCTGTAAGTCTTCTGATCAAATGACTTACCCTTTTCATCTCTATCCAAAACAACATTATGGGGGTTTTCATAACAGAGGAATTTTCCATCCCAAACCTCAGGATGAGTTCTCTGGTATACTTGGATTGGGATATGTAAATGCCATCTGCATTTGTCTTAATTGAAGACCAAGGAAATAGGATAACTTACCCATGCTACTCATTTTAAATCTTGACTGCATTAGGTAAGCAAACCTTTTGCAGAGAGATTGATCAGTTGAACTAAATATAATGTCATCTAAATATATTTGTACTAGCAATAGCTGATTCTTATGTGCTCTTGTGAAGAGAGTTTTATCCACTTTCCCTCTATCAAAGGATGGTTACAAAAGGTAAGTGGCTAGGGTCTCATACCAAGCTTTTGGAGTTTGCTTAATACCAAACAGTGCTTTATCTAACCTATACACAAAAGAGGGAAAAGTTGGATCGACAAAACCTTGGGGCTGCTCCACATACACTTCTTCTTGAAGAGTTCCACTTAGGAAAGCACTCTTCGCATCCATTTGATAAACTTTGATCTTCATGTGAGCTGCACCGAAAGATTTTGATGGCCTCCAGCCTTGCTACTGGAGCAAATGTCTGGTTAAAGTCGATCTACTCCTCTTGCCTATATCTTTGGGCCACAAGTCTGGCCTTATTTTTTATTATGACTCCTGTTTAATCCATTTTGTTTTTGAATACCTATTTGGTGCCAATGACTAGGTAATTCTTTGATCTTTCAACCAATGTTCAAACCTTGTTCCTATCAAACTGGGTTAGCTCTTCTTGTATAACATATATCCAGTGAGGATCACTATGTGCTTCTTCAAACTTCTTAGGTTCATACTAAGAGAGGAAGCATTGCAGTATTGTTTCACTATATGAGTTATAGGTGCCTTTCCCTAAAGTAAGTGGCTATAGGTGCCTTTCCCTTCAATAACTCATAGGGAGTCTCCAACTTAGTCTTGTAGATGAGACTCCTATTCAGAACATAGTTGACAGTATTTACTGCCTTAGCCCAAAAGGACATTGGCAAGTTAGATTCAACCAATAATATCCTTCCTGATTTAATTAGGGTTCTATTTTTCCTTTCAGCTACCCCATTTTGTTGGGGGGTTCTAGGAGCGAAAAAGCTTTGTCTTATCCCTTCATCCTCACAGAATCTGCACATTAACTGATTTTAAAACTAAGTACAATGATCACTTATGATCACAACAACCTGAGTATTGAATTCAAATTGAATCTGTCTAATGAATCATGAGAGGATCTTGAAGGTGTCTAACTTTGCTTTTAGAAAGAACGCCTAGCTGAACCTAGAAAAGTCATCAACAATGATTAAAGTATAGGACTTACTGTTAAATTTTTGAAGTGGAAGTGAAGTGTCCGGGCGGTCTGTTATTTGGAGACCGCAGAGAACGCGTGGTCTGCGCGTCTTTAGTGTTGGCGATCTGTTTCTGTTTGTCGGTTGTGCCCAAGTGTTCCTATTTGGGTATAGACGGGGCGTTCTAGTACTAGAGGTCGCTTCGACGGTCTAGTACTTCGGTCAGCTTGAGATCACTCTGGCGGTCTACTGTGGCTCCGATCTTATGGGAGACCGGACAGGTTGTATGAGCCTGGTTCTGACGGTATGTTCTCAATCTGGTCAGATGCTCATATGGTTCTTCTCTTATAAGAGACCGAGCAGTCTGCCAATTCGAAATAAGTGTGCTATCTTACTTGGACAGTTTTGCTTAAGTGTAATAAGGTCTTATTGAGACCGCGTGGTCTGGTTCTGGAGACCGTGAGTTCCCAGTAAGGAAGGTGATTGGATCCCTCATGGGTGGTGATGACATCCGTTCGTTTGCCTATAAATAGGGGTGCAGGGGTAGCCAATTCTATGCAAGAACTGTAAGAACTAAAGTTGGATTGATTATGCTGGTCTCATTTTTGAGGTCGCGCGGTCTGAGTTTGTTTGACCAGTTTTTTGTGTTCGCATGATAGTGGCCAGCGATCTACCATCAGCATTCTTCCTTCTATCCAGCTTTGAATAAACCAGCTCGCCAGCGGTCTTGTCTGGGCGAACTGTGTTTTGAAGTTCTTGGTCTGTTTGCAGCGGACTTAGTTGATTAGGCGACCTGAAGCGGTCAGGCGGTCTTGAGTTGTGGTCTTGCAGCTGTGAGAAGTTCTTTATCTTGTGTTCACGGGTTGCTTCTGTGATCTTAAGAACGTGCGGTCTGGGAGATCAAGAAGTGCAGACAGAGCTTTGTTCTCAGCAGTTCACTAAGAAGCAGTTCAGGCGGTCTGTGATTGGCGGTCTGGCAGTTTGAAGGTCAGCGACCTATCCTGTTCACGTGGTATAATGGAAGCCGACGATCTTGCTGAGTTTGAGCAGTTTGGGTGGTCTCAGTTTTCTTTTCACCAGATGCTTGTTGTGTTGCTTGTTCTTCTCATCTAAGTGTTCTCTTGTAAATCATATCTCGCCATGTATGCAACGCATTGTAATAAGATAGTAGTCAATTGAGACTTTCTTGTCCTTCATTGTCACTGGTTAATTGGTTTGAATTGAATTGAAGTCTTCCGCTGTTGTCTTTGATCCATCTCCGAAATTTTAACATGGTATCAGAGATAGGTTTGAAGCAGTGATCAACCATAGAATCTTTATTCAGTCTCTAATAGGTTGTTAACCAGTGTGATAGCAATAGAAGGATGTTATACAAGAGGTCTTGGAATTGAGCTCCTTACGCAGACTAACTTCAAGAAGTGGAAGTCGTGCATGGAGAGCTATCTTCTTGGCGAATATTTATGGGAGGTAGTCAGAGGAGATGATAGATAGGCGATATTAGTTGTTGAGGGGAATGCTGAGCAGGTGAAAGATTGGAAGAGAATGAATGCTAAGGCAGAGTTCACTTTAAAGCGTGAAATCATTCCGGAGTTGTTTTACAACATAATTGGTTGTAGGTCAGCTGCTTAGATTTGGACAGCCTTGGATGTCTTGTTCAATAAGAAGAATGTAGCTCGGCTACAATTTCTTGAAAATGAGTTGGCAAAAGCAACTTAGGGAGATTTGTCCATTTCAACTTTCTTTTTGAAGATGAAGAACCTATGCGCGGAGATATCAGCTTTGGACCTGGATGAACCTATTTCAGAAGAAAGGCTGAAGAGGCACATAATCCGTGGCTTGCGGAGGGAGTTTGTGGCCTTTGCCACTTCTATTCAAGGTTGGGCAAATCAGCCATCATTGTTATAGAAGGAAAACTTGTTGTCTTCGCAAGAGAGCTTGGCAAAGCAAATGGCTGGGATATCTATCTCTGGAAGAGAAAGCGAGGTTCTATATTTGGGCAAGAAGAAAAGATTGGACAAGAAGAAGTCATTTGTTAGCGATGGACTTTCAACTTCATATCAATAAGAGAGGAGTAATACTCCTAAGCGAGATGGAAAGAAGAAGGAAGGACCAAGGTGCTACTGGTGCAATAAGCTTGGTCATTTCAAGAGGGATTGTAGAGTCAATTTTCAGTCAGGGCATGCTGTAGAAAAAGAAGAGGTTGCTTCCAATGCAGGAGATAAGTGGAGTGATGGAGCTTTTATGACAGGCACTTGTGTTCGGGTTTTGGCTTCCATCAACTATCAAGATGATTGGATTGTGGACTAGGGTTGTGGTCATCACCTAACCAGAGACGAGTCAAAGTTCTCATCTTTGTAGACATACTCAGGTAATGATGTTATCATTACTACTGATGATACTATACATGCAGTTGAGAAGGAGGGTGTAGTTTCTTTAAACGGAGATAGAAGTCCACTCAAATTGAAGAGTATTTATCATGTTCCGGGGATGAAGAAAAACCATTTCTCGGTGACCAACGCTGTTGATGCTGGCTATCACGTTCTGTTTGGTCCAACATAAGTGAAGTTTCTTCGAAACATGTCAGCGGTGAAGGCTAAAGTCACTCATTTTGGAAGAAGGGTGAAGGACTTGTTTGTCTTATCTACAAGTTCCTATGTTGATAAGATGAGGACTAATGGTAGCGCTGCTATTTGGCATGAAAGACTTGGACATGTTGTAATGCATGGAGGGGAGTTCACTTCTAATGCGTTCTTCAACTTTTGCAGGAAGCATGGCATCCGAAAAGAGCTTTCTTGTGCTCACACTCCACAATAGAATGGAGTTGTAGAGCGGAAGATCCATCATCTGATGGAGACCTATAAATATTGGCTTCATGCCAAGAGTATTCCAAAGTCCTTCTAGGCAGAGGGAATGTCTTTTGCAACTTATGTCATCAATCGGATGCCTCTTAGTCCAATCAACATTAAAACCCCTCATGAGTTGATGTTCTAGATAAAGTCTACGGTGGAATACCTTCGAGTCTTCGGATCTACCTACTATGTGCATGTTCCTGATGCCCTTAGAATGAAGCTAGATGCGAAAGAAAGGATGCTAGTCGTCGTCGGTTATGATGACAGGATGAAGGGTTGGAGATGTATGGATCCAGAGACACGGAGAGCTGTGGTCTCAAGGGATGTGGTATTTGATGATTTGACATCATACCAGGGTAGCTCTTCTGTTGAGTTACAAGAAAGCAGGTTAGATGGTGGACTTGAAGAAGCTTTTAATTAGGTTCTGGTGGAGTTGTCTGTTTCTCCCGGTGCTCCAGTTGCTTCTAGATCTGGGTCAGGTGCTTCAGGTTCTGGAAGAAGGGGAAGCGATGCTCTAAGTTTACCTGAAAGGAGAGCTAGTCTAGAATAGGTAGCTGAAGAGGTGGTTCAGAGTAATGCTCTGAGAAGGTCCAAGAGAACTATCATTCCACCAGATCGGTATACAGGGGAAACTTGGTGAGCTTCTTTTCATGTTTCTTTGCAGGTCCTCTGGATGAGAGAGAGCCATCTTGTTTTGAAAATGTCGTTGGATTCAAGGAGTGGGAAGAGGCCATAGATGAAGAGAAGGCTGCCCTCAGGAAGAATGAGACTTGGGACTTGGTGCTTGAGGTCGAGGGTGTTACTCCAGTGACTTTCAAGTGGGTTTTCAAGATGAAGAAGAAGGTTGATGGTAGCATTGAGCGATACAAGGCTCTCCTTGTAGCTCGAGGTTTCTATCAGAAGTATGGGGAGGATTATGAAGAAAGCTTCAGCCCTGTTGCCAAGATGACTTCAGTTCGGGTGGTTATCGCATTAGCAACTTGCCAAGGGTGGAAAATTTGGAAACTCGACGTGAAGAATGCTATCCTTTACGGAGAGATTGACAAGGACATTTTCATGGATCAGCCACCTGGGTATGTTTCTGAAGTCTATCCAAGACATGCGTGCAAGCTCAAGAAGTCTCTTTACGGCTTGAAGTAGTCGCCTTGGGCGTGGTATGGCAAGATTGCAGAATACCTCCAGTTATGCGGTTACATTGCTTCTGATCTGATTCAAACTTGTTCGTAAAGAAGACGGGGGAGCTTCAGGTCTTGATGTTGTTATATGTTGACGATATGATAGTCATGGGAAATTCTGAGATGGAGGTAGATAGACTTCGAGCTGAGTTAGCTATCAGATTTGAGATGAAGGACTTGGGTGAGTTCCACCATTTCCTTGTACTCGAAGTGGAGAGGAAAGAGGGCGGTATGCTTGTATCCCAGAAAGGCTATGCAGATCGAATTGTGAAGCAATTCGGCATGGAAGGGGGGAAGAGCAGTTATACTCCACTAGAGGTTGGCACAATACTTTGACGTGATGAGAGGTAGGTTCTTTCTGATCCTTTGGTGTTTCGGGCTTTGGTCGGAAGTCTGATATACTTGACGATCACAAGGCCAGATATCTTTAATGCAGTTGGCCGAGTGAGTCAGTTTTTGGCAGAGCCTCGATAACCTCATCTTATGGTGGCTAGGAGCATTTTGAAGTATGTAAAGTCCACATCTTATTTGGGTCTCTTCTATGGGAAGGACTTGGGCTTTTGCTTGCATGGATACATGGATGCTGATTATGGAGGAGATTCAGCTTATCGGAGATCGACTTCTGGATATGTCTTTATGACAGGCTCTACAGCTATATCTTGGTGCAGCAAGAAGCAGGATTCTGTGTCTGTCTCTACCACGTAAGCAGAGTACAAAGCTTCTGCTTTGGCAGCTCAGGAATTCATCTGGCTTAGGAGGCTTGTGGAGGACATTCATAGGGAGGTGCAAGGTCCTACTCTACTCCAGGGTGACACTGAGAGTGCCCTCAAACTAGTGAACAATCCAGTTTGTCATGCGCGAACTGTAACGCCCCAGCTTTTCTTATAGTCTATTAAGCGGGGTTTCGAATTGGTAATATCCTAAATACTAAATTTATCGTTGCGTGGTGTCTATGTGAGAGGGGCATTACCATTTCGGAAGCGTCGTCGTCTTCGTCCGGCGAGTTAATTCTAGGTTAAGTCAAATATGCAGACTTATATATATATATATATATATATATATATATATATACGTACACCTTATATAATTACATGTCCAAGGGTTATATATAAAAAAAATGTATACATACATACATATATGCAATGTTCATAAATTTGTGTAAAATTTAATGTGCAAAAGGCTTTATATATATGTGTGTGAGGATTTCATATAAGAGTTTATACATGAATACACTTATGCAATATACATATATATGTATAAAATTTGTATACATAGGGATATGATATATATGTATATATATGCCTTGAGTTCAGTAGAGTTTATTTTATTTTCCCCTTTCCCCTTCCCCGATGGCCCCAACGTTTTCGAGAGAGAGGTAAGTGCGATCTAGGCCTTTCGCTGGAGTCGCCGGGTGCCGGAAGTGTTGGCCTCCAGAGGAGTTTTAGAGGTTGTCAGGGCTTGGTTTCGTCGCCGTAGTGGGGTTGCGGAGAGTTCCCGTTGGGTTCGACAGTGGTTGTGGGTATTCCGGCCATAGATTTCACTCCGGCGAGTGGTGTCGGCTCCCGAATCGGGCAAGAAAACTGCTTCTCCTTCTTTCTCTTCGGTTCCTTGTTCTTCTTTGCTAATCTACTTGTTTCTTCATATTAATATTAGCGGGTTTTGTTGGTTGGGAAAGCAGAAGGTAGAAAATATATTAAACAACTATTTATAAATTTAGAAAACCAGTTTGCCACTCACAATAATCAACTGAAGACTGGTCATTGTTGAACAAAACTATTATGCGGCCATGCAAATTTGAGGATTTAAGAAAATGATCATGACTGCGCAGTTTTTGATTACGGCCTTATCTGCTGAAGTAGGAAGACTGGTTTCAATTCAAAAGAGATGGGGGGGGGGGGGGAATATGAGAGCTTGAATACTGCATGACTTGTCCTGAAGTGAACATGATGGCTTTTACTTGTTTGAAATATTCAATTGTTGGAAAGTTGTAAATTTTGCTTGATGTTTTTGTCCACAAATAGGCTGTAAAATTTACTTGAAGTAGTTTCCAATCAATATTACGGTCTGTTCGTGTGGACGGAATTGATATTAGATGAGGATTCAACTAGATTCCAGTTCCTACTGGATTTATTATTGGTCTGATTTTCCAACTCCGGTTTTCAATCATGATATAAAATTGTATATGCAGAATTGAATTATATACTTAAATTATATACTTTACTGTTCGAATGTATGAATGAATTCAAGCACCTGATTACTAGTTTCTTAAAATTACTCGGGAACTTATTTCATATGATCATCTTCACTTTTTCTTATGAAATTTTCTCACTATAGGAATTTATCTCTCAAGGGTTCTATCTCTCTAGGATTCTCTCACTCAATGTTTTCTTTATAAATTTTCTCTTTACAAATCTCAGTATCAATCTCCAGGGTTGCTTTCGCCTGGTGACTCTGCTAGTTGGTTTTCTTGGGTAGACCTTGCAATTTGAGATCCTAGATTTGTTCTCTGTGATTTGACCTTCCAAGATTGCAGTTCTATCTGATGAAGAGTTTTCTCTTTGGTTGCTTACTTAGATGTAACTGCCTTAGGTTTAAATATCCGTATTCCTTTTTCGTTAATTTCCCATTTAAAGCCTGTGAAATCATAAGTTAAATAATTACCTTTATTGACTAATTTTATCTCAATGTTAGGCAGCCCCTTTTCCTGATGTTTGGTATTACCTTGGGTATTATGCTGAAAATTTCTGGACCTTTTCTTGGTTATACCTGCTAGTTGAATACTCTTGCTTTTTTTTCCTAATCGTAACCAGTGGCTAATCTTGCATTTCATTTAGAAATCGGGATGGTTTTCTTTGGTTATACATGCTAAATTTCCTGGGAATTTCTCTTGTTAGTTCCCGAAGTTTTGGCAAGGTTATTAATTGTTAATCTTGGAAGTTATGTAGATGTATTTCGGTTTCGAGCTTTATAACTGTTCAAAGTATTGTCCGCTTCGCTCTTTAGTTAAGTAAGCAAATGCTATTATATGGCTTTATACTTAAAGTGCAAATGCTGAAGTTTATTTCCCTGTATCAAATATAAGATCTTCTTTGAGAGTCAAAATAAGCTAGTGGTTGTTGTGTTTCCCTCTTTGGGTTTTGATTGGTGTTCTGGGTTCTTGATTCCTGCTGTCACCCCCCTTAGAATCTGGATAGCTTCTTTACCTGTTTAGTTATGCTACCAGGTAGTCTGATAGGACTTTCCTAGGTTTAGAAGGGTTTGCTCGCCCTAAGAGCGTGCAACTATTTCTTCTTTTATGAAGTTCCCCGTCGACCTTAAAATGAAGTCTTCCAGACAACTTTGATATAAGTCCTCCTCATTGACTTGATATAAGTCTTTTCCTGTCATCTCCTATTGAGTTTCCTGTCGATTTCATCGCTCATTCTGAATTGTTTCCTCATATATCTATATGTTCTTCCGCCGGGTGTTCCCGTGTACCTTAAGCGTTGTTATCAAACTTTTTAAGTCCCTTTGGCTGAGACTTTTGATAAAGTTATGCTCTATTCTTGAGTTGCCCTGTATTTGGTTAGTGTTCATTTGTGGTGTCTTGTCGTGCCTTATTCATCGTACTGTTACGAGAAGTTCGTTGGGAGTCAAGTTTGGACTCACCAAGTGTTTTCTTTTACCTTTGAGTGTTGTTCTGGTGTTTGTCCTTTGTGTTAAGTTTACCTTCGTCTTGTTCCAATACCAAGCCTTGCATGGTGTCGTGTTGTTAAAATCTTCGACCTTGTTGTAAGTTAAATGCTAATCTATTGATTAATTGCTGAACCTGGGGCTGGCTAATCCTCTCATCTTGGGTTGTGGGTAATAACCATTTGTCATCCTGTTTTCCCTGCCTGACACTCATCTGTTTGATCTGTTGGATTTATGAGCTATGTATGCTATGTTGTTTAATTCTCCGGGATAGTTGTGGTGAGTGGTTTTTTATACCTATGATCTTCGTTGTCTAATGTCCTGAGTGTTCTCAGGTGAACTGCACCGTGGTATAGTTATATACTTATATATATATGCATATACTTATGTATATGATTATGCACCCTGCTTCTGGTGCTATGTGTGAGTCTGTTGAGCGTGTGAGCTAAAGGTCACCGCCACAGTGCCTCTTTTGGGCTGTTGGTTTGGGTGGATTGGAGTCACCGCCGCAGCACTCCTATTTGGTTTTTGGGCTGCGGGCGTTAGTGGAGATACCACCGTCGCAGTGCCTTCTTTGGGGGATGCTTTTCCCTCGAGCTGATCAGTCTCAAGTTCTTATAAACATATATGCTTATATATGTGTATTATGATATTATATATATGACCATCACCTCTGAGCCGCAATGGCGGACACGTGGTGGGCTTTGATTGTTTTTGCTAATACCGTCTGGTGCAGGCTTTTGCTCTTACCGAGTGCACTCGTTTGAGCTGGCTCGAGTTGTTGTAAGATTATTGATGTTTATCTGCTTAGTTTCTTTCTGCACTCTTCTACTTCTGATGCTGCTAATCTTGGTTTTCTTGCACCCTTTTGGGCTGAGGCATTCTTTTCTTATGAATGTCTCAGGTTCAGGTCTTTAGCTGCCGCAGGAGTTAGAGTGGCGTCATTCAGTTTTCCTGTCGAGGCCCTTCCTCTCTTCTAGGTAAGAGGCAGTTCTTTAGTTGTTGCCTTCTTTTTGATGTTTTTCCTTCTTTTCTATGGGTTCGTGTCAGTTGTTGATGCCCATAGCTCTAGATTGCTTGTGTTAGTTTACTTGCGAGTTATTTTGCTGTTACTTTCAGGTTGTTTACCTATTTTCTGTCTGGGAAGCTTTATGCTAGGATGCATTAGTTACTTTATTAGTATAAAAATGTCATTCTTGCATATTATGATTTTTTTAAAATAAATGTCATAAACTTTGAAGATCGTAGAAAATCTTTTCTTACTGTACTAAACATAGATTTATGCATATCATTTCTGGGTTGTTGATCTTCATACTCATGTAGGCTAAAAATGAACCTATTTTACGTTGTGTATATATAGTTTTCTACTTGTGGACTAGATGATCCACCGGACCGAGGGACACGGTCTTAAGTAAAAATGTAAAATTCTCTCTTTAATCCAAGTACTTATATGTCTTTTATAAAATAATCGTAAGGAGTGCATGCCTGAGCGTCGGTAGTTGTCCCCTGCTTGACGTGGCATCATAGCGCGTATTTTCCCTTGCTCTGATAATATTTATTAAATTTGTGGGAAAATGCGGGTTGTGACAGTTGGTATCAGAGTGAGGTTAGCCGGGTTGCTGGAAATGGTTTGGTTGGCCCGGTTAACCGCCTGGTGAGAATCATTATTCATTGCATACACACACCGAAGGGTCATCAGTATGTCTTGGCTGCAGCATGAACACTACACTCATAGCATAATAAGAAGTATACGAGGCATATTATGTAGTATGGGATGCATAATATGTGTTTGTATATGGATCCTCATAGGTGATAACATACGACTGTTATTTAGTATGGGATGCATAACGTAGGTCGCATGCGTGTCCATTAGCTCGTTTTTCTTTTTCGTTGCATGCGATAATATATAGTATGGGATGCATAACATCGCATGTGTACGCCGCTTATAGCATGCATTAAGGCCTTTTTAGATTGCATAGCACTGCATATGCATCATAACATAGCATTAGCACACGTGCCAAGCTAAAGACATACATGATAACGCTCGTACACACATGTTTTGAAATAAACTTTGGCATTCATGCATTATATTATATGCACACAAGTTGATAGGATGATGGTGTATCATCCTAAGTTTAGCATAACATCATTTCATGAATTCCCAGAGCAAGGTAACAACAAGAGCAAGTATCTACTCTTTTATGATCTGTATCGAGTTAGGAAAGTCTAGTTCCTAGCTATTGCGTCTTAAGTTAGGCGTATTGAGGTGTTTGTTCGTAGTTGTAGTCGATGAATCCAGAGCGTAGTGCGTCGAAGTCGACTCCCCAGTTAGAAGGCGAGTCTTCGGGTGCGCGCAAGGTAAAGCGTTTGGTCCTTTAGCCGGACATCGGTCTTTCCTTGAGTGCGTTGGCTTTTCGCGCTAGGTTTTTCCTCCGATTCTTTCTGCGGCGTGTGCTCGTAACCTTTTAGTTCCCGGTGGGTTTTGCTTACCTCGTTTCTATGCTAGAAACCGTTATCAGTTTGCCGTGTATCGAGGTTTTTCCGGTGGCGCGGGAGTTCCCTGATGTCTTCCCTGTTAATCCCCCTGGTTTTTTCTGCCGGTGAGAGTTGAGGAGTTCATTTCTGACCTTGATTCGGGTACCTGTCCTATTGCTAAGGCAACGTACCCTTTGGCCCCGCGTGTGTTGCGAGAGTTGCGCCCTCAGTTAGATGAGTGGTTGCAGTGTGGTTTTTTCCTGGCCTAGTTCCTTGCCCTGGAGTGCTCTCGTCTTGTTCGTAAAGATTAAGTTAGTTCGGTGAGATTGGGTGTCGATTGATGTTTTGCTTGATCAGTTGCCTGGTAGTTCGGTGTTTTCGAAGGCTGATCTTCTTTTGGGTTTCCTTTAGTTGGGGATCCGCGAGTCGGATGTTCCGCGGTTTGCTTTCTGTTCTCGGCTTGGACATTTTGAGTTCTTAGTAAGGTCCCTCTCCTTTTGGGCAATCTTATCCGCATCTGTTTTCCTAGCCCTTTTCGGTTAGCATTTCTAGCTAGCGAATGTGAGCTTACCTATCCCTTTGTACTTTTCATTCGTTGTTTTCTAAGTTTCAGTTCTAAGTTTTGGGAAGAAACTTCCTTCTTGGTGGGGTGACAGTAACGCCCCAGGTTTTCTCTTATAATTAATCTAAGCGGGTATGTGAGAGATGATAGTGGTAAAATGTTTGGTATTGTTGTTGCAAAGTTTCGGGACGAAACTTTTTGTTAGGAGGGGTGGTTGTAACGCCCCAACTTTTCTTATAGTCTTTTAAGCGGGGTTTCGAATTGGTAATGTCCTAAATACTAAATTTATCGTTGCGTATTGTCTATGTCAGGGGGGGCGTTACCGTTTCGGAAGCGTCGTCGTCGTCGTCCGGCGAGTTAATTCTAGGTTGAGTCAAATATGCAGACTTATATATATATATATATATATATATATATATATATATATATATATATATATATATACGTATACCTTATATAATTACATGTCCAAGGGTTATATATATTAAAATTTATACATACATACATATATGCAATGTTCATAATTTTGTGTAAAATTTAATGTGCAAAAGGCTTTATATATATATTTGTGAGGATTTCATATAAGAGTTTATACATGAATACACTTATGCAATATACATATATATGTATAAAATTTGTATACATAGGGATATGATATATATGTATATATATGCCTTGAGTTCAGGAGAGTTTATTTTATTTTCCCCTTTCCCCTTCCCCGATGGCCCCAGCGTTTTCGAGAGAGAGAGGTAAGTGCGATCTAGGGCTAACGCCGGAGTCGCCGGGTGCTGGAGGTGTTGGCCTCCATAGGAGTTTTAGAGGTTGCCGGGGCTTGGTTTCGTCGCCGGAGCGGGGTTGCGGAGAGTTTCCGTTGCGTTCGACAGTGGTTGTGGGTCTTCCAGCCATAGATTTCACTCCAGCGAGTGGCGTCGGCTCCCGAATCAGGCAAGAAAACTGCTTCTCCTTCTTCCTCTTTGGTCCCTTATTCTTCTTTGCTAATCTACTTGTTTCTTCATATTAATATTAGCGTGTTTTGTTGGTTGGGAAAGTAGAAGGTAGAAAATATATAAAACAACTATTTATAACTTTAGAAAACCAGTTTGCCACTCACAATAATCACCTGAAGACTGGTAATTGTTGAACAAAACTATTATGTGGCCATGCAAATTTGAGGATTTAAGAAAATGATCATGACCGCGCAGGTTTTTGATTAGGGCCTTACCTGCTGAAGTGAGGAAGACTGGATTCAATTCAAAAAAGATGGGGGGAATAGGAGAGCTTGAATACTGCATGACTTGTCCTGAAGTGAACATGCTGGCTTTTACTTGTTTGAAATATTCAATTGTTGGAAAGTTGTTAATTTTGCTAGATGTTTTTGACCACAAATAGGCTGTAAAATTTACTTGAAGTAATTTCCAATCAATATTACGGTCTATTCATGTGGACGGAATTGATATTAGATGAGGATTCAACCCGATTCCAGTTCCTACTGGATTTATTATTGGTCTGAATTCCAACTCCGGTTTTCAATCATGATATAAAATTGTATATGCAGAATTGAATTATATACTTAAATTATATACTTTACTGTTCGAATGTATGAATGAATTCAAGCACCTGATTGTTGGACATGTGTGTCAAAGATCCAACACTGATTACTAGTTTTCTAAAATTACTCGGGAACTTGTTTTATATGATCATCTTCACTTTTTCTTATGAAAGTTTCTCACTGTAGGAATTTATCTCTCAAGGGTTCTATCTCTCTTGGATTCTCTCACTCAAAGTTTTCTTTATAAATTTTCTCTTTACAAATCTCAGTATGAATCTCTAGGGTTGTTTTCGTCTGGTGACTCTGCTAGTTGGTTTTTTTGGGTAGACCTAGCAATTTGAGATCCTAGATTTGTTCTCTGTGATTTGACCTTCTAGGATTAGAGTTCTATCTGATGAAGAGTTTTCTCTTTGGTTGCTTACTTAGATGTAACTGCCTTAGGTTTAAATATCCGTATTCCTTTTTCATTAATTTCCCATTTAAAGCCTGTGAAATCATAAGTTAAATAATTACCTTTATTGACTAATTTTATCTCAATGTTAGGCAGCCCCTTTTCCTGATGTTTGGTATTACCTTGGGTATTATGCTGAAAATTTCTGGACCTTTTCTTGGTTATACCTGCTAGTTGGATACTCTTGCTTTTTTTCCTAATCGTAAGCAGTGGCTAATCTTGCATTTCATTTAGAAATCGGGATGGTTTTCTTTGGTTATACATGCTAAATTTCTTGGGAATTTCTCTTGTTAGTTGTCGAAGTTTTGGCAAGGTTATTAATTGTTAATCTTGGAAGTTATGTAGATGTATTTCGGTTTCGAGCTTTATAACTGCTTCAAAGTATTGGCCGCTTCGCTCTTTAGTTAAGTAAGCAAATGCTATTATATGGCTTTATACTTAAAGTGCAAATGCTGAAGTTTATTTCCCTGTATCAAATATAAGATCTTCTTTGAGAGTCAAAATAAGCTAGTGGCTGTTGTGTTTCCCTCTTTGGGTTTTGATTGGAGTTCTGGGTTCTTGATTCCTGCTGTCACCCCCCTTAGAGTCTGGATAGCTTCTTTACCTGTTTAGTTATGCTACCAGGTAGTCTGATAGGACTTTCCTAGGTTTAGAAGGGTTTGCTCGCCCTAAGATCGTGCAACTATTTCTTCTTTTATGAAGTTCCCCGTCGACCTTAAAATGAAGTCTTCCAGACAACTTTGATATAAGTCCTCCTCATTGACTTGATATAAGTCTTTTCTTGTCATCTCCTATTGAGTTTCCTGTCGATTTCATCGCTCATTCTGAATTGTTTCCTCATATATCTATATGTTCTTCCGCCGGGTGTTCCCGTGTACCTTAAGCGTTGTTATCAAACTTTTTATGTCCCTTTGGCTGAGACTTTTGATAAAGCTATGCTCTATTCTTGAGTTGCCCTGTATTTGGTTAGTGTTCATTTGTGGAGTCTTGTCGTGCCTTATTCATCGTACTGTTACGAGAAGTTCGTTGGGAGTCAAGTTTGGACTCACCAAGTGTTTTCTTTGACCTTTGAGTGTTGTTCTGGTGTTTGGCCTTTGTGTTAAGTTTACCTTCGTCTTGTTCCAATACCAAGCCTTGCATGGTGTCGTGTTGTTAAAATCTTCGACCTTGTTGTAAGTTAAATGTTAATCTATTGATTAATTGCTGAACCTGGGGTTGGCTAATCCTCTCATCTTGGGTTGTGGGTAATAACCATTTGTCATCCTGTTTTCCCTGCCTGACACTCATCTGTTTGATCTGTTGGATTTATGAGCTATGTAAGCTATGTTGTTTAATTCTCCGGGATAGTTGTGGTGAGTGGTTTTTTATACCTATGATCTTCGTTGTCTAATGTCTTGAGTGTTCTCAGGTGAACTGCACCGTGGTATAGTTATATACTTATATATATATATATGCATATACTTATGTATATGATTATGCACCCTGCTTCTGGTGCTATGTGTGAGTCTGTTGAGCGTGTGACTTCTGGTGCTATGTGTGAGTCTGTTGAGCATGTGAGCTAAAGGTCACCGCCACAGTGCCTCTTTTGGGCTGTTGGTTTGGGTGGATTGGAGTCACCGCCGCAGCACTCCTGTTTGGTTTTTGGGCTGCGGGCGTTAGTGGAGATACCACCGTCGCAGTCCTTCTTTGGGGGACGCTTTTCCCTCGAGCTGATCAGTCTCAAGTTCTTATAAACATCTATGCTTATATATGTGTATTATGATATTATATATATGACCATCACCTCTGAGCCGCAATGGCAGACACGTGGTGGGCTTTGATTGTTTTGGCTAATACCGTCTGGTGCAGGCTTTTCCTCTTACCGAGTGCACTCGTTTGAGCTGGCTCGAGTTGTTGTAAGATTATTGATGTTTATCTGCTTAGTTTCCTTTCTGCACTCTTCTACTTCTGATGCTGCTAATCTTGGTTTTCTTACACCCTTTTGGGCTGAGGCATTCTTTTCTTATGAATGTCTCAGGTTCAGGTCTTCAGCTATCGCAGGAGTTAGAGTGGCGTCATTCAGTTTTCCTGTCGAGGCCCTTCCTCTCTTCTAGGTAAGAGGCAGTTCTTTAGTTGTTGCCTTCTTTTTGATGTTTTTCCTTCTTTTCTATAGGTTCGTGTCAGTTGTTGATGCCCATAGCTCTAGATTGCTTGTGCTAGTTTACTTGCTAGTTGTTTTGTTGTTACTTTCAGGTTGTTTACCTATTTGCTCTCTGGGAAGCTTTATGCTAGGATGCAATAGTTACTTTATTCGTATAAAAATGTCATTCTTGCATATCATGATTTTTTTGAAATAAATGCCACATACATTGAAGATCGTAGAAAATCTTTTCTTACTATACTAAACATAGATTTATGCATATCATTTCTGGGTTGTTGATCTTCATACTCATGTAGGCTAAAAATGAACCTATTTTCCATTGCGTATGTATAGTTTTCTACTTGTGGACTAGATGATCCACCGGACCGAGGGACACAGTCTTAAGCAAAAATGTAAAATTCTCTTTTTAATCCAAGTACTTATATGTCTTTTATAAAATAATCGAAAGGAGTGTTTGCCTGAGCGTCGGTTGTTGTCCCCTACTTGACGTGGCATCATAACGCGTATTTTCTCTTGCTCTGATAATATTTATTAAATTCGTGGGAAAATGCGGGTTGTGACACGAACCAAGCACATAGAGATTAAACATCATTTCATTCGAGAGAAGGTGTTGGAGGGATATATTATGGTTGAGCATGTGGAGACCAAGAATAATGTTGTGGACATCTTTACGAAGTCATTTTCGAAGGGACCGTTTGATCGGTTGAGGAGTCTACTTGGGCTAACTTCCACTTCCCACTTCAAGGGGGAGTGTTAACTTTTTGAAGTGGAAGTCGAGTGTCCAGGCGGTCTGTTTTTTGGAGACCGCAGGGAATGCGCAGTTTGCGCATCTCTTTTGTTGGCGATCTGTTTCTGTTCGTCGGTTGTGCCCAAGTGTTCCTATTCGGGAATTGACCGGGCGGTCTAGTACTGGAGTCACTTTGGCGCTCTAGTACTTAAGTCTGCTTGAGATTGCTCTGGCGGTCTGCTGTGGCTCCGATCTTATGGGAGACCGGGCGGGTTGTATGAGCCTGGTTCTGGCGGTCTGTTCTCGATCTGAACAGATTCTCATATGGTTGTTCTCCTATAAGAGACCGTGCGGTCTGCCGGTTTGAAATAAGCGTGCTGTCTTTCTTGGATCGTTTTGCTTAAGTTCAATAAGGTCTTATTGAGACCGCATGGTATGGTTCTGGAGACCGCGAGTTCTCAATAAGGAAGGTGATTGGATCCCTCATGTACGGTGATGACATCCATTTGTTTGCCTATAAATATAGGTGCAGGGGTAGCCATTTGTATGCAAGAACTGTAAGATCTTAAGTTGGATTGATTATGCCGGGCTCATTTTTGAGGTCGCGCGGTCTAATTTTGTTTGACCAATTTGTTGTTTTCGTAGGATAGTGGCCAGTGTTCTACCGTCAGCATTCTTCCTTCTATCCAGCTTTGAATAAACCATCTTGTCAGCGGTCTCGTCTGGGCGAACTGTGTTTTGAAGTTCTTGGTTTGTTTGCAGTGGACTCAGTTGATCAGGCGACCTTAAGAGGTCAGGCTATCTTGAGACCGTGCGATCTGGGCGACCAAGAAGTGCGGACATAGCTTTGTTCTCAGCAGTTCAATAAGCAGCAATTCATGCAGTCTGTGATGGGCGGTCTGGAAGTTTGAAGGTCAGCGACCTCTCATATTCACGCAGTCTCAGGGAAGACGACAATCTTGCTGAGTTCGAGCAGTCTAGGTGGTCTCAATTTTTTGTTCATCAAATGCTTTTTGTGTTGCTTGTTCTTGTCATCTAAGTGTTCTCTTATATATCATTTCTTTCCATGTATGCAACGCATTGTAATAAGATAGTAGTCAATTGAGACTTTCTTGTCGTTCATTGTCACTGGTTAACTGGCTTGATTTGAATTGAAGTCTTCCGTTGTTGTCTTCGATCCATCTCCGATATTTTAACACTTACCTGCTAAACTTTGAGTCGAGATGGGACCAAATAGGTCCATGTGCCACAGGAATAGGATTTTGGGGGAATCATTCTTTCCAATTGGTTTGAATGATGCTTTGATCTGCTTTCCAAGTTGATAGGGTCTACAGGGATGGTCTTTATTGAACTTACCAGTTGGTAAGCCCCTTACTAGGTTGAGCTTGGACTGTTTGGCAATTGTCTTAAAATTAAGGTGACTTAGTCTCCTATGCCACAACTCACTATTTTCCAATTGGGAGTTGAATAAGCAAATATCAGACTTTGTGTACTCAAAGTCTACAACATTGACCTTACCTTTCCTAAGACCAGTCAATACTATTTGGTCAAATCTAGAGCTAACTATATGACACAAAGACTTAGTGAATACAACTTTGTATTCACCATCGCACATCTGGCTAATACTAATTAGATTATGTTGAAGTCCTTCAACATAAGCTACCTTAGAAAAGGAGACTTCCCCAATCCTGAGCAAACCATATCCTTTGGTTTGGCCAGAGTGGGAATTCCCAAAGATTACCTTACACCCTTCCTTGGCCTTGAAGTTCTCCAGCAGTACTTTTGCTCCAGTTAAATGCATGGATCATCCAATTTCCAGATACCACTGTTGGTTTGTGGTTGAACAGTCTTCCCTCTGCACATAAAATCAAACATTAGTACAGACCCTCACATGTTGGGGTCTCTTTCTTCTATCATGATATGGAGTTATGAAAGAATGAGATGGTATTCCAGTATACCCCTTTAGGTGAAGAAGTGCTGCATTGTTATGCCAACAATGTTTAGATATATGTCATAGTTTAGAACAGTAGAAACATCTAGGAATGAATGTTGATAGTAGTTTAGATGTTTGATAATTCGTTGCAGGAAACATGCGTCGAGAAGAAATTGACGTATCTTTAGAGTTGCGTCGAAAGTAATTCGACATGTTTGCATAGTTCCGTCGATAATAATTTGAAGCAGAATATTGGTTGCGTCAAATATAATTCGACGCACCCTCATAGTTGCTTTTAGATGATGTCAAAGTATATGCAGAACTGCGTGAGTTGCAATCGACGCATCTCTAAAATTGCGTCGAGTTCTATTCGACAAATGCTTCTTTTTATTATGATTTTTATTTTTTTGTTTGATTTCTCTAAGGGGTGTTTGCCTAAGATCCCTGGTTGATTACCAATGTTTGCCCTATTAAATATGGTGAGTTTATTAGGGTTATTATGATCATCACGGGATTCTGAAATATTATTAGGTCTAGACCGAAATAATGCTACAGGATTTTCCCAAGCATGAATGCTAGGGATTGGTGTGCTAGTGGATGGTAGTGATTCTTGATCAAGATGATCAAATCTCTTGGATATATTTTGTGAGATATCTTTAAGCTTTTGACTCCTTCCATTTAGGGAGTCCTCAAAGGATTTTGCCTTTGTGAGTTATTTCTGTAGGACTGAATTTTCATTATATAATATATATAATTCTTTTTCTTTCTTATATTATTTATCTCTTAGATCATATTGGTTAACTGAGTAATGGTTATCTTTCCCAAGTTTTTCTAGTTCTGTTCTGATAATTTTATGTTCCTTTTGGTTGTTAATAAAGTCCTGACATAATTCTTTAAAGCAATCTTTAAAATCTCTTGATGAAAATTCAAAGTCATCAAAGATTGTTACCTCATTCTCAGCAGAGGAGTCTTCCAGAGAAATTAAGCAAGCTTCTTCTAATCCACAGTGTTCATCATCATCAGATAAGGAGGAGCTTGATTTAGAGTCTGAATCGCTCCAGGTTTCAGGTATGAAACCTTTCCCTCCTTTCTTTTCCTTCCTCCTGAAGGATTTCTTCTTGTTGTTCTTGTTCTTTTCTTCCTCAGGACTCTTAGTGGAAAAATTTCCTGGTTATCTAAAAGAAAACAAATAATCTCCTGTTTAGGAGTCTTGTCATACCTTGGCTTGCTTAAACTCCTCTCTTTCCTTCTGCAGTCCTCTGTCCTGACCCACCTCTTGATTCTTTTAGCCCAGAGATTTAACATCTCTTCCTCAGTGGTGGAGGACTCTGGTTCAGCAGTCTTTAATGCAAGAGTCCTTTCTTTAGGAGTTGATATTCTTTCCTGGGCTTCTGGCTCAGTCCTGCTTTTCAGTAGAAGCTCATAGGACTTGATCTTTCCCAGCAGAGCATCAGTTGTTATTTCTCTAAGGAATCTAGAATCTCTTATAGCCCAGATCCTAGAGTCCCATGTGCTTGGGAAGCACATGAGGAGCTTGTCATTAATTTCTGTCAGAGGAATTTCTTTGTCAAGCCCTCTCAACTCATTTATGATCAGGATGAATCTGGCATACATTTCTATTATGCTTTCATCAGCCTTTTTCTTGAAGTTCTCATATTGGGATATGAGAAGTGACTTTTTGTCTTTTCTCTCATCAGAGCTGCCTTCAACTAATCTGGAAAGAGATTCCCAGATTTCATTGGCAGAGTTGCAATCAGTAACTTTTTGAAATATGTCATCTGACATAGTTGATACCAGGATGTTCATGGCCTTGGCATCACATGCCTTGACCTTCTTCTCAGCATCAGTACACCCTGCTTTGGGGACTGAGGTTTGTGTGATTTTTCCACTAGCATCTTTCCTTACTGGGCTGGGGAACCTGTAAGGATGGCATTGAAAATTTCTTCATCAATGGAGTTCATATAGAGTTTTATTCTAGCCTTCCAGACTATAAACTTATTTAGGTTACACACTGAAGGTCTTGTTGGGGCATAATCCTTAGAACTAATTTTATTTAAGAAGATATAATTAATTTTAAAGTAAATAAATGAGAGTAGGAGATCTTTTGACAAGGTGTTAACCTTTTAATGATCAACTTCCCTGTTGAAACCGATTTCTCGGTCTCTTGTGAAGCTCGGGCCCTCAACAAGTTTAGGGGAAGCTAGCCCTTACTAATCTTTTGAAAGGAGCATACCGGAGACTCGGAAATGGACTGAGACCTTAGTCGCAGCAAGGAGGTCCCACCACAAACCCGGAAGATCGTTGAGCGCTTCCCCTCCCAAACCAAAGCTGAGACTCGGGCACCTTGGAGAGCTAGAGAGCTGAACCGAAGTAACCAAGGAAGAAGAAGAAGCTCAAAGATCTGAGATTGGAATCCTCTCCCAAGGTGCCCTTTAAGGTCTATTTATAGTTTTTTTGTTCCTGGTCTGTGAATAGCGGAATTCCATTTTTTGGTTTTACTAAACGCACCCCAATTTGGCCTGCTAACGGCCAAACTCCGCTGTTTGGAGGGGCTACCCGCAGACCACCAGGGGCAGAGGAGTAACTCCACCCCTTTAGTTGATGGACGAATGGTTTATGAGTGCACCACTCGCGATAGAGATGAATTCGTCGAACAGATTTTGCCGAACAGAGAGACGAGTTCGTCGAATGGGTTTCGTCGAATGGAGAGGTGAGTTCGTAGAATGGAGAACGGAATTAGTCGAACACTGAATGGAGTTCGACGATCTCACCAAATGCTCGGCGTTCGTCGAATGAAGGGCGGATTTTGTCGAACTTGAAGACTTTGAAGAAATCCGACTAGCCTGCCTTCTCGCGAGCAGTCGGTGAGTACCCGGATCGCTCTCCTTCTTGCGAGCAGCGAGTACCCGGCTCGCTTTCCTTCTTTCTGGTTGACCTTGATACTCGGGTTCGCAGGGACACGACTCGCGCCTCTTCCCGCGAGTGGCCTTTGATAGCTCTGGTTCGCCTTCTTTGTTACCTCCTCCATCTGTTGGATTTAAAACCCCCTTTGGGCGAGCGACCTGTGAAGACCTTGTTCGCCCTCTTACCGGCGACGTCCATCGGTGTCAGGTCTCGCGTTTCCACCTACGAACACTTCCGCTGAGATAAGCGCTCGTCCCAGCAGGTCCGCTGGGATGACATGGGTTTTCTGGGGACGGCCGTCAGAGCTGAAGCTGGACGTTCGTCTAACTGAGAAGCGAATTCGTCAAACGGAGAACAGGATTTGTTGAACTCAGAACGGCTTTCGTCGAACAGAGAACGGAATTCGTCGAACTCAGGACGGCTTTCGTCGAACGGAGAATGGAATTCATCGAACTCAAGAGCAGATCGCGAGGATCTGGCTCGCCCACCTTCCCCACGATCGGTCGGCGAGCGCTCGACTCGCCCGCCTTCACGCGGGCTCGCCAATTTGAAGCGCGACGTTCGTCGAACCGAGACACAAGTTCGTCAAACGTCAAAACTCGAAAAGGATCTGGTTGTCCTAGAATCATCACTGTAATCGGATCGCCGCGCCATGGCACACTCCTCTTCCCAGCCAGCGGTCGGCGGGTGGCTAGCTCGGCTTCCACATTATTTTTGCTTGTTAGTTACTCTTTACTCTTCGTTCACCTCTAGGCGAATATCGGGGTTGTACACAATCCCCACTCTTCGCGAGGCTTTTTAGGCTCGTGAAGAACCGCCCAACCCCTGGTATTCGCCGACCCTGTGGTGACGTGGCGAGAATCTTTTGGTGGGCCCCATGCCTGCCGCTATAAATACCACTCTTCCCGACCGACATTCGAACTTTTTATTCTTCGCTCCCTCTTCTTACTCGCCGCGAGCCCCAACGTGATGTCGAAAAAAGACGAAATGTTGGCTCGCTTGAAGGCCTCGCAAGCGGCCCAGAAGGGGAAAGCCGCCGCCATCGCCTCCTGGACTTCTCCACGGTGCTCTCCGCCTCCACCCTCCATCAAAACAACAAAGGCCGTTCATCGCCTGGCCGGCGGGGGTGGGTCATATTCTTTGCCTCACTCCCCCCATGATGGGCTCGCCTCCCAGGTACTATCATCAAGGTCGTTGGTTTAATGTCTTCCTCTTTCAACCTTGCTTATCTTACTCGCAGAACGCTCCTCCGGATGAGAGTGCCTTGGGGAGGCCAATCACAGAGACCCACATCCCTTCTACTGGCGGAGCTGATGCTCTTCTCGTGGATGCGAGTGCCACCGACCGACGGGACTCGCCTTCGCAATGAGGTGAGTGATTTACCTTATCTTCCTTCACGCCTCTCGACTTGCCAAATAACACCTACTCCTTATGCAGTGTCCCCTCTCGCGGCCCGGGAAGAATAAGTTACTCCTCCGGCGGACTCGCCCACCCTGCCGAACCATTCCATTGTCACTCCTGGATTCAGTCTCCTGGGACAAAGGATCCTTGGAGGGACGTTGATTGTCGAGCCCGGGCTTGGTTCTAGACCCGCGCTCGCTTCCAGTCTGGGTAAGGCCTTTACCCCTGCTTTCATTGAAGCATTCCGAGGCCAGCCAGGAACCTCTCGCCAGCGGCCCAGTACTCAAATTCCAACACTAGGTTAGACTGTCGCTATTGGGTGTCACTTTCCACCTTCTTGCTGACTTCTACTTCGCAGGTGATTCCATGACCCCGCTCACCGAGTCGGAGTCTAGAGCATTGGAGATATCTCCACACCCCTCGCCGAGTCAGGTCGCAGATTTTTTGGGGGACCCCAGTGATCCGGCGCGAATGAAGAGGATGGTCACCGAGATTTTCCAGAAGCATACCGCAATGCTGAGGGATCTGCACGAACAGAATAGGTTGGACCGGTGATGCGCAAAACTATGCTCGAAAATGACAACGACAAGTGTACCATATCGAATGTAGTATAGGTTGTACAAACCAAGGTCGTATTAGACTCAGGGCGGTTGAGTACTCTTACTTCAAGAAAATCTCTATTATCTTATCAATTAAAACTTGGGTTGGTTGATGCGAGAAAGAGAAATAACTTTTTAAAACTATGATTAAAGGATTAGCACTCAACCTTGAATCACCTTGGAAAAAAATAAATAAATTAAGAAATAAAACTTCTAATTCTCTTAAAAGAATTGCTTGACCGTGGAGGTTCCCGAGTTATAAACGCACCTCTCTCGAGGATGCGCTCAACTGAGTTTAGGTTGATCAATCGAACTCTCGTTCTAGAATCGAAACCCCTGAAACTCGTCATATCAAAGTGAACCCCGCTATTGGATATGACTCCAATACGGGAGATTTATGTCGTCCTCTCTCGAGGACTTCATTCAAATCTCTTTATCCTTGAAATGATCGATTCGAACTCAAAACCTCTCGGTTATTGGACTACGAAAACAAGAATGAGAATTATATATCGATAATATAATCTCAATCAAATTAAATTCAAGGATAAATCTTAAGCGATCTAAAAAAGAGAAAAGAAGTTCTAGACTAAATTATGAATTATATTTTCCTTGGATCATCTCGGCCGAGTACTAATAGAAATAATTCTACTCATGGAGATGGAGGAATTAACGAAAATAAAAGAGTACATCATAAAAGAGAGAGAAAATGAGAGAAGAAAAGAACTATTTAATTAAATTGCTAAAGAAAAGTTACAAGACAGGAATCGAAAGTTACAACTATTGAAATGAAAATACAATTGCAAAAAGAAAGAAGGAGCATAAGAACTACTAAAACATGAAAATAAAGACATGAAAATGAAAGTTCTAATCCTAAAAATTCGTTCCTGAAGTTCTGGAGAAGCTCCTTTTAAAAAGGCAGAAATTTGATGTTACATGCCCTTGGTCACGCCCGTGACCAAGGGCGTGTAAGGAGAGTGATCGATGCTGGTGCGGAGAGGGCGCGTTCTGACATCAATACAGGCATTTCGGATGCGTCACGCCTTAGGTCATGCCCGTGACCTGGGGCGTGTAATATTTAAATGTGTTGCTGGCGGGAAATCTTTGGCGGGAAGGCGCGCGGGGCGAGACACGCCCGTGACTGAATCTCACGCCCACTGGTCACGCCCGTGACCTGGGGCGTGTAACTTTAAATGATGTGGCAGGCATGCTGACAGCTGGTGGCGGGGTCCCGGCCGTGACTTGGTTGTCACGCCCTTGGTCACGCCCGTGCCTTGGGCATGTACTTGGTGAATTTTTCACGGAATGAGTCTGGGTATCGGAGGCAGGTCTAGAACACATCTTTGACTGTCACGCCCTTGGTCACGCCCATGACCTTGGGCGTGTACTTGACAGTTTTGCTCAAAATGCCCAGAAATCCTGAAAAACACAGAAAAGGCTTAAGTTAGTTTATAAAATTGAAAAGATAATAATTTAATTAAGAAAAGCATAAAAACTATATAATTTCATATTAAAAATATATTAAACTTATACTAAAAGATGAGTACAAAGAGTACTCATCAAACACCCCCTTACTTACTCGTTTTCTTGTCCCGGGCAAACAACTTTTCATAGGTGTAAAGAAATTTAAATACTAGAAAAAGAAATTTGAACTCAAGGAATAAAAATGCGAAGTTTACGCCTACGTGTAGAGATCCTAGTTGAAAGACCTATTCAGCATAACGATTAGCTTATAATTTTCAAAAATGCGATTTAACATATTGCTTTTACTTTTAAGTTAAGAGCTCGGTAAATTCTCGAATGCTATTCAGGGAGCGGGTAGCGTGTTTTCTAAGATCAATATTACCCAAAATTGAGTTTCGGGATAGCCTCCAAAGAAATCCATCAATGACGATGGCCATAGGCTTGCCCGGTCGCACTCTCTCCACTACACAAGTATAATGTCATAGTTTAAAGATCAAAAGGGCTTTCATTAGGAGTGAAACTTGGCTTAGGTATATGATTTGGAATTGGAAATCAAAGAGATAGAACATGACGGCTAAGGGTCACACTAAACCAAGGTGAGAGTTTCCCAAAAATATCAAAATTTAAACCTTGCATAAGAGTTGTCATGAAGCAAAACATACAAAAACTCTCGTTATTTTTAAAGCAAAAGACCTTGAATAATTTTCTTTATTTTTCATAATTGGCCAACAAAATAATTTTTCACATTTTTTTTATTATAGCTCCAAATAAGAAGTTGCAACTTCCTTATTTTCCCAATAGAACCCATTGCAAAATTTTAATAAATCTCAAATATTTAGTGTGATCATGGTGTGGATGTTTTGGCTTTGGTGAAAATGAAAGGTGGAGGGTAGCAAAGGAAATAAGGAAAGGCCCAAAGTGTTTAAACAATGATTTTTTTTAAAGGTGGGCAAACAGGCATAAACGATCAAAAGATGGCCTAAATCACTTCTAAAAACTACGACAAACCTATGCAAATGCTTCGAGAATCGCTAGAGGCAAGTTCTAGCCGTCGAGAAAGAATACCCTTCCATTCAAAATGTGTAATATTTCTCTAGTAAGCTTCTACATACTCACTTGAATTATTAATAGATTCTACCGGATTCAAGGTAAGAGTAAAACAAAGATTATTTTTTCGCAGTTAGAAAAACATAAATCTAATTTTATGCTGAATAGTTAATTTGACATTGAATTCTACAAATGCGTGCGCTTAACTAGGAACATTGCATGAGTCAACAATTTTATTCCAAAATTCAAAATCTAATGAAGTATACAAATTCCCTACGACACTATAAAAAAGCAAATCTGCTAAGGATATTGCGTATGAGTAAGTATAAAAATTCAGCACAAATTTTTTTTTTTTGGACTTCCCAAGGTCAACCGGTGAAGGGCTCGCAAGGTACTAGAGGCTGTGATGGGAATTCAAGCCCAAAGCGTCCTTTCAAAGAAATTTTATTTTTGTTAGATTGAAAATATTTATATATATATATATATATATTTACTAAATAGAAATTCAAAGAAAGCAATGCTACACCCCCATACTTAAAATTAAACATTGTCCCCAATGTTTAAAACTAAGTATGAAAAAAACTTGAAAAATAAACTTGTAAAAGAAAAATACATAAAATTAAAGATAAGCAAGGGGTGCCTCCCAAGAGCGCTTTCTTTTTCCCGTCTTTAAGCTAGACGGTTAGTGTTAGGAAAAAGGAAGTTTAAAAAAGAGGTGGACAGGCAACTCCCATAATTCGCGCTGAGGTGAATGTGCCGGCGTCAGTCGCCCGGCTACTCCTCCGTTTATCTTGTGATTCTCCTTTTGTCCTTGAATTTGAATATGTATATCCAAATCACCTATACATACCTTAGGTGATTTGGAATAATAAGATGAGCGGCATATGGATCATTGATTATTTGGGGTGGCAACGGCTCATCCTTAACCTGAAAATTATTAGAATAAAGAGAATCACAAATAAACGAGTCAGAAAATTTTTCGCAAGGAGGAGGTTCTTGCGAAAATATTTGATTTAGCTCCGGTTGTTCATTTTCTAAAATAAAATTTTCTTTAGAAAACTCTAGTGCATTACCAAGCGGAATAAAATTTTTGGACACAAAATTTTCATGAATTTTTGGTTGGATAGAAAAAATTCGCGAATATTCATGACAAGGAAAATAAAATTCGGGTGGAGTAGGGGAAAAAACTTGTTTTTCTTCTATTTCATCCAGGGTGCCCATAACTTTAAAAAATTCTTGGTATAATAAGTTTTCTTCATCTTTGGTAAAAGAAGTTATGGGATTACATGAAACCACATGTTCCTCCATAACTAAATTATCCAACGATGGAGAAAAAACACTAGAAGAAATTAAATTTCCCTCTAAATTTGGGGGGGGGGGGGGGGGGAAGTATCAAATTGAATCGGTGGAGATTCCCCAAAATTAGAGAAAGGTAATTGCGGCGCAATAGAAAAAGAACAAAAATTCGGATCTAAAGATTTATCTTCATCGCCCCGAAAACTATCCTGGTGACCTTGCCACCAAGAATAGTCTGTTGGAACAACCCTATTACTAATTTGGGCTAGGATCACTATATGTTGATTAGGATCTGCATTGACCCCATTGTATAGCCTTAGGGTCAAGTTTTAGGCTGATTAGATTAGCAGAACTTAGGGAAATTCAAGCTCAACACATGGCGAGTGGTGTTCGACGAATGACCAGATTCGTTCGACAAATTGTGTCCAGCAGACTGAAGAAATTCACAGTTCCAGCATTCGACATTTGTTGAGCGGCGCTCGTCAAATAGCTAACAGCGCTCGACAAAATTTTATAGCCAGCGCTCGACAAATGACTAGCAGCGGTCGACAAATTCTAGCCAGAGCTCGAAAAATTCCTCTCTGAAGATCAGATTAATATTCTCAGTGGATGTCAGTTCTCTGAACTCAAATCAGCAAAATAACGGATATATTTATTTCTCCATGGACGTATTCAGGCAGCCATGTAAGGATATCTTTCTTATTTATTATATCCTTATATTCCTTCTATTCCATGAATAAGAATAGCCGTTGACATTTATTGCCAAGGCATCTTTCTCGACAAAAGGAATTGAAAGGACCTGCCAAAATCATTTTGGGTGGCTACCTGGTTCCAAGAAGGATTTAAGTCAGAAGAAGACATTCCTTAAAGAGACAGAAGATTTGAATTTGAATATATACATACAGTTATCAGAGAAGAATATAGCAAGAACTGAGATAGTCAATTTTCGATAGAAAAACAAAGAAAAACTTCACCATCACTTTCTCTCTCCTATGATCACAGAACCAGGAGAATAGAAGAAGTTTTTCAGAAGAAGAAGAAGAAGAAAATACACTATTCTTTCCAGCTTTCTTCTTCATCAAGGCAGCATCTTCATCATTCTACGAACAAGATTTAATCTTTTAGATCTGCTGTAAGATAAAGTCTTTCAAGAGCAACAACAATCTGAAGATTAATTTCTTCCAGATAATCTGCTACAAAGACTTCTATTTGAGAAAGCTCTGTCCACAAAGCTGTCGTCAACTCTCATCAGACAGGGGGAGCTTTCAGCTTCAACACCTTTGTCTTCTCTCAGATCATTGACAGAGAAGAACATTCTAAACCTCTTATCTCATCTTGTACAAGGTTAATTCTCCCTTCAAAAGTTTACCTAGTGGTGGCAAGACACTTTATCAAAAAATCCTTGTGTGGTTTGTAAGCACCTTATCAAAAGCTTATTGGTGTGTGGACCTTATCAAAAATCCCTTGGTGCCTGGGCACCTTATCAACCCTCCTAGTGGATTCCTACCAAGGGTGGAAAAAGAGTAGACGTACCCAGATTTATTGGGGAACTACCATAGCTCCTTGTGTCTTCTGTGCTTGATTATCTCTGTGTGCTTGTGTTGTGTGTCCTTTACTATTTCTGTACTTTTCTATAACTCACACTAAATACACATATACTTAAACAGTAGTTTAATTTCCGCTATAAAATGTATTAAAAAATTTTAATACTCTATTCACCCCCCCCCCCCCCCTCTAGAGTAATTTAAGATCTGACCTCCACTTTCAATTGGTATCAGAGGGTCGTTGATTCTTTACAGGCTAACACCTGAATCACAAAGATCAACCAGATCTTAATTTGTCTAAGAGTTCCTTTCTCTCTATTTTTATCTTACTTAAAACTAATGGCACAAAACAAGGAATACTCTGGCACAAGACCTCCTATGTGCAATCTCAATAAGTTTGCACTATGGAAAGCAAGGATTAGGCTTTACATGAACTCCATTGATGAGGAGATTTTTAATGAGATTCTAACAGGACCTCCAACACCTGCAACATCAACTAGCACTGCAACAACAATAGACAACACTGTTGTTCCACCCCCTGAGTGGATTAAAGCTCGGAAGAAGCAGAGAAATGCAGATGCAAAGGCCATGAACATTCTGCCTCTAACTATGTCAGATGACATATTCGAGAAGGTTGTTGAGTGCACCTCAGCAAGAGAAATTTGGGAATCTCTCAACAACATGGTGGCAGGCTCAGCAGATGAAAGAAAAGATAGAAGATCTCATCTGATCTCTCAATATGAGAACTTCAAGAAGGGAGAATCAGAAAATGTTGCTGATATGTACAACAGGCTCAGCTTCATAATAAATGAGCTGAAGTCTTTGGACAAAGTGATCTCACTCACAGAGATTAATGACAAAATTCTTTTGTGCTTTCCCAGCACATGGGATGTAACATCCCGACTTTGAAAAAGGGGCCTAGCCGGTTCAGTTGAACCCTTGGAGGAATCTAGGCAGGGTCATCAGGCAATCACGACCCGACCTTCACCACATAGAGGTGGTCATTTAGAGAAATGACTGTTTTGGGTAGCATCGTGCTTCGCCACGACGTCAAAGTTATTTATTGAACATACGTACTCTGAATCGACTTCCGTCAGTTACGTTAGACTCGTATAGTTGACACGAGTGCAACGGAACTCGTTTCGTTTCAATCAGAGGTCATTTGGTGAAAGTGACCGTTTTGAGTATCGCAGCGCGTCACGACAACGCAGTTTTAGAATATGGGGCATACGTGCTCCGAATCAACTTCCGTCAGTTACGTTAGACTCGTATAGTTGACACGAGTGCAACGGAACTCGTTTCGTTTCAATCAGAGGTCATTTGGTGAAAGTGACCGTTTTGAGTATCGCAACGTGTCACGACAACGCAGTTTTAGAATATGGAGCATACGTGCCCCGAATCGATTCCCGTCAGTTGCTTTAGACTCATATAGTTGATACGAGTGCAACGGAACTCGTTTCGTTTCGATCCGAGGTTGTTTGAAGAAAACCACTATTTTGGTAACGTCGAGCGCGACAACAACGCCAGTTTAAAAAATTGGGCGAACGGACTCGGAATCAACTTCAAATAATTTCGTTAACTTCACGTGATTGTTACGAACACAGCAACACCCTTTGTGCATTGTTTTTCGCGAGCACTGATATATATAAACGTGTATAAATATGTGTGTGTGTGTGTAATGTGTGTATATATATACATATACATATATAAGCTTAGATATATGAAATAAAACAGTTAGGTTCCTATTCCAAAAACCTAAATCAGCGATGAAAACCGTGGGCGAAAACCAGGGGCGGAATCCACTGTCTCCGCTCCTTCTTATACGCAGCGCCGGGACCTCTTTTGGGGGATGGGGGGAAGATCGAGCGGGAGGGGAGCTTCACCTCTTCTTCTCTCATGGCTCATGACAAGGTCATGGCTCGCCCTCCTCTCTCCCTCTCCCTCCTCTTCGAAACTCTGCCGGATTAGGGATCGATGCAAGAAATCGGGGCACGACAAGGGAGACTCCGACTCCTTCTCCGCCTCTTACTTGAGCCTATCTTCATCTGGTTGGGTATCCAATTGAGGGAGCTCCATCTCTTCCTCCTCCGGCAAACGGTAGACTCTAAACCTGCTCTATTTTCGTTTACTCTTCATCTTGGGTTATCATGAGAATGGAAAGTTGATGGTGCTCTGGTTTAGGGGTTTTGGGTTTTCTTCCTCTTCAAGGAAGGACCTCCTCTTCCTCTCACCAACCATATCTCTCCCTCACACTCTTCCTCTGTTTGTGCAAGCTTTAATATATACATATATACACATAGTTATACATATATATGCTCTTAAGGAGGGGGCTGTTGTTATGCCTTATTGATTGAATTGGGGGCTGCCTTGGGAGCTGTCAATGGGGGAGCTGCTATGCTTGATCATCTAGGAGCTTCTAGATTTTATCTTGGGGCTCCTATGCTTGATCGGCTAGGAACTTTTAGATTTAAAAATGGGGGCTGCTCTTTACTTTCCTATTATATAATCTGTTTTGGGGCTGCTCCTTTCCTTGTTAGTTTGGGGGCTGCTCCTTGTGATTTGGGGGCTGCTCCTTGCTGATAATGGGCTGCCTTTTAGTATTGCATTTGGGGGGCTGCCTTTTAGTATTGCATTTGGGGGCTGCCTTTTAGTATTGCATTTGGGGGCTGCCTTTTAGTATTGCATTTGGGGGCTGCCTTTTAGTATTGCATTTGGGGGCTGCCTTTTTGTATTGCAATTGGGGGCTGCTCCTTGTTGAGTTGGACTGCAGGTTTGTTGAAATGGGGCTGCTCCTTTCCTTGTTGGTTTGGGGGCTGCTCCTTGTTGAGTTGGACTGCAGGTTTGTTGAAATGGGGCTGCTCCTTTCCTTGTTGGTTTGGGTGCTGCTCCTTATTGAGTTGAACTGCAGGTTGGTGGTTTTGGGGCTGCTCCTTTCCTTGTTAGTTTGGGGGCTGCTCCTTGTGATTTGGGGGCTGCTCCTTGCTGATAATGGGGCTGCCTTTTAGTATTGCATTTGGGGGCTGCCTTTTAGTATTGCATTTGGGGGCTGCCTTTTAGTATTGCATTTGGGGGCTGCCTTTTAGTATTGCATTTGGGGGCTGCCTTTTAGTATTGCATTTGGGGGCTGCCTTTTTGTATTGCAATTGGGGGCTGCTCCTTGTTGAGTTGGACTGCAGGTTTGTTGAAATGGGGCTGCTCCTTTCCTTGTTGGTTTGGGGGCTGCTCCTTGTTGAGTTGGACTGCAGGTTTGTTGAAATGGGGCTGCTCCTTTCCTTGTTGGTTTGGGTGCTGCTCCTTGTTGAGTTGGGCTGCAGGTTTGTTGCTTTGGGTTGCTCCTTTCCTTGTTGGGTTTTGGGGGCTGCTCCTTGTTAGTTTGGGGGCTGCTCCTTATTGGTTTGGGGGCTGCTCCTTGTTGAGTTGGACTGCAGGTTTGTTGAAATGGGGCTGCTCCTTTCCTTGTTGGTTTGGGGGCTGCTCCTTGTTGAGTTGGACTGCAGGTTTGTTGAAATGGGGCTGCTCCTTTCCTTGTTGGTTTGGGGGCTGCTCCTTGTTGAGTTGGACTGCAGGTTTGTTGAAATGGGGCTGCTCCTTTCCTTGTTGGTTTGGGGGCTGCTCCTTGTTGAGTTGGACTGCAGGTTTGTTGAAATGGGGCTGCTCCTTTCCTTGTTGGTTTGGGTGCTGCTCCTTGTTGAGTTGAACTGCATGTTGGTGGTTTTGGGGCTGCTCCTTTCCTTGTTAGTTTGGGGGCTGCTCCTTGTGATTTGGGGGCTGCTCCTTGCTGATAATGGGGCTGCCTTTTAGTATTGCATTTGGGGGCTGCCTTTTAGTATTGCATTTGGGGGCTTCCTTTTAGTATTGCATTTGGGGGCTGCCTTTTAGTATTGCATTTGGGGGCTGCCTTTTAGTATTGCATTTGGGGCTGCCTTTTAGTATTGCATTTGGGGGCTGCCTTTTTGTATTGCAATTGGGGCTGCTCCTTGTTGAGTTGGACTGCAGGTTTGTTGAAATGGGGCTGCTCCTTTCCTTGTTGGTTTGGGGGCTGCTCCTTGTTGAGTTGGACTGCAGGTTTGTTGAAATGGGGCTGCTCCTTTCCTTGTTGGTTTGGGTGCTGCTCCTTGTTGAGTTGGGCTGCAGGTTTGTTGCTTTGGGTTGCTCCTTTCCTTGTTGGGTTTTGGGGGCTGCTCCTTGTTAGTTTGGGGGCTGCTCCTTATTAGTTTGGGGGCTGCTCCTTGTTGTGATAATAGGGGGCTGCCTTGTGAGCTGTTAATGGGGGTTGCCTTATGAGTTGAGTTGCTGGGGGCTGCACCTGTTGCCATGGTCTGCATGCTGTTGTGCTGCTTGGGTGATGTTATTTGGCTTTAGGTAGCATAATTTTCGACCCTTATATATTAATCTTGGGGCTGCTATATATTGATCAGTTGGGGGTTGATGTTTACACTCAAACATTGGGCTGCTGTCCTTTGTTTATTGGAGGCTGCCTCTTTGTTTCTTTTGCTTTGGGCTACCCTTTGCTTGTTCTCCTGGGGGCCGTTTCTTTGGGCTGCTCTTTACATGTTCTCCTAGGGGCTGTTTATTTGGGCTGCTCTTTTGCTTGCTTTACCTAGGGCTGTTGGTTGTGGCTGCCCTTTGCTTGTGTTACCTGGGGGGGGGGGGGGGGGTCTGTTCTGTTGGGGGCTGTTTGTTTGTGGCTGTTTTGCTAGCTGGGGCTGTTTTACTTGAGCTGCTCTTTACCTTGATTACTAGGGCTGTTTTGCCTTGGGGCTGCTCTTACCCTTGTTAGCTGAGGCTGTTGGCATTGGGGGCTACTGTCATAAAAACCTGTTGCTGCCACTATCAATTAATGTTGGGGCCTACCTTGTGAAGTGAGGGTTGTTGATATGCTTTTGGTAGATGGGCTTTGTTGTTACTACCTCCTTCCCATATTCTCTAACACTTCTTCCCTCTCTACCCCTTCACAAATTCTGATGTTGATTAAAGGTGGAAATACTCCCTCTTCTTTTGATGTGGTACCAATACCAATGGAAATGTTATATAGGTGACTTGGGTTTGAACACCAAGCATCCAAATGATTGACGGGAGCCTATGGGCCATATGAAGATGGCTCGATTTAATTGCCAGCCGGGTTAAAATAGTGTTACCTTCTCGGATGAAGATATGCTAAGCTTATATAGAGTTCGTCTTCTCTCCTCCTACAGGTTGCGGGTGGATATATTGCTGATCTTAAAGGGCGTCTCTTTTCTTCTCTTATGAAAATAGTTGCCTTCGAGAAAATAATTCCTACGGGAATACAAATGTGCCTTCGAGAAAATAATTCCTACGGGAATACAAATGTTGCCTTCGAGAAATAATTCCTACGGGAATGAAATGTTGCCTTCGAGAAAATAATTCCTACGGGAATACAAATGTTGCCTTCGAGAAAATAATTCCAACGGGAATACAAATGTTGCCTTCGAGAAATAATTCCTACGGGAATGAAATGTTGCCTTCGAGAAAATAATTCCTACGAGAATACAAATGTTGCCTTCGAGAAAATAATTCCTACGGGAATACAAATGTTGCCTTCGAGAAATTAATTCCTACGGGAATGAAATGTTGCCTTCGAGAAATAATTCCTACGGGAATGAAATGTTGCCTTCGAGATATAATTCCTACGGGAATGAAATGTTGCCTTCGGGAATGTGACAAGGGATAAAATCGGATGGCCTATGAGTTTTACTCTAGGGCAACCCGCACGACGGACAGTCTGGGAGGGCAACCCGTGCGAAACTAATAGAACTACGTGGGTCTGAGGCCGTATGCAGGATGATACGGAGTACGTAGGCGGTGGTCACGGGAAGACCGCCTCGGCCCAATAAGAGTCCAGATATCCCCTTCCTTATAATTGTTATATTATGTTTGTGTGTTAGTAGGATTTGGATTCTGTTTGTAGTTCTAATAACTTGTCTTTAGCACAGGTGACAAGTGCGGATGAGTGACAGCACCTATGTGTGGATGAAGCCACGGATCAGGCTACGTCAGGTATAAAGTTTTATTAAGACGCATCTCCTTTTGTTGTGCCCTATCTCAGGGTATATATATATCATGGCAACGAAGCCTTGATGGATAGGATTTATTGCGGCGGCGAAATCGGTATTACTCATACAGGCTTTGAAATTGTGGTTTCTGTGATATTTAATCTTCCGCTATAAACCATGTCTTCCGCTAAGGGTAACAAAGCGCACTCTCTAATGATGTCTTCCGCTAAAATACTGCTTCCTTACTCTGTTGGTGTGTAGTGACTTTCGCTTAACACCACCCCTAGGCGTGACTTCGGAGTGTTCAAGGAAAAGGGTTGGAGAAGCTAGTGCCTTCACCCTTCGGAGTCGCTTCGGCGTCGTGCTAAAGGGTGGTGTGCGATAAGATCCCCCGGTCGGACCGTCGATTTGGGAGGGGGGGTCTTACATGGGACTCCAGAATCTGGCCAATCAAAGAAGCCAGAAGTCTCAATGAGATCACCACTGAAGCTCTGCTGGGCAATCTCAAGTCTTATGAGCAGCTCATCAAAACTAGGGAAGCTGAAGAATCCACTTCATCCCCAGCACCCAAGAAGGAAAGAAGCATAGCCTTTAAGGCTGCAGAAGATAAAGGAAAAGCTCCTGACAAAGAGGAGTTTATGAGTCTGTTAGCCAAAAGATTCTATAAGATGGCTAAGAAAGACATCAGAAAACAGCTATCCAAAAGTCATGACAAGCTAAGGTATGACAAAAATCACTCTAATGAAATCATATGTTTTGGCTGCAGGAAACCAGGACACATTGCTCCTGAATGTCCAGAGATTCAACACAAGAAGGACAAGAAGGAAAGAAGAAAAGAAAAGGAAGAAAAGAAGGGCTCCAGCAAATCTTCCTCTCACTCTAACAAAAAGAAGGGAAGAGGATTTGTAGCAACATCCTGGAGTGAAACAGAATCTGAATCAGAATCTTCATCTTGTTCTTCTGATGAAGAAGAAACAAAAGAAAACAGCCAATGCTTAATGGCTATTTATGACTCAGACAATGAGTCACAATCAACATCATCATCCAGCTCCAGTGATGATGAAGAAGAAAAAAGTTTTTGCATGATGGCAATCAATGCCTCAACTAACAATTCTGATGAAGAGAAATAAGAATCAGAAACAGAAGATGATATTGATCAGGTATTATCTGACTTTGATTTCACTTCTATTGAATTCAAAGATGATTTCAAAATTCTTTGCCAAGACTTAATAATATCTGAGAAAGAAATAATCTCTCTCAGAACTAAGTTAGTTGAAATGAACAATATAAGTGAAGAGAATGCAAATCTTAAGAAAGATTTGGCTGCCTCCAGAGAACACATTACTACTCTTGAGAATAAGTTATCTGAAGCCAAAGAGTTTGAAGAATCCCTCAATGGGAGAAGTATCAAACTGATGGACATCACAAGCACTGTCAATGCTAGATTTAATAATAGCAAACTGGGCTTGGGTGCTTCATCAAGTGAGCCATCTCTGATTAAGAGAAACATCCTCTCCACACCCATAAAATTCATTTCTGCTAAAAGCAAAGAGGCTGCAGAAAGAAATAAAGACATTTCAAGCAAGTTTGTTAAGGATAAAAGAATTCAGAAGAATTCGTCGAACGAAGCTCGACAAAAGGATTCAAATCTGTCGAACGAGGCTCGACGAAAACTGAGAACAGATTTTCAGTATAGTTATAAAATGAACAGTAGTCGATGAATTTATTCAAATTCCTCTAACATGCACTATACAGAAAACTCTAAGAATTCTAATACTAAATATACTAAAAATCCTTTTACTGAGTGGACTATACCTCCAAGGAGATATCATCCACAAGGCTACAAGGATCAGCCTGAAATGACATTTATCTCTGAATTTTGTGGTAACATAAAAGGACCCAAGGTAGTCTGGGTCAAAAACAACTAGTTTATGTTTTTGTCTTTGCAGGTACACAGCCATCCAAGATTAAATCAAAAATGGTACTTGGACAGTGGATGCTCAAAGCATATGACAGGGAACAAGGCCAACCTGAAAAACTACAAGGCAAAACTTGGACCCAAGGTGATCTTTGGAGACTCCAACTGTGGACAAACCAAAGGCTATGGTCAAATTAAAGTTGGAACAGTGACATTCAAGGAAGTAACCTATGTCAAGGGTCTAAAGCACAACCTCATCAGCATAAGTCAGTTATGTGATGAAGGTTATCAGGTAACATTTAATAAATCAGAATGCATCATTAAATCATCTGATAATGTTATTGTTCTATCAGGAATTAGACAAGGAAATATATATTTAGTAAATTTCAACTCATCTAAATCAGAAATTTGTTTATTTAATGAGTTAAGCAAATCTAGTGAATTATGGCATAAAAGATTAGGACATGTAAACCTTAGGACCATTGCTAAATTAGCTAAGGATAATCTTGTTAGAGGCTTACCATCAGGATCATATAAGAAAGAAGGTCTTTGTAGGGCATGTCAATTAGGTAAGCAAACCAAAAACAGCTTTAAATAATTATCTAAAAGTGATTCACCTGAATCTTATACTTGCTACATATGGACCTTTTTAGACCTATTGCAATAAAGAGCTTAGGGGGAAAGTCTTACACTCTAGTTATTGTGGATGACTTCTCTAGATTCTCTTGGGTGTTCTTTTTGAGAGAAAAGTCAGATAACTTTAAAGTTCTTACAGACTTTCTTAAGAGCATAAAGATTGAGTACTCTACTGTAGTTGCATTGATTAGAAGTGATCATGGCACTGAGTTTGAGTCTCTTCTCATGCAAGAATTCTGTGAGATGGAAGGTATGAGGCATTGCTTCTCAGCTCCTAGAACTCCTCAACAAAATGGGGTAGTTGAAAGGAAGAATAGAACTCTAATTGAATCAGCAAGAACATTGCTTGCAGATGCTAACTTGCCCCTATCCTTTCGGGCTGAGGTTTTCAGCACAACAAATTATGTTCTGAATAGAAGTTTGATACACAAACTTAAGGGTAAAACTCCCTATGAATTGCTTAAAGGGAAGAAACCCAAAGTTGATTATTTTAGAACTTTTGGATGTAGATGTTTTGTTCATAACAATGATAAGAAATATCTTAGAAAATTTGAACCAAAATCTGAAGAAGGAATCTTCTTAGGATATTCAATAGTTAGTAAAGCATATAGAGTATTTAACAAATCCTCTCTTAAAATAGAAGAGTCTATGCATGTTTCCTTTGATGAAACTAACATGTTTTACAAGGAGAAGAACTCTTCTACTAAGAACACTTTGCAGGTACCAGCTCTATGTGAAGAGCTTAAAGGGCTAAATCTACAGACAGGAGATTCACTGCATCCATTACCTCAAACTCTTGAAGATAGTGAAGAAGAAGATCATCCAAATCTTGTTGATTATCTGAATCAAGCAACAGCAGAACATCCTCCACAGGATGTAATAGCTGAACAAATTCCCAATGTGGATACTACTGCTGAACCAACTCCAACTGCTGACCACATCACAGTTAGAGATCATCCCATTTCACAAGTGATTGGTGATATCACAGCAGGTCTTCAAACAAGGCATCAACTACACCAAAATCAGATGCATACTTGCTTTCTATCACAAGTTGAACCTCAAACCATAAAAGATGCAGAACAAGATCCAAATTGGATTCTTGCAATGCAAGAGGAACTAAACCAGTTTGAAAGAAACAAGGTTTGGTATTTGGTTCCAAGACCAAGAGGCCATCCAGTTATTGGCACCAAGTTGGTCTTCAGGAACAAGTTTGATGATCAAGGAAATATTGTGAAAAATAAAGCAAGATTGGTAGCTCAAGGATATTCACAGGAAGAAGGCATAGACTATGATCAGACATTTGCCCCTGTTGCAAGGCTTGAAGCTATAAGGATTTTCTTGGCCTTTGCTGCATTCAAGAAGTTCAAGGTATATCAAATGGATGTGAAAAGTGCTTTTCTCAATGGAGACATCAAAGAAGAAGTCTATGTGGAACAACCACCAGGTTTCATCTCTCCAACTCATTCCTCCTATGTATTTAAACTTAATAAAGCTCTCTATGGTCTCAAACAAGATCCCAGAGCATGGTATGAGACTTTAGCTAACTTTCTCTTAGAAAACAATTTCTGTAGAGGCATGGTAGACAAAACATTATTTTACAAAGTACATAAAAATCAAACTCTACTAGTTCAAATATATGTAGATGACATTATCTTTGAATCTACTGATTCAAATTTGTGCAAAAGATTTTCCAATCTAATGCAATCAAGATTTGAAATGAGTAGTATGGGTGAATTATCATACTTCCTTGGTCTTCAAGTGAAGCAAACCCCATCAGGAATCTTCATCTCTCAATCTAAGTATGCTAAGGAATTAGTGAAAAGATTTGGAATGTCTGATTCTTCTACTATGCAGACGCCCATGGCCTCTAATGCTGTTATTAATACTGATGAATCAGGGAAACCTGTTGATCAGAAACTGTACAGGGCAATTGTTGGCTCTCTACTCTATTTAACAGCCAGTAGGCCAGACATAATATTTGCTACATGCATTTGTGCTAGGTTTCAAGTTAATCCTAAAGAATCTCATCTTACTTTTCTAAAATGAATTTTAAGATATATAAAGGGTTGCCCTCCTAATCTAGGACTTTGGTATCCAACAGCATCTGAATTTGAATTAACTGGATTCTCAGACTCAGATTATGCTGGATGCAGGGTAGATAGGAAAAGCACATCAGGAACTTGTCAGTTTCTTGGTGATAGGCTTGTGTCTTGGTTTTGTAAGAAATAAACATCTGTGTCTACATCAACATCTGAAGCCGAATACTTAGCTGCTGGCAGTTGCTGCTCACAGATATTGTGGATACAAAATCAGCTCCTAGACTATGGTGTCAACTTAAATAATTCAGTTATATTTTGTGACAACACTAGTGCAATATCTATAGCACAAAATCCAGTTCTCCATAGTAGGACTAAACACATAGAAATTAGGCAACACTTCCTTAGGGACAATGTGGATAAAAACAAAATTTGCTTACAATTCATGTCTACTGATTTGCAAAAAGCTGATATTTTCACCAAGCCCCTGGATGAAAAGAAGCACATCTTCTTTATAAATCAACTAGGAATGATAGATGGAGACTCAATCTGCTAAAAATTAAGTATTTCTCTTTATCTCACAAATTCGTCGAACGAAGAACGACAAATTTGAATCATTTGTCGAATGGTGGTCTCTGAAACCTCTTAAAACGCAGAGTCAGTTAAGGCAATTTCATTTGTCGAACGACGGTCGACGAAAAAGATGTTCTCGACGAACGCTTTCAGACAAAGAAATAAAGCCTTTTCGACTTCTAATTTTATTAGGTTTTGTCGAACAGTGGTTTACGAATGCACCCTCATTCTTCGACCCTTCTATATAAGCCTTATTTTATCTTATTCTAAGCTTTGCGCCTACAGAAATCGTCTTTCCCTCCAGTTCCCCTCTGCACTTGATCTTCAACTCTCTTTGCAGGAACAATGGCGATTCCTCGGGCCTCTCTGCACCTAATGAAGTTTGACGCAGGTTTCGACATTGACATGGACTCGTTTGCACAGTCGGACCAAATCTTCAAGGATATTCTTCAAACGCTGGATGAACAACGTCTAAGGAAGTTTCTAAGCACCAGGCAGAAGATAGCTGTTGCAGAGATAAAAGAATGGGTTTACACTGCAAAACCAGTCGATGAAAGCTAGTCGGGAACAATCTCAGGTCATCATGTCTCTCTCTCTCCCACCATCCTTTCTGAAATCTTTGGTTTTGTAAATGGTGAAGATGACTTAGACATAAGCTCAAATGAATTTGATGAAGCGTTGGTCAAAATGGGCCATTTGACTGGAAACCCTAGCCACCTTCTACAAAAGAACTTGTCTCAGGACTACAAGTTCTTAGCAGATATTGTTGGAAAAGTCTTGCTGAGCAAGACTTCTGGGCATGACTATATCAGTAGGCACCAATTTCTGTTAATGGTGGCCTTAATGGAGAAGAAGAAAGTCAACTGGGGATCAATTCTTTTTGAATTGATTAAAAAGAAAAACTCTAAAGATAATGTATGCTTTGGAAGAGTTATAGGGATTTTTCTGCAGGAAAGACATCCAGAGCTTTTGGTGTCACCAAAAGTGACAATAAATGCCAGCAAGAGGCTGACCTCAGCACTCTTTGCTAAATGGGATAGAGTAATTCCCAAGAAGAATACAGGAGCTAATGCCTCTAGAAAAAGGAAAACTTCTGAGGACACAAGGATTGATCAAGTCACTCCCTCTACCCTTCTAGAAGCTCCTTCCTCAGTTCCTTCTTCCTCTCATAACCTCTCTCCAAATGCTCAACAATCTCCTGCACATTCTCATTCTTCATCACCTCCTTCAACTGCAATATCACTCATCAATGATATTCCACTTTCAACTGCCCACATCAATGATGTTCCACCTCCACCTTTATCTTCAGAACCACTACCTACCACACCTCCATTTCCAATACACAATGAATATCATTCACCCATTCATTCTTCTAGTCCAATCCATCTAGACGTTCCCACACATACCTCCAACATCAGCAATATCATTCCTCCAATCTCATCTCCATCCACTTCACAACCATCCTCTAGTCATCCACCAGATTATCCATCCCTCAACCTCTCCTCCATTGCTGATCAGGTTTTTGATCATATCCTTCCTAAAATAAGCCAGCTCCTGGATGCAAAATTTGCTCCAATTCTTCAGGCAATTTCTGCTCTATCTGCTAAGATAGCTTCTCTTCCTTCCTCTACTGCTGTCCCTTCTTCTAGGGGCCTAGATTCAGGCTGCCCTGAAGCTAGGCAGGGGGAGATGTCCTATGAAGAAGCTCCAGAAACAGAAGAAACTCCAGAAGATACAGAAATTATAGTTTTTGATACAGATATGATTGATTCATGTATAATATCAGATACACAAGTTATAGAAGAAATAAATAGTATATGCATTCATCCATCCTGTGATCTATATAGTTTATTATCAAGATTTGATGTCACATATACTTCAAGGGTATCACCAAAGGTATACATAGAGGATTTATCAAAGGCTCTTATATGCCTTCCTCAGAAGACTCATTCTGATTACATACGAAATTACATCTCCTTTATTCCTTCATCCACTGTTCAAGACACTCAAATAAAGGATCATTCTGCAGAATATGAAGATGATCTTGCAGAATTACTTGATGATACAACAGCCTCACAAATTACTTCTTCACTTCCAATTCCTGTATGGAATGAAGAACCAATGCCAAGCTTTGATGAAATCTGGAAAGAAGCAGATGCAGAGTTTGACAAAGCTGAAGAAGAAAGATTAAAGGCTCGTGAAGCAATCAAGAGAATTGATGATTTATATAATAAGCCAATCTCATCTTCTGACTCTGAAGATGATGATGATGACAACAGTGATTCTGATGATACTTCATCAAGAAAAAGGAAGAGACGAACAGCTAAGTCAAAAGCTGTTCTCAAGCCTCCAAACCCGAATAATGACATTCCTCTGTATATTTTGTATAATGTTCCTCTTGATGAGAAAACTCCTCACTGGATGAAGCTCTCCAGAAATGAAAATAACAGGAGGAAGAAATTCAAGAAGACTGGCTACATCCCTGACAAACCAGTCAAGCACAATCATCCTCCTCCTCCTCCTCCAGCAGCTGGTGCAGCAGGATCATCAGGTGTATCATCTTCCTCTCAGAAGCCAAGCTCTCAACGTTCAGGGAGACCTGGTAGTTCTAGTGGTTCTCAAGCCTCTGGATCAGCCAGTGCTCCTCCTTCTAAGAAATCAGCACCTATCTTTCAAGAAAGTCAAACCATTTCTTCTTCTCAAATATCCTCAGAATACAAACTTCATATTTCTGATGGATCTCTTCACAGAGATAAAGTACCTCAAAAGGTCACTCAAGATAAAAATGATTCAGAAGATACTTACTGCTTTCCAGATCCAGAAGAAGAGAAAAATCTGTCAGATGGCAAGACTGAAAGAAACAATTGCATCTGCACAGACTAACAAAGCTAAAGCAGAAGGCAAAGACTTCTCAAATATCTCAACCATGTCAGAATACAATAGAAAAGAACTTGAAAAATACAAACCAATTAAAGCTTTCAATGCTGAGGAATATATTGATATGCACCCAGAAGCATTTATCCCTCATGTCAAAGAACAGAATTTGTGCTAGGATCACTTACTAATTTGTGCTAGGACCACTATATGTTGATTAAGATCTGCATTGACCCCATTGTATAGCCTTAGGGTTAAGTTTTAGGCTGATTAGATTAGCAGAACTTAGGAAAATTCAAGCTCAACACATGGCGAGTGGTGTTCGACGAATGACCAGATTCGTTCGACAAATTGTGTCCAGCAGACTGAAGAAATTCACAGTTCCAGCATTCGACATTTGTTGATCGGCGCTCGTCAAATAGCTAACAGCGCTCGACAAATGACTAGCAGCGGTCGACAAATTTTAGCCAGCGCTCGACAAATTCCTCTCTGAAGATCAGATTAATATTCTCAGTGGATGTCAGTTCTCTGAACTCAAATCAGCAAAATAACGGATATATTTATTTCTCCTTGGACGTATTCAGGCAGCCATGTAAGGATATCTTTCTTATTTATTATATCCTTATATTCCTTCTATTCCATGAATAAGAATAGCCGTTGACATTTATTGCCAAGGCATCTTTCTCGACAAAAGGAATTGAAAGGACCTACCAAAATCGTTTTGGGTGGCTACCTGGTTCCAAGAAGGATTTAAGTCAGAAGAAGACATTCCTTAAAGAGACAGAAGATTTGAATTTGAATATATACATACAGTTATCAGAGAAGAATATAGCAAGAACTGAGATAGTCAATTTTCGATAGAAAAACAAAGAAAAACTTCACCATCACTTTCTCTCTCCTATGATCACAGAACCAGGAGAATAGAAGAAGTTTTTCAGAAGAAGAAGAAGAAGAAAATACACTATTCTTTCCATCTTTCTTCTTCATCAAGGCAGCATCTTCATCATTCTGCGAACAAGATTTAATCTTTTAGATCTGCTGTAAGATAAAGTCTTTCAAGAGCAACAACAATCTGAAGATTAATTTCTTCCAGATAATCTGCTACAAAGACTTATATTTGAGAAAGCTCTGTCCACAAAGCTGTCGTCAACTCTCATCAGATAGGGGGAGCTTTCAGCTTCAACACCTTTGTCTTCTCTCAGATCATTGACAGAGAAGAACATTCTAAACCTCTTATCTCATCTTGTACAGGGCTAATTCTCCCTTCAAAAGTTTACCCAGTGGTGGCAAGACTGTTGGAAATTGTATTCACAATTACCTTGATTTGTGAGAAGTCACCTTTAAACTAAGATTGAATTGCTTTTGTATTTGATATGCTTTTCTAGTATTGTCTTGCAGATTATCATTGCTAAGTGTAAATCAATGTCAGGTCACAATGGGTCTGCAAACACAGTTTCATACAATGTAATCCCTCATTATGTGAAACATGGTGATGACTCATGTGTGATCTCTCTATTGGGGTACACTTTATTTTCAAGACTTTTGAAGACTTTGGAGTGCGGTTGCAGCAAGTGTTCAAGAGAAGAAAAGAAAATTGTTGAAAACAATTTTTCTAAGGATATGTCTCGAGAGATCATGCATGTCTCGAGAGTTCTGACATGTATCGAGAGGCAAGTTCCTTTGAATCTTGGTATTTTTGTTCTTGATATCTCGAGAGTTCAAGCATGTCTCGAAAGTCCTTTTACCGAAATCTTTGTAATGTCTCGAGAGATCATCGAGTTCTCGAGACATCTCTTTCCTGCTCTCTTTGCTTCATATTTCGAGAGATCCGTCAGTTCTCGATACATTAACCTTTTGTTCTTTCATCCTCAGTTCTCGAGAGATCCCTTATGTCTCGAGAGAACCATTATATCTCGAGAATTCTGTCCGTTTTTCTCTAATTTCTTTTCTCTGCTCTTGACGGATCATAAGCATTCTTTCCCGATCCTAACGGCTATATGGAGTGCATTTAAGGTCGATTTAATCCTTAATTGCTTTCCTCTATATATAGGATTGCTCTTGGGTTGTTTATAAGAAGTTTTTCGAATCTTTCAAAACCCTAGTCTCTCTCCCGATCAAAAAGAATGAGAAAAGCGCCGCCTCGCCGTCGTCTACGATTGGAGATCGATCTACTCATTTGAGTTGCTGATTTCTATCAAAGAAGGATTCGATCGATCCGTGTTCTGATTCTACAATCTCTATTGGATCGTTTCGGATTGCCAAAGACAGATTTGAAGGATCGTTGTTCTTCCTCTTTGTTCTCAAAAGCCATTCAAGAAGAAGGAAGAAAACGCCTCTGTTATTCAGATCTGGTATCATTTTATTCAAAACCCTTTATCATCTTTGTAGGAGTTGTTATCTCCGAGCTGTAGGAGAGGTTGTTCTCCGAGTTGTAGGAGAAGTTTTTCTCCGAGTTGTAAGAGAGGTTCTCTCTGAGTTTGTAGGAGTTTGACTCCGAGTTTGTAGGATCATTCTGATCCGAGATTTAGTGAGTAGTCAAGTCTAGCTGTGGTGCTAGATTGGCGAGGCCGGCAGTAGAGTACCCAAGTACGGGGAACCACTATAAATTCCTGGTGTTATCTGTGGCTGTGATCTATTTTGTGTGCTGTGCTTTACGTTTAATTTTTAATTCCGCAAAAGACGTAGAGATCACCTATTCACCCCCCTCTAGGTGATTTAGGTAGGCAACTAGATACTTCAATTGGTATCAGAGGGAGGTTGTTCATTGCTAGGTTAACACCTTGAACAGGGTCCATCCTTCTAGTTGCTAGCAAGCCATGGATAGAGTCAAGGAATCCTCTCTGAAACTGCCCATCTGCACTAAGGCCAACTTTCCTATGTGGAAGGAAAGAGTCTGTTTTTATATGGAAGCTGCAGATCCCAGAATCTTCCAAGTCATGGAAGAAGGTCCCCATGTGCCAATGACCGCTTCGTCAATAAATCCTACTGTTCAGATACCTAAGAAAATGATGGATTTGACTAAGGATGAGATAGCTCTTGTTGCTCTTGACAAGAAGGCTAAGAACATAATTGCTAGTGCAGTGGACGATTCCATGTTGCAAAACTTAATCCACTGCAAATCAGCCAAAGAGATGTGGACATCCTTAATTGTTCTAATGGAAGGTACTGACGAGGTAAGAGAAGATAGAAGGTCTCTACTTAATCAAGGGTACGAGGCGTTTAAGCAGAATAAGAAGGAGTGCATTGCTGATGCGTACGAGCGATTCTTCAAAATAGTCAATGGTCTGAGGAACTACGACAGGGAGTTCACAAACGGTGAACTAAATGACAAATTCTTGCGTTCCCTAACGAAAGACTGGGATAGCAAAATTGTTGCCATAAGAGAGTTTGGAAAACTGCCAAGTCTAGAACCTCAGAATCTGTTCGGGAAGTTGCTGTCTCATGAATTACAAATGAACATCCGAAAGTCTGAAGAGGATGTAAATCGAGCTTCAAGCAAAGAAAGAACCTTAGCCTTGAAGGCAGAGAGTTCAAAGAAGAGCAAAACCATGATACCGATCAGAGAAAAAGAATCTGATAATGAAGAAGAATCGGAAGCCAGCTCCTCCTGTTCCGAATTGTCTGATGGGGAGTTCTCTTTGATTTCCCGTCAGTTTAAGAAACTGCTGAACAAACGAAGGCACATGAATAACAAGCCGTCTACCTCGGATTATAAACATTCTCGTCGTGATGGCGACTATCACAGGAAGGGCTCAAGCAATAATGACAGGTACAAATCGAAACAGAACAAACTTTTTTCTTCTGACATTATTTGCTACTGTTGTAATAAGCCAGGGCACATAATTGCTGAGTGTCCCTACAAGAAGAAAGAAGGTGGAAGAAAAGAAGACAAGAAATCCACTCACGGAAAGAAGAAATCAGATAGAAGTTTCGTCGCTAAGAAAGCCAAAACTCTGAGCGACAGTGACTCCGATGAGTCGAGTGATGAAGAAGAAGCTTACTCGGACTGATGGCCATGTCTGATGATGAAGAAGCACCCCCGTACACCGAAAAGGTAAATGATCACACTACTCTATCTGATTCTGATTATGCTTCGGCTGAACAAAAGGATAACCCCACAGACGATGAATCTGAGCTCATGTCTCAATATACCAAAATGCTCTAGAGCTTTGACAAGTGCCGAAAGGTTGTCAAAACTCAGGGTAAGGAGATCATGGCTCTCAAGGAGGTGGAATCTAACTTGAGAAAAGAAGTTGAAGAACTTTCTTCTCTCAAAGAGGAAGTCCAAGCCTTGAAAGACAAGATCAAAAGCTCGGAAGAGACTCTTGCCTTGAGAGATCATTCGATAAATGTCTTGGAGGAACAGCTTGCGGCTGAGAAGAAATTGGTTGAAGCATTCTCTCAACCTAAAACTGTTCTGCCAATTATTGGTACTTTTACCACTAAGGCAAAATGTAGCGGTATAGGGCATGAAGCTAGTACTAGCAATTCTTCTAAAAACACAATTGCTAAGAAGAATGGTTTGGTTGCTAAGAAAGCTACCACCAAAGAAAAAGGGAAAGCTCATCAAGAGCCTGTAGCATTCAAGAGAGTTATATTCCCTACGAATGCTTATGATATGGAGAGTTCCTATGGTCATTTCACACGACCAATTTCTTTTACGCCTGTGAATGATCATAAGGAATGGGCTCCTCCCCGAAACTTTGGTGATAGTGCTTTTCAAGCACCCTATCAAGAGATTAATCGGAAAGGGTACGGTCCATTTGTTCATGGCCCGAGTGCTAAGAGAGCACCAAAAGTGAAGGCTGTTGCACCAAAGCCGAAGAAGACAGTACCACCTTGTGTGTGCTGCCCCATTGAGGCATCCTCATCTAGAAGGACTGCTCTTGCAAGAGCTAACGTTCAAAAAGTTAAGTAGGAGAGTGTAAAAAGAAGGTACAACAGATTCGACTGTTGGTGCTGCGGCAAAATTGGTCACTTTGCCGTTGATTGTTGGTTCAACACAACGTATACTAGGAGACCACAAGTGAACGTTGCAAGGCAGGCCACTCGCAATGTTAACATTCATCGTGGTGCTCAACTGACAAGGGACCAAGGACCCAAATCTGTTTGGGCTCCTAAGGCAAAATAATCTGTTTTTGCAGGTATGTCCAAAGGCCAATAAAAATCCTATCTGGTACTTGGACAGTGGATGCTCTCGGCATATGACCGGGACAAGAAGCCTTTTGCAAAACTACATTCCAGTTGCGAACGGTCCAAAAGTTATTTTTGGCGGTTCAGACAAAGGAATAATCAAAGGCTATGGTATGATTTCTAATGGTAATGTATCGTTTTCCGATGTAGCTTATGTGGAAGGATTACAACATAATCTGATAAGCATAAGTCAACTTTGTGATAAAGGATACATTGTTGATTTTCATAAAGATAAGTTTTTGATAAAGTCGGCTGAAAATCATGAAACGATTTTATCAGGCACTCGCTGTAGAAACATATTTTGTTTAAATTTTCTTTGTATATCATCTTCTACACCCGTGTGTCTTTTAGCTAAAGATAGTGCATCTCTTGTTGATCAATGGCATAAGAGATTAGCACATATAAATCTCAAAACTATTAATAAATTGTTTTCTCAAAACTTAGTGCGCGATGCACCAGATGTTAAGTGCGTTAAAGATAGACCTTGTCATGCATGTGTAAAAGGCAAGCAAACAAGGGCTACCTTTAAGAGCATTATTGGCAAAGATTCAACCAGGTGTTTGTACCTGCTCCACATGGATTTGTTTGGTCCTTTGCAAATTAGGAGTTTAGGAGGAAAGTCTTACACATTGGTTATTGTGGATGATTACTCTCGTTTTGCCTGGGTATTCTTTCTGAAACACAAGTCAGATACCTTTGACACTTTTACTAGCTTTGTCAGGCAAGTCCAGAATGAATTTAACTGTTCGGTGGTCAAAATCAGAAGTGACCATGGTACAGAATTTGAATCTGGAGCCATGACAGAATTTTGTGAAAGCCTTGGTATCTTTCATGAGTTTTCCTCTCCTCGAACCCCACAACAAAATGGAGTAGCTGAGAGAAAGAATAGAACACTTATTGAGGCTTGCAGAACCATGTTGAGTGACTCTTCACTACCTGAATATTTCTGGGCTGAAGCTGTCAATACTGCATGCCATGTGCAAAATAGAGCACTCATAAACAAAAACCATGAAAAGACTCCTTATGAACTTCTAAAGGGCAAGAAACTGACCATTTCTTATTTTTGAATCTTTGGTAGTAAATGCTTTGTGCTAAACAATGGAAAGCATTACAAAACTAAGTTTAGTGAAAAGAGTTTTGAAGGTACTTTTGTAGGTTATAGCAGCCATAGTAGGGCATATAGAGTTTTTAACAAGAAAACCCTAGTGGTAGAAGAATCTATTAATGTTGTATTTGATGAGACGAGCATGCTACAAGGCAGCTCCTCTAGCATTTCTTCTGTAGACACAGGTTCAAAGCTGCAGGACTTAAGCTTGGATCAGCCAGTTGAAGAAAATTCTCAACACTTCATCAAGATTCCCCCTATAACTACCTATGAAGAAGATCATCCTGATGAAGAGCCAATCCAAGTGGAGGAAGATACTCCAACAGTAGAAGAAACTCCTATTGGTTCGAATCATGCAAGGAACCTCGGGCTACGACACATGAGGGATCATCCAGTTGATCAAATCATAGGAGATCCTCATGAAGGAATGAGAACAAGACGAGGTACCATTAACGAGAATATGCATTTGAGTTTTCTTTCGCAGGTCGAACCAAAGAAATTCCAAGAGGCAAATGAAGATCCATCTTGGATAATTGCTATGGAAGAAGAATTAAATCAATTCAAACGCTGTAAGGTATGGACACTTTTTCCAAAACCCAAAGACAAAAATGTCATTGGAACAAAGTGGGTGTATAGAAACAAGCTGGATGAAGAAGGAACAATCATAAAGAACAAAGTCAGAGTTGTAGCTAAAGGATACAGACAAGAGGAAGGTATCGACTTCGATCAGATGTACGCTCCAGTAGCAAGGCTCGAAGCGATCAGACTCTTCCTTGCTTATGCTGCTTTCAAGGGTTTCACCGTATATCAAATGGATGTCAAATCCGCGTTTCTAAACGGAGACATTAAAGAGGAAGTATACGTTGAACAACCCCCAGGTTTTGTTAATCCTGATCATCCCAATCATGTTTATTTATTACAAAAAGCTTTATATGGTTTGAAACAAGCTCCTCGAGCTTGGTATGAGAGGCTATCTAACTTTCTTCTTGAGAACAAGTTCACAAGAGGAAAGATAGATAAAACATTATTTCTTAGGGAAGTAAAAGGCAAGATTTTGCTAGTGCAAATCTATGTCGATGACATCATATTTGGTTCTACGGACAATAACCTCTGCAAAAAGTTTTCTAAACTTATGCAAGGGAAATTTGAAATGAGCAGTATGGGTGAGCTGAAATATTTCTTAGGACTTCAAGTGAAACAGTCTGAAGATGGAATCTTCATTTCTCAGACAAAGTTCACTAAGGAGTTGATCAAGAAATTTGGAATGGAGAATGCAACCTCTATGAGGACTCCAATGAGCTCAGCTATGTCTCTGGACAAGGATGAGAAAGGGAAACCTTTTGATGAAACCAAGTACAGAAGCATAATTGGCTCTTTGCTCTACCTTACTGCCAGTAGACCTGATATAATGTTCTCAACATGTGTATGCGCTAGATATCAGGTGAACTCTAAGGAATCTCATTACACTGCTGCAAAGCGAATTTTGAGATACCTTAAAGGCACACCAAATCTTGGCTTATGGTACCCAAGAAGTAATGATAGCGAACTAATTGGTTTTTCAGATGCAGACTTTGCAGGTATCAAAGACGACAGGAAAAGCACTTCCGGGACGTGTCAATTCCTCGGAAGGAGACTTATTTCCTGGAGTAGCAAGAAGCAGAATTGTGTTTCTATATCAACCGCCGAGTCAGAATACATTTCTGCTGGCAGTTGTTGCGCACAACTTCTATGGATAAGAAATCAACTTCAAGACTACAACATGAAGATCAAAGACATTCCTATGTTTTGCGACTCTTCCAGTGCAATTGCTATCGCAAATAATCCAGTCTCTCACAGTCGGACAAAGCACATCGAGCTACGATATCACTTTATCCGGGAGCATGTGGAGATGGGTGACATAAATCTGAGTTTTGTTCCCACAGATAAGCAAGTTGCAGACATATTCACGAAGCCACTGGATGAGACTAAGTTCTCTTTCTTCAAGACGGAACTTGGAATGCTCAACATGGAGTAATGATCACATCAATCAAAACCATGAAGACCTGAAGACTTTACAAATCCAGAAAATCTCAAGGGAAGTTCAAGTTTTCAGATGATTTTCTCAAGATCAGATATATATCTCGAGAATCACATGTTGTCTCGGGAACTTTCTCTTCTCTCAGAAACATAAATCACTTTAAGTCTCGACAACATCCAAAGAACTTCTGGGATTTCTCGAGACAGGCTAGTTTTCTCGAGACAAGCTCAAGATCTCGAGATATGGTGATGTCTCGAGATACGGGTTATCACTCGAGACATCAATGAAGGAAATAACTTGCTGAAATTCCTGAGTTCTCGAGACGTAACCGATGTCTCGAGACATAGTTTTTTTTTTTAACTCCAAACGTCAGGTACGCGCTGTTTCCTTTTGTATTTTTCTTCAAAATGTCACTTTAACGTCAAGTCAAAATCATATATATATATACGAAATCGAAAACTTGATGTTCACGAAATCCATTTCCGAGACCTCCCCGACCTTTCGACTTTCTCTCGAGCGGCGACAGTTCGCGACAGATCTCTGTACTTTGGTGGTTCTCGGTGGCTCTCGATTCCTCATCTTCTCCGTCTGACAGTTCTCTATCTCGTGCTTCAATGGCACCTTCTTCTCATCCAAAAATTGGAGTCGGCAATGAAGTTGTTCGGTCAAGAATCGCCGGTTTATCCGATGACTTCAAGAATCTTTTCTGTTTGCTTGATGTCGCTGGTCTCTCATTCGTTCTTGAACATCCTTGCCGCGTGCTGTTTGATGAGGTGGAAGAATTCTTTATCCATGTAAAGCCTATCAAGGAAGGGAGGATGTTGGTCTCATTCGTCAAGGGCATTAAGATAAAAATCTCACCTAAGACCCTCGTGAAGTGCTTGAATCTATCTGAATTTGATACTGAAGCGGTGCTTGATGACAATGACTGGTTGAGAACAGCAAGGTATTGTGGTCTGGATTCAGATTTTTCTGCAGTAAAGAGGCACAAGAAGAATGATGTGGGGAAGCTCCTGGTGGACATTATCTTAAAAGTTTTATTCTGCAAGACAGGCACACAAGGGCATGTGTCTGAAGAGACTTTTCTATTGATGGTTGGAATTGTGACAGGGAAAAAGAGAGATTGGGGCAAAATCTTATTCTCCAATATCAAGGCTTGCATTAATTCTCCTAAATTTGCCCGGATCATCACATTGTTTCTGAATCAGTTCAACCCAGCTATCTTTGACATGTACAAAGGTACAGTTCTCCATCATCTCAAGCAGATCAATGTCCTCTCCATGCAGAGATGGGACATTCGAATCAAGAAGCCGGGAATGGCCAGTGCTGCTTCTGAGGGGGAGACTCATCAGTCTGCAGTTGCAAGTGAAGCCGAAATTCCAATTCCATCTTCGGAAGGTCAGGTACCCAAAGTTACTTCTTCTCCTCCTCCTCGTCGGATTCGCTCTAAAGCCTCAGGTCGAGCCAAGCTACCAATCCGCTCCAAAGCCAAAGGTCAGCCCTCATCAGCTCCATCAGAACTCATTCCATTAGTGACACAGTCAGATCCTTCAGATTCTATTCCATCACCACCACCTCCTTCTCCATCAGTTATTGAAGCAGAAACTTCGTTAGCAAATGAGATAGTTTCAACTGTACTAAAGAATATTCAACAAGAAATATCTGAAGTGCACAGTCCCAGTGGCCAAAAGGCAGGGTCTGGTGCTGATTTTGTTTTTGAAGACGATGATGCTGATTCAGTTCTTGAATTATCACCTCCCCTAGTACATGTTGAGGGGGAGTCAGAGTTAGGTACAACCAAGAATGCTCCAGATGAGTTAGGTTGTGAAGAAGAGAATGTGGTTCATTCTCTTGAGATTGAAGAGCTCCCTGATGTTGCTCCTGCTGTTACCCCTGCTGTTGCCCCTGCTGTTACTCTTCCTTCCTCTCATCTTTCCCCTCCAATCTTTGATGTAGATTCTCTTCTGGGAAAGATTGAAGCTATTCTCAAGAAGAAGAGTGACAGTTTGAGCACTCTTTGACAACTGTTCACAGGAAGATTGCCTCAGTTGAAAGTGATCTTGGTAGGGAGTTAGCTAAAATCAAATCCAATTATGAAAATCTCTCTGATTTGATGAGCCTAGGGAGCAAGCAAATTGAACATGCAACTGAAGGTATAGGCACAGTGTTAGCTCAGACTGTTACAATGACAAAGCTTCAAGACTCAATGTCAGACAAGGCTGAAGTAAATACATCCAGGATTGTTGATGAAGTCGGAAACTTCAAAGATGATACTCTCCAAACCCTATCTGTAGAAGTCAGAAAGGGGGAGGACATTATAATGGAAAGAATGACAGATTTAGTGGAAAGCTCTGTGTCAGCTATTCAAAGCTCATGGAAATCTCAGTTTGATCAGTTCTCTTCCAAGGTGCTGAAGCAAATTGCTGATATTAATGCTTATTCCTTCAAAACAGCAACGTGGCTTCATAATCAGATTTTTCCTGAGCTAGAGATTAATCCAGATGTTCCTGTTCCTCAGTTTTCTCTAAGGCCAGAAGAACTACTTGGGAAGGCTCCTTTAGTTGTAGATCAATCAGATAGGGCTGGGACCAAAAGAAAAAGAAACCATGGTGAAGGTTCCTCTGCGAGTAGATCTGTTCCGAGTTCTAGCTCTGCAGGCCATAGCAAAGCTCAGGTTGAGAAGGTTCTGCCAGAAATCTGGAGTCCAGTCTCAAAAGACATTATTCTTGAATCCTATAAGTTAGTCCATTAAGGCAAAATGAATAGATCTGAATGCTACAGCTCAACTGAATGGGAAAAGCATGAGACAGCTCAAAGGAAGAGAAGAATTCATTTCAGGGCTTTTGGTTATAATAATTCTGATGCTCCGGATCCACTTCCGTTTTACCATCCCAAGCCTTATGCTTATTTCTCCAGGCAAGAAGAAAAGAGGAAAAGGAGCTCTTGAAGAATAATGCTGATGCTGACAAGACTTATTTTGTTTTGGTTCTGATTTTGTTGAACATCAAGTCTTCTTAACAATTCAATTTAGACATATATATATATATAATTGTTGATTTGATGTTCTCTACTTATTCATTTTCATATCATTGTGTAGTGTAGCATATTTATTCTATATTGCTGTAATTCAACTTAGTGTATAGGGTTCTGACTTCTACAAATAGGGGGAGATTGTTGGAAATTGTATTCACAATTACCTTGATTTGTGAGAAGTCACCTTTAAACTAAGATTGAATTGGTTTTGTATTTGATATGCTTTTCTAGTATTGTCTTGCAGATTATCATTGCTAAGTGTAAATCAATGTCAGGTCACAATGGGTCTGCAAACACAGTTTCATACAATGTAATCCCTCATTATATGAAACATGGTGATGACTCATGTGTGATCTCTCTATTGGGGTACACTTTATTTTTAAGACTTTTGAAGACTTTGGAGTGCGGTTGCAGCAAGTGTTCAAGAGAAGAAAAGAAAATTGTTGAAAACAATTTTTCTAAGGATATGTCTCGAGAGATCATGCATGTATCGAGAGTTCTGACATGTCTCGAGAGGCAAGTTCCTTTGAATATCGGTATTTCTGTTCTTGATATCTCGAGAGTTCAAGCATGTCTCGAAAGTCCTTTTACCGAAATCTTTGTAATGTCTCGAGAGATCATCGAGTTCTCGAGACATCTCTTTCCCGCTCTCTTTGCTTCATATTTCGAGAGATCCGTCAGTTCTCGATACATTAACCTTTTGTTCTTTCATCCTCAGTTCTCGAGAGATCCCTTATGTCTCGAGAGAACCATTATATCTCGAGAATTCTGTCCGTTTTTCTCTAATTTCTTTTCTCTGCTCTTGACGGATCATAAGCGTTCTTTCCCGATCCTAACGGCTATATGGAGTGCATTTAAGGTCGATTTAATCCTTAATTGCTTCCCTCTATATATAGGATCGCTCTTGGGTTGTTTATAAGAAGTTTTTCGAATCTTTCAAAACCCTAGTCTCTCTCCCGATCAAAAAGAACGAGAAAAGCGCCGCCTCGCCGTCGTCTACGATTGGAGATCGATCTACTCATTTGAGTTGCTGATTTCTATCAAAGAAGGATTCGATCGATCCGTGTTCTGATTCTACAATCTCTATTGGATCATTTCGGATTGCCAAAGACAGATTTGAAGGATCCTTGTTCTTCCTCTTTGTTCTCAAAAGCCATTCAAGAAGAAGGAAGAAAACGCCTCTGTTATTCAGATCTGGTATCATTTTATTCAAAACCCTTTATCATCTTTGTAGGAGTTGTTATCTCCGAGCTGTAGGAGAGGTTGTTCTCCGAGTTGTAGGAGAAGTTTTTCTCCGAGTTGTAAGAGAGGTTCTCTCTGAGTTTGTAGGAGTTTGACTCCGAGTTTGTAGGATCATTCTGATCCGAGTTTTAGTGAGTAGTCAAGTCTAGCTGTGGTGCTAGATTGGCGATTCCGGCAGTGGAGTACCCAAGTACGGGGAACCACTATAAATTCCTCGTGTTATCTGTGGCTATGATCTATTTTGTGTGCTGTGCTTTACGTTTAATTTTTAATTCCGCAAAAGACGTAGAGATCACCTATTCACCCCCCTCTAGGTGATTTAGGTAGGCAACTAGATACTTCAAAGACAGCTTATTAAAAAATCCTTGTTGGTTTTTAAGCACCTTATCAAAAGCTTATTGGTGTGTGGACACCTTATCAAAAATCCCTTGGTGCCTGGGCACCTTATCAACCCTCCTAGTGGATTCCTACCAAGGGTGGTAGAAGAGTAGACGTACCCAGATTTATTGGGGAACAACTATAGCTCCTTGTGTCTTCTGTGCTTGATTATCTCTGTGTGCTTGTGCTGTGTGTCCTTTACTATTTCTGTACTTTTCTATAACTCACACTAAATACACATATACTTAAACTGTAGTTTAATTTCCGCTATAAAACGTATTAAAAAAATTTTAATACTCTATTCACCCCCCCTCTAAAGTAATTTAAGATCTGACCTCCACTTGCATTGTCTACTTCGGAGGTAGAAGAACAATTATTAAACACCGAAAAATTATTCTCCTGAAAATTAGAAAAAATATTTTCCTCTAAATTTTGGGGGGGGGGGGGGGGGGGGGGGGGGGGGGGGGGGGGGGGGGCAGTATCTATTTGAATTGGCGGAATTTCCCCAAAATTAGAGAACGAAAATTGCGGTGTATAAGAAGAAAAACAAAGATTCGGATCTAAAGATTTATCCTCATTGCTCCGAAAACTATCAGGGTGAGCTTGCCACGAGGAATAATCAACTTCGGAGCCTAGAAGAACAATTATTAAACGCCAAAAATTATTCTCATTAAAATTAGAAAAATTATTTTCATCAAAATTTGAAAAATTATTTTCATTAAAAGATGAAAAATTATGATCAAAATTATTTGCATAATATTGAGGATAATTATTTTCATAATAATTATTTTGAGAATATGAATGTAAATAACATTCCTCACTTTGATGAGGCGCACCACAATAATGACAACTAAAATTGGCGTCCTCGCGCGGCTTGTAAGAGATAAAGTTGGTTTCGAAGCTCGACAACCTTAACGGCCAATTCAGATTCTTTCATAATAAAAATAAAAAGGGAACAACCTTTACTCAAATGAATGGAATTTTAAAATATTTTTATTATATAAATTTTTTTTAAAAAGCGGGTTAAATTAGTCCTGGACTTCCCCAAGGTCAACCCGGTGAAGGGCTCGCAAGGTACTAGAGGCTTGTGATGGGAATTCAAGCCCAAAGCGTCCTTTCCGAGAATTTAGATTGCGCTTTTTAAGATTTTTTTTTTAAAGTTTTAGGAGGAGAGGGAGAAAGAAAAAGAACGATAAAAACTTGATGCGCAAAAACTATGCTCGCAAACGACAACGGCAAGTGTACCGTATCGAATGTAGTATAGGTTATAAAACACAAGGTCGTATTAGACTCGGGGCGGTGAGTACTCTTACTTCAAGAAAATCTCTATTATCTTATAAATTAAAACTTGGGTTGGTTGATGCGAGAAAGAGAAAAAACTTTTTAAACCTATGATTATTGGATTAGCACTCAACCTTGAATCACCTTGGAAAAAAATAAATAAATTAAGAAATAAAACATCTAATTCTCTTAAAAGAATTGCTTGACCATTGGAGGTTCCCGAGTTATAAACGCACCTCTCTCGAGGATGCGCTCAACTGAGTTTAGGTTGATCAATCGAACTCTCGTTCTAGAATCGAAACCCCTAAACACTCGCCTTATCGAAGTGAACCCCGCTATTGGATATGACTCCAATCCGGGAGATTTATGTCATCCTCTCCCGAGGAGTGCATTCAAATCTCATTATCCTTGAAATGATCGATTCGAAATCAAAACCTCTCTGTTATTGGACTACGAAAACAAGAATGAGAATTATATATCGATAATATAATCTCAATCAAATTAAATTCAAGGATAAATCTTAAGCGATCTAAAAAAGAGAAAAGAAGTTCTAGACTAAATTATGAATTATATTTTCCTTGGATCATCTCGGTCGAGTACTAATAGAAATTTAGCTACTCATGGGAGATGGAGGAATTAACGAAAATAAAAGAGTACATCATAAAGAGAGAGAAAATGAGAGAAGAAAAGAACTATTTTATTAAATTTCTAAAGAAGAGTTACAAGACAGGAATTGAAAGTTACAACTATTGAAATGAAATACAATTGCAAAAAAGAAAGAAGGAGAATAAGAACTACTAAATCATGAAAATAAAGACATGAAAATAAAGACATGAAAATGAAAGTTCTAATCCTAAAAATTCGTTCCTGAAGTTTTGGAGAAGCTCCCTTTAAATAGGCAGAAATTTGATGTTACACGCCCTTGGTCACGCCAGTGACCAAGGGCGTGTAAGGAGCGTGATCGATGCTGGTGTGGAGAGGGCGCGTTCTGGCATCAATGCAGGCGTTTCAGACGCGTCACGCCCTAGGTCACGCCCGTAACCTAGGGCGTGTAATCTTTAAATGTGCTGCTGGCGGGAAGGCGCGCGGGGCGAGTCACGCCCGTGACTGAATGTCACGCCCACTGGTCACGCCCGTGACCTGGGGCGTGTAACTTTAAATGACGTGCCAGGCGTGCTGACAGCTGGTGGCGGGGTCCCGACCGTGACTTGGATTTCACGCCCTTGGTCACGCCCGTGACCTGGGGCGTGTACCTGGCGAATTTTTCTCGGAACGACTCTGGGTAGCAGAGGCAGGTCTAGAACACATCTTAGACTATCACGCCCTTGTCACGCCCGTGACCTTGGGCGTGTACTTGACAATTTGCTCAAAATGCCCAGAAATCCTGAAAACACACAGAAAAGGCTTAAGTTAGTTTATAAAATTGAAAAGATAATAATTTAATTAAGAAAAGCATAAAAACTATATAATTTCATATTAAAATATATTAAAACTTATACTAAAAGATGAGTACAAAGAGAACTCATCAATCGGCTCGCGAATGAGGAAAGGTTTGTCGCGATGGAGGACGCGAACACGCGCATCCTCGCCGAGGTTGCGGCCGGACCGATCATGGCGACGTGACATCCCCCGGGGTGTACATCGCTCGAATTGACGATTACATGCGGTTGACGAGCCAAGCGAACCAGTCGCTTTGCGAGTATCACTACCCGCGATTCCCCACTCGCTCTGGTGTACGGGGTTGCGGTCGCTGGAAGTGGGTTGAGATACTAAATATTCTCGCTTTGCATTTTATTATTTTTCTTCCCCCTACCCTTCGTAGGGAGGTGTTGCGAGCAATTTTTACAAGCCTGTAATAATGATACTTTGACTCGCTTGCGAGCCCTTATTTCCCATGTTTATTACCATTTCTTTCGCCATGCCTGGCTCGCTCATTCGTTGGTTACTTTTATATCTCTATACTCGCACTCGCGTCTTGCCCTCGCGTTTTGCTTTATTTCACTGTCCAGCGCTAGCTCGCCGACGATTAACGGGAGAAGGTTCGACAAGATGTCGACTCGCCAGGAGCGAATAGGACCCCTACAGGCGGAAGAATACTGCGCGAATCCTCTATCCGCAGGACACCGGCGCTTCAACTTCTTCCCGCCTTTTTTATTTCTATAAATAGTCGGTCTTTTTCTTTTCAACCACCACATTTACTATTCCTCCTTCGCGCTCCTCCTCTTTCCCACTCTCTCGCAAACCAAGCTCGCTCTCGCGCTTTTGTGATTCGCAGCTTCAAAAACAACATGGTCGGCGACGCGGAAGCTGAGGGGCGGGCCAAGTGCTCTGGGGCCTTGCTTAAAGGCCTTTTCTTCTGCGCCAACCTCACGAAGGAGGAATATCAAGCCACCGTCGATCAATACATCCACTCCGGGTTCGTGGCTCATTGCCCTACCAAGCGATACACCATCAGCGACCCGCATCCCGACAAGCTCGCCATCCCCATCGCTCATTTCAAGAATGGGCTGCGACTCCCTCTCTGGCCGGAAGTGCGCCAAGTATGTTTCGTTCTTGACCCCTTTATTTCTGACTCGCTTTGCGAATGATGCCCTGACCCCTGGTCAACTTTACTAGGTGCTCAAGTACTTTCGGCGTTCTGCCGAGCCAGCTGACGCCGAACCACGATCGCCGTGGTGGTCGCGTTCACCAGTTACCTTAGGGCGGAGAAGATCGAGTTCACCTGCTCGTCTTCCGCAAGGTGTTCTCGGGCCAGCATGTCACTGTCTGCGAGACGGTGAACAAATCCCACTATTGGACGCAAAAGTTCATCCTGGTGAAGGGCCCTTTCGGGCCACATCTCTTACACCCCCACCCAGCGAAACGAGACAGCTTATCGCCCTTCAGCCTCGCTAGGGGGTTGTGATGCGAGCTTATACCAGTACCTTAAAGGAAAGAACTTTGAGGTCACTTTCCTCCGAGAGCGGGTGGACCTACTGCCGCCTGTCCCCCAAGGAGAAGGTTTGACATCGCGCTCGGTGATCTCCCCACTCCCCTCTTCTTCGATTAGCTAACGCTCTTAGTTATCTTTGCAGGAGAAGCATGAACTTCCGCTCAACCCTCCGCACGCGCCTCCTTACTCCCTCACCTCGGCCCGCTCGCGAGCGTGGCCTCCGAGGCCTTCCGCGACGTTCCAGCTCTTTCGTCAGGGAAGAAGCGATCCCTTCCTCCACGCCGACCCCCTCGCAGGGGGCGGTGAAGAAGACCAAGAAATCCCCCTTTGCCGCCAAGGAGAAGGAGGTTCGTGGACCTCTCTGAATCCGACCTCCCCTCTTCTTGATGAGTAATTTATTTACTCATCTTTTAGTTTATGTTTATTATGTTTTTAATATAAAATTATGTTATTTATAGGAATTTTATCATATAAATCCTTCCATTGTTTAGTTTCATAAGCTAACTTAAATTTATTTTGTGTTTTCAGGTTTTCTGGGCCTTGTTTCGAGCAAAAGTTAAATTACACGCCCCAGGTCACGGGCGTGACCCATGGGCGTGTAAACTACGAGTTATTCTAGACCTGTTTCTGCCACCCCGGGGTCGTACCGTGAAGAATTCGCCAAGTACACGCCCCATGTCACTGGCGTGACCAAGGGCGTGACCCAATGTCATGGTCGCGACCCGCTGAGACGAAGCAGACCCCGCTGAGATGAAGCAGAACCGCTGAGATCAAGCTTTACACGCCCCAGGTCAACGGGCGTGACCATGGGGGCATGACATACAAGTCACGGCCGGGACCCCACCACCAGCTGCCAGCACGTCTGCCACGTCAATAAAGTTACACGCCCCCGGTCATGGGCGTGACCTAGGGCGTGACATCCTGTCACGGGCGTGACTCGCCCAGCGCACCTTCCCGCCGAAGCTTCTCGCCAATAGGACTATTTTGTGATTACACGCCCTAGGTCACAGGCGTGGACCCCAGGGCGTGACACGTCCGTAACGCCTGCATTGAAGCCAACGACGCCTCCTCCGCTCACAGCAAATCACGCCCCTTACACGCCTTGGTCACGGGCGGACCAAGGGCGTGTAACACCAAATTTTCAGCTATAAAAAGGCAGCTCCTCCAGATGATCAGGGACGAAGTTTTGGAGTTTTCTAGCCTATTTTCTTGCACTAGTTTTAATCTTGTATGTCCTTTTCTTCTTGCACTTTTATTTCCAAGGCTTGTAATTCTCAAATTTCTAGTTGTAATTTCTTTTGCTAAGTAATAAAATAGTGCTTTTTCTCTCATTTTTCTCTCAACTTCATTATGCACTTCTTTCATTTCATTGTTTCCTCCATCTCTATGAGTAGCTAAATTCTATTAGTACTCGGTCGAGATGATCCAAGGGAACATAATTCTTGATCTAAATTCTAGCTTCTCTTTCTCTTCCTTAGAATACTTTAGATTTATTCTTTAACTATTATTGGATTGAGATTATATTGTCGATATATAATTCTCACTTGGTTTTTGCAATCTAATAACCGAGAGGTTTTGATTTCGAATCGATCATTTCAAGAATAAAGAAAGTTGAATGCACTCCTCAAGCGAGGATGACTAATTCTCCGGATTGGAGTCAAATCCAATAGAGGGGTTCACTACGATAAGGCGAGTTTTAGATTTGATTCTAGAACGAAAGTTCGTTTGATCACTCAACTCAGTTGAGCGTATCCTCGAGAGAGGTGTGTTCATAAATCGGGAACCTCCCGCGGTCAAGTTATTTTCTTAAGAGATTTAGAAGTTATTATAATTTTTATATTTTATTTTCCCAAGGTGGTTCAAGGTTGAGTACTAACCTTTAACCCATCAATTTAAATAAGTTATTTATCTTTCTCGCAACCAACCAACCACAATTTTAATTCGATAAAATAATAGAGATTTTCCGAAGTAAGAGTACTCACCGCCCTGAGTCTAATACGGCCTTGGTTTTTATAACCTATACTACATTCGATACGGTTACACTTGCCGTTATCGTTTGCGGATATAGTTTTGCGCATCAAGTTTTTGGCGCCGTTGCCGGGGACACGGTTGATATTTCGAAAACCGAAATATCTATTAATTTTATCTTTTCTTTTTTCTTAATTTTAAGGTGCAACTAAATTCCTGGAAAGGACGCTTTGGGTTTGAATTCCCATCATAGCCTCTAGTACCATGCAAACCCTTCACCGGTAGATCTTGGGAAGTCCAGTACTAGTTTTAATTCACCTAAATAATAAAAAATCTTCATAAAAAAAAATATTTATATTAAAAAAATTAATATAAAATAAAACAAAATTAAAATATTTATCTAAAATTTTATTTTATTTTATTTATCTTTTTCGCATCTTTTCTTCTTTTAATTTTGGTTTATGACCCGAGGAGACTCTTCAGTCAATCTAGAATTTTGTTTTGATCCAGAAATCGAGCGCACCTTGCGGCGTCGTCTCCGATTTAGTGATCTACCAATAATTCAAGAAGAGTCAATCGGAGAAACTAACGAAGGCTTAATGGATAACCCCGACCATAATGAGGCCCCGCTACGGACTATGTCCTATTACGCGAGGCCAAATTGGGAGGGAACACAATCTAGTATTATTCGCCCGGCGGTGGCGAATAATATTTTGAAATTAAAATGAGTATTATTCAAATGGTACAGCAAACCGTCATCTTTTACGGGTTACCAGATGAAGATCAAAATTTACATTTATTAAATTTTTTGGAAATTTACGATACATTTAAAATTAATGGCGTCACCGATGATGTCATTCGTTTGCGTTTATTTCCATTCTCCTTGCGGACTAAGGCCAAGCAGTGGTTGGGATGTCCTCACCATGCCCTTCCCGTATGGCAACAAGTTCAGACATTCTACAATGGTTTGAATCTCCAAACAAGGCAGATGATTTATGCAACCGTGGTGGGGACGCTTAATAACAAAACCCCCGAAGCTGCTCAAGAGCTTTTGAAGAGATGGCCATGAATGCTTATCAGTGCAATGCGCCACGGTCGCGTCCTAACAAACCGACCACACTCTTTGAAGTCGAGGCCACCCCGAATTTAGCACATCAAGTAGAATGGATTACTAAGCAAATGGCGGAGATGTCTGCTTCCTCCGCCATTAACGGGGCTAATAATTATAACAATAATAATTATTATAATAATTATTATTATAATCAAGAACAAGTAGATTATATGGGGAACTCCTATCGTCCTCCTTACAACCCAAATAATAATCTTCCTAATAGTTATAATCCAGGTTTAAAGAATCACCCAAATTTTTCATGGAGCAACCCCAATAATGCTCAACGCCCCCACAAGCGAATCCTCCCGGATTCGCTCCACCACAACCACCAAAGGCCCCTTCACTTGATGAGGTCTTCACCAAATACGTTGCCACTACTGACTCCAATATCCGGAACCTTTCCGGATCTATTAAAAGTCTAGAAAATCAAATTGGACAGCTCGCCAAGATGTTCTCTGAATGCCAGCAGGGAGCTCTACCAGGCAATACTGAGCCCAACCCACGGGAGAGCGCCAACGCAATTACCCTCCGTAGCGGAAAGGAGGTAATTTCTTCTAATTTGGTCGAGCCAGAGGTAAACGTTTCAACTTCATCTCCGCAATTAATTTATTCTTCTACTCTACCTTCTTATACTTTAGCTCCGCGTATTCTTAAAAATCCTTCTATTCTTTATCCTGATTTTTCTATTCTTTATCCTTCACAATTTAAAGATGAACGGAATGAGGAGCAATATAGAAAATTCACTGAAATTTTTAACAAATTCAAATAAACGTGCCATTTTTCGAAGCGATCGCCCAAATGCCCAAATACGCAAAATATCTCAAAGATCTACTTTTTAATAAAAATAAACTTGAAAATTTTTCTCCTACATCTTTAAATGATGAATGCTCGGCAATTTTATTAAATAAATTACCGCAAAAACTAAACGATCCGGGACGGTTTTCCATCCCGTGCTTGTTCGGTAATTTCTTAATAAAACACGCCTTGGCAGATTTGGGCGCGAGCATAAATTTGATGCCATTTTCATTAGTTAAAAAGCTTGGTTTGGGCACCCCAAGCCCAACCAATATAAGCATCCAACTAGCGGACAAATCAATTAAATACCCGATAGGGGTGATTGAGGATGTGCTTATCAAGGTTGACAAATTTATCTTCCCAGTAGATTTTGTCATCCTAGACATTGAGGAAGACGCCGAAGTCCCAATTATACTCGGACGACCTTTCCTCGCCACCTCTCGGGCAATAATTGATGTGAGTAACGACAAACTTCTCCTACGAGTTGGGGATGAAGAAGTAACTTTTAGTATTAACAACTCTATGAGAAATTCGTTTTCTAATGACGACTTTTGCTTTACTTTAGAATCAAACTTTGAAGAGGAAATAACGTCATTTTCTGAATTAATTTCACCTTTATTTGAAAATCTGGAAACTGAAAATTTATTTTGTCTAAAAGAAATAACTCGGCCACTCAAATTTGAAGAAGTAAAATTAAATATTTCTAAAATAAAAACATCTTACGAGGAGCCACCGAGTTTGGAATTAAAATAATTGCCGGAACATTTAAAATATATATTTTTAGAAAAAGATTCAAAATTGCCTGTGATTATATCTTCCGCGCTTAACGATTCGGAAATTTCCGAATTAATTAAAATATTAAATAATCACCGCCATGTTATTGCATGGCAAATTTCTGACATCAAGGGGATTAACCCCTCATTTTGCATGCACAAAATTAATTTAGAAAATAATTCTCGTAGTACTATTCAGCCTCAACGACGGCTTAATCCAAATATGAAGGTCGTCGTTAAGGCCAAAATAATAAAATTATTAGATGCGGGATTTATTTACCCAATTTCTGATAGCACTTAGGTTAGCCCTGTGCAAGTCGTGCCTAAAAAGGGTGGATTAACGGTAATCACAAATGAAAATAATGAGTTGATCCCGACCCGTACTGTTACGGGTTGGCGTGTTTGCATCGATTACAGAAAATTAAATGATGCAACCCGCAAGGATCACATCCCGTTACCCTTTATTGACCAAATTTTAGAACGCTTATCCGGTCACTCACACTACTGTTTTCTCGATGGTCTTTTGGGATATTTTCAAATCCCAATTGCGCCCGAAGACCAAGAGAAAACCATATTCACATGTCCGTTCGGCACCTTCGCATATCGAAGAATGCCGTTTGGTCTTTGCAACGCGTTGGCTACATTTCAACGATGTATGTTGGCAATTTTTAATGAACTTGTAGAAGACGTCATGGAAATTTCCATGGACGATTTTTCTGTATTTAGCGATTCATTTAAAAATTGTTTAAATAATCTTGATCGTGTTCTTCAACGCTGCGAAGACACGAATTTGGCACTCAACTGGGAGAAGTGACACTTTATGGTCCAAGAGGGATTAGTCCTTGGGAATAAAATTTCTAGTAAGGGGATCGAGGTCGATAGGGCCAAGATCGAGGTCATAGAAAAACTCCCCCCTCCTACTAATATAAAATCTATTAGGAGTTTTCTAGGACATGCGGGTTTTTATAGACGGCTTATAAAAGATTTCTCAAAAATTACGAAACCGCTAACTCATCTTTTAGAAAAAGAATCCGCGTTTAATTTTGATGATGAGTGTTTAAAAGCGTTTAACAAAATTAAAAATGAACTAATCAATTCCCCTATTTTAATCGCGCCAAATTGGTCTCTTCCGTTTGAAATCATGTGCGATGCGAGCGATTTTGCTGTAGGTGCAGTTTTAGGCCAACGGGTGAATAAACATTTTCACTCAATTTATTACGCAAGCAAAACGCTAACATCCGCACAAGCTAATTATACAACAACGGAGAAACATTTTTGGCAATAGTTTTTGCGTTTGATAAATTTCGATCATATTTAACGCTTTCAAAAGTTATTGTTTTTACAGATCACTCCGCTCTCTGGTATTTACTACAAAAAGGAGATGCAAAGCCTCGACTGCTAAGGTTGATCCTCCTACTACAAGAATTCGATTTGGAGATCCAAGACAAAAAGGGAGCGGAGAATGTTGCGGCCCGACCACCTCTCACGGTTGGAGAATCCGGCGGCAGGTGCTCTAGCGGAGGCCAAAATTGACGACAACTTCCCTGAAGAGCGCCTCCTCACCATCGTAAAGGTAACGACTTCTTCCACCCCTTGGTACGCGGATTTGGCCAACTATTTGGTGGCCCGGGTCCTACCAAAAGATTTTTCAAGTCAGCAAAAGAAGAAATTCTTTTTGGACTTGAAAAATTATTTTGCGAGGACTCCTTTTAATTTCGTGTCTGCGCGGACCAAGTGGTAAGAAGGTGTATTGCGAGCGAGGAAGGCGTCAAAATTTTGCGGCACTGCCACGAAGGACCAACCGGTGGTCACTATCAAGCGAACCGGACCGCAAGGAAGGTACTAGAGGCGGGCTTCTATTGGCCCTCCTTATTCAAAGACGCTCACAATTTTGTGAGAAATTGCGATCGGTGCCAACGGTTAGGTAACATTAGTAACCGGGACGAAATGCCCCAAAATATATTTCTAGAATGCGAAATTTTTGATTTGTGGGGAATTGATTTCGTTGGTCCATTACCCTCTTCCTGTAATAATAAATATATTCTTGTTCCGGTCGATTACGTGTCTAGGTGGGCGGAAGCACAAGCTTTTCCCACCAACGACGCGAGAGTCATCGTACAATTTTAAAAAAATTATTTTTACGATTTGGCACACCCCGAGCACTAATTAGTGATCGGGGCACACATTTCTGTAACAACCAACTTGCTAAAATTTTAGCAAAATATGGAGTTACACACAAGCTATCTACCGCCTACCACCCATAAGCAAATGGCCAAGGAGGTGGTGAATCATGAAATTAAAAGAATTTTATAAAAAACCGTATCCGTTAATAGAAATGATTGGGCTTTAAAATTAGATGACGCACTCTGGGCCTATCGGACAGCGTACAAAACCGCCATTGGATGTACGTCGTACCGTTAGTCTATGGTAAAGCTTGTCATTTGCTGGTGGAATTAGAACATCGCGCTTTTTTGGCGCTAAAATTGTTAAATTTGAATTTAGATTTAGCCTCCGAACAAAGAAAACTACAACTCAACGAACTAGACGAATGGCGCGCGAACGCCTATGAAAATAATAAATTTTATAAGGAGCGAACTAAATTCTATCATGATAAAAAAAATTAAACAACCAAAAATGTTTTCACCGGGAGATTTTGTCCTACTTTTTAATTCTAGACTTAGGCTTTTTCCAGGAAATTAAAAACCCGATGGTCTGGTCCCTTCAGAGTAAAAGAAGTTTGGCCATACGGGACCGTGCTTATAGAGCACCCGGAAAAAGGATCGTTTAAGGTTAACAGACAACGTTTGAAATTATACCACCCCGGCGACCCAACGACCGGAATATCGAAACAATGCACTTAACGAATATTTAAGAAAACGCCACTTAGTCAAGCTACGCGATGGTAAACAAAGCGCTCTTGGGAGGCAACCCAATTTTAACCTCTTTATTTTTCTCTTCCTTTGCTTGTTTGTTTTTCTAATTTAACTCTGCAGGTGTTTGACCGGCAACCCCGACTACCATCCAGGGAAGCCCTCTTTACACTTTAGTAATTTATCTTGGTTTTTCTTTATTGCCATTTTTTTAGTTTTATCTTTCATACTTAGTTTTAAACATTGGGGACAATGTTTAGTTTTAAGTATGGGGTGTAGCATAGCTTTCTTTGTAGTTTTTTTTTCTTGAAAACAAAAAACCAAAAAAAAATTTAAAAGAAAATTGAAATTAAATTTCTTGGAAAGGACGCTTTGGGCTTGAATTCCCATCATAGCCTCTAGTACCTTGCAAACCCTTCACCGGTAGATCTTTGGAAGTCCAAGAACAAAAAAAAATCTATTAGGAATTGTTCTTTTTATTCATCAAAACTCCCACTTGCTAAATTGTAAGTTCTAAGTAGACTGTTTTTCATATGAACTAAAAATAATTTTGTGCTAGAATAGTTTTTGAAACTTTTGAGTAAAATTGTTGACTCATGTAGTGCTCCTAGTCATATGCATGTCTTTGAGTAGTGTTGGTGTAAAATTAAATTCTTGGCATAGATCTAAAATTATGTTTTATTAATTTGCGTAGTAATAATTTATTTTACTTTTAAATTCGAATCCGGTCTTATCCAAAAGTAGTTTAGGTGAGTGTGTAGAAGATTGTTAGAAAGCTATTACTCGAATTGAACAAAAGGGTGTCCTTTCTCGATGTCTAGAACTTGCCCCAAGCTATTTTCGAAACATGTGCACTTTAGACAAATTAACCTTACGGAAGTGATTTAGGCCTTTCTTTGGATAGTTTGAGCCTTTGCACCCAACCTAGAATTACTGCCATTGATCACACAATTTTGAGCCTTACACCTTTATCTGAACCGCCCTCATCATTTCGACACCAAAGCTAAAAAGCCCCAAACCCAATTGAACACTTGAAATTTTGAGCTAAATTTTTGAAAAAATTTATTTGGGTATGATTGAATGAAGAAAAAAATTATGGGTATCAATTCAAAAGAAATGAAGGTTATATCAAAATGCAATAATCTCATAATGATATGCGGCCTAGGTATGCACATGCATACCTGGAATGATCCCAATTATGAAGATTCGTGATATAAAAGAAAAAAAAACAAATATATATATTAAAAAAAGGAGAATGAGAGTGTTTCCCATAGAAAAATATGAGTATGGGGGTAACGCTTCATTATTTTGTGGTAGTCATTAATTTAGCTCAAAACTTTTTGTTTAAGTGTAATGCGCCTTCATGTTTATCTTTGTTTACCTCTCCCTTAAACCCAAGCCTTAAAATATACCCTATTTAATTCCTAAATATCCATAGAGTTGATTTAGTATGAAATGTAGTGGAGAAGGTGCAAACGGGCAAGCCTATGGCCGTCGACATTGATGGATTTCTTTGGAGGCCACCCCGAGCGTTCAAGTCTAGTAATTTAAATCTCAGCAATCACGCTATTTTCTCCCTTTACATGACTTTTTGATTGACCGTCGACTCATTTTAAAAGTGATAATAAATAATTATAACGCAGTTTGAATATTTCATAAATTAGTATTTATGCCAAGAACGTCTTTTTACTAAAACATTTACGCATGTCAGCATAGAACTTCGCATTTTACTCTCTAGCTTTCATATTTCTTTCTAGAAAACATTTTTCCTACCCTTATGAAGACTGGTTTGCTCGGGACGAGCAATAAGCAAGTATGGGGGTGTTTGATGAGTAATTTATTTACTCATCTTTTAGTTTAGGTTTATTATGTTTTTAATATTAAATTATGTTATTTATAGGAATTTTATCATATAAATCCTTCCATTGTTTATTTCATAAGCTAACTTAAGTTTATTTTATATTTTCAGTTTTTCTGGGCTGTTTCGAGCAAAAAGTTAAATTACACCGCCCCAGGTCACGGGCGTGACCCATGGGCGTGTAACCTAAGAGTTATTCCAGCCCTGTTTCTGCCACCCCGGGGTCGTACCGTGAAGAATTCGCCAAGTACATGCCCCAGGTCACGGGCGTGACCAAGGGCGTGACCCAATGTCATGGCCGCTACCCGCTGAGATGAAGCAGACCCGCTGAGACGAAGCAGAACCGCTGAGATCAAGCTTTACACGCCCCAGGTCACGGGCGTGACCATGGGGCGTGACATCCAAGTCACGGCCGGGACCCCACCACCAGCTGCTAGCACGCCTGCCACGTCAATTAAAATTACACGCCCCCGGTCATGGGCGTGACCGAGGGCGTGACATCCTATCATGGGCGTGACTCGCCCAGCGCACCTTCCCGCCGAAGCTTCCCGCCAACAACACTCTTTTGAGATTACACGCCCTAGGTCACGGGCGTGACCCAGGGCATGACACGTCCGTAACGCCTGCATTGAAGCCAGACGGCGCCTCCTCCGCTCACAGCAAATCACGCCCCTTACACGCCCTTGGTCACGGGCGTGACCAAGGCGTGTAACACCAAATTTTCAGCTATAAAAAGGCAGCTCCTCCAGATGATCAGGGACGAAGTTTTGGAGTTCTAGCCTATTTTCTTGCACTAGTTTTAATCTTGTATGTCCTCTTCTTCTTACACTTTTATTTCCAAGGCTTGTAATTCTCTAATTTCTAGTTCTAATTTCTTTTGCTAAGTAATAAAATAGTGCTTTTTCTCTCATTTTTCTCTCAACTTCATTATGCACTTCTTTCATTTCATTGTTTCCTCCATCTCTATGAGTAGCTAAATTCTATTAGTACTCGGCCGAGATGATCCAAGGGAAATATAATTCTTGATCTAAATTCTAGCTTCTCTTTCTCTTCCTTAGAATACTTTAGATTTATTCTTGAACTATTATTGGATTGAGATTATATTGTCGATATATAATTCTCACTTTGGTTTTTGCAATCTAATAACCGAGAGGTTTTGATTTCGAATCAATCATTTCAAGAATAAAGAGAGTTGAATGCACTCCTCAAGCGAGGATGACATAATTCTCCCGGATTGGAGTCAAATCCAATAGAGGGGTTCACTACGATAAGGCGAGTTTTAGATTTTGATTCTAGAACGAAGGTTCGTTTGATCAACTAAACTCAGTTGAGCGTATCCTCGAGAGAGGCGTGTTCATAAATCGGGAACCTCCACGGTCAAGTATTTCATTAAGAGATTTAGAAGTTATTCTTTTTATATTTTATTTTCCCAAGGTGATTCAAGGTTGAGTACTAACCTTTAACCCATCAATTTAAATAAGTTATTTCTCTTTCTCGCAACCAACCAACCACAAGTTTTATTCGATAAAATAATAGAGATTTTCCGAAGTAAGAGTACTCAACCGCCCCAAGTCTAATATGACCTCGGTTTTTATAACCTATACTACATTCGATACGGTACACTTGCCGTTATCGTTTGCGGATATAGTTTTGCGCATCACTTCTCCTGTAGCGAATCAGGAGCTCGCCAAAGAGGGTGGCGAGCCGGGGAGGCGGCCGCCAAGCCAAGCCGACGAGCCAGGCGAACTTTGGGCACGGCATGAAGCTTGCGGACGCATTTGGCGAGCCGGTGTTTGCGTGGAACCCTGCTCAAAACAAGATCGCCTGCTCCTCCCTCCTCCCTTCTTGGGTGGAGGGTGACAAAATCGGGGGTGAGGCGTTCTCCCTCTCCTTCGGGCTCTTGGTCGGGAGGACACATCCCTCTTCCAGGCCTATACCCAGAAAGGGCTCGTGTACGAGGCCATGCAGGCCCAATTCCGGGCGATGGAGCTTACCCATATGGTGGTCGCTGCTACTTCACCGCGGACAAGGAAATCAAAGAGCTCAACATTGAGCTACGGATGTCCACTGACGAGGTCGCGGAACTTAAAGGGAAGGAGGCCCTATCTGAGGGCCTCCTCAATTGCCTTCAAGGCGGACTGGTAAGCAATGCTTTGCAAAAATCTTTTTCTGTCTCGCTTCGCTTTTCCTTTGCTAACCCGCTTTTCACAGGATGCCGAGTTCGTCAGCCAGCTTCATGTGAGAATCGCAGACCTGGAGACGGAGAACACTTGCCTCAAGGCCCGGGTCCACGATCTGACCTTGAGGTGCTTCCTCCCCCTCTTCCGCGAGCTGGGACTCGCGGTCAGTCACGAGAGGAAAAAGAAGCCGATTGCAAAAGGTCGATGGAGATCGCGGAGCTCGTCCTCGACACTCTCAAAGGGGGGGACATGATCGTTCCCGACGCCATTGAGTTCACTGCGGAAGAAGTCGTCCCTGACTTGTTCACGCTCATCTCCGAGGTGGAGGATCGCGAGAGTGACTAAAACGCTACCTAGTGAGCCGCCTTAATTTTTGTTGATTATAATGTAAAAAATTTTTTTTTTGCCGTCGAGCCCGCCGTTGGGCTGTAATTTTTTGTGAGGAATGAAAAGAAACATTTTGTCTATCTTTCCAATGTTATTGCCTTACTTCTTATTCACATGCGTTCTCTCATTCGTGCTCGCGCAATCCTGATTTTCTTATGCTCGCGCCTTTAAAACTTTCGTTTGATGCTCACGCCCGTGTCTCTTTAATTGACGATTCTCCCTTCGCCGCATTGTACCTAGGTCACTCTCGCCCCTTCTCTTCTGCGGCGATGGTAAGACTCAAGTTGTAGGACCTTACCATTGCTTGGGATGTTCCTCGTTGGGGAACCTTGCGAGAGGGGCCAGTATTAGCCGGCCTCGCTCGCACTTGCCTTTTGCAAGCTCTTATCGTTATCCATGGACCACCGCGAAGACGGGCCCTCTCTGGCACGCCATCATTACTCGCACCACTTAAACTCACAAGTAACTTTGCGAACAGCGGACTCAGTTGTTCTGCCGCAATATATTCCCTTATGCGAACGGGCCCCTGGTCTCGCCTCGCCCGGGCTTTGAGGTCGCTTGTGAGCCAAATCTCTCGCTATGAGTAACCTATTTGCCTGCCCGAACCACTTGTAACATTGCCAGCTGATGATTAAATTTCCGCTTGCACGAAATAAAATCCGAACTAGCAATCCGAGAAGGCAAGTATACCTATCGAACTGTAGTATAGGAACACAAGTGTCGTATTAAAATCCGAGAACCGTTGATTACTTATACTCAAACGAATTACTATTATTTTATCTTAATAATTTTTTGGATGGTTTTTTCTGCTAAGTTGAAATAAAAGCTGGATAAAAGTACGGTTAAACGATGATTAAGAAATAGCACTCGATCTTGACTTACTTCGGCCTAAGTTGATCAAAATTCAAAAGCAAACTTAAAACTTAATAAAGTAAGGGCAGCTTGACCGTGGGGGTTCCTATAGTTTGAACATGCTTCTCTCGAAGATATGCCCAACTGAGTTTAGGAAAATCCGACCGAACTCTCGTCCCGTATTCGAATACCTAAAACTCGCTTTAAGTGGTGAACCCCGCTATTGGGTTTGACTCCAATCCAGGAGATTTACGTCATTCTCTCTCGAGAAATGTGTGTAACTCTCTTTACTCTTAAGTGCTCACTTCAGAATATCGGCCTCTCGGCTAGCCAAGAATGAAAGCAAAGGTGGGGATTATATATCGATAATATAGCTCCACTAAATTTTAATTAAGAGTAAATCTAAGGCCCAACACTTTAGAAAGTGAAAGAAGACTAAAGGATCATAACTTGATCAACTCATCCTCAGATCATCAAGATCGAGTACTATGAGGATTTAGTTACTCATGGTGGAGGGGTAGGAGAGAGAAATGATGAAGATTTTAAGAGAACAAAAACATACCATTTTTATTAAACAAAAGTTCAACTGAGATTACAATTGCATGGAAAGCCTACTAAGCATTAGTAATATACTATAAAAGGAAATTACAAAGGCATTACAACATTCATCTGAAAACTAGAAAAGGAAATGCATTGAAATAAGAGAGAGAGAGAGAGAGAGAGATAGAGAATAAAATGACATGAAAAACACTGAAAATAGAGCAGTAGCACTAGTTCTCTCTCCAAAAACTGAATGGGGAAAGCTTGGAGGTAATTTCAATTTATAGAAATTTTTCTACCTCGGTCACGCCCTCAGTCAGGCCCGTGACTAGGGGCGTGACATTGTTTAATCAATTCTGTGGCTTGGATCAGGTTCGGCGCACGATTCTGACGCGATTTGATGGGTCACGCCCTAGGTCACGCCCGTGACTGAGGGCGTGACCATTTCGGTGGTTAGTCGGGTCATGGGCGCTGGCGGCTGGCTGACGTGGCAGTCACGGGCGTGACTGGAAGCACGCCCGTGTAACAGTGGCGTGACCAATTCGGTGGTCAGCTGGTCGAATCTGAGCTGTTCACGGGCTGGTCACGGGCGTGGCTTGCGTGTCACGGGCGTGGCTTGCGTGTCACGGGCGTGACTTGTGTGTCACGGCCGTGTACTTTGGGCGTGTCTGACCAGATCTTCTGAATTATGTTGGCAGCAGCTTAACTGGAAACAGCAACTTACACGCCCTAGGTCACGGGCGTGACCTAGGGCGTGACTTAGGAAATTTTGCATTTTTGACCTGAAAATTCAGAAAACTTAAGTTAGCACTAAAAATAGGAAAATGAACCAAAATTGCATTTAGGTAAACAACAATAAGCAAAAAGTAAGAGTAAATATCCTAAAAATAACCTAATTAAACTAACTAGATTTAGCATTATCAAATTCCCCCAAGCTTACACTTTGCTTGTCCCCAAGCAAAGAAATATGCTTTAGCTAATAAAATAAAATGACTAATCAAAAAGATTTAATTATGCTAAACACGAGTACCTTGCGAAATTCCAAGTAGGGAGAATAGTGAAAAGGAAACCTAAAATAAGTACTTTATTTAAGCTTAATTTTTATACCCTTTACTAACAAAAATTAATCATCCAAAATTTTAACTAAAAAGTTTTTAAAATAAAATTGAGCAAAGTAACAAGTGAGATAGTGCATTGAATTGTTACTAAACCCTAAGAGACAAATTATAATTATATCATTCTAAGAACAAGGACCTAAATTCATACCAAAGACTTAACTATTCTACTTTTCTTCTTTACTTAGCTAAAGCAAATTTAGGAGCATGAATCAAGAGGACTTTATTAGGACCGAAATGTTTGGTTTAGGCAAATGATTTGGAATGGGAATCGAAGATAAAAGTGATTGCTATAATCACACTAAACCATAAACATGAGTTTTATAAATTTCCGATATGAATGATAAGAGGCAATCCTTCATTATAAGCATATAGCATATTTTCTTTCTTTCTCTTTCATAGCCATTTTTTTTTCTTTTTCTTTTGAAATTTTGGCAAAGTTAACTAATACAAATATGCTTAAAATATCTCCTTTGAGCAAATTCTTTTCTTTGAAGCTCTCCATGCAATAAACCAATCACACTCTTTTAGAAATTTAAATAAAACTCAAAGTGTTGGTGTGATTCAAATAGGTTTGGAAATTTTGGCTTTGGTGAAAAATTTGATAAATGGAGGTGACAATAAAACATGGGAAAAGGCTCAAAAGAGGCTAACAAAGGGTTTCTTTTTAGGGGTGGCATGAAGGCTCAAACTTAAAACAAAAAATGGCCTAAATCATTTTCATTGCTCTCTAAATTTAGTTAAAGCATGTGTTTTGAAGGATTTCAAAAAGTAAGCCCTAGATATTAAATAAAGACTAATGAACTTTTCCTGAAAATAAGAATAATAAGCGTCTAGGATTATTCACATTTACTACACAAATCAAAAGTTAACCCTGAAAAATATATCTAAAATGAAGAGGAAAATAGTGGATGAAGAATTTTTTACGAAAGTAAAGAAGATAAAAGAGAAAACGATAAGGAAAGTACAAGATTTTAGAAAAAACTTTTCAGATTAACATGCTACCTAGAATTAGAACACTACATGAGTCAACAATTTACTTGTGAAACATAATTAAAAGTAGGATTAGAAATTTTGAAATTAACTAAGGCTATATAAAATATTTTGGGAAAAACAAAACATAAAGCAAGGGGTACTATTGATTTTACCAAATCTAATTTAGACTACTAAAAGAAAAGAAGACATTCTCCCCCAAGCTTACGATAGACATTGTCCTCAATGGAAAAGGAGAGTGAAGGAAGGGGTAATTAAGAAAAGAAATTAAAACTGAAAAACTGAAACAGGCACTTCCCTGGATTTATGGGCTTGAAAGGATGTGTGATGCCGCTCCCCCTTGCTGGCGCTTTGAATATTCATGAAATATCATCTTGAATTTTTCTTGAAACCAGCAATGTTGAAGCAGGCGATCGCCGAAGTTGAGAGTATCAGAGCCATCCAGGGCCAAAGAAAAATTAAAACAACAAATTTTAAAAACCTTGGTTGCCTCCCAAGAGCGCCCTCTGTTTAATGTCGTTTGAGCTCGACTAAAAGAATATAGTTCAAAAGTTAATCCATATTATTACAGTCCAGACAAAAGAAGTTTTTCACTGTCCATGTCAACATTGTCACCAGAAAAATAAAGTTTTAGACGATGCCCATTAACCTTGAAATCACCCTTATCTGGGTGTGATATCAAAACAGTTCCATACGGATAAGCTTCCTTTACATTAAAAGGACCTGACCATCTAGATTTTAATTTTCCAGGAAATAAACGTAGACGAGAATTATAAAGTAATACTTGGTCGCCTGGTTTAAATGTTTTCGGGTGCCTTAAATTTTTATCGTGAAAGCATTTCGTTCATTCCTATATAATTTATTATTTTCATACGCATTGGAGCGCCACTCATCGAGTTCATTGAGTTGGAATTTTCGAAGATCGGCGGTGGAGTGGGGATCAAAATTTAAAATTTAAGGGCCCAGAAAGCACGATGTTCTAATTCGACCGGTAAATGGCACGATTTCCCATATACTAACCGATACGGTGTACAACCGATGGAGGTCTTGTACGCTGTTCGGTAAGCCCATAGAGCATCGTCTAATTTATGTGACCAGTCCTTACGTGAGGTGGAAACAGTTTTTTCTAAAATATGTTTGATTTCTCTATTCACTACCTCGACCTGGCCGTTAGTTTGGGGGTGGTAAGCAGTTGAAAGCTTATGTGTAACGCCATATTTTAAAAGTGTTTTTGCAAATTGTGCGTTACAAAAGTGCGAACCCCTGTCGCTAACGATGGCCCTAGGAGTACCGAATCGAGAAAATAATTTTTTTAAGAAAATAATAAAGACTCGGGAGTCATTAGTAGGAAGAGCTTGGGCCTCTGCCCATCGAGACACGTAGTCTACCGCAACTAAAATGTATTTATTACCATGGCTAGAAGGAAGAGGACATACAAAATCAATTCCCCAAGGTCGAAGGTCGAAAACTTCGCACTCGAGGAAATAATTTTGCAACATTTCATTTTTATTTGAGATATTTCCGGTCCGTTGGCAGCTATCGCACCGTCTCACAAACGATTGGGCATCTTTAAAAGGCTAGGCCAATAAAAGCCTGCACTAAGTACTTTGTGAGCAGTCCGATTGGCTTGATAGTGCCCACCAGTCGGTCCTTCGTGTAAGTGTTTGAAAATATTTTGTCCTTCTTCGAAAGAAACACATCTCCTTACTACTTGGTCTGCACAAACTCGAAACAGATACGGGTCCTCCCAAAAATAATTCTTCAGGTCAGAGAAGAATTTCTTCTTTTGCTGATAGGAAAATTCTTTTGGGAGGACTCGAGCTACTAAGTAGTTGGCGAAGTTTGCAAACCAAGGAGAAGGAGTAGTGTTGATTGATAATAACTTCTCGTCGGGAAAATAATCATTAAAAGTTTGTTCATTTAAATCTTCAATAAATGGGTTATCTAATCGTGAAAGATGGTCCGCGGCCAAATTCTCAGCCCCTTTTTTATCTCGGATTTCCAAGTCGAACTCCTGGAGGAGTAAGACCCAGCGAAGTAAGCGTGGTTTGGCATCCGTTTTAGAAAGTAAATATTTGAGGGCCGAGTGGTCCGTAAAAACAATAATTTTTGAAAGCGTAATATAAGGTCGAAATTTGTCGAATGCAAAAATAACTGCTAATAATTCTTTCTCCGTTGTGGTATAGTTCGCTTGCGCGGATGTAAGTGTTTTACTTGCGTAGAAAATAGGGTGGAAGTTTTTAGATATACGTTGTCCTAAAACGGCTCCCACCGCAAAGCTACTTGCATCGCACATGATTTCGAATGGAAGGTCCCAGATTGGAGCTATCATAATTGGCGCATTTATTAGCTTATTTTTGATTAATTGAAAAGCAGATAAGCATGTATCATCAAAAATAAATGGAGTGTCTTTTTCTAAAAGATGAGTGAGTGGTTTGGTAATTTTCGAAAAATCTTTTATAAACCGCCGGTAAAACCGGCATGTCCTAGAAAGCTTCTTATGGCCTTAACGTTGGTTGGCGGTGGCAGTTTTTCGATCACTTCTATTTTTGCTTCATCGACCTCAATTCCTCTTGCTGAAATCTTATGACCTAAAACCAATCCCTCTCGTACCATGAAATGACATTTTTCCCAGTTCAGGGCGAGATTGGTCTCCTCACACCGTTCTAACACTTTTTCTAAATTTTCTAAACAAAAATCGAAGGAATCACCAAACACGGAAAAGTCGTCCATAAATACCTCCATAATACTTTCTACGTACTTGTCGAAAATGGCCAACATACACCGTTGAAATGTTGCCGGCGCATTACATAAGCCAAACGGCATTCTTCGATAGGCGAAGGTGCCGAAAGGACAAGTAAACGTCGTTTTCTCCTGGTCCTCGGGCGAGATGGGAATTTGGAAGTAGCCCGAGAGACCATCGAGAAAACAATAAAAGCTATGGCCGGATAATCGTTCTAAGATTTGATCGATGAATGGCAAGGGGAAATGGTCCTTGCGGGTGGCGTCGTTCAATTTGCGATAATCAATACACATACGGCACCCAGTCACCGTCCGTGTTGGGATTAAGTCATTATTATCATTTAACACTACCGTGATACCTCCCTTTTTAGGAACTACTTGAACGGGGCTTACCCATTTGCTATCTGAAATTGGATAGATAATTCCTGCGTCTAATAATTTCACGACCTCACCCTTTACTACTTCTTTCATGTTTGGGTTTAATCGGCGTTGAGGTTGAATAGAATTTTGTGAATTATCTTCCATTAGAATTTTGTGCATGCAGAAAGATGGACTTATGCCCTTAATATCAGAAATCTGCCAAGCAATTGCTTGGCGTGTTTTTTGTAAAACTTTTAGCAATTTGGCATTTTCAGATCCACTTAAATGGGCCGACACTATTACTGGTAACTTAGAGTCTTTTTCTAAAAATTCATATTTTAAATGATTGGGTAGTTCTTTAAGTTCTAAAGTGGGAGGTTCCTCGTATGAAGATTTGAAAGACTTTTCTTTTTCAAAAGTAATTTCTTCAAAATTTTTGATTTAATTTGAAAATTTGAGGGGGCGGGAGCAATGGCCATTTTCATTTCTTGTAATATTTCAGTGGAGGTGTTTGAAGATGAACAAAAAGAAGAAGAACCATTTTCAGAAATACAAAAAGAAGGGTCTTCACTTAACACATCTAAGAAAAAACACGAATCGTCATTTTCTAGGGTATTTTTCATAGAGGGTGTTATGGAGAAGGTTACTTCATCATCTCCAACTCGGAGGAATAGCTTACCATTACTCACATCAATGATAGCACTTGAGGTGGCAAGGAAGGGGCGGCCAAGGATTAGGGGAACCTCGACATCCTCTTCAATGTCCAAAATGACAAAATCCACCGGGAAGATGAATTTGTCTACTTTTACGAGCACGTCCTCCACAATTCCCAGCGAATATTTTATCGTCCTATCTGCTAGTTGTATACTCATACGTGTGGGGCTAAGGGTGCCCACTCCTAACTTTTTAAACAAGGAGAATGGCATTAAGTTGATGCTTGCTCCTAAGTCGGCCAACGCGTTCTTTACAAATAGATCACCAAAGAGGCACGGGATAGAAAAACTACCCGGATCGTTAGCCTTTTTCGGTAATTTATTTGTTAGGACGGCGGAACACTCAGTATTTAAAGTTAAGTGCGATAGATTTTCTAGCTTTTTCTTATTAGTTAGAAGATCCTTCAGGTACTTAGCGTACTTGGGCATTTGTGATATCGCTTCATGGAAGGGCAAATTGATGTGTATTTGCTTAAACATTTCCAGGAAGCGATGATATTGATCATCTAATTTTCCTTGTTGAGTTGAGATGGATAAGGCGGGGCGGGGTTGTTTTTGAAAATATGAGGTGGAGTGATAAAATCTGTTTGAGTGAGTGGTGTGTTTTAAAATAGGGGCGGATCTTGCCTCGGGCTCTTCGCTAACCGGACCGGATACTTGCTTTCCACTCCGAAGAGTTACAGCTTTCGCTTGCTCTTTCGGGTTGGGCTCGGTGTTAGCGGGAAGAGTCCCGGGCGGTCGCTCGGTATATTATTTTGGCGAGCTGCCCGATTTGGTTTTCTAGATTTTTAACGGATCCGGCTAAATTCTGGACGGTAGCTTCGTTCGTACTTATATATTTTGAAAACATCTCCTCCAAAGATGGAGGTTTTTGAAAGTTAACAGGGGGTGGAGGTGGTGTAAATTCATTTTGTAGAGGCGGGCGAGTTGTGTTTGCAGGATTACTCCAAGAAAAGTTCGGGTGATTACGCACTGCAGGATTATAATTATTCGGTAACTGAAAACCAGGTGCATGAAAATTAGAAGCAGAATAATTATTATAAGCATTTCTATTGCCTACGAAATCAGCTTGTTCGGAGGTGGCTTTTACGAATTCCCAAACCTGAGGTGCGGGAGGCATTCATTTCAGATATCTTTTTGCTAAGCATTTCCACTTGTAGTGCCAGCTGGGAGACGTTATCCACTTCGTACATACCTGCAGGTTTGTTTGGGCGGGATCTTGGCACATTCCACTGATAGGTGTTCATGGCCATATCCTCAAATAGTTCAAGAGCGGCTTCCGGGGTTTTGTTATTTAAGGTACCACCGGAAGCGGTGTCTATCATTTGCTTAGTATGTTGATTTAGCCCGTTATAAAACGTCTGCACTTGTAACCATACAGGCAGAGCGTGATGAGGGCAACATCTTAAGAATTCTTTATACCTTTCCCAGGTATCATATAGCGTTTCAGAATCTATTTGGCAAAAAGAAGAAATATCATTTCTAAGCTTAGCAGTTTTCGCAGGTGGAAAATACTTAGTTAGAAATTTTTCAGTTAACTGGGCCCAAGTGGTGATAGAACCTCTAGGTAGAGTTGACAACCACTGCTTAGCCTTTGTTTAAAGAAAATGGGAAGAGTCTTAGCCTAATTGCATCATCCGTAACACCATTTATTTTGAAGGTGTAACAGATTTCAAGGAAGCTAGCAATATGTGCATTCAGATCTTCATCTTGTAATCCGTCGAACTGCACGTATTGCTGCACCATGTGAATTATGCTTGGCTTTAGTTCGAAATTATTATTATTTATGGCAGGGCGGACTATACTAGTTTCCGTCCCTTCCAGGTTAGGCCTTGCATAATGGGACATAGTCCATTCAGGGGCCGCAACCATGTTGGGTACTTCATTTTGGTTAGGTTCGCCCATATTAACAACCGACTCCGAATCCTCAGCCAGTTCTTGGAATGTAGGATCTTGAACTTGCGATTTTCTCCGAAGAGTACGCTCAAGTTCTTGGTCCAAGTCTACAAGTTCTGACGGATTCGCTCGGGCCATAAACTAGAAAGAGAGAAGGGAAAATAAGATTGAGAAATTCGAAAAAGGTCTCTCTTTTTTTTTGAATTAATTTTGTTTTTCAAGAAAGAGGAGAGAAAAAAGAGGTGATAAAAGTAATAGATTCGTTCTTTCAAAATATCAACAAAATGCGAGTCCCCGATAACGGCGCCAAAAACTTGATGATTAAAATTCCGCTTGCACGAAATAAAATCCGAACTAGCAATCCGAGAAGGCAAGTATACCTATCGAACTGTAGTATAGGAACACAAGTGTCGTATTAAAATCCGAGAACCGTTGATTACTTATACTCAAACGAATTACTATTATTTTATCTTAATAATTTTTTGGATGGTTTTGTCCTGCTAAGTTGAAATAAAGCTGGATAAAAGTACGGCTAAACGATGATTAAGAAATAGCACTCGATCTTGACTTACTTCGGCCTAAGTTGATCAAATTCAAAAGCAAACTTAAAACTTAATAAAGTAAGGGCAGCTTGACCGTGGGGGTTCCTATAGTTTGAACATGCTTCTCTCGAAGATATGCCCAACTGAGTTTAGGAAAATCCGACCGAACTCTCGTCCCGTATTCGAATACCTAAAACTCGCTTTAAGTGGTGAACCCCGCTATTGGGTTTGACTCCAATCCAGGAGATTTACGTCATTCTCTCTCGAGAAATGTGTGTAAACTCTCTTTACTCTTAAGTGCTCACTTCAGACTATTGGCCTCTCGGCTAGCCAAGAATGAAAGCAAAGGTGGGGATTATATATCGATAATATAGCTCCACTATATTTTAATTAAGAGTAATCTAAGGCCCAACACTTTAGAAAGTGAAAGAAGACTAAAGGATCATAACTTGATCAACTCATCCTCAGATCATCAAGATCGAGTACTATGAGGATTTAGTTACTCATGGTGGAGGGGTAGGAGAGAGAAAATGATGAAGATTTTAAGAGAACAAAAACATACCATTTTATTAAACAAAAGTTCAACTGAGATTACATTGCATGGAAAGCCTACGAAGCATTAGTAATATACTATAAAAGGCAATTACAAAGGCATTACAACATTCATATGAAAAACTAGAAAAGGAAATGCATTGAAATAAGAGAGAGAGAGAGAGATAGAGAATAAAATGACATGAAAAACACTGAAAATAGAGGTAGTAGCACTAGTTCTCTCTCCAAAAACTGAATGGGAAAGCTTGGAGGTCATTTCACATTTATAGAAATTTTTTTCTGCCTCGGTCACGCCCTCAGTCACGCCCGTGACTAGCGGCATGACATTGTTTAATCAATTCTGCGGCTTGGATCAGGTTCGGCGCACGATTCTGACGCGATTTGATGGGTCACGCCTAGATCACGCCCGTGACTGAGGGTGTGACCATTTCGGTGGTTAGTCGGGTCATGGGCGCTGGCGGCTGGCTGACGTGGCAGTCACGGGCGTGACGGAAGCAACGCCCGTGTAACAGTGGGCGTGGACCAATTCGGTGGTCAGCTGGTCGAATCTGAGCTGTTCACGGGGCTGGTCACGGCGTGGCTTGCGTGTCACGGGCGTGGCTTGCATGTCACGGGCGTGACTTGTGTGTCACGGCCGTGTACTTTGGGCGTGTCTGACCAGATCTTCTGAATTATGTTGCAGCAGCTTAACTGGAAACAGCAACTTACACGCCTAGGTCACGGGCTGACCTAGGGCGTGACTTAGGAAATTTTGCATTTTTGACCTGAAAATTCAGAAAACTTAAGTTAGCACTAAAAATAGGAAAATGAACCAAAATTGCATTTAGGTAAACAACAATAAGCAAAAAGTAAGAGTAAATATCCTAAAATAACCTAATTAAACTAACTAGATTTAGCATTATCACCAGCCTCTCCAGAGAATCAACCTGACCCACCGTCTATGAGAAGCCCGGAAGCGGAATCGATCCGGGGCATTCAGCACAAACCACTTGAAACATTGCCAGCCTCTCCAGAGATCAACCTGACCCACCGTCTATGAGAGCCCGGCAGCGGAATCGATCTGGGGCATTCCAGCACCAAACCACTTGAAACATTGTCAGCCACCTCCAGAGATCAACCTGACCCATCGTCTATGAGAGCCCGGCAGTGGAAATCGATCTGGGGCATTTCCAGTACCAACCCCCTGAAACATTGCCAGCCTCTCCAGAGATCAACCTGACCCACCACCGTCTATGAGAGCCCTGACAGCGGAATCGATCTGGGGCATTCCAGCACCAAACCACTTGAAACATTGCCAGCGCTCTCTAGAGATCAACCTGACCCACCATCTATGAGAGCTCGGCAGCGGACTCGATCTGGGGCATTCCAGCACCAAACCACTTAAGACATTTCCAGCCTATCCAGAGATCAACCTGACCCCACCGTCTATGAGAGCCCGACAGCGGAATCGATCTGGGGCATTCCAGCACCAAACCACTTGAAACATTGCCAGCCTCTCCAGAGATCAAGCCTGACCCACCGTCTATGAGAGCCCGACAGCGGAATCGATCTTAGGCATTCCAGCACCAAACCACTTGAAACATTGCCAGCCTCTCCAGAGATCAACCTGACCCACCGTCTATGAGAGCCCGCAAGCAGAATTGATCTGGGGCATTCCAAGCACCAAACCACTTGAAACATTGCCAGACTCTCCGAGATCACCTGACCCGCGGTCTATGAGAGCCCGGCAGCGGAATCGATCTGGGGCATTCCAGCACCAAACCACTTGAAACCTTGCCAACCTCTCCAGAGATCAACCTGACCCACCGTCTATGAGAGCCCGGCAAGCGGATTCGATCTGGGGGAATTCCAGCACCAAACCACTTGAAACCTGCCAGAGAGTTATTCCAAAATGCATGTATTTGAGTAGGAAATGTTCAAAAGTTAGTTACAAAAATTGCTAAGGATAAAACCTCTTCAAATCATCCCCACTCCTGGCTCGGACCGGAGAGATACCCCCATCCACATCCCGGAGGTGATACCCTCCCGACTTGAGCACTTCACGTACAATGTTAGGCCCCTCCCAATTGGGCTCTACCTTACCAACCGCGGCTCCTCTTCCGGCCGCGTCAACCTTCTTTAGTACTAAATCTCCTTTCTGAAGTGCTTTATCCTGATGTGCTGTCGAAGTACTTGGCCATCCGTCTCTTGACTTCTTCCTATCGAACGGTATTCGAGGTATCGGAGCTCCTCTACCAGGTCCAGGGACAACCTTTGCCCCGCATTATTCTCTATTAACCATTCTCCCATCTCCTTCACACCGCGGTGATCACCCTGGGGGTTTTGACTTTGAACTCTATCGAGAGAACGACCTCGGACCCGTGGGATAGCTTGAAAGGGGTCTCCCCAGTGGCCGTGATTGGAGTAGTTCTCAGAGCCCATAGGACCGAAGGTAGTTGCTCCACCCAATTGCCTCTTAGATTTCTCTACCTTCTTCTTTAGTAATTGACAATTATCTGTTTGCTGCCTCCACCTGGTCGTTGCTCCTGGGTGGTGGGACCGACGCAAACCTGAGGTCTATGCCGAGTTGGGTGCAAAAACTAACAAATTCCTCGTTGGTGAATTGGGTCCGTTATCCATCACGATGGCTAGGGGGAGCCTATGCCTTCAAATGATTTCACCCCAAACGAAGTTTCTCACTACCTGGGACGTTACCTTGGCCCGGCGCCTTCACCTCGATCCATTTGGAAAAATAATCTATCATCACCAGCAGGACTTCCTATGGCCGCTTTCCTGGGGGAAGGGTCCCACCAAATCCAATCCCCATATAGCGAAGGGCCACGGAGCTGTGATGGTCCGGAGCCTTTGTGCTGGGAGGAGTTGGAGTGGAGCATAGAGTTGGCACTTTGAACACTTCCTTGCGAATTCCGCTACGTCCCTGCTGAGGGTAGGCCAAAAGTAGCCTTGCCTCAGCACTCTCCCCTCCAAAGTCCGGCTCCCGGAGTGACTTCCACACTCCCCTGAGTGGATTTCGTCAAGGACCCTCGGGACCTCCTCCTCAGACACGCAACGAGCCAGGAGCCCCGAGAGTGTTTTTCGTATAGCAATCCTGCGTGTAAGGAGTAGTATGCAGATGTTGGAGTTTCTGAGATGATCTCAAAGAATCAACAGTTAGTCTTGCTGCCAACGGCAATATGAGCCTATAGGGTCGCACATAAAAGCGTTTGGAGAATTGGAGAAAGTATTGTGTTGGCCCTTACTCGTATTGTATATGAGTGGAGGTCCAATCCTGTGACTGCTTGGAATAAGTTGAGAATGTCTCAAAAGGGAAATCGTTTTAAGTGTTTAAACGAACGGATTAACACTAGGTAATTCGGCTAAATGCATTAACCGAATTCGACTAATGGTTTAGACGAATTCGGCTAATGGGATTAACCGAATTCGGCTAAAGGGTTTAGACAAATTCGACTAATGGCAAATTCGACGAAAGGGTTGCGCCGAATTTATACAGCCGAATTTATATAGTCGAATTCGTCGAAATGGTTTCACCGGATTCGGTTTATAGTGACTAGCCGAATTTATATATGGTCGAATTCGTCGAAATGGTTTCGACGAATTCGGTTATAGTGATTAGTCGAAATTCGGTTAATTTGATTAGTCGAATTCGGCGAATGTAATAATCTGGACAGATTTTCTGTTTTTTCCTCTGGTCTGCGGATAGTCGATTTTATGTCTTGCGTATAAAAGGACGCGATTAGGGCTTCGTAAAAAGACGGTTATTTAGATCGAGCCCTTTTGCGAAGTTATATAGTCGAATTCGTCGAAATGGTTTCACCGGATTCGGTTATAGTGAATAGCCGAATTTATATATGGTCGAATTCGTCCCGAAATGGTTTCGGCCGAATTCGGTTATAGTGATTAGTCGAATTCGGTTAATTTGATTAGTCGAATTCGGCGAATGTAAATCTGGACAGATTTTTCTGTTTTTTCCTCTGGTCTGCGGATAGTCGATTTTATGCCTTGCGTATAAAAGGACGCGATTAGGGCTTCGAAAAGACGGTTATTTAGATCGAGCCCTTTTGCGAGGAAACAGACGACGGAAGTGTTCCGGCTGTTCTCGTTCCGTCCGCCGATCGTCGTTCCGCCGCCGCTAGCCGCCGCTGCCGGTCGCCGGCCTCCTCTGGATCGGACCTAGCAGTCCGTGAGGACGTTTGAGAGCTTCCTTCTCCGACCTAGTTCTTGTACGACAAGAAGCTAGGGTTTCTTCATCGCTTGTGTGGACTTCTGTAGAGGGATCGATCTATTTCGATCCTTGAAGAACTCAAAGCAGATTTTCGGATTTCTCTTGGAGCACCTTGGTTGAGTATTGACTCAATCCCTCGAAGGTATAAATTGTATTTGCTTTCTTATTCTCTTGAATCATGAAACCGCAAGATCCGTTGATCTCTTTTTGGGTTGTTCTTGTTCATTTCCGCTGCACATATTTGATATGTCCATCCCTTATGAAGGGGTATAGAAAACCTAACAGTGGTATCAGAGCTAGGTTGCGGTCAAGTGCGTGTAATTGGGACATTTAGAAGAGTTCTAAAAGCCCTAATTTCTTCTTGGAATATCACATTTGATGTGATTTTGGGTGGTTTCTGGTGGTGGGATTTCAAAATATGGTCGGGGCTCATACCGCTTAGACCCCGTTAGGGGCTCTGCCCCTAAGACCCCGCCAGGGGCGCGGCCCCTTGGAACCCCGCCAGGAACGCATGTGATTGTGTTGCGATTTTCATGTTTCAGAGGCTGTTTCTCCTCTGCAGTAACCGTCCCTCAAATGGTTTGTGAAACCAAATGTTTAGATTATTGAATCTGACATGAGAGACGAGCTTGTCTAACTGCACTTGTGGAGTTGTTGTTCATATGTCCAATGCATGTAAATCTGGAGATTTAGAAGTGTTCTAAATGCTCAGATTTAGCCCTGTTTTGTCAAAGTGTTGATAGACTATTTTTGTGCACATCTGGGATGTATCTGGAATGTGAATGTTGTAATTTTATTTTCTGATTGTGCACTGTGATTAAATGTTAATCATGATTAAAATGTTAATCACTTGAAATAAAAATCCCTTATCAAATATTAAGTGTTCAGATGACTTCCGATGGATGACACTCTTCCTGCCTCGATCGATGAAGTGTGGGCTTGCCAAAGCAAGGTGCATTAATCTATCTTGGTAAGGGTGCGAGTGGATAATTGTGATATCCCACTGTCGACATCGGGTCTAACTTAACTAGGTGACCTCAAAGGTTGAGTGCCTAGAGGCATAGGGTTGGCATGCTCCATATGATGGATGTGAATAAAGAGTTATTCACCAACCATACAAGAGTTGCATAGTGATGCAATTGACAAATGTTGTCTACCTAATAACCGCATTATGAGAGGAACACCAAAGCGGACTCGTGGTGTTGGTGAAATACGGATCTTGTCCACTAAGAGAGTAGCTCGCATAAACTCTCTGAATCGATATCAAGGGTTATTGATTTGATTAAAATAGTGGGAGCTCTTTAATAAAAGTCCTTATTAAAATATATAAAATGTATTTTGAAATATAGTTCTAAAATTTCACATTGCAAAATTCCTTGTAGAATATCCATGGCAAGTGGATCTCACTCCGCCTTGTCCCTGAGAGCGATCCTTGAGAAGGATAAGCTAAATGGGACAAATTTCCTTAACTGGTATAGAAACCTGAGAATTGTTCTCAGGCAAGAGCGCAAGCTCTATGTCTTGGAAGAAGATCCCCCTGAAGAGCCAGCCTCTAATGCACCACGTGCAGATAAAGATACTTATAAGAAGTATGGAGATGACTCCTTGGATGTTGAATGCCTTATGCTCGCGACTATGAACTCTGAGCTTCAGAAGCAACATGAGAACATGAGTTGTTATGAGATGGTTGAGCACCTGAAGAAAATGTTTTAAGGGCACGCTCGCCAAGAGAGGTTCGATATATCCAGGGTGTTATTTCAGTGTAAGATGGGAGCTCGAGACCCAGTAGGAACTCACGTACTCAAGATGATTGGGTATATAGAGAGCCTTGAAAGACTGGGGTTTCCTTTGAGCCAAGAGTTCGCCATTGATCTGATCCTACAATCGTTGCCGGACAGTTACGAGCAGTTTGTCTTAAATTACAATATGAATGAAATTGACAAGACATTGCCCGAGCTCCTAGGCATGTTATGAACTGCCGAGATCAACATGAAGAAGACCAAGCCTGCTAGCCCCATACTGATGGTGCATAAAGGCAAGGGCAAGGTCAAGGGAACCAAGAAGACTAAGGTAGGACCTAAGTCACATCTTGATCCCAAGTCCTCAGCACTGAAAAAGAAACTGTCCTCAGCATCTAGAAGATCTGCAGAAGAAGAAGGGAAGTATGACTTCCACTTCAGGTATTTTCGTTATAGAAATAAACCTTTCTACTCCCTCATCCTGGGTATTGGATAGCGGATGTGGTTCTCACATTTGTATAAATGTGCAAGAACTGAGAAGGAGAAGAATGCTGGGTAAAGGGGAGGTAGACCTGCGCGTTGGGAATGGAGCAAGAGTTGTTGCCGTCGCCATTGGTGTTTACTTTCTTTCTTTGCCCACATGGCTTGTAATAGAACTTGATAATTATTATTATGTTTCCGCCATAACTAGAAACATTATTTCTATTTCATGTTTGGACATGATTGGTTTTTCTTTCGTAATTAAGAACAATTGTTGTTCTATTTATAAGAATGATGTTTGTTATGGCGTTGCCCAAATGTTTAATGGTATATATGTTTTGAACTTAGACCATCCGATCTATAACAAAGAAAATACTAAAAGACTAAAAACAAATGACTTGAATCCTACGTACCTTTGGCATTGTCGTTTAGGCCATATAAACGAGAAACGCATATCCAAGCTCCATAAAGATGGACTACTGGACTCATTTGATTATGAATCATTTGAGAGATGCGAGTCATGTTTGTTGGGCAAGATGACGAAAGCTCCTTTCACTAGCTGTAATAAGAGGGCTAATGATCTCTTGGGTATAATACATAGTGATGTATGCGGACCCATGAGTTCTATGGCTAGAGGTGGGTTCTACTACTTCGTTACATTTACTGATGATTTCAGTAGATACGGATACGTGTTTTCTTATGAAGAACAAATCTGAGACCTTTGAAAAGTTCAAAGTGTTTAAAAATGAAGTGGAGAACCAATTGGGAAAAAGGATAAAAGCACTCCGATCTGATCGAGGTGGCGAATATCTGAGTCATGAGTTTCGTGATCATCTGAAAGAGTGTGGTATTGTATCACAGCTCACTCCGCCCGAAACACCTCAACATAATGGTGTTTCTGAGAGGAGGAATCATACCTTGTTAGACATGGTGCGATCGATGATGAGTCATGCAGATTTTCCCGTTTCCTTTGGGGTTTTGCTTTAGAGACTGCTGCTTTCACACTAAATCGAGTTCCAACGAAAACGGTTCTAAAGACACCATATGAGACATGGACTGGGAAGCGTCCTAGTATGTCGTTCATCAAGATTTGGGCTGTGAGGCATACGTGCGACGTCAAATGCCTGACAAGCTGGAACCCAAATCGGATAAATGTTATCTAGTGGGGTATCCTAGGGAACCAGCTGAAGGGGTACGACCCATAAAGTGCAAGTGGGTCTTCAAGAAGAAGACCGACATGGATGGGAATGTACAGACATTCAAAGGCCGACTGGTGGCTAAAGGTTTCATGCAAATTCATGGTGTTGACTATGATGAGACTTTTTCCCCTGTGGCCATGGTCAAGTCCATCAGAATTCTACTTGCTATTGTTGCATATTATGACTACGAGATCTGGCAAATGGATGTCAAAACGGCTTTCCTTAATGGAAACCTCCTTGAGGAAGTGTATATGACACAACCCGAGGGTTTTGTATCTCCAGATGAAGCCACTAAAATATGCAAGTTGAATCGATCCATTTATGGATTGAAGCAAGCTTCTCAAAGTTGGAATGTACGTTTTGATGAGAAAATCAAAGAGTTTGGTTTCATCAAGAATGAAGATGAGCCTTGTGTTTACAAGAAGATTAGTGGGAGCATTGTTGTCTTCCTGATATTGTATGTAGATGACATACTGTTGATCGGGAATGACATTCCGACCCTGCAACTTGTTAAGAACAACCTAGGGAAGTGCTTTTCTATGAAAGACTTGGGTGAAGCGACTTACATACTTGGTATTAAGATCTATAGAGATAGATCGAAGAAGTTGCTGGGTTTGACCCAGAGCACATAACTTGACAAGGTGTTGAAATGGTTCAACATGCTTGAGTCCAAGAAAGGATTCTTACCCATGTCACATGGTATGAGTCTCTCTAAGGACCAGTGTCCAAAATCTTTGGAAGATAAGGACCGCATGAAGTTGATTCTATATGCTTCGGCAATTGGATCAATCATGTATGCAATGTTATGTACTCGACCCGATGTCTCATATGCTTTAAGCATGACTAGCAGGTATCAGTCTGATCCGGGTGATGGTCACTGGATCGCAGTCAAGAATATCCTGAAGTACTTGAGAAGGACTAAGGATACATTCTTGGTGTTCGGTGGAGAGGAAGAGCTCGTTGTAAAGGGTTACACGGATGCAAGCTTCCAGACTGACAGAGATGACTCAAAGTCACAGTCAGGTTTTGTGTTTTGCCTTAATGGAGGAGCTGTAGGCTGGAAGAGTTCCAAGCAGGAGACAGTTGCCGATTCTACGACTGAGGCCGAGTATATCGCTGCAGTAAATGCGGCGAAGGAGGCTGTATGGATTAGGAAATTCATCAGCGAGCTTGATGTAGTTCCTAGCATTGTTGATCCCGTAGTTCTCTACTGTGACAACAACGGTGCAATTGCACAAGCTAAGGAACCTAGATCTCATCAGCGCTCCAAGCACATACTTCGGCGTTTCCATCTTATTCGAGAGATTGTTGATCGAGGAGATGTGAGCATATGCAGAGTACCGACTGAAGAAAATATAGCGGATCCACTGACAAAGCCTCTTGCGCAAAAGAAGCATGATGGTCATGTTAGATCAATGGGTATTAGATACCTGAATGATTATCTTTAGTGGGAGCCTTGTGGATTGCATATTTGTTGGTTGTTTGTTCATTGGATGAATTGTAAAATGTACTATGTATTTCATTTTATATTTATGGCAAGTTCTTTTATTATGTCATTTATGTCTGTCTGATAAGATTTATTAGCAAAATAAATGCCCTTAGAGTGTTTGCTTCCATAGGAATTCAAGTACGTGACTTGAATGTGAGAGCCTATGTTTGTAAGAAGCTTCATTCTTAAATGGTCCCTGGTCGACGTACCATCTTAGAAGCTAAGGGCGATGATGATACATTGAGACTAGCATGTGCGTTGACTGATGACCGGTTCTCACAGGTCATGATATTGTGATATCAAGTCATCACATGGGTACTTGTTAAGAACAAGTTGTACTGGACAGACCCCCGTGAGACTACTTTGTGGATTGTTATATGAACGTGTCACAAGTAGGTCTCAAGTGACAATGGTGTTTGTGGTCCTTTGACTTGAAGTCATAGCATTCATCAGGTGAGGAAGAGCGTACTTTGATGCCATCTAAAGTCTTCTCTTGAGAAAGGTTGACGATAAGGGTGGTTGTTGGTATGTTACGAATCATTTGGATGTTTGTGTATGAGCAGAAATGGGATTTGCCCTCCTATGACAGGAGTTACATCCATGGGCCCCTTGATGGAATGAGACTGAGAAATGCATGGCCATGCTTGGTAGAGTCAATATGTGATATTGAGCTCACCAATTTTCAGACAGTCTATTATGGATCAAGAAACTAGGATTGAATGATTATGAGGGTGACACGGTCCATGCCTCTAGTTCTATCCGGATGTAAAGGACAAAGGGACATGACAACACTGATACATTGGTCATGACAGGCTTATATGAGTTATGAACTCTTATTGCTTGGGGTAGTAATGATGTATTGCTAGATGCCGCTCATTGTTTGTGAGACTTTTGTTGATTCTTTGTGATCAAGTGGGAGACTGTTGGAGTTTCTGAGATGATCTCAAAGCAATCAACAGTTAGTCTTGCTGCCAACGCAATATGAGCCTATAGGGTCGCACATAAAAGCGTTTGGAGAAATTGGAGAAAGGATTGTGTTGGCCTTACTCGTATTGGATATGAGTGGAGGACCAATCCTGTGACTGCTTGGAATCAAGTTGAGAATGTCTCAAAAGGGAAATCGTTTAAAGTGTTTAAACGAACGAATTTACACTAGGTAATTCGGCTAAAGGCATTAACCGAATTCGACTAAATGGTTTATACGAATTCGGCTAATGGGATTAACCGAATTCGGCTTAAGGGTTTAGACGAATTCGGCTAATGGCAAATTGACGAAAGGGTTTCGCCGAATTTATACAGCCGAATTTACATAGTCGAATTCGTCGAAATGGTTTCGCCGGATTCGGTTATAGTGAATAGCCGAATTTATATATGGTCGAATTCGTCGAAATGGTTTCGCCGAATTCGGTTATAGTGATTAGTCGAATTCGGTTAATTTGATTAGTCGAATTCGGCGAATGTAAATCTGGACAGATTTTCTGTTTTTTCCTCTGGTCTGCGGATAGTCGATTTTTTGCCTTGCGTATAAAAGGACGTGATTAGGGCTTCGAAAAAGACGGTTTTTTAGATCGAGCCCTTTTGCGAGAAAATAGACGACGGAAGTGTTCCGGCTGTTATCGTTCCATCCGTCGATCGTCGTTCCGCCGCCGCTAGTCGCCACCGCCGGTCGCCGCCTCCTCTGGATCGGACCTAGCAGTCCGTGAGGACGTTGAGAGCTTCCTTCTCCGACCTAGTTCTTGTACGACAAGAAGCTAGGGTTCTTCATCGCTTGTGTGGACTTATGTAGAGGGATCGATCTATTTCGATCCTTGAAGAACTCAAAGCAGATTTCGGATTTCTCTTGGAGCACCTTGGTTGAGTATTGACTCAATCCCTCGAAGGTATAAATTGTATTTGCTTTCTTATTCTCTTGAATCATGAAACCGCAAGATCTGTTGAACTCTTTTTGGGTTGTTCTTGTTCATTTCCGCTACGCATATTTGATATGTCATCCCTTATGAAGGGGTATGATGGCGCAAATCTTAGCACACCGCTATAGGCGGTAGTAAGAATGCGGCATGAAATGGCAGTGTACCGATCGTTCAAGTAATATAAAATGGGAATGAATCCCCAAGTATCGATCTCAAAGGAACACAGTAAGGTGGAGTTTTTATCGAGGAAGGACTTGAGATTGAAGTCCTTTCGAGCGGATGGATGCGGAAATGTGGGATTTGGCTTTTGGAAAATAAAAGAAAACAACTACAACTACTCCTATGCAATGCCGCTATGCAGTGCTTCGCTTGGCGGGATGGAGACTAGGCAGGCCTTGAGCGCGCTGCGTCGCAAGGGCGGATGGACGAGTAGGCAAACGGAATTGAACTATGCAGGCCTTGAGCGCGCTGCTTCGTTAAGCGGGATGGATTACACGGGCCGCTATGCCACGCTTCGCTAGGTGGATGGAAGAGTAGGACTACGGATGAGGGTCGCAAGCACCTCGTCGACAAGCACGCCACTAGCAATTGCTAGTACGGCACACGAACGTGACGGCGGGATGGAGGATGGAATGGGGCGCACCTCAAGCAACTCAAACAGTAAAATATTTCACATAGACATGAAATGTATAGAAATGCAAATAAAGTTAAGTGGTACTTCATCATAACGTTAGCTCTAGCTACATATACATCAATAAGAAAAGAACAAGGCAAGAAATCGACCGAATCCGAAGTCTCATTGTAGATTCACGGTTGGAATCGCCGGGCTATCAATCCGCGTCCAAGCTCAGTCCGCAACTACGTCCGTGGTAGATAGAGCTGTCACTACTCTCCAATGAGCCCGTCTTCTTCGTGTCACGATCCGGTAGAGGTTGCAAACTTCCTCTTGCTTGATGGCGATGGCGGCTAAACCTTCCTTGAAGCTCTAGGATGAAGGAGGAGGCCGAGAGGAAGCTCCGGCTCAAGAATGGCGTGAAGAACAAGCCCGGAGCACCTCCCGATGGTGGGAGGCGATGGAGGGGCAAAATCGGGCGCTCTGGAGCAGGAAACAGCGGACTGGCGGAAGAAAATGCGGAGGATCCAAACTAATTCGCGAGAAGAAATATTTATAGGCGCTGGAATAAACAGTGCGCACGATCATTGGAGCACGACCAGTGGTCGTGCGCGCTGGAATCCTGTGATCGTGCGCCTGCCTGGGTGGAGCCTGCAATGTAAGAAATTTATAAAATACCATGTTCGCACGACCAGTGGTGCACGACCGGTGGTCGTGCACACTATCGTAGGTCGTCGTGCGCATTGGTCGAAACAGAACTCATAAAATTGATGTTAAGTGCGCACGAACAACGGCGCACGACCAGTGGTCGTGCGCAATATCGTTGGTGGTCGTGCGCACTGTCTGAGACAGAACTCAAAAAATAGGGTTAAGTGCACACGATCAGCGGCGCACGACCAGTGGTCGTGCGCAATAGAAACAGTGATCATGCGCAGTGTTCCTGTACAGAATTGTAGCGGGAACACCCGCACGACTCTTGTTCCAGCACAACCACGAATCTAGCCACTGAAAGTGGCACTTAACAATCCATGAAAACTACTAAAAATGAAGAACATGAAATAACACCAAAAACGGGCCTAGAGGTGCACTTAGCATGGAGTGTCAAATATGAGTGAAAACATGTCTAAAGTGAAGTGCATAGACTAGAAAATCGGCCGAGATGAGTCCATAAATGTGTATATATTTGGGACTCATCACACCCCCAGACTTAACTGTTTGCGCGTCCCGAGCAAACCATCTCTCGCGGACAGGAAAAATATAAGCTGGCGAAGAAATTATCAAGCGGAGTACCATGCGAAGTCGCATGCTCATGTGCGTAGAAATATAGTAGATAAAATTTCTAATTATACATATTAGTTTATAATTTTCTAGGAGCGTAGATATGTATTACGTTTACTCAAAAAGTGAATCACGGTGAATGCGTCATAGAGAAAGTCAAAACTAGAAGAAAGTAACTGAACGCTGAGACGAGATTGCCAAAGATCGGGGCTCGGGACAACTCCATTGAAATCCATCAATGTCGGTGACCATAAGCTTGCCCGTTCGCACTCTCTCCACGACACTGGTTTGACTCAAATGCGTGAATCAATAGGACTTAAGGTTTTAGATAGGCTTGGGTTTAGGTGAGGTAAACAAATATAAACATGAAGGCTTAGAACACAAAAACCCAAATGAGCAAATGCATAACACTATCCAAGTAGCCAAAAAACACGCGGATGCACCACACCCCCAGACTTAGACTTAACAACATGGGTGTGTGCACCGCCTACTCCCAAACATATATTTTTACACAGATTTTTCATTAAAGCTCATATCTTTTTCTTTTCTTTTCACTTCTTTTCTTTCTCTCATTTTCTTCTTTTCTTTTCTTATCATTTTCAGCAGCTAAACAATAAAACACATCCACATCTTCACAAACATATCACCAAATCAACAACCCAACTCATAAAATAATAAACAGCTAAAGCTCAGATTTGGGTGTGCGACTAGGATTGGCATTTAGGCTTTGGTGAGACAATAGTGGGGCTGAATCAAAGAAAGGGTAGGCACAACTGGGCTGACAAGGATAAAGCGATAGGAGTGGGCACAAAGGCTCAACCGGGCCAAAATGATGGCCTATATCACATTCACGCAATTGACTAACCGTATACCCATGCTTCAAGAATCGCTTGGGGCAAGTTCTAGCCACCGAGAAAGATAATCCTTTCTCCCGACTCGGGCAATACGAGGCTAACGAACGTCTACACACATCCCTATGCTACCGTTTGATTCACATCGGATTCACCAATTTTTGAGTGTAGTAAACAATATTTACGCTAATAGAAAAAAATATAAACTAAAAGCATAAAAAGAAATGAATCTACACGAATTTCTAAACGAGACATGAGCACTCGACTAGGAGCACTACATGAGTAAACATTTTACTCCGCCTCATAATCCTAAGCCAGCACAATGATTTTTCAAATCACACAAAAAGACAAATTCAACTCGCGATGTGCCAACGGCTAAGCGCGCTCAAGTGGTTGCTGTGGTGTGCAATGAAAATAAACAAAACATTTTAAATGAAATCTTCTAGTATGCAGTGCAATAGTGCACGTGAGCGGGTAAACAAAACTACTCTCCCCCAGACTTAAACTAAACAATCCGCATAATATATGACAGGAAAATCAAAATAGGGCTAGGGGAAGAGAGTACCCAATGCTCAGCAAGTGAGCATACCAGAAGATTGGCGATTAACTCTAGACTAAGCTACAGCACCCAACCAGAAGAATACCTGCAGGGTCAGCTCCGCAAAAACAAAGGAAAATAGAAACGCTGAAATAAAATAAACGAACTACGCAGGATTAGATAAATTAAAAATGCAAGAAAAAGAAGATAACTACTGGGGTTATTGTCATCCCAGCACGACTTATTTAAAAACATGAAGGTTCTAGCTAATGGGCCTATGAAAAAGAAAAAGCACAGGTAACTGCTCCATTATCCGTTTCGGTAGCTGGTACCGATACGGAGATAAGGCAGTCACCCCTCTACCTAAATAATAATACATGCTTGACACAGGTAGAGGGAAAAGAAAGTAAGAAGAGGAGGAGATATCCTCACTCAACTCACCAAAAATATCCTTGCCTAGCAAGGAGTCGTCAACAGGGAGGCAGCAGGAGGCGAAGGCAATGAGTGGAGCTTCCTCTACGGAGGGGGAATAAACCTCCTCACATGAGAGGATGCTCTCATCATTGACTTGAGCAAAAAGCTCTAAGTCCTCCTGAAGTACCTGTGAAGATTCAACCTGCACAGACTCAGATGAAGGAAGGGGATCAAGAAATAAAGAAGACGAAGAACATAAATAAACAACAATCGGGGGAGTGATCCCGGTCTCACTCCCATCAGGTTGGTGAAGTAAAATAATGTTTGCATTGTCCTCAATGCTACAAGGTTCGGCGGGATCAACGGTGGCCAGGCTTAGGATTTGGACTTCCTCCACCGGTGCTGAGGAAAACTCCTCTTCACCTAGAAGGTTGGCCTCCTCCATAGGAACAGGCATGACACTAAAGTCTCCAGCCTCCTCTTGCGACACATCATCAACAATGTCGTCAGAGACGAGTGTAGTATGCACAACAGGGAGAGGAATAGTGCTCGGATAAAAGTCGAGCACTGATTCCTCACAAAGAATCGAATCCACTAGGGGTGGTGGATGCACTGGGAGAATAGGCTCAGCAATGTCAGTGCCCAGATCAGCCACACATCTGGTGATTGTGTCAACGCCATACCCTTCAAGATGTGAAGGTGGCAAAGACACAAAACTGGATGTTGAAGGTGTGCCGCCAGAGTTAGGATTCGGGACGATCCGGATATCCGGCTCGTCATCCTCATACAATTGCCGACGAAAAGCAGTACAATCCTTCAGGGCATGATCTGTGTTCCGACAAAACTGGCACTGCCTAGCGGGCTTCTTTGGCACAGCGGGTGCTGAAGCCGAAAAGAAGTAAGACGGTAAAGGCTAGGCAGAGTATCCATAAGACTTACGCACACCATATGGAGTATCTCACGAAATCGATGCTCTATATGCTGGGCGAGAAGAATTATGCCCACCATTCTCCGTAGGGCATTCATCACTAGAGTGGGAGGTAGCTCCACACCAACGGCAACAATATTAAGATGTGCCCACAAAGTGCGAAGATAAAACGATTCAAAAAATAAAAATGCTATTGTGCAAAATACTACACCTAACAAAAATTACTAAAGCAACCTAATTAAAAACAGGAAACATAATACGAGGAAATAAAACAAAGGAATGCGATTTACAAATGGAAGGGCTTCTCTCTCAGATTCTCCCTCTCCAAAAACTTACACGACTATGTTCCCCGGCAACGGCGCCAAAATTGATGGCGCAAATCTTAGCACACCGTTATAGGCGGTAGTAAGAATGCGGCACGAAACGGCAGTGTACCAATCATTCAAGTAATATAAAATGGGAATGAATCCCCAAGTATCGATCTCAAAGGAACACAGTAAGGTGGAGTTTATTATCGAGGAAGGACTTGAGATTGAAGTCCTTTCGAGCGGATGGATGCGGAAATGGGGGATTTGGCTTTTGGAAAATAAAAGAAAACAACTACAACTACTCCTATGCAATGCCGCTATGCAGTGCTTCGCTTGGCGGCATGGAGACTAGGCAGGCCTTGAGCGCGCTGCGTCGCAAGGGCGGATGGACGAGTAGGCAAACGGAATCGAACTATGCAGTCCTTGAGCGCGCTGCTTTCGTTAAGCGGGATGGATTACACCGGCCGCTATGCCACACTTCGCTAGGCGGATGGAAGAGTAGGCATACGGATGAGGGTCGTACGCACCTCGTCGACAAGCACGCCACTAGCAATTGCTAGTGCGGCACACGAACGTGACGGCGGGATGGAGGATGGAATGGGGCGCACCTCAAGCAACTCAAACAGTAAAATATTTCACATAGACATGAAATGTATAGAAATGCAAATAAAGTTAAGTGCTACTTCATCATAATGTTAGCTCTAGCTACATATACATCAATAAGAAAAGAACAAGGCAAGAAATCGACCGAATCCGAAGTCTCATTGTAGATTCACGGTTGGAATCGCCGTGTTATCAATCCGCATCCAAGCTCGGTCCGCAACTACGTCCGGGTAGAGAGAGCTGTCACTACTCTCCAATGAGCCCGTCTTCTTCGTGTCACGATCCGGTAGAGGTTGCTAACTTCCTCTTGCTTGATGGCGATGGCGGCTAAACCTTCCTTGAAGCTCTAGGATGAAGGAGGAGGCCGAGAGGAAGCTCCGGCTCAAGAATGGCGTGAAGAACAAGCCCGGAGCACCTCCCGATGGTGGGCGGCGATGGAGGGGCGAAATCGGGCGCTCTGGAGCAGGAAACAGCGGACTGGCGGAAGAAAATGCGGAGGATCCAACCTAATTCACGAGCAGGAATATTTATAGGCGCTGGAATAAACAGTATGCGCGATCATTGGAGCACGACCAGTGGTCGTGCGCGCTGGAATCCTGTGATCGTGCGCCTGCCTGGGTGGAGCCTGCAATGTAAGAAATTTATAAAATACCATGTTCGCACGACCAGTGGTGCACGACCGGTGGTCATGCGCACTATCGTAGGTGGTCGTACGCACTGGTCGAAACAGAACTCATAAAATTGATGTTAAGTGCGCACGAACAGCGGCGCACGACCGGTGGTCATGCGCAATATCATTTGTGGTCGTGCGCACTGTCCGAGACAGAACTCAAAAAATAGGGTTAAGTGCACACGATCAGCGGCGCACGACCAGTGGTCGTGCGCAATAGAAATAGTGATCGTGCGCAGTGTTCCTGTACAGAATTGTACTGGGAACACTCGCACGACTCCTGTTCCAGCACAACTACGAATCCAGCCACTGAAAGTGGCACTTAACAATCCATGAAAACAACTAAAAATGAAGAACATGAAATAACACCAAAAACGGGCCTAGAGTGCACTTAGCATGGAGTGTCAAATATGAGTGAAAACATGTCTAAATTGAAGTGCATAGACTAGATAATCGGCCCAGATGAGTCCATAAATGTGTATATATTTGGGACTCATCAGGGTACAGAAAACCCAATAGCAGGTTTGTACCTGAACCGCCATTTGTCAACATCTCCCTCGGGGAACTTTCCCGATGTTAGGAAGGTGATGAGGGGATCTATCCATGATGCTCGCTGATCCACCTCCATCAGCTCCCCTTCTTCAATGGAAGGTCGAAAGAGTTCCAACACTGTTCCCCTGCCCGAGGACCGAACTTGGCTAGTAGGTCCGCCGGGTGCTCTCCTCCCTTGGCACATGTGTGATGGAAAAAGTGCGAAATTGGCCGATGATCCCCTTGGCCTTCTCTAGATAGCGTTGGAGGGTTGGCTCCCTTGCTTCGAATTCTCCCCTGATTTGGCATGCCACCACCATGGAGTCCGTTGATACCTCCACGTCCTGCACCCGTAGCTCCCTAGCCAGCCGCAAGACCGCTATCACTGCCTCGTACTTGGCTTGGTTGTTCGTAATAGGGAAATGGATGCTCAGGGACTTCTCGATCTTTGTTCCTTGGGGCTTATCAGGACGATCCCTCCTCCACTGGAATGCTTCCCTGATGCACCATCCACTAACATCTTCCAGGAGACCGGGGAGGGTGACTCATGCTTTCTTACTTCAGTTGCGTAGTCCACCGTGAAGTCTGCCACCGCTTGTGCCTTGATTAACGTCCTAGGCATAAACGCGATGTCGAACTCACTTAGCTCCACAGACCATTTGTCTAACCTCCCCGAATGCTCCACCCCCTCCATAACTTTTCGAAGCTGGTGGTCAGTCACCACTTTGATCGACTGTGCTTGGAAGTATTGCCTAAGCTTCCGGGCTGATACCACCAAAGCAAACGCCAATTTCTCCAAAATTGGGTATCGGAGCTCCGCCTTCCTCAGCACTCGGCTGACGTAGTAGATGGGGAATTGCCTTCTCCCTTCTTCTCGGACCAGCACCGATCTTACCGCCTCCGATCCTACCCCTAAATATAGGGATAGGTCCTCCCCTTGCCTTTCAAAGCTTGGAAATCTTCCACACATTCTGAGGTCTATTCGAATTTCTTGTTTCCCCGTAGCACCTTGAAGAAGGGGGCACACTTCTCACCCGCCTTAGAGAGGAACCTGCTGAGCCCGGCCAATTTTCACGTGAGGCGTTGAACTTCCTTCGCGTTTCATGGCGACCCGAACTCTAAGATTGCTTTAACCTTATCGGGGTTAGGCTCCACCCCTGCCGGGGTGAGCAAGTGGCCTAGGAATTTTCCCCTGCTAGCCCCGAAGACACACTTCACGGGGTTGAGCTTCATCTTATACTTCCGCAAAGACCAAAAAGTCTCTTCAAGATCTTGGAGGTGAGACTTGAGGTCCCGACTCTTCACCATGAGGTCATCAACATAGACCTCCAGGTTCCTTCCCCTTTGCTCTCGGAAGACCTTGTCCATCATCCGCTGGTATGTAGCCCCTACATTCTTGAGCCCAAAAGGCATCATCTTATAACAATAGCATCCATCCCCCATAATGAAGGAGACATCCTTGATGTCGAGAGGATGCATGCGAATCTAGTGATAACCTGAAAAAGCATCTAGAAAAGACATTATAGAGAAACCAACGGCTGAGTCAACCAACGCGTCGATTCTAGGCTAGGGGTAACAATCCTTGGGGCACGATTTATTAAGCAAGGAAAAATCTACAAACATTCTCCACTTACCATCCCCTTTTTTCACCATCACCACGTTGGAGACCCAGCTGGGGTATTGGATCTCGGATACAAAATCGGCTTTGATGAGCTTGTTCACCTCCTCCCGAATGGGTGCCTCCAGCTTGTCAGCAGTGGACCTCTTTAATTGGCAGATGGGGTGAGTGCCGGGATCGAGGTTGAGGCGATGGCACGCCACATCCGCGTCGATCCCCGGCATCTCCGCGGCACTCCATGCAAAGACATCCACGTTGTCTTGGATGCAAGCCGAGACCTTCCTCCGTCCTTTGGGCTGAGCTCCCCGCCGATCCTGATCCTTTCGACTGTTCCGGCCTTCGTGGTCACCTCCACCTCTACCACCTCCTCCACAGCTTCCAACCTGGATTGCTCCCCCCAGGTATTGTTCTCCTTGCCGCCACACGCGATCCCCCTGGCTCCTTCTTGCATCGCTTCCTATTCCACCACCATTAACTCTTCCGCCCCTTCTCCTGAGGTCTCTTCTTCCTTCTCTCCCTCATTCCCCTCCTCCGCCCTGGGCCTTTCAACGACCCCTTCCTGGGCATGAACTACTCCTTCACCCCTCCTTCCTTCCAACCTCTCCTCTTCTTCGGCCTCGGCCACCTCTCCCATCACCTTGTCCCAATCCTCCGCTTCTTCCATCATGGAGATGGTGTTGACGGTAGTCACATAGCACTTCCTTGCCACCTTGGGGTCCCCCCGGACCCAAATCTGGATTCCTCCGGTGTTGAACTTGAGACACTGGTGGAATGTGGATGGGACACATCGGAACGCACTGATGAGAGGCCTTCCAAAGATGGCGCTGTAGCTGCTGGGGGCATCCACTATCACGAAGCGGAAGTTCCGTGACTGCCCCCCCAAGGTCACATGGAGTCCCACTCCACCTTCCACATCTTTCCTCTCTCCCGAAAACCCAAACAGAGGGCCATCCGAGGCCAACACCCTTCTGGCCTCCACCTTCATCTCATCGAACGCCCTCTTGAAGACGACGTTGACCAAGCTCCCGTTATCCACGAGGATTCGGGACACCATGAAGTTCTCGATGGCGGTTTGGATGACCAAAGCATCGCAGAAAGGGTCCTCATGACCCGGTATGTCCTTCTGAGAGAAAGTGATTTTTTCGGCTGGGGGTGGAGCCGTGGATGTTGAAGCCATGCTCCGACGGTAGATGGTATGGAGGATCGCCTTGCGGGTTGCCTCTACCCCCACCCCCCGTGGATCACCCTGATCCCTCCTCAAGTCCCCAAATCGACCCTGTCTTCACATCCCTCCTCCTCGTCCTCTTGAGGAAGGACTTCCTCGATCCGCACTTGTTGTTGTTCCCGCGGCGCCGGAACCCTGGCTCTTTTTGACTCCAAGAACTCGGGATAGGTAGCCGTTGCGTGACCTTCCTCATCATGGAAGTCACAATACGGCAACGCCGCCTCCCCCCTCTCAGCCTCTGCCGCCCTGTTTCCTCTTCTCCTCCCCGCTCTTGCTTCCACTACTTCTCTCCTTCCTCTTCCTCCTCCTCCTCCTCTTCCTCGTCTGATCGCCATAGTCTGCTGAGGCGGGGGAGGAATCTACCTCAGACCCTTCCTCCACCCTAACAGTTGAGGTCTTCCTTGTCCCCCATAGAAATTACCCCCCCCCCCCCCCCCCCGGGCGTAGCCTCTTCCCTGGCCTTGCATCCCCCCTCCATGCTGCCTCCATCCCCCTTCCGGGGCCCGGGCTCTTCCCTTCTTCTTACTTCTTGTTGCCTGACCTCCGGCACAGTGAGCTTTGCTAGCCTCTTTGTGAGCTCCGGATTGGCCTCTTCACTCTCGACCTCCTCCGCTACCCTCTACATAAACTCCTCGTAGGAGACGGGGGCTTTCCTCTTCAGGTCCATCTTGAAGAAACTTTCTTTCAACCCCAACGTGAAGGAGAGCTGAAGAGCAAACCCGGGCATCTCCTAGGTGAGCAGAACTTCCTCCTGAAACCGATCTGCATAATGAGCCAACGACTCCTTAGGCTCCTGCTTCAGTTTGAAGAGGGACTCGGCGTCCTTCTTCCTCTTTTTCGAAGTTGAAAACCATAGCAAGAAACTTCTACGCAGATCCTCGAAAGCATAGATCGATCCGATGGAAGTTGGTGGAACCACTCCCGAGCTTTCTCCTTCAGGGTGACGGCGAAGAGACGACACTTGAAGGCATCTGACATCGGCTTGATAGAGACCGAGTCCTCGAATGACTGCAGGTGCTGGACAGGGTCGTCCCGACCATGTTAATAGACCCTGTCCCACTCTCTGAACCCTTCTGGGATGGGTCCAGAGAGCACCAATTCGCAAAAGGGGCTTCCTCCCCTGCTGCCCTTTCCTGCTCTGCTCGCCCTCCGAGCTCTCTCGCCTAATTGGCTCGTCGGGGCCAAGCTCGCGAGAGCCACCATTGCTGGGCTGGCCCCAGCGGGTGCCGTGCCCACCAGAATCGCATTCGATGGCGCCTGACTCGTCTCTCCCGCACCTACCTGCCTTACACTCTCCTATCTCGCGCTCGCCGGGACTGAGCTCGCCGAAACCGAGCACGAAGGGCTGGCGATAAGCACTCGCCCTTCCAGATCTTTCACTGACCCGCCTGCTACTTCTTTTTCCAACCCTTCCTCCCAGGGCTCCCTCGCCAACCGCTGCCGGAGGTTGGGACGCTTGTGCCACCAGGGTCGCGAATTCGCTATGTAGTGCTGCGACCGCAAACCCGAGGGTGTTGAGGACATCTCGCCTGAAGTCCGAGAACATCTTCTGCACCGCCGCCGGAGGTGACCCGCAGAGCTCCTCGCCTTGATCTTCATCTCCTGCCAAGTTCCTCTCTCGAAATCTTCCTGGACCAGCCGCGCTCCACGCTCATCGCACCAAAATGTTGAAAACCGATTTCTCGATCTCTTGTGAAGCTCGGGCCCTCAACAAGTTGAGGGGAAGCTAGCCTTTTCTAATCCCTTGAAAGGAGCAGACCGAAGCCTCGGAAATGGACTGAGACCTTAGTCGCAGCGAGGAGGTCCCACCACAAACCCGGAAGATCATTGAGCGCTTCCCCTCCCAAGCCAAAGCTGAGACTTGGGTACCTTGGAGAGTTAGAGAGCTGAACCAAAGTAACCAAGGAAGAAGAAGTAGCTCAGAGATCTGAGATTGGAATCCTCTCCCAAGGTGCCCTTTAAGGCCTATTTATAGTTTTTTTATTGCTGGTCTGTCAATAGCGGAATTCCGCTTTTTGGTTTTACTAAATGCACCCCAATTTGGCCTGCTAACAGCCAAACTCCGCTGTTTGGAGGGGCTATCCGTAGACCACCAGGGCAGAGGAGTAACTCCACCCCTTTAGTTGATGGACGAATGGTTTATGAGATCACCACTCGCGAGAGAGATGAATTCGTCGAACGGATTTCGTCGAACGGAGAGACGAGTTCGTCAAACGGGTTTCCTCGAACGAGAGGTGAGTTCGTCGAACGGAGAACGGAATTCATCGAACGCTGAATGGAGTTCGACGGTCTCAGCAAATGCTCGGCGATCGTCGAACGCAGGGCAGATTTCGTCGAACCTAAAGACTTTGAAGAAATCCGACTCGCCTGCCTTCTCGCGAGCAGTCAGCGAGTACCCGGCTCGCTCGCCTTCTTGCGAGCAGCTGGCGAGTACCCGGATCGCTTACCTTCTTGCCGGTTGACCTTGAGACTGGGGGTCGCAGGGACGCGACATGAGCCTCTTCCCGCGAGTGGCCTTTGATAGCTCTGGTTCGCCTTCTTTGTTACCTCCTCCATCTGTTGGATTTAAAAACCCCTTTGGGCGAGCGACCTGTGAAGACCCTGTTCGCCCTCTTACTGGTGACGTCCATTGGTGCCAGTTCTCACGTTTCCACCTACAAACTCTTCCGCTGAGACAAGCGCTCGTCCCAGCGGGTCCGCTGGGATGGGGTAGGTTTTTTGGGGACAGCCATCGGAGCTGAAGCTGGACATTCGTCTAACTGAGAAGCGAATTCGTCGAACGGAGAACGGGATTTCTCGAACTCAGGACGGCTTTCGTCGAACGGAGAAGGAATTTGTCAAACTCAGGACGGCTTTCGTCGAACAAAGAATGGAATTCGTCGAACTCAGGAGCAGATCGCGAGGATCTGGCTCGCCCACATTCACCACGATCGGTCGGCGAGTGCTTGGCTCGCCTGCCTTCACGTGGGCTCGAAAATTTGAAGCGCGACGTTTGTCGAACAGAGACGCAAGTTCGTCGAACATCAAAACTCAAAAAGGATCTGGTTGTCCTAGAATCATCACTGTAATCGGATCGCCACGCCCTGTCTCGCTCCTCTTCCCAGTCAGCGGTCGGTGGGTGGCTAGCTCGCCTTCCACATTATTTTGGCTTGTTAGTTACTCCTTAGTCTTCGTTCACCTCTAGGCAAATGTCCGGGTTGTACATTCCATCTGATACTAATTGAAAGTGCACAGTGTGCCTCTGAGTATACTCTAGAGGGGGTGAATAGAGATTTAAAAATATTTCTATCCTATTTGGGCACACACAATAAAAACACTAAGTGTTGTGCTTCAACAATACCTAACACAGAATAAAATTAATGTTGTTAAAGTAAAGAAGAGAAGTTGTAAGCTATATGGGACAGCACAGAAAATTAACACACACAGAAGACACAAGATTTTATAGAGTTTCCCGAAATGTGGGTAGTCCCCTCTTCTACCACCTGGTAGGAATGCACAACCTGTGCCCGAGTCTTTTGATAAGGGGACTCTTAGAACCAGTGATCTTTTGATATGTAGATCTTGAACCACTCAGATCTATTGACACGGAGATCGTGAACCACTCAGAACTTTTGATAAGGAGACCTTGAACCACTCAGATCTTTTGATAAGGAGATCTTGAACCATTGAATCCTTTGGAAGAGGGATTCATAAAACTCGGTACAAATTAGGAATTGAAAGAAGAAAGAAGATGGAGAAGAAGAATTCTGTTCTCAAAATTTTGTAGAAGCTTTCAGCTTCTAATTTCCCTTCAATGGATCTGCTAATGATGAACCCTTGTTTATGATTGTGCTGATTTGCAAGTGTTATATTCTTCAGATCCTTTTGTATATCTTTTGCTTGCTATCTGGCTGCTATATGATGTTGATGAATAAGCAACTCTATTTTCAGTTCTCAGAAAGAGGACTTATTTTCTCTTTCTATTTGAAGGGTTCCAGGAGGAAGAAGAAGAAGTGGGAACCCTAATCGACAAGCTGTAATAGATTGTGATGAATGCTCTAATTTTTTCTCTCTTCTCATCCTATTTATTATCCATAATTAATATTGAATTATTTCCTCTTTTGGGTTGTCTTGAAAAGGTTTAGTCTTGGTCATTTAATCTTTCTTTCTTCTTTTGTTCACCACCCATCTAGGAAATAGACAAGCCATTGTAGAATGGTCTTTAGTGTTGTGGGCCTTCAGAGAGAGTTCTAATAGGACAGCTGAAATGGTTTCCTTTTCGGATTGTATTCGACGCTACGTCAACTTCAATATTTCTCTTATTGACACGCCTTCAAGTTCTTGTAAGAGCAGCTTCGAATTCCTTCTAGCTCTGGTTGAACTCTGTTGTCGATGTTACGTCGATTACTTTTCGACGTAACCGTCAAGTTGAAGACTTGAATTTGAACTTCATTGTCCGCATCGAATTGTAGTCAACATTGCGTTGACTTCAGATGGCTTCAACAGACACTTCCTTCTGCGTTGAATTGAAGTCGAGGTTGCATCGACTTCTAAGATAACTTCTACATGTTCCTTCATCTACGTCGACTCCTATTCGACATAGCATCGACCAGATATACTTTGACATAGAGATTGAGTTGCTTGGGCTTCTACTCTGAGTTGCGTCGACATCAAGTCGAAGTTGCATCGACTTATATTCGACGCAAGTATTAATTCAACTCAGATTGTGCTTGTCCTGACCTGGTCTTGACACTCTAAGGTGAGTGTGACATCCTAAGACATATAATGGACAAATTACCCTTACAATACAATGGGTAATAAAACATAAAAGGTAAAATCACTTATGGTTAATTTGTTAAGTTAAATCACAAGGGGTTTTTCCCAACACAGCCAAAATAATGCTCAACGCCCGCCTAATTTGAATTTGCCTGGATTTCCATCGCCATCACTGAAGCCCTTTGTAATTGACAAAGTCTTCTCTAAATATGTTGACTCAAATGAGTTAAGTATTTGGAATCTAACCAGATCTATTAAAAATTTATAAAATCAAATTAGACAACTCTCCAGAATGTTCTCCGAACAACGACAAGGAACTCTGCCGAGCAATACTTAGCCCAATCCACGAGAGAGCGCCAACGCAATAACCCTCCGCAGCAGAATGGAGGTAAAATATTCAAAATTTCTTGAGGCCTAGGTAAACGTTTAAACTTCACCTTCTCATTTTATTTCTTCTGATTTAGCTCAGCGCAAAATTCAAGCTTCTTCTATTTCTTATCGTTCAAAATTTTGAAACGAACACAATGAGGAGCAATATAAAGTTTTTTATTAATATGTTAAAATAAATTCAAATTAGCATACATTTCTGCGAGGCACTCTCTCAAATGCCTAAATACGCAAAATATCTCAAGGATTTGCAATAAAAAAAGTAACTTGAAGATATTTCACGCGTTTCTCTTAACGCAGAATGCTCAGCAATTATTTCAAATAAATAGCCGAAAAAATTAAATGATCAGGGTTTGTTTTCCATCCCGTGTTTGTTCGACAATTTGTGAATTAAGCATGCCTTGGCCGACTTAGGAGCTAGTATAAATTTGATGCCCTTCCTTTTGTTTAAAAAGCTTAGTTTGGGCACCCCAAGCCCAACTAATATGAGCATCCAACTGCGGATCAGTCAGTTAAGTAACCAATAGGGCTCGTAGAGGATGTGCTAGTGAACATTGACAAGATTATTTTTCCGGTAGACTTTGTCATACACTATTAGAAAAGTGATTTTTAGCTACACCTTTTTTTGCCAGGGTTCAAAAGTTGTGGCTAATACACTAGTATTAGCCACGACTATAAAAATCATGGCTAATCGTTATGTTTTAACTAGGGCTGAAAAGTCATGGCTAATACGTATATATTAGCCATTATAAACTATATTCGTGGCAAAAAAAAACTAGACTATTCGCCACACTTTTTTCATTTTGTAGAAAATACTTAATTATGGATTCATTTGCCACGGCGTAAACCATTACATTCGGCCGCTCCCCAAAACCTATCCCGCGAATACTCTCTCGTTCCATCTCATTTTGGCATTTCACAATCCCGTGTTCGAAACCCTTTCGGCCACCTGCAGATCCCGATCTCCCTCACCTACAAGTGATCGTCGGGATCTGTCAAAGCCTTACAACAACTCATCGTCCTCAACTGATCGAAGAGCCTTTCTCTCCCACAACTAATTGAAGTCTTCCTCGCCTACAACAACCCATCATCCTCACCGAGATCTGTCGAGTTAGTCGAGATCTGCTAAAAATTCTTCCTCATTCCTGTTGAATGTATGTTTCATTTTTTTCATTCTCATTCTTGTTGTTAGGGTTTCATATGATAGAAATTCTAGATTTTTTTCTTACCCGCGGTTCAGATCTAAATAACACAAGATTGCTAATATATTCCTTGGCTCTCTATTTTGGCCTTCAATATTACTGACATCACTGCCCATGTTTATGTGTTCATCTTTAGCTTGTATCCATCCAAAATGATATGAAATAATGTGGTTGATGCTAATGTTTGGAGCTGGTTTCTTCAAATTTCTCTCTTCACTCTCATGTTATTGTTTGGAGCAGGTTTCTATTTCAATAAATGTTATTGTTTCTTCTTTAGGCATTTGTGTGTTGTCAACATGGCCATAATAAACTAGATTTCTATGTTGGTAGCAGATATAAATAAAAATCCTAGTTTTAAACATATTTGACATGCTAACTGAATTTATGTTAGAAAATCATAGTTTGAACATTTCTGTGTTGGTAGCAGATATATATACCATTTGACACTCAGATTTGCACATTGGAGGAGTTATTCTATACAATTGCATGAAGATTAGGGTGGACCACAAAAATTCTCGTAATATTGATAAGCATACATTTAGGGTGGATGGTTAACAATCATATGTAAATTTTTGGTGTATTCAAATATTATGAAAACTGAACTGAGGGTTAAAAACCAAACTGAATAGTGCAATTTCGGTTCGGTTTCGGTTTGGGGTGTGTAAGAACTAAGGCTATTGAGTTCGGTTTTGATTTCACCGAGAACCGAATCAAACTGAACTGCTTACATACATAAATTAATCGCGAATGTTTTAATTATGTTAATAAGTAGCAATTGTAGCTAATTGAAAGGATTTTGAATTAGTGTGGGGCAATAAGAATACATGTTTACGAGAAGTAAAAGAGTCAAACTAATTAAGCATGAGAATACACGTTTACATGAAATAATAGAGTCAACCTAATTAATTAGCATGAGAATACGATCAATAGAAGTGTATCCATACAAATGTATTAAAAAGGAAGTATGGGAGTCAATAAAGGTGATGAAGTTGCATAATACAAATAAAGGTGGAGATTGATGTATGATAATTAACAATAGTACAACATATTACACATAAAAGTTTCATTAAACACTTATGTTACTATTAGAATACATCATATACTCAACTTCTCTCACTCACTCCCTAATTGTTGTAATATTATTATTCAAATTTTGATTTATGAGATTGAATTCTTTTTTGTGGCTAAATAATAAAATTATAAATTCTAATTTAAATATTTAGCAGTGGCGGGACTAAATATAACACAATGAACTTAAAATTTAAAATTCATATAAGAAGCTACTTTTCACGGTGTATAGTTTTGTTTTAAAAGTTGACAATCTATTTTATGAGAACTGTAATTTCTTTCTTGGTTTAAGCCCTGCTTGTACATGATTGGTTTTAATTATTACTATAGTGTTTTGTGCAAATTCTCTACAATTTGTATCTCAATATTGTTTGTGTTTTTACCATGTTCATGCAGATGACCACATGACGGCATTTTTTCATGTGTATGTGATGTTATAGCCTATAAACCATAATATTGTTGTTGTCAAAATTTATGAATTTTCTAGCCCTTAAAGCAGCACTAGCTCTTGGGTGAATCCCATGCACATTAAACAGGTTGTGAATGGGCAAAGCCCATTCCCGTATTGATCTAGCCCTCAATCCTTTCGTAGTTTTAAACTCAACATAATATATTTTCATTGTCCGTCGTCTATTTGTATAACCCTAAAATTCTTTTTAATTTATGCAGATTTTTCTGGCATTAAATATGGATAAAAGATGGATTGATTTGCAAAATAGAGATTCAATTGAACACATCCGTGGTGTTGACAAGTTTCAGGATTATGCATATCAAAATATAACAAGTAATTATAAGACTCAAATTTACTCCCCTTGCAAAAATGTTGCAATACTTATCTGATGGAGAAGGTCGTTGCTCGTGAACATATAATTATAAATGGGTTTTATCTAAGTACAAGATATGGACCCTTCACGGGGAATTATATTGTTCTATTTATTGCAGTGGGGATGAGCAACATTCTGATTTAAGAGATGATAAGATGGGGATGATACATGAAGCAATTAGAATTCCACATACTGGTGCTAGTATGTATGAGAATCCACCATCATTAAGCAGTCCAAGAATGGATGGTCCTAGCGAAGAAGATGCCAAATTTATAAAACGTGTTGAAGATGCAGAGTGTCCACTATACCTAAATTGTGTCAAGTGCACATCATTTTCTTTCATAGTTAGGTTACTACAAGATAAAGTCATGCATGGATGGACAGATACCTCATTCACTTGGCTATTGGAGTTTCTTATTGATGCTTTTCGAAATAAAGATACCTAATTCTTGTTATGAATCTCAAAATATTACAAAAGATTTGGGATTTCCTTATGAGACTTGGGATGCATGCCCCAACAATTGCATGATTTTTAAAGGAGATGATATTACACTTGTTAATTGTGAGATATGTGGCGAGTCACGATACAAACAACTCAATGACAATGGAAGTTGCATGCAAAATACAATTAAAAAAATTCCAACAAAACAAGTAAGATATTTTCCTTTGAAACCGGGATTGAAGAGGCTATTCAAGTCATCAAAAACTGCAAATTACATGTGATGGCATGTAGAGGAACGTACTAATGATGATATTGTGAGGCACCCAGCTGACTCTCCAACTTGGAAAAAGTTTGATAAAGATTATCCTCAATTTGCAGCAGAGTGTCACAATATTAGACTTGGTTTGCATCTGATGGGTTTAATGCATATAAAACAATGTCCATTGCTCATAGCACATGGCCAGTTTTTTTAATTCCTTATAATTTACCACCATGGATGTGCATGAAACAATCTTTTCTCTTTCTCACTGTACTAATTGATGGACCCAAAGGACCTGGTAATAAAATTTATTTTTATCTTCAACCATTTATTGACGAGTTGAATGAATTGTGGAATGATGGTGTGGCTACATATGATGCATCAAAAATTCAGATGTTCACTCTACGATTCGCATTGTTTTGGACAATTAATGACTACCCCACATATGCAAAAACCTATCAGGATGGAGTACAAAATGCCAGTATGCTTGTGCAAATTGTAATTTGCAAACTAAATCACAATGGCTAATAAATGGTATAAAATATTGTTACTTGGGTCATAGTCGATGGTTACCTAGTGGGCATAGGTTTCGAAGAGATAAGGCAACTTATAATGGATGTCGCGGATTTGAAGCCAAACCTCCTATATTAAAGGGAAGTGATATCACAACATAACTAAATGATGTGCTTACTGAGTATAAAAGGATGATCTTAAAAAGAGAAGAGGGAAGGTAATCGTAAGGTTATTAATATTGGTCAAAAATATGGTTGGAAGAAAAAAGTATCTTCTTTGAATTTCTATATTGGGAGGGTTTTCAAACACATCATTTCATTGACGTAATGCACCAAGAGAAGAATATGTGTGAAAATTTTCTTTATACAATATTGGGTGTTGTGGGAAAATCAAAAGATTGCTTGAAAGCAAGACGAGATTTAAAAGAAATGGGCATTCGAACAAAACTGCAACCACAACAACTTGCATCGGGTAAGGCCTTCTTATCTCCATCTCGTTTTTCAATGAATAAAGTACATCAAGATATTTTCCTACAAGTGTTCAAATATCAGTGTGCCAGATGGTTATGCATCTAATATTTCTTGATGTGTACATTTGAAAGAGAGAAATATTTAGGGTCTTAAGTCATGATATGCATATTCTTATCCAACAATCCTTCCATAGCCATCAGAAAAGTATTGCCATCTAATGTTGTGAAGGTTTTTATCGAGTTATCTAATTTCTATAGACAATTGTGCTAAAAGGTTATTAAGCATGTTGACTTGAAGATCATACAAGAACAAGTAGTTCTTACATTTATCATCTTGAAAAGATATTTCCACCTTCCTTTTTTGATATTATGGAGCATCTTACAATACATTTAGCTAAAGAAGCCTCCGTTGGTGGTCCGGTGCAATTTCGATGGATGTATCCTATTGAAAGGTAATAAACATTTCTTATACTTAAATATATATATATATGCTTTGTATTAACTTTTGTTTATGTTGAAATTAGGTATCTACTTACCTTAAAGAAATATGTTCGTATCGTTCTCATCCAGAAGGTTCTATTGCGAAAGGATATCTAATGGAGGAATGCATGAACTTTTGCAAACGGTATCTTGATGGAATTGAAACAAAAGCTAATCGGCAAAATAGAAATTATGATGGAGGTCATGACATTGGTCGTCATTTTAAAAAGGGGAAAAAGATACAACTTGGTGAGAATTCTTCGACACAAATGCATCGTCATGTTTTTTTCAACACAGATGCAATCACATCTTTTCTAAAGTGAGTTCTTATCTTATTCTAATTTGATGTTATTTTTTTTAAATAACAAAATGTATTCCTATATAGGAAATACATCGAAGAACTCAAAAAGACAATGCCTCATATGACCAAACATCAAATTGATAAAGCTCATAATGAATTATATCATTCATGGTTTAAACAATATGTAAGTTCTTCAATATATTAATGGAGAATAAATTTTCTATGAATCATTTCATTAATTTCATTCATGGTTTGATTATCTTTACAGGTTAGGTCTATTGACATCAATCTATCAAAGAAGTTAAGCATCTCAGTAAAGGTCCAGATAATTGGGCATGGAGATATGATGGATATTTATTAATGGATTTCTTTTTGTACAAAGTACAAAGATCATAAAAGATGTACCCAAAATTATGGTGTGGTGCTTAAAGCAAGTACAACTATTTATACTAGATCCAAAGATAAGAACCCACGTGTAGGGGTGTCACTTACTATGGAAGGTTAACACACATTTTTGAGATTCGTTATAAGTGTGATTGGGTTGACCCTTAAGTTGTATAAATTTAGATGAATTTAGTTTCACTCTCGTGAACTTCAATCATTTGATGTATAAACAAAATAAAATGATAGACTAGCCTATTATATTAGCCACTCAAGCAGATCAGGTTTGTTATATCAAAGATCCTATGGAACCAGATTGGGAAGTTGTTATGAAGTTGATATTTCGAGATTCATTTGATGTTGAGCCTTAAGTTGAACCACTAAGTCGAAAACATTTGGATGAAACAATATGTGTACGCGATGATGTTACTAATTGGTTCAGGGAAGGAGTTGATGGTGATGTTGTTGATGATATACTCTTAGAAGTTGATGATGAAATGGATAATGAAGAGTAATATTGTATGTTATCAGAATTTTTAGATTGACAAATTACTATACTTGGTCATTTTATATGTAGTTCTTTTAAACTAGTACATTTTATATTGTATGTTATCATAATTTTTAGATGACAAATTAATAAAGTTTGATTTATATCTTCTTATAGGTATGGGAAGAAAAATACTCGAGGACAAAACTATGAATGACAAGTTACAACTCTTTCAATCTGTCGCCGTACATTCAATCTCCCAACCTAATATAGATCCTACACCAATATCCCAACCCATCACCACACTAGATTCAATTTCCAATGCTACTACACATCCTACACCAATTTCTCGACCCATTGACACATCACATTAACTTGACAATGCAGGTACATGGAATCATAATTTTTTTTGCATGTGTTTTATAATAACTTAAATTAGTTATTGACATTTTTTAAACAGATCTTTCAAACTCTCGTCAAAGTATTGACACATCACATTAACTTGACAATGCAGGTACATGGAATCATAAATTTTTTGCTTGTGTACTATAATAACTTAAATCAGCTATTGACATTTTTAATACAGATCTATCAAACTCTCTTCAAAGTATTAATAAGAAGAGAGGTTGAGGCCATACACATGGCATCCCAATTTATGGGACAAGTGAGCAATTTCATGTTGATTTTGATAGATTTGGGTACCCTACAGGTAAGAGCGAGCAACCATTTGTTAGCCAACTTGGTGTATTAGCTAGAAATTGGGTTACACTGCCACTCACATAATCGCGATGCACGAATATACCTGATGACAAGCTTAATGCGATATGGAGAGAGGTGCAGGTATGTAACTTTATTAATTCATTACAATAATGAATGTCACACTTAAAATAAACTCAATTTTATTTCATTGAATAATTGTTGGAGAATACAGATGTCCCTTCAGATTATCGAAGAAGATGTTTGCATTTAGTTGGAATGCGGTGGAGGGATGGAAATATCATGTTAAGTGTGATAATTATGATATATATATATACGACTGAGGAGGAGCGTCTTGCCTTTGTCCCAGATCGTGTTGTTATTTCCCAGATCGTGTTGTTATTGATCAATGGAGAACTCTTGTCCAATATTGGGGATAAGAAGCTGTTTAAGTTATATCAAAGAAAACTCTATCAGATTGGCGATAAACATTGGAGGATACCATAAAATGGTGAGA